>JADMNL010000032.1:10043750-11410000 GCA_016271365.2 Neoceratodus forsteri
CCAGCACATGCGCCACACATCCTGGGCTGAATATTGGGATGTGGTGCATATGCATGGGCACACCCCTGCATCTGCACTGCATACATTATCATTGCGTCCCGGTGCATCGGGATTTGTGCTGCACCAGGCAGCCTTCTCAATATCCCACTGGGGAGCAATGTGGGGTTGCGCCTGTGCAACCCCTTTGAATATCTGGGCCTCAGTGCCATCTCTTCATTAATATTTATTTCAGTTCTACAGTTCATGCATTCTGTTTGTATACCACTGGCTGAGATGCAGCCCACTGTAGCATCCAGTGGCCACCAATAGGGAGTTCACCTGCTTATTGCTGCTGAAAAAAAGGATTTTGACCCATCACCACCAGCCTGATGGTCAACAGCTAGCCCACCCATGCAGCCTTGGCAATAACAACAAGAAACAAAACAGAGGCAGTACACAACAGTAGCAGTAAGGAAATCACCCCAAGGCAAATGTTCACCCAATGGGCTTCATCAGCGGGTGATGCTTAGTGCCCACAGGTGTCCATAAATACCTAAATTCATAAATAGTCAGAAGTGCATCATTAATAAAGTGGAAAGTGTATGTACACAGGATTATAATGGTGATATGAAGTTTTGGAGAATATGGATAAATTGATAGATAATAAAATAATAAACATAATGACACACCATTTTGGAATGTAAATACATTGATGGGCAATAAATAGTCAGCTGAGCACTCCACTGATTTGAGTCTGAAGTGTGATTATTTCAGGGAAGGGGATCCCATGACAATATGCCATGTTATACCTGTGAACACTGGAATGTGCATTATATGCAATACAGTTATTAAATATTTGTGCTGGCATTAACTCTAGTGTACTCTAATTTTACTCATTTTTTTAAAAAAAGTATACATATAACACATGAATGTAATATATGGGCTTTGAGTCATATGGCCAGGCTAGACTCCATGTCAAAATTTCTTGCATCCAGTGGCTACCAACAGGGAGCTGACCTGCCTTTTGCTGCTGAGGAAGAGGATTGTGGCCCACCACCACCTGACCTGACGACCAAGCAGCTAGCCCATCAGTGCAATCTTGACAGTAACAACATGCAAGAACCAGAGACAGTACATGATGTAGCAGTAAGAAAATATTTTTGATGACAGATTACCAAGGCAAACACCTAAGCACATTCACCACCAATGAGCTTCATCAGCTAGCAGTGCTCAGTGCTCACAGGTGCCCATAAATTCCTAAATTCCTAAATAGTTATAAATGCATCATTACATGCAAACTATGCCATTGCCAAGTTGTACCTGTGAACACTGAAATGTGGATTATATGCAACACAATGATTAAACAGGTGTACTGGTGTTAACGCTAGTGTAATTTCATTTCACTCATTAAAAAAGTACATGTGTAACACATGAATATCAGATGACCTAAAGTTTAGCAAGCAATGTAAGAAGGCAGTAGAGAGGGCTGGGGGTATACTGTGATGCATAGGGAAAGGCATCACCAGCAGAAAACAGGAAGTTGTTATTCATCTGTACAGACAGTTGATGAGACCCCATCTGGAGTACTGCATCCAGTTCTGGAGACCCCATCTCCGCAAGGACATGGACAGGATAGAGGCAGTCCAGAGGAGGGCAACTAGAATGGCGCAGGGTCTGCAAGAGAAGCCATATGAGGAGAGACTAAAAGAGCTTAATATATATACCCTTGAGGAAAGGAGGGAGAGGGGGAACATGATAGAAACATTTAAGTACCTCAGTGGAATCAACAAAGTCCTAGAAAGTAGCATCTTTCAGAAAAAGAGACATGCAAGAACAAGGGGACACAATTTAGAGATGGGAGGGCAGTTCAGGGGTAATGTGAAAAAGTATTTTTTTACATAGAGGGTAGTGGATGCATGGAACAGCCTTCCTGAGGAGGTTGTGGGGTCTAAAACTGTGGGTGGGAGAATTCAAGAATGCATGGGACAGACATAAGGCAATTTTAGTGGGGGGGGGTAGGAAGAAATAGGCTGTTGGTTAACTAGGATCTGCGGCTTATCCTGTAGCTAGGGAAATGGGCAGACTAGGTGGGCCAAGCAGTCCTTATCTGCCTTCAAAGTCTATGTTTCCATGTTTCTATGAATGTAATATATGAGCTCTGAGTCAAATGGCCAGGACTCTGAGTCACAATTTTGCAATATTGCTTATGACTTTTGACTAAAAGCCTGTATGCCTTTGAGGATTGCACTTTTGCAAACAGTTTATCAGTTGTAGCAATTTTCCATCCCAGGGAGCCCTGTTTTGACCTGTATAGGACTATCTTAATTTTAAATTAATGTGTTTTAGATGTACTGTTTTTAAAAGAGTGATACTTAATTACACTGAAATTAATACTAGCACAGATATTTAATAATTGTGTTTCATATAAATGCATGTTCTACAGTTCACATGTGTAATGTTTTGGACACATTTGTATGCCATGATGCATTTATGAATATTTATGAATTCAGGTACTTATGGGCACCTGTTAGCGCTAAGCACCATGCCCAGGTGAAGCCTGTTGGTGACGAATGGTCATGGGCTGTTATCTTGCTGTAGTAATCAGTCATTACAAATGAAGACTGCAGTACAGTACTGCTAAGCTAAGACATATTGTAAAGGCATTATTAAATACAATATTGTTTACTCGAATAACAAACACATTTTCAAGAAAGAGCTGAAATAACTACTTCTGTGTTTCAACAGTACAGTATTTATGCTTGTGTATGTTGTGTGTTTGTACTCTCTGCAACCAGGGATGTTTTATTAAAATGTCAGAATTGGGCATAGCTGGGTTGGGGTAGAATTGTGTGAGTGTGAGGGATGATTTGTTGATATTACAGAACTGGGCATGGCTGAGATGGGGCAGGGTCATGGCAACAGGTTGGAGTGGGTGGGACCAGGGGAAAAATGTTTCATTTTACTCAGCTGAGCATGGCTGCTTTTGGGCTGGATAGTGGCATGGTATCCAGAGAAAATGATGACTGAGATTGAGTGACTCAATCTCAGCACCTGTAGTGTCAGCGACCCTGAAAAGATAGTGACAGGGAAGGACAGGGTGAAGGGAAGAGTGACAAGATACCAGAGGAGGAGGGAAGGTATGTGAGAGGTGGTGAAGTGGGAAGCTGCCAAGCTGGCTGTGTGGCATGGTGGTGAGGTTGGCTGGCTACAGTGGGGGAAGGTGCAAGGTTTGGGGCTGGGGAGTAGCACAATGTTTTGTGCTTTTTTTGAGCAGGTGTTACGTTTTTATTTTCTTTGGTGGTTCTCCCTCTCTGCAACATGCACCCCCCCGGAGTTGAATATTATTAGTGAGGGAGATGCAAGGGGCACAGGGTATAAAGCCCCCTGCATAAATACTAAAAGCAAGTTGCCTCACTGCAAGTGTACATCACTGCTCTTGTTTTGGCGATGTACTCGCCTATCACATAGAACCTAGTGGCACTGGGTTGAGTGAAGTGGTGTTTAATTCAATATTACAGAAATAGGCAAGGTAGGTTGGAGTGAGTGATGTTTCATAGATTTTGCAAAATTGGTCAAGGCTGGGCTGGGGGTGGATCATGGCTACGGGTTGGAGTGGGAGGAATGTTTTATGTATATTGCAGTACAGGACCAAGGAAAGAAGTCTCAAAAAACTCTTGCAGACCTGCACATGTAGACACTGCAAAAGAAACATGCGTAGTGGCTTGTATTGCATTCTAATAGTCAGCAAGACAGCACAGAATATTGTATTCATGGTTTGGGTTTGGCTGGAATAACTGCAGCACACACAGAGTTCCTTAATGATCCATCTCTTTCTTCAACATCTGCTTCACCTGCTCTGTAACTTTCATTACATCTTTTGCTTTTAACTGGTGCTAGCAAATTCTGAATTAACTGTTTGAAATAAATAACATTTACTGTTTTTGCTTAATTGTTTAAAGCCATGTCGTCTACCTCTTTGATTACCCATGTACAGTTACACATTAGGCTATAGACACAGCTAAGAATATTTGCTGAAATTCTACAATAGATAGACAGCAGGTAGATAGACAGACAATCAAACAGAGAGGCAGAGACAGGAAGAGCAGGGGATCAGTGGCTTAGTGCTGTTACTGCAGCCTGCAGCACGAGTTCCAGCTGTGGCTGCAGAACTCGAGATGGTCCGACAGTTTTCATGCAGAGAATGTGAATAAATTGCTTCTCTCACTAAGCTGCTCACCCTGGCTTTTGGGATGCCCAGAAATGGTATATCTGGCTATCTTTTAAAAAACAAATAGGATAATCTATCTAAATGGGTTCTGTTTAGTTAGGGTCAGGTGTTTGTTTTTTAAAAAAACAGATCATTTTTATGTGTTGTCAGTGTTTGTGAATTTAAAAAGAAGAAAACAAATGGCAGCCAACATGATAGGTATTTTTTTCACCACGACAGGTAAATCATGAAAATAAGCAGTTGTGAAAGGCTTCATTTGTGCCGGTTAAACTACAACTTTAGCTGAAAAATCATTATAACTCAGTATCAAATTTTTTCCCCAAACCTTCACAAGACACACCCTTGGCAGAGGCCTCTTCAAACCTAAACACTTTATGAAAAAATTCGACACTATCTAGGCTGTAGGCGAGAGCAAAAAATACCCAATGTTATACATGTTTTTTTTTTCATTTTTTGTGCTCCATATCTCAAAAACTGCACAAGATGCCATTATGAAACTTTTCATGTCTTGAGACCCTGACAGCCTGACTACACATGCCAAACTTTGTGCTATTTCATCAAATGCTGCTAAAGTTATTAAGGTGCAAAAATTGGGATTTAACATTGAACAGCCAAGTCAATCCTATGGCACTACCGTGTCCCTATAACTTATTTGCCCATATACCCTTCCCCGGATCACACCTGAAAATGAGCCTTGGTTCTGTATGTCTTTCTTGGTCACCAATATCTAAATGAATTTGATAAACTCCTTTCTAGGGCCAGCTTGTGTTTGCTACATGTTGTGATGTCACGCTGGAACACCATCCCTAAAACAGCATTTTCATTCTAATCAGTTTTGCAACAAAGGAATGTAAAAATCGGGAGTCATAAGATTAAAGTTGGTAGGTGGGTGGGGGGAGACAACAGGAAGGATAGATACAAAGAGAAGAGAAACAGAATTTGGAGAGATAAAAGAGGAGAGAGGTGTTCTGGACATAACAGCAGGAAGAGAAAGGTTAGCGTAAAGTGCATAGTGGTGTGTGAAGAGAGGGAGTAGCAAAATGGCAGTAAGCATGTAAAAGAGTGTCCAGTATAGTAAGGGAAGAATTAGAGACAGCCCCACAGAACACATCTGCATTGTCAAATACCATAAGAATCATCTTAAAGTGGATCTTACAGTGGACAGGGAGGAATAAGCAAGACTTGTTGCAATAAAGTGTTCCAGATTTGGAGCAGAGCATTTTGTAAATGGCACTGATGTGTATAGGGCAGTCTAAGTGTTAACCCAGCTACACACAAGGGTAGCTGAAATGGGAAACCTCATCAAGCAGGGTACAATTCTGGGTTTTAAAAATGATGGGGGAGGAGAGCCCTGAAAACTTTATAAATACAATTTTTAAACTACCTCCTTTAGACCCAGTGGTGCATTAGGCACATCCAAGCCATGTAATTGCATGGGGACCCAAGGCAGTGAGGAGACCCCCCTGCTGTCGTGAGTGTAACTCATTTAATATGGAGGGTTGTGTGAATCAATCAACACCAAGCTGGCAAGGCAAAATTAAAATTAATGAGCCACTGCAAGAGTTCAGATTATCAAAGCATGCAAAACTGTGATGTGCTGCTTCCTTAAATATGGAACCAGGACTGATATCTAACAGTGTGGATATTAAATTGAACCTATCTATTATTGTTACGGTACGGTAATTCAATTTTACTAAAGTATCAGTATTTATTCAGCTGAATTCTATCAACTATTTAATCTTTTAATGCTAATTCTCTCCTTGATGTCAAGGTGTTCTAGCTGATATAACAGTGACAGAGACTGGAGAGGATGTTAAAAAGCCCACCGACTTGATCCACTTAACCTGTCAGATGTCTGGATTCTTTCTCAGCAGCTACAGTATACACTGGATTTGGCAACTTCTGGGGCAAGGGCTGACCTGACTGGGTTTGGTATGGAGTGCTGCCAGTGGTGCTACAGATTACTCTCTATATAGGCCCTGTCTGCCCACTAATGACAAGCCAAGTGGAGTCAGAATCACAGTGCCTTACACTTCATACATGCTTGCAGTCTTGCACACCAGCCCAGATGCTGATATTGCTAGCAAAACAGTGAACAAAATTAACAGATACACCGGGGCTGTGGGTGCCAAACTATTTTTCACACTCACTAACCATATAAGAATGCCTGAAATGTTTTGAAAATGAAAAAAACACTTTACTTTTAGGAGGTCAGTGAATACCAGACACTGCGATTGAAGCTGGCCACAAAACCTAAAAGGTTTCCGCTACTGCTCCAAGCCTCACATCAATCCAGGAATGTAACCTACATACAGAAGAATCTCCCAGAGAAGGAAAGATGAAGGGTTCTACATCATAATAGTGAATGCAGAACAGCGATCGCTATTATGGCGAGTGTATATTGCCGAAAAGAAAATCTGCGATATACACCTACTGGTGAAGCAACACCTGGCATCCTAAAGTGTTTTTGCAGGGAGAGGGGCTTTGCCCCCTGCACCCTCCTGAGTTAGGATTCTTAACTCTGGGGGGTGCATGTTGGGGACAGGGCACAAATTTGGCTGAAAAACAATTAAGTCCAGGAGCTGCAGGTTGCGGCAAAATTCAGACCCTCCTGTCCCCAGCCCCACACCCAGTACCTGCTGTGCCAGAGCCAGCCTCGCTCACCACTACATCACATGGCTGGCTCAGTGGCAGCAGGCACAATTCCTCCAGATAATCCTCTCCCAATCCTCCCTTCCCTTGCCATTCCCCTTTTCTGGTCGCCCCCAACCCTTGCCGTAGTACTAATTGCTACCCCACAGGTCACCTATCCCAATAGCACTGAATTTGAGTCGCCTTTGACGGTCACCATATTTGGTCATTGTTATCACTGGATATCAAGATGAAGAGAAAATTAAAACGAGAGATTCAAACCCTTACCTTTTAAGGCCAGGCTGAGAGGAAAGACTCCCCCCTCCCGCTGGCAACACTGCCTGGTAGGGGTCCCCGGCATTGAGTTTTGCAGGGGGCCCATGTGGGGCAAACACTGTTACTGTTTAGACCTTCCTACTGGTATCAGCCTAGTTTGACTAACCTGTCCTGGACGTGTAGGCTGCCCTCTAGTAATTATTTGTAATATATCTGTATTATGATATATTTATGGGCAATGGTAAGACACAGAAAGAGAAATAAGTCAGTGTTGCTTTAAAGTTTAGGGAGCAATACTGTACCAAGGAAATAAGTTGTGGTTGAAAGGGATACTTATGGAAACCTGGATTGCTTTATTATGTTCACTCTTGTGCTTGCACAAAGTGAACATATTGTTATGAGAGTGGATTTTGAGAGGTGCGTCGCTGTCAGTCCAATGCAGGGTAGTCTGCAAGGGGCTCAACAGTGTCAGGCCAATCATCAGCCAGGCTGATCATGACACTGTTCTGGTCTTGCAGGGTGGAAACTTCTTGTAGTTCAAAGGAGAGAGCAGGCTAAATCATAGAGTGGCTCTGTCCTTTGATCTGCATAATGTCACATAGAAAGCAGAGCTGATCAGCATCCTTATCAGCCTGCTGTGGTCCTCCCCCCTCAATGTAATCTGAAATAAAGAGAAACATCCTTTAATCCCTCCCAAACCTTCATTCTTAATTTTCTGACACCAGTGTGCCCACCGCCCAGTGCAGGCTGCTATCCCCACCCTGCCTATTTTCACTGTGCAATACTGAAAGGGTTATACTCTCAGAACACACCAGCGATACAGCGCCATTAGGGCGCAAATTGTGAATGTCCCTGAACCACCTTTTTGTGCACCCTCTTGTGGGTAGCCCCACACACCTCCTACCCATGGATACCAACTCCGGGGTGGACAGACCTCAGGGAGGGGGAAGTGAATCCCAATTCTGGCATCCTAATGGCTTGGTGCCCTAATGCTGGTGCTCTGAATACCTGCAGTGTACTGAAAGCCCACACCCAGTACCACCAAATATGAATAAGCTGCTCCCAATCCCGCCCACTCTTTCCTTGTTAAGTTTCTGACACTCGGTTGCCCAATCCTCAGTGCTGGCTAGTACCCCCACCATGCCTGTTTTCACTGTGCAACACCAGAAAGCCCAACCCTAGTGTCAACAAGCATGAGAAAACTGTCCCTCAATTGCTCCTACCTCTTCATTGTTAAGTTTCTGACACCAGGGTGCCCAGCCCCTGGTGCTGGCTACTACCCCGACCTGTTTTCATTGTGCAACACTGGGGAGCCCACCCCCAGTGCTGCCAAACATAACACCAACCACTGGGTGCCTAATCCCCAGTGTCATTACCTGAAATAAAACAACTGTCCCTTGTAGTCGTTTTTTATTATTTTTATATGCCCTGTAAAAAAGAAAGCTGTTCATCGATGTCTGTTGCCACTGCCATTACCCTCCCCCACTTGACTGTCCCACTCAGCACCCACCACCCCAGACACCACCACCTCCCCTTACTTTCCTAAGAGGGTCCAATGCCATAATCCTCTCTGGACCAGAGACATGTTTTCACTCTTTAACACTGGACCACGAACTGAGAACATCAGGTATGCGGTACAATGTATTTGGGTTTTGAACTTGTTCTCATAACTCAGTCATTGTTTAATGTTTTAACAACACATTTTTAACATGGCTTTTTTTGGGACCCCACCTCATGAACAATTGCAGCAACATTATGCAAATCCACCCTGAAAGGCAATTTCTCAGTCGCTGGATGAAGTCACTTTTCAAGTAGGATTTGAAAATGTTTCCCACCATTGTTCATGAGGTGGGGTCCCAAGAAGGCTATGTTGAACGTATGGGGTTAAAATATTACGAAAAAACAAAGTTATGAGTGTACATTGACATTTGACAGCACTCGCTCATAACTTTGGTAATTTTTAATGTTTGGATCCCAACTTTTCAAAATGGTTATTTTTTCACACTGTATCATGAATTTGACAGCTACCATTTGGGCAGGATTTGAACATTTTCTCCACTCTTGTTTATGAGGTGGGGTCATGAAAAGGCTATGTGGAGACATAAAAAGGCTATATTACAAAACAATAAAGTTATGAGTGCACATTGACAGTTTTCAATGCACACTCGTAACTTTGGTAATTTTCAATGTTCTTTTTTTTATAATTAGAACTTTTATTGTAAATTTTTACATGTAAACCATACATTCATTATAATATATTGTAGAGAGAAAAAATAAATCATACATACTTAATAGAGAACTTAAAACAGTAAATACATAAAATTTATTAATAATTTATCAATAGCAAATATTTATCCAGGATTTTTGAACTAAACAATTGTCATAACTTATGTAACACTTTTACAATTTTTCAATGTTCTGACCCAAACTTTTCAACATAGTCATTTATTCACGTAACTTCATGAATGTAACAGCTGTCATTTTTCAAATCCTGGTCAAAATGTATTTTTGCCCTTGCAGCCCAAAATGAAGCTTCAGCCAGCGTTTACTAAATGACACCCATCACGTTCAGAAGGAATGGTCATAAAAAGACTGTTTTGAAAATTTGGGATCAAAATATGAAAAAACAACTACTTTATGAAGAAACGTTGAATTGTTTCAATGTTTACTCATAACTTCATTGTTGTTAAAGTCAGGTCATAAAAAGACTGTTGGAAAATTGGGGTCAAAATGTGTGAGCCCACTGAAAAATAGATATTACCTCTCAGCTGGCCTATCCTGGGGAAATACAATCTAAAAATGTATAAAAGCAGGACACCACTGAAAATGAGACATTGCATCTCTTCTGGTCTCACCTGGGTAAATATATGGTAAATATGTAGTAAAAATGTGTACAAGCAAGACCCGGTACCACAGCGATGCAAGCGGCAAATATTTGCTTTGACAGATGCTTGTTATGATATAGAAAATGCTTTATGAATTGAATATCTATAATATGTGAAGAATGAGAACTGTAAAAGAGATCAGAGCCACAGAGGTTGCTACTGCACATGTCTCTAAAATGCAATCACTCCCCCAGCTACCCTTGCCTTACATACCTCTTTACCCCTGTTCCTACCCCTGTTCATTAAGATTGTCCAGCAAGTTGGAGAGTACCTACATAATGAAAAGAGTTCAGCAGATGTGTCTTTGCTTTAACCCCAGAATGGAACAGCCCACTAGTTTCCCTTTGGAAAATGCCTAAGCATGTGACGTTCTGCAAGGTATTTGCTTGAACAATGATAAAGCTGGGCCTCCAGGCAGCTTGCTGAAGTTTCCTGGTGACACTTAGATGGCCGTGATGGTGGACTCCTTCAATGATGAAGTAAACTTCAGGAGGACCTGGACAACGGTGGCAAGTGGTCTGACTCAGATTCAGTGTAGGCACATGTAATGTGCTACATTTGGGGAGGAAAAGCCAAAGGCAAAACCTACACATTGTGAAGCTCCTCTTGCATTTGAAAAGGAATTGAACCCCGTGGGGTCATGAGAAACAATGGGCTGAAGTAGGGCAAGCAGCGTGTGGTCACTGGCAAGATGAACAGCAGAATGCTGGGGTGCATCAAAAGACAGATGACCAGCAGGGCAGGGTAAGTAATTCTACCACTTTACAAGGTGTGGATCAGACCCTACCTGAAGTACTCTATGCAGTTTTGGTCTACTCATTGCAAAGAACAAAAAGAAGATTGGGTCAGTCAACAGTGTGCAACACAGGATCACAAAAAATGGTCAGTGATATGTGGGGTAGATACTATGAGGAGAGGCTAGAGGACCTAAACAGGTTCTCTCTGAAGAAAAGGAGGCTGAGAGGAGATACAATCTCAGCATGTTGTATACTCAAGAGTAGTAATACAATTGATCAGTCAGAGATATTTAATCTGGTGTCTGGCAGCACGATGTTGGGGCATGCCCTGAAGTTCAGGGATGGCAAATTTACAAATAATGGTAGAAGGCACTTTCTAATCTCACTGAGTGGTGAATCCATGAGCAGCCTGCCAGCAGAGACAGTAGACAAGAAGACAGTTTTGGCCTTTTTTTTCCTCTTGTATCCCCCCCAGAGCATGGCTGTACATGTACATGGAGGTGGGCACACACACCAGAAGCCAGCTCAGCCCATTCCACCCACCCATACTGCTGCCCCTCCCACCTATGTTACCCCACTCGACCTCCACGAGTCTACAGGAGGGTTGACGACCCACTCCCACCACCCCTCAGAGAGGAGAGCAGCCCAAAGGCTCACTCAGTCCCTCACCTCCCTACCCCCCCTGGACAGCACCCCAACAACCAGAGGTCAAAGTAGTAGACCAGGGAGGGGCTGTGGACATGGCCTACCTAGACTTTAGCAAGGCATTTGACACAGTCCCACACAAAAGATTAATAATCAAATTAACTAGCCTGGGAGTGGGTCCCAGGGTGGTAGCCTGAGTAAAACATTAAAACATTGGCTGGACAACAGGACACAGAAAGTAATTGTAAATGGAGTCCACTCTGAAGAAAGAAGGGCTACTGGTGTGGTACAGCAGGGTTCAGTACTGGGTCCAGTCGCTTTTAACGTCTTTATAAGTGACATTGCAGAGGGACTGGAAGGAAAAGTATGCCTCTTTGCAGATGATACAAAGCTCTGCAACAGGGTTGATACACATGGAGGCATGGAAAGGATGAGAAGGGACTTGGCAAGGTTGGAGGAATGGTTAGAAGCATGGCAGCTTGGATTCAATGCAAATAAGTGCAAAATAATGCACCTGGGAAACAAAAACCCAGGGGAAGAGTACACAATGGGGGGGCTATTAACAACAACAAAAATGAAAAGGGACTTGGGGGTAATCATATCAGATGACCTTAAGGTTAGCAAGAAATGTAAGAAGGCAGTAGGGAGGGCTTGGGAGGATACTGGGATGTATAGGGAGAGGCATCACCAGCAGAAAACAGTAAGTTGTTATCCCTCTGTACAGACAGCTGGTGAAACCCCATCTGCAGTACTGCATCCAGTTGCGGAGACCCCATTTCCACAAGGACATGGACAGGAAAGAGGCAGTCCAGAGGAGGGCAACTAAAATGGTGCAGGGTCTGTGAGAGAAGCCATATGAGGAGAGACTAAAGGAGCTTAATATGTATACCCTTGAGGAAAGGAGGGAGAGAGGGGACATGATAGAAACTTTTAAGTACCTCAGTGGAATCAACAAAGTCCAAGAGGGTAGCATCTTTCAGAAAAAGAGATGTGCAAGAACAAGGGGACACAATTTAAAGATGGGGGGCGGTTCTGGGGCAATATGAGGAAGTATTTTTTCACAGAGAGGGTGGTGGATGAATGGAACAGCCTTCCTTAGGAGGTTGTGGGGTCTAAAACTGTGGGAGAATTCAAGAATGCATGGGACAGACATAAGGCAATTTTTGTGGGGGGTAGGATTAAATAGGCTGTTGGTTAACTAGGATCTACAGATTATCCTGTAAGTAGGGAAATGGAAAGACTAGGTAGGCCAAGCGGTCCTTATCTGCCATCAAAGTCTATGTTTTTGTGTTTCATTGCCGAGCCCAGGTTGCTGGCGTAGAGCGAGGTATGGCATCCAGCACCTCAACCCTCAGCGCCACAGGGCCGGTGACAGTATTGGCCTTTAAGGTAAATCTGGACACATTTCTGCTTACCACAGGAATCCTGGGGTACCCTGGGTAGTAGAATGGGTAGGGAATCCCTATATATTGGTGTGTGTGTGTGTGTGTACAGCATACGTATTTTATCCCTACTTGTGAAACAGGGGTGGACATTATGGACCCAGTGCCCCTTCTGACCTTACATTACTATGTTACTATGTTACTATATTGAGCAAGTAGGTGCCATCTCACCTGAGCACCTCTTATCCCCACACATCATTTACTGAGTTGTATAGAATACTAGTATCCATCTCCTCAAGTGGAGGCTGAAGGCCCACCTCTTTGTTCTGGCTTTCCCAGATTATGAGTCCATTCTGCTCTAGTCCCCTTCTGTGACAGTCTGAAAGCCTTTTAACTATTTTAAATTGTTATATTTAGTGTTTATGCACTGTTATTGTTTAATTTGTTTATGCTGTCTCTCACTATGCTTTGTTATAATTCCTGTTATGCGCCCAGAGCCTCCGGGATTGGGCACCCTACAAATAAAATTGCCTTGCCTTTCTTATTGCCAGTAGTCTCTGTGCATATACAGGGACAAACCCTAATATCAGTTACTCTTATCCCCTACCTCCTTTAGGAGTAGTTGATATCAACTTGATTGTACTGTGTAAGTAACTTGCATTTGTGCATTCTTTTGTAACTAGTACTTGCTTATTCTAATGTACTGCACAATAAACTAAACAGTAGGATTTAATGTCCGTGCCTTCTGTTCTTAGCCTTTGCAGATTGTGTGAGATGCCATTTGGCACCACACAATTGCTTAAGACAAAACCAGCCTAACTTCTTTCATGGAGATTTGCATATACTTCCTATAATGCTTTACATGTAGGGGTTTTATATGAGTTTCTGTTTCTTTATAGTCAAAAATGTTGTCATGTTAGATACAGTAGCTTGCCAAATAATGTGCTTAGTTTGTTGATATCCTGATTATGGGTTATGTGTGGTTTAAATTATTGTTGTAATCTATATCTTTGAGTTGCTGTGTATTTACAAACATATGAACATACAAAATTTGCCAGCAGATAAAGGTCTAGAGGTCTATCAAGTCTGCTCGAATGTGCAGCTAACACCCCTTATTCTGCAGCTGCCCCTTCCTTCCACCCTTCCCCTTCATTAATCCTCCCCCTTGTCCTGTCCCATCCTTGTTTGAAGCAGTCCACTGTTCTACTGCATACCACTTCAGCAGGTAACGCATTCCACCCAGCCACCACCCTCTCTGTAAAAAAGTGTCTCCTCATCTCCCTCCTGTACCTTCCTCGCTCCAATCACATATCATGGCCCCTGGTGGCCCTCCCCTTCCTTACTTTGAACAGCCCCTCTGTATCCGTCTTGTTTATTCCTTTCATGTGCTTAAAGGTTTCAATCATGTCACCCCTGTCTCTCCTCTCCTCCAGTGAGTACATGTTCAACTCCTTCAACCTCCTCTCGTATGATAAGTCCCCCAGCCTCTTGATCATCTTTGTCGCTCTGCGCTGCACCCCCTCCAGTAACTTAATGTTCCTCTTCAGATATGGACGCCAGTACTGCACGCAGTACTCCAGGTGTGGTCTAACTAATGACCTATAGTGGCAGAATCACCTCCTCCCTCCTCAAGGATATACCCCTTGCAATACAACCCAGCATTTTGTTGGCCTTTACAGCTGCCTTCCTACATTGTGCCGAGTTGTTCATTAACCCTGTAATGAGCACACCCAGATCCTTCTCCTCCTCTGTCTGGGCTAGCTGTACTCTCCCTAGCTGGTAACTCCTCCTTGGGGTCTTCATCCCAAAATGCAGCACCTTGCACTTTTTGGCATTAAAGCCCAGTTTCCAGGTGTCTGACCAGGTTTCAAGCTTTGCCAGGTCATCCTGCAACCCCTGCCATCCCCCTAGATCATCCACCACCGCGCCTACCTTGGTATCATCAGCAAACAGACTGATCTTGCTCTTGATGTCCCATGATATGAATGCAATGAATATCCCAAACAACACTGGTCCCAACACTGAGCCCTGTTGAACACTGCTCATCACTGCCCTTGGGTATGAGAGCTCCCCAACCACCACCACCCTCTGTTGCCTTCCCTGCAGCCAGTTTCCTACCCATCTCACCAGCTTGCACCCACCCCTGTGCCTACTAACTTCCTTCCCAACCTTCCATGTGGCACTGAGTTGAATGCCTTACTGAAGTCCAGATACAGAACATCCACTGCATGGCCTCTGTCCAGTTGCCTAGTTACCCAGTCATAGAACTCAACCAGGTTGGTTTGGCAGGATCTGCCATGTATGAAGCCATGCTGTCTGCTGTCCTGTAGTCCTTTGGCCTCAGGAGGGTCACCAGCCTCTCATTCAGATAGTCTCCATTAGCTACCCATGATGAATGTGAGGCTCACTGGTCTGTATTTTCCCGTTCATCCTTGGCTACTCTTGTGGAGGGGCACCACACGAGCCATCCTCCAGTCCTGGATACACCCCAAATGTAGTGAGGCATTAAATAGGTCTGCCAAAGGTCCTGCAAGGACCTCTGCCAGCTCCTTCAGTACTCCTGGGGTGGATGCCATCTAGGCCTGGCACCTTGTCCACCCTCAGTGCCTTCAAACCCTCTCGAACTCTGCTCTCCATGATTTCCCCATCTGTCACCACTTCCCTGCTTCTGCCATTTCTCCCACCTTGGGTGTCACCCTTCTCTTCTCTTTAGTAAATACTGAGCAGAAGTACTCATTTAGTGCTTCCGCCTTATCGCACCCTGCTTCCACCCAACCCCCCTCCTTCCTAATCCTTACTATGTGGTCCTTACAGCTCCTTTTCTCCCTGATGTACTTAAAGAAGTCCTTCTCCCCTTCTTAATGCCTTGTGCCAGCCTGAGTTCCATAGATGCTTTGGCTCCCCTCACTGCCCTTGTCACCGCCTTCAATTCTGTCAAGTACTCCTCCCTGTCCTCCCCCCTCCGTTTTCTTGTACTTCCTAAAGGAAGCTCTTTTCCTCCTTACCTTTTTCATGACCTCCTTGCTCAACCAGATCAGTTTCTTAGCCCTAACCTTCTTGCTCTGGGCTTTGCAGCAGGTTTTGGTTGCCTCCACTATCCCCATTAGATTTATTAGATTTGTGCATTACATAACTGTATTTCATTTATCTGCTAACTGTTGTAATATATGTACCATAAATTATGATTACCATTGAAAATAAGCTTTCTGCTCAGTGGGTTTTACCAACATAAGCATAACATACCACTACTACTATAGCCAAGTGTCTTGAGCCCCTAGGGTTAATATGCATTAACAAAGAACACAGTCCCTGGAATGCCTTAATGCTATTATTACACAAAAATGTTTATTTTTAAATGATTGTTTTAAATGTTAAAATTCTAATTGTGCTATCATACATAGGAGTTTCTAGCCATTAATGTAAACACAGAATTTACATGTGGATTTGAATTTTCCGAACACATTGATCTCAAGAAATGAAATGTGCATGCATTGCACATGAATGCATCACTCAAAATACACAACTAAAAACTTGGTAATCAACAACAGATAATCTCCTGAAAGTTCAGTTGAATAACATCATTGTATAATTAAGATGATGCAATACCACCTGGGAGTATTTGTCTTTATTAAAAAGGTAGCTGAAGGTGCAAAAAGCTCACACTTTCTTGAGACTGCAGCACATGTGTTAAAAATTTATTTGAGGAAACGTGTTCATTACCTGAACACCACGTATTCTGATTAATTCCTTCACAACATTACACTGAACATTGTATTTAGCATCCAAAACAATAAGAAAGTCTTCAATTATTATGTGTTCTAATTGGAGATATGTTTTTGATAGCTAGAAAAAGCTTGTTCTCACTGTGCAGTACAAGCACTGGAAATATGAGCACTGGCTCAGTTGTTTCATTGAACTCAAATACTGATCCATTCAGAATTTAAGAATATTTGTATTGAAATGACTCAATACATTTGATGATAAAATAATTTCTCGTATTTTTTTATTATAGTACTATACCCTTCAAAAACATCATTCTTCTTTGCCTTCTTTCAGTTTGCCCTCTTCTTTGATAGTTAATCATAACAGATTAATCATAATAAATAACAAGACAGGTTAAAATCATTATTTACAGAAGAGGACTGTCGTATATGACTGAAAATGCCTGAATATAACGTGAGCCTGATAAATCACAGGGTTCAGCTTTCTACTAATCAGAGCGGTGTCCATGATGGCCGTCGTACTACCTTAGGGTTGGCTGCTGTGCTTATTGTTATCATTGTGCTGGACGTTGTTGGAAATGTGTTGGTGATCCTATCAGTCCTCCGAAACAACAAACTCAGAAATACTGGTAAGTGAGTTCTAAAAGCATTGCTGAAATGTTTGTTTTTTGTGCAAAGCATTGCAGTTTTTTGATCTACATATAATAAGCAACAGCAGCAGAAGGAGACTATTAACTACAGTATTTATGCTATATATATTTTCTGACTGCTTCTGATACCTCAGGAGAGTTTTGTAAATGTGATGTCAGGGTCAAAGTGCTTACTTTTGGGTGAAACAAGAGTACTAGTTATACTTTGGCTACTGATTTCTAGCAACCAGCTTCAGTAGCCATTTCTGTGAATGACTAATTGTAAATTCTGGATAATAAAGGATTGTATGATTACATTAAGTTAAAACAAATTCTACTGTAGTGTCTTATGAAGTTTAACTAAACAGAATTAAAAATACATTCTAGCCAAACCTCTTTACTGTAGCTATTTGCTCTGCAACTGTATTTACAGGCTTCTGATAAGCTTAGACATGCTTTGATCATATCACTGTTGCCTTGTAGATACAACTGCAGTAAGTCACTGAGAATCTTTTGAAAATACTAGTAGACATCTTCTTTTCCTGACAGCTGCCCTCCCCCATGTAATCATAGTGTACTTACTGTTAAGAGGAGATTATGTACATTATCAGTAAAATCTCATGGCTACGGTATGAAGGCTAGGTACTTAAGAGGCACTGAAAGAAAAATTAAGTGTTATGTACTAACATACATATAAACCTTTCAAGGTCCAACTACGTGCATTGTTCATATTGAACCTGGCACACTGGAATGGTTCACTTTAAGTTTGCTGATTCAGTGTAAAGCGGGCACCATTTACTAATGACTGCTTTTAGCAGCTATAAGTAAAAAAAAAAAAGGCACCAGTAAAATGCTAAAAACAGATTTCCCCGAAACTTGACTCTTGATCCCTCATTCCCCAATCTCCACACCCTTGGAATGGCTGGGGACCTCTTGGCCCCTAGAATACAGATACCCTCCTGTTGCTACCTGCTCTAACTGGAAGATCCATGTAGTATTCTAGTCCCTCATTTTTCTGCTGCTGACTCTCCTGGCAGAGGTTTTGTAATTTTTGTTAACACTGAAGAGGGAGGTCTTCTGGTTCCCCTTCACAGTGTAATTCCTTTTTGTCACTGCCTACCCTGATAAGGCAGATCCTGATTGTACCAGATGGCCACTATCTTCATTAACAAATGTGCTCTTCTTTTATGTGCAGTGCTGTCATACTTGCCATGCCAAATACTGTTATTTATCTTGAGAGGCCCTTATAGGGACCTCAGTGCTTCCTGACATTTGGCAAGGCAGCTTTGACAGTAGTGCATATGGAGGAAGAATGCTCTCGCTGGCAGCTTTATCATGAATTGGCTTTAAAGGTCAGGTAGTAGCAGGGTCAGGGTACATTTTTGGGCCATTGGATGGCCCCCCAGTGTTGGTAAAGTTTTAAAGACTGCCACAAGAGCAGGTAGTATGAGGGCACCAAGGCACTGGACCATTATATTGATCCCCTTTCAGAGCAGGCAACAACAGGGGTCAGCTAAGTTCAGGGTGAGAACCCAATTATTTGAAATATACATGGCTCTGGGTGAGATGTGGGCAGCCAGAGATGGGAACTCTGTTTTATGTGTGTTTTTATTTTTGTTGTTTTGGAGGTAGGTATGCTATTTTATCATTTCAAATTAATCTTGAAAGTTGGCTTAGTTCAACTGATTTGCTAAGCCTGAACCAGGCTAAAATTTACCATGCAATTTTGCCCTGTGTTTTATTATCTATTTTATTCTTTGTAACTGGGTAAGGCCCACTAGGTACAACTGCCTGTTTTCCAGGCAATCCAGGAGTGCTGGAGAGATTAAGTGACTGCTCAGAGTCACATAGTATGCAAGTAGAGGTTGTGGGAATCAAACACAGGTCTGCCGGATGTACCAGATTTGGTCACAGCTTGTTATTCTAACCTCAGTTCTGTACTGCCAGCACCACTATATCTGAGAATCACTAGAGTTTAACCTGTTCAATTATTCTTGAAAGCCAAATTTCCAGCTCCTGTTTCTTAATTACTTAATTTGAAAAAAAATAATAGATTTTATATTGTTGAGCAGAATGACAGAAAAATCTTCAGTAGAGCAGAATGATACAAAAATCTGCAACAGAGTGGACTAGAAGAGCAGTCAAGGGTATGAAAACTAGGTTTTAGTATAAAAAAGTGCAAAATAATGCGCTTAGGGCACAGAAACACAGAGGTGGAGCATAAATGGGTGGAGTGGTATTGATGACCACCAAGCAGGAAGGAGACCTGTGGTAATCCTATGGGAAGAGTGGCAACTGGAGTTTAATGCAAAGAAGTGCAAGATCATGCACATAGGGAAGAGAAACCCTGAAGTCACTTATAGGCTGGGAGGGGAGTTGCTGGCAGTCACAAAGGAAGAAAAAGACTTAAGCATCATAATCACCGATGACCTGAAATCATCCAAGCAGACCACTAAAGCAGTAGGTAAGGTTAGGGGGATGTTAGGGTGTATTAGTAGGGGTATCACAAGTCAGAAGAGGGAGGTAATAATGCCTCTTTACAAGACACTGGTTAGGCCCTATCTGGAGTACTGCATGCAGCACTGGAGGCCACACCTTCACAAGGACATTAACTAAATTAAGGCAGTCCAGAGAAGGGCAACCAAAATGGTACAGGGACTGCATCAGAAAACATATGATAACAGATTAACAGAGCTCAATATGTATACCCTAGAGCAAAGGAGGGAGAGAGGTGATACGATCGAAACATTCAAACACCTTAAGAGCATTAACAAGGTGAAAGAGTCTAATGTGTCAATATAAGAAAAATAGCAGGACAAGAGGACACAGCAATCGATTAGAGGGAGGCTGATTAAGAGGTGATGTGAGGAAGTTCTTTTTCACAGAAAGGGTTGTGGATGCATGGAACAGCCTACCTCAGGAAGTGGTGGATATGAATACAGTGCAGGCCTTCAAACATCCATGGGACAGCATAAGGTTCATACAAAGGTTCATACAAAGGTTTAAGGGAGCTAAGGAGGCCAGACGATGAAGAATAACCCATAGTCACTCCCTTCCAATATCCCTTATGTGGTCATGTTACCCTCCTTCACAAAACATCTATCCAGCTGAGTTTTAAAAAGTTTCTTTGATTTGGAATAGATAAGCGACAAGGGGAGCTCATTCCAAGGGGCCACCACTCTCTGTGTAAAGAAGACCCTCCTTCTAGTAGTATTATACTTTATATGCCTAAGCTGGAGAGGGGGACCTCTTGTACCCTTAGTGTCATTTTTAAATTGAAGGTTTAATTCATTTAACAAATATGCATCCCCCATTATATCATAACACAGTAGTAAATCTCCTCTAACCCTTCTTGTTTGAAGGGGCATAAGTTTTAAGTACTCCAAGAGCCTTTCATAGGGGAGATTTTTAATATTATGCATCATTTTGGTAGCCTGCCTTTGAACCCTTTCAATATCATTCACTGCTCCCTTGGTTATGGGTCCCCATACTGGGGCCCCATATTCCAGGATTGGTCTGACATATGCCCTATATATGGGCATAATCACTTCCTTATTTCAACTCCTAAAATTTCTCCTAATATTGTGTAACGCCTGTTTAGCTTTTACAATCTGTTAATTTATATGCGAACAGAAAGTCAATTTATGGTCTATAAGAATTCCCAGATCTTTAAGGGAGCAATACAGATGAGTATGAATAGATAAGCCATTGACAGAGCAAAGGTCGAAGGCACACTCATAAGGCAGAAAAAGAAATGGGCAGATTGGATGGGCCTTGTGGTCCTTATCTGCTATCAACTTCTATGTTTCTGTTTCTATGGATGACCTAAAGGTGGCCAGGCAGTTTATCAAGGCAGTAGGGAGAGCTAGCAGGATACTCAAGTGCATAGGGAGGGGTATCACCTGCAGAAGAGGGAGATGGTGTTGCCTCTGTATAGATCACTGGTAAGAACCATCTATAGTATGGTATCCAGTTCTGAAGACCACATCTCTGGAAGGACATAGACAGAATGGAGTCAGTCCAGAGGAGGGCAACTAAAATGATGCAAGGTCTGCATCCAAAGCCTCATGATGGGAGACTAATAAGCCTCAGCATGCACGTCCTGGAACAGAGGAGGGGGATATGATAGAGTCCTTTAAATTCCTCACTGGGGCAAATAAGATACAGGAGAGAAGTATTTTTCAGAAGAAAAGGTGCTTGAGAACAAAGGGACATGCTATGAAGCTGAAATGGGTAGATTCAGGAGTGATATGAGGAAGTACTTCTTTACAGAAAGAGTGGTGTATTCTTGAAACAGCCTTCCAGGAGAAGTGGTGGGGGCAAAACAGCAGTGTGGATCAACAATGCATGTGATAAGCACAAGGGAATCATAGTGGAAAAGAAGTGGGAGGGAGAAAAAGACATAGATGGGGCACAGCCTGCAGTAATACTGTAGGAAGGGAAAAATGGGCAGACAGGATGAGCAAAGCAATCCTTATCTGCCATCAAATTCTATGTTTCTATGATAAAATTCAGTGTAGGAACATTTTTTGAACAAAGTCATTAAATGACTAAAGAAAAAAATGGGTATTTTAAAGAGCATGTGAATGTGTGAATTTATTTACCTAAGATAACCAAAATGAGATATATTTTTTAATCTGGGGTGAAGCTTCTATAGTTTTTCTGCATGCAGCATATTGTTTGCAGTGGATTCTACTTCTACAGAATTTTCCTCTTCACGGGACTGAAGTGCACCTTGTTGGGAAAGTTGTTTGAGCAGAGTAGCACAGATTATAAGTAATACAGCCTGGGATCAGTTGACTCACAGAGCTTTCTCCATCAATTGACCGTGGTGCCTCCCTTAAATGGCACTATAAGAATCTTTTCTAATATCCACTTTGGCTCAAGCTGCTAAGTTTTGAACTTGGGGACAGTAATGTAAAGTACTTTCAGCTGAGCACAATTCTTGAGCATTAACTTATTTCATTATGAAAAGTAATTATTTTTAAGAAAGGAAACCAAATATTTACATTCACCACCATGGCTAGCTGTCATCTTGCATGATCTCGTAAGGTTGCTCCCATAAAAGGAATCTCATTTTCGTGAGCTGACCAGGTTGCCAAAATGGATTCTGAATCAGTCTACTATAGGTCACAACAGTTCTTATTAAACTTGATTGCCTGATGCCTATTGAATTGATTGCATGACAGTTCTGTACTTCCTCTGCCATTGGGAGCAACAAGCGGGAGCTGACATATTTCCTGCTAGTGCAGTATTTGTTTTTAGGAAACAGTGTGCTGGATTTTCAGAGCCCTCACAACTCCTGCAGCTGGAGGTGAAAACTGGCGCAAGTAGGTTTCCACTTGCGTAGCTGCAGTTTTTCTGGCTGTTACAGTATTGCCTAAAGTGGAGCTGGTTTGCAGCCAGCTCTATGATCTATGACAGCCTGTGGCCATTTTATTTCGTGCAGCTGCTGGAAAATAGTATGCCTGGTGGGATCAGACATAACATCCTCCACAGCTGCGCTGGTTTAAAATATGAATGTCCACAAGTGCAGAGATTTCATCCCACAGTGGTGACTGCAGGTTGGGACTTAGTCCCTGATGGTCTGACAATCCAGCCCAATGACTACTGTTTAGAATCTGAACATGGTAAACAGTTGTTAGCACATTGATTTCACCTGCACTGTACCCAGGTGTGCAGCACCTGGATTTTGCTCTTAGTAGTGCTCTCATCATGAACGGCTTCTGAGTGAACTGGTGGCAGCATTTTTCCTACCCATTTTATAACTAGTCTTAACCCATATGAGCTGTATTTCACTTTTCTTTGTTCTGAAAGTTCAACTCATCTCTTAGGAAATGGACTTTGTTCAGTAGGTCTTTTGCTGCCAATAAACATGTTAAACTATAACAACCAAACAAAAGCTTTCTAGGATTTAATGTGGAAATGACCAAAGCTTAGTTCGGCAGCTACTGTATCTTTATCTTACCTCAGATCATAAATGTTTTACTTGTTTTTAATTCATAATTAATTCAGTTTATTAAAAAAATTTAATGCATTATCAAAATCTTTAAAACACATTCATAATGCTATCCTTAATAATGCTTGAAAAAAGTAATACTTAATCAGTAATGCAAAACTGGGCATAAGTTGTGTGGAGCATACCCATGTTTCCTGTGGTGTGGCATGAGGCACAGACAATGCCATAAACCATGCAAGAAGTGGTAAATACATTACTGCAACAGCACATCCCCTGGAGTGCATTATTGTGATTATAAAATGGACCCAAAGAAATATAGATAAAAAAAAAACTCTAATTAGAATAAAATTAACAGCTGGGTTGTATGTTCTGAGATTTACTAATAGATAACTATCCAGATTGATTGATTAGCTGGCAGAATGTTTCTTGTCCATTTTATAATTCTGTCATCAATGTGTATTGCAATGCTTCAGTGGACACAAAACTTGCTTAGGAATAGCTTCCCACCTCCCCAAAATTGAAAAGTCTACCAATATTAGGCACACTTTTCTGAATTACATATATGACTCAAACTCATCAATAGTTTCACTTGTTTCTGTTTGTTATAGGTAACATCTTTGTTGTCAATTTGTCTGTGGCTGACCTGTTAATTGCGATATATCCATATCCTCTGACATTGCTTGCTATGTTCCGAGATGGATGGACATTAGGAGATAATCACTGCTGGGCAAGTGGATTCATAATGGCCTTGAGTGTTGTGGGATCGGTCTTCAGCATCACAGCAATAGCCATCAATAGATACTGTTATATCTGCCACAGCATGATGTATGACAAACTGTATAACCTGAAAAATACATACTGCTGTATTGCACTGACGTGGATTTTGACCTTTGTTGCTATTATGCCACATTTCTTTTATGACTCACTGCAGTATGATCCACGCATATATTCATGCACTTTAGCACAAACTGTAAGCTCAGCATTCACCATTGCAACTGTGACTGTCCATTTCATATTTCCAATAATTATTGTTATATTTTGTTACTTACGAATTTGGGCCCTAGTGATTGCAGTCAAGTATCGAGTCAGAAAAGACAGCAAACAAAAACTGAAATCACATGAGTTACGACATTTCTTTTCAATGTTCATGGTTTTTGTACTTTTTGCAGTTTGCTGGGGCCCACTGAATTTCATTGCTCTAGCAGTAGCCATTAGCCCTTCCAAAGTGGCACCCAATATACCAAGTTGGTTATTTTGTGTAACATACTACATGGCCTACTTTAACAGCTGCCTGAACGGTGTTCTCTATGGACTGCTGAACCAAAATTTTCGAAAGGAGTATATAAGAATATTTATGTCCCTCTGTGCTGACCTTTGTGCCCACGTCAAAAGGTGGGACTAAAGGGACAAAGCAGTATGTATCAATTCACATGATGAGAATGATGTGATATGATGGTTCGTTAACTTATGAACATGCAAGAGAATAAGATTTCATTGTGCTTGTTTTATGCTTAGTTTTATACCGCCAGATTTGTAAAAACATGCTACTGACTTCATCCTGTTAAAATGTATTATTTATAACTCCCTGATGAACTTTGCCTTAAAATGTGACTGTAAACCTATGCAAAATGAAATTATGTGACAATGGACAGTAATGTGATAATTCAAATATACTCCATATTAATAATGCACATAACTTAATATTTTTTAGTGTACTGAACTGGTACATAGGTGTGACCAAAAAAACAGTAAAATTAATTTTAATGGATATGTGGACAAAAGGAAAACTCTTTAAATAAGGTTTAAAACCATGGTTATACTGTTGAGAAGAAGCTCAACACAGCAACATCAGAACCCATTAATCAAAATGGTCACAAACTGTGACCTCTGCATTATTGCAGTTTATCTGTCAAAAACCCAGAGAACACCTTAACTGTAAAGTCTATTAGATACGCGCATATTTTGTTTGAAATGTATAACATAGTGCCTACTTAAGTGATGGTACCGGGACAATACTGTGAATGTAAGACAGTGTGGTATTAATTGTGTTGTATAGTGAGCACCTGGGTTTACAGTAACAGGGGTAGAACAGTGGTAGGGGAATACTGCTACCCCTGTCACTGCATACTGAATGGGAGGGTGGAGAAGTTGCCATGTGCTGGGTGCCTGGTTAAGCCGCTCCCATGGAGGAGTGGTTAGGGCACCAGTACATGGCATAGTCAGGAGACCTGGGCCTGTAGTTTGGTTCCTCCCAGGTCTTTCCTGTTACAACTTTTTTTGCCATGGTTTTGTTAAAAAAAAAAAAAAATGACCCCCTCCTGAGTGTCTCCCCATCCCCAAGGTCTCCCCCCCAGAGTTACTTATTTAAGTTCTGGGGTGTGTGGAGGGGTGAAGCGGCACCATCCCCTCCAAAAAAACATGAAGAACGATTGTTTTCAATGGGTGCAGTGTATGGATCTGGTCGGTGTTTTGCCTGACTCTGTTTTTTGTCTGGCACTGTTTGGCTGCAGCATTTTAGCTGCACTGTTTTGATGTGCAGCGGATTGACCTCGTGCCTTAAGTGACTCCATCTATTATGTGTTTCTGCTGGTAACCTCAGTCCTCTAGGAGGACAGTGTGTCACACATTGGTTTAAATCTCTGCAACAAGTTTGTTTCCTAGGAATTAGACTTCTTTTTACACTTTTTATTTCTGACATATTTGTACATATAGTTTAGAACAAAATAAGGTTTCATTAGAAAATCAAAAAACATAGATGATCTCATGTTGGGTTTTATGGACTATACATTAATAATTAGAATGGTCAGTAAACTGTATTAGAAATAGGCACGTAAAACTAAAGAAGGATCATCATAGCACAGTTATACAGTACATAGCTTTAAGTATCCTCCACAGGAAAGGAGTATTCCAACCAGAACATAACCTGCCTCAGTGATAATTTCAAACTGAAATATATCACTATAGCACAGCAAATGTGGTAGTAAACTTCTTTAAGCTATTATATTAAATAAACTTGCATCCCCTTTCAAGACAGAAAATCTCTTAATGAGTTATCTCATAAAACAAAATTTATAATATAAACAATTTAGTTCTTTACATGTAATCCTTAACATAATCTATAAGTGATCAGAATTACCTAAAAGGAAAACTATGGATTTTCACCAAATAAAAGACCACCTTTTAAGTAAGCAAGATTTGATTTTGATCTTACGACTTTTATCAAATACAAATAAATAGATTATTACTGATTTCAAAGTCCGTTGTGAATCTTGAACTGAAGACTAAGTTGTCTGTACTGTATGCTTGATTTCTTCTGCATAATTGGAACTGGTAACCAAAATGCTCTATTTATAAATGGTAGCTTCTGTTCTGGTATTTGAAGTGATTTAATAAAGGCTGCTTTCAAAAGATACCTCAAATTTTCTAACTCAGTGTACATAATTACCAATTAACCAATAATATTCAGATGTTTTATACTTGCTTGCATTTTCAAGTTGTTTAAGCCTCCTATTTAGAGCCAATAAACTTTCAAATTTTGTGATTGAAAACACTTCTGTTGTTAGAGTTTTTGTTTTAACCTCAGTTATTTATTTTGCATTTCTAGGTGCTAATCTTTCAGCTGGTTAGTTTCACCTGTTTATTTTTTGTCAAAGCTTTCAAATGTTTGGTCAAATGAAGTACTTCTGTATCATAACTTTTTTGTTGAATTACCGGGGTCAGTAGATGGAGAGTGAGAGGTCTTATTTCCATGTTTTTTGGTCTTGGAGATTTAGTATTAGTTTCCTTATTACCCAAATGATTACAATAAGATTTGTCTTCACAGAACTGCTGCTAAACATAGTAATAGCAAATTGACCATTTTTCCTGCCATCTCACCTCTAACCCCCATAAAGCAGAACAAAATGCATTTTCTGTAGAGACAATTTGATAGATTTGGGATCTACGGTGTCTTATCCTTATTCATCAAAGTGTCTCATTACTTATAACTCTGTCGAACATGTATTCTGCAACCGTGGACAAGTGTTGATTTTCATAAAAAAATTAGAAAAAGGAAAATCAACATAAAAATAGAAGACTGGCCATAGTGGCTTACGATTTACTGATTTATTTTATTAATTTAGTTTTTATTGACCAGGTAAGTACACTAGACACCAATGCATCTATTTTGAGGTACAGCCTGGAAGGTTATATAAAAAGACAACAGTGTAAACACAGAGTGAGTGATGAACATTGCAGTCCAATTTAAAACAATAGAACAGGTAAGAGTAACTCAGTACAAAAATTAACAAGTAACATTAAATAGATATAGATAGTGCAGAAACAGTTTGATAAAGTGAACAACACATTGATATATTGAGATCACTTACAGATACAACTTAGAGTGAAGTAGATCCAGTTAATTCAGCAGCTTTGTCATCTATACTTCACTAAAATGACTTATAAAAATTAAATTTGTCTGATTTCAATCAGAACTGATACATGAGGACTCCACGTCAAGTCAGCGAGAGGAAATCTAGCACAGTAAAAACAAAGTCAAAACCACACATACAGATTACTGGCGAGCATTGTGGGGAAAGTGTGATTTACTATTACACCGTGCTGCCATGGACCGCCACCCCAGTGATATTTTGTAACTTACATTTTGCTCCATCCCTGGCTGTATTCTGCATGCACGGTTTTGACTTTTGCAGCTTTGTCTGTGCTGTTTCCGACCATGCTGTTTTCCCCTTCATGGAGTTTACATGTTACCATACATGAGACATTGAGCTGTTTTAAAATGGTCATTTGGAAAATAGAACTATTTTGATTTGACTCATTTGGGTATTCCTCTTCTATTCTGTACCTTATTTTTTCTTCTTGTTTATTATCTGTTTACTGAATGCAGATGGCTTAGCAGAGGATCCAGGCAGTTTTGAAATGTAAAGTTAAAACAGTAACAAATATATCCCATTGATACTTGTGATATATCATCTCAATTTATTAATTTATTGAAATCTTAGTAGATAAAATATGTTTTGCTGTTGGGATCTCTCCATTATCTAGAAGACAATACTTCGTAACATACAGTGATTGATTTTTACTTTATTTATATTCAATTATTCTCTCTTGTTTATGTATTTGTAAGTATCAACTATTTTTCTAATAATATAATTGACAAATAAATTCAAGAAATAAAAATCTTTAAAAATAGAAAAAATAAGTAGTTAAACAGGAATAATTGAGGCTTGAAAATATTGAATTTAAATTGATTTGGATAGAGAGTTCTTAAAAATGTACTGTTAAGATGAATGTGAATGCTTTTAATATTCTTCTTATTATGTAAATATATAACAAACTTTTAGATTAAGGGGTATCACAAAAAAACATTAAAAACTATAAGTAACTTTTACTTTAAAACTGAACATTTTATACACTGTTTTCCTTTATATTTATGGTTAACCTGGGTGGTAGCCTGGGTAAAACATTGACTGAACAACAGGACACAGAAGGTAATTGTAAATGGAGTCCACTCTGAAGAAAGAGGTGTTACCTATGGGGTACCGCAGGGTTCAGTACTGGGTCCAGTCCTTTTTAATGTCTTTATAAGTGACATTGCAGAGGGACTGGAAGGAAAAGTATGCCTCTTTGCAGATGACAGAAAGATCTGCAACAGGGTTGATACACAAGGAGGGTGTGGAAAGGATGAGAAGGACTTGGCAAGGTTGGAGGAATGGTCAGAAATATGGCAGCTTGGATTCAATACAAAAGTGCAAATAATGCACCTGGGAAACAAAACCCAGGGGAAGAGTACACAATGGTGGGGGGAGGTAGTAACAAGAACAAAAATGGAAAGGGACCTGAGGGTAATCATATCAGATGACCTTAAGGTTAGCAAGCAATGTGAGAAGGCAGTAGGGAGGACTGGGGGGATACTGGGATGTATAGGGAGAGGCATTACCAGCAGAAAACAGGAAGTTGTTATTGCTTTGTACAGACAGTTGATGAGACCCCATCTGGAGTTTTGCATCCAATTCTGGAGACCCCATCTCTGCAAGGACATAGACAGAATGGTGACAGTCCTGAGGAGGGCAACTAAAATGGTGCAGAATATGCAAGAGAAGCCATACAAGGAGAGACTAAAGGAGCTTAATATGTATACCCTTGAGGAAAGGAGGGAGAGGGGGGAACATGATAGAAACTTTTAAGTACCTCAGTGGAATCAACAAAGTCCAAGAGGGTAGCATCTTTCAGAAAAAGAGACTTGCAAGAACAAGGGGACACAATTTGAAGACGGGGGGACGGCTCAGGGGCAAAGTAAGGATGTTTCTTTTCACAGAGAGGGTGGTGGACATATGGAACAGCCTTCCTGAGGAGGTTGTGCGGTCTAAAATTGTGGGAGAATTCAAGAATGCATGGGACAAACATAAGGCAATTCTTGTGGTGGGTAGGAAGAAATAGCCTGTAGTCAAATATGTTCACAGTAAAAAATAAACACAGTTTTTAACAAACAAAAAAAAAATACATATATATCTGTTTCACAAAATTATGGTACACTGTTGCATGTATTAATAATTCTTCCACAGGGACCTACAGAAACATTATTGTTTTAGTTTTATCTGGAAAATATTTTTTATTACCTATGCTGCTCGATCTTTTTTTTATTTTCCATTTATGAAAAAAAAAGACCTCACCTCACTGGGGAAATAATTGGTTACATCATACAGTTGTCACCAAACCCTAAAAACTGTTCTCCTCAAAGGGAGGTCATTATCTATTGGTGGTCACACTCATGCTTTTTCACTGTAAACACTCTGATTAATTAGTAAGTGCTATAGCCTAGAGGCAGTAGAGCCTAGAGATTAGAGCATCAAGCTGTGAACCTGGAGCCTCAGCAGATCTGAAAAATAATATATTTTCTAATATCCACTCATTTTGCTAACTTTTGAAGCTGGAGAAAAACATATAGCACCTTTCATAAACAGTAAAAATCTTCATAACAAAACAATACTAACAAGCAAAACCAAAATATTGGAGGTCGCGTGATGGCAGCCTGAGCAGCAGCAACTCGTCCCTAGAGCTCCGTCCCCCATCTGTTATTTTCGTGGATTAGATAAGGTCTCCGATTCCAGTTTGCCCTGTTGTGTACTCTCTTGCTGGGGAAAAGCATCTAGGATCGACCGGCTCAAGATTGAATGGAATTCTACATGAAAAAAGCGTTGCCGCGGCACTCTCCCCCTCACATGCCCGAGAAGGACAAGGCCGCGAAGAGGCCCAAACCACAAGCCGCTAGCCTACCAAAGATGCCTGCAACAGCATCTGCGCTCTCGGAGGAGAGGTTTTTGGAAATCATGCAACCCCTACAGGCCGCAGTCGCCACGATATCAGAGGATTTGCAAACGATTAAGAGCTCAGTCGCCTCACTGTCTACCAGAGTGGGAGATGCAGAAGTGAGGATTTCATCCATGGAGAAAAGACAGGAAAAAGCTGGAAGGGAAACGACAAACTTCGGACGTAGACTTAAAAAACTAGAAGACAAGCTTGAGGACTTGGAGGGGCGGAGTAGGCGAAACAACTTAGTCATAGTTGGATTGCCAGAGAAAGAAGAGGGGAATGCTCCGATTACTTTCCTGCAAAAGTTATGTGCTAAAATCGCAGGGCCATCCCCGACTGGTGGAGACTATATAATCGAGAGGGCTCATCGAGCGCTACGCCCTATGCCAGCAGTCGGTCAGCCTCCCAGATCAGTTATCCTTAAATTTTTAAATTACCAGGATAAGCAGCATGTGTTATCTAAAGTGAAAGAGATCAAAGGAAGTCATGTGGGAAGATCGGAAAATTCAGTACTCAGGATCTCCCTCTGCAGCTGGATGAGGAGGCAAGAGCTTCATCCAGTCGTCTCAAAGCTGCTGGCAGCAGGTAAAGCTTTTCGGGTGAAATACCCAGCGATCCTGTTGGTTAAATTGGAAGACAGCTGGCATTCATTCGATTCCCCTGCACAAGCTCTGGAAGAATTAAAAGGTCTTCTCCCTGATCTTTTCAAGTGAAAGAAGGTATGAGCCCTGAGTTTCTGTCAGCAGTGTGTTGGTTTACCCTGATTTTTTGCATCGTTTTATTGAAATGGCAAAATGGGAGTCGCAGGACCTCAGCTAAAAACTCGGCAGTTTATATCTCTGTTGCGATGAAGGGAATCGCATATTCATTTTGCTGCGATGAAAGGAATCGCATATTCATTTTGTGCTTTATGGTAGCTGAAGGGAGACACTCTGAAGCTGGGAGTTTATCGCAGGGTAGTGGTGCATCGGAGCTGAGAAATGCCTGCTATGATTCCTCCTAACTTTGAGTTTTGGATGAAGGAACTCGGTTGATGTTGTAAGAAATCGCTAGCTGCCACTGGACCGAGTCGAGGAGAGAGAACTATTAAAATTCTTTGAGTTCCTGAGCCGTTAAGTTCGCCACTAGCACATTTCCTGAACTGCAGTATTCCAGGAGGTGGTGAACTGATTCGGGACCTTATCAAAAGATGCCGTTTCCCCCATCTTTGCTGTTATTTCTGTTTTTACAGGTTTACACACCAAGGCAAAGCAAAAGGATATTTAGTATTCGTGGCTCACTCTAGCGAATGCAAAGACTTACCTGAGGGGGAGGGTTCTTGCCTTTTCCTCTGCATATTTTTGGTTTTTGCCTGCCCTAGAACAAACTTATTGGGGCATAGGAAGTTATAAGTTACTTTAAGGAATTTATATAGTCGCGTTGATATAAACGGTTGTTGGGTGGGGGAGCTTTGGGGAGGAGAAACTATGCCAGGTTGTTTATATTTAACATCATGTGGCATGAAGATGTTCGGAGTGCAGTTGTATTGAACTGGGGATTATGTGCTAAGGGGGTTTAGAGGGTTTAGGGTAGATAATGTTAGTGAGGTTGTGGGGGGGAGGGCCTGGGGGAGTGGGACATGACCACACACTATTACTTTTACGGGTTTAGGAATGCTTTAAGGGGTAGAATGCTCTTTTCAGTCAATCCACAGGATGATTCTATTTCAGGACTGGTTGGCAAGCAAACACAACTTGTTTTTTTTTAGACCCGCCCATTCTTTACTTTGTTGCATTCCCGAGACATGAGTAATCAGTATCAGTTTGTAAGCTGGAATATAAGAGGGGCCAAAGATAGCGTTAAGAGGCAGATAATTCTGAAACATCTAGCACAACTGAGAGCTAGAATAGTGTTTCTTCAAGAAACTCACTTAAGGAAGGAGGATATCACTCTTTTTAGAAGGCTATGGGTAGGGCAAACCTTTGGAGCAGGGAGAGCAACAAATAAAGGGGGAGTGGCGATACTGTTAGCTAAGGAGTCCTTTTAAGTTAACTCAAGAAATTTGGGACCCAGAGGGCGTTATGTCCTGATTCATGGTATGTTAGAATCACATCCGTATTGTTAGGTTCGATTTATGGGCCTAACATTGATTCTCCCTCCTTCTTTGTTCACCTGTTAAACTTAGTGGTGACCAATCCGCCAAAGTTGACAGTACTGGGAGGGGACTGGAATCTGGTGCTCCAGGCTGAACTCGATAGATCAGATGGTAGTAAAAGGGGTCTCTCTCCAGCCCAGCGTGCCATGAAAGAGTTGCTTAATGGGGCTGCTCTGCTGGATGTGTGGAGAATCCTTAATCCAACAGAGAGGCAATACACCTTCTATTCTTCAGCACATGGAACTCATTCTAGAATTGATTATCTGCTATTAAGTGCTGTTGCAATGTCGGGGGTCTCTCGGGTGGAGATAGCAGCAAGAGTTCTGTCTGACCATGCCCCTGTCAGTATGAGCTACTGGTTAGAGGCAGGATGCAAACGCTCACCTCTGTGGCGATTGAATACTCAGATATTGCGAGACCATGCTTCCCAGGAATGCATTAGAGACTTTATTATGTCCTTCATGGATATTAATCAGGGCTCGGTCACCAAATTCGATCTGGTCTGGGCGGCACTAAAATGTTAATTGAGGGGCGAGTTTATAAGATTGGCGGCAAAAAGGACCCACTCTCAGAAGACTCAACTTGATGCTCTCCTGGTTTCTATTAAAAGTCTCGAGCACAGTTTGTCCCGAAACTCCTCGGCAGACACTTGGGCCAGATTACACCAGATGCAGGCTCAATATATAGGACTAATTTCTCAGAGAGCCGAATTGGCCCTCCGGAGAACTAAATTCAGATATTTGGAGTTGGGGGAGAGGCCAGGGAAGCTTCTTGCTCTGCGTATCCGACAACTTGAGTCCTCACAATTCATTGCAGGGATTAGAGAAAGTCAGGAGGGTCCGGTGTGTACTGACCCGAAAGAAATTGCAATTGGGTTTGGTAAATATTTTCAGGAGCTTTATGCTGTAGCTCCGTCATCGTGTCCCAGTAATGCAGAGGTTGAACATTATCTCAACTCTGTGAGTTTACCTAAGATTACTCCTGGAGAGGCAGCTATATTAGGCGAGCCAATCTCTTTAGTGGAAATCCAACAGACTATCCGCCAGCTGCCGGTTGATAAGTCCCCGGGACCTGATGGACTACCAAATAACTTATATAAGATGTATTCACCTATATTAAGTCCAATTTTATGGAATGTGTTTAATTATTGGTATGATAATGATATATCAGATACCAGCTTCCAAGAAGCAGTAATATCACTAATCCCGAAGCCGGGGAAAGACCCATTTAAATGTAGTAGTTACCGACCTATTTCCCTACTAAACTCGGATATTAAAATACTGGCGAAACTCTTGGCCGCTAGGCTTTCAAGAGTAATGGTCAATCTCATAGGTTGTGAACAGGTGGGATTTATGGCTGGAAGATCGTCTGGAGATCATATTAGGAAATTATTACATCTCATTTCCGCTGCCAGGGATTCCGACATACCCATGGTTCTGGTATCTCTGGACGCGGAAAAGGCGTTCGATAGGGTCTCCTGGGACTTCCTTTTTGCCACCCTATCCCGATTCGGCATACCTGAGGAGTTCCTGAGATGGATAAGACTTCTCTATTCTGCCCCTTTAGCTAAAGTTAAATGCAACGGGGTGTTGTCTCCCGCTTTTCAGCTGTTTAGGGGGACAAGACAGGGTGTCCATTGTCTCCTTTACTTTTTAATTTATACCTAGAGCCTTTGCTCCATAGACTACTAAATAATACCAGTATCAGAGGGATTCGGGTGGGAACGGTGAGATACGTCTTGTCAGCTTATGCAGATGATATTTTATTTCATGTGGAAGAGCCTAGTATATCAATTCCAGCTATACTGGATGAAGTTGAAGAATTCGCGAAGGTATCATTCTATAAGCTGAACCGTGACAAATCTAAGATCTTTCCTTTAAATAGTAGAGTGAACAGAGCGAATTGGGTCTTTACGGTCTTTCCTGGGAGGCAAAGTCTTTGTTATATCTGGGTATTAAAGTTTCGAGACATGGGAACCATGATTAAAGACAATCTTGGCGTTGTAATTAAAACCATAACTGGTGATATGGAGAGATGGGGCCTGCCCCCCTTCTCCTTATGGGGAAGATTGAGTGTGATAAAAATGAATATCTTGCCGAGAATTTTATACCCAATGGGAATGCTAGGGAGTTCTTTACCCAAAACGTGGTTCTCCAAACTCCAAAGGTTATTGAACAAGTTCCTGTGGAGAGGGAAGAGTATTCGTAGATCCTACTTTAAATTGACTGCTCCAAAATCCAGGGGAGGCCTAGCTGCCCCTTCTTTTTTCCTATATTACATAGCGTTTCACATGAGTAAATTGGCCTTTTGGTATAAAGAACTGGAGCCGTTGAAATACACGCCTTTATGGCTTAATATAGAGGAACATTTGGCGAATAGAGTTAAATGCTCATTAAGGGCCCTTCTATATATATCCCCCTCCCACTTGCCTAAACCCCTGAGGAACAACCCGATAGGGTGTTCATTAAAAGCCTCTCTGCAGATTCAAAAATATTTTGGAGTAAGGTGGTGCCAGTCGGCGGACCAACCTGTAGTAGGCAATCCACATTTTAAGATTGGAGGGTTGCCGATATCTTCCTCTTTCTGGCCTCAATTGAATAAATATAAGGTTTCGGATCTCTGGGTGAATGGGAGGCCATTTCTCTTTGCCCGTTTACAGAGCATCACGGGGGCATCCGATAAAAATGCTTTTAGGTACGCCCAGGTATGTAAAGCCCTTAGGTCCTTTGATGCCCTTCTTCCATTCAAAAGCATAATGGGTTTAGAGATGACCACATTGCTTCAAGCAGCCTCCCAATCCCACCCAGTCTCCATGTGTTATAAATCCTTACAAGTCTTAGATTCCAGGTTACCAACTGGGGTATGTTACTACTGGGTGAAGGAATTGAATATGCCAGAAAATCCTGTCCTATGGGAAAGCCTCTGGCAAGCAATATACAGATATGTCAAACAGGATAGGCTGCGGTTAATTCATTTTAATATTATGCATAATACTTACCTACCCCAGCTGAAATTGTTCAGAATGGGAGGTTGACCACGCACTTTGTAGTAAGTGTAAAGAGGAGAAGAGCCTTTTATCACATGTTTTGGACTTGCCACAAAGTGCAAACATTCTGGCAATCTATTAGAGAAACACTTGATCCCATTCTGGGATTGGAATCTTTGTTTATCCCGGAGGTGTGCCTCTTAAGTTATCTTCCCAGTGATACTCCTAGGGTAAGGAAAGCACATATCTTACTTATCTCGGCAGTGGCTAAGTTGGTCATTGCGCGTCACTGGGTGGACGACAACCCCCCCACCACACTGGAATGGTACAGGGAGATGATGCTTGCTTTGCAGCTGGAAAGACATATTGCCTCTATGCAAGATAGATTAAGAACCTATGTGGTGATGTGGGGAAACCTAGAGGCTCTTCTGGCGGCCTGGAAACCCTGATATACTGGTTGAACCCTGAGCTCTGTGTTTAAGTAATCAAGGTGTGTGGCCTGGGAGGGAAGGAGGGGTGGGGGGGATATTAGACACCAGGTTTCATAACTAACTTGTAATGCTGTTTCTGTCTGGTGTACTGAAACTTAATAAAGTTTATTAAATAAAAAAAAAAAAATATTTACATTCTCTAACCATGGTTAGGCTTCTACCATCTAATGTGGGTATTGACACATACCTTGTGCGACAGCCATCTTCGCGTACAGTAACCTCAGAGAGGAAATTCCTTACTTTAAGATGTGATAAAAGGTACGGGTTTGATCTGTACTGAGAGTATATATTTCCCTGTCTATGTTTTACACTATTTATTTTAGCAATTTATGATTATATGAACTGTGCATTACCTTTTTAATGAGTAAGGTTATATTGTAGATTGTGCTGAAAGTCAGATCTTGGGTTGCAATGCGTGTATAGGTGGGTAAAACCTTAAAGAAGAAGTGCAATGAAAAATGTTTTTCCAAAAAGCTAGATTCAGCTAATGTTAATAAAAATATTAACATACCTATCAAATCTACTTTCTATGTACCTCCTGTGCTGCGCACCATGAGATTTATTTTTATTTTCTTGATATTAACCCTTGTGCATTCTACAGTGCTATTTTTTGGCCAAATGTGGGGACCACATTTTTTTCTTGAGAATAACTAAATTAAAACATTTATAAAACACCCAAATGGTGGTGGAACTAGAACATTTTAATACCAAAACAAAAAACAAGCAATAAAAAACAGAGGATGCCTAGAATCTTTTGTAATGAAGAAATGGTGGGGGTAAATTTTGTTTCCAAATTGTATTGTATTGCTGCTTAACCTCACTTCGTTGTATATTGTATTTGTAATAACAATTAAATTACCATATTTTACCATTTTGTAGCTGCCCTCAAATAGTACCCACCCTCAAATTGAAGCTGCATGCTCCTTTTAATGATTGCAATAGAAGCCGCCCTCATATATAAGCCTAGTAACTATCAATCAGATACCGTATTAGTAAAATCACTAGCTTTCACTGCTACTGCTCCACAGACCTCACATATACCCACTGTAAACAGCTAAGTGATGAATGTAAGGAAGAGTAACTCACTAAAAGAATATTTCGTGTATTTAGGAATCCAAATTACTGATGATCTCAGCACCTACAAACAAACAGCCGCCGGTAACTTCACTCGCTCTATCAAGTTTCATGATGTAATATACCACTGGTCTCTGTTCCACCGTGATCATCGCCAAGAACTCAGAAAACAACTGCTTAACATGGCCACGCTCAGAATGAATGAAGGAGACAAACGATTTGGTTTTCTGATGCTTTATTGCCTCTCATTTCTTTTTTAATGCAAGTAAAAGTCTTTGAGCTAAGGGATTTTAATCTACTTCGTCTTCGCTGTCAGGGTCAGCATCAGCTTCTGAGCCACTAGCTTCTGCCTCCTCCAGAATGAACACAGTATTATCCTGTGAATCCTGTGCCTGTATGGTGTCAGCTTCTGATTGAGAAAAAAAAAATGGTTAGTGTACAACAAAGACTTTTGTTATTACAAAATAAAATGTCCTTCATTCATACCTACGTACAGAAATGCAAGTTTTTCAGCAATGGGTTTCTGAGCTTCAGCAGCTACACCCTCTTTTCTTGTGCACACTATACTATCTAAATCAGTGGATGTGATGCCACAAACGGTAAAAGAGTTTTTGATATTCTGTTTTGTAACAGCACCCCAGGCATCTTTGACCCACTCCAACATTCTTAATTTAGATGGTGCTTTGGGGTTTCCACAGGCAGTAAGCTGTCTTTTTTCAGTGGAGAGCCACAGATCATAACACTCATGATATTGTGATTTGAATGGGGCATTCCAGAACACATCGGCAGGCTGCAGAAGCTTTGTACAGCCACCAGGTATTGCTGCCATGACAGTATTTTTTTTTTTTAGTCTCTGCTTCACAGTGGGTGAGATATGGCAGTGGAAAGCATCCCACACCAACATCCTTTTGTGGAATGCTAGTCCACCCCATACTGTGTCTACCCACTGTAGAGTAAGCCCTTCGTTCATCCACCCATTTTCTGACATTGCCACTATAACCCCGATAACTCCGGAAATCTCCTTTGGCATTCTTTTGCCCTTAAAAAAGATGAAAGGAGGGAGTTTTCGACCATCTGCCATAGCAGCTAAACAGACAGTAATTCGCTGTTTTTCATGACCAGTAGTGAGCAGGGGGACTGATTTTGTGCCAATGACATCCACCGTCTTTTCACCAGGCATGTCTGCCCATACGGCAGTCTCATCCATATTTCCCACACAATTGAAAGGAATATTCTTTATTAAAATCTGCTTTGCGTAGAAAACTACAAACTCAGTGACTTTAGGGATGTAATCCTTTGGTAGACGCTGTCCTACTGTGGTGCGCTGGCGAATGGTAAAGCCCCACCGTGACAGAAACCGGTCAACCCATCCATGGCTAGCTTTAAATTCTGGGTTATTAATCAGGGAAGCTGCTTTCATAGCTATTGCCTTATGGGTAACCTTGAGATGCTGATCTCTCTGGGCAGAAATCCAGTTAGCAAGATTCTCCTCCTCAGTTGGGTATGAGGGTTTACGACCAGCACCCACCAGCCTACGTCTCTTTCAGTTACTCTCAGAGCAGCCTGCTTCAGACACCAGCATCAGAAGCCATTCTTTGTTTTTACGCCACTCGTGTATCTGCTTCTCGTCCAGCTTCAGAGACTCAGCAACCGACGATTGCCCTCCCGTTCAGCGTGGTAAACAACAGAGAGTTTAAATTCAAGATTGTAGCATTTATGCTTTGCCATCCTGACACAGTTGAAATGAAAAAAAAATATGGTTTTATTAATAGATGCTGCCCCCGATTACAGACTGCCCTCAAATATAAGCCCCACCTCATAATTAATTGAATTAATAGAAGCCGTGGCTTCTAAACGGTGAAATACGGTATTTGAAAAACCTTTTTGTGCATTTTCAAAATCCATTTAAAGAACATTTATCATGCTTTTCCTAAAAGGAAATTGCTCTATCATCAACACCAACATGCATTCCTGTGCTCTGGTAAACTCAAGAGACGTTTATTAATAGTCAAAAAAACTGAAATGACCTGCAACAACAATGGTCACCTAATGCTGAATGATACATATGTATACACATTAAACTTAATATTTTACTTGTTTTCTTTTCCTTGTAGGTAACATCTTTGTTGTCAGTTTGTCTGTGGCTGACCTTTTAATAGCAATGTACCCATATCCTCTTACCTTACTAGCTATGTTCCGTGATGGATGGACATTAGGAGATATTCACTGCAAGGCAAGTGGATTCATTCTGGCTTTGAGCGTTGTTGGGTCAGTCTTCAACATCACAGCAATAGCAATCAATAGATACTGTTTTATCTGCCACAGTAATAAGTATGACAAACTGTATAGCCTAAAAAATACATACTGCTGGTTGGGCTTGACATGGACTTTGACCATTGCGGCTATTCTGCCATGTATCTGTTTTGATGCACTGCAGTATGATCCACACATATATTCATGCACTTTAGCACAGACTGTGAGTACATCATATTCTGTTGCAGTAGTGGTGGTCCACTTTATATTACCAATAGCTATTGTTATTATTTGTTACTTAAGAATTTGGGCCCTAGTGATTGAAGTAAAATATTGAGTCAGACAAGACAGCAAACAAAAACTGAAACCACATGAGTTACAGCATTTCTTTTCAATGTTCATGTTTTTTGTACTTTTTGCAGTTTGTTGGGGTCCTTTGAATTTCATTGCTCTAATTATAGTCAGTAACCCAATTGAAATGGCACCAAAAGTACCTGGTTGGTTATTTTCCACAACTTACTTCATGGCCTACTTTAAAAGTTGCCTAAATGGTGTTCTTTATGGACTTCTGAACCAAAATTTCCAAAAGGAGTATAAGAGAATACTAATGTCCCTCTGTGCCAACCTTTGTGCCCACGTCAAAAGGTGACATGAAGAGGACTGAACATCATGGGATCCATAAACATACAGAACCAAGGATACATGATGCATGTGGTACTTTGTTTATACTCCGTGCTGGGTGAAATGATGTGATTATGAAAATAGAACACAAGTATACAGTATTTTGGTCAGTTTATCAATAAATATACAAGACGAAAGGAGTCTGTGAGTTTTGTATACGCTAAGTTTCATACTACCAGATTCATTAAGACTTGTCACTGAGGTTATTTTCTTTTGATGTACAATACTATTTCATACTCAGACTAAAACGTACAAGCATACCTATGCAAAATAAAATTATCATACGACTAGCATGTACTTCTGAAGTTCTGTATTTGAATAACCTATGTAATTCAAGATGTGTTTAAGCATATTCAGCAGGTACTTTCTATGAACTACTACTGAAAGTAAAATTAAATTAAGTGAAAATGTGGGCCAACAAAATAATTCTTCAAATAAGGTTTAATAACCATACAGAAGAAGCAATACTTTTTTGGGAAAAAAGGTCATCACATCAATAGCAGAACTTGGATGTGCGTGTGAGTACATTCAGTTAAATACACATTCATTATTTGTACTTGGTATACTAAATATTTTTCATTTATTAATTACTTGGTCACAGATTTGTACAAAAAGAATTTATAAAGCCTTTCCTGCTCCCCCAAGGTGGCCAGGTCTAGTCCCGTGGCTACCTTCCTCCCCTCTTAGTAATGTCCCATTGCCAATCCCTATTGTTGGTCAATGAGTGCCTAAGTAGTCCTCTGTTACAGTCTACCTACAGTACCATCACTTATTAATTATAGGAGCAACACTCCGCCCCTTACATGTATCTCATCAGCTGGTGATATGAGAAGGAGGGGCCTGACAGGGTTCCACAAAGTTGCATCAACAACAAAGTTGTCAAAGGACTTTACATTGACACTACTGTGCTAATGGTGATCACGTCACCACAGCAAAGTATCAACAGACTGTCACAGTGGAAGACTCCTTTACTGTTTGCAGGGGGCTTTGCCTCCTCATGCCCCCAGCTGGGGGGCTCTGCCCTCTAGCCCCCTAGACCTATGGATAATCAAGTCCAGGACAGCAGATTATGGGGGATAGTGGCCAACACTGGGAGTCCTGTATCAGTACAGTGCTGTGACAACCCATTCAACACTGTGGTTTTTGAATGGGTTGTGTTGCTGTGTCAGTATTTGCTTCTCTAGTGTTGGTGTAACAATGATGCACTGCCTGACAGAGCTGAAGGGATTTTAGCTATGGTGGCCCCCCTCCATGATGGCTCCGGGACCAATGAGGCAATTAATACTACTTGTATTTTGCCTATTGGGGGGGTTGTGCGCTGGGCACCTGAGTGAATGGATGTGTAGGTGAAACACAGAGTGAATCGCAGCTTTAAAATCCATCTAAAAGTATAAAAAAAAACTCTGACAACAAGTAATTTTGGGTGTGTGTTAATCCTATAAGTGCCGAGATCAACTAGTGTTAAGCGGAATGCAATTGGACGAAGCTGTAAGTTTTTATTATTTTAAAAGCTCCCGCAAAGTAGCGTTATGTCACTGGGGCTGGTCAATGCTGCACGGGAGGGGGGGCTCCAACCAACGGATGCCCACAAAATATGGATATAACAGTTATCTGCTCTTTACTACAGAATATTTCAGTAGGGCAATCAGAACTGAGACAGGTTATTGCTGGCTTGAAATTGGTAGTTGATTCCATCAAAAAAGATTCAGAGAATACCATCAACAGAATTGTGGTGGCTGAGACTAGAGTGGTGGCTTTGAAGGAGTCAGCTTCTCATTTAGAAGAGGATTCACTTTTCATACATAAACAGTTTCAATTAATTTGGCAAAAATAGACGACTTAGAGAACTGAGGTCACAGGAATAATTTACATATAGTGGGTATACCAGAAGGGGCTGAAGGCTCTAACATCATTAACTTCTTACAAGAGTTACTTCCAAGTTTACTAGCCCACGATTGGAGATGGCCACTAGAAATAGAAAGGGTACACAGATCTTTATCTCCTAAACCCAAACCTGGCTCCCCCCATGACCCATAATAGCTCACTTTCTCCACTTCTCTAGTAAAGAAGATATCCTGAGGTTGTCTAGGGAGAGAAAGTCACAACACTAGCAGGGACATAGGATCTCTATATTTCAAGATTATTCAGTGGATGTGGTATCTCAAAGAAAGGCATTCTCTGAGATCAGAGGGGTTCTGAGGCATCATAATATCTCTTACAGAATTAACTACCCAGCTGTGTTAGTGCTAACTTTTAATGGGATCTCACACTCATTTAAAACTCCTGCTGAAGCTTGGGAATTTATTGAAAACAAAGTTAGGCCCAACCGCAACAGTAATAACAGATTTGAATACTCTCTGGATTCTAATAATTGAACACCACAAGAAAACACCCACGAGACACCTCTAGAATGCAGAGCAGCTCACAATTCTGTGCCAATGGAGAGCCCCAGGCCCAAAGCAAACCTATTAGAACTAACACAGAGGCAAGAATGGAAGATGATCAGTAGGAAATGCAAAGGACTTGCGAGAGGCAGACAGAAGTCCACAATCTTTTCTCCAAAAGGTGCTGTCGAGAAAAAATCCATGGGGATCTTGCTGTCAAACAAATTTGCTGGGCTAAACAACATGGAACTCTCCCTCGAAGATCATAGCAAGGATCAACCAATCAGGGCTAACCACCTTCCTAGCCAATCGGAATCTTCCTTCTTGTCTGATGCAGCTAGTTTTCCAGAACCTCCTGGTACTTCCTTATACTCTATGGCTGAAGGCTCAGACAGCTATATTTCTCCGAAGAAGGACCCTACTTAAGTTTATATACTATTCCTTCTCATTGTTGTCATGATAATGGGGGGGAGGTTAAATGGTAGCTGGAGCTTTACGATTTCTTTTCCTGGTTCCCCAGGTGATCCCTCGATGTCATGAGTCTGGTAAGTTACTATGACACATATTCAGGCTTAACTGTCAAGGTTACCTAATTTTTTGCGACAGATAAAACATCACTACTATTGATGATGCGGTTAAGGTTAACTCTTTCATTTCGTGGATCACTTGTCTGGTTAATATAAATGTTCAGATTTGCATTTACTTGTTATGTGAAAGTGTCTAATGACAATTTAGGACCTACAGCTGACTTGGGCCTGAGATTAAAAAAAAAAAAAGGGAGGGATATCATATTTTTTTTTCCTTTTTCTATTGTCAGCAGGGAAAATGAGACAGACTTCATGCAGTTGAATATAACCACTGATCCTATGAGGTGCTCAGTTACTATCCTTTTGCAAGTATGCCCATTATATTTAAAGTAAGATAAGAAAATTACATAATTGTTGGATTTATGCCTCAACTATCAGGGGTTTTGACTCTACCCTGCTGTTATATATTATGTATGTTTGACATATATGGTTCCCTCCCCTCCTCCTTTGTTTTTTTTCTCTCTCTTTCTCCCTTCTCCACTTCCCTTTTTCTCTTCCACTTTGTATAGAAATGTGCTTCATTTGTACCAATTGTTCATACCATACGGTGGCGTATGGAATTTGGCCAGGAGTGCAAACCAATAAATGTGTTGGGGCATTACTAAATGTAGCTAATCCCTTTATTTAATACAAGGGATCCTGGGGGCTGCTAATATGGCTCCTATGATGCCTTGTTGTTAGGGGACGTGCTAGTTGGTGTTAGTTACTCCTGTACTCCTGACTCTCATGGTTCACGTTAAAAGAGTCTTCCTATGCTTGAATTATGCTACTGGTATTGGACGGGGTACAGACCAATTTCTATAACTGCTCTGTTGTTTTAAATACTCCTCTCTGTGCTTTTCTATTCTGTAGTTATTTTCCATTTCTATCTTTGTCTATTCCTATAGGTTGTTTTCCTTCTATGTAACACTACGACCTCTGCATTGTATGTTTGTATGGTCATGTCTGTATTTATGGAGTTGTCAGGGGTCAAATCCCTTATAGCTGAGTTCACTTGCTCTTGTTACTACTCATCAGAACAGCATGACTGATCCTTGAACCAGTGCCTTTGGGCTTTCCAGGTCATGTCGATCAAGGGTTATGTTGAACTTTTGTTTAGTAATTTGGGGATATATTTATTATATGGATTCCAGGTTACTAGTATCCCTATTATTCGAATAGGTTTTATTTTTAATTATTACAGTTTAAGCTTGTTTGTGAATGCTAAGTTCATATTACTTCTAAAGCTCCTGTCCCAGTATATAGTTAGGATTATTGTAGTAAATAATTATTTAAGGCTTATTTGTCACTTATGGGGATAGAGGCTGTTTCAGCTAAATGAGGATACTTATATAATGATCAAAGGGGGGTTGGGATGTGTAAATATATGGATGAATCTTTACGATATATTTGATAGAATTATATTATTAATAAACTACCATGGGAGTCTCTAATGTTAACTGTAAATGTATATCTTGGAAAGTGAAAGGTTTAGGTTTACCAGCTAAAAGGAAAAAGGTTTTAACTCAATTACAAATTATGAAGGCTGATGTAGCTTTATTGCAGGAGACTCATTTGCTAAATGAGAAGGCTGAAAAATTAAAGAGAATGTGGGTAGGGGAGGTATTTCATAATTCAGTTAGTAAAAAACAGAAAGGGTTAGCTATTCCCATTAGAAAATCCCTAAATTTTTCAATGACTTCCCATAAAATAGACTCTACTGGTAGATGGCAAATTCTAGAAGGGAGGTTGGATGGGGTTGATCTTACCATCTGCAACATTTATGCTCCTAACAGAGACTCCTACTCCTTTTTTTCTGAGTTCTTTGATATGGTCAGTTGCATCTCGAACAGGAACATTATAATGGGGGGAATTTTAACACTGTTTTAAACCAGTGGATTGATAGAAGTAACCCTAAGATTAATAAAATGAGGGACAAAAGCAATAAGATGATCAAGGACAGAATGAAGGATTTGGGTATTTGGACGCATGAGAGTGATGCACCCACTCAAAAGACTACTCATTCTTTTCATAGGCATGGTTCATATAGTAGGATCGATATGTTCCTCTTGTCGAGTGGGCTATTGAATAATATGTTTATTGCTGATATCGGTCCAATTATAATATCTGACCATGCTCCTATTTCTATTATTGTTAACCTAGATCTGGAGGATACAAAACGTCTTCGTTGGAAATTTAATTGCTCCTTACTGAATGACGACAACTTTAAACCCTGGATTATTAAAGAGTCAGAGCAATTCTTTCTGTATAATAATAACGGGGAAACCTCAAAAGCTACCTTGTGGGAAGCATTCAAGGCTTATATTAGGGGCAGTATTTTGAGCTACACTACCTTCAAAAAATAGGAGAGGGAAAAAATATTAGCCCAAAAAGGAAAGGAACTTCTGGATTTGGAAAGGTCCCATAAATCAGGCTCTGGAGGTAACAAAGATATCTTTAGGAAAATAACCCTACTCAGATACAAAATAAATAAACTACTTACTGGGAAAGCTGAATTTGCTTTTTATAGAACTCAACAGAAATATTGGGAATCAGGAGAAAAGGTGGGTAAGTTATTGGCGTACAGGCTTAAACAAATGCAAAATAGGAATAATATACCTAATATAAAAGATATTTCTGGGAATATACACAGTAAAACTATAGATATCAACAGGGTGTTTACATATTTTTATAGAGATCTATATAGCAGTAAGACTGAAAATAATAATGAACTAATAAACCATTTTTTGGTTAAAGCCAAGCTACCTAAGATTTCAGAGGCATAACATCAGTTGCTAGACAAAGATGTTTCTATTCAAGAGATTAAAGAGACAATTGATGGGTTACCTAATGCCAAAGCCCCGGGTTCTGATGGGTTGCCTGCTGAAATATATGTTATTTTGAAAGATGTGATTATCCCCATTCTGCAAAATGTGTATTCTGAAACTGAAATAAATGAGGGGCTACCACCCATGATGACTGAGGCAGTCATCACTGTCCTTTAAAAAAAGATAAAGACCCCTTAGACCCTGCCAGTTATCGTCCAATCTCCTTGTTAAATATTGATTATAAATTATGGGCTAAGGTCCAAGCTAATAGGTTACAACAGGTTATTGGGAATCTTATACACAGAGACCAGGTGGGTTTTATTAAGGGGAGAGCAGGGTTTGAAAATATAAGAAGAATACTTTCCACAATATGGATGGCCTCTAGAAATTAGGATACTTCTGTACTTTTGTCATTGGATGCACGTAAAGCATTTGATTCTATTGAATGGGGATATTTAACGGAGGTACTTGGAGGCTTTGGATTTGGTGACATCTTTATCTCAAGAATCAAAACATTATATAAATCTTCTACGGCTACTCTCTGCATGAATAGAGTCCTATCTGAAAAGTTTATTCTGGAAAGAGGGACTAGACAGGGATGCCCACTATCTCCACTATCATTTATTCTAGCCTTAGAACCCCTTCTCTGAACAATTAGACTAAGTAAAGACATCACGGGAATAAAGTTCCATAAGATGGAACATAAATTTACTGCCTACGCTGATGACCTCCTTCTGTCTCTCTCTTCACCTCACAAATCTATAAGCTCCAATATGATGTTATTAGAGGAATTTAGAAGTATTTCAGGGTTATCTATCAATTGGGCTGAATCTGAAATGCTCCCTCTACAGGGGAATAGGAATATACTCAAAGAATTATGCTTACACTATAACCTAGAGTGGAAAGGTAATTGCTTTTCTTATCTGGGAATTATTATTTCTAACAATCTAGAGGATATGTTAGGTTTAAACATTAAACCCTTGGTGGAAGCAATGAAATTATCTTTGGATAAATGGGCCAAACTCAATCTATCCTTATGGGGAAAAGTCAATGCTGTAAAAAATGATGTTGGCGCCAAAAATATTGTATTTATTGAATACGGTGCCTTTACATATTACATCCAGGTGGTTTAAGAAAATTGACAGATTGATACATTCCTTTTTGTGGGAAGGGAAAAAGGCAAGACCTAGTCTAGATAAGATCAAGAAACATTGGCAACAAGGGGGTATGGGCCTACACGATTTCAAAAAATATCACCAAGCCTTCCTGTTTAAACAAACCTGCCAATGGCTACTTCTGGAGAATAAATTACCAATATGGGCTAAATTTGAACAAGATAGCATTTTTCTCCCCACCTATTACATCATTTAATCATAGGTGCTTATCCAAAATTTATTAACACTCATCCCTTTCTAAGGAATTCTGCCAAGTCCTTATCCCAGGTAATGAAACAAGTAGTTGAGGGTTCTTTACCATATCAATATTTTCCAATATGGAGAAATCCAAATCTTAAATGGGAAGGGAAATTGTTAACTAATTCCGTATGGGAAAATAAAGGGATTCTTCTGCTTGGGGATATTATTGATCCACTCACTGGGATTTTATGGTCATTCTCAGAAATAAGAGTCAAATATGGTCTACCTTGCACACAATTTTACTTTTATTTACAGTTAAGAAATGAGCTGCAGAATCTGATGGAGGATATCTTAGTCCCTTCTACCTTGACAGAATTTGAAAAAATAGTCACATTAGCAAACACTAAGGGGGGAGGTGGGAAACTATATCAATTATTAAACAAATCCGGGCATGACTTAACAAGTAAATCCAGAGAAAGATGGGAGAATTTCCTGGACTGCCTCATTCATGAATCATCTTGGAAGCTGATGTGGAAAAATGCATACAAATCCAGTAAGGACCTACAAGGTCGATTAGTACAATTTAAAATATTACACAATTGGTATTATTCTCCTGATAAACTGTATTCATGGGGTCTCTCCTCAGATAGCTGTTGCTGGAGATGTGGGGAGAAGGAAGCTAACCTTCCCCATATGCTGTGGGAATGTCCCCCATTAATTTCAGGGTGGGCAGTGATTTGGGAGACTTGTAAAGACATCCTACATATGTACTTCCCTTTCGATCCAGGGATATTTATTTTAGGAAATACGGAGACTTTAAAGTTTTTGTCAAGTCCGGAAAAAAGATGGCTTTTGGTAGCTCTGTTGTGCTTTAAAAGACTCATATTACTACATTGGAAGGATACACATTCTCCTGACCTGCAGGAATGGACCAATTCATTAGCAAAGATAACCATTAATGAACATATTAGCCATCTTAATAATAAGACACTGCATAAATATGAAGCAGATTGGGCAGCATTCTTTTACTGGTTAAATAAGAATTGAGTTATTACTCTTAGTATTTATGATTATTACACTAATAATATTATTTGTCATTCTCTTAGGTAGTTCTATGGTAACTAATGAATTTTACTAGGTACCCATGCAAATGTATTGACTGGATAGTAGTCTCATGATTATTCTTAAGAATATTGTAAAGTCACAATATTGTATGGAAAGTTATGCATTGCCTTTATTTAAAGTGATCTGACTCATTATATGTATTTTTCATGGAAAAACTAAATAAAAATTAAAAAAAAAAAGTATTTTGCCCATTAGGTCTTGGGTGATTGCATTAGGGAGGTGGTGGGTTACAAATGTCATTATCAATGGGGAGGGTCTGGCAGGATGCTAGACCCCTTTTATACTATGTGGTAACCAGAGTTGGGTAAGTTACTTTTTCTATTACTTTCTATTATGTTTGGAAACTTGTTCCAGGAAGCTCTGTGCAGTCACTAGCAAGGATGGAGAAGTACTAGAAAAAGTGATACACCTTACAATTATAGTTACTTATTTCTTTTAATACAAAAACTGTACAAAATTAATAAATAACTATAACATATTACATTTTTTGAAAGTAATAGGTTACTTACTAGTTACTTTCAAATAAATGTAATCAGTTACAATTACGTATTTCTTTGGTATAAAAAAAATGAGTAAATGTTACTGTAAGGTGTATTACATCTTCCAGTACTTCTCCATCCTTGCTAGTGACTGCACAAAGCTTTCTGGAACAAGTTTTCAAAAGTAATAGAAAGTAATAGAAAAAGTAACTTATCTAACACTGGTGGTAACCAAGAACGGGGTAGATGGCAGGAGATGATGAGATAGATAGGGTGGCTATGGGACTAGCCCATGCCACAAAGGAAGGGGAAGAGCATTTTTGTTAGCTTTTTGTTGGGGTGCAATACATGTACTAACCCCCCATTAGGGCCTGATACTCGTTATTCAGATCCATGTAATTAATAGCCCTTTGCAATATTTGAAGTATTCAAGAATTAATACTTATTAGTCACACATCATTAAGCAAAATGCTCCAGTCAAAATAATAACTTTCAGCTTAATGACATCTTCATTATAACAGTTCAGTTTGTCAAAAAACAACAGAACCTTCTCCACTGGGAACACTAATGGAAAATTGTATATTTTATTTTAAATGCATAACCTGGTGCCTTCCTCCTGATGTTAATCTTAGCCATTTAGTGTAGTGGTGTTTTAGACCTTAGTGATAATCTCTGCCTCATGTTTTCTAGAGACAGCACAATCTTTATCCATTTTTTTATCATTTTTTGTTGTAACCCTAACTGTCATGATGTGTTTTCATTCCTCTCATTCCTGAAAAAGGGATTATTTTTTCCATCTACAAAGTATTTTTCTGTTTTGTTTGTTTTCTTTTTTCATGCTATTTGGATACCATTAGGAACAAAACCTACCCTGGAAACCAGTAGGCACTGGTGTGTGTGTGATTTAACAGAAAAGAGCTCAGTGCAAAAGGACTGAAGCAAGGCCCCCGGCCTGAAAGGGCATTGGCAACAAAGCAAAGTTTCAATGAAAAGCAAAATAATACATACTTCCACAGTGCAAACATCAACAACCTAGTGAGGGAGGAGGAAAAGGTGGTAAACAGTAGGTTCAAGGAGTTGGGGAAGACCTGCAGGGAGGTGGCAATATATCTGGCATTCTCAGAGGTAATCCTAGTGCCAAGAGCTAGCACAGTAAGGAAAATTAGTATAGAGGCATTCAACACATGACTGAGGGATTGGTGCATGGAGGAGGGGTTTTACTCCATAGGAGACTGGGGAGACTTGGTTGAATACTACACAGGACAGACTACAACTTAGGAGGGAGGGTTCAGGGATCCTCAGGGACAAGCTGGGGGGTACATTACTCATATACTTAATTTAAATTAATTTACAGTATGCACAGAGAGCCCAGGAGGTGGTAATGAACTGAGCTCCCCTCCCAATAACAGTAGAGTGGGACAGTAGGGTGAAGGGGGAGTAGGGCAGTTTGATTATGGGGAGGGGGAAGCATATGTTGACAAAGAGGAAGTTGAAAATGGAGGAAATTATGGCGGCTCAGACTCAAAGTGGACGGTGGTGTCTGAATGCATGCAGTCTTGGAAACAAGATGGATGACTGCAAGCACTACTTGCAGAAGGGAGAGTGGACATTGTGGCAATAACTGAGAATTGGGCCACACCTAACCACGAGTGGGTCCTCTCAATTCCAGGATATAAACTTTACAGGAGGGCCAGAGTGGTACTCAAAGAAGAGGGGTGGCAGTATTCATTAGGGAGAGTATAACAAGTACAAGAGAGGAGGCAGAAGAGGGGAGGGCAGAAGCAATGTGGGTCCAATTACAGACCAGCAGAGCAAGGGAGCTGAGGTTGGGGGTGGTGTGCAGACCACCCAGTCGGGATGAAGAATTGGAAAAGGACCTGAGTTTGCAAATTCTGAAGACCATGGAGAAGGGTGAAGTGGTAATAGGGACTTCAGCCTGCTCAGGGTGGACTGGAGTATACAGACCATGGCATGTGCCAGGAGTCAGAAAATTCTAGAAGTGATTCAGAATGGGTTCCTGACTCAAGGTTTCACTGAACTCCCCCCAGGAAGAGTTAATTCTTGAGCTGGTGCTCACAAACAGAGAGCAAGTACAGGATATAACAGTTAGGGTGCCACTGGGTGGAAGTGATCATCACTTGATGTGGTTCTGGCTGGACATGGGCAGGGAAAGTATCCCCACTATGACCAAAATTGTGGACTTTAGGAGGGTGGACTTAAGGAGAGTGGGAGAAGTACTAAGAAGGCACCTAGAGAAAATTACAGTGACTATGATGGTGGGCCAAAAATGGGCTCTTATTAGGGAAGGCTTAAGGGCTGCAATGGAGGAATGTGCTAGATACAAGAGGAGGAACCCAAAGGTCAAAATGCCTAGCTAGTACAGCTCTGAGGTAGCCCAGGCTGTGAGAAAAATAAGAGTCTGGCCTATAAAAAATTCAAGAAGATCAAGAGAGAGAGGAGGATAGGGAAAAAATACCTAGGGCTGGTAAGGGAGGCAGGAAGGGTGGTTTGGAGAGCCAAGGCGCAGATGAACCTGCAATTAATGGAGGGTATCAGGAAGGGAGAGAAGGTTTTCTTCTACTACATAATCAAGAAAAGAGGCAAGAAAGATGGGATAGTTAGACTAAGACAAGGAGACGGGTGGGTAGAGGAAAATAGGTAGAAGACGGAGCTAATGTATGAATACTTCTGCTCTGTCTTCACCAAGGAGAAAGACAGACCAGTGCCGGGAAGGGGGCAAAGGTGACCATAAGGGGGGAGGAAGACAGATGGGGCAATAGAAGGGGAAAGAGTGAAGAAAGGGTTGAAAACACTGAAGACAGACAAATCACCAGGTCCAGATGGAGTGCACCCTAGGGTGCTGAGGGAACTGTGGGGGGAGCTTGTGGAGCCACTGGTGAACCTGTTCAGTTGTTCACTGGAGTCAGGCATGGTACTGCAGGACTGAAAAATGGCACATATGGTGCCCCCCCCACAAGTGTGGCCCCAGGGACGACCCCAGGAACTACAGACCAGTCAATCTCACTTCAATATTGTGCAAACTTACGGAGACCATACGGAAGGAATGATTGACACAGCATCTAGAGGAACATGGTCTCCAGGATGCAAGGCAGTGTGGATTTATGGGAGGGAATTCTTGTCAAATTAATCTGATTGACTTCTTTGACTGGGTAACCAAAACAGTGGACAGTGGCCAAGCAGTGGACATCCTCTACCTGGATTTCAGCAAGGCCTTTGACTCTGTACCCCGCAGGAGGTTGATTAGGAAGCTGATGGACCTAGGAGTAAGAGAGAAGATGGTTAGATGGGTAGAAAACTGGCTAGAGAACAGGATGCAAAAGGTGATGGTGGGGGAGAGTTGTCTAACACCAGGGTGGTCACAAGTGGTGTCCTGCAGGGCTCGGTGCTCGGGCGGGTGCCATTCAATATTTTCATTAATGATATCAGGGATGGCATCAAGGGCAAAATGTGTCTGTTTGTGGATGACACCAGGTTCTGTGGGAGGATGGACTCAGTCGAGGGGATACAAAACCTTTAAGAGGACCTAGGAAGTCTTGAAAAGTGGTCCAAGATCTGGCAAATGAGCTTCAGTGCCAAGAAGTTTAAGGTTATACATATTTGGGCCAAAAACCCTAGGACAGAGTATTACCTAAGAGGGGTCCAGGTAACTCCTGCACAGGAGGAGAAGGATCTGGCAGTGATGATAACTAGTGACCTGAAGCATTCTATGCAGTGCAAAAAAGGCAGTGATAAGGGCAAACAGGATGTTGGGGTGCATAGCCAGGGGGATCAGCAGTAGGTGACAGGAGGGGGTGTTGTCCTTGTACAGGTCACTGGATGGACTGCATTTGGAGTATGTGGTTCAGGTCTGGAACCCTAACCTTGTAAAGGACATCAACATGATGGAGATGGTGCAAGGAGGGCTTTGAAGATGATTACGGGGCAGCAAGGTAAATATATAAGGAGAGACTGAGGGCCCTAAACATGTACTTCTTGGAGGACAGGAGGGAGAGGGCAGACATGATTGGGATCTTCAAGTACTTGAAAGGGATTAATAAGGTGAACAGGGAGGGTCTCCTCAGGCTATGCTGCAGAAAATCTATGAGGAGGCACAGCCTAAAGTTGGAATGGGATGTGTAAGAGGGAGGTTACAATACAATTCTTCACAGAAAGGGTTGTCAGCAAATGGAAAGTGGTGCCAAAAGAAGTGATCTCATCGAGGATGGTGGGCAGCTTCAAGAGAGGCTAGGATAGATATAGGGGGGAAATAAAGTTAATGGAATGGGGAGGAAAGAAATGGCAAGGTCAGGGAAGGGGAACAGGGACACCAGCCTGAGTTGAGAACCCTACACAAAAAGCAGAGTAGATAGAACAAAAGGCCTATTTCTGCTAGCTTCTTCATATGTATGCATATATGTATATATATTTGTATGTATCATAGTTAGTATATGCAAATCCCCATGAAGAAAATCTGGTTAACTTGGCAGTGATGATGATGACGGGTAAAATTAGAAAAATCAGTTCTGTTCACTTTTAGCAACATTGCACCAGTTTCATGAAATGTCATACAATCTGTAAACTAGAACAGTGTGTTTAAAATGGGGAATTTTGATCAATATTACTCCTTTTTATTTGAAATCACATATTTAAATATACACAGTTCATGATACTATGTGCTGGAACTGCACAAGTTTAAGAACTTGCATCTTAAAAAATGCAGCTTGATGAAAAATGACACAATTTATATAACAAACATTGGAAAAATACAACAGTTTGGCTTAATCAAGCAAAAACTGTGATAATGTGAAATCAGGAATTTCATGCAATTTTGTATGCATAGTAACATTTTCGCCCAGAGCTACTTGTCAGAATACCTCACAAACAATCTGCAGTGGTTGAAAACAGCAGAAAACATGCAAGTGTTCAATCCTTGCTGTGACATAGCCAAGCATCAGCCTAGAAGAAGAGAGTTCTAGCCTGATGATAATAATGATCCAAAATAGAAGAATATTTTAAAGGGCAAGAACATCAGTACAGAAGCACTGAAGCAAGTGTGGGGTTGGTGTGTTGTACACATACATGCAAGCAAGCATGTGCGTATGGTTTGGATATGGAGAAATGGAAAGACTCGACTGTCTTAATATCAGTTTGATAAAAGAACATCATCACAGGTAAAGCATGAAAAATGTTATATGCATGATTCATGAGATTAAATAAGCAGGTAGAAAATGTAAGGGGCTTAATACACAACAGCTAAGTGTGGTGGCACTAAATGAAGTATCTCATAGCACCGCTACACTTTTTTTAATATGCCCAAAACAGGCGTACTGTTGCCTGGTGATATGATTCCCCATGCAGCAGTGTTGCTCAGAACAAAATACTAATGAGTTGATCCAGATGTTTGTGGTTGTAAATGGGGTTTGTGCCCACTTACATATTGGGTTGCAACACCTGTAATGGTTAGGCCACGGCATGCTGCCTGTCTACTGGTGCCATGCCCTTGCTGCAAAACTACTTTGGGACACATGGCCTTTTCTTCCTTCCCTCCCTCTAGAACAATCTACCACCTTAGCTGTGCCATTTCTCCTCTTACTGTTCACTAAAACAGCTCCTAGCAGCTCACTTTACTCTCTCCTGGTCCTAGTTCCTCTCTGGTCACTGAATAATATTCTTAGAGGCTGCTGGGTAGTGTATCCCTCTCTGGCCATCCAGTATAATTATTAAGAAACACCATTAAAAACAGATTGTAATTGTTTTACTACACCATGGCTTACTGATAAGCATTTAACAGTGCTGCTTCTCCATGTATGTTTTTAACCATTTTAAAACACTATAAATATTTTTTACCACTCCCATCTTTATGGGGGTTGCTGATTGGTGGAGATCTTTTGAATCACGTGTGTATCCACTATAAAAGCTTGTCACTCTTGCAATTTTATTTAGATCACTCTGAAGAAGCTTGGCAGTTGGCCTAGTGAAACACCAGTGTTTTTCAGTGGCTCAGCCTCATGCTTTGGATTCTGGCATCATTGGCGTGTGTGTGTGTGTGTGTTTTAGCACTACAACGATTAAATTGACTTTTTCCACTAATATACAAATGTGTCCGAGTGGTTCCTGTAGCTACGGGTGCTTCTTTTTGCTTGTTTGACTTGTGACATTCTTTGCTTAGCACCGTAGCAATTTTCCAGGTATTCAACTAGTTTTGCACTTCCTATCCAGTATCACCATAGTGTTTTGTACTTTGTTTATCATGTTTGTTATCATTTCAAACTACGGTACCATTACTGTTCATCTATTAGGCCCATACTGTTTTCCAGTTGTGCTAACTTGCATTTGGTTGTACTGTATACTGTTGTTTTTTTTATCTATATTCTTTGCAAAAAAAACTGTGTTAATGCACCAGTTAGGGTTCAACATAATGAGAGAAATGTAGGGAATGTGGCATTAAGGTTTCCAACACTAATTCCCCACCCTCCAAGCAGCAAAAGGACAAGATGACACAAGCAGCCACAGGCAACGATCAGGTACGACAAACAACATACAACTTATGCGGTTTTCCATGCACGGTTTTTACTGCGCCCTTCTTGATTAGTGGTTTTGGCTGGCTATCTGAAATGACATCTTCTGTCCAAAATTATAGCTACCTATGTGTTTTCAGATTTGGTAATGTTTTGCAATAACTTTCTTAAACTCAAAAGTAGGTCCTAGCAAGTTCAGTATTAGTAATAAAATCTCATTTTGAAGACAAAAATACTGTGGAAACTTACAATGGTGTTGTGTTCCTGTATTTCCATATTTACCACTTACCCTCCCAATCTCTGAAAAGCACATTCCAATTAAACCATTTAGTCACAGCCCCTCTACTTAATTGCATTATCAGGCCTGTATCACAAGATATAAAACATATAGTAATAACATATACATGTTGTATATACTGATGCGATTACTTTCACTATACCGAAGGGTTCAATGTGCCACATTGAAGCACAAGAATAGACAGGAGTACAATACCATCAGCTGCTTCAGCTGTTCAGTAGTTAAACTATATAAGCTCATTTTTTCCATTCACACTGTATAGGTTTTTACTGATATGGTACACAGTAGAGGTTTAGAAAGTTTTACTCTATGGGGAAATTATTGTGAAAGTAAATACATCGATTTGCTTGAACAGTGCATACCAAGCCATGTGTATCTATTTATTGGAATGTGTAAAATTGTCATCCCAGTAAAGGGCGTAGTGGAAAAAGTTTTATCTTGAACTGATGAGCCCAATCCCAGGGAGGCACCAAGTTGTGTGGAATTGCCCATACCTGTACCAGTCAACCCCTTTCTTATAGAACCTGTGAAAAAATACAGCTTGGCTCCCATGGCCTGAACAGCAGGGTGAATCTGCAGGAATTCCAGCAGGGCAGGGTACACCTTTCTTCCCCCTGATGATCATTGCCTTGGGGAATTATTTGCCTCTCAAAACCCTGGACACTGACATACTGCTGCTGGCATCCTCCTATTCCTCCTCCTCCCCCCTGCTGCTTCTACCCCCCAACATGCCAGGCTCCATGAAGAGTACCAGGGGGGACTGTCTAGTACAGTATGCTCTGGAAGCCCATTGCCCACACTGGGGACCTATGGGCTTACAGCCCATACTGTACCTGTCATTCGGTGGGTGGCCGGACGGTATGTGGGTGGGTTGCAGCTGCCCACCGATGATGGGGGAAGTGGGGTGAGCAAGGGATTAGGTGTGGGTGGGAGGGTGGGGGTGCCACTGGATCACCAGGGCATTTATGTACAGAGGATTACCACAAAAACGCAGCACCGGCTGGAGGGGTTCCACTAGACCACCAGGGATGGTCATATTTACAATTCTCAGAGAATTGGGTGGGAGGAGGGACCACTAGACTACCAGGGATGGTCTTTTATTACATTTGTCATGGACTTGGGGGGGCATGGCCACTGGACTACCAGGGACTGGGTTTTACTACATCTACCTCAATCGTGGCACCATGCGGGGGAAGGTTCCACTTGACCACCAGGGTTATGTGTGTGTTTGCCGACAATGTTCTGGATGGGTGGGTGGCCACCCACCATTGGGCTGCTGCGTTGCACCCTGCAATACTGGACCCTGCCTGTGGGTGGCTAGGAGTTGGTCCAACTTTTTAGGGGCTCAACTTTCAGCCCCTCTATGTGGCGCAATGCAGGGTTGTGCCAGCATATGCGTCACACATCCTGGGCTGAATATTGGGATGTGGCGCATATGCATGGGCACACCCCTGCATCTGCACTGCATACATTATCATTGCGTCCCGGTGCATCGGGATTTGTGCTGCACCAGGAAGCCTTCTCAATATCCCACTGGGGAGCAATGCGGGGTTGCGCCTGTGCAACCCCTTTGAATATCTGGGCCTCAGTGTCATCTCTTCATTACTATTTATTTCCGTTCTACAGTTCATGTGTTCTGTTTGTGTACCACTGGCTGAGATGCAGCCCACTGTAGCATCCAGTGGCCACCAGTAGGGAGTTGACCTGCTTGTTGCTGCTGAAGGAAATAATTTTGACCCATCACCACGAGCCTGATGCCAACAGCTAGCCCACCTATGTAGCCTTGGCAATAACAACAAGAAACAAAACAGAGGCAATACACAACAGTAGCAGTAAGGAAATCACCACAAGGCAAATTTTCACCTAAAGGGGTTCATCATCGGGTGATGCTTAGTGCCCACAGGTGTCCATAAATACCTAAATTCATAAATAGTCAGAAGTGCATCATTAACAAAATGGAAAGTGGATGTACACAGGATTATAATGGTGATATGAAGTTTTGGAGAATATGGATAAATTGATAGATAATAAAATAATAAACATAATGACACACCATTTTGGAATGTAAATACATTGATGGGCAATAAATAGTCAGCTGAGCACTCCACTGATTTGAGTCTGAAGTGTGATTATTTCAGGGAAGGGAATCCCATGACAATATGCCATGTTATACCTGTGAACACTGGAATGTGCATTATATGCAATACAGTTATTAAATATTTGTGCTGGCATTAACTCTATTGTACTCTAATTTTACTCATTTAAAAAAAAAGTACACATATAACACATGAATGTAATATATGGGCTTTGAGTCATATGGCCAGGCTAGACTCCATGTCAAAATTTCTTGCATCCAGTGGCTACCAACAGGGAGCTGACCTGCATTTTGCTGCTGAGGAAGAGGATTTGGACCCACCACCACCTGACCTGACAACCAAGCAGCTAACCCATCAGTGCAATCTTGGCAGTAACAACAAGCAAGAACCAGAGACAGTACACGACGTAGCATTAAGAAAATATTTTTGATGACAGATTACCAAGGCAAACACCTAAGCACATTCACCACCAATGAGCTTCATCAGCTGGCAGTGCTCAGTGCACACAGATGCCCATAAATTCCTAAATTCCTAAATAGTTATAAGCACATCATTACATGCAAACTAAGCCGTTGCCATGTAGTACCTCTGAACACTGATATGTGATTATATGCAGCACAATTATTAAACATGTGTACTGGTGTTAACTCTAGTGTAATTTCATTTCACGCATTAAAACACATGAATGTAATATATGAGCTTTGAGTCAAATGGCCAGGACTCTGAGTCACAATTTTGCAATATTGCTTATGACTTTTGCTTGAAAGCCTGTATGCCTTTGAGGATTTCAGTTTTGCAAACAGTGTGTCAATTGTTTCAATTTTCCATCCCAGGGAGCCCTGTTTTGACCTGTATAGGACTATCTTAATTTTAAATGAATGTGTTAAACATGTACTGTTTTTAAAAGAGTGGTACTTAATTACACTAAAATTAATACTAGCACAGATATTTAATAATTGTGTTTCATATAAATGCATGTTCTACAGTTCACATGTGTAATGTTTTAGACACATTTGTATGCCATGATGCATTTATGAATATTTATGAATTCAGGTACTTATGGGCACCTGTTAGCGCTAAGCACCATGCCCAGGTGAAGCCTGTTGGTGACGAATGGTCATGGGCTGTTATCTTGCGTAGTAATCAGTCATTACAAATGAAGACTGCAGTACAGTACTGCCAAGTTAAGACATATTGTAAAGGCATTATTAAATACAATATTGTTTACTCGAATAACAAACACATTTTCAAGAAAGACCTGAAATAACTACATCTGTGTTTCAACAGTACAGTATTTTTGCTTGTGTATGTTTTTGTGCGTTTGTACTCTCTGCAACCAGGGATGTTTTATTAAAATGTCAGAATCGGGCATAGCTGGGTAGAATTGTATGAGTGTGAGGGATGATTTGTTGATATTACAGAACTGGGCATGGCTGAGATGGGGCAGGGTCATGGCAACATGTTGGAGTGGGTGGGACCAGGGGAAAAATATTTCATTTTACTCAACTGAGCATGGCTGCTTTGCGGCTCAATAGTGGCATGGTAGCCAGAGAAAAAGACTACTGAGATTGAGTGACTCAATCTCAGCACCTGTAGTGTCAGCGACCCTGAAAAGATAGTGACAGGGAAGGACAGGGTGAAGGGAAGAGTGACAAGATACCAGAGGAGGAGGGAAGGTATGTGAGAGGTGGTGAAGTGGGAAGCTGCCAAGCTGGCTGTGTGGCATGGTGGTGAGGTTGGCTGGCTACAGTGGGGAGGGTGCAGGGTTTGGGACTGGGGAGGAGCACAATGTTTTGTGTTTTTTTTTGAGCAGGTGTTAAGGTTTTATTTTCTTTGGTGGTTCTCCCCCTCTGCAACATGCACCCCCCCCAGAGTTTGTTATTATTAGTGAGGGAGGTGCGGGGGGCACAGGATATAAACCCCTGCATAAATACTAAAAGCAAGTTGCCTCACTGCAAGTGTACATCACTGCTCTTTGTTTTGGCGATGTACTCTCGTCTATCACATAGAACCTAGTGGCACTGGGTTGGAGTGGAAGTGGTGTTTAATTCAATATTACAGAAATAGGCAAGGTAGGTTGGAGTGAGTGGGATGTTTCATAGATTTTGTACAGTTGGTCAAGGCTGGGCTGGGGTGGATCATGGCTACGGGTTGGAGTGGGAGGAATGTTTTATGTATATTGCAGTACAGGACCAAGGAAAGAAGTCTCAAAAAACTCTTGCAGACCTGCACATGTAGACACTGCAAAAGAAACATGTAGTGGCTTGTATTGCATTCTAATAGTCAGCAAGACAGCACAGAATATTGTATTCATGGTTTGGGTTTGGCTGGAATAACTGCAGCACACACTGAGTGCCTTAATGATCCATCTCTTTCTTCAATATCTGCTTCACCTGCTCTGTAACTTTCATTACATCTTTTGCTTTTAACTGGTGCTAGCAAATTCTGAATTAACTGTTTGAAATAAATAACGTTCACTGTTTTTGCTTAATTGTTTAAAGCCACATCATCTACTCCTTTGATTGCCCTTGCACAGTTACACATTAGGCTATAGTCACAGCTAAGAATATTTGCTGAAATTCTGTAATGGATAGACAGCAGGTAGATAGACAGACAGACAGACAAACAAAGAGGCAGAGAGAGGGAGAGCAGGGGATCGATGGCTCAGTGCTGTGACTGCAGCCCGCAGCACGAGTTCCAACTGCGGCTGCAGAACTCAAGATGGTCCCACAGTTCTCATGCAGAGAATGTGGATAAACAGCTTCTCTCACTAAGCTGCTCACCCTGGCTTTTGGGGTGCCCAGAAACTGTATATCTGGCTATCTTTTAAAAAATGAATAGGACCATCTATCTAAATGGGTTCTGTTTAGTTAGGTTCAGGTGTCTGTTTTTTAAAAATAGATCATTTCTATGCGTTGTCAGAGTTTGTGAATTTAAAAAGGAGAAAACAAATGGCAGCCAACATGATCAGTATTTTTTTCACCACGAGAGGTAAATCATGAAAATAAGCAGTTGTGAAAGGCTTCTTTTGTGCCGGTCAAACTAGAACGTTAGCTGAAAAATCATTATAACTCAGTATCACATTTTTTCCCCAAACCTTCACAAGACACACCCCTGGCACAGGCCCCTTCAAACCTAAACATTTTATGAAAAAATTCCACACTATCTAGGCTGTAGGTGAGAGCAAAAAATACCCAATGTTTTACTTTTTTTTTTTCATTTTTTTTGCTCCATATCTCAAAAACTGCACAAGATGCCATCACAAAACTTTTCACGTCTTGAGGCCCTGACAGCCTGACTACACGTGACAAACTTTTTGCTATTTCAGCAAATGATGCCAAAGTTATTAAGGTGCAAAAATTGGGATTTAACATTGAACAGCCAAGTCAACTGTATGGCACTACCATGTCCCTATAATTATTTGCCCATATAACCTTCCTCGGGGTCACACCTGAAAATAAGCCTTTGTTCTGTATGCCTTTCCTGGTCAACAATATCTAAATGAATTTGATAAAGTCCTTTCTAGGGCCAACTTGTGTTTGCTACATGTTGTGGTGTCAGGATGGAGCCCCATCCCTAAAACAGCTTTTTCATGCTAATCAGTTTTGCAACAAAGGAATGTAAAAATCGGGAGTCATAAGATTAAAGTTGGTAGGTGGGTGGGGGGAGACAAAAGGAAGGATAGATACAAAGAGATGAGAAACAGAGTTTAGAGAGATAAAAGAGGAGAGAGGTGTTCTGGACATACGAGCAGGTAGAGAAAGGTTAACATAAAGTGCATAGTGGTGTGTGAGGAGAGGAAGTAGCAAAATGGCAGTAAGCATGGAAAAGAATGTCCAGTATAGCAAGGGAAGAATTAGAGACAGACCCACAGAACACATCTGCATTGTCAAATACTGTAAGAATCATCCTAAGGAGGATCTCACAGTGGACAGGGAGGAATAAGCAAGACTTGTTGCAATAAAGTGTTCCAGATTTGGAGCAGAGCATTTTGTAAATGGCACTGATGTGTATAGGGCAGTTTAAGTGTTAACCCAGCTGCACACAAGGGTAGCTGAAATGGGAAACCTCATCAAGCAGGGTACAATTCTGGGTTTTAAAAATGATGGGGGAGGGGAGCCCTGAAAACTTTATAAATACATTTTTTAAACTACCTCCTTTAGACCCAGTGGTGCATTAGGCACATCCAAGCCATGTAATTGCATGGGGACCCGAGGCAGTGAGTGGACCTCCTGCTGCCGTGAGTATAACTCATTTAATATGGAGGGCTGTGTGAATCAATCAACACCAGGCTGGCAAGGCAAAATTAAAATTAATGAGCCACTGCCTGAGTTCAGATTATCAAAGTATGCAAAACCGTGATGTGCTGCTTCCTTAAATAAGGAACCAGGGCTGATGTGTAACAGTGTGGTGCGGATCAAGTTACTGAATACAGAGTCACCATAAACCCAACAGGATTATACTGTACTCTCTGTGAAAGTCATTAGTTATTTAATACATCTCTGCATGTTAATCCTGTTTATTTCTGGTAATTATGCTTTTTTCTTATTATTGTTATTATTATATTAAATTGAACCTATCTATTATTGTTATGGTACGGTAATTCAATTTTACTAAAGTGCCAGTAATTATGCAACTGAATTCTACCAACTATTTAATCTTTTAATGCTAATTCCCTCCTTGATGTCAAGGTGTTCCAGCTGATATAACATTGACGGAGACTGGAGAGGATGTTAAAAAGCCCACTGACTCGATCCACTTAACCTGTCAGATGTCTGGATTCTTTCTCAGCAGCTACAGTATACAATGGATTTGGTAACTTCTGGGGCAAGGGGTAACCTGGTTGGGTTTGGTATGGAGTGCTGCCAGTGGTGCTACAGATTGCTCTCCATATAGACCCTGTCTGCCCACCAATGACAAGCCAAGCGGAGTCAGAATCAGAGTACCTTACACTTCATACATGCTCGCAGTCTTGCACACCAGCTCAGATGCTAATATTGCTAGCAAAACAGTCAGCAAAATGAACACATACACCAGGGCTGTGGGTGCCAAACTATTTTTCACACTCACTAACCATATAAGAATGCCTGAAATGTTTTGAAAAATGAAAAAAACACTTCACTTTTAGGAGGTCAGTGAATACTAGACACTGGTTAAAGCTGGCCACAAAACCTAAAAGGTTTCTGCCACTGCTCTGAGCCTCAAATCAATCCAGGAATGAAACCTACATACATGAGAATCTCTCAGAGAAGGAAAGATGAAGGGCTCTACATAATAATAATGAATGCAGAACAGCGATCTCTATTATGCGGAGTGTATATCGTTGAAAAGCAAATCGGCGATATACACCTACTGGTGAAACAACACCTGGCATCCTAAAGTGTTTTTGAAAGCAGGGAGGGTTTTGCCCTGCACCTCCTGAGTTAGGATTCTTAACTCTGGGGGGGTGCATGTTGGGGACAGGGCACAAATTTGGCTGAAAAAACAATTAAGTCCAGGAGCTGCAGGTTGCGGCAAAATTCAGACCCTCCTGTCCCCAGCCCCACACCCAGTACCTGCTGTGCCAGAGCCAGCCTCTCTCACCACTACATCACATGGCTGGCTCAGTGGCAGCAGGCACAATTCCTCCAGATAATCCTCTCCCCAATCCCTCCCCTTCCCCTTGCCATTCCCCCTTTTCCTGGTCGCCTTCCCCAACCCTTGCCGTAGTACTAATTGCTACCCTACAGGTCACCTATCCCAATAGCACTGAATTTGGAGTCGCCCTTTTGACGGTCACCCATATTTGGTCATTGTTATCACTGGATATCAAGATGAAGAGAGAAAATTAAAACGAGAGATTCAAACCCTTACCTTTTAAGGCCAGGCTGAGAGGAAAGGCTCCCCTCCCCCGCTGGCAACACTGCCTGATAGGGGGCCCTGGCATTGAGCTTAGCAGGGGACCCATGTGGGGCAAACACTGCTACTGTTTAGACCTTCCTACAGTTATCAGCCTAGTTTGACTAACCTATCCTGGACATGTAGGCTTCCCTTTAGTAATTTTTTTTTGTAATATTGCTTTATTATGATATATTTATGGGCAATGGTAAGACATAGAAAGAGAAATAAGTCAGTGTTGCTTTAAAGTTTAGGGAACAATACTGTACCAAGGGAATAAGTTGTGTTTGAAAGGGATACTTATGGAAGCCTGGATTGCTTTATTATGTTCACCCTTGTGCTTGCACAAAGTGAACATATTGTTATGAGAGTGGATTTTGAGAGGTGTGTCACTGTCAGTCCAATGCAGGGCAGTCTGCAAGGGGCTCAACAGTGTCAGACCAATCATCAGCCAGGCTGATCATGACACTGTTCTGGTCTTGCAGGGTGGAAACTTCAAGTAGTTCAAATGAGAGAGCAGGCTAAATCATAGGGTGGCTCTGTCCTTTGATCTACATAATGTCACAGAGAAAGCAGAGCTGATCAGCATCCTCCTCAACTGCTGTGGTCCTCCCCCCCACAATGTAATCTGAAATAAAGAAAAACATCCCTTAATCCCTTCCAACCCTTCATTCTTAACTTTCTGACACCAATGTGCCCAGCGCCCAGTGCTCGCTGCTATCCCCACCCTGCCTATTTTCACTGTGTAATACTGAAAGGGTTATACTCTCAGAACACACCAGCATTACAGCACTGAGCCATTAAGGCATCAATCGTGAATGTCCCTGACCACCTTTTTTGTGCACCCCCTCTTGTGGGGGGCCCCACACACCCCCTGCCCATAGATACCAACTCCAGTGTGGACAGACCTCAGGGAAGGGGAAGTGAATCCCAATTTTGGCATCCTAATGGCTTGGTGCCCTAATGCTGGTGCTCTGAATACCTGCAGTGTACTGAAAGCCCACACCCAGTACCACTAAACATGAACAAGCTGTCCCCAATACCTCCCACTCCTTTCTTGTTAAGTTTCTGACACTGGGTTGCCCAATCCTCAGTGCTGGCTATTACACCCACCATGCCTGTTTTCACTGCACAACACCAGGGAGCCCACCCCTGCTGCCAACAAGTGTGAGAAAACTGTCCCTCTATTGCTCCTACCTCTTCATTCTTAAGTTTCTGACACCAGGGTGCCCAGCCCCTGGTGCTGGCTACTACCCCCACCTGTTTTCATTGTGCAACATTGGGGAGCCCACCCCCAGTGCTGCCAAACATAACACCAACCACTGGGGTGCCTAATCCCCAGTGTCATTACCTAAAATAAAAGAAACTGTCCCTTGTAGTCATTTTTTGTTATTTTTATATGCCCTGTAAAAAAGAAAGCTGTTCATCGATATCTGTTGCCACTGCCATTACACTCCCCCACTTGACTGTCCCACTCATCACCCACCACCCCAGACACCACCACCACCCCTTACTTTCCTATGAGGGTCCAATGCTGTACTTCTCTCTGGACCAGAGACACGTTTTCATTCTTTAACACTGGACCATGAACTGAGGACATCAGGTATGCGGTACAGTGTATTTGGGTTTTGAACTTGTTCTCATAACTCAGTCATTGTTTAATGTTTTAACAACTCATTTTTAACATGGCTTTTTTGGGACCCCACCTCATGAACAATTGCAGCAGCATTATGCAAATCCATCCTGAAAGGCAATTTCTCAGTCGCTGGATGAAGTCACTTTTCAAGTAGGATTTGAAAATGTTCCTCACCATTGTCCATGAAGTGGGGTCCCAAGAAGACTATGTTGAACGTTTGGGGTTAAAATATTACTAAAAAACAAAGTTACAAGTGTACATTGAAATTTGACAACACCCACTCATAACTTTGGTAATTTTCCATGTTTGGATCCCAACTTTTCAACATGGTCATTTTTTCACACCGTCTCATGAATTTGACAGCTACCGTTTGGGCAGGATTTGAACATTTTCTCCACTCTTGTTCATGAGGCGGGGTCATAAAAAGGCTATGTGGAGTCATAAGAAGGCTATATTACAAAACAACAAAGTTATGAGTGTACACTGACATTTTTCAATGCACACTCGTAACTTTGGTAATTTTCAATGTTCTTTTTTTTATAATTAAAACTTTTATTGTAAATTTTAACATGTAAACCATACATTCATTATAATATATTGTACAGAGAAAAAATAAATCATACAGACTTAATAGAGAACTTAAAACAGTAAATACATAAAATTCATTAATAATGTGTCAATGGCAAATATTTATCCAGAATTTTTGAACTAAACAATTGTTCTAAGTTATGTAACACTTTTACAATTTTTCAGTGTTCTGACCCAAAATGTTCAACATAGTCATTTGTTCACACAACCTCATGAACGTAACAGCTGTCATTTTTCAAACTCTGGCCAAAATGTATTTTTGCACTTGCAGCACAAAATGAAGCTTCAGCTAGTGTTTTATAAATGACACCTGTCATGTTCAGAAGGAGTGGCCATAAAAAGACTGTGTTGAAAATTTGGGATCAAAATGTGAAAAAACAACTACGTTATGAAGAAATGTTGAATTGTTACAATGTTTACTCATAACTTCATTGTTGTTAAAGTCAGGTCATAAATAGACTGTTGGAAATTTGGGGTCAAAATGTGTGAGACCACTGAAAAATAGATATTACCTCTCAGCTGACCTATCCTGGGGAAATACAATCTAAAAACTGTATAAAAGCAGGACACCACTGAAAATGAGACATTGCATCTCTTCTGGTCTCTCCTGGGTAAATATATAGTAAATATATAGTAAAAATGTGTACAAGCAATACCCGGTACAACAGCGATGCAAGCGGCAAATATTTGCATTGACAAATGCTTGTTATGATATAGAAAATGCTTTATGAATTGAATATCTATAACATGTGAAGAATGAGAACTGTAAAAAGAGATCAGAGCCCACAGAGGTTGCTACTGATACACATGTCTCTAAAAATGCAATCACTCCCCAGCTACCCTTGCCTTACATACCTCTTTACCCCTGTTCCTACCCCCTATTCATTAAGATTGTCCAGCAAGTTGGAGAGTACCTACATAACGAAAAGAGTTCAGCAGATGTGTCTCTTGCTTCTTAACCCTGCAGAATGGAACAGCCCACTAGTTTCCCTTTGGAAAATGCCTAAGCATGTGACGTTCTGCAAGGTATTTGCTTGAACAATGATATGGAAGCTGGGGCCTCCAGCAGGCTTGCTGAAGTTTCCTGGTGACACTTAGATGGCCGTGATGGTGGACTCCCTTCAATGATGAGGTAAACTTCAGGAGGACCTGGACAACGGTGGCAAGTGGTCTGACTCAGATTCAGTGTAGGTACATGCAATGTGCTACATTTGGGGAGGAAAAACCAAAGGCAAGACCTACACATTGTGAAGATCCTCTTGCATTTGAAAAGGAAATGAACCCCATGGGATCATAAGAAGCAAGGGACTGAAGTAGGACAAGCAGTGTGTTGTCACTGTCAAGATGAACAGCTGAATTCTGGGGTGCATCAAAAGACAGATGACCAGCAGGGCAGGGAAAGTAATTCTACCACTTTACAAGATTTGGGTCAGACCCTACCTGGAGTACTCTATGCAGTTTTGGTCTACTCTTTGCAAAAAACAAAAAGAATATTGGGTCAGTCAACAGTGTGCAACACAGGATCACAAAAAAATGATCAGTGATATGTGGGGCAGATACTATGAGGAGAGGCTAGAGGACCTAAACAGGTTTCCCCTGAAGAAAAGGAGGCTGAGAGGAGATACAGTCTTAGCATGTTGTATACTCAAGAGTAGTAACACAATTGATCAGTCAGAGATGTTTAATTTGGTGTCTGGCAGCAGGATGCAGGGACATGTCCTGAAATTCAGGGGTGGCAAATTTACAAATAATGGTAGAAGGTACTTTCTAATCTCACTGAGTGGAGAATCCATGAGCAGCCTACCAGTAGAGACAGTAGACATGAAGACAGTATTGGCTTTTTTTCCTTTTGCATCCCCCCTGGGCCCTGGCACATGGCCATACATGTGCATGGAGGCAGGCACACACACACCAGAAGCCAGCTCAGCCCCTTCCACCCACCCATCCTGCTGCCCCTCCCACCTATGTTACCCCACTGGACCTCCATGGGACTACAGGAGGGGTGACGACCCACCCCCACCACCCCTCCGAGAGGAGAGCAGCCCAAAGGCTCACTCAGTCCTACACCTCCCTACCCCACCCGGGCAGCACCCCAACAACTTGAGTTCAAAGTAGTAGACCAGGGAGGGGCTGTGGACGTGGCCTACCTAGACTTTAGCAAGGCATTTGACACAGTCCCAAACAAAAGATTAATAAATTAACCAGCCTGGGAGTGGGTTTCAGGGTGGTAGCCTGAGTAAAACATTGGCTGGACAACAGGACACAGATGGTAATTGTAAATGGAGTCCACTCTGAAGAAAGAGGGGCTACTAGTGTGGTACAGCAGGGTTCAGTACTGGGTCCAGTCCTTTTTAATGTCTTGATAAGTGACATTGCAGAGGGACTGGAAGGAAAAGTATGCCTCTTTGCAGATGATACAAAGCTCTGCAACAGGGTTGATACACATGGAGGCATGGAAAGGATGAGAAGGGACTTGGCAAGGTTGGAGGAATGGTTAGAAGCATGGCAGCTTGGATTCAATGCAAATAAGTGCAAAATAATGCACCTGGGAAACAAAAACCCAGGGGAAGAGTACACAATGGGGGGGCTATTAACAACAACAAAAATGAAAAGGGACTTGTGGGGTAATCATATCAGATGACCTTAAGATTAGCAAGCAATGTGAGAAGGCAGTAGGGAGGGCTGGGGGGATACTGGGATGTATAGGGAGAGGCATCACCAGCAGAAAACAGGGAGCTGTTATCCCTCTGTACAGACAGTTGGTGAGACCCATCTGGAGTACTGCATCCAGTTCTGGAAACCCCATCTCTGCAAGGACATAGACAGGATGGAGGCAGTCCGGAGGAGGGCAACTAAAATGGTGCATGGTCTGCAAGAGAAGCCATATGAGGAGAGACTAAAGGAGCTTAATATGTATACCCTTGAGGAAAGGAGGGAGAGGGGGGGGACATGATAGAAACTTTTAAGGACCTCAGGGGAATCAATTGATATCAACTTGATTGTACTGTGTAAGTAACTTGCATTTGTTCATTCTTTTGTAACCAGTACTTGTTTATTCTAATGTACTGCACAATAAACTAAACAGTAGGATTTAATACATGTCCATGCCTTCTGTTCTTAGCCTTTGCAGATTGTGTGAGATGCCATTTGGCACCACACACTTTGCTTAAGACAAAACCAGCCTAACTTCTTTCATTGAGATTTTCATATACTTCCTATAATGCTTTACATGTAGGGGTTTTATATGAGTTTCTGTTTCTTTATAGTCAAAAATGTTGTCATGTTAGATAGCTTGCCAAATAATGTGCTTAGTTTATTGATATCCTGATTATGGGTTATGTGTGGTTTAAATTATTGATTTAATCTGTATCTTTGAGCTGCTGTGTATTTATTAGATTTGGGTATTACATAATTGTATTTAATTTATCTGCTAACTGTTATTGTAATATATGTACCATAAATTATTATTACCATTGAAAATAAGCTTTCTTCTCAAGGGGTTTTATCAACATAAGCATAGCAGACCACTACTACTATAGCCTAGTCTTGTGCCCCTAGGGCTAATATGCATTAACAAAGAACACAGCCCTTGGAATGCCTTAATGCTATTATTACACAAACATGTTTATTTTTAAATGATTGTTTTAAATGTTAAAATTCTAATTGCTCTATCATACATAGGAGTTTCTAGCCATTAATGTAAACACAGAATTTATATGTGGATTTGAATTTTCCGAACATATTGATCTGAAGAAATGAAATGTGCATGCATTGCACATGAATGCATCACTCGAAATACACAACTAAAAACTTGGTAATCAACAACAGATAATCTCCTGAAAGTTCAGTTGAATTACACCGTTGTATAATTAAGATGATGCAATACCACTTGGAAGTATTTGTCTTTATTAAAAAGGTAGCTGAAGGTGCAAAAAGCTCACACTTTCTTGAGACTGCAGCACATGTGTTAAAAATTTATTTGAGGAAACGTGTTCATTACCTGAACACAACGTATTCTGATTAATTCCTTCACAACATTATGCTGAACATTGTATTTAGCATCCAAAACAATAAGAAAGTCTTCAATTATTATGTGTTCTAATTGGAGATATGTTTTTGATAGCTGTAAAATGCTTGTTCTCACTGTGCAGTACAAGCATTGGAAATATGAGCACTGGTATAGTTGCTTCATTGAACTCAAATACTGACCCATCCAGAATTTAAGAGTATTTGTATTGAAATGACTCAATACATTTGATGATAAAATAATTTCTTGTATTTTTTATTATAGTAATATACCCTTCAAAAAACATTATTCTTCTGTGCCTTCTTTCAGTTTGCCCTCTTCTTTGATAATTAGTCATAACAGATTAATCATAATAAATAACAAGACAGCTTAAATCATTATTTACAGAAGAGGACTGTAGTATATGACTGAAAATGCCTGATTATAACGTGAGCCTGATAAATCACAGGGTTCAGCTTTCTACTAATCAGAGCGGTGTCCATGATGGCCGTTCTACTACCTTAGGGTTGGCTGCTGTGCTTATTGTTATCATTGTGTTGGACGTTGTTGGAAATGTGTTGGTGATCCTATCAGTCCTCCGAAACAACAAACTCAGAAATACTGGTAAGTGAGTTCTAAAAGCATTGCTGAAATGTTTGTTTTTTTTGCAAAGCATTGCAGTTTTTTGATCTATGTATAATAAACAGCAGCAGCAGAAGGAGAATATTAACTACAGTATTTATGCTATATATATTTTCTGACTGCTTGTGATACCTCAGGAGAGTTTTGTAAATGTGATGTCAGGGTCAAAGTTTTTATTTTTGGGTGAAACAAGAGTAGTAGTTATACTTTGGCTACTGATTTCTAGCAACCAGCTTCAGTAGCCATTTCTGGTGGATGACTATTTGTAAATTCTGGATAATAAAGGATTGAATGATTACATTAAGTGAAAACAAATTCTACTGTAATGCCTGATGTAGTTTAACTAAACAGAATTAAAAATACATTCAAGCAAACCTCTTTACTGTAGCTATTTGCTCTGCAACTGTATTTACAGGCTTCTGATAAGCTTAGAAATGCTTTGATCATCTTATTGCTTCATTGTAGATGCAACTGCAGTAAGTCACTGAGAATCTTTTGAAAATACTACTAGATATTTTCTTTTCCTGTCAACTGCCCTCCCACGTGTAATCATAGTGCACTTACTATTAAGAGGAGATTATGTACATCATCAGTTAAATCTCATGGCTACGGTTTTAAGGGTAGGTACTTAAGAGGCACTAAAAGGAAAATTAAGTGTTATGTACTAACATACTGTACATGTAAACCTTTCAAGGTCCAACTGCATGCATTGTTCATATTGAACCTGGCGCACTGGAATGGTTCACTTTGAGTTTGCTGATTCAATGTAAAGCAGGCACCATTTACTAATGACTGCTTTTAGCAGCTATAAGTAAAAAAAAAGGCACCAGTAAAATGCTAAAAATAGATTTCCACCAAACTTGACTCTTGAGCCCTCATTCCCCAATCCCCACACCCTTGGAATGCTTGGGGACCTCTTGCCCCTAGAATACAGATACCCTCCTGTTGCTACCTGCTCTAACTGGAAGATCCATGTAGTATTCTAGTCCCTCATTTTTCTGCTGCTGCCTCTCCTGGCAGAGATTTTGTAATTTTTGTTAACACTGAAGAGGGAGGTCTTCTGGTTCCCCTTCACAGTGTAACTCCTTTTTGTCACTGCCTACCCTGATAGGGTAAATCCTGATAGTACAAGATGGTCACTATCTTCATTAACAAATGTGCTCTTCTTTTATGTACAGTGCTGTCATACTTGCCCTACCAAATACTGTTATTTATCTTGGGAGGTCCTTATAGGGACCTTAGTGCTTTCTGACATTTGGCAAGGCAGCTTTGACAGTAGTGCATATGGAGGAAGAGTGCTCTCGCTGGCAGCTTTATCATTAATTGGCTTTAAAGGTCAGGTAGTAGCAGGGTCAGGGTACATTCTTGGACCATTGGATATCCCCCAGTGTTGATAAAGTTTTAAAGACTGCCACAAGAGCAAGTAGTATGAGGGCACCAAGGCACTGTGTCATTATATGGATCCCCTTTCAGAGCAGGCAACAACAGGGGTCATCTAAGTTCAGGGTGAGGCCCCAATTATTTGAAATATGCATGGCTCTGGGAGAGATGTATGCAGCCAGAGATGGGAGCTCTGTTTATGTGCATTTCTATTTTTGTTGTTTTGGAGTTAGGGGTGCTATTTTATCAGTTCAAATTAATCTTAAAAGTTGGCTTAGTTCAACTTAATTCATAACATAATTTGCTAAGCCTGAACCAGGCTAAACTTTACCATGCATTTTTACCCTGTGTTTTATTATCTATTTTATTCTTTGTAACTGGGTAAGGCCCACTAGGTACAACTGCCTGTTTACCATGCAATGCAGGAGCGCTGGAGAGATTAAGTGACTGCTCAGAGTCACATAGTATGCAAGTGGAGGTTGTGGGAATCAAACACAGTTCTGCCGGATGTACCAGGTTTGGTCACAGCTTGTTATTCTAACCTCAGTTCTATACTGCCAGCCCCACTATGTCTGAGAATAACTAGAGTTTAACCTGTTCAATTATTCTTGTAAGCCAAATTTCCAGCTCCTGTTTCTTAATTACTTAATTTGAAAAAAAAAAAAGATTTTCTATTGTTGAGCAGAATGACAGAAAAATCTGCAGTACAGCAGAATGATACAAAAATCTGCAACAGAGTGGACTAGAAGAGCAGGCAAGGGTATGAAAACTGGGTTTCAGTATAAAAAAGTGCAAAATAATGCGCTTAGGGCACAAAAACACAGAGGTGGAGCACAAAATCGGTGGAGTGGTATTGATGACCACCAAGCAGGAAGGAGACCTGGGGTAATCCTATGGGAAGAGTGGCAACTGGAGTTTAACTCAAAGAAGTGCAAGATCATGCACTTAGGGAAGAGAAACCCAGAAGCCACCTATAGGCTGGCAGGGGAGGGGAGTTGTTGGCAGTCACAAGGGAAGGAAGAGACTTGGGTATCATCATCACCAATGATCTGAAATCATCCAAGCAGACCACTAATGCAGTAGGTAAGGCTAGGGGGATGTTGGGGTATATTAGTAGGGGTATCACAAGTCAGAAAAGGGAGGTAATAATCCCTCTTTACAAGATACTGGTTAGACCCCATCTGGAGTACTGCGTGCAGTACTGGAGGCCACACTTTCACAAGGACATTAACCAAATTAAGGCAGTCCAGAGAAGGGCAACCAAAATGGTGCAGGGACTGCATCAGAAAACATATGATAACAGATTAACAGAGCTCAATATGTATACCCTAGAGCAAGGAGAGAGAGAGGTGATATGATCGAAACAGTCAAACACTTTAAGAGCATTAACAAGGTGAAAGAGTCTAACATGTGTCAATATAAGAAAAATAGCAGGACAAGAGGACACAGCATGAGATTAGAGAGAGGCTGATTAAGGGGTAATGTGAGGAAGTTCTTTTTCACAGAAAGGGTGGTGGATGTATGGAACAGCCTACCTCAGGAAGTGGTGGATATGAATACAGTGCAGGCCTTCAAACAGGCATGGGATAGCATACTTTTCATACAAAGGTTCATACAAAGGTTTAAGGGAGCTAAGGAGGCCAGACGATAAAGAATAGCCTATAGCTGCTCCCTTCCAATATCCCTTATGTGGTCATGTTACCCTCCTTCATAAAATATCTATCCAGCTGAGTTTTAAAAAGTTTCTTTGATTTGGAATAGATAAGCGACAAGGGGGGCTCATTCCAAGGGGCCACCACTCTCTGTGTAAAGACAGCCCTCCTTCTATTAGTACTACACTTTATGTGCCTAAGCTGGAGAGGGTGACGTCTTGTACCCTTAGTGTAATTTTAAATTGAAGGTTTAATTCATTTAATAAATATTCATCCCCATTATATCATAACACAGTAGTAAATCTCCTCTAACCTTTCTTGTTTGAAGGGGCATAAGTTTTAAGTACTCCAAGTGCCTTTCATAGGGGAGATTTTTAATATTATGTATCATTTTGGTGGCCTGCCTTTGAACCCTTTCAATATCATTCACTGCTCCCTAGGTTATGGGTCCCCACACCGGGGCCCCATAGTCCAGGATTGGTCTGACATATGCCCTATGTAGGGGCATAATCACTTCCTTATTTCAACTCCTAAAATTTCTCCTAATGTTGTGTAACACCTGTTTAGCTTTTATAATCTGTTAATTTATATGCGACCAGAAAGTCAATTTATGGTCTATAAGAATTTCCAGATCTTTAAGGGAGCAATACAGATGATTATGAATAGATAGGCCATTGACAGAGCAAATGTCGAAGGCACATTCATAAGGCAGAAAAAGAAATAAGCAGACTGGATGGGCCTTGTGGTCCTTATCTGCCATCAGCTTCTATGTTTCTATGGATGACCTAAAAGTGGCCAGGCAGTTATTCAGGCAGTAGGGAGGGCTATCAGGATACTCAAGTGCATAGGGAAGGGTATCACCTGCAGAAGAGGGAGGTGATGTTGCCTCTGTATAGATCACTGGTAAGACCCATCTACAGTATGGTGTCCAGTTCTGGAGACCACATCTCTGGAAGGTCATAGACAGAAAGGATGCAGTCCAGAGGAGGACAACTAAAATGATGCAAGGTCTGCATCCAAAGCCCCATGATGGGAGACTAAAAGGCCTCAGCATGTACGTCCTGGAACAGAGGAGGGGGATATGATAGAGCCCTTTAAATTCCTCACTGGGACAAATAAGATACAGGAGAGATGTATTTTTCCAAAGAAAAGGTGCTCGAGAACAAGGGGACATGCTATGCAGCTGAAATGGGTAGATTCAGGAGTGATGTGAGGAAGTACTTCTTTACAGAAAGAGTGGTGTATTCTTGAAACAGCCTTCCAGGAGAAGTGGTTGGGGGCAAAACAGTGGTGGGGATCTATAATGCATGTGATAAGCACAAGGGAATCATAGTGGAAAAGAAGGGGAAGGGAGAAAGAGCCATAGATGGGGCACAGTCTGCGGTAATAGTGTAGGAAGGAAAAAATGGGCAGACAGGATGAGCAAAGCTATCCTTATCTGCCATCAAATTCTATGTTTCTATGATAAAATTCAGTGTAGGAAATTTTTTTTGAACAAAGTTATCAAATGACTAAAGAAAAAAAGGGGTATTTTAAAGAGCTTGTGAACGTGTGAATTTATTTACCTAAGATAACCAAAATGAGATACATTTTTTACTCTGGGGTGAAGCTGCTATAGTTTTTCTGTACACAGCATGTTGTTTGCAGTGGATTCTACTTCTGCAGAATTTTCCTCTTCACAGGACTGAAGTGCAACTTGTTGGGAAAGTAGTTTGAGCAGAGTAGCACAGATTATAAGTAATCCAGTCTGGGATCAGTTGACTCACAGAGCTTTCTCCATCACTTGACCATGATGCCTCCCTTAAATGGCACTATAAACATCTTTTCTAATTTCCACTTTGGCTCAAGCTGCTAAGTTTTGAACTTGGGGACAGTAATGTAAAGTACTTTCAGCTGAGCACAATTCTTGAGCATTAACTTATTTCATTATGAAAAGTAAAGTTTTTAAGAAAGGAAACCAAATATTTACATTCACCACCATGGCTAGCTGTCATCTTGCATGATCTCGTAAGGTTGCTCCCATAAAAGGAATCTCATTTTCGTGAGCTGACCAGGTTACCAAAATGGATTCTGAACCAGTCTACTATAGGTCACAACAGTTCTTATTAAACTTGATTGCCTGATGCCTATTGAATTGATTGCATAACAGTTCTGTACTTCCTCTGCCATTGGGAGCAACAAGCGGGAGCTGACATATTTCCTGCTAGTGCAGTATTTGTTTTTAGGAAACAGTGTGCTGGATTTTCAGAGCCCTCACAACTCCTGCAGCTGGAGGTGAAAACTGGCGCAAGTAGGTTTCCACTTGAGTGGCTGCAGTTTTTCCAGCTGTTACAGTATTGCCTAAAGTGGAGCTGGTTTGCAGCCAGCTCTGTGATCTATGACAGCCTGTGGCCATTTTTTTTTGGTGCAACTGCTGGAAAATAGTATGCCTGGTGGGATCAGGCATAACATCCTCCACAGCTGCGCTGGTTTAAAATATGAATCTCCGCAAGTACAGAGATTTCATCCCACAGTGGTGGCTGCAGGTTGGGACTTAGTCCCTGATGGTCTGACAATCCAGCCCAATGACTACTGTTTAGAATCTGAACATGGTAAACAGTTGTTAGCACATTGATTTCACCTGCACTGTACCCAGGTGTGCAGCACCTGGATTTTGCTCTTAGTAGTGCTCTCATCATGAACGGCTTCTGAGTGAACTGGTAAGCATTTTTCCTACCCATTTTATAACTAGTCTTAACCCATATGAGCTGTATTTCACTTTTCTTTGTTCTGAAAGTTCAACTCATCTCTTAGGAAATGGACTTTGTTCAATAGGTCTTTTCCTGCCAATAAACATGTTAAACTATAACAACCAAACAAAAGCTTTCTAGGATTTAATGTGGAAATGACCAAAGCTTAGTTCTGCAGCTACTTTATCTTTAACTTACCTCAGATCATAAATGTTTTACTTGTTTTTAATTCATAATTAATTCAGTTTATTTAAAAAAATGTAATGCATTATCAAAATCTTTAAAAAACACATTCATAATGCTATCCTTAATAATGCTTGAAAAAGTAATACTTAAGCAGTGATGCAAAACTGGGCATAAGTTGTGTGGGGCATACCCATGTCTCCTGTGGTATGGCATGAGGCAGAGACAATGCCAAAAACCATGCAAGAAGTGGTAAATGCATTACTGCAACAGCACATCCCCTGGAATGCATTATTGTGATTATAAAATGGACCCAATGAAATAAAGATGAAAAAAAAACCTCTAATTAGAATAAAATTAACAGCTAGGCTGTATGTTCTGAGATTTACTAATAGGTAAATATTCAGACTGATTGATTAGATGGCAGAATGTTTCTTCTCCATTTTATAATGCTGTCATCAATGTGTATTGCAGTGCTTCAGTGGACTCAAAACTTGCTTAGGAATAGCTTCCCACCTCCCCAAAATTGAAAAGTCTACCAATATTAGGCACACTTTTCTAAATTACATATATGACTCAAACTCAACAATAGTTTCACTTGTTTCTCTTTATTGTAGGTAACATCTTTGTTGTCAATTTGTCTGTGGCTGACCTGTTAATTGCGATATACCCATATCCTCTGACATTACTTGCTATGTTCCGCGATGGGTGGACATTAGGAGATAATCACTGCTGGGCAAGTGGATTGATAATGGCCTTGAGTGTTTTGGGATTGGTCTTCAGCATCACAGCAATAGCCATCAATAGATACTGTTATATCTGCCACAGCATGATGTATAACAAACTGTATAACCTGAAAAATACATACTGCTGTATTGCACTGACATAGATTTTGACCTTTGTGGCTGTTATGCCACATTTTTTTTATGACTCACTGCAGTATGATCCACGCATATATTCATGCACTTTAGCACAAACTGTAAGCTCAGCATTCACCATTGCAATTGTGACTGTCCATTTCATATTTCCAATAACTATCGTTATATATTGTTACTTACGAATTTGGGCCCTAGTGATTGCAGTCAAGTATCGAGTCAGAAAAGACAGCAAACAAAAACTGAAATCACATGAGTTACGACATTTCTTTTCAACGTTCATGGTTTTTGTTCTTTTTGCAGTTTGCTGGGGCCCACTGAATTTCATTGCTCTAGCAGTAGCCATTAGCCCTTCCAAAGTGGCACCCAATATACCAAGTTGGTTATTTTGTGTAACATACTACATGGCCTACTTTAACAGCTGTCTGAATGGTGTTCTCTATGGACTGCTGAACCAAAATTTTCGAAAGGAGTATTTAAGAATATTTATGTCCCTCTATGCTTACCTTTGTGCCCACATCAAAAGGTGAGACTAAATGGGAAAAAGCAGTATGTATCAATTCACATGATGAGAATGATGTGATATGATGATTCATTAACTTATGAACATGCAAGAGAATAAGATTTAATTGTGCTTGTTTTATGCTTAGTTTTATACCGCCAGATTTGTAAAAACATGCTACTGACTTCATCCTGTTAAAATGTATTATTCATAACTCCCAGATGAACTTTGCCTTAAAATGTGACTGTAAACCTATGCAAAATGAAATTATGTGACAATGGACAGTAATGTGATCATTCAAATACACTCCATATGAATGATGCACATAACTTAATATTTTTTAGTGTACTGAACTGATACATAGGTGTGACCAAAAAAACAGTAAAATTAATTTTAATGGATATGTGGACAAAATGAAAAACTCTTTAAATAAGGTTTAAAACCATAGTTACACTGTTGAGAAGAAGCTTAACACAGCAACATCAGAACCCATTAATCAAAATGGTCACAAACTGTGACTTCTGAATTATTGCAGTTTATCTGTCAAAAACCCAGAGAACACCTTAACTGTAAAGTCTATTAGATATGCACATATTTTGTTTGAAATGTATAACATAGTGCATAGTTAAGTGATGGTACCGGGTCAATACTGCGCATGTAAGACAGTCTTGTATTAATTGTGCTGTATAGTGAGCACCTGGGTTTACAGCGATGGGTAGAACAGTGGTAGGGGAATACTGCTACCCCTGTCACTGCATACAGAATGGGGGGTGGAGAAGTTGCCGTGTGCTGGGTGCCTGGTCGAGCTGCTCCCATGGAGGAGTGATTAGGGTACCAATACATGGCATAGTGAGGAGACCTGGGCCTGTAGTTTGGTTCCTCCCAGGTCTTTCCTGTTACAACTTTTTGCCACGGTTTTGTTAAAAAAAAAAACTACCCCTCTCCTGAGTGTTTCCCCATCCCCAAGGTTCCCCCCCCCAGAGTTACTTATTTAAGTACTGGGGCATGTCGGGGGGTGAAGCAGCATCATCCCCTCCAAAAAAACATGAAGACCGATTGTTTTCAATGGACGCAGTGCATGCAACTGGTCAGTGTTTTGCCTGACTCTGTTTTTGTCTGGCACTGTTTCGCTGCAGCATTTTTAGCTGCACTGTTTTGATGTGCAGCGGAATGACCCCGTGCCTTAAGTGACTCCATCTATTATGTGTTTCTGCTGGTAACCTCAGTCCTTTAGGAGGACAGTGTGTCACACATTGGTTTAAATATCTGCAACAAGTTTGTTTCCTTGGAATTAGACTTCTTTTTACACTTTTTATTTCTGACATATTTGTACATATAGTTTAGAACAAAATAAGGTTTCATTAGAAAATCAAAAGACAGATGATCTCATGTTAGGTTTTATGGACTATACATTAATAATTAGAATGGTCAGTAAACTGTATTAGAAATAGGCAAATAAAACTAAAGAGGGATCATCATAGCACAGTTATACAGTACATAGCTTTAAGTATCCTCCACAGGAGAGGAGTATTCCAACCAGAACATAACCTGCCTCAGTGATAATTTCAAACTGAAGTATATCACTACAACACAGCAAATGTGGTAGTAAACTTCTTTAAGCTATTGTTTGGATTCTCCCCTTTTCCCTCACAAAAAACACAGAGACCATTGTTTGTTGTTGTGCTCAGATTGGCAATTAATTTATTTATATTCATAAATCCATATTCCACTTTCCATTTCTTTATTGTCATATTTCCATAATTTTCATTTATTTCCATCCATATATCACTCTCTGATTATCCATCCCCCAGGCAAAAACCTGGGTGCCTTCTTCTTTCCTTTTCTGTTAGGTAACGTGAAACCAAGACCGCTTTCTCCTTCATCTTTTCTTCCTCTTGTGTTACTCCTTTTTCTTCCCTCCCGTCCTCCCCTTTTTCCCCTGCCATCCACCTTGGCAGTCCATAGCCAGTATTATCTGCCATCCACTTCCTTGGCAGTCTCAAGAATTTCCGCCATCCACCTTTGGCAGTCCATAACATATTATCCCCTGCCATCCACCTTGGCAGTCCAGAACTATATTATCATCACCTGCCATTCACCTTTGCAGTCCACTGTCCTAACGGACACGCCTGTCCTCCACCTTGACAGACCCACATACAGTCCCAAATTGACTGTCTTTCCTCATATTTTGTCTAACAGGGTGGGTGGGAGGATCAAAACTCCAGCAAAACTGGCTGAGGCCCCCTGTGCTGTCCCTTATGTACCTCCCTTCCCACTCCCCTTCCTGCTGCCTGCCCATTGTTCTGGCTCTTGGCCCCTCCTCTTCCTTATCCCCTCCCCTTCTGAGCACAACCATCCCTAAAGGAGGGAAGGGGTGCACCAAGACAACGTGGTCTGCCCCTTAAGGGGCAAACTCCATTGTCCCGGATTCCCCCCTTTTCCCTCACAAAAAACACAGAGACCATTGTTGTTGTGCTGAGATTGACAATTAATTTATTTATATTCATAAATCCATATTCCACTTTCCATTTCTTTATTGTCATATTTCCATAATTTTCATTTATTTCCATCATATATCACTCTCTGATTATCCATCCCCCAGGTGAAAACCTGGGTGCCTTCTTCTTCTCCTTTTCTGTTAGGTAACGGTGAAAACTGAGACCGCTTTCTCCTTCATCTTCTTCTTCCTCTTGTGTTACTCCTTTTTCTTCCTCCTGTCCTCCCCCCTTTTTCCCCACTAGCCAGTTCCAGCCCGCTGATGACTGGCTCCCCAACTTAGGGGGTCTCCCTGTCCCTTACCTCAGGGATGAAACTTCCTTCCTCTTTTTTTTATATACCACCTTCTGGCTGTTTCCTCCATTCCTCTATGAAACCCATTGTTTCTGCATTAAACATATCAATTGCTATGTCAGACAAGTGTACCCCATCTGACCTGTAGAATTCATCCACCCATTCTTCTACTCCCCGCAGTATCACCTGTCCTCCCATCTGTCTTATCAATGTCCCCACCCGTCTATTCATCTTTCTCCTGGCCCTCTCCACCGCCCTGTGGCTGTGTTCCCATCTCCATACCCTTTGAGGTATCATTTCAGACCAGGCAAGGCATACTTGAGGCCACCACTGTCTTATTGCCACCAGGTCCCTCTTTATCTGTAAATACGTGTGCACCCATGGTCTGCCTGCCAGGGAGTTGCCCCCTAGGTGTATAATGATTAGATCTAGACTGGGCCAATGTCCCTTGAGTTCTTTCAATGTGGGCAGAAGCTGTGCCCATCTCATCCCCCGTAGCCCGTGCCATACCAACCTACACTGTCTTGCATCCCGGTGCAATTGTTTCCCCCCAGCCTTTTTCCTTGCTCTCTTACCAGCCCAGTAAATATAGGAATGGCCGCAGATCCAGACTTCTGTGCTCCTCCCTCTACCTATGGGGTGCAAAGAAAATTAATTAATTTATACATACTCTCAGTGTCCTTATTGTATTATTCCCCCCCGCCTTTTTTTTTTGACAAACCACACTGCTCCTTCCTCTTCTCCCCCTTTTTATTATTTTATTTTATTTTTTTTTATTTTAGTACTCTGATGTATCTTTTATAACTGGCTGACCGCCAGCGCCCTCTTTCCAAAATGTCCTTCACGGGTTCCCCCGTTGCTGCCCACTATGAGGCAGCCCCAATCCGTAGGGAATGGGAAGAGTAATTACCTGGGTCCTCTCCCAGAAAACGCATGCCTTTTTTCAGTACTGCTGTAATTTGATAGCCGGTGACCTTTTTCCCATCCCTATGCACAAATAACTTCCCCGTCCTGTTCACCTGCTCTGCGGCGAAAACCCACAGGGCCTGCACTGGGCATATCGCACTCTCCGACCGCCTCTTATGTTATCATCAGCACCTTTGCCCTTTCTGGTCCATCTTTGACCTCTTTAGGTTGATTTGTATTTCTCTTATCCCCCAACTCACATCCTCCCATTCTACCCCTCCTTCCTTGTCATCTTTCCCATGGCCTACCACTTCACTCACTCTCATCGCCCCTGCAAACATTACTACATAAATTGTGTGAAATAATTGGGCCTACACTTTTGATCTGCATATTGCCGGGAGCACTTCTTTTAGCCTTATTAGCCACTGCTCCCCTATTGGCCTCCTATTGTCTCCTGGTCCTCGCTTCAACCTACCCCATCCCTGTATCATTCTCCTGATGAGCATTGATTTTGTTGGATCATTCCATCCTTTTAGGCTGCAGATCACACTGATCCCTGCAAGATAAACCCCCATTGTGGCGTGGGCGGTCCCTTTTTGCCATTGTTCCACTGTGAACATTCCCAACTGTTCCTCAGAGAGTGGCCCACTTACCTCCATCTGGTGTTCTGCCCTGAATGTTTGAAAAACCCTCCAGGCCCCATTGTATGCCCTCAGAGTCTGAGGCGCCCATGAGCTGTGAAACAGCATTTCTGCTCCTTCTTGCCAACGTCCCAGATGTTCGTTGGTATGGGCATTTTTTGTTCTTCCGCTGCTGGTGTCAGCTTCCGGGAACGGTCCAGCTGCAGACAGAAAAGGCTGTCAGCCAGGGTATTGTGTACCCCTTCTATGTGTTTCACTCTGAAGGACATGTTTGGTTGTAGAGCCCTTAAAACTAACTGTCATACCACCTGCATGACTGTATCCGACCTGGCCCCCTTGTTGTTTAGTACATCAACCACCGCTCTATTGTCAAACCAAAATGTCACCTTTTAGTCACGTAATTCTTCCCCCCAAACCAACGTGCATGCCCATATGGGCATGATCTCCAGTAGTGTTAGATCTCTCACTTTCCCGTTCCTCACCCAACTGGCTGGCCATGGTTCTGCAAACCACCTGCCCCTCAGGTAACCCCCCATGCCCACACCTCCAGCCGCATCTGTGTAGAGGTCTAGGTCTGTGTTGTACAGCCACTCCTCTTGCCAAAAGAAACACCCATTGTAATCCTTCAAGAATTCTTCCCATATACTAAAATCATCCCTGACACCTTGGGTCAGATCCACCCAGTGATGTGGTCTGGTGACCCCTGCTGTAGCTCTGGCTAACCTCCTTGTGAATGCCCTTCCTGGTCCTATGGCCCTGCATGCGAAGTTCAGGTGCCCCAGTACCTGCTGGACCACTTTTAGTTGTACCCGCCTCCTGCTGGTATGTACCAGGATTAGCTGCTTCAACCTCCTTACCTTTTTGTCCGGTAACCTGAACAATCCACTCGTGGCATCTATTTCTATCCCGAGGAATTCCATAACCTTGCTGGGCCCTTCTGTTTTTTCTGGTGCCAATGGGACTCCCAGCTCCCAGCACAACTCTTGAAACTTATCTAGCATCCTCTGTGTCTCCCTTTTTCCCTTCCCAATGAGGAGAAAATCATCCAAGTAATGGATGACTGACCTATAACCCATCTTTTCTTGGAATACCCACTGCAAACATGTGCTGAATGCCTCAAATGTGGCACATGCTGTGGAACACCCCATTGGCATTGCTTTGTCAAAATAATACTGGCCTTCACTTTTAAAACCCAACAGATCCCAGTCTTCCCTCCTGACTGGAAGCAGTCTGAAGGCAGATATCTGCTCAGGCAAACTGACCATGCTGCTAGATTGATGGGGGTTCTGGCCATCCCAAATTGTTCCTTGTAGTGCCAACTGTCCCCCCTCCCATACCCCTCCCTTTCCTCCTGTCTGGCCTTCCTTGCCTCAGTGGGTCTGGCCACCTCTATTCCCATTCCCCCTGCCCCTCCCTTCTTGTTCCATGTTTGCCCATTGAAACCCTGGCCATCTCGAAAGAACTGCTGGCTCAATCCTTGCTCCATATGCCCTTGTGTACCCTGCGGCCAACTTGTTCTGCACTTGCTTGCTGAGTGCCCCCCCCGTATTTTGCATAGGCATGTCGAAAATGACACTGAGGCCATGAGCAGAAGGCTCTGTTATATGCCCAGCAACATCTCTGTGGTGTAGCCCCCTTTTTGCCCCACCCACCCTTGGGTGTGGACTGATCTGTTACGTAATCCTTCCATAAATCTATTTGCTTGGTGTCCCATCTTACATCCCCAAATGTTGCCATTCTCTGCTGAAAACATTCATCATAGTATATCCATCCTACCCTGCCTTTCGCTTTTGCTCTCCATATTATCAATGAATAGGTAATGAGCGGGATGCCTAGCTCCAGCCTCTTTTCCAGAGTGATGGCTGAAAAGATGGCAAAACCTAGAAACCACCCATCCCAGGTCTTCCCTTTCGTGAACTTGTTGTCCTCTTTCTTTCCTAAGAGCACTATGGCAGCTGCCATCTCACTCTTACCTATGCTCTCTGTCTCTTCATATTTGGCTGCTGCCTCTTGGCTCACCAAAGTGAATATATCCACATATTCCCCTCTCCACATTTTTTTCTTTTGTGGCAACGGGCACATGTTCACCTATTCTCATCCCTGGCGCCCCCACCTCTCTTGTACCTTTTCCCTCTCTTTTCTCTCTGTTTTCCAAATCTCCTGGCACCTCTTTTCCTGCCTTAATCTCTGCCAGAGCTGATTCCATCTGCCTCAGCCCTCCTGTCCCCAGTGCTGCCACTATTTGCCCTATATATTCTTTTATATTATCACCTACTGTGTTGGACATGTTACCTGTAACCTTGTCCTGGCTGGGCTGCCTGGAGGCCTTCAAAGGTCCCCTTGCTTCTTCCTGTGGTTGAGGTGGAGGTGGAGGGTGAGCTACTAGGATCTGCAGGCCGGACCCCCCATTCCGGGCTTCGTGTCCAGGTTCCGCTGGGGAGGTTCCCCTTTGATCTGGGGTAGGTGCTGGCGTCACTGGGTCGACTGGCCGTGTGGGTACTGGCTCAACTGCCTTGGCGGGCCCTGCTGTCACCGGTGCTACCCTAGCGGGACTGTGTAGCCTCTCAGCTGGCCTCTTCCCTTTGCCACCTTTTTCTGTACCTGCTTTTCTCTTCTCCCCGGGCCTCCCCGGGTCCTCCCCCTCCACCAGTTCCCACATTTTGTTTGCTTTTTCAGCCAGTTCAATTATAGCCTTGTAGGCATCTTCCTTTGATGGCCTGCTCTTCTTGGGTGCCATGTCCGTCCTATCCTGTGCTCTGTGAAAACAACTATAGGAAACAAAAAACAGGGTTATTCATGTCTCAGTACCTCCCTATACATCTCCATCCTGTCCGTCCCATCACCCCTGTGCCACGCCGACCGGGACCACCCATGAAGGCCCCCCCATTCTGCCTGGCAGGTCGTCCCTTCCTAGCATGGACTCCGCATTCATTGCCATCCTTTTACCACGTGAGGTGTCTCCCGTGAATTCCCGGGTCGGGATTCCTCCCCTACTTTCCACTTTTTTTTTTTTTTACATATATACCTTTAGCATGCCTCCCCAGGAGGGAAAGCTTCCCGACCCCATATCCCCAGCAGCCCACGATGTTCTGCTACAGGTCCTGCGTCATATTCCCACCATATGTACCAGGACCCCTTCCCCACTTTATACATTTATTATTTATTTATATATTATTATATATATATATATATATATATTTTTTTTTGTTTGTTTTTGTGCCCCCCTTTTGTTTTGACGCTCCATAAGAAGCAATAATGTAACGCAAGGTACTTCGGTTGTGGCATGCTTGATCCAACATCCTGTATAACCCCAAAAACTATCAGCACAGTGAGTGGCCAGCTTTATGGCCACCAATAAAGCAGAGTCCATAGTGAAAGCTTGGACCTTATGGATCACAGCCTACTCCCCACCACCAGCCTATTCTTCACCCCTCTCTCTATGCTATCCTGCCTCCACTTGCTCCCTCCTGCCTTCTATGTGCGATGCCATGGTGGTATTTAACTCCTTTCAATGCCCCGGCTGCCATGCATGTTCATCACGCCCCCCTTTTTGTTTCTTTTGCTGCTCAGCCCTGAGTAGGGCCCTGTGTGAAAATGGCTCTTGACCTCCACCTGGCGTGACATCACGCCAGGTCGCCTTTCACATTCCTCCCTCCCAGCCCTTCAGAGCCTCCTTCAGCCAGCCACCATGGGCCCTCAATCCGCACACAAGAAAACAAATCCCAAACTGTCGCCTGCCACCCGAATGAGGCGAAAGCTTCCTGTGACTCTAGCAGCCTGTGACGACCCGCCCGGGTCTCCGCTCACTTCCTTCACTTACTAACTCCAAACCTGATCCTCATAGCAAACAACCCCCTATCCAGCCCAAAAGGCAGCCAAATAGCCCAACAAAAGAAAGGGAGAGGGGGCAACCCACCTCGTAAGCTCCACACAGTGTATGATGCCCGTGCGGCCTCGGTAATACACCAACATGGCATGCTGCCCTCATGCCTCTCATTCACTTTCACCAGGGCCTCAACAGAAATAGCCTCATGGGCTCACGCCATTGTCCTTGCAACAAAACAATAAGGAAAGCTTCCTCGTGACCCTAGCCATGTGTGACGTCACGCCACGGGTCGATCCTTCAACAGCTAACCTCCAGACCTAAAACCAGGCATACCACTTTATTAGCCACACGCTCCCAAACAGCCCTAAAGGCAGCAAGCAGTCTAAAAAGAGGGGCCACCTTCCTCGCAAGCACCACGTGACGTGTGACTACGCCACGTGGCCTTGAGACTGGCTCTCACTCACTTATTTCAGGGCCTCTTCTAGGCCTGCTAATTAACCAGTAACCAAAACATTTGGACCTCTTTTTTTTTTTTTAGCTTCCCAACAGACTGACTCTTCTCTAAAACCATTGCAAGATGCCCTCAAGAAAAATAGTCTACCACTCTGTGCTGCCCAAAGCAACTCTCCCCTTACACTCTCCCCCATGCAAGGAGCTTCCATCAAAAAACCCTGCTTCATCTTGTCTTCTAACAGATCACTTCCTCTCTACTAAATGCTACACATTTTCTTTTCTCTCTCTCTTTTTTTAAATAACTTCGCATATCTATCAAATCAATTGTTGCATCCTTACCGCTATCTGCTTGTGAACAAACCTCAAAATGAATGCCAAATCTGATGTGCTGCAGCTGATCAAATCAAAACTCCAGTAAAAGTGGCTGAGGCCCCCTTGTGCTGTCCCTTATGTACCTCCCTTCCCCCCTTCCCTTCCTGCTGCCTGCCCATTGTTCTGGCTCTTGGCCCCTTCCCTTCCTTATCCCCTCCCCTTCTGAGCACAACCATCCCTAAAGGAGGGAAGGGGTGCACCAGGACAACATGGTCTGCCCCTTAAGGGGCAAACTCCATTATATTAAATAAACTTGCATCCACTTTCAAGACAGAATACCTCTTAATGAGTTATCTCATAAAACAACATTTATAATATAAACAGTTTAGTCCTTTAAATGTAATCCTTAACATAATCTACAAGTGATCAGAATTAGTTAAAAGGAAAACTATGGATTTTCACCAAACAAAAGACCACATTTTAAGTAAGCAAGATTTGATTTTGATCTTACGATTTTTATCAAATACAAATAAATAGATTATTACTGATTTCAAAGTCAGTTGTGAATGCTGAACTGAAGACTAAGTTGTCTGTACTGTATGCTTGATTTCTTCTGCATAATTGGAACTGGTAACCAAAATGCTCTATTTATAAATGGCAGCTTCTGTTCTGGTATTTGAAGTGATTTAATAAAGGTTGTTTTCAAAAGATACCTCAAATTTTCTAAATCAGTGTACATAATTATCAGTTAACCAATAATATTCAGATGTTTTATACTTGCTTGCATTTTCAAGTTGCTTAAGCCTCCTATTTAGAGCCAATAAACTTTCAAGTTTTGTGATTGAAAACCTTCTGTTGTTAGAGTTTTTGTTTTAACCTCAGTTGTTTATTTTGCATTTCTAGGTGCTAATCTTTCAGCTGGTTAATTTCACCTGTTTATTTTTTGTCAAAGCTTTCAAATGTTTGGTCAAATAAAGTACTTCTGTATCACAACTTTTTTGTTGAATTACCGGGGTCAGTAGATGGAGAGAAAGAGAGGTCTTATTTCCATGTTTTTTGGTCTTGGAGATTTAGTATTAGTTTCCTTATTACCCAAATGGTTACAATAAGATTTGCCTTCACAGAACTGCTGCTAAACATAGTAATAGCAAATTGACCATTTTTCCTGTCATCTCACCTCTAACCCCCATAAAGCAGAACAAAATGCATTTTCTGTAGAGACAATTTGATAGATTTGGGATCTACGGTGTCTTATCCTTACTCATCAAAGTGTCTCATTACTTATAACTCTGTCAAACATGTATTCTTCAACCCTGGACAAGTGTTGATTTTCATAAAAAATAAGAAAAAGGAAAATCAACATAAAAATAGAAGACTGGCCATAGTGGCTTACGATTTACTGATTTATTTTATTAATTTAGTTTTTATTGACCAGGTAAGTACACTAGACACCAATGCATCTATTTTGAGGTACAGCCTGGAAGGTTATATAAAAAGACAACAGTGTAAACACAGAGTGAGTGATGAACTTTGCAGTCCAATTTAAAACAATAGAACAGGTAAGAGTAACTCAGTACAAAAATTAACAAGTAACATTAAATAAGTATAGATAGTGCAGAAACAGTTTGATAAAGTGCACAACACATTGACATATTGAGATCACATACAGATACAACTTAGAGTGAAGTAGATCCAGTTAATTCAGCAGCTTTGTCATCTATACTTCACTAAAATGACTTATAAAAATTAAATTTGTCTGATTTAAATTTGAACTGATACATGAGGACTCCACGTCAAGTCAGTGAGAGGAAATCTAGCACAGTAAAAACAAAGTCAAAACCACACATACAGAATACTGGCAAGTATTGTGGGGAAAGTGTAATTTACTATTACACCATGCTGCCATGGACCGCCACTCCAGTGACATTTTGTAACTTACATTTTGCTCCGTCCCTGGCTGTATTCTGCATGCACGGTTTTAACTTTTGCAGCTTTGTCTGTGCTGTTTCTGACCATGCTGTTTTCCCTTTCATGGAGTTTACATGTTACCATACATGAGACATTGAGCTGATTTAAAATGGTCATCTGGAAAATAGAACTATTTTAATTTGACTCATTTGGGTATTCCTCTTCTGTTCTGTACCTTGTTTTTTCTTATTATTTCTTATCTATTTACTAAATGCAGATTGTTCAGCAGAGGTTCCAGGCTGTTTTGAAATGTAAAGTTAAACCAGCAACAAATATATTCCAATGATACTTGTGATATATCATCTCAATTTATTAATTTATTGAAATCTTAGTAGATAAAATATGTTTTGCTGTTGGGATCTCTCCATCACCTAGAAGACAATACTTTGTAATGTACAGTAATTTATTTTTACTTTATTTATGTTCAATTATTCTCTCTTGTTTATGTATTTGTAAGTATCAAGCATTTTTCTAATAATATAATTGACAAATAAATTCAAGAAATAAAAATCTTTAAAAATAGAAAAAAGTAGTTAAACAGGAATAATTCAGGCTTGAAAATATTGAATTTAAATTGATTTGGACAGAGAGTTCTTAAAAATGTGCTGTTAAGATGAAAGTGAATGCTTTTAATATTCTCCTTAATATGTAAATATATAACAAACTTTTAGATTAAGGGGTATCACAAAAAACATTAAAAACTATAAGAAACTATTACTTTAAAAACTTAAAAACTGAACGTTTTATACACTGTTTTTCCTTTATATTTATGGTTATCCTGTTTAAAAGAGGATGGGACATTTTGCTAATTTGTGGTTATTGATAACATTCGGTTTTCAGAAATTGTATTCTTACTTCACAATGATTATTTTTACTGTAAATGTTCCTGAATAAAAGTGAATGTGAAAACTTGTGTTTTATATTGTTTTCTTTTTATGGTCAACATTTTGTGAAGTTCTCTTCATGGAAATAGGACTATATGGTTGTTGACTCTGTCACTCCATGTGTACAAAACTGACTGTTGACATCTTTATCTTTATTTTTATTGTTATTAGTCATTCAGGAAGTTAGGCTGAGGTAAAATCCCATTTTCAGCTCCATCTCAGGCAAGATGGACAACAGGCAGCAGTAGGTAAACTTACACCTTTTATTGTATTAGAGCATAAATCACAACATTTACAATATCATTACTTAAATACATTTTTACAAACACTACGTAAAGAAGTATAACATCAGTACCCATTTAAGGCAATCCAGGACATAAGTTTTTTCTACCAGTGCTTGTTTGAATTTATCAGACCTGATTTGTGTCTTTTTTATTTCAAGTTTACCATTGCACCAGAGCTGCTTAATCCACCTTTCTGGCATTGAGATGGTTTTCACACCCTCAACGCTGAGATGACCTCCTAGCCCATTCACCCAATAGTAGTGTGGGGACATGAGTCCCTAAGGGGATAATTCACACTGCCGTTTCAAGGGATTTTAATCAATTTGTTTTCATCAGACTACCATTCTTCTATGCCCAATGCAGTATCCCACTGTGACCACACTTACACTGTCATTCCCTGTGGATAAAGGTATGCCTCTGTGGCCCACCACAGGAGTCACTGATGCTACAGGTGCAGTGCTGACTCACCCCAAGCAGGGAAGTGCAGTAGTCAGTGACACTCCCTAATCTGGCTGCCCTGACTCACTAGCACCTGGGCTCACTTCCAATCCCAGAATGCTGGTAGGGTAGTACAACATAGTACCACTGGACAATGTGCTGGCACAAAGATGTTTTTCTGGCTGTACATGTGGTGTTATTCCACAAAAAAATAAAAACAAATCTGGAAAGCAATAAAGTGCAAAAACACAATCTATGAATTTTAATAAATTGAAAAGTGATGTGAGAGCTATTTTGTGAAAACATAATACTGTACATGCTGTTGCTATGCAATCATACGTGTGCTTGGCTGAGATGGAAAGAATACCTAAGTTTGAATACAGAGTACAATGAATAATAATGTATTAACCTTGGGAGCATCAAGTGCAAGACTACATACCTTATTATATTGTAGGACAGCCTGCACATATCAAATTCAGATATACCATAAACTAAGATTCCATCATAGCTTGGTAAATGGATTTAAGGCATGGAGAGTAGCACATATTCTTGTCTTGTTAGAAGAATTGTATTTGACCAATACAAAGTAACAAGTTTGGGATTCACTATTGGCAGGTAGTGAATATTAATCAACAAACGGAAGCCACTGCATACCCAGCCTGCAAAATAACCCAACAACTTTAGTTTAGCAGGGCTGATAAGGTTTATCTTGAATTGCACTTCATTTGGGAGGTGTGTGGCCCTTTTTAATTAATTTGTTTCCTACCCAGTTACCTAGGAGTTCCTTGTGGGATGCACTCTGCAAATTTAAGATTAGGAAACTTGAGAGGGGTTGCATAGAGCGAAAGAGTGAAGCAGCAGCCTTCAGGTCATTTAAGCATTTGAAAAATAAAATTAATAGAGTATATACCTTGCTTATAAAGAGCCATTTTGTTGAGATGGGGATATTATTTTCACTTTATCTGAATTTTGAAAACTAATAACTATTTTTTTTTATTACATTTTTATTTTATTTTATTGAATTTTGTTCACTGGGTAGGCCCACTGAGAGTAGAAGTCCCTTTTTCTGGGGTGACTGGGGGGGGCACAGATGGTAACCAACTGAAATTGAACCAGATTAAGCTGTTGGTGGTATTTATGGAAAGAATACAAAACAAAATAGGATAAAACTTTGTGATTTACAAGCCCTTTAGGTCTAAAATTGGAGGTCAGTGAGGAACACTGCGTTCTTTTGTTTTCTGGTGCAATTTAAACCTGGGATGTCATGTTTGCAGCTCAGTGCTATAATCACTAGTACCTCTCTGACTTTCCTAAACATTTTCACGCACACCAGTATGTAAACATTACACATTTAGGCAATGCTTACTCCGGGAATGTCATGCAAAGAAAATTTCTGAGGGGACACACAATTAAAATTTAATCAAGGGAAGGCACTAAGTTACAATTTTTTAGCCCTTCCTCCATTCAAAGAGCAATACATGTAGGGTAATTTAGGGAAACATATGCCCCCTGACTCTATGGGCATCATGGCCCTAGATTAGTCTGAAGGTGTAGCCTTCTAACTCTTAATTCAACCTTTTATTTCAAATGTTGAACATTAGGTTCTTCTTAAATGTTATTTTTTAAGCTTTAATGAGAGCACCTGCAAATCATGTAAATTTATGTACAATCAGTACAGAAGCATTGTCCTATAGGTCACTACCCTCTTTCCTTCACCTGAACAAATGAGACAGACAATGTGCTTGGAGGAAATGGCCACAGCCATGTATTTATTGAGCAGCCAATTAGAGTTGGTAAACTGATGTAATATACTGTAGGTAGTCACAGCTAATCATTTTGCTAATCATATTGACCAATCTATACTGGTCCTCCACTCCCCTTTAGGAGGGGGATGACACATTAGGTACAGTCTTGCAAGGGCTCTGGCTTCTGCGGTATAAGGCCTGCCTTTTTATTGGCCAGTCTCTGAGACACCTTCCCTTGTCAGAGGGTGCCATCAACTGTGAGAGTTATTCTTCACCTTTGGCTGGCACCTCTATGGTACCAGTTGCCAAGGCCTCACCTCTCCCCAGCCTCAGGGCAATCCTCTTCAGAAGATGCCAGATGCCCTGTTAACTCTTCTGTACAATCCTGTAAGACTACCATGGCACTGTGCCACAGCTGCATGACTGTGATAACATGCCTACCATTTTATTATTTATGTAAATAAAGGTTTTACATATACATATCAGCAGGTAATCATCTTAATACATAAGGTTTAAATCATTATTACATTCCTTTACCCTACAAATATGTTTTCCAGTGCTAGGAGGATTTATCCTTAGAGCCGGATCCTGCTCCACCTGTATACAAATTCTACCTAAGTCCTGAGTCCCTGTTAGAGGTCTGCATTTATTTGGGTCCCATACTTTATAATTCTTAGCAATTTCCAAGAAGGGACCCCAAATATTGTGAAACAGATCACTTCTATCATTTTTAAAGTAGTGTATCTGTTCTAGCGTATATAAGTCTGTCATCAGACTAAACCACTTGATTATTGGAGGCAGGCTAGAGTCTTTCCATGCCATTAAAATACATTTCTTGGCTACTAGATATGATAAAGAAAATAATGTATAGATCATGCTTTCTGTATTATATGGTTTAAGACTATATCCTAATATAAGAGTATAGGATCCTTTCTAGGTATGATGCCAGTAGCCCTTCCTAATATGTCAAAGATTATGTCCCAGAATTTGGTAAATTTTTTGTAAGTTAGGAACATATGGATTAGGGAACCTTGGTTAACCTGGCATCTAGGGCATTTTTCTTCCAGGTTTGGGTTCATTTTATGTAGTCTGGATGGTGTTAAGTAAGAACGATGTAAAATATTAAATTGAATTTGTTGTAGTTTTGTAGAGTAGAATTCTGTGTGTGGGTATTGCAATATTTTATCCCAGTCCTTCTAATATTCAGTCTTAGTTGCTGTTACCAATTGTTTTGTAAAGGTTTAAGAATGAATGATATTCCATTTTGTATCAAATTATATGTATATCTGACAAAGGCTTATTAATGGATTTTTCATTTAGCCATATATTTTGTAATGGTGAATATTCCTGAGTGAATCATGATTTCCTTATGTAGTTCCGAACTTGCAAATATCTGAAAAAGTGTTGAGTAGGAATATTCTAAATTTTATGTTAACTGCCTGTATTTTTGAACTGTGTCTTTGTCCCAAGATACCCTATCCAATAATACTCTGTATGGGGGTGCTCAGATTGGCAATCATTTTACTCGTCAATGTCCTTATTTACAACATTCTTTCAGTTTGTTCCATACATATTTCACATATCCAAATATATTTTACATTTCATATTGCACCATCCTTCCTGTTTAAGCATACATCATATATATATATATATATATATATATATATATATATATATATATATATATAGCACTACCGTTACCATAGTTAGGGTTGAGGAGCCATTTCTATGTTAAACCCCAAAACTTTGCACCTTAATAACTTTGCAAACGTTTGACGGATTTGACTGACATTTGGAATACATGATCAAGAATCATAGGCCTTGGGACCTGCCAAGTTTTGTACTGGTCAGATACACAGCTGCAGAGTTATTAAGCATGATCTGCACACGCATTTACGCTTTTTCTGGAATTCTACGGTCGCGCCTACAAGTCGCATGGTTTGCGCGACCATCCTGAAATCTTCAGGGAATGTGCAACTGTGGCCCCCAATGTGCCTTTTGAAGATTTTGTGAAAAAATATTAAGCTGTTCAAAAGTTATGGCAGTCCGAACTTCTGTTTTTTTCCCCATAGGATAACATTACGGCGTTTGCCGCGCCTTTGAGGGCCTGTATCTCGAAAACGGTGTGCGATACGGAGTTTTTGTCGAAAAATTTAGCCCCTATAGGGGCTACATATATAACTAGCCAGGAAAGTGATAATACATATGACTTTTAAATTTTTTTTCTATGTCATACGGTTACTGAGATATAAGCAATTTACTATTACAACTACTGATTTTTGTGTTCCGAGAGTCATTATTTTGCATACATTCTTTCTACTCACTGTCTTTCTCTATACAGCTTTTGGGGAAAACCAGCTTGTGCGCTTACATTACTCTTACCATTACCGTTTCTGCTTGTGGTTCCGTACACGTTTCATTTACCGTTCACGCTTACACCACCATGTAAGCGCACTATGCTTTTCATTTGGCGTTATGCTCATGTTTTTAACATTTCTGTCTACAGTACTGTTCCTCTTTCTGTTTCGCTTTGCATCATCATGCGCATTGCAATTTGCATTTGCAGGCACAATGTTACAATGCGACAAGACATCACCCCCGTGCTCCCGCCGCTGCATTACATTCACTATTTCTCATTATCATTCTCAAAAAGAAGACAAATTAGAGGCAAAAAACTCAGTTTAATGCATCAGTTAGGGTCGTTCCACAGCAACAAAAGTGAGGAAATTCGATGTTAGGGTTGAAACCCCCTTTGCACCCCTCCAGCCCACCCCTCCAACTGGAATCAGGGTGCATTGGGGTCATTGGTCCTAACTGTCACCCCATTCTCCTATTCCCAGCTTCTTTCCACATGTGATGGGTGACACTTAGGGCCGATGACCCCATTCGCACCCTGATTCCAGTTGGGGTGGGCTGAGGGGTGCAAAGGGGATTTCAACCCTAACATCGAATATATATTATGGTAGCACGGTAGTGCTACCATAGTTAGGGTTGAGGAGCCATTTCTATGTTAAACCCCAAAACTTTGCACCTTAATAACCTTGCAACTGTTTGACAGATTTGCCTGAAATTTGGAATACGCAATTAAGAACCATAGGCCTTGGGATCTGCCAAGTTTTGTACCAGTCAGTTATACGGCTGTGGAGTTATTAAGCATGATCTGCGTGCGCATTTACGCTTTTTCTGAATTCCTACGGTTGCTTACAGGTTGTACGGTTTGCTTGACCGCCCAAAATCTTCAGGGAATGTGTGTGTATTAGGGTCCCCTGATGCCTTTCAAAGATTTCATGAAAAATATTAAACAGTTCAAAGTTATTCAAAAAACAATTTCCCATTATAAGTCAATGGGAAAAGTTAACAAAAAGTTCGACAGTGTCGCAAATGCACTTTTTACTGTCGCAAATGGCCCTGTTACTGTCACAAATCTGCCATCTTGTTTTCAGTTAGTGATCAGAAAAATGCTTGGCATTTAAAATTGAGACCCTCTAGCAACCTAATTCATTTTGTTTTCACCTAGTCGGGCCCTGAGGATGCTAGCCATGTCTTTATTTTGGGGTAAAACACCCTAGAAATATGTTTTTCAAATTTCTGGACAAAGTACTTTCGCAAAGTAGTGTCGCAAATTTTTTTTTTGCGACACTTCTGCAAATTGCGACACTACTTTGCGACACTATGCCCAAAATAACAGTAATTCTTTGGCACTCCGCTGCAAAAGAACAGTTGGGAGTTTTGGGCTGAAATTTGGAGGGAACGCAGATGACATCTCACAGATGTGCCTTTCAGTGTTGTATTGAAAAAATATTACATGGCGGCAAAGTTACGGCACTCCAAATTTGATGGTTTTTCCCATAAGATAACATTATGGCGCCCAACGCATTACAGGAATCATTTGGCACCCTGCTGCAAAATAACCGTTCAGTCTTTTTTCCTGAAATTTGGAAGGAACACAGCCAACAGCCCACATATGTGCCTTTCAGTAGTTTGGTGAAATGATATTACAGGGAGGCAAAGTTATGGCACTCCGAACTTCTCTTTTTTTCCCATAGGATAACATTACGGTGTTTGCCGCGCCTTTCAGGGCCCGTATCTCAGAAACGGTGCGAGATATGGACTTTTCATTGATAAAACACTTAGCCCCATAATGGGGGCTAAGTGCAAAATTAGCCAGGACAGTTGTAAATCATACGACTTTTAAATTTTTTTTCTACGTCGTACAGTTCCTGAGATATAACGTATTTAGTATTCCAAGTTCTCATTTTCTGCTCCGATACTCATTATTATGCATACATTATTTGTACTCACTGTCTTTCTCTATGCAGGTTTTGGGGAAAACCAGCCTGTGCGCTTCCATTACTGTTACTGTTGCCCTTTCTGCTTGCGGTTCCGTACCGTTTCACTTACCGTTGGCGTCTACGCCACCATGTGCGTTATCCTTGCGTTTCATTTACGCTATGCTTTCTGTTATTTTTGCCATTTGTGTCTACAGTACTGTTTCTTTCTGTTTCACTTTGCGTCACCATGCCCATTGACATTTCCATTTGCAGGCACCATGTTACTATGTGACAACACATCATGTGGCAGACGCTCCGTCTCACGCCACCATATGCGCATCCTTCTGTTCTCATTCGCGACTTGTGTTACCATGTGCGCCACTGTTAGTGCTTCTGTTTATGCTGCTGTTCTTGTTACTATGCCACAAGATATCATGAGGTGGAGCTTGGGGTCTCCGGCCCCGCCTCCGCTGCTGCATTACATTCACTATTTCTCATTATCTTTCTCAAAAGAAGGGAAATTAGAGGCAAAACACCGCTTAATGCATTAGTTAGGGTTGTTCCACAGCGACAAGAGGAGGAAATTCGGGTGTTAGGTTGAAACCCCTTGGACCCCCCCGCCCACCCCCCAACCGCATTGGGGTGCACATTGGGATCGTGGGTCCTAACTCTCACCCCATTCTCCTATACTTCTACTGCTTTACACATGTCATGGGGTGAGAGTTAGGGCTGATGATCTCATGCGCACCCAATGCCAGTTGGGGTGGGCAGGGGGTCCACTTTGTTGCTGTGGAACAACTCTAACTAATGCATTAAACTGAGTTTTTGCCTCTATATATATATATATATATATATATATATATTCCTCAAAATCCCATCATATATACAGCTTCATTTTCTTCTCCCCCCAGATGCACACCTATGGGGGCCACTCCAGTTCTTGTTCTTCTCTCAGTACTCATGTACATGGCACTGACTATTCTTTCCTTGGAATTCATATTTCTACCATTTTTTCTTTCTGTGTCCCCTGTTCCTCCCCCCTTTTCCCCCACCCCACCTTTTTCAGTTCCATCTTCCCCTTTTGTGCTTTTTTTTTTCAGCCGTCTACCCCGGCTGTCTTTGACTCCCAATTTTTTATTTTAGTTCATGATGAGATATATATATATATATATATATATTTATCTATATATCTATACTCATGCTTCTTCTTATTATGTACCCCCTTTGAATCAACTAGAAACCAACATTGCCATTTTATTTTTTAGAGAAAATTCGTACTTTTCTGCCATCCATCTCCAGCGAGCCCACAACCCTACCGGATTGTCAACATTTTTGTAGGGTGGGTGGGAGGCAAAAATTCTCTAAGTAGCAGAAAAGTGAGGCTGTCATGCCTCTGCAGGCCCTTTTTAAACCCCCTAGCTCACCCTCTCTCTCTCATGAACTGACCAATGAAATGACAAAGACTGCCTTATGAGCTCCACCCCCTTTTGTGATGTCACCCATGACTCATTGTGACAGGCAGCCTTCCCACCTCTGAGCCTTAAGTGATCCCCTCTTCCCCTTCCTAATTCTGAGCAACCTCCATTGGCTGGGGTACTGGAGCAACAGTGTTTGCCCTTTTAACAGGCAAACCTCATTAATATTAGGCCAGGGATTGCAATATGGTTAGCCTTTTTTAATTAGAGTCCTACAATAAGTATTTGTGCCCTCCTGTCTCTCTGCCTGTGCTCTCTTTTCTCTCAGCTCTCTATCCCATTGTTTTCCCCTGCTAATTCTCCCCTGCTGCTTTTCTTTTTTCTATTTCTAACTTGAGCTAATTTTCTCCTGATTAATTGCTCTTTTCCTTACCCCTCCACCTCTTTGTTCCATTAATCTCTCCCCAAACTCCTCACCCCCCTGCTGAGACTCTGTCTCCTTTACTGTCTGCCCCCTGCCCACTGACTCTACCTCATCATTAATACCTGCTCTTCTCTTCTTTCTCTAGAGACAGGATGTCCAACCCGGGTGCTTACCCCATCCAGGACTTCCACCCCCACTGGCGGTGCAGACGGCCTGATTAGCCGCTGCCCATGCTTCACTTCTGGGACCAAGTCACAGGTATGCCCTCTCCCACAGCAGCCACTCAAAAACCTGCACCATTTTCTACAACGCTTCTGACTGGCTGACCCTCTGGACTGTACATCTCCTATTTGCTGCTCACTGTTTTCCTCTTTCCCTGCCTCTGCATCTCTGCTAGCTTGCTAGCTTTAAGCTTGATTTCATGTCCCAGCTAGTGTTTAGCTCTACATTTTGTCCTGCCTGCCTACCCCATCCCTGGCCTTGATGAAATGCACCTCAGCTCTTCCCCTCTTCCCTTCCCATTTCCTTATTGGTTCCCAGCTTGTACTACTCTGCTAATCTACAACCTCAGTTTCTCTTTGCCCCCACTATTGACATCCCTGCTCTTAGCTATACCTGGCCTTATCCCTGCTGAAACTTTCCTTTTTTACATTCCCCTGCTCAGACACCTCTTCTGAACTCCACCCTATTAGCTTCCAGCCCTAACCAGCTCAGCATCCTCCACTGAACCTTACCCCATTGCTTTCCAGCCTTAACCACCCCTGTGCATGGATGTTTTTCTTTTTAATGACAATGTTTCCAACCATACCTATGCTGTTTTTGCTCATCCTGACCACAACGACATCCCCCATATGCACTGTTGCTAAAAGCACACCTCTACCTACCTCTGGTCACCTTGCTGATTATCCTCAGCACAGGTGTGGGATGATTACCAGTGGCCTTAGCATGAACTGTAGTAATTTCTTTCCTCAAGTACTCCAACATGCTTGGCTGCTCCTGCATCCTATGAAGAGTTTACCCACTCCCTACTGCTCCTCCTTCCTACTACTGAGTGTCCGGTCAGTTCAGTCTATAGTTAACAAAGTGCATACAGGAAGAAGGAAATGCTCCCTTCACAGCAAATACCTTAAGGAGCTGCTGAAATGACTAATATTGCTACTCTTGCTTATATAGGGCAACATACACATTAATCCTGGCCCACCCCTGAACAGACCCAGTTATAGAAGCAGAACTGGGGCTCTCTCACTAGCTAGCATCAACATCTGCATCCTTCTCAAAAAATGTGATTATCTTACTGCCTGGGTCACCAGGCACAGCTCAGGCATTCTGTCAGTGGTTGAGACATGGCTGTCACCAGCGATCCCTGATGCTGCCATTGCAATACCAGGGTACTAATTTTTCAGGCAGGATAGGATGTCAAAAAAGGGTGTGGCTGCACCCTGTATCTAAAGGAGTCTCTAATGGGACATGCCCTGTCTTTGCCCAATACTGGTGATGACTTTCAGGTCCTAGCTATCAAGATTTTGTTCAGCGCCCACAACAAGGTGCTGATGGTAGCATCAGTTTATATCCCTCCCAAACTGATGTCATCATGCCTGAACTCATTCCTAAACTGCATCAACAGCATAAAGCACAGTTTGGAAGTCATCATGCTTGGTGATTTCAATGTAAACTGGCTTTCGCCTACTGCGAGTATCTATAAGGATGCCTTGTCTGCAGCAAACTTCACCCATCTTGTTACCTCACCCACTAGGATTAATTCTAGAACAGGGCCCAGTACGCTACTGGACTGGGTGCTTGTGAACCACCCTAATCATATCACTCATACAGAAGTCCTTCCTGACTCCATAAGTGATCATTCCCCTGTCCAGTGCCTATGGTCAAATATATTCACTAAACCCCTGACTAAAACTATCAATAGTAGGATACTTACTTGGGATCACCTACAGTCACTAAAATCACTTCTGTAGCAATAAGATCAGCCCCTAATTGATACCACCACAGATGTTGATACTGCTCTAGAATATTTTATCTCCCGGTTCAATGCAGCATGTGATGTCCATGCCCTATACAAGAAGTGACAAATTAAGGGCATGGACAATCCCTGGATTACTTGTGATCTCCTGGAACAGATGAAAACATGAGACCTTCTATGGAACCGGTCAAGAGCTATGGGCAGTCAAGGAGATATTCAGGTTTACAAGACAGTCAGAAATGCCTGTACCAGGGCTATTCATTCAGAAAAAGCCAGCTATTACAAAAGTGCCTTATCCAACTCCTGGAAAGATGGAAGGAAATTTTGGAACAGCCTCTCAGAAGTCACAGGGAAAAGCTCCAAAATAGCACCTACCATGCTACGCATAGATGGCACCATAACTCTGGACCCTTCCACAATTGCCAGTACTTTCAACTTGGTATTCACTGATCTTCATCACATACTACCCACTAACTTTTTTGATCCCACCCCTGCTGCAGATACTCATGTTAAGCCTGACAAGGAATTGGTGCATTCACAATTCTATTTTAATGCAGTGACTGAAAATGAAGCCAAAAAATACTTATTTAAAATACTTGGGTAAACCAGAACCAGTGGGGACTCACTTGACTTGAAACTCATTGCCCTAACCCTCAATGCTGTCCTTTCCCCCTAACCAAGATTATCAACCTTTCCCTTATGCTTTCCCAGTTCCCCCTGAAGTGGAAGTCAGCCCTGGTGACCCCAATCCATAAGAGTGGTGACAGGGCACATCACAGAAATTACAGGCATATCTCCATCCTCCCATCCAAAGCACTTGAAAAATCATTGCTAACCAACTGGTAGAGAATATGGAAAAAAACAACCTGAGATGCCTGCAACAGCATGACTTTTGTAAAGGCCACAGTACCACCACTGCTGTCCTTGAATTTTTGGGCTACATTCACCATACACTTGACCAAGGACAACTCGTCAGTGCCACCTATATCAACTTGTCAAAGGCCTTTGATACGGTCAACCAACCATTACTACCTGAACAGCTTGCAGAGTTAGGGTTGTCAAACTACACTGTAAGTTAGTTTAACAGCTATCTCTCTGACCACTCACAACAGGTGATGATTGGCGACGTCCTCTCTACTAAGCAACCTGCCTAATCAGACATTCCCCCAAGGGTCAGTTTTGGGGCCCCTACTTTTCACTATGTTTCTGAACAAACTCCCTGCCTCCTGCTCAGAACAAATTATCTTATATGTAGACGATGCAGTAATTTTCTCAAAGAACACTGATCCCTCTCTCTTGGAGCTCCAGCTTCAGAAAAGTTTTACTGATATAGAAGCCTGGTTAATCTCATAGAAGCTAGTACTCAATTATATATATATATATATATATATATATATATATATATATATATAAAATGTTATTCTATGGCTCGCACAATAAACATAAAAACAAACAACTGAGTGTTACAAACTGCTTGGGTGACACTCTAGAACAGATGCAAACCTTCAAGTATCTTGGCGTGACTTTGGACAGCACTCTGTCTTTCTCCAATCATATTGATATGGTTGCCAAATCAGTGAATACCCGCATTGGCCTCCTGTACAAACATAAGCACTGCTTGACTCCTGAAACCCATAACATAGCAATACAAAGCTTGACTGTCTCTATCATAGACTATGGGCTTGTTATCTATGGAGCTACCAATGACACTGCCTTATGGCGTATTTCTATTGTGCTGAACAAGGCTTGCTGACTACTTACAGGGGCTGCCCACTGCATGCACACCTGTGACCTCTATGAGCAAGACAACTTGCTACAATGGCAGGGAATAATCACTTACGAAACCTGCCTTGTAGCAAAAAAGGCCTCCCTTGGTCTTATGCCTCCTGTTGTACAGAAGCTCTCCAGTCCATTCTACAGCACCTGCCACACCAAAAGCTCTGATAACTCAACACTACAAGTCCCCCACAGTTGCACTTTACAAGGCCAGTGGTCATTCACAGGCAAAGCTCCTAAGTTATTTAACTCGCTGGGCTGTGAGGTTGCCAATATAGCCACTCTTGGCCCATTAAGACACAAACTACATCAGCTCCTTGTGACTCGTGCCACTTGTGACTGTTTCTCTTAAATACTGTGAAGGCGCTCCCATGTCTTACCTTCATTCAATTTCTATGATTCCCTCCTCTTACCCCCCTTTTTTTTCTTCTCACCTTATCACCTTTCCCCTTCCCTTGCCCTCACCTCTACCCTTTCCCTCATACCTGGTGCCATTCTCCCCTTTTCCCCATTCACCTCCTACTGCTCACCTTATTCCACACTGTGTCACCATAACTTTGTCCTCCCTCTCACATATGCTTGTACCACTTTTCCTTCCTATCTCTCTACTCCGTTCCTCTTTTATCCAATCCCCTCATGCCCGTAAACTGTTCTCATCCTTCCATGATAACACCCAGCATCTTTCTTCCCCCAGTTTCTTGATGATCAGCTACCCTACTTTTACATCACCTCCTCTCCATTAAGCCTACCTTATTATGCCTTGGCATAGTCTACCTACACTAGTATTCCACGTAATTTTTGTTATGACAAGGCCTTTGGCTGCACTCATCAATGCATACTATTACTCTCCATGCTCCAGTTTCCTAATTTCAGTCTAGTCTTGCTGTAGGATTTCCCACAGCTCTAATGTCTCATTTTACCCTGTGTATATAGTAAGTAATCTCCTTACCTTCATTACGTAACCAACTTGTCTTAACCTACCTATGCAACATGATGTGGAACCTTTGTAAAAGAGCCTCTGGCTCAAAGGTGTTAATCTGAAACTTAAATAAATAAATATTATACGTATTCTGTAATTGCTGAAGACATCAATATATTACCTTCATATAGATCTGCTATAGTTCTAATTCCCATTCATTCCCAAGCTTTATATGTAGGATCAGATAATGATGGTTGAAATCTGTAGTTTCTAAAAATAGGTGCGTAATTGACATTGTGTCATTCCATCCTAGGATCTTATGTATTTGTCCCCAACAAGAGCAGGTAATATGTGCTGCCATTAGATTATTTTCTACCAATGTGTTTTTGGAATAATATTTTGAATATAATATACTTACGTGGTTATGATATTTTATGCACATATTGTTCAATTTGTTGGCTTTTTTTGTATATTCTCCTTTGAACCAGTTTGAAATTTGGGCTACCTGAGTGGCAAGGTATTAATACTTCCTATTAGGCAGTGCTAGGCCACCTTGTTTTTTAGGTAATATTAATTTTTAGTGCTAGTCTGGGTTTTTGACCCTTCCATATAAAATGTGATATGTCTTGATCTAGTTCTTTAAAAAAAATGTCCGCTACAGTCATTGGCAGAGCCTGAAATAAAAACAATAGTCTAGGCAATATGTTCATTTTAATAGTGTTACATCTGCCAATTAGTGTAAGCAGTAATTTAGTCTGTTTTTTCAAAATCTTTTTTGATTTTTTTTGTAATAAAGGTGGATAATATAAATCAAACAATTTTCCTAAATTTATGGGTACTGTTAATCCCAGATATTTAATTTTTATCTTTAACAACCTCCTTGTACAGTACAGCTGTTTTTGAATTTGGGGATGAATTTAAATATATTATTTCTGTTTTAGTCATGTTAAAATTATACCCAGAAGCTTCTCCAAATCCTTTAATTACTGATAAATGTATGGGTAATGATTTATCTGGGTTGGTCAAATATATTAAAGTGTCATCAGTGTATAGGCTGATTTTATGGTCCACGTTGTCCATTTTTGTACCCCTTATTTCCTCATTGTTCCTGATGGCCACTGCTAGTGGTTCTACTATTAGAGTAAACAGTAAGGGAGGCAAGGGCCAACCTTGTCTTGTACCTCTAAGTAGGGGAAACATGTCAAAGATATTGTTATTGGTTTGAATTTTCACCATTGGTGTATGATATAATATTTTACCCAATTTATAAATGATTTTCCAAACCCAAATTTTCCTAAAGTTTGTATTAAAAAGTCCAATTCAACCCAGTCAAAGGCTTTTTCAGCATCAAGAACCATTATGAGCGGTTTCTGTTTTTGATTTTGTTCTATGAGGTTTATTAGCCTCCTAGTATTGGCTCCCAGTTTTCTGTCCTTTATAAATCCATTCTGGTCAGGTAAAATGAGCCCTCCCATCACCCTTTCCAGTCTGACTGATAGTATTTTTGCCAATATTTTCATATCCATATTAAGTAGTGAAATCAGTCTGTGTGATGATACTAACTCAGGGTTTTTATCTTTTTTTGGAAACACTATAATTTTAGCCTGGTAAAATAACTCCAGTAATTGTCTTTTTTTGAAAGCATAATTAAATACCTCCAGTAATGGGTATGTTATTAAATCCAAGTAATGTTTATAGAAATCAAGCAGAAACCCATCCAATCTGGGGGCTTTGCCAGAAGTTACGTTTTTAATAGCTTGTTGAATTTCTTCAACTGTTATTGGTGTCTCTGGCTGCTGTGCTTCAAGTGTTGCATGTTTGGGTACAGTGGTACCTTCGAAGAATTCATCAGTGGCCTGTGGATACTTTGATCTTTCTGTACGGTATAGTTCTTTATAGAATTGGGCAAAATGTTATATTTATTTGTATGGGATCTGTTATTAACATGTTTTTGTTCTCCCTAATTGTTAAGATTGTACAAACTTGGTTCTCTTCTTGCAGTTGAAGGGCCATCACTTTGTCCAGCTTATCTCCTAAAATGTAATATTTGGCCCTAGTCCTTAAAATATTCCTTTCTGCTTGTGCCGATGGTATTTTGTTGTATGTGTCTCTTTGCCAGTAGTAAATCCTGAAAGGTTTGGGGGTCCGTTGTATTCATATGTTGATGTTCAAGTCTTTATTTCATTTTCAACATTGGTAAGTTTTTGATTAGTCATTTTTCTAATATACAGTATGAGCTCAGCTGTGGTTAATAACTGTCCCTCTTAATATCATTTTTAGTGCCTCCCATCTAATATCTGGGGCAGTATTTTCACTGGTGTTTTTTTTTGGAAATATTGTATGAATGCTATCTGTAATTGTTCTGAATATTTTTTGTCCTTCAGGAGTGTATTGTCCATTGTCCAAGTAATTATTCTGGGGGTAGCTAATATTTCTATTGAGAGCTGTACTGCTGCATGATCTGAAATATGAATGTTATAGTGATTTATGTTTTTAATTTGATTTAGTGTGAGTGATGTAAGAAAAAATATATCCTAGTGGGGTGGGGAAAATATGAATATGCTGGGTTTGATGAGTTCAATATTGTCCAATAAGCTTCCAAACCCAAATCCTCCCTGTATTCCCTGATATTTTTACATACTGTTGTTATGTTATCTGAAAATGAGGAAGATTTGTTTATTCTAGCATTCAAGGTGAAGTTAAAGTCCCCCTCCCAAAAAAAAATGTATGGGCTATTAAAGATAGCTATATTTAGAAACAGTTCAGTGTAAAATCTAGGAATACTGGTATTTGGCCCATATATATTAATTAGAGTAAATCTAATACTAGCACTTAATATTTCTGTTATGATGTATCTCCCTGCAGGGTCCCTTACTGATTTCTCAAAGGAAAATATAGAATTTTTTTTAATAAAAATGGCTACTCCACAGGCTGTACTGTTATAGTTAGCCACCCAACAGTCTCCCCACTTTTTTGATAAAAAAATTGCATCATCTGATGTAAAGTGGGTTTCTTGCAACATCACAATATTCACTTTTTTCTTGTCAATGTATCTAAATACCTGGTTAGCTTTACTTCTGTTACACAAACCTCTAACATTCCATGTCATTATTTTCACATTCCATAGAGACACATTATTAACTATAGTTTATATTTAGCCTTCTTACTGCTTATTTTATATTTCTTCCTGTGGAAGTATGTTTTGTTTTTCAATTTGTTATAGTGTTCAGTTATATTAACTTTATATAACTCATTATAGGTCCTGCTGACATCAATAATCTCTACAATATTAAAAACCAATATTGGTCTAGTTAAGCTATGGAAAACAATAGTCACGTGTCCCCTTTCTAACTCCACCACCTCTCTCCCTTCCCCGTTTACACCAATATCAGACAGCCTTATACTCTCTTATCTGGTGCGTGCATAGCTCTATCTCTCCATTCACAATTTTTAATATTTGAGAAAAAGATACTTCTGAAAGTAAAGATCAAAGCTAGATACATGGTTTGTTTGGTCATCATGCCTCCTCCATCCAGTGCACTTTAACCAAGATATGTATGTGACCTAAAAGAAAAAAATATATACCACAAATATTTCAAAACACTCCCACTAAATACTAGATAATCCCTTAAAGCCCTGCTTATTAAACTATTTCATTAAGTCCAATATTTAACTAAAGTACATATTGCTACCTCATATCTACCCTTCATTATAACCAAACATTTTATATTCTACTCTCTCATCTCTTTCCTGTCTATTTTCCTATGTAACTGCTAAGTTACACATTCCTCCTAATAACTACTTACTTTTTTCATATCATTTTTTTACTATATTATTTTGCCTTTAACTTCTTATATGACACAATTCTTCATTCGTCATTTTACAGCAGTCTTGTTCAATGTAGCAAATGAGTTCTTCAGGTCTAAAATCTGCTGTAAAGGCATATTCAGGCCAGAGTTGCAGAGTTTGAGTTAGGTTGGAAGTCTGAAGTCTGACCTGATTGTTAAGGACTGGAAGGGTTGTCTTTTCTTAATAATATTTTTGCTTCTTTTAGGTGTGTAAAATACCTAATTTTGCCTTTCCAGTAGAATCTTAACTTGGCTTGAAGAAGTAGAGCATATCTTATACCCTTTTCTCTCAGGATGTTCATCACCAGATTAAAAGACCTTCTATCTACCAATGTTTCTGTGCTAACGTCTGGAAACACTTGAAATCTGATTTCCTTGGCATATAGTCCTTTATCCATTCTGTGAAGTATGGTAATGGGTCACCCATACCTTCAACGTCTTCTGGTATGCATCTCAACTTTAAATTACCCCTCTAGATCTGTCTTTTTGTTCTTGTATTTTTTTCTTTAGTAAAGTCAGCTGGTTTGTATGTAAAAAATTGTTTTTTGCAGGGGGCTGACTTTGTCCTCCCCCCAAAAAAACAGTCTTGACTCAATTTCAGTGGTTCTGGCTGTGAGGGCCTCTAATTTTTGGTTAATACCTGCTACAGCATTAGTCAACTGTCCCAGAGTTCAAATGTGGGGGAGGGTTTAGAATTATTTTCTTTATCTGAATTTATTTTTGAATGCTTCTGTTTGTTAAAATTTTCTTCTTGCCCATCAACAGTATTTTTGGTGTGGTGGCCCACATCTATTCTTACACCTTCATTGTGTTTTTGCTTATTGTTTTTAAGCCTGCTACTTTGCATTGGTTGTGTAGGTTGCATTAATGGTCCATCATTCCTCTCACTAACCAGCTCAGTGGGAATAATCAGTCACCACTTTTTGGTCAAAGTACCTTTTAAACATTAGCTTGGAGGTTGTTGCTGTAGTATCAGCAGATACCACTTGCTCTGTAAGTTTATTCCAAGTTTGCACCACATATTCTGTAGTTCTTGATATTCCATCATTCATATCAGATATGTAAGGACTCTGATCATGTTCCCTGAGACAAAGAAACAGGCCAACACTTCAGCAAGACAGCACCAATGGCTGGAACCTAACTTTCCCGATCTCAGACTGTTACTGAAACAAAAAGCTGTCCACAGATAAGTTACTGATTCAGATATTCCTAGACACCTGCTAAATGTTACCCTCTGTACGAGCAATTATTATTTGAAATGAGGTTTCTGTATGTTTTTATTTGAGAAAAAATATTCTTGAATAAGAAAATAGCAGCTGGCTGTTGATCAGTTGATCATCAATGCAGAAAAATATTCATTAGGTTATAAAGTCGTTTTCAAGGATAACTTGTACATATAAAGAAAGAACAATAATAACACTAAAGACATGGAAGTATACGTCTATATAGATAAAGGCTTTTGCTCAAAATATAGAACTCAAGTAAGGAAGTGTGCACCATGGGCCATAATGTTTATTTATTTATTGATTGATTTGTTGACAGGTATGTATACTGGTACAAGTAACCTTTTTCAGGTATAAGCCAGGCCTAGATAGGCAAAGTATAAAGGTGATAATAAAGAGATACCTAGTTGTAAACAATCTGGGAATACATTTGAAGAAAAATAATTAGATACACAGACAAGTAAGCAAAAAAAATATTAGGAAAACATTTTTATAAATTGGCAAAAAGGCATAAGGTATATATTAGATTCCATAAATCAACATAGAATAATGGAAACAATGGTGCTAATATAGCATAATGGGAAAAAGGGTGCTAAAATGGCACATTCATACAGGGAAAATAGAGTAGCCAGTATCTTATGTGGCACAACTGCAGAGAGACGCAGTCAGTGGTGATCCAAGAAAGCAAAGGAATCTGAGCATGCCAGTGCCACTGATGGAGCTTCTCGCTGCAATACTCTAGTACTTTGAAGTAAAAAAAAAACAACAACAACAACAAAAAAAACAGAGCACTCAGTATATAGTAGTTAACTTTATTGCCAAAAGGATAACCGCTATGTATTGCCTTTTAGATAGGACTTCCTCAGGGGGTGGTGATCCAAGAGTGGCTATTTAATGGGACAGTGGGAAGAGGCAGCTCTAATTCCCAAGGGAAGAGAATTCCAGGGGGTTAATCTAAAATGTAATTTAATCAGATCTCAAGGACTGAGTTTTAATTTTATTTAAAAAATTGGTAAAACCCTTTGCTAGTTAGTTCTTTCCTAGGTGCTCAAGTTTGACATTAACATTTCCCTTTCTCTCTGTGAAAAACAAACATATGAACATACAAACTAGCCAGCAGAAGAAGGCCTTATGGTTTATCAAGTCTGCCTGATGCAGAGGCCATGTATTCCTTTACATGTCAGTTTGGCCTCTCTCCCAAGACCCTCTTATCCTCCTCTTAACTTTTATTTATTTATTTTATTGAAAACTTCAGAGGATACCTTTGAGCACAGATGCTCATTTACAAAGGTTCCACATCAAACACATAGGGCCTGATTCCAAGACGCATGTCACAACTCGCAGGTGTATGTGAGTTGTGACATGCATCAGTATGCTGGGGACCCTGTGCCCTATTCCAGAACAGGCAGGGTATTTGGCACTTATGCCCTGTGACCTGTGGTGGCTACAGGGTTTCACCACAGGAATGGCACAACAGGCCTGGGTGCTGCAAGCTGCTGACCACAGGAAACAGCCCACCCCTGAGCACCCAAGCCCCAAAACAAGCACACAAGCCCCTGGGGGCCATGGGGGGGTTGGCAGTGGAGCATAGGCACAAGGATGGTACCACATAAGGTGGACCAGGGTGCCAGCAGCTGGCACACCAGAATTGGGGGGCATCTATGTGATTGGGGGTCCATGGGGCATGTCTGTGTGTGTGTTGTGGCACTGTGGGGGGGCAACTGCTGTTTGGCAAGGACAGATGCCACTTAGACCAGCTGAATGCTGGTCTAACCCCGCAGTGGCACAATGTGTCTCAGAATAGCATAAGTGGGTTACAGCAGCCACCCTTTCAGAATAGGGTGCAGTTGTTGCCATAACCCCCCTTTCACCATGCCATAGGGGCTGCAGCCTGTGGAAGTCCCCTTGGGCACAGGCCACATCTTAGAATAGTAAATGGTGTAATGCATGTTGCAAAGTGCAACTTGCACCATTGGGTTTGGCTCAAGTTGCCTTTCGACATGCGTAACCCATTTTTAGAATTGGGTCCACAGCCTCAAAAAAACAGCACAAGTACATTAAGTAGTTCCAGAGGAAATGCAGATGAGTCAGGCTCAAAGCACTGAAGACAGATCAATTACATACAGTTTTGAAAAAACTGGCAGGCAGTATAGCCTAAAGATTAAGGTAATGAGCTGTGAATGAGCTTGGTACGTCCAGCAGACCAGACCTTGGTTTGAATTCTCACAACCTCCACTTGCATATTGTGTGACTCTGAGCAAGTCACTTAACATAACTTAAAAGTGCTCCCAGGTCACCCCTGAAAACAGGCACTTGTGCCTATGGGGCCTTACCAAGTTACCAAAGACTGAAAAATAAAAACTCCATGCAGATTGTTGTATAAAAAGTCACAGGATGTGTACAGAAAGAAACCAAATAACATAGTTTAACAGTTACAATTGCAATGGATTGCAGACCACAAAAATCTCTTAAACTGCTTAATCTTGAGGAGATTCAGCAGAGTATCAGGCAGTTCATTTAACCAGTTAGTGGCCCTGACAGCAAATGACCACTTGCCCAGCTCAATACGCTGGAAGGGAGGCTTAATGTCATTCCTGAGAATATTCCTGGTTTTTGTATTGGTCGGACACAGTACAGATACAATTCGTTAAGGTGGTGTTAGGCTCAGGAGTACCTTTTTGGCTAGAAAACTGGTCTGGAGCTTTATCCTACAGGGTAAAGGTGCTTTAATTTATAAATGTGTATGATGGACAGAAATACTGCCAAAAAAACTACAGTGTGAAACTTGAACCATTCTAAAATGTATAAAGGAAAAAAATGTCCCCGTGAAAGACAGTCTGAGTTGTTCCATATTCAAATAAGTAATTAGCATATTTATTATATAATTATTACACAAATGCATACAAATTACTAGGTTCAAAAGGAAGTTAAAAAATAAGACACTTTTTGGAATTGGGAGTGGTTGTAATTAGAAATGAGCTATGCCCTGGCATGTATGCTGACTGATTTAATCTGATTTAACAAACAATGTGTACATTCTCCAAACAGGGCTAGACTTGTTAGTGATAGATCTGGACAAGGATAAATGACAGAATCACGTTGCCTCCTCCCACACACCCCACTTTAGGTTTTTTTCTCAAAAATGTGGCTTCAGCATTTGGCTTAGAAATACCATTGTAGACATGGTAAAGATTAGGACTGAAAAAATAAAAACCTTTTGGTGCACAGCACAGGAGGTACCTAGAAAAGTAGATTTGACAGGTATGCTAATATTTTTTATAAAATGGGCAAAGGATTTCAAGCAATCTGATTGGTTCTTAGCCATGCATTGGAAGTGCCTAACGCATAGCTAAAACTAGAAACTCCATGTAGAATACACAGACCCTTTTTATAAGTGCAATAAGGCACTCCAGGGATGTGCGTTAGACAGTTCTAACACACACCCCATCATGCCTTACAGCTTACTTATTAATTGTAGCTGAGACTTGCTTTATTTAAAAAAAAAACAAAAAAACCACCGTTCACTGCACTGCTACTTTAATAACCATTTTCTATATGCTGTTAAAGTATACTTATTCCATGATTTTTCACACATTTTGTCATGTATAAAAAGAATAAATCCTAAAAATGTGTGAAGCAAAAGTAAGTTCTGTGTCAAAAAGGAAGCTAAGATCTCTCACACTGGGGTCAAATGGGGGGGATCAAGGGTAATACAGAAAGACAATAAACTGTCCTTCAGTGCCTAAAAATGGTCTCTATGTCCTTTGAACCAGGCAGGGGTTGACCAAACTCACTGGATAAGAGGTGCCTTATACAGATTGGGAAGAGCAAACATTTAAAAAGACAAATTTTATTCTCAAGATTGGTAAGGGAGACAGTTGCAGAAAAGTGAATGTTGTTCCAGGAATACAAGAACTCCCAGTCAGAAGTCAGCAGATGTAGATATGTGATGTCTGCTAAAGAGACAAAGCAAGGTAGTAAGAAAGGCAAAGGGTTCTCCAGAAGTCAGGACAGTAGAGTGGGTGAAGACAACCGATTAGAAATTTGTCAGCCATGTATGGGAGAAAAGAATGGGTAAAAGTGGAATAGAAAGGCTGAGAAAGGTTGACTCCTGGGTTGAAGTTGATGACCAGAAAGCCAAAATCCTGAAAAAATCAGTAGGGAGTGGACAGAGTATTCAATTATCAAACCAGCCACAATTCTGTTGCTGTGGGTAGGGCAGTAGGGTATATGTTTGTATACTGAACACTTGACTAAATTAATGAATGGAACCCGACTATGCTTCTTCACTACAGGGCATTATAGAATGGACTTCTATGATGGGCATTTAGGAGACACATATAGCATAGGGAAATGAAATCAGTAACTCATGATAGCTGTAGTGGCAGTCTGGTGCCTGCTTATAGGCAAGTGACCTGGGGGAAGAAGCAACAGAGGCTTAGTGGGGGCAACTTTGGGGGGAGGTGCGGTAAGGTAGCAGGAAAATAGAAGGCAGCAAAAAGTGGTCAGGGCAAGGGCTGGAGCTTGTATCTTCAGGGAGGCCAAGGATGTACAAGAAAGGATATAAGGGACAATTGGGGATTGGGCAGTGAACAGGACACAGACTGGGGTACACCCAGGAGTGTTTTTTGGAAACAACAGAAAACGGTACCTAGGCAAAAGGGGGAAATTGGTTGAAGGAGCCCAGCTGTTTAATATGGCGCTCATGGTTGGAGAGCACACTGAAGGCTAATGAGGGCTTCTAGTGGGTCTTTCAGGCCCATGGAGAGCAGGCCAGGATGGAGATAAGTGGGCTGGTTATGGGAGTCATGTAAAGGGTTGTGGTTTCTGAAGTGGGAAGAGGGAACAGGGCATGCAGCTATAAGGATTCATTTGACTGCAGGGGGCTAGGTATACAGCCTTGTGGGTGGCCTGGAGAATGATGGTTGTGGGGACCCAATCTCAAACTATCAGCTGGTGGCAGTGATGGAACAGAGTTTAATTGTTTAGGGGGATGAAGTGAGAGGTTTTTCATCCAGTCACTTAGAATGGGGCAACACTGAAGGTGACTGATAAAAAGAGGTTGTCATAAGGGAGAAGAAGGGGAAAAGGGATCATTGGAGAGCTATGGGGCATATATCAGGGAAATGCCACACTAATCTCATTGTTCGTTCCAGGGCCCAGTAGACAGACATGGACATGGATTGTCAGACACTCAGTTAGGTTTTGGATGGACAGGAGAGTAGTGGGACTCAAAATTAAAACTACCAAAGCTAGATGTTTAATTGGGCAGTCACAGGGTAACAACCTATGAGACAGGTGTTAGATTGACATTATGGTTGAAATAAATAAGGATCTGGACAAATCAAAAGAGTGATGCCAGATGTAATTATTGGGAGGTCCAGCATGGTGCCTGGGGGGGTGGTAGCATGCAAGAGATGCAAGGGAAGGGGATGGGGCCTGAAAATGGCTGAATAGAAAGGCAGGGGCCATAGTTCAGGTGCTTTGGGTGTAGGACAGTGAGACATCTGGATATTTCCTCAGGATTGCATGAGGCCCTATAGACTGGATGGGGTGCCCTTTATGGATGGGGGTTTGGATCAGTACACTCTGCAGATAGATGACACTCTGGATGAATAAGTAACAAGGATCCCTATGGGGGGCCCATGTTCCACTGCAATTGCTGGAGATGGGCTAGTGGAGAGAATGGAAAAAATGTGGAAACAATAGGGACCACGGGGTAGCTGCTGAAGGTGGACAACAGCAGTGGCCAGTGGTGTGAAGGAAACCCCTGGTCAGGTGCAGGAGAAAAGATGAGGCCCAGGTGGCACTGGGCCAGGATAAAAGAAGAAACATGGACTGGGTGTGCACCTAGGTATGTTGGGCACTTTGGGCATTTGCACTCAGAGTGCCAAGCGGTAGATCGGGTGTGGATCTGACTATGGTGGAATGGAGAATGATAAGTGATGTTAAAAGTGGGAAGCAAGGTTGTAAATTTAATGTATATGGATATAATATGAAAATAGGTTTTTGAAATGTATAAAGCTGAGGTTTAATAAACTAGCTGACTGAGCACTCAAAGAAGATAAGTCTGAGTGTGCTTATTTCGAGGAAGGGGTTCCCATGATAAACAAGAATACTCTTGTTCCTTCAGCATAGATTAGAATTGGGACATCAGTCAATCAAACTTTATTTAACCTGGCTGAAACATCCTTGCGTAAGCTCATTTGCAAGGTGATCCTGGGACATCACAAGGGCAAGCAAAATAGCATAAGTTGTTATTTTACTTCACAAATAAATCAAGCCTTAAATTGTGCCTGCATGGAAACTAGTAAATAAGGTGTTATTTTGGGCTGTCTTGGACCCATAGGTCCCACAGTATTTGGGGAGTGAAAGAAGATCTTGCCAAGTTGAAGAAACGGTTCAGGGTCTAACAGCTAAGATTAAATGCAAAAAAGGTGCAAGGTCCTGGGATTGAGAAGGAAAAACCTTAGAGCTGAATATTGGATGGTGGGATTGCACCTGGAACACACAACATAAGAGAGAAACCAGAAAGTCAGAATCAGTGACAGCCTGAAGTGCTCTGCACATTGCAACAACAGCAAGGCAAACAGGATGCTAGGATATACATGGAGGGCCTCCTCAGGCAGAAGAAACAAAGTGATTCTACCACTATACTGCTCACTGGTTAAGCCTTACATGGAGTACTTTGCACAATTCTGGTGCCCACATCCAATGATGGACAGGGACCGCCTTGAAGCAGTTCAGAGAAGAATAACAAAGCTGATCCAGAGCCAGTAGGGAAGATCTTTTGAGAAAAGACTGGAAGACCTCAACACACACTCACTGGAGACTAGAAGAGATCAGGGGGACATGATTGAAACATTTAGGTATCTGAAAGGTAGCTACAGAGTGGACCTCCAGAATTTATTCTAGCTCATGGACAGAAACATCATGAAAGGGCACAATCTGAAGCTGGAGAGGAGCAAAGTCAGAAGGGACATGAGGAAGGGTGGTGGACGGATAGAATCAGCTGCCACAGGGGCTGGTTAATGTGTCAAAGGTGAACACATCAAGCATGGTTGGGACTAGAGCTGTGTGGAATTTTCCAATTCTGCTTTCTTTGGACCTCTGCAGAATTTTGTAAATTCTGTCTAATTCTGCTGAATTCCATCAGAAGCAGAGTTTTGAAATTTCAAAAGTGGAGTGTAAACTGCTGAATCTCTGTTTGTCTGTTGTCTGTTTGAAGAAGAGAGGTGATGTTTCTATTATATCACTTGCAGGTGTAGTCTCACCTAGAGTGCTGTGTTGAGTTTTGGAGCCCCCACCTCAGAAAGGACATAGGGTAGAGGTGGACTAGAGGAGAACAACTAAAATGATGCATGATTTGCATAAGAAACCATATGGGGAGAAACTGAGGGATCTCCTCAATATGCACACCCTGGGATACAGGAGAGAGAGAGATGACATGATAGAGACCTACAAGTACCTCACAGGGATAAACAGGGTGCAGGTGGGGAGTCTCTTTCAAATGATGACATGCACTTCAACCAGAGGGTATGCAGTTAAGCTAAGGGTTGAATTCAAGAGTGATGTGAGGAAACCTTTCTTCACTGAAAGGGCAGTGGACAACTGGAACAGACTGCCAGCAGAGGTTGTGGAAGCTAGAATAGTGGGGGGCTTCAAGCATGCATGGGATAGACTTGAGGGTATATTAGATAATATGCAGGTGGTGGGAGGGTTAATGGAGACCATGTAAGGTCTGCAGAGGCAGAAGACATAGGAAACATCTGGGTAGATTAGATGGGCTGCCAAGCTGTCCTTTTCTGATGTCAAATTCTATGTTTTATATGTTTCTATGAATCATATTCTGCAGTTTATGTCAACTGCGGATTAATTTCCTGAAAACTGTGGGATAATAGTCTGTGGATTACAGAATCCATGGAATATTGTTCTAAGGTTTACATAGAAATTCTTTCGGGAATTCTGTAGAATTACAAAAGAAGTTCTGAAAACCATTTCAGAAGTGGAACTGCCATTCCCCATGAATTCTGTAGTCCACATTTCTCTAGTTGGGGCAGACATATGGGACAGGGGTGTGTGCAAAGGAGGGGTAGTGGGAGAGGAATATGAGGAAGGGGGGGAGGAAAGGACCAGTGGCAGAGGGAATTATTTAAACAGATATTTAGGCCAGTAGTAGACTGGAATCTGGACCAAGGTAGGGATTGGACAGACTGGATTGACCAGTGGTGTTTATCTGTCCATATTACCAATGTTTCAGATAACTTAACATATTTTGTACTACAGTCCCCAGAGTGCTGTAAAAAATTTTCATCTGTCTTACAGCAGTATACTACCACTTGCTTCATTACACAGCTTTAAAAACTACTGGATCTATTGCATACTGCTTGTATGATAAGTGCTTTTGTTTTCATACTGACAGTCCTACACTACTATAAAAATTCACAGTGAACAGTTAAATTCTATCAACAACATGTAAAATAATGTATGGACAATCATACACAACAAGGCTATAGTGTATGGTGGAACGTCGTTCTCCACCGAAATCCGTCCTTGTGGAAACCTTGTAGTCACACACTAGTGACGTTCGCAGTGCAGCAGAATGATTTTTTCTACTGCACTGTGAACGTCCCACACTGTATCCTCGAGCAGCATTTGACAGTTAGGGCTCACTCCATAGACAGGACACATAACGAAAGCAGCAATATCGGCGGCAATACTAATGTTTAGTATTAAAATGTTCAAAATGTAAAGTTCTTAAACAGTTAAAATGTCAAGCATGAAAATGTTCAAAATGTAAAGTTCTTTTTTCCTTCTAGTAACCCAGTAAAAATGTTTTGAAGCAGAAACATGCTGTAGTGATTTTTTTTCCCAAAAAACGACGTTCCACCATACACTATAAAGAAAAGTGCATAGGGAACAGTTGACAACAGGGCTAATCTTTCACCTAGTTGGCACTATGACGACAGATTACCTCTCGAGCTGCGCGCTTGAGGTAATCCTTTGTCATAGTGCCAACTCAGTGAAAGAATAGCCCTGTTGTCAACTGTTCCCCATGTACTATCCTATATGTGTTTCCACCGAGGGGTTCCCATGACAACAGAGTGACCTCGAGATCAAAGCACAAAAGATCCCTGTTGCCATGGCAATCCTGAGATGGAAATGCAGCCTTGGTGTGCATAATTGCCCATACCTTATTCTTTGTAGTGTATGGCAACCATAACACAGCTTCTCCCTGACCATGTCTTTTTTAGCATGACTTACTGATGTGGCACTCTGGATAACTTTCCTCTGTGCTGCCTGTTGTGCCCGAACATGCCACAACACTAACTGATACTGTTGCAGTACCCAATTAATCATGGACGGCTGGAATTTCTCTCTCTTCCTACTCCTCAGGATCACAGCCTCTGCTCTGTCTCCCATCTTCCATAATACTCCTCCCATCTCACCTTTTGGTGCTAAAAACCATGCAGTTTGTTTCTGAAATGTCCATCCTACCTGATCAAACTTCCACTCAGTCCATGCATATTAATTTACTGACCAATAACTGTGATGTACGCCATCATTGTATCACATTACTACTGCAGCAGAACAAAAAGTTGTTGTATTGCAGTATGTCACATGACTTTTTCCATACATGCCCATCATTCATCACTAATGGTGCCTGAATTCCTTATCTTCTCTTTTAGATTATTATCACTGTTGCCCCCCTCCACACAGTTCTGTCTATTGTCTCACCTTCTCCAACACTATATGTGAGAGCTTTCCATCATTCTTCCACTATAAAATCTATCAGATTAATACTACCTGCTCTTCCTGTTCTTTCCGCAGTATCTACCCATTTTCTCAAGACCAGTCCCTTACCATCTTTTACTCCCTTCAATGTCACCTCTGTTGTTCCCCAAAGGCATCATTCTATCTCTGAGGAAAAACCTTTCCCCTCTTGACCCTCTTCCTGGTCTTCTCCTACCTCTCCACTCTTGCTAATAACACTACAGCTATGACTTTCCATTCCTTTACATCCGGCACTTTCTCTGAGTTCCTTAAAACTGCTGCAATCTCCCATCCTTTACAAAACCTAAATTCTTTTTACAACTACTATCCTGTCTCTAACCTTTCACTTCTTAGCCCGGCTCTTGAGTAAGTCACATGTACTCATTGTTCCACACACTTTGCAGCTGCAGCAGCAACAGCCTGACCCTTTCCAGTTCTCTTTCTTTTCTGGGCCCAGTACTGAAGTTGCACTTCTCAGAGTGATTATTGCATTTTCCTGTCTTCAGATGATGGATTCCTTTCGCCTCATCATCTTTCATCTTAGTGCTGATTTTGACACTGTTGCTGTTCACCCTCTCACCTTGCTGCACTATCTTGGACAATCTCTACAACCCTTTTTCTGTTAGTTAGCCTCCAACTATTTCTTGTTTGTCTCTGATGTTTTTGTTCCTCATCATCCCCTCCCATCCTCAGTGGTGTACTTCAGTTCTGTTGCTTTGCCTTCTCTGCTTTAATATCTGGCTTCTTCTCCTTGGACTGGTCATCTAACACTATAATCTGGGGAATTAGGTTCATTCTTATGATACCCTTTGCCTCCATTAATAAGTCCTCCCTCTGCACCCTCTTTCTTACCAAGATCAAAGTAACATAATAATACAAAGAAATACAGTAGTTTAAGTTTAGAAAGGACTCTAGGTTTACCATGTCCATCCGCCTGCCTGTTTCATAAAGGGAGAAGAATAAGTATGCTGCTGAAATGTGAACTCATTTCTAGGGATTTTCTATCACCAAAAGATAGGGCTGTGCAGTGTTAGTCCACTCAAAACAGGGAAAGAGACATAATGAGAATCTTCTTGCCAGGTAAAGATATTTAGCCCAACAAAAATTTAAGGATAAATGCTAAGAAGGTCTACAGTACTGCCTCTTCTTCAGGTATCAACCCACTAAACTATCCAGGGTATCCTGTAATTTTCTCGGCAAGCAAACATTTGTCCAGGATCACCTTGCTCCTCAGCCAGCAAGCTGTGCCCTAGATTCACCACCAACAGGGAGAAGTGCTTCCTAATGATACCCCTGAATTTACCACCTCTGAGTTTCTCAGCATGTCCCGACAGTCTGCTCAAGGGCAACAGAACAAGTGCACCTGTTTGTTCAGTTTTATCAGTGCTCATGAGTATGGGGAAGTCTGAGACAGAGAAATTTGATTCAATACTAGTTTCTGCAACACAATGAATCAAAGACTGACGTACTCCTATTGGAAAAAAAACAGATCAGTAAGTTAAAACTTCTCCACCACCAACCCCTTGCCTATTCAGTCTTTATTTATGGTGCTTTGCGTGAGCCTGAACTTCACTTTTTTTTCAACATCTCCCATATTTACAATACTTTTTTCATTTTTGCAATATTGCCCAAGTTTTACATTTCTAAAGCAGCAGAAATCCTGATTTAGGCCTTCATCTCCTATCATCCTGATTATTGTAACTCCTACTCAAGATCAAGATTTGTCAATGTGTCAAGATTTGTAATCAGCTGGCTTGCTCCAATCCATTTGTTCCTATCTCCTCATAATCCCCCTCTCTGCTCTCTCCATTCATTTAATATTGGTCACCTCTCCCAACTTAGCCACTGTTGCTGGGAAAGCATCCTGTGCTGTTGCCCTTTCCATCTGTAACAGCTACCTATCTATTTCACCTAACCACATCACCATCCACCTTCAGGTTTTGTCTAAAGCCCTGTCTTTTCTCAAACTCTGTTTCCTGGTTATCACTTCACTATTATTGAATTTCCTTTTCATTTAGTTTAGTTTGGCTGTCTGACTGCCATGCTAACATATGAATGTGTCAGCAGAAACAGACCACCTGGTCTAGCTAAGTCTGCTCGAGTGTGTAGCTAGCACTCCTAGTTTGCAGCTGCCCCGCCCCCTCCCCTTTGTCATCCCACTGCCACCCACCACCTCCCCCACCCTCACTCTCCCCTGTTCCCTGTCCCATGCCCTCTTAAAGCTGTTCATAGATTTACATGATACCACCCACTCTGGTAGTGTGTTCCATTTTGTTACCACCCTCTCTGTGAAATAGTGTCTCCTCATTTCCCCCCTTAAATCTTCCCCCCTCTATTCTTAGCCTGTGCCCCCAGCGACCCTCCCCCATCTGCCCCATCCTAATTGATCTCCCTCAGATACTTGAATGTCTTTATCATGTCCCCCCATCCATTCTATCCTCCAGGATGTACATATTCAGGTCTCCCAGCCTGCTGTCATGGTCTCTCCCCTCCATTCCACATACAGTATCATCTTTGTTGCCCTCCTCTGCACCCCCTCCTGTAGCCTGATATCATGCCTTAGGTATGGCCTCCATAACTGCACACAATACTCTAAGTGCAGCCTTACCAGCAACCTGTAGAGGGGCAAGATCATTCTGTCTTTGCCTGGATGAAACCCCCTCACTATGCACACCAGCATTTTGTTTGCTTTTGCAGCTGCTCTCCTGCACTGGGCAGTGTTGTTCATGGTCCCTGTTATCATTACCCCTAGGTCCTTCTTCTCCTCAGTGATCCCCGGCTTAACCCCCCCCCAGCCAGTATTCTTCCTGTTCTTTGCCCGAAGTGCATAACCAGACACTTTTTGCATTGAACCCCAGCTCACCTCTCTGACCACTCCTCTAGTTTGCTTAGGTCCACCCCTGCAACTGCCATCCACCACTGCTCCCATTTTAGTGTCATAGATATATGATAGATAGATAATAGACGTGTCTGCAGATAAGTGCCTATGGCCCACCTAGTCTGCCCATTTGAGCTTGTAAGTTCAGTTTTTTTTCCTAGAAGTCTATTTCCCTTACCCCTGACCTCTAGAATTCCTTTATGTCTATCCCATGCATTCTTAAATCCCGTGATTGTTTCAGCCCCCACCACTTCCTCTGGCAGGGTGTTCCCACTTGTCCACCACCTGTTCAGTGAAGAAATTCTTTCTCATGTTTCTCTGAATCGCCCTCCCTCCAACTTCATCCCATGCCTCTAGTCCTGAAACATCTTTTCGCTTAAAAATAGTGTTTTCCTGCACCCTGTTCCTCCCTGTAAGATACTTGTATGTCTCTATCATATCCCTCTCCTCCTCTCCTCCAGGAGTACATGTTCAGTTCCTTCAACCTGTCTTCATAGGATTTGTGATGCAACCCATGCACCATCTTTGTTGCCCTCCTCTGAACCTTCTCTACCCTGTCTATGTCCTTACGTAGGTATGGTCTCCAGAACTGTACACTGTACTCCAGGTGGGGCCTCACTAGTGTCTTGTATAGCGGAATTATGACCTCCCTTTTCCTGCTGGTGATGCCCTGCCTATACATCCCAGCATCCTATTTGTTTACCTGATGCCTTGTCACACTGTTTCTACCTTGAGGTCATCAGAGATGACAACCCCAAGATCCCTTTCCTGCTTGGTGCATGCTATATCCTCACCCCCAACTGATATATTGTGCCAGGGTTTTTGTGCCCCATATGCATTATCTTGCACTTCTTTGCATTGAATTTCAACTGCCAAACCCTTGACCATTCTTCAAGTTTCTGCAGGTCCCTTCTCATTCTGTCTACACCCTCTGGTGTGTCTACTCTGTTACAGAGCTTTGTGTCATCAGCAAACAGTGAAATTCTGCCTTCTATATCCTGTGCAATGTCACTGATGAAGATGTTGAATAGGACCGGTCCCAGCACTGATCCCTGTGGTACCCCACTGGTCATCAGCCAACAGACTTAGCTTGCTCACCACCCCGTGTGCAATGTCTGATATGAAGAGTCCAAATAATACTGGCTGCAGCACAGAGCCCTGTGGCACCCCACTCATCACTGGCCTTGGAGTTGAGAGCTGTCCTCTCACCACCACCCGTTGCAGCCTCCCACTCAGCCAGCTTGTAATCCAGTTTGTCATTTTTGCCCCTACCCCTACACCAGTTAGCTTCCCCCCCATGCCACCCATGAGGCACTGAATCAAAGGCCTTGCTGAAGTCCAAGTAAAGAAGATCCACTGCATGACCCTTATCCAGCTCACCTGTCACTGAGTCATAATATTGCATCAGGTTGGTTTTACAAGTTTTCCCTGAAATTAACCCATGCTGCCTTACATCCTGGAAGCCATTGTCCTCTAGGTACAACACCAGTCTTTCCTTTAGTATAATTTCCATGAGTTTGCATACTATAGAGGTGAGACTTACCAGACGATAATTACCCAATTCATCCCTTGGTCCCCTCTTGTGTAATGGTACTACATGTGCCATCCTCCAGTCCAGTGGCACACATCCCATCTCTGGTTAGGTGCTGTACAGATCTGCCAGTGGCTCCGCCAACACCTCCGCCGTCTCCCTCAGCACCCTGGGGTGGATACCATCTGGCCCTAGTGCCTTGTTTACCTTCACTGCCCTCAGTCCCTCTAGGACTCTACCTGCCTCAATTCTTCCATCTGTCACTTCCTCTTCCCCTGTCCCCACCCTCCCAGCCCATGGTGATAGCAGTCCCCCCTTTTCTTCTGTGAACACTGAGCAAAGTATTCATTTAGTGCTTCTGCCTGCTTCTCCCCCTTTTCTGTCCAGTTCCCACCCTTTTTATCCTCACTGTTGTCTGCTTGCACTTCCTTTTCTCCCTGATGTATTTGAAAAAGTCTTTCTCCCTCCCATTAATTCCCTGCGCTAATCTCAGCTGTCTCTGGGCCTTGGCTTCTCTCATTTTTCTGTTCACTTCCCTGGACCATCTTGCATACGCCTCCCTGTCCGCTTCCTTCCCCATCCTCCTATACCTCTGGTGCACCTCTTATTTTGCCCTCACCACTTCCACTACCTTGCTGTTCAACAAGCATGGTTTTCTTGCTCTGCTCCTCTTACTTCCCCTGACTGCACCTGTTGCTATCTTAGCCAATTATGTAACGGATATGTTACATAAACAGTTCCCTGCTATAATGTATTATATTTAAGACTGTTTTATTCTCTATATTATTTACAATATATTTTATTTCTGGGGGTCCTTACCCTAACTGTGAAACATTTGGAGGGATAAACTTTGCATGAGTGCACCGTACAAACAAAATAACATTTATTACACTGTATTGAATTGTATCATGTGTCATTACCTTACTGGAAACCGAGCAACGATAACCAAATAGTTTTGAAGAACAACACAGAAATGTAATATATTTTTCTCAAAGACTGAATTAAGATGTTAGAAAGTGTGGAATGGAGAATTTAAATGTTGTGAATTGAATATAATCAATCAAAAACATGTTGAATTAAATCAGCATGTACTGTTTGTAGAGGTCTGCAGAATTCTTACATTTTGCCTCGGATATAATTCAGAGGACTAGCAGACATTTCACCTAATTCCACAGAATTCTGTCATAAATAGAGTTCCAAAAAGCAGCATTTAAACCATGGCTTAGTATATGAACTGCAGATATAAGTTTTCACAAACTGCTGAAAATGAATCCACAGTTAACATAAAAAGCAGAAAACTAACTAGATTAAAAGACTTGACAATCCCACAGAATTTAGAGAAAAATTCTGAGAGCAGTTTGGAAGTGGAATTGCTGTTTAACCTGAATTTCACTGCTGGAATTCAGTATTCTATACAGCTCTAATCTAAAGTTAATTCCCAATGTCTAATATTGAAATTTCATCAATTAACACAATATAGAGTATACCAGAACATTGTTCTGTATAGAAATCCATCCTTTTCAAAATGTTGTTGTACCACAGTTCAAAGGTCATAGAATGTGATTGTACCCTTCTCTGGTGCAACAGCATTATGGAACCTCTAAAGATTGCACAAATCTGTTTCATTCTGAAAAAGAAAGAACCACAAAGCACACATTTCACATAATACTGTATGCTATAAAATATACTGGATGAGCAACTTTATGCATAACCAGTGTGTTCTGTCACCTCATGGTTCTAATTCTCATGGATCAGAGGGAATCAGAACCCCTCTGTGGCAGAACACACTGGTTGTGCATAGTTGCCCATCCAGTATTCTCTATGTGCTGGCCAAGATTGCAGAGAGGGAACCTTGGACAACCCCCCCCCCGGCATTTTGGACAAACTCCCAGGTGTTTTGAGGCTAAACCAGCCTCTTCATCGGAGGAGGGGCCAATGCACACAGTAATGGCTTAAGTTAAATGCCACTGGATAATGTACTGAAAACAGCTGCTGGTAATAAGGGCACATCAGTAAATGTGGCGAAATGTTTGAAAATGGCACACAAGTATTTTAATACATTTTGAATGCTACAGGTAAAGCCCAAAACTGAGAATTATGCCAGCAGCATTTGTTTTGAAGATGCAGACCATAATCTTGTTTCAGCTGTTCAGTTAAATATCTCTGCTGTGTAATTAAGATGGTGCAACCCCACCTGGGAATAGTCCACTTTGTTATAAAGGTAGCCGGAGACTGAGAAAGTTCATTCTTTCATTTGCCACTCATATCTTTGAAGTGTTTTCATGAAACACATTTGTTTTCCTGGGCAACTGAAATGCTGAATAATTCCTTTACGGCATAACTCTGAACACTGTATTTAACATTCAAAGTAAGAAGAATGCATTTAACCCTTAGGCTGCTGAGAGAATTAAAACGGATAGGAATTCTGGAATTATATATCAGTCCATGGCACAGCAAGGGTTAATAATGATTTGTAAAATTTTAAATGTATTTGTTATAACTAGAAAAAGGCTGTGTTTACGATATTGCAAGTAGTTGAAATCTGAGCATTAGGGTTGCACTGAATGCCAGTATTGAATCATCCAGAATCTAAGACTTTGTGCATTAGAATGACTCAATACATTTGATGATTAAATAATTTCAAAGAAGTTTTCATTTTTTATTTCAGTAACATGCCCTTCATACTGCATGCTGTAATTTTTCTCTTGCAGTCTGCATTGCTCTTTGTTAATTAATTGTTAGATTGCACAAAACCAGTATTTGCTGAAAAGGAAGACTGCAACTTCTGAATAAAAATGTCTCTCCACATGAGCGATACAAATTACCGGGTTCAGCATTCGAATAATCAGAGTGGTGTTCATAATAAACGTCCTTTTGCCATAGGACTGGCCACTGTGCTTATTGCTACCATTGTGATGGACGTTATTGGGAATGTGTTGGTGATCTTGTCAGTCCTCCGAAACAACAAACTCCGAAATACTGGTAAGCAGTGTCTTACTTATAGCGTGAAGTGTTTCATATTTTGACAAACCCTCACAATAGTACATTCATGAAAAAGGAATACAACATCAAATGATAGCAAAATGGTAAAAGTGTGTGGGGGGGACACTCCAGCCACATACTAGTTAATCAAATGCTGAAACTAGCCTGCTCTGCATCTTTTTGCACTAAGCAATGTAATTGCTTGAAATATGTAAAATAATAATAGTGGTTATGGTTATACTATAGATATAATTTGACTACTTGTTATAACTCAGGGCAGCTTAGTAAATGAAATGTCAATGTTTAAGGTTTTATATCCAAGTTAAAAAAATACTACTCATACAATTATGACTGTTTTCTAGTACTGTAGCTATGAAGTTATGTGAATGACTGATTGCAATCCTGCCACTTAAAGGTTCTAGTTGAATAGTTAAGATAAAAGCAGCAATACAGCAAAATATTTTCCCCAAAAGAATAGTTTCTAATGTCATTTATTAAAGTTATTAGCATAAATGTTACATTTGTTTTTCTGAGTTATTCCTATTCACTTTAGATGTTTTTTAATCCTAACCTTTTGTCAGTTTTGCAATGCTATGTCTAAGCAAAATGAAGCATCCATCTTCTTTTCTCTCATCTCCAAGGGTGGTGACTAGTGGGGTGCCACAGGGATCAGTACTAGGGCCAGTGCTGTTTGGAATATTTATAGCAGATATCTCACATGACATCAGGAAAAAGATTAGTCTGTTTGCTGATGACGCCAAGTTGGGGGCAGTAGTGGATGACATAGCAGGGTGGCAGGGGCTACCGGATGACCTGACCAGACTGGAGGAGTGGTCAGAATCGTAGCAGTTAGGGTTCAGTGCTAAAAAGTGCAAGGTACTGCACTTCAGGGCAAAGAACCTGGGGGGGTCCTGCTGGGGGGAGTGCAGCTAGGCACAACCAAGGAGGAAAAAGATCTGGGGGTGGTTGTAACTGGGAAAATGAACAACAGAGCAGTGCAGGAAGGCAGCAACAGGATGCTGGGATGTATTGCAAGAGGAATCTCCTCAATGAGCAGGGAGGAACCCTTGGCTGTATCCCATCTGGTCCCATAGCCTTGTCCACTTTTACAGCTGTGGGTCCCTTCAGAACTGCTCCCTGAGTCACAATTTCAGGGTCAACTTTATGAATTGTTCTCCTTGAACCCAGCTAAGTTGGAATGGTTTGGTTTGAGTTTGCATATTCAGTGTGAAGTGGGCCCCTTTCACTAATGGCTGTTTTTAACAGCTATAAGTACAATGGGCACCATTAAGATATTAAGAACAGAGTTGCCACAAAATTTTACTTTTGACCCCCATACCCCATTCTCCATACCTGTGAAATCATTGTGGGCCTCTTTGCCCCCTAAATGAGGAAGAGGAAGTGGTAGGGGCTGAAACAATCACAGGATTTAAGAATGCATTGGATAGACATAAGGGAATTCTGGAGGTCAGGGGTAAGGGGCAACAGACTTCTAGAAAAACATAAAGGGAACTTACAAGCTCAAATGGGCAGACTTGGTGGGCCATAGGTCCTTATCTGCTGGCAGTTTCTATGTATCTATGCATCTAAACACAGCTACTCACCCATTTCTGCTTGCCCTGGCATGGGAATGCTTATAGCATCCTGACTCATCATTGACCTGCTGCTGTCTGCTCTCACAGAGATTTTATAATCTTTGTCAAAACTGGAGGGCTGTTGTAATGCCCCTCTCTCTCTCCAATGAAACCCTACCTGCTGCTGCCTGCCCTGACATAGCTCATCCTGATACTACCTGACTGCAACTACCTTCACAAACAAGAGTGTACTTCTCTATATGTAGTGCTGCCATTGCTGCCCTAACAATGCAGGTATGTACCTGAACAGGTCTTTATAGGGACTTTGGCACATACTGATGTTTATATAGCAACATAGTTATTTAAGATCTGAAGGGACTCTAGGTCCATCATGTCCATTTTGCAGAGCAGTTTTGACAGCATCATATATTAGTTATTTATAATCTGATTTGCACCTTAGGTTTACTTCTTAGTCTTTTCCCTATCTTTGTTACTGTGTATATTAATTTTGCTCTAGGGTCTCATTGGAGTACTGTATAATGTTTAATTTATCTTAATGATTTTTGTACCAACAATCCTCAGGACCTTATTTATTTCATCACTTCTACACCTTGCTGATTCACTCACGTTCTTTGCACCCCGTGTTCCCCCTGCCCCTGCGTTGCACCTGGAAATGAGCTCCAGCTCAGTATACCTTTCCCAGTTACCGATTTTCAAATAAATACATAAATCAATATATGGAGGAACAATGTTGACTTGTCCTTCCAGATTAGGCAATGGCAGGTTGGGGTAACACTTGGAGGCATTAGGTGGAGCCCCTCCCAGTGTTGACAAGAATTACAAGATTCCTATCAGGTCAGGCAGGGACAGGGCACCAAAGGATTTGGAATACCTTTCCAGAGCTGGCATCAAGAGGGGTCAGCTGGACTCAGGGGTGAGGATTCCCAGTCATCGTCATCTCAAATATATATATGCTTTAGACTAGGGGGCTTGGCGTCAGTGATGCAGGCTTGGGTTTGCACTTTTTTTCATTGCTGCTTTGAGTGTAGGAGTATCATTTTACCATTTCAAACCAAACTTCAACATTAACATTTGGCCGGGTTTAACTAGTGTGCCAAGCATGAACCAAATCAAATATTACTTCACATTTTTACCCTAAAGTTCATTTATGTTTGAGAACAACTAAAATGTATTCTATTTAATTATTCCTGCAAATCAAATTTGCAACTGTAGTTCTTCAATTACTGAATTGAAAATTAAAGTTAATTTTCTGTTGTTAATCAGACAGTAATATGATAAAATACACTGTAGGAATATTTATTTATTTATTAATAGTTTTTGGAAAAAGGATAGTAAATTATGAAAGAAAAATGGGTATTTTAAAGAAGTTGAACTTTGTACACTCTTGAACCTATTTACCATACCTCAGATAACCCAAATGAGATGCAGCAATTTTTGCTATAGTGGGTCCTGTTCCTATACTGTTTTCTAAAATTCAAAATGCTATACTGTTTGCAGTGGGTTTTCTTTCTATGCAATTTTCTTGCTGGAAGGTCTGAAGTGCAAGTTGACCAAGTAGCTTGTCTAAGCTTCAGACTGTAGGGTACTGCAGTCCGGGATTTCTTGGCTGACAAAAATTTCTTTTAACTATGGGATAACAGTGCCTTACTTAAATGACACTATAAGTTTCTTGTCAAATATCTACTTTGGCTTATGTTGCTAAATTTTGAAGTTGGAAAACAAACCTATGGCACCTTTCACAAACACTAACAAATGTCATTATGTAGATTAAAATTTAAAAAGAAAATCCAAATATTTACATTCTGTAACCATAGTTGGTTTCTTGTATATAATGTGGCAAACAAAATGTTTAATGCCATATTGGTCCTAGTAAGAACAAATCCTGAACAAATGGTTTGATACCTTTTATTGGACCAACAAGGATGTTACAAAAAGAACAAAGAGCTTTAGCTTTCGGACTAACAAGTCCTTCTTCAGAAACCTAATGAGAGTTAAATATAATGTGTATATAAATATAATGTTAAATATAATGCATGAGTTGTATGTAATGTGGAATTAACCAAAGCCTTGTCATTTATTTTTATATTTTTAATGCTGCAGTTTGTTTACCTAGGTTTGTACAGCTAAGATGCATTATTTCATTTTCAGTGGGGTCTTGCTCCTAACTATTTCTGTAGCTGAGTGAACTGGATCACTAAGAGGATAAGTGACTTGCCCTAGGTGTTGTAACAAGCCTTTGGCCCTATTGGGTATTAATTATCTGGTTCCCAAACCAGTACAGTAAACAGTACAGCAATTCATAATTTCTAAAGCAAGTAGAACTATTATGTCCATCAAATGAAATATTAAAAGCAGAGCACCGGAAGTCCTCCTTCCTTTGTACTTATCATATGTTAGACCCCTATTGGATTTTTGCAGTCAGGTGTGGTCACCTAACAAAAAAATTGAAATATATTGGAGAAGGTCCAACGACGCTATACTAAATTAATATCAACTATAAAATATGATAGTTATTCACAAAGATTGTGTAAGCTAGGACTACATAGTTTGGAAACAAGGAGGCAAGTGGGGATCAATTACTTTATTATGATATTATGAACGACCCATTGTTAATGACTGAATTGAACATTGAATACAAGAATGATTTTCTCGGTGTAAGAGGTCACCCTCTTCAAGTAAAAATAGACAGATTTAAAACAATCAAAAGAAACAACTTTTATACTTTGCATACTGCAGATTTGTGGAACAGACTACCATTAGAAGTAATATTAAGTTCAAATAAAGAACAATTTAAAAACAGATTGGACAAATACATCTCTGAAGGGGGAAATATGCAGTATTTTATTCTCTCATAATGGAGCTTTCCTTGGGCCTTGGACTTTTTCTGCTCCTACAACTAAGTGAAACAGTAAACAGTAGACAATGGTAGTTGGTCAAAACCAAATGGACTAAGGCCACTAAAAGGGACTTCAAAAGCGAATTCTAATCCTAGACAACACAGCCTCAATACAGTTGATCACACAGCCTCTAAAGACAGCTATCCTCATCTTACCTCACATACGGAATGCTTTACTTGTATTTTATTTGCAACAAATTCTATTAAACACCCATTAATGTGTTATTAACATCATTAAAATAAAAACATTAATAACACTATCCTTAACCATGCTGGAAAAGGAAATACTCCAGTCATTAAGATACATTCTGGTACTTTAATAAACTGGTAACATGCCTATGAATGGCCCCTCTACACAAAAACTAAAATGATGAGGCAGCAATAAAATTGGGCATGCTTTGCTGAATAGCATATGCAGATTAAACTCAACAATCATTTTTTGTTTCTCTTTCTTGTAGGTAACATCTTTGTCATCAGTTTGTCTGTGGCTGACCTCTTAATAGCAATGTACCCGTACCCTCTGTCCTTACTTGCTGTGTTCCATGATGGGTGGATATTAGGAGACATTCACTGTAAGACAAGTGGATTTATTCTGGGTCTGAGTGTTGTGGGATCAGTCTTTAACATCACAGCGATAGCCATCAATAGATATTGTTATATCTGCCACAGCAATAAGTATGATAAACTGTATAACCTGAAGAATACTTACGGCTGTCTTGGACTGACATGGATTTTGACCATTGCTGCTGTTTTACCATCTGTCTGTTTTGACGCACTGCAGTATGATCCACGCATCTATTCATGCACTTTAGCCCAGACTGTGAGATCAGCTTTCACCATTGCCACTGTGACTGTCCATTTTATATTTCCAATAATTATTGTTATATTTTGCTACTTAAGAATTTGGGCCCTAGTGATTGCAGTCAAGTATCGGGTCAGACAAGACAGCAAACAAAAACTAAAACCTCAGGAGCTACGACATTTCTTTTCAATGTTCATGGTTTTTGTTCTTTTTGCAGTTTGCTGGGGCCCACTGAATTTCACTGCTCTAGCAGTGGCCATTAACCCTACTAAAGTGGCACCAAATGTACCTGCTTGGTTATTTTCAGTAACATATTATATGGCTTACTTTAACAGTTGCCTGAATGGTGTTCTCTATGGACTCCTGAACCAAAATTTTCGAAAGGAGTATGCAAGAATATTTATGTCCCTCTGTGGGACCTTTTATACCAGTGCCAAAAGGTGAGACAAAAGGTAGAGTACAAAACAGCAGAGTATCCATCAACAAGAGAAACTGAGGATATGTAATATGTGTGCTACTTTATTTATACACTAGGCAATGTAACAAGACTTAGAAGTTAACTTATGTGTATTTTGTGATATTTTGGCTGGTTTACAAATAAACATGACAGGGAAAAATATTTAATTGTGTTCTTTTTGTGTTTGGTTTTATTCTGCTTTAGCTGTAAAAACTTGCCATGGACTTGATTCTGTTAATTATTTATTTATTGAAATTGTTTCACCATGAAAAGCACACTAAGGAAGAACTGCTTGTCTCCCGGTGCAACCTGGGGGGAGGAGTACAGTGGAGAAGAGGACAAGGGTAGTCCAAGTCCTGACATATATACATGCAATTACAATAAAGTTGAAAACATTTGACAGAAATAGTTGTGCATAGATGACAATTTACCTATAACATATAATTAGATAATACAGCTGCATATGTTTGACAGGAATAGGTGAGTGTGGATTAATACATATACCCTAATAGTCGAGAGTAACAGTTACAATGAAGAAATCCTGCTAAGGTATTGGGTTGTGGTATATAATGAGATAGGCATAAGTACAAGCTAGTTAGCTCAAAAGTTGGGATCAAGTGCAGTAGTTGGGTGTGGTTAGTGAAGTAGCACCATTGGGCCTACTGAGAGAAGAAATATAGGAGTGTCTAAGGTAACATAGATTGGAGAGTTAGCTGTAGGAGTAGTTTACTGAACAGTGGTTGGCAAGGGCATAGGATAGTGAGTGGATAGAGGAAGAGTGGCGAATTTCAGAAGGGAAAGAGTTCCAGAGTTGAGGGAAGCAGTGAGAGAAGGCGGCCTGGCCAGCTTGGGTCTGATGTCTGGGGACTAACCGGATCTCGGAGTCTAGGGACCTCAGAGCATAGGAGGGTGCCAGTGGGGGTGACAGTATGGAGGTCAGATACACTGGGAGGGTACCAAACTAGTTCTTCGAGATAAACTTGTCACAGTGTATTAGGTGGCAGTTCTCAAGGGAGGGGAGAGCAAGGGAGCAGTATAACTCGCAGCGGTGGGTGCAAAGAGGAGCATCAAAAGCAAATCGGCAGAAAGCATCAAAAAGGGTATCCAGTTTGGATAAAACTGACTTGTGGGTGGCACTGTAAACAATATCACAATTATTGAAGGAGGGAAGTATCATCTTCTGGATAAGCTCACGACGGACCAGATAGGGGAGGCCAGAACGGTTCTGATATAAAGCTCCGAGCTTGGGGTGGAGTTTTGTTGGTATAGAGTCAGCATGGACTGCGAAGGTGAGGTGGCGGTCAAGCCAAACTCCAAGATGCCGGAAGGAGGTGATATTCTCCAGGTCTGACCCATCAAGTGTGTGGAAAAGTGGGAGGGAGGGGAGCCTGGCTAGTCATTGGGATATACAAGAAGTCATAGTTAGTTTTTTTTAGCATTTAGAGAGAGCTGGTGAGAGTTGAACCAGAGATGGACTTTGTTAAAATCTGCCTGGAGGGTAGAGGCAACTGAGGCTGAGGAGGATGTTAAAATGTATTATTCTTAACTCTCAGAGGAGCTATAGCCAATGAATGTGAAAGTAAACAACTACAAAATAAAACTTTATGATGATTACAGTAATGTGATAATTCCAAATTACTACATATGAATAATGCATATAATTAAATATTTATTTCAGCATGCTGTGCAGGTGCATAACTGTGATCATAAGAACTATAAAATGAATTTTAATCAATATGCAGACCAACTGAAAAACTCTTCAAATAAAGTTTAAAACCATGGACCCACATTTGAGAAGAAATTCAACAAAGCAGGATCAGAACCTTTCAGTTACAAACTGTGATATCTTTATTTTTTTTAGGTTAGTCTGTCAAAAACAGAGCACATCGCAACTGTAAACTCAATTAGACATACACATATTTTGTTTTTTATGTTTAACCTGGTGCCTAATTACGTGACCCAATACATCATGTGTTTCTGCTGCCTATCTTAGTCCTTTAGCATGACAGAGTCATACCTTGATGTTAATCTCTGTAACATGTTCTCCTTTGAGGGTTGGGGGCAGCTGCGATCTTGGGGCGCTAGCTGTGCACTTGAGCAGACTTGATAGACCATAAAGCCTGTTTCTGCTGGCAGATTTATATGTTCGTATGTCCTGGAGAACTACATTTTTTTTCACATTTTATTTCTGATTTTTGTGATGTATAGTTCAAAACAAAAGTAATGTTTCGTGAAAAAAATCAGAATACATAACTTATCTTACTTTAGGTTTTATGGAAAATAATAACTAGAATGGGCAGTAACATTTTTATTTATTTAAGTCTAGGATTACAAGTACCTTTGAGCCAAGGCTCTTTTACAATATGTTAGAACTGGGCAAAAAAACAAAAGACACTGTAGCTCATCATAGCACAGTTATACTCAGCTTTGAGTACCCAGTTTTGGGGGGGGGGGGTTGCTCCTACTCCATCTTCACCTGCCTAAAATGTAACTCTAAGCTGAAAGATTCTGAGAGCACAGCAATGTGGTAGTAAATGTCTTCAATATGTTATATTAAGTACACGTGTATCCACTTTCAAGACAGAAATACTCTTAATGAGTTATCTCATACACAATACATATAATATAAATATTGAAGTCCATTAAAATGTAGTCCTTAGTGTAATCTGTAGGCTATTAGAATTAGTTAAAATGGAAAATATGGATTTTCAACAAATGAAGACAGAGAGCACCTTTTGAGCGAGCTGACTTGATCATGATCTCACGATTAATATCAAATGCAAATGAAAAGGTGGTTGTGGATTACAAAGTAAGTTATGAATCTTGCGATGAAGTTTGAGCTGCTTGCATGCTTGATGCCTTCGGCAAATTTTAAAATGGTATTCAAAATGCTCTAGTTATAAATATTAGGTTTTTATTAAAAAGTTTTATTTTTAAACAGAAAAAAAGAGCAATACACAACTATAACATGTCACAATGCTTCACAGTAAAAGAACACATTTCCTCTTGCATTAACATAATCTAGTTCTAGAATACAGCATTCCTACTGTAGCTTAGCAAAATTAATAAAAAAGAGACAAAAATGAAGAAAAATATGTGGAACACAGCTATAATAAATGTGATTCTAAGTATGATCTGTTTTGTATGGGCAGGTAGTCTGAACTTGATTCATGACTTGTTAAATAACTTTCTTTAACAGTTTCTTAAAAATAAGGACCAAATTGCTTCTAATTCCTCTCATTTGTTCAGTAGTAGATAACTAATTCTTTAATTATTAGCTGTACTACTCAGACAGTTCTGCACTGGAATTTACAGTGCTTCAATAAAGATAACTTTCAAAAAACCCTTCACATTTTCAAACTTGATGTCCATAGTTATCGGCAAACTTACAATTCACAGATTTCTATACCTGCTTACATTTTTAAGTTGTTTAATTCTTCTGTTTAGGACCAATAAATGTATATGATTTGTGACTATAAATCACTTCTTTTGTTAGAGCTGTCATTTTAACCTTGGTTATTTCTATTTCCCCATGCTGATCGTAAAGCAGGTTAATTTCACCAGTTGATACCTTATTAAGGCTTTCAAGTTCTAAGCAAAAGATAGTGACTTCTTGAGAAGGCTAACCATTTTTCTATCAACATATTGCAAAAAGGCAAAGAGATTTCCCATTACAGGGTTTGGTTCTTTAAAGTTTTTATTTCTGTTCTAAAGTCATTTGTTTACTTACCGACATTAAATTGGACAATAGCAATGTTCATTCAATTGGCTTCTTATTTGTTTTCCTCTTAGTTGGGATCTCCTGTGTAGAGCACCTTTGAACTGCTGTTCTCTCCAAGCCAGAGACAGCAAAAACAAAGTACTAGTTTATCACATCCTTCTTTGTTGGATTACCAAGGTCAGTAGATGGAAAGGTCTTATCTTTATTTTATTATTATTTTTTGTTTGGGGAGGTAGTATGAGCTTTCCTCATTACTCAAGAAACATGAATGAAAGATCGGTTTTCAGAGAGCTTCTGTCAAATGTAACATCATGGTGGCAACTTTTTCCCGACATCTTGTCTCTTACACAGTAAAAAAGAGAAAAATATTTTGTATAAAGACAATTTATTTGAATTTGGAGCTAAGATTTCTTACCCTTTTCCAGCAAAGTTCTTCATCACTTATTACTTGGTCAAACATTCGTTCTTCAGTTCTGAACAAAATGTTCATTTTCATACAAAATAAGGAAAAGAAAGAGCAAGAAGAAAACTGAAGACTGACCAAAGTTGCTGAAGATTTAGAAGAGATCAAAATAGATCCAGTTGATTCAGCTGATCTTTCATCTATACTTTACCAAAATGACTTATAAAAATCAAACCTAGCTGACTCAAATTGGAACTGACACATGGGACATCAAACTGATTTAAAATGGTCATCTGAAAAATGTACAGCATTTTGATTTGATTCAATTGGGCATTCCTCCTCTTTCTATATCTTGGTTTAAACATTGTTCATATTGTTTTATTATCAGTTTATTTGGGGATGATTGAATAGAGGACCAGATGATTTTGAAAAGTAAAGTTAAATACTGTAACACATATGTACCACTGATTCTTGTGACACAGCATTCTAATTTGTTATTATCATGAAATCTTTTTAGACTAAAGATATTTTGTTGTTGATTTCTCCCCACATCTAAAGGATGAAAAACATAATTTATCACCAGAAAAGGACCGCTTGGGCCACCCAGTCTGTGCAGATGTTCCCTGCCTAATCTGTCTCCACAGTCCCTAACTGGTCTCCAGTGACCCTCCTTCCTCCTTGCCTGTTTGGTAAATGGGGTTGCCACTAAAAGGCAACCTGAATTGTCAGATGACATCCCTGAGGAAATGGAGGTTGAAAGGGGAAGGGGTGAGGGGAAGGGGACAGGTTGAGAAGTGGAGGAGTCAGGTGAGGTCATGAATGGCAACAGGTGGAAAAGGGGAAGAGCCAGGTAAAGTCATGAGTGACATATTTAAAGTGAGTGATCCATACACCCTAGGGGGAACAGGATTGGTTGGAGGAAGGAGCCAGGTGGGGTCCTTACAGGGGTCCTTAGGGGGTTTATATGCCCTTGCCTCGAGATACTGTCCCTCTTTTCTGCTGGGATCTTTCATTTTGAGTGGGTCTCAGCACAGCATTTGGCAAATGTTTCCTAATTAATTTACACCACTAGGTAAGGTACTACAACTCTGGGGCCTGGGCACCAGGCCTTGAGGGTTTTTGCTATGTTTGTATGGCTTTCTTTGCTGGTAATTGGCTGAAATATGTGTGAGGATACATAGGTAATACAATTGATTATTTTCTGTTTTTTCCTTCTATTCTGCTGGTTTTCTCTTGTTTAGTTATTAGGTGTGGTGCAGGGCCTACTGGCCACATGGCCAGGAAGAGGCCTGCCATAGCTGTTTTAAGGCTGATTTTATTTCAAAGGTAGAAGGAATAGCTAAATATGTATACCTCTGTGGAGCTTTAGGTGTTAACCAAGTAAGTGAGTAAAAAAAAAAACAACAAAGAGAAAAAATAAACCCCCCAGTCCTGATGTACTGTATATACTTTTAAATCAAGAGGGCTGTTAAATCCATGAATGGTATTTGCTTGCTTGTTGTTCTTTGGGCAAAGATCTGTCTGGTTTATCTATGTGCTCTGGAGACTGTGCAGGTTACAGGGAAGTTTTGGGGGCTGGAGGTGGGCCGGGAGATAAGGTGCTATCAATTTCCTGAACCGGAGTTGTCGTTTGTTTGGTGGCTGTTCCTGCTGATGAGGGCCATCTCTCCTGCCATGCCCCAAAAAATTTAATTTCAAGTATGAGCATAGGGATGGGTGATTTAGAATTCTGGTCCCGGGATCAGGAGGCTGCCACTAGATCAGGTGTGAGACTTCACTCTGGGCACACAGAGTGGCAGTGTTTTTTTCCTTTATTTTCCTTCCATCAGAGCTGGGGACTTGGAACTCCAAGAGTTGGAGGGGTACAGCAGCGAATTCAGTGGCACCAAAGCTAGAGGGACTGATAAAGGCCTAGCCACATGGCCACGTGGGGATATCATCTGATGTCATCGCCACATGGTCTCTAGGTTTCTGGGACCAACGGCTTCAGTTTTTCAGTCTGGGACATTTAGACGAGCCTTTATTTGGGGCGGGGGGTTAAAAACTGATTTGAAACATTGACTGGAAACTTTTGTTTTAGGAGGTCAATGTAGGGGACAGTGCTCCGGGTGGTGACCAGGAATGGAAAGGAATGGGGGGGCTGTCTGGAGATCAAGCATGGGCAGGGGGTGGGGGCCAAGGCTGCAGGACTCTCATTCCCACCATGGCAGGAGCTGCTAGTATGGAAGAGGGGGTAGGAGTTGGCACAGCCTTCCTGGCTGGTGGACAGTTTTATGGGGCCAACAGGAAGGCAAAGAGGAGTTCCAGAGGGAACTGCAACAGGCAGAATGCAGAGCAGGCCTTTACTGAGGGTGGGATGCCTGAGTTGTTTCATAATTGGAGCTCAGAGGAGTATATAAAAAAAAAAGCCCAGAAACATCATGGGGCAAATTTCAGCCACAATAGTGAATTCCTGGTCCAGCTGCCATATGGGATGTGGTAGTTTCTAGCTGCCATGTTGTATTGGTCATAGGTGAGAAGTCAAAGGAGGCAAAAACAATACAACATACTGAGAACTAAGCACGGCCACCTTTTCCGGGGCAGGGCAACCTGGGACCACCAGCTTGGGATGGCTCATGGTGAGAGGCAAGGGATGCAGAGATAATAAAAAAAATTAAAAAGAGAAAGAAGATATAGAGGGGTCGACACCACCAGTGCAAATGATGAAGGGAACAAGGGCACAGAGAAGATTAAGGAAATAATAGGAGGGGCCAAAGGGGAGGAGGTCTAGGGGCTGAGTCCTACTTACCGGTGGGGGAGGATAGACACAGGGCCTACAGCCTACACAAACACCCCCCCAGTTGTGTCTAACATATGGATAGGAAGGACAGCCTTGGGTTCCTGGAACTAGGCTGGTCAGAGGTATGCTGTTAACAGGGAAAGGGGGCAATGGCCAGTCCTGTGGGGGGGCTGCAGACCAAGTGCAATTGATGCCTAGGGTGGGGCTCTGGGGTCAGGAGGTGCCCAGGCCTTTGGGGCACTATGGCGGGAGGTGACAAGGGGGGGTCTACCTCAAAGGCATGACCACTGCTTGAGTTGATTGCAACTTATGAATTCACAAAAAAAAAACTAGAAGGAAAAAGGGGGGATGGATCTAGAGCCAACAGGTTTCCAAGGGGAACATAAACACAGACTGTCGACGGTTTCAAAGAAGACCAACCAAATTAAAAAAAAAAGCCTGCTGAGGCCATTACGACAGGACTGGTGCACTATACACTCATTTTATTCATTTTTAGCAGCTTTCCAGAAGTACCATGGCACATAAGAAACCAGTGGCACCAGGCTCCAGTGTGCAGCTGATGGAGGAAGTGGCAGTCCTGATGGGGAAGATGTCACAGTTCATTGAGAAGGCACAGAAAAAAGAGAGGAGGAGGAAGCCAAGCAAAAAAGGAAGGAACCAACCGTCCCAAGGGGAAAAGGCAGGGTGGGAAGCACCCGAGAGGGGCTGAGCCAGAGCTGGAACCAGTGCCCCTACCGGAGCTGACACCCGAACCATGGGACCCAGACCTGGGAGTGGGTACAGGTTCAGGTGATCTGACTGATGAGGGAAATTTGAAGGATTATCTCAAAGGCATTTGGGGAGATATGGGAGACAAGGGGCTAGACACAATGGAAAAGGTTTTGGGAGTGCTAAAGAAAGAAAAGGGGGAAGGGGCATAGGAGGCTTGGGACAAGGTTCTGGGGTAGGAAAGAACTTTATGATGGCCCCTCTGGCATCTGTCTAGGCGACCAAGTTCCATCGTCCATTAAGGACAAGATATGAAAGGGGGAGTACATGGATATTTTTGGCCTACTAGATAAAAAGGGGCTACAAAATATGAACAGAAGGAGTCAGTGGGTAAATTTGAGATGGCAGTAGCACTGGCTGTTGTGGGACACAAAGAGGAAGAGCCCACCTATAAGGAAAAGAACCTGGACACTTGGCAGGTGGGCATTTTAATACTTGGCACAATTCTGCTGGCAAAACATCTGGAATTGGCCATCCCCCTGTTAACATATATGGCCCATTATCCAGGACGTGTATGAGGTGCAGAAAGGTTATGGGTGGCTAGACTATGATGAGGCCTTCTGCCAGCAAATGGCAGCAAAAGGGGATCTGGATCTGAGGTGGGACTGCACACACTCTGAGCTGTGGGTACGGACACTGTCAGGCCAGTTCAGGGGCAGGGTGGAAGGGGAAGAAGGACATGGGGAGTCCTGCGGCTAAGAGATGTTGGGCTTACAACAGAGCCTCATGCACTTGGAGCAACTTTAAATTTTGACATGTGTGCTTAAAATGTGGGGGGGCAACACCCTTTCTCAAAGTGTAGGGGCAGTGGGGAATGGGGTGGTGGTCTGCAAAGCATGGAACAGTTCTTTCAAGGGCAACAGGTGGAGGACGGGGATACACAGGCTACAGTGGGAGGGGCAGGCAGTCTGGTAACAGAAGCAGCTGCAATTCCAACTATGGGTGTAATTGATAGGTGCTCAGATGAGCCACAGAGGTGGGGTTTTCCACTGGCAAAAACCCCAATCAGGGCCAGGGTGGTGGAGGCTTGGACCAAAACCTACCCTGACAAAAAAAAGGGTCTAATGCTGTGGGCGGATTTTGGGGGGGTCTACTGGCCTGCCAAGGAGCCAGGCAGGGGAAGAGGGCCAAGAATTTAACCTCTCTAAAAGGGAAGGTGGACATAGTTTGGAGGAAGATCAAGAAGGAAATAGAGGCAGGCTGGGTGGAAGGACTGTTTAAGGAACTCCCTTGCACTGAGTTTTAGATTTCTCTCCTGGGAATAGTACCCAAAAAACAGCCGGGTGAGTATTGCCTGATACATCACCTGTCATACCCTGAGGGGGCACCTGTCAACAACGGCATTCCAGAGGACATTAGCGCAGTAACCTATACTTCCCTGGACATGGCAGTCATACTAATATGGGCAGTGAAAGGGTCATAGCTGGCAAAGATGGATATAGAATCTGCCTTTAGGCAATTACCAGTTCAACCTGAGGACTGGGACTTATTGGGCTTCCAATTTTATGTTTTTTTTATTTTGACAAGGCCATGCTCATGGGCTGTTCGGTGGCATGCGCCACCTTTGAGGCCTTTAGCACATGGATTCAGTGGGTATTCGGACACAGGCATGGCCCTAGGATTTCCCGCTGATTCAGGAAAGCCACAGGGAGGTTGAGGTTATGTTGAATGATTTAAAAAGCATGTGCCAGGAGATCAGCATACTGCTGGCAGTGGAAAAGATGGAAGGCCCCGCCAGAGCCTTGGAGTTTCTGGGGATTGAGGTGGACACCGCCAAGGTCCAAAAACTCAAGAGTTTGCTGGGAAAGGTCATGGGTAGGAGGCAGCTGCTGCTGGTATTAGTACAACAGCTGCTGGGGCACCTCAGTTTTGACTGTAAAGCTATAAGACCAGGGTGGGTGTTCACTCGGAGGTTGACTAGGGCGATGGGGAAGCCCAGGTTACCGCACCATTGAGTCAATATCAGCAAGGGCCTAAAACAGAATTTGGCAATTTGGAGCACATTTTTGGCAGAATATAATAGGATGACATTTTGGCAAGAGGAGTAGGTGGACACCGCCGACCTGGAGCTGTTTACCTGCTTCAGAAGCCTTGGGGCTGGGGGCTTATTACAAGGGACAGTGGATATCAAAGACATGGCCCGACAGTTGGAGGGATGCAGGTTTGTTGAAGGATATCATTGTCTTGGAGATATTGCCCATATGGGTAGCTCTGATAGTCTGGGGCAGGGATGCTTAACAAGAGGGTCATGTTTTGATGTGACAATAAAGGGGTGGTGGACATCATAAACAAATGACGGGTAACAAGGGTGATGTGGCAATTAGTGTTGGTGCATCTCAGGTTGAATCTAACATTCAAGGCTAGGCATGTGGAGGGGGTTAGGAACAAAATTGCTGACAGTCTTTCCCGTCTTCAGTTGGGCAGATTACAGACATTGCCCCCCCCCCCAAGCAGCAAAGGTGAAAACCCATGTGCTGGAACAGCTATGGGAGATTGGGTGGCAAGAGCCTGAATGTTGTACCGGAACTCATGGTTGGCCAACGCTCTAAAGGCTTATGAAGGGACATGGGAAGCCTTCCAGGATTTTCGGTGACAGCAGGGTATGGTGGTAAGTCTACCCACCACAGGGGAGCAGGTATTGTGGTATATGGTGGATAAGTGGGAAAAAGGGGTGCTGGATTCCTCCATGGGGGTGCAGCTAGTGGACATAGGATGGGTGTGTGGGTCTAGTGGCTGCCCCAAGCCCAACAAGGCCAAGAAGGTCAGGTACATGCTGCTGGGTGGTCAGAAAGGGCAGGGGCCACAGGAGGACACAAGGAAACCCATAACAGGAAAAATCCTAGTACAGCTGCTAACAGCCCTGGGAGCAGTATGTGCTTCCACTAATGAGGCCTGCCTTCTTCGAGCGGTTTTCACAGTGATGTCAAAAGAAGCTTCCAGGGTGGGGAGGTGGTAGCAAAAAAACAAGGGTGACATGCCGGGGGGCTTGCAAGACAATGACATTTTGTTTCACAGGGATAGGTTGGTTATTTGGCTATGGCGGTCAAAGACTGATCAGCTGGGCAGAGGGATGGAGGTAGTGATCCAGAGAGAGGCAGGTGACAATGCATGCACCATATGGGTCATGGAGCCCTATAAGAGCATCCAGACGGGAAGTATGGGCACGTGGTTCCGACGTGAGAATGGGGTGGCGGTTACAGCATATCAGGTGGGAGGGGTGCTTAAAAAAGCTCTGGCTTTCATAGGTTTAGACCCTAAAGAGTTCAGAGGAGATTAAAAGGCTGAGCAGATGGCGCTCTGGCTGCTACAAAAGATATGTAAGGACCTGAAATGCCCCCCTTTTTACTTTGTCTTTCTATTTCAACAGGTTTGCACAGGAAAAGGAACATGTGGATAGTGGGACACTCGTTCGTCTATTGGGCACAGAGTCACACTGTGGCTACATCGGGAGGGAGGCAGTTGCAGCAGGGACTTGACTTTACACAAGTTCACTGGAAAGGGGTCCAGGGCATGTGATGGTCCCAACTACTCCCATTGCTTGAAGAGTTAAAATTAACATGGGGCAGGCCAGACCTGTTGGTTATACACCTGGGGGGAACGACATGGGGGGAAACACCCTGGAGAGCATTATTCTAGACCATCAAGGCAGATTGGGAAACTATAAGATGATGGTGGCCATAGGTGGACATAGTCTGGTCAGAAATCATATCTCAATGGGTTTGGTGGCATGCGAGGGTCTTAAAGGCGGTAGAGAAGGCCAGGAAAAGACTGAACAGGAGGGTGGCGGGGCTGCTGGCAGAGACAGAGGGGATGTAAGTCTCACTCAAGGACATAATGTTTGACAAGCCCGGGGTATATAGAAGTGATGGGGTCCACCTGTCAGAGGTAGGTTTGGCATTTTTCATTCTACCACTGGGGGAGTTGGTTGAGAGAAAGGTAAAATGTAGCTGAGGCAACCCGCAAGGGGGGACCTACCTTCCAATGCAAGCTGGAGGTGGGCTAGTGGAAGGGGAGAAAGAAATTAAGGAGGGAGGCTGTAGAGGGAAAAGGAGGGTAGTTGGGGAGGGCAACATGTGCGGGGTCATTAGCACCTGGACATGAGTAGGGGAGGGTGGGGAGGCGGGGTCCTAGAAGTACTAGGGGTCAGGTCTCTGCATCCTGACCTCAGAAATTAAGGAAAGTAGAAGGAAGCTTTGGTATGGTATGGGGGAGGGGGTTATATTATGCAACTGGGCCCTGAGAAAGAAAGAAGACAAAAGGAGGAAGATATGGACCATAACAGAAGGAAATTCAATGCAAGACTGAATTTATGGACAATTACTATACATTGCATAAAATAATTATTGAAGGCTTTGAAATGTTGTAAGTATGTAAAGTGGTGTATAATAAACAATTTGCCATTCATGCAATCAAGAACATGTCTGGACATTGAATCATTTCCAAGGGGTCGATCAGATGACAATATACCTCTATGTCTATCCCATGCATACTTGAAGCCTCCCACAGTTTTTGCCTCCATCATCTCTGCTGGCAGTCTGTTCCAGGGATCTGCCACCCTTTCTGTAAGGTAATACTTCCTTACATCCCTCTTAAATTCCTCCCCAGCTTCACCGCATGCCCCCTGGTCCTGGTGCTGTTTCTCTTTTTAAAGAGGCTCCCCTCCTGCACCCTGTTCTCCCCTGTGAGTTACTTGTAGGTCTCTATCTTCTCCTCTCTTGCTGTCCTCTCTTCTAGGGTGTACATGTTGAGATCCCTCAGTCTCTCCTTATAGAGCTTCTTGTACAACCCCCCCTGCATCATTTTAGTTGTCCTCCTCTGAACTGATAGGGATTTTCACTAAGAAGGTGACCTTGGCTCATGTTCCCACTTTATTTCATTCCATTTTCAAAAATTATGTTAACTCTTCTTCAACCCGTTCATCCATGTCTTGTCAATTTTCCATACCAAGGATGAGGATTGCTACTGGTCAAAATACAATTTTCTATAAACTTCCTTCATTCTACAGCTCATTGACAATTTCTTTAACCAGTGTCAATACCCTTGTACTTAGTTTTTAACTTGCTCTGAAGAATTATCTTCTCTCAGACTGTCAATGTAATGGTTTTCATAGCTAGAATGTTTCTTTGTTTCTTTGTATTGTGTATATTGCTCAGCTTGTTTTACCATTTGTATGTTCCATTGTTATATGTTCTGGTAGTCCATGAAAACAAGTTCTTGGCCAATGGATTTGCCAGATTTTACATAACCAAAGCAAATCCACTGCTGCTTCAACAAAGTGTATTCTCGTATCAGGTGCTTATTCAAGACAGTGTTCCTGTACATACATACAAGGCATTTCAGAAATCCACACATACCTAAACTAATTACAGTTTTTGCATAGGACCATTCTTTTATGCAGAAATTGTTTACATGGCCTCTGGTGTGTGTATAATTCCCTGTATACCGTGGGAGTGATACTACTACGGTTCATACTACTACGGTGAAATGAAGAGCGAGGGGGCAAAGCCCATAATTGCTCTTATGCTAAACCAGACAACAACAAGACAGGTCAAAACCTGAGGTGAGCAGCTTATCAAGCTGATACTTAAAAATGCTTTTGGTTTCACTCACTACAACATACAATGGCAATCTATTCCATGGTCCTATGATCCTTAAGGTGAAAATATATTTGCGATCAGAGGATTGAAAGGATTTGCCCGCCAGTTGTAGATGGTGTCCACAGGTAACATGTGAATGATCTTTAAATTGCAGTCCCAATTCACATAATAAATAAGGGTCTTGAACAATATCGTAAAGCAACAGTAAGTCACCCCTAAGTCGACGGGTTGCTAACGGCATAAGATTTAGGGATTGCAGCCTAGAATCATAAGACATGGTCTGAAACCCTAATAAACATTTAGTAAACTTCCTCTGTACCACTTCTAGTGAATTACACTCATATTTACAATATGGGCACCATAATTGGGATGCATACTCCAGATGAGGCCTGACATAGGCTCAAAACAAAGGCATCATCACCTCCGGAGTCATAGAACTAATATTTCTTAGAATGGACAACATGACTTTGTTTGTTTTACATATAGCTTCATGCAGATGTTTAGTATATGAAATGTTGTCTGAAATGATGATTCCTAAATCTTTCTCATCTGTAGTTTTGCCCAAAATTGAACCAGCCAATTTATATGTGTTATGCAAATTATTAGCACCCAAATGCATGACCTTGCACTTGGATGGGTTAAGCTTCATCCCCCAGGTATTAACCCAGTTGGAAATGACATCAAGATCGTGTTGGTTGTCGTTTACTGATGAGGGAGTAATACATGAACACCCCAATTTAACATCATCAGCATACTTGACCGTTATAGATAGACAGTCAGTAGTAAGATCTGAAATGAAAGCCTGGAAAAGGCAGGGACTCAAAACAGACCCCTTTGGCACGCCGCTACTCACCAAGCCTTTACCAGACTTAACTCCACTAATAAGAACCTGCTGAGTCCAACTATATAGCCACTTTTTAATCCATCCTATAATAAAAGTGTTAATTTTAAGCTTGTATAATTTTTGAATCATGGCCCAATGAGGCATGACATCAAACGCTTTGCTGAAATCAATAAACACTACATCGCAGGGTATACATCTATCCAACAAACTACTAATCTGTTCATAAAAACAGAGCAAATTAGTAACACAGCTTTTGCTAGCTTTAAAACCATGCTGCTCAGGGTCATGATTATCCAGGATGGGGGAAATAATGTCCTTAACAGGACTTTCAAATAATTTGCATGTAGATGACGTAAGACTAATAGGCCTATAATTCTCCCAGTTGTTCTTCACACTCTTTTTACGGATAGGTATAACATAGGCATCTTTTCAATCCTTTGGGACATAACTGATGGTAATAAATAAATCAAACATAATCTTTAAAGGATAAACAAGAAAATCAGCTAAAAGAAACAGTGAGTGACCTGCAATGTTGTCGGGGCCAGGGCTATATTTTCCCTTTAGAGATAATAATTTTGTTTTGATATTGTCAGTACAGAAACTAATGGGGGAATCTGTGTTTGTTGGTGAATTGGTGTTGGCATTTTGAGAATTAACAGAAAAAGCATTACAAAATTTGGTGTTAAATACCTCAGCCATGGGAGCAGGGTCAATAATAAGTTTATCATTATAAAATAGAGGGCCAACCTGACAGCAAGGTTTTTTTAATGAATTGATGTATGAAAAGAAATACTTGCTGTTTGATTTCTTTGCTTTTAAAGTCAGATTAAATTCCTATTTATTCTTAGCCTTTTTGATCATGGATTTACACCTTTTTTGAATATTACAGTAGGTGGTCCAATTTTAGTTCGATTTATTTTTTAGAAAAAGATTGTATTTTTTTCTTTTAAGCCTGATTAATTTTTTAATAGAATTATTCATCCATTTCAGAACCCGTTTAGAATTTAATATTTTAAGCTTTGACTGAATGACTTAATCTCTAACATAGGAAAGTGTGTTTTTAAATGTGTCCCAGTGCTGCTCAGGGGATCTATTAAGAAACAATGTATCCCAATCAGGTGCATGCATATAATTATTAATTGAATCAAGGCCAGCTGTATCATACAGATACACTGTAGTTAAATTAGGATGATATACACTCTCTTTGTGTATTATTAACGATATAGTATTACGGTCACTAGTGCCAATGGGGTCCCCAACCACCACATCATCAATTACAAGTGTGTCATTAGTAATTATTAGGTCCAGACATTTGTCACCTCTGGTGGGTGCAAGAACATTTTGTCTAAGATCTAAATGTAAACAGGTGGACAGAAATGTATTACAACTACTACCAGTTGCCATAAAATTATGCCAGTTAATGTTGCCCAAATTAAAGTCACCAGTGATGACAATATTTCCTAAGGAGCCCATTGTTTCAATTTCACTTAATAAAGCATCCAAAATGTCTGTTGCAGAATTTGGGGGGCAATAACATTAGCTCAGTATTAAGTACTCATTAACAGACAAAAACACTTTCACCCAGATTGTCTCAGTTTGTTTATCATGTTTTTTAATATAACTGGACACATCAACAGATTTGAGTTGATTATTAATAAGCAGGGCAACCCTTCTCCCCTTTGTGTTCATCCTGTTTAGGGTATATATGCTATATAGCCAGTGATCGTGAGTTTCCAGGAAGCCTTGTCATCACCCCATGTTTCACTAATGAATATAATATCCAAATTATCAGTGAAAATTTTTATTTTTAAATTATCAAGTTTATTAGTCAAGCATCTAGCATTGAAGCTTATACACTTTAAAGAATGACTGATATACTTGCTGATGTTAGAAAGTGATTCCTGAGATGAATAAACTATGTCCAACCCTCCCCCATAGTTAGTTTAAATATTTGTGAATAAGTGATAGAAAATTTTATCCTAAGAGAGCATTCCCCTGTCTGTTAAGATGTAACCCATCCTTGCTGAACCAATTATCATTGCATTCTTCCCAGTGGGTCACACAAGTAATGCAGTGATACAAACACCATTTACGTAACCATTCATTAATAATCTTGATTTTACAATTAAGTGCTGTGGAAAAATGGGGGATTGGAAGAATCTCAGAAAGTCAGATATCATAACCATATTCAATAAGTTTATTAGTCATGGCCACATATGATTTTTTAATATGCTGAATAGAGTCCCGATATATATTGTTAGCCCCAGCGTGAATTATAATGAGGGGATTGGAGCCACTATTCACAAGAATATTATCTACCATTTTAGTAAATCAGCAATCTTTGCCCCACTAAAGCTGGAACATGTTCTGTTTGCTTTGACTGGATTACAGATGGATCTGTTTGGGTGTTTAGTGATAGAATCCCTTAAAACAAAGAATGTTTTGAATCAGGTGACTCATTAATGATTAAGGGGGGAAGGGAAGGTTCGGTGAATAAGTCTATTAAGGGGCACTGATGATGTAGTAACATCAATTGAATTAGTGCAAACATAAGACACATTTTCAGTGCTTGATCTAGCAATGTTTAGTTCAGTGGTTTGAGTAAGGCAGTTGAAGCTAGGCAAACAGTGGAAGAATTCTCAGTATAAGATGTTTTAGTATTAGGCAAGATATAACGATGCTTTGCAGCCATATTGTCCTTTTTACTGTGAACCCCAACATCAGAACTAGCAACCTCAGAAAGCAGGGGTTCAAATCTATTATGTACAGTACTTGAATGGCATATTGTTGTGCCTTTCTGCCCCTTTCACTTGCTCTTCAGCTTTAAAGTGTATACCGTGCCATGTTGTCTTCGCTATCATCATGATTTAGTACTTCCTCTTCCCTGGCACATTTTCTAGAAATATCAGATGGTTCTTTAAGTGCAGTGACTAAGTGTCCGGTGCTATCTAGGGTGGGAGCATCAGTAATATGTAAGGGGGAAGTAACATTAACCACCTGAAGGGGATCGTGGGAGGTAATATACCTGTTGTGCATTTCCTGTTGACTGTTTTCTAAAGCTGACAATCTAACACTAAATCTACTAATCTCAAGCACTAAGTTCTGGTTTTCTTGACATTTTAAACATATGAATGAATGAGTAAGGCATTCCCCTGTCCCATACATAAAACAATTAGTACATTGTAGGCCACATAGCCCATCAGTTGTAGTAATGGTAACATGGCTAAGTTGATGGGGGGGCACGGACTCCATTATATAACTGCAAGCAACACAAAATTAACAGTTGAAATAAAAAGGCTAACTACCTGCTACAAGCAACCTCACTTGCTAACCGCTTGAAGATGTACAACTTACACGGTTTCTGTAGTTGTTACAAGCCTCAAGTCCCACTAGACCCATGAGACACACTAGACATGCACAGACATGCGTGTCTCCACATGCGCTGACATGTGCTCGACCTGCTCCTGCTCACCAGCTTGCAGAGGGGTGAGTATTTTATAGCAGGTGACCCAGAAATGCAATTCCATATATCAGGTTGCCTGGTAACGAACTCCAAACTAAGTTTAAAATGCCACAAAATAGTAAAATGCTGCATTATTACAGCAAATAATACAGTAAAGACTCCTACTATTTTAAAGGTGTTTGCACAAGCAGTATACAGTGTCCCAGTATGTTAGCTCTGCTACAGCCCAGTGTTTTACTCTGTTCACCTCAGAGTGAGCATGCAAACCTAAAATAGTAAAGTTAGGCAGAATTTACAACAGTACACAACCAACCAATGCTGTCCACACCAAAAGTAGTGTTCTACAGCATAGAGTTGGAATAAATACAGCATACAGCTCCTCGCTCGCAGATGGGCAAGTACTTTATAGCACGTGACCCGGAAATGTGATTCTGTATATCAAGTTTCCTGGTCACGAACTCCAAACTAAGTTTAAAATGTCCCAAAATAGTAAAACGCTGTTATTACAGGAAATAGTACACTAAAGACTCCCACTATTTTAAAAGTGTTTGCACAAGCAGTATACAGTGTCCCAGTATGTCAGCTCTGTTACAGTCCAATGTTTTACCCTGTTCACCTCAGAGTGCACATGTGAACCTAAAATAATGAAGTTAGGCAGAATTTACAACAGTACATGACCAACCAATGCTGTCCACACCAAACATAATTTTCTACAACATAGAGTCAGAATAAGTGCAGCACTGGTAAATAAAAAGTGTTATTTTGCCTTGCTTGCCAGCTGTGGTAGAAATGACAGGCTATTTCCACTGCCACTGCTATATCCACTACAGCCCTTTTACAATTGCTTTCCTCAGCTAATAAGGACCGATAAAATGCACAGTGCCATATGCTAGCTATGGCATGACAAGGCACACTGCTTCCACACCCCACCAATAGAGATAAGGTTCCCAGAGTAATTCTGGTTAATATGGTAAATAGCTTCTGTGATGCTCTGGAGAGGTAAAATAACAACTTGTCTTTTTAACATACTGAGTAGTGAGAAGACCACCAACATAACAAACCTGCCCATGGTGTACACAGGAAATTAGGAATACAAAAAGGTCACCTTGATGTTTGCCATGCTGTAATCAAAGCAACCACTACACAACAAGAAGGCAAGCACCACTGACCATCAGCCCAAGTCAGAAAGCACCTACTATGTCAGTTCCTCAATGGGACACAAGCAGGAACACAGCAAGAAGCACTCTAACAACATTTGCATCAGAGTGTCATCAAGTGATGACACTCTGATGTGAAACCGGTCAGAACATTTCTCGCTTTGTTCCTGCCTGCATCCCATTGAGGGACTTAAACAGTGGCTACTTTTTGACTTGTTGCTGTTGCAAAATAAACGTTGATGTGCACTGATAACAGTTGTTCTGTACCTCTTTAATTGGACTGATGGTCGGTGGTGCTTGTCTTCTTCTTGTGTAATACACAGGAAATTCCATGGGCTGAAAACTCATTTATTTAATTTAGCACATCTGGAGACTTCGAAAATTCCAGCTGCTTTTATTAATTGGTTCTAGGATTATGGTTTTTATTAATTTATATTTTATTATTTTATTTGTACGTACAGCACTATGATCCATGTGGCATAGCATTTAAGAAATAAAGTTTGCTTTGCTTTGCATCACATATAAGCTTTTTATTCACTCTTTCATGATACCAGCAATGCAGCCTGTCACTCGTGGCTTTATCGCTTTTTGCCTGGCAGTGTTGCTGGCAATGTTCTACAGTGATTATTAAGCTTGTCTGTGATCAATCCATGGACTATCCCCTATATATACCACACTAGTCGCGAATTAATTTGGTAGATGACTCGTGTTATTTTGTGATAAATATTTATTTTCACTTAGAATGCATTTTGTTTTACTTAGAATACATGTTAATTTATTTAGAGCATACTATTTCCACTTAGAATCTGAAAATAGAACACTGAGAACAATGGGCAAAATAGAGGGTTAGATTCTCAAAGAGCCCTTAGATTGATGCAAGCTGCCACCAAAGGCAGCTTGCATCAAAGCCTGGTGTACCAGGGACCCTGCACCTGATTATCTATTGGGCAGGATCCTGGCATCAAAGTTCCATAGCTTGCGTCAACCCTGGCTGTGCACCAAACAGATGGTGCATCCTGAGGATGTGCTGCAGGCTGTGGGGTGGCTGTTCACTGCTCTAGCTAGTCCATGGTGGCTAGCAACCCCCTTCCCCAATCCCAGATGCCCCAAAAAATATGTTTTTGAAAAAAATTCCCTGGTGGTCTAGTAGACCCCCTCCCAGATCCCAGATGACCCCAAAAATGTGTTATTTAAAAACATCCCCTGGTGATCTAGAGGAGCCCCACCCCAATCCATGATGTCCCCAGAAATATATTTAAAAAAATTCCCTGGTGGTCTAGTGGACCCCCTCCCTGATCCCCCATGTCCCTAATATAAATTTTACAGTCCTAATTCCTTGGTGATCTAGTGCCTCCCCACCAAGCCCTGATCACCCATTATGAAGTAACACAACATCATTGGTGGTCTAGTGGACCCCCACTCCAGCTGGCAGTGTCCAACAACCTCACTCCCCCCATCCCCAAACTGAACCAGCAATGGGCACAGCCCACCATTCACCACCATGGCTAGCCACTGACTGAGCTCTCAATGAGCTCGGTGCTATATTCAGTATATGCTCATTGACTGACAGTGAGCTGTCAATCAATGGGCATGTACTAAATACAGTATCAGGCTCATTGAGAGCTCAGTCAGTGGATAGCCATGGGGGTCAGTGGTGGGCTGTGCTAGTCTCTGGCTCAGTTTGAGGATGGGAGGGAGCAATGTGGTTGGACACTGCTGGCTGCAGTGGGGTGAGGGGTCCACTAGACCACCAGTGATGTTGTGTTATTTCATAACAGATTATCGGGGCTTGCGGGGGAGGCACTAGATTACCAGGGAATTAGGACTGTAAAATTTATATTAGGGACATGGGGGAATTGGGGAAGGGGTCCACTAGACCACCAGGGAATTTTTTTTAATAGCTTAGATTTGGGGACATTGGAGATCAGATTGGGGGGGCCCACTAGACCACCAGGGCATTTTTATAATAACATTTTTGGGGACATCAGGGATCAGGGAGGGAGGTCCACTAGACCACCCGGGGATTTTTTTAATAACTTATTGTCGGGGACTTTGGGGAGTGGGGAGGGGGACCCATTAGATCACCAGGGCTATTTAATCTATGATAATGGGGGCTCAGGGCTTGGGAGGGGGGGACCATGGCACATTGTTGCATAGTGCTACACTCTCCCAGAGGAATATGTTTAAGTACTCTTAGACCAGCCTTGGCTTGTCTAATGGTATTTAGAAATTCTCCCTCTGGGAAAGTTTTGTGCTTCCCACTTTCGGGGATATGGCAGCCTGCATCTGCCACAAGCCCCCTAGCACCATGCCACAGCTCATTTTGTGGTGCAAGGCTGGCAAAGTCCCCTTTGGCACATGCAGCCTGCATTTGATGCAGGCTGCTTTTGTGAATAGCTCACGGTGCATCTTTGATGCAAGGTGCCACTTGCGCCATTTATGTTTGATGCAAGCACCTTGCACCAATCTCAGGGCTTTGACAATTGGGCCCAAAGACTTTACAATGAAAAGAAAGGCAGTTTTAAGCTAAATCAAGGTAAAATAATAAAAGCATTACAAAAGTTGTAATGTGGTATATAACAGATGCATAATGGGTTGCAGAATGACACATTTATTTCCACACATAAGTGGTAAGACCTTCATGAAAAACTTGCGGCTTTGCCACTCGTGACTCAAGTTATGGGTACCACTCACTATTGGTACCCAGCACTGGTCCCGGATCAGTGCTGGGACCAGTGCTCTTCAATGTCTTCATAAGTGACATTGCAGAGGGTCTAGAAAGGAGGGTTAGCCTGTTCATGGATGATGCAAAGCTCCGACACAATTCACGCTGCCCACCAGTGTCTGCTGAGGGGGTTCCACTCCTGTGGCCCCACTATGGGAGGTCAGCCAGGGCTAGCAATCATTGCCCATGGGGAGGGGGTACCCACCTGGCTGGGTAAGGCATACAAGAGAGGTTGAGGGTACTGAACATGTACTTCCTGGAAAACAGGAGACAGTGTGAGAGAGAGAGAGAAAGACAGACAGACAGACAGAGAGAACATGACTGGAACCTTCAAGTGCTTCAAAAGGGATAAATAAGGTTGATAAAGAGAGTCTCTTTAAGCTGAGTGGCAACCATAACATGGGGGGGCACAGTCTTAAGCTGGAGGGTGGGAAGTTTAGGAGGGAAGTCAGGAAGCACTTCTTCACAGAGAGGGTGGTGGACACTTGGAATGCTTTGCCAAAAGAGGTAACCTCATTGAAGACAGTAGGCAGCTTTAAGAGAGGCGGGGACAGGTATAGGGTGAGGGTAAGGGTTATGGGCAAGGAAGATGGGAGCAGTGGGGAGAGGGGGCAGGGGCAGCAGCTCAAGCTGTAGACCCTGCAACACGAGCAGACTTGATGGACCAAATGGCCTTCTTATGCTGATTTCTTCATATGTTCATATGTTGTTAGCTGCACATTAGAAGTGTCTAACGCATGGCTAAAACTAGAAACTCCATGTAGAATACACAGACCCATTTTATAAGTGCAATAAGCCATTCCAGGGATGTGCGTTAGACAGTTCTAACACATGCCCCATCATGTCTTATAGCTTACTTATTAATTGTAGCTGAGACCTGCTTTTTTGCACTGCTGCATTAATAACCATTTTCTATATGCTTTTAAAGTAGCGGTCCTTATCTGCCGTCAAAGTCTATGTTTCTATGTTTCTAAGTATACTTATTTCATGATTTTCCACAAATGTTGTCATGTTTAACAAGAATAAATCCTAAAATAATGGGAAGCAAAAGTAAATTCTGGGTCAAAAAGGAAGCTAAGATTTCTCACACTGGGGTCAAATGGGAGGGGGGTCAAGGGTAATAATGCAGAGAGACAATAAACTGTCCTTCAATGCCAAAAAATGGTCTCTATGTCCTTTGAACCAGGCAGAGGTTGACCAAACTCACTGGCCAAGAGGTGCCTTATACAGATTGGGAAGAGCAAACATTTAAAAAGACCAATTTTATTCTCAAGATTGAGAAGGGAGACAGTTGCAGAAAAGTGAATGTTGTTCCAGGAATACAAGAATTCCCAGTCAGAAGTCAATAGGTATAGATATGTGATGTCTGCTAAAGAGACAAAGCAAGGTAGTAAGAAAGCAAAGAGTTCTGCAGAAGTCAGGACAGTGGAGTTGGTGAAGACAACCAATTAGAAATGTTTCAACTATGTATGGGAGAAAAGAATGGGTAAAATTGAAATAGAAAGGCTGAGAAAGGTTGACTCCTGGGTTGAAGTTGATGACCAGAAAACCGAAATCTTGAAAAAATCAGTAGGGAGTGAGCACAGTACTCAATTATCAAACCAGACTCAATTCTGTTTCTGTGGGTAGGGCAGTAAGGTACATGTTTCTATACTGAACACTTGACTAAATTAATGAATGGAACCCAACTATGCTTCTTCACTACAGGGCATTATAGAATGGATTTCTATGATGGACATTTAGGAGGCGCATATAGCATAGGGGAATAAAATCAGTAACTCATTCATTCATTCATTCATTCATTCATTCATTCATTCATTCATTCATTCATTCATTTCAGATTAATACCTTTGAGCCAAAGGCTCTTTTACATAGGTTCCTTGTCAAAGACATATGAGGGAGATAGGGTATAATACAGAAAGGTAGGGATTAAACAAACACACAAGTAGCAAAATCGTACAGTCATAACAAAACTGTATATACAACAGCATGAGGGTGAAACATTTTTCTTTTCTTTTTTTTTTAACACATGTGAGTTGCACAAGATTGTACAGTGGCGCAGCCAGAGGCATTGTCAAGCAGGATACTGTATCTAGGACCAGAGCCTATATGCGTAGGTTCACAACAGTGTCAGCAGTGGAAGACAGGAGGGGGACACCACTAGCGGGTTGATATAGAGCTGGGAGGGTAGACAGGGTAGCACGAGAGGGTAGATGGGGTTAAGAGAGATGAAAGCTGCAGTGGCAGTCTGGTGCCTGCTTATAAGCAAGTAACCTGGGGGAAGAAGCAACAGAGGCTCAGTGGGGGCAACTTTGGGGGGAGATGCAGTAAGGTAGCAGGAAAACAGAAGGGAGCAAGAAGTGGTCAAGCAAGGGCGGGAGCTTGTATCTTCAGGGAGGCTGAGGATGTACAGGGAAGGTATGGGGACAATTGGGGACTGGGCAGTGAATGGGACACAGACAGGAGTGGTTTTTGGAAATGACAGAAAATGGTACCCAGGCAAAAGGGGGAAATTGGTTGAAGGAGTCCAGCTGTTTAATATGGAGCTCATGGTTGGAGTGCACACTGAAGGCTCATGAGGGCTTCTAGTGGGTCTTTCAAGCACCTGGAGAGCAGGCCAGGATTTAGATAAGTGGGACAGTTATGGGGTCAGGTGAAGGATTGTGTTTTTCGAAGTGGGAAGAGGGGGCAGGGCACATAGCTCTAAGGATTCATTTGATTGCAGGGGGCTGGGTATACAGAATTGGGGGGGGGTCTGGAGAATGATGGTTGTGGGGACCCAATCTCAAGCTATCAGCTGGTGGCAGTGATGGAATAGGGTTTAATTGTTTAGGGGGATGAAGCAAGAGGTTTGTTATCCAGTCACTTAGAATGAAGGCAGCATCAAAGGTGACTGATAACAGGGGGTTGTCATAAGGGAGAAGCAGGGGAAAATACATAACCGGAGAGCTATGGGGCATATATCAGGGAAATGGCACACTAATCTAATTTTTCCTTTCAGGGCTCAGTAGATGGAAATGGACATGGATTGTCAGAAACTCAGTCAGGTTTTGGACAGACAGGAGAGTAGCAGGACTCAAAGTTAAAACTGACAGAGCTAGATTTTTAATTGGGCAGTCATGGGGTAACAACCTATGAGACAGGCCTTAGATTGACATTATAGTTGAAATAAATAAGGATCTGGGCAAATCAAAAGAATGAGGCCAGACGTAATTATTGGGAGGTCCAGCATGGTGCCCGGGGGGGGGTAGTATGCAAGGGATGCAAGGGAAGGGGATTGGACTGAAAATGGCTGAATAGGAAGGCAGGGGCCATGGTTCAGGTGCTTTGGGTGGAGGTTGGTGAGACATCAGGGTATTTTTCTCAGGATTGCGTGAGGCCATATAGACCGGATGGGGTGCCCTTTAAGGATGGGGTTTGGATCAGTACACTCTGCAGACAGATGATACTCTGCATGAATGAGTAAAAAAGAGCCATCTGGGTGGTGCCCATCTTCCTCTGCAATAGCTGGTGATGGGCTAGTGGAGAGAAGAGAAAAAATGTGGAAACAGTAGGGGCCACGGGGGGTAGGCTGCTGAAGGTAGACAGCAGCAGTCGCTGGTTGTGAAATCTGGAAACAGTAGGGGCCACAGTAGGCTGCTGAAGGTGGACAACAGCAGTAGCCAGTGGTGTGAAGGAACCTCCTGGTCAGAGGCAGGAGAAAAGATGGGGCCCAAGTGGCATTGTTCCAGGATAAAAGAAGGTACACAGACTTAGTGTGCACCTAGGCATGTCTGGCACCCTGTGCATCTGCTTTTTGCTTTAGAGGTTCTATTAGTTTCCATAGAACAGAATATTAAACCACAGCAAAGAAATTACAACATTAAAAATAAATAATTAACAAATAGAATTGAGTTGTCTCGATTAGAAGAATTACATACACAAGTAACAATTACTTAAGTTAATGAACTCACTGTACTTTAAACATCATCAATTATGGAAAACAAATAGGCATTAAGCTTTAGGTCAAATCTAACATAGCAAATCTTTCATCCTGAAATAACCTGATAATCAAGAAAAGGCACCTAGATTTTTCAAACGGTTCCCTTTTACCACTAGCCTGATATGCTAAGCTTTCATTATTAATGACTTCACTCATTCTGGACGCTAATTCCTTAAAGCCAGGAGGGGAAGGAGATTTCCATTGAGAGAGTAGAGTCCTTTTGAGCATTAAAGCCGCTGATCATATAACAGAATTTTGATGATTATTTACATCCCCACATTCATCTTTATCTCTAAAATAATAAATTTAGGGCTAAAGGGAATTAGTACTCCTATGGCAGACTCTCAAACTGTGTGAACCTTGTCCCACATTTCCTTAATAAGGGGGCAGGACTATAGCATATGAAGCAAATCTGCATCTTCTGCCTGACGTCTCCAGCAATTTCCATCAGTCTGGAGGCCCACAAAGAATAGTTTCCTAGGGGAATAATAATAATAATAATACTACTGCAAAATGTTATATTGAATTGCTCTACCCTGTATTTTCTACTACTACTGCAAGCATTACTCCACGTCAAGGCCCATCCTGTTGCAGATATTGTTTCTTTAACATCTTGCTCCCATGCACTTTGGGCATTTGCACCCAGAGGGCTGAGAGGTCAATCGGGTGTGCATCTGACTATGGTGGAATGGAGAATAATAAAAGATGTTAAAAGTAGGAAACAAGGTTGTAAATTTAATGCATATGGATATAATATGAGAAGTTTCTGAAATGTATTAAGTTGAGGTTTAATAAACTAGCTAACTGAGCACCTAAAGAAGACAAGTCTGAGTGTGCTTATTTTGAGGAAGAGGATCCCACGATAAACAAGAATACTGTTGTCACTTCAGCATAGATTAGAACTGGGACATCACAAGGGCAAGCAACATATCATAAGTTTTTCTTTTACTTCAAAAACAAATCAAGCCTTAAATTGTGCCTGCATGGAAACTAGTAAATAAGGTGTTACTTTGGGCTCTCTTGGATCCACAGGTCCCACAGTATTTGGGAAGTGAAAGAAGATCTTGCCAAGTTGGAGAAAAGGCCCAGGGTTTGACAGCTAAGATTCAATGCAAAAAGGTGCACGGTCCTGGGCTTGAGAAGGAAAACACTAGGGCTGAACATTGGATGGTGGGATTGCACCTGGAACACACAACATAAAAGAGAAACTAGGAAGTCAGAATCAGTGACAGCCTCAAGTGCTCTGCATGTTGCAACAACAGCAAGGCAAACAGGATGCTAGGATGCACATGGAGGGCCTCCTCAGGCAAAAGAAACGAAGTGTTTCTACCACTATACTGCTCACTGATTAAGCCTTAAATGGAGTACTTTGCACAGTTCTGTTACCCACATCTAATGATGGACAGGGACCACCTGGAAGCAATTCAGAGAAGAGTGACAAAACTGATCCATAGCCAGTACAGAAGATCTTTTGAGAAAAGCTTGGAAGACCTCAACACACACTCACTGGAAAATAGAAGAGATGAGAGGGACATGATTGAAACTTTTAATCATTTGAGAAAAGATTGGAAGACCTCAACATGCACTCACTGGAGACTAGAAGAGATCAGGGGACATGATTGAAGCTTTTAGGTATCTGACAGGTAGCAACAGAGTGGACCTCCAGGATTTGTTCTAGCTCATGGATAGAAAAATCATGAAAGGGCACAATCTGAAACTGGAGAGGAGCAAAGTCAGAAGGGACATGAGGAAGGGTGATGGACAAATAGAACCAGCTGCCACAGGGGCTGATTAATGTGTAAAAGGTGAACACATCAAGCATGGTTGGGACTAGAGCTGTATGGAATTTTCCAATTCTGCTTTCTTTGGAATTCTGCAGAATTTTGTTAATTCTGTCCAATTCTGCTGAATTCCATCAGAAGCAGAGTTCTGAAATTTCTAAAGTGGAGTGTAAACTGTGGAACCTGTGTTTGTCTGTTGTCTGAAGAAGAGAGGTGGTTTTTTCATTATATCACTTGCTGGTGCAGTCTCACTTAGAGTACTGTGTTGAGTTTTGGAGCCCCCACCTCAGAAAGGACATAGGGTAGAGGTGGACTAGAGGAGAACAACTAAAATGATGCATGATTTGCACGAGAAGCCATATGGGGAGAAACTGAGGGATCTCCTCAATATGCACACCCTGGGATAGAGGAGAGAGAGAGAGAGATGATATGATAGAGACCTACAAGTACCTCAAATGGATAAACATGGTTCAGGTGGGCAGGGCTGTGCCAACACCTGTAATGGCCCCACCTGCAAAATATTTTGTGGGGCCCACTCCCGACCAATAAATGTAAAATAACCAATAGCACATATGAAATTTTTATAGTGTACATTGTTTTGTATCAGTCCTGCTGAGCATACATAGTTTGTCCATGCTGCTCCCCCGTCCTCCTTGCTGGAACCATGATCCAATGTAATTTGTTCCTGCTCCTCCTTGGGACATGAGCACCAAGATTAGATGTTTTGAGGAATGGGCTCTCTTGCTTCTTTGTTCTGTACTCCCCCCCACACACACACAACCACGTGAAACTGAAGCTGACACCACTGCTGACAGACCCAGATTCAAATGGATATGCAATTTCCAAAGAAAACTTCCAATTTTGTTTGTGAGAAAATGTTTTCTTAATGCTGACATCTGAGGCAGTGGGCCCCCTAACAGTGTGGGCCCTACTGCAATCATAGCTGTTGCACCCCTCTGGTCACTGCCATGTAGGTGCGGAGTCTCTTTCAAATGATGACATGCAACACAACCAGACAGTATGCAATTCAGCCAAGGGTTGAATTCAAGACTGATGTGAGGAAACCTTTCTTCACTGAAAGGGCATCAGACAACTGGAACAGACTGCCAGCAGAGGTCATGGAAGCTAGAATAGTGAGGGGCTTCAAGCATGCATGCATGGGATAGACATAAGGGCATATTAGATAATATGCAGAGAGGTGGGAGGGTTGATGGAGACCATATAAGGTCTGCAGAGGCAGAATACATAGGAAACATCTGGGTAGACTAGGTGGGCTGCCAAGCTGTTCTTTTCTGATGTCAAATTCTATGTTTTATATGTTTCTATGAATTGTATTCTGCAGTTTATGTTAACTACGAATTAATTTCCTGCAAACTGTGGGATAATAATCTGTGGATTACAGAATCCATGAAATATTGTTCTATGGTTTACATAGAAATGCTATCCGGAATTATGCAGAATTACAAAAGAAGTTCTGAAAACCATTTCAGAAGTGGAACTGTCATTCCCCATGAATTCTGTAGTCCACACTTCTCTAGTTGGGGCAGACATATGGGATGGGGGGTGCAAAGGAGGAGTAGTGGGAGAGGAATATGAGGAAGGAAGGGAGAAAGGGACCACTGGCAGAGGGAATTATTTGAACAGATATTTAAGCTTGTTAATTAGTTTTGAGCTCTGTGCTATTTTAACATCTTCCAGCACGTTGTACTTTAATGTTTGTTTAATTTTATTTGTTTCATTTAGTAGTTTTACTGTTGCAGTAGCCCTATCGTTAGTCCAACTTAGGGATCTCTTTAACTGTATTAAGACTATGGATAGTGTGTAGTGTCCCTTGGATTGTATCTACAATCGGGATTCTGCTTTAAGGGGACATCTGTTTTTGAAGTTCGGCTGATTTGGCTGTGGCCAGTGCTATCTTGGATTCAGAAATGCAAGACTTGATGATCGGAGTTTGATTTGGAGTGTTGGACTGAAGTGGCTGGGATTTTTTTTTGGAGTACCTGAGAGGAGAAGGAGAAACTGTTTCCACTGATTTCTGCTGATCCTGGTGTGGTGAGATTTCTTGAAGCAGAGAGAGGAGTTTGTTTATCTCCTTAATATACTCTTGACTGCCTGTTATGTTGAAATTAAACCAAGGAGTGTGTTTTGATATGAAACTCTTGGGGTGAGCCACCTGGGGTGGTTGCTGCCATTGGCTGGGTTCAGGGTGGGCAGTGCCAGTTTCAGACCTGTTGAAGGATGGGCCTGGATAACTCGTGTATCCTAGGTTCACCGGGGGGATCCGCTAGTGAGTGGATTCTGTGTCGGGGGCCATTGTTGTGGACTCAACTGGGGGCAGTGATATCCTAGAGGGGTGATTATCTCCCCTATGCTAAAAAAGTGAAATTAACAGTACTCCTGGTTTTGGAACCTGTGTCTGTGACCTCTCCCTACAAACATTTAGCTCCTGAGAACATTGTCTTTTCTGGACTGCCTTATAATTTTCTGTACTCTCTTTTGGACTTCTGGTGAGAGCAGAGTCTGAGAGTAAGGTTTGGTTTGGCCAGGAGAAGTGAGAGATCTCTTGGCCCCTCAACAAAACAAAAGCTGTATTTAGACTAATGTGTGTTAGACTCCTGATATTGTACTGATTTTGAGTAGTATTGAACTACATGGATTGGAATGGACTGAAATTTGTACAGGACTTTAATTGGATTGTAGCTGAAATAATTTGTTTACTTGTTTTAGTTGGATTGTTTATTTGGCTGTTATTATTTGTGTGTTTTTGATGATTTGAATGTTGTTATGGTATATGAATGGTTGATAGGGGCGTATGGTTGTGTGAGACGTGCCCCATTGGAGGTGGGTGTGTATGTGTGATGATAATAATTATAAATGTGGTAGTGTGATTTTATTATTTTGGGTTTATTTATTTAATTTATTGGGTGACATGTGCTGGGAGGGTGCTAAGATGGTCAGGTATTATTCTCTCTCTGTGCTCCGTGATCTATGCCCCTTTCACTGTCCTCCATTATCGGCCGAAGTTTATAGGAGATGTCGGGTGATGGGGATAGTGAGGAGGTGAGTGAAGGGTATATGGACTGGGCACAGTGGGGGAATGGAGAAGGGTGGGCGGATAGAGGTAGTGGGGACTAGGAGATGCCCTGGGGAAAAATGAGGTCAGGAAAGGGGTACTCCCTGCCTAATTCCCATACCCAAGGGCTCCACAAGTTGTGGGCAGGTCTTGGGATTTTCCTTGAAAACCCATCCAACCCAGGCGGTGTTATGTAATGCTAGGTCGATTAGGAACAAGACCACTATTATAGCTGATCTTGTTGCAACATCTGACCTGGCATGTATCACTGAGACCTGGCTGGATGAGAATGCAGGCCCTATTTTGGCATCTGCTGCTCCGGCTGGGTTCTTGGTTGATACACCGCCCGAGGTTGGATTGTAGAGACGGAGGTGTGGCTATCTTTTTTAAAATGGAGCTGGGTCTTGTGGATGTGCCAGTGGGTTGCACTCGATCTTTTGAGTGTATCCTGGGAGCAGGTGTAGGGCTCAGGATTCTCCTCATCTTCCGTCCACCCGGGGATGGTGGAGAATTCCTGAAGGAGTTGCGGACTTCATCATCGAGGTGGCATTGGAGTCACTGAGATGGTTGATTCTGGGTGACTTCAATGCCTGTATCGATGATGAGCTCTCACAGTTTGGGAATAACCTCCACCAACTTACGATTATTTGGGGTATTACACAGGTGGTTACTTCTGCTACCCATATAAGGGTCACTCATTAGATCTTGTGTTTCACCTGGGGATGGAGATCACGGGATTGGGGTGGAACCAAATGGTTGGTCAGACCATCACACCATAGGATTCAGCTCTGGGGCACCCCAATTAGGCCTGCCCCTATGGAGATGGTTCAGTATCGCCCTTTGAGGGGGATTACCCCAGAGGGCCTATTGGCGGTGCTGAACCTATCGGGTCTATCAAGTGAGTGCATGAGTCCAAGGGATCTTGTACTCACCTATAATAAGGCAGTGGGTGGTGCCCTGGACTTAATTGCTCCTGTTCGTGTTCGCCCACTCACTTTGTGCCCAAGAGCCCCCTGGTTTGATGGGTTCTTGAAGGAGCTGAAGAGAGTGGGGTGAAGGCTAGAAAGGGCCTGGCGGAAATCTGGTCTTGATGTTGACAGGCTTAGGTTGATGGACCACTATGAGGTCTATCAATCAGCAATCACCCTTAAGAAGGCAGAGTTCCTGTCCAGGGAGATTGCTGCTGCACGGAACAGACCAGCTCCACTCTTCCAGACAGTCGACAGACCATGCAATCCGGTCTATCTGCAGTCTGGTAGAGATTTTTCACAAATAAAGTGTGATGAGCTTGCTCGGTTCTTCTCAGATAAGATTGCCAGCATTAGATCGGGTATCAGCCCAGCTCTCTCTTTAAGGGATTGCAGAGATCGGCGTGAGGTGGCGAGCACCCATGCTGCCTGGTTCAACTTTAGCAGGTCGGAGTTCATGGACATTGTGAGGATTGTCCAGACTGTATTACCAACCAACTGTAGTTTGGATCCAGGCCCTACACTGCTATTAGTAGGTTGTGTAGATGTTATCTGCCCGATCCTTGTTGAAATTGTCTGGAACTCCTCAGAGCAGGGGGTCTTTCCCAATTCCCTCAAGGAGGTGGTCATTCAACCACTCCTTAAAAAATCCTCCCTGGACCCAGACTGCTTAGCTAACTATAGGCCTGTCTCTAACCTGCCTTTTGTTGGTAAGGTTATTGAAAAGGTGGTTGCTTTGCAGCTGGATGACCATCTCACAAATCACAATGTCTATGATGTTCTCCAATCTGGATTTAGGAAAAAAGACAGCACTGAGACCACCTTGGTTCGAGTTTTAAATTATCTCCTAATTGCGAGAGATCGAAAGACTTGTACTATTCTAGTCCTTCTTAATCTCTGTGCAGCATTTGATACTGTGGACCATGGTGTGCTTTTGGACTGCCTGCAGCTTCTTTGTGGACTGTCTGGAACAGTTCTACATTGGTTTCAATCTTTCCTTACAGGCAGGACACAGAAGGTTGTCACTGGAATTTATTCCTCTGACGACTTCCCCCTGTCTTGTGGGGTACCGCAGGGCTCCATTTTGGTGACCATGTTGTTCGCAGTTTATATGCTGCCATTAGGAGAGATCATTAGGTGATACTGCTATGCAGATGACACCCAACTGTATCTGTCCTTTATTCCCGGACAGGAAGATGTGATCTCCGTGCTTAACAGCTGTCTAGCCCAGATCAGAGATTGGATGGGCACTAGCTGGCTGAGGTTGAACCCAGATAAGACTGAGGTGTTGGTTGTGGACCCTGGTCACCTTGAGGTGGGTCCTGGGGCTGGATTTCCAACTGGCTTGTGGCTTGATGGTGTCCAGCTCTTGACCTCAGACCGGGTGCATAACCTGCACATTAGTTTTGATGATGGTTTGACCCTGAAATCTCAGGTGTCTGCCGTTGTCAAATCTTTTATCATCTTAGGAATATTGCCCGGGTGAAACACCTGGTTCCTCAGGCTGACCTTCCCATATTGGTGCATGTCTTCGTCACCTCCCGCCTTGATTACTGCAATGCCCTTTACCTAGGGCTGCCGGGGGTTGATGTCCACCACTTGCAGCTAGTGCAGAACTCCACAGCCAGGCTTCTGACTAATACGTCTAGGTCTAGTCATATTATGCCTGTGCTGGGAGGACTGCATTGGCTGCCAGTTCAGTGGCAGATCACCTTTAAGATCGGGTTGCTGACCTATAAAGCCCTACATGAACAGGGACCCCAATACTTGCAAGATCTTCTTACTCCCTACTGCCCCCTCCCACTCACTCTGATCCACTGACAAGGAATTGCTAGAGATTCCCAGGGTTCGGTTAAAGACATATGTGGCATGTGCGTTTTCTTAAGCTGCCCCCGACCCTGTGGAATTCTCTCCCTCGTTAGATAAGAGAATGCCTGACCATCTCAAGTTTTAAATCTGAACTCAAAACTTATTTGTTTCTTAAAGCTTACTCTGAATGATTTTAAATATGACTGCTTAATTTAATTTGACTGTTTATTTTAATGTGTTTGTACAGCACTTTGGCTATGAAAAGCGCTTTAAAAATAAAGTTTTACCTTACCTAAACAGATATTTAGGCCAGTAGTAGACTGGAATCTAAACTGAGGTAAGGACTGGACAGATTGGATTGACCAATGGTGTTTATCTGTCCATATTACCAATGTTTCAGATAAATTAACATGTTTTGTACTACAGTCCACAGAGTGCTGTAAAATATTTTCATCTGTCTTACAGCAATACAGAAACACTTGCTTCATTATACAGCTTTAAAAACTACTGGATCTATTGCATACTGATTGTATTATAAGTGCTTTTATTTTCATACTGACAGTTCTAAGCTACTATAAAAAAATCACAGTGAACAGTTGAGTTCTATTAACAACATATAAAATAATGTATGAGCAGTCATACACAACAAGGCTGTGTTTCCAGCGAGGGGTTCCCATGACAACAGAGTGACCTCAAGATCAAAGCTCGAGAGGTCCCTGTTGCCATGGCAACCCTGAGATTGTAATGCAGCCTTGGTGTGTATAATTGCCCCATACCTTATTCTTTATAGTGTATGGGCAACCATAACCCATATTCTTCCTGACCATGTCTTTTTTAGCAGGACTTACTGATGTGGCACTCAAGATGACTTTCCTCTGTGCTGCCTGTTGTGCCCGAACATGCTGCAACACTAACTGATGCTGTTGCAGTACCCAATTAATCATGGACTGCTGGAAGTTATCTCTCTACCCACCCTTTAGGATCACAGCCTCTGCTCTCTCGCCCATCTTCCATATTACTCCTCCCATCTCACCTTTCGGTGCTAAAAACAATGCAGTTTGTTTCTGAAATGTCCATCCTACCTTATCAAACTTCCACTCAGTCCATACATACTAATTTACTGACCAATAACTGTGATGTACGCCATCATTGTATCACATTACTACTGCAGCAGAACAAAAAGTTGTTGTACTGCAGTAAGCATGTCACATGACTTTTCCATACACAATGAAAGCCTCCCCTAAGCTATACTCTGTCTACTGTACATGCCCAGCATTCATCACTAATGGTGCCTGAATTCCTTATCTTCTCTTTTAGATTATTATCACTCTTGTCCCCCCACAGAGTTCTGTCTATTGTCTCACCTTCTCCAACACCATATGTGAGAGCTTTCCATCATTCTTTCACTATAAAATCTATAAAATTAATACTACCTGCTCTTTCTGTTCTTTTCGCAGTATCAACCCATTTTCTCAAGACCAGTCCCTTACCATCTTTCACTCCCTTCAATGTCACATCTGTTGTTCCCAAAAGGCATCATTCTATCTCTGAGAAAAAAAACTTTCCCCTCTTGGCCCTCTTCCTGGTCTTCTCCTACCTCTCCAACCTTGGTAATAATACCACAGCCATGACTTGCCATTCCTTTACATCCAGCACTTTCTCTGAGTTCCTTAAAACTGCTGCAGTCTCCCATCCTTTACAAAACCTAAATTCTCTTTACAACTACTATCCTGTCTCTAACCTTTCACTTCTTAGCCCAGCTCTTGAGTAAGTCACTGTTACTCATTGTTCCACACACTGTGCAGGTACAGCAGAAACAGCCTTGACCCTTTCCAGTTCTGTTTCTGTTCTGGACCCAGTACTGGAGTTGCACTCCTCAGAGTGATTATTGTATTTTCCTGTCTTGAGGTAATGGGTTCCTCTCGCCTCATCATCTTTCATCTTAGTGCTGATATTGACTCTGTTGCTGTTCATCATCCCACCTTGCCGCACTATCTTGGACAATCTCTAGCACCCTTTTTTTCTTGGTTTTATGCCTAGCCCTCCAGCTATTTCTTGTTTATCTCTGATGATTTGCTCCTTATCATCCCCTCCCATCCTCAGTGGTGTACTTCAGTACTGTTGCTTTGCTTTCTCCGCTTTAACATCTGGCTTCTTCTCATTGGACCTGTCATCTAACACTATAATCAGGGCAATTAGGTTCATTCTTATGATACCCTTTGCCTCCATTAATAAGTCCTCCCTCTGCACCCTCTTTCTTACCAAGATGAAAGTAACATAATAATACAAAGAAATACAGTAATTTAAGTTTGGAAAGGACTCTACTGTATGTTTATTATGTCTATCCACCCATCTGCTTCATAAGTGGAGAAGAATAAGTATGCTGCCGAAATGTGAACTCGTTTCTAGGGATTTTCTGCTACCAAAAGATAGGGCTGTGCAGTGTTAGCCCACACAAAACCGGGAAAGAGACATAATGATAATCTTTTTGACAGGTAAAGATATTTAGCTTAACAAAAATTTAAGGATAAATGCTAAGAAGGCCTACAGTACTGCCTCTTCTTCAGGTATCGACCCACTAAACTATCCAGGGTACCCTGTAATTTTCTTGGTAAGAAAACATTTGTCCTGGATCACCTTGATTCTCAGCCAGCAAGCTGTGCCCTAGATTCACCACCAACAGGGAGAAGTGCTTCCTAAATGATACCCCTGAATTTGCCACCTCTGCGTCTCACAGCATGCTTAAGGAAAACAGATCAAATGTCCCTGTTTGTTCAGTTTTGTCAGTGCTCATGAGTATGGGGAAGTCTGAGACAGAGAAATTTGATTTGATACTAGTTTCTGTAACAAAATGAATCAAAGACTGACTTACTCCTATTGGGGAAAAAAAAGTAGATCAGTCAGATAAAACTTCTCCACTGCCAATCACTTACCTATTCAGCCTTTATTTATGATGCTCTGTGTGAGCCTGAACATTTTTTTTCAGGATCTCTTATATTTGCAATACTTTTTTCATCTCTACAACATTGTCCTAGTTTACCATTTCTAAAACAGCAGAAATCCTGATTTAGGCCTTCATCTCCTATCATCCTGATTATTGTAACTCCTACTCAAGATCAAGATTTGTCAATGTGTCAAGATTTGCATTCAGTTGGCTTGCTCCCACCCGTTTGTTCTGGCCTCCTCATAATCCCACTCTCTGCTATCTCCCTTCTTTTAATATTGGTCACCTCTTCCAACTTAGCCACTGTTGTTGGGAGAGCATCTTGCGCTGTTGCCCCTTCCATCTGTAACAGCTACCTATCTAGTCCACCTAACCACATCACCATTCATCATCAGGTTTTGTCTAAAGCCCTGTCTTTTCTCAAACTCTCTGTTTCCTGGCTATCACTTCACTACTATTACATTTCTTTTTGTTTACTTTGGCTATCTGACTCCCAGCTTCCCCTGACTGCACCTGTTGCCATCTTAGCCAGTTATGTAACACATATTCTATATAAACAGTTCCCTGCTATAATGCATTGTATTTAAAATGGTTTTATTCTCTATAGTATTTACACTACATTTAATTTTTAGGGGTCTTACCCTAACTGTGAAACATTTAGAGAGATATACTTTGCATGAGGGCGTTGTACAAAAAATAACATTTATTATACTGTGTTGAATTGTACTGTATGTCATCACCTTACTGAAGAATGAGCAATTTTAACCAAATAACATTGAAGAACAACAAAGAAATGTAATATATTATTCTCTAAAACCGAATTAAGATGTTAGAAAGTGCTGAATTGAGAACTTAAATTTTCTGAATTGAATACAATTAATCAAAAACATTTTGAATTAAATTAGCATGTACTCTTTATAGAGATGTGCAGAATTCTTACATTTTGATCAGATATCGTTCAGAGGAATATTAGACATTTCACCTAATTCCACAGAATTCTGTCAGAAATGGCGTTCCAAAAAGCAACATTTAAACCACGGCTTAGTACATACACTGCAGACATAAGTTTCCACAAACTGCTGAAAACTAATCCATGGTTAGCATAAAAAAGCAGAACACTAACTATATTAAAATATTTGACAATCCCACAGAATTTTTAGTAAAATTCTGAAAGCATTTTGAAAGTGGACTTGATTTTTAACCTGAATTTCACTGCTGGAATTCAGTATTTTATACAGCTGTAATCTAAAGTTAATTTCCAATGTTTAATATTGAAATTTCAACAATTAACACAATATGGTGTACAGTAGAGCATTGTTCTGTATAGAAAGCCATCTTTTTTAAAATGTTGTTGTACCGCAGTTCAAAGGTCATGGAATGTGATTGTACCCTTATGTGGTGCAAAAGCATTATGGAACCTCTAGAGACTGCACAAATCTGTTTCATTCTGAAAGCAAAAGAACTACAGTGCTCACATTTCACATAATACTATAGACTATAAAAAATAAAAGATGAGCAACTTGATATGTAACCAGTGTGTTCTGTCACCTCGGGATTCTGATTCCTATGAGGCAGAGGACAATGGTTGTGCATAGTTGCCCATCCAGTATTCCCTATGTGCTGGCCAAGATTACAGAGAGGGAACCTCGGACAACCCCCCCCAGCATTTGGACAAACTCCCAGGTGTTTTGAGGCTACACCAGCATCTTCATCGGGGGAGGGCCCAATGCCCGCAGTAATGGCTTAAATGCCACTGGATAATGTACTGAAAACAGCTGCTGGTAATAAGGGCACATCAGTAAATGTGGAGAAATGTTTGAAAATGGCACACAAGTATTTCAATACATTTTGAATGCTACTGGTAAAGCCCCAAATTGGGAATTATGCCAGCAGCATTTGTTTTGAAGATCCAGCCCATAATATTGCTGCAGCTTTTCAGCTAAATATCTCTGCTGTGTAATTAAGATGATGCAACCCAGCTGGGAATAGTCCACTTTATTAAAAAGGTAGCTCGATACTGAGAAAGCTCACTCTTTCATTTGCCGCTCATGTCTTTGAAGTTTCTTCATGAAAAGAATTTGTTTTCCTGGGCAACTGAAATGCCAGATAGTTCCCTTACACCATAACTATGAACACTATATTTAACATTCAAAGTAAGAAGAATGCATTTAATAATGATTTGTCAAATTTGAAATGTATTGTAATAACTAGAAAAAGGTTGGTTTTACAGTTTTGCAAGTAGTTGAAATCTGCACATTAGGATTGCACTGAATGCCAGTATTGAAATGTCCAGAATCTAAGACTTTGTGCATTAAAATGACTCAATACATTTGATGATTAAATAATTTCAAATAAGTTTTCTTTTTTTATCTCAGTAACATGCCCTTCATACTGCATGCTGTAATTTTTCTCTTGCAGTCTGCATTGCTCTTTGTTAATTAATTGTTAGATTGCACAAAACCAGTATTTGCTGAAAAGGAAGACTGCAACTTCTGAATAAAAATGTCTCTCCACATGAGCGATACAAATTACCGGGTTCAGCATTCGAATAATCAGAGTGGTGTCCGTAATGAGCGTCCTTTTGCCATAGGACTGGCCACTGTGCTTATTGCTACCATTGTGATGGACGTTATTGGGAATGTGTTGGTGATCTTGTCAGTCCTCCGAAACAACAAACTCCGAAATACTGGTAAGCAGTGTCTTACTTATAGCTTGAAGTGTTTCATTTTTAGACAAACCCTCACAGTAGTACATTCATGAAAAAGGACTTCAACATCAAATGATAGTAACATGGTAAAAGTGGGAAAAACACTCCATCCACATGCAGGTTAACCAAATGCTAAAACTAGCCTGCTCTGCATCTTTTTCACTAAGCAATGTAATTGTTTGAAATACGTAAAATAGTAATAGTTGTTATGTTTATACTATAAATATAATTTGACTACTTGTTTTACCTCAGGGTAGCTTAGTAAATGAAACGTCAGTGTTTATGGTTTTATATCTAAGTTAAAAAAAATACTACTCATACAATTATGACTGTTTTCTAGTACTGTAGCTATGAAGTTATGTGAATGACTGATTGTAATCCTGCCACATAAAGGTTCTAGTTGAATGGGTAAACATTAACGCAGTAGTACAGCAAAACATTTTTCCCCCAAAAGAATAGTTTCTAATGTCATTTATTAAAGTTATTAGCATAAATATTACATGTGTTTTTCTAGGTTATTCCTATTCACTTTAGATGTTTTTAATCCTAATCTTTTATCAGTTTTACAATGCTATGTCTAAGCAAAATGAAGCATCCATCTTCTTTTTTCTCATCTCCAAGGGTGGTAACTAGCGGGGTGCCACAGGGATCAGTACTAGGGCTGGTGCTGTTTGGGATATTTATAGCGGCTATCTCACATGACATCAGGAAAAAGATCAGTCTGTTTCCTGATTACACCAAATTGGGGGCAGTGGTGGACAACATAGCAGGGTGGCAGGGGCTACAGGATGACCTGACCAGACTGGAGGAGTGGTCAGAAAGGTAGCAGTTAGGGTTCAGTGCTAAGAAGTGCAAGGTACTGTACTTCAGGGCAAAGAACCCTGGAGGAGTTACCTGCTGGGGGTTGGGGGAGTGCAGCTAGGCACAACTGAGGAGGAAAAAGATCTAGGGGTGGTTTTAACAGGAAAAATGAACAACACAACACAGTGCAGGAAGACAGTTGCAAAGGCCAACAGGATGCTGGGATATATTGCAAGATGAATCTCCTCAAAGACCAGGAAGGAACCCTTGGCTGTATCCCATCTGGTCCCATAGCCTTGTCCACTTTTAGAGCTGCAGGTCCCTTAAGGACTGTGCCCTGCATCACAGTTTCAGGGTCAACTTTATGAATTGTTCTTCTTGAACCCAGCAAAGTTGGAATGGTTTGGTTTGAGCATGCATATTCGGTGTGAAGTGGTCCCTTTTCACTAATGGCTGTTTTTAACAACTATAAGTAAAATGGGCACCATTAAGATGTTAAGAATGGAGTAGCCACAACATTTGACTCTTGACCCCCTATACCCCATTCTTCATTCCTTTGAAATTGTTGTTGGCCTCTTTGCCCCATAAATGAGGAAGAGGAAGTGGTGGGGGCTGAAACAATCAGAGGATTTAAGAATGCATGGGATAGACATAAGAGAATTCTGGAGGTCAGGGGTAAGGGACAACAGATTTCTAGAAAAACAAAGGGAACTTGCATGCTCAAATGGGCAGACTTGGTGGGCCATAGACCCCTATATGCCAACAGTGTTTATGTATCTCTATATCTAAACACAGCTACTCACCCATTTCTGCTTGCCCTGATGTGGGAATGCTTATAGCAGCCTGACTCATCATTGACCTGCTGCTGTCTGCTCTCACAGAGATTTTGTAATCTTTGTCAAAACTGGAGGGCTGTTGTAATGCCCCTCTCTCTCCAAGGAAACCCTACCTGCTGCTGCCTGCCCTGACATAGCTCATCCTGATACTACCTGACTGCAACTACCTTCACAAACAAGAGTGTACTTCTCTATATTCAGAATACACATAAGGAGCCAGAAGAACTGTGGGTCACCCTGGAAACAGGAAATGGGACAGCCATAAGAACTGGGGTTGTCTACAGGCCCCCAGACCAGGGGGAGGACATAGACACATTACTGTTAGAAGATATACAAAACATGACAGCTAAAGGGGAGGTTCTGATAATGGGAGACTTCAACATGCCAGATACAGATTGGTCAATACCAGCAGGAACATCTGCCAGAACTAGCTCATAGTGGATTCCCTGCAGGGAGGGCCTCAAACAACTGGTACAGCAACCCACAAGAGACAGGGCTATCCTAGATCTAGTACTGACTAACAAAGAAGGATCACAGATCTCCAGGTAGAAGGTCACCTGGGGCCAGTGACCATCACATGGTATGGTTCAATTTGGCTACTACATCTAAATCATCCCATTCAAGGCAAAAATATGGGACTTCAGAGGAGCTGACTTTGATAAGATGGCCAACAGAGTTAAGCTAGCCCTGGCAAAAGAAACACAGGTGAGGAGGTACAGGCAAAGTGGGCAAGCATTAAGGATACAATACTTGAAGCAACATCCCATTGTGTTAGACAGAAAAGGAAGTGCAAAGAAGAAGGAAACCACTTTGGTTCTCAAATACAGTAGCAGAAAAGGTCAGAGCCAAAGGCTGGCCTTCAGAAAATATAAGGAACACAGCGGGATGAAGATAGGAGGCATACCAAACTGCCCTAAGGGAAGCAGGTAAGGCAGTAAGGCAGGCAAAGTCCCAAACTGAGGAAACACTAGCACAAACAGTAAAAAGAAGGTGACAAGACTCTATAGATACATTAGTGAAAGGAGAAAAGTCCAGGGGTATTATAGCTTAATGGAGAAAGGAGCATGTGAGGAGGAGGACCCTGTAAAGGCATCTATCCTAAATAGATACTTTTGCTCAGTATTTACTGAAGAGAAGGTAGGGCAGGGCCACAGCTCAGCATCATGGACACAGGGGGAGGAGGTGAGCACTACTCCTTCCACAAAAGAAAGGGTCCTACAAGAGCGCTAAGCTCCAGGGTGGATAAGGCAATGGGACCTGATGGCATACATCCCAGGGTACTTAAGGAGCTAAAGGAGGAACTAGCAGAGCCATTAGCAGAATTGTTTAGTGAGTCTCTGAGCACAGGAGAGTCCCAGAAGACTGGAGAAGGGCTCATGTGGATCCCACTCCACAAGAGGTGGCAGAGAGGAGGCGGAACTACAGACTGCCGTCTTACCTCAGTAGTGGGCAAGATTATGGAGGTACCTTAAGGAAAGGATAGTGCAACACCTGGAATCCATAGGGGCACAGGATCCAAGACAGCATGGGTTTATAAAGGAAGGTCCTGTCAAACTAATCTCATAGATTTCTTTGACTGGGTAACCAGAGTGGTGGACCAAGGGGAGCAGTTGATGTTGCCTACCTTGACTTCAGCAAAGCTTTTGACACTGTTCCACATAGAAGATTGATAAATAAGCTAGGTAGGCTCGGGTGGGTCAGAAGTTGGTCAACTGGGTGGCAAACTGGTTGACTGGCAGAAAACAGAGAGTGGTGGTAAATGGTATACAGTCAGAAGAGATACAAGTCACAAGTGGGTACCTCAGGGATCAGTCCTGGGGCCAGTCCTATTCAACATCTTCATTAGTGACCTCAGATGGACTAGAGGGTAAGGCTTGTCTGTTTGCAGATGACACCAAGATCTGCAACAGAGTAGATGATCCAGATGGGGTGGGCAGAATGAGAAGAGATCTGATAAACTAGCAGAATGGTCAGAAGAGTGGCAACTGGGATTTAATGCAAAGAAGTGCAAAATCATGTACATAGGAAGAGAAACCCTGAAGCCACTTATAGGCTGGGAGGGAGTTGCTAGCAGTCACAAAGGAAGAAAGAGACTTGGGCATCATCATCACTGATGACCTAAAATCATCCAAGCAGACCTCTAAAGCAGTAGGTAAGGCTAGGGGTGTTAGGGTGTAATAGGGGGTATCACAAGTCGTAAGAGTGGGAGTAATCCCCTCTGCACAAGACATTGGTTAGGCCCCATCTGGAGTACTGCGCAGTATTGGAGGCCAACCTTCACAAGGACATTAACAAATTGAGGCAGTCCAGAGAAGGCAACCAAAATGGTGCAGGGACTGCATCAGAAGACATATGAGGACAGATTAACGGAGCTCAATATGTATACCCTTGAGCAAAGGAGGGAGAGAGGTGATATGATCGAGACATTTAAACACCTTAAGGGCATAAACAAGGTGAAAGAGTCTAACATGTTTAAATATAAGAAAAATAGCAGGACAAGAGGACACAGCATGAGATTAGAGGGAGGCCGATTAAGGGGAATGAGGAAATTATTTTTGCAGAAAGGGTGGTAGATGCATGGAATGGCTTACCACAAGAAGTGGTGGCTATGAATACACTGCAGGGCTTCAAACAGGCATGGGATAGGCATAAGGGAGCAATACAAATGACTATTAATAGATAGGTCACTGACAGAGCAAAGGCCGATGGCACATTTATAAGGTAGAAAAAGAAATGGGCAGACTGGATGGGCCTTGCGGTCCTTATCTGCCATCAACTTCTATGTTTCTATGTTTCTATATATGTAGTGCTGCCATTGCTGCCCTAACAATGCAGGTATGTACCTGAACAGGTCTTTATAGGGACTTTGGCACATACTGACATTTATGTAGTAACATAGTTATTCAAGATTTGAAGGGACTCTAGGACTATTATGTCCATTCAGCAGAACAGATTTGACAGCGTCATATGTTAGTTATTTATAATGATTTGCAACTTAGGTGTACTTCTTAGTCTTTTCCCTATCATTGTTACTGTGTATATTACTTTTGCTCTAGGGTCTCATTGGAGTACTGTATAATGTTGAATTTATCTTAATGATTTTTGTACCAACAATCCTCAGGACCTTATTTATCTCATCACTTGTACACCTTGCTGATTTGCTCATGTTCTTTGTACCCCATGTCCCCCCTTCCCCTGGGTTGCACCTGGAAATGAGCTCCTGCTCAATATACCTTTCCCAGTTACCAGTTTTCAAATAAATACATTTATCAATATATGGAGGAACAATGTTGACTTGTCCTTCCAGGTTAATGGGGTAACACTGGAGGCATTAGGTGGAGCCCCCCTCCATTGTTTGCAAGAATTACAAGATCCCTGTCAGGTCAGGTAGGGACAGGGCACAAAGGATTGGAGCATTATTTGGAATACCTTTCTGGAGCAGCATCAAGAGAGGTCAGCTGGACTCAGGGGTGAGGCTTCCCAGCCATCTCAAATATATATGCTTTGGGCTAGGGGGCTTGGCATCAGTGATGCAGGCTTGGGTTTGCATTTTTTATTGTGGCTGTTTTGAATGTAGGAGTACAATTTTACCATTTGAAATCAAACATCAACATTAACGTTTGACTGAGTTTAACTGGTGTGCCAAGTGTAAACCAAATCAAATTTTAGTTCATATTTTTACCCTAAAGTTCATTTATGTCTGAGAACAACTAAAATTTATTATGTTAAATTATTTCTGCAAATCAGATTTGCAGCTCTAGTTCTTTAACTACTGCATTGAAAATTAAAGTTAATTTTCTGTTGTTGAGCAGACAGTAGCATGATAAAATACACTGTAAGAATATTTATTTGTTTATTTTTTGGAAAAAGGATAGTAAATTATTAAAGAAAAATGGGTATTTTAAAGAAATTGAAGTTTGTACACTCTTGAACCTATTTACCATACCTCAGATAACCCAAATGTGATGCAACAATTTTTGTTATAGTGGATCCTGTTCCTATATTGTTTTCCAAAATTCAATATGCTGTAGTGTTTGTGGTGGATTTTCTTTCTATGCAATTTTCCTGCTGGAAGGTCTGAAATTCAAGTTGACCAAGTAGCTTGTCTAAGCTTCAGACTGTGGGATAATGCAGTCTGGGATTTCTTGGGTCACAAAATGTTCTTTTAACCACGGGATCATAGTACCTTACTTACATGACACTTAAGCATCTTTTCAAATATCCACTTTGGTTTATGTTGCTATATTTTGAAGTTGGAAAAGAAAGATGTGGCACCTTTCACAAACACTAACAAATGTCATTATGTAGATTACAATTTAAAAAGAAAATCCAAATATTTACATTCTGTAACCATAGTTGGCTTCTTGTATATAATGTGGAAATAACCAAAGCCTTGACTGACAACATTTATTTTTTAATTTGTAATTCTGCAGTTTATTAGCCCAGGTTTGTACAGCTAAGATGCATCATCTCATTTTCAGTGGGGTCTTGCTGCCAACTATTTCTGTAGCTGAATAAACTGGATCACTTAGAGGATAAGTGACTTGCCCAATGTAACATAGCACACCTTTGGCCCTTCTGTGTATTAATTATCTGGTTCCCAAATTAGTACATTAAGCACTAGACAGTGGTAGTCAGTCAAAACCAAGTGGACTAAAGCCACTAAATGGGACTCCAAATGCCAGTTGTAACCCTAGACAACACAGCTTCAATACAGTAGATCACACAGCCTCTAAAGACAGCTATCCTATCTTACCTCACATACGGAATGCTTTACTTGTATTTTATTTACAGTGAATTCTATTAAACACCCTTTAATGTGTTATTAACATCATTTAAAAAAAAAATTCATAATATTATCCTTAACTGTGCTGGAAAAAGAAATACTCCAGTCATCAAGATACATTATACAATGGTGTGTGAAAATCCTATAACCTCATTGGTCAAAACATGTCACATGACTGTTAGTAAATCCAGCATAACCCATGGCTGAGGAATAGCATTTGTAAAAAAACATAATTAAACACATTTTAAATTTATTTTACACATGGGTCCATTGCAATAAGGCACTTCATGGTGTGAGTTATTGGGTGATTTACCCACTTCTTGTGTGATTAAGCCACTCAATTACACCTCATGACATACCACACTGGCGTGGGTAAATCCTCAATAAACCATACCCTGTTGTGCCTTATTGCTTAATTCTGGTACTTTAGTAAACTGGAAACATACCTATGAATGGCTCCTCCACACAAAATCTAAAATGACGAATTAGCAATAAAATTGGGCATGCTTGCTGAATAGCATATGCAGATTAAACTCGACAATCGTTTTTTGTTTCTCTTTCTTGTAGGTAACATCTTTGTCATCAGTTTGTCTGTGGCTGACCTTTTAATAGCAATGTACCCATACCCTCTGTCCTTACTTGCTATGTTCCATGATGGGTGGATATTAGGAGACATTCACTGTAAGACAAGTGGATTTATTCTGGGTTTGAGTGTTGTGGGGATCAGTCTTTAGCATCACAGCAATAGCCATCAACAGATATTGTTATATCTGCCACAGCAATAAGTATGATAAACTGTATAACCTGAAGAATACATACGGCTTTCTTGGACTGACATGGATTTTGACCATTGCTGCTGTTTTACCATCTGTCTGTTTTGATGCACTGCAGTATGATCCACGCATCTATTCGTGTGTTTTGGCGCAAACTGTGAGCTCAGCTTTCACTATTGCCACTGTGACTGTCCATTTTATATTTCCAATAATTATTGTTATATTTTGCTACTTACGAATTTGGGCCCTAGTGATTGCAGTCAAGTATCGGGTCAGACAAGACAGCAAACAAAAACTAAAACCTCATGAGTTACGACATTTCTTTTCAATGTTCATGGTTTTTGTACTTTTTGCAGTTTGCTGGGGCCCACTGAATTTCACTGCTCTAGCAGTAGCCATTAACCCTACTATAGTGGCACCGAATGTACCTGCTTGGTTATTTTCTGTAACATATTACATGGCTTACTTTAACAGTTGCCTGAATGGTGTTCTCTATGGACTTCTGAACCAAAATTTTCGAAAGGAGTATACAAGAATATTTATGTCTCTCTGTGGGACCTTTTATACCAGTGTCAAAAGGTGAGACAAAAGGTAGAGTACAAAACAGCAGAGTATCCATCAACAAGAGAAACTGAGGATATATGATATGTGTGCTACTTTATTTATACACTAGGCAAAGTAACAAGACTTAGAAGTTAACTTATGTGTATGTTATGATATTTTGGCTGTTTCACCAATAAACATGACAGGGAAAAATATTTAATTGAGTTCTTTTTGTGTTTGGTTTTATTCTGCCTTAGTTGTAAAGGCTTGCCATGGACTTGATTCTGTTAAAATGTACTATTCATAACTCCCAGAGGTGCTATATCCAATGAATGTGCAAGTAAACCACTACAATATAAAACTTTATGATGATTACAGTAATGTGATCATTCCAAATTACTACATATAAATAATGCATATAATTAAATATTTATTTCAGCATGCTATGCAGGTGCATAATTGTGATCATAAGAACTATAAAATTAATTTTAATCAATATGCAGACCAAATGAAAAACTCTTCAAATAAAGTTTAAAACCATAGACCCACATTTGAGAAGAAACTTAACAAAGCAACATCAGAACCTTTCAGTTACAAACAACGGTGATATCTTTATTGTTGCAGGTTAGTCTGTCAAAAACAGAGAGCATCTCAACTGTAAACTCAATTGGACATACACATATTTAGTTTTTTATGTTTAACCTGGTGCCTAATTATGTGACCCCACACATCATGTGTTCCTGCTGCTTATCTTAGTCCTTTAGCATGACAGAGAGTCATACCTTGATGTTAATCTCTGTAACATATTCTCCTTTGAGGGTGGAGGGGCAGCTGCGATCTTGGGGCGGTAGCTGTGCACTCGAGCAGACTTGATAGACCATAAAGCCTGTTTCTGTTGGCAGATTCATATGTTTGTATGTCCTAGTGACTACAATTTTTTTACATTTTATTTCTGATATATTGTTATGTATAGTTCAAAACAAAAGTAATGTTTTGTGAAGAAATCAGAATACATAACTTACCTTACTTTAGGTTTTATGAAAAATAATAACTAGAATGGGCAGTAAAATATGTTAGAATTAGACAGAAAAACAAAAGATCCTATAGCTCATCATAGCACAGTTATACTCAGCTTTGAGTATCCCATTGGGGGGGGGTGCTCCTACTCCATCTTAACCTGCCTAAAATATAACTCTAAACTGAAAGATTCTGAAAGCACAGTAATGTCATAGTAAACGTGTTCAATATGTTATATTAAATACACTTGTATCCATTTTCAAGACAGAAATACTCTCAATGAGTTATCTCATACACAATACATATAAATATTGCAGTTCCTTAAAATGTAACCCTTAGTGTAATCTGTAGGCTATTAGAATTAATTAAAATAGAAAATATAGATTTTCAGCAAATGAAGACAAAGAGCACCTTTTGAGCGAGCTGACTTGATCATGATCTCACAATCAATATCAAACGCAAATAAAAAGGTGGTTGTAGATTAAAAAGTAAGTTATGAATCTTAAAGTGAAATTTGAGCTGCTTGCATGCTTGATGTCTTCTGCAAATTTTAAAATGGTATTCAAAATACTCTAATTATAAATATCAGTTTTTTATTAAAAAGTTTTATTTTTAAATAGAAAAAAAAGCAATACAGAACTATATCATTACTATACTTCACAGTAAAAGGAGAACACATTTCCTCTTGCATTAACATAATCATGTTCTAGAATATAGCATTCCTGCTGTAGCTTAGCAAAATTGGTTAAAAAAGAAACAAAATGGAAGAAAAATATATGGAACACAGCTATGATAAATGTGATTCTAAGTGTGATCTGTTTTGTATGGGCAAGTAGTTTGACTTGATTCATAACTTGTTAAATAAATTTCTATAACAGTTTCTTAAAAATGAGGACCAAATTGCTTCAAATTCCTCTCATTTGTTCAGTAGTAGGTAACTAATTTATTTATTAGCTGTACTACTCAGATAGTTCTGCACTGGTATTTACAATGCCTCAATAAAGATAACTTTCCAAAGATCTTCAAGTGTTCTAACGTAAAGGAGAATACTCCTGTATATTTCTGATTTGGATATGTCTGATGTATTTATTATACATTACATCAGTTACTGTACATATGTCAATAAGAGATCAGACATTTCTGCTGTTGCATCACATATCTAGAGTCTGAGACTCTGACATAAGGTAGTAAAATGTCAAGCAAGCCTCCATGTGCATGCAAATGGGTCACTTGTAATACAGCCCCTCCCATTCCCTGATGTCACTGCAGCAACAGAGCAGAAGAACACATAAGGATATCAATGCTGTCTATCCTGATTTTAGTTTAAGTTTACAATGGCTTAAGACATTCTGTCATGTAACTCACACAGGGAGTAGTACTCGTAGCCTTAATACTGCATGTGTAGAGCAAATAATACATCTACTAGCATTTCATTCACAGGAAACAGAATCTGTTTCTTTGTACTTCTCATTTCTGTCTGTGACACAGTTGCAACATGTGGAGAGCAGTAGAAAGAATCAATCAATCAGACAATCAAGCAGTCAATCTAGCAGTCAATGAGTCCATCAGTATTGCACCAGGTGAACACCCTTGAGAAGATTCATTTACAAGATAGGCCTGAGCAGTTTCCCAAAGGTTCACACAAGACTGAATTTCTCCTTGCACAAATTATACACCCCCCTTTCAGCAGCCTGAAGGTGGAGAGCTAGATCACTTACTTTGTAAAGTGTATTGTTTTACATTTCAAATGCTCCTTACATCTGGGTTTCTGACTGGAAATACCAAGATAAAGAATGCATATGACATGGGAGGAATGAGCTAATCAAATACAGAGCACTGCAAACACTGAGACTGATTAGTTTCTTTACCTACAACAGCTGAAGTGTAGCATCTGATTTGTGAGGGACATTACGGGGGGGGGGGCCTGCCACAGCTTGTCTTCAGTACATTCAAAGTGAAGTGTTGTAGCTCTCTCATCACTGCTAATGGTTTATAATGGGAGCACTTTTAAAGTCATGGACCTGAGGGGCCATCACAGTTCCCAAGGAAGTTAGGGGAACTTGTTAAGGGTTTAGAGAGTAAGGGACTTTAGTAGGATTTGAACCAGAGTTTCCCAATTATTGTACCTGTGCTTTAACCACTAGATTGCCCTTGTTCCATATGCTGCAGCTGATGTTGTCCTGGTAACCTATTCCTTGTTATAGCTGAACTCGTTATTGCCTTACAGCAGCCATCCAATCACTGACTGCCTAGTTACAAAGGGAAAGGGGCATGTTTGCAAGATTGTGTCTCACTGCTGGTGTCAATCAAAACAGAGAATGTTAACACACACAGAACATAATACAACAGCTATATAATACCACTTAAGACTCTTGTTGTACCCAGAGTCACTTATTGGGTAAACTGTTTTTGATAACAGAAACATTAACACAACACATACAGGCACTTCCTTATAGGCATACTGGGCTGGATATTCAAAAGGGTTGCACCATGCGCAAAAGAGTTGCGCCTGCGCAGAATCAGTGCACCATTCTGCCATATTCAGCAGGAGGCAGTTGCACCCCCCAAGTCATGCTGAGCAACAGCACAATGCTAATAAAGGCATGCTCAACCAGAGGGGGAGGAGCCATGCATAAACTGCACAGCCCGATATTCAGCTGGGCTGTGCAGAGTTGTGCAGGTGCAACCCCCAACCTGCGCCTGCACAACTTTAAGCAAAAAAAAAAGGAGTAAGTCAAGGGCACCCACAGGTGAGCTGCCACATTGGAGGGTGCAACTCAGCAGCTGCCACTTGTTGGTGGCCCTCCACTTCTTCCCTGTGCCTCCCCTGCAGCCCGATCATGGGCATAATAGTAACCCCCCGACTGGCCCGATCATGGGCAAAACTGTCATCCCCGACTGGCCCGATCACGGGCAAACCAGTAGTAATGCCCACCCCCACTAGCCTAATCGTGAGCAGAACAGAGTTCAACCCTCCAAGAACACATCCCTGGTGGTCCAGTGGACCACGAAGCCTAATCGCGGGCAGTAGAGTCAACCCCCAGGTCCAAGTACCCTGGTGATCTAGTGGCCTTCACCCCACCCACCCATGGAGCCCCGCCCCACTCCCCCATCAGCCGGTGGGTGGCAGCACCCCACCCGCCTGCTGCCCCGATGCCCGCCGACTGACTGCATGCCCATTGGTTCAGAGCAAGAGCCAATGGGCATGTAGCCCATACCATACATGGCAGTCCAGCTACTGTATGTAAATGAATGAATTGAGAATGATGAACATGGGTATGTTGAGACAACTATGTGAACTCTTGCATGAGCAGCTGCACCCCAACACCAGATGTAGCCATGCCATGACAGTTGAGGAGAAGGTGACAGCAGTGATGTGCTTCCTAGCCACTGGGACATTCCAAAGACAAACAGGGGACACCACTGGGGTATCGCAGTCTGCCACTTCACACCTCTTGACCCAGTTCCTTGAAGCTTTCCTGCCACACGCTGGTGAGTTCATAGTATTCCCCAGCATGGCAGCAGAGCGCAGAGAAACCATGCAGCAATTTTATCGTGCTGTGCACCTACCAGTGGTAATTGGTGCCATTGACTGCACCCATGTTCCCATTTGTGCCCCACCTGGTGATGGCAGTGAGGTGTATGTCAACAGAAAGGGGTAGCACTCCATCAATTGCCAGGTGGTGTGCGATGTGACAGGGTGCATCAGCAATGTCCATGTGCAGTACCCCGGCAGTGCCCATGATGCCTTCATCTGGCACCAGTCCTGGCTGTGCCAGGCCTTTGAAGAGGGCAGAATACCCTGTGAGCCCCTAGTCAGTGAGTAGCAGCAAACAAGGCACACACACTCACACACACACACCACAGCAGGGGTGGGGATAGGCAGGGGAAGGCAAGGAAGGAAGAAGCCTGGGATAGCAACACAGGTGGTGCAATACAGCAGTGGGCAGACAGCAGAACATCACTAACAGGTGCACATCTCTCAACAGGAGACAGCGCCTATCCCCAGCAACCCTGACTGCTGACACTGGTACCCCGGCTGGCCACAGTGGCCAATGAGATGTACAATGAGGCACACGCTGCCACCAGAAACATCATAGAGAGGGTGTTTGGCATTCTGAAGATGTGCTTCCGATGCCTAGACACGTCAGGCAATGCCCTACAGTATAGGCATCAGAAGATATGTCATATCTTTCTAGCCTGTTGCATGCTGCACAACATAGCAATGAATCATGGGATACAGGCACCTCAACCTGAGGGACAGGCTGACAGTGACCCAGAGCCAGTGGTCAAAGGGATAGTGGAGCAACTTGAGAGGAGAGATCCTCATATGGCCCGCAGGGCCCTGGAACACAGGGCCACCATCATCAGGACACTATCACAGATCAGAGGGTGAGTACACACAGCACGGCAACAGGACACAGTACAATGGTAAACAGTTTATTGTGTACAGACAACCACAACAGTGCTGACAACCAACAAAGCATGTGCACAACACAGTGGTACTGAATGCACGCATGACATCAGTGAGATGGGTGGATTGTGCAGGACACACATATGATGAGGATACACAGCCATGGTACAGTGATGTAGGCGATGCCTAAAGTGTGGCGGCAGTGTGGGAAGGGACACCATGGCTGTGCATGTGTGAATGTAGTAATGATTGTGTGTGTGTGCACATGTGACAGCGTAAATGCAAGTGTGTGCAGATGTGTGGGAGTGCTAGTGTGCACAAGTGAGTGTCAACAGTGCACATGTGCATGGCAGCCATACCTATCTCTGGTAACTACCACCATGCACATGGCGCACAGCACATTTGCGGGACACAGATCCGGGTGCTCTGAGCTGAGGACACAGTAGGGGAGGACCATGGTGAGGCTGGAAGGGCAGACTGCCTGTGCCCCCACTGACCAGCAGAGCTGGACAGGGTGGCCAGACGCCCATGGCGGCACTGGGCGCCAGCTGATGCACACAATGCAGTGGTGCTCATGCCAGTTCCAGTCCTGTGGCTGTGTGTGGCCCGCCTGTGGGCCCCTGTACCATGGGTGTGCTGACCCCCTTACACAGCCTGCTGCCCTCCATGCACCCCATGCAGCACTGTGGTGAGGTTGACCACTGTGGCTGTGAGCCCAGCAAAGCCACGGTCCAGTGTGGCAACCATGCGGCCCAACCTGTCCACAGCCCGCTGCTCCACCCATGCAAAACCCAGGGACACCGACACCCGCATCTGTGACAGCCCATGCCTGAGCTCCTGCCACAGGCCATTCAGGTCCATCTGGGCCTCCTGCTGGAATGTGAGGGCAGCCTGGAGCAGAGGGCGGGCCCCCAGGGCATCCGGCTCTACGGCCATGGCACCCTCAATGGCAACTGGTGCTGGTGCCTGCAGCTCACCATGGTGGGAACGCTGTTGCACCAGCAGAATGTCCTGCAGCTGCAGGGCACTGGTGGTGAGCTGTGACCCCTGTGGGACCTGCACCCCTACTCGTGGAGGGCACTGCATGTCCAGTGGGGCACACATGGCCCCCACAAGGCCAATCACCAGCTGCACATGTACACCCATGCTAGCATGGCTATCCACCCCCCTGGCACCCATGATGCAGACTGCACCCTACCCCACCCCTGTGCCCCCCTCCACAGGTAGGATGTAACCTCCCTCTGACACATCCAACTCCATGTCGCTGGTGACCGTCAGCAGGATCACTTGCCCACCACTGAGATTCTCCACCTGGGCATCCTCCAGGGCTGCACTGTGGTCCAGGTTCCTGCCACCTTTGGAGCCCCCCTGGCAGGTGTACCCCATGTCCAAGTGAGTGCTACACATGGGGCGTGGCTGAGGGTCCATGACCGGCACCTGTTTCAGAGGTCGATGGCAGGTTCTCCTCCTTCTCTGCCTCTGGTTCCATGGCAGCCATCCCAGCCTGGTCCTGGCACACTGCAGGCCCTGCACACACCACTGTGGAAGAAGATGGGACAGAGTCACTGACCAGTATGTGCACAGTGTGCCTCACCACCACCAGTACATGCACACCCTAGGATATGTGCCACTCACCACAGACATGAACTCCACATGCAGCAATCCCACAGACATAGACCATGGCCACATGCACACACCCACACCACAGTGCACATGCCCCAGCCTGACAGCTGTGGATGCAGCCTTGCCAGGTGGTGTTCACATGCAAACCCACCCCATGTGTACAGTGTGCACAGCAGAGCACCCCCACAGTGTACCCCAGGCATGATGGCAACACCAACACCCAGCACCTGTGCAGTTACACCATGCAGGGTGCACACACGCAGATACTGACCTGTCCTAGGTGGTGTGAGTGGTGTCTCACACCCTCCTCCAGGCACACTGGCAATAGCCACCGGGTGAAGGGTGGATGCCACCACAGCCATGAGTGAGTCCTCCTGTGGCTGTTGTGTGGATTGCGGGCCACCTCCAGTCTGCAGTCTATCATGGAGCTGCTGTGCTTCCTCCTCCTTGGGCTGGTGCAGCAGGTCATTCCAGCACTTGTGCACTGCATCAGTCATCCTGACATGGCTGCTGAGGGCATTCACCCCTGCCATCACCTCATCCCATGCCTGGCACACCACCGCGTCTGTCACCTTGTCGCAGCACCTGCTTCCTCTCTTTGACACCATGCACCAGCATCTTCAGCTCATCCTAGGAGAAGCAATGTGCCCGTATGCATTCAGGTCATGCTGCAATATCTATGGGAGAGATGTAGAGGGAGATATGTGTTACCAGCTGTAGCGGGCCAGTGTTGTGTTGCACATGCAGAACAGTATGTGCATGCCACCCCAACACCTGTACTGCCAAACTTGTAGTGGTGTGGTGATGGCACAGGCCAGCATGTGTGTGTACAGCACACACAGCCACTGTGTACTGTGGCCACCCCTGTGTGCACTGTGCCACTGCACGACTGATGGTATACACAGGCACCACCAGCACCCATACCATTCATGTGTTCCCAGGGACTGTCTTGCCTAATCGAAGAGTCACAAAGGAATAATCACACTTGGCATTCACACATCAGCATAACTTATTGCAAGCAAAAGATAATTACACTTCATGTAACAGCAATGTCACTATCAGCATTAATGATTACACTTTAGCATTCATTCATTAGCAATATTACTATCAGCATTAATATATACTTCAATTAAGCAAAACATGATACATCACCGATTCAATAAAGCATCATCCAAGCCCTCTTCCAATGGCTGGAAGCCCTTGTCAGCCTGGCTAGAGCCCCCGAACCGTGAACTGGCCCACAGCCGGCGTCCACCTTGCAGGTGAGGAGCTCAACCAGGCATTGAGAAAGCTACATTTATATCTTATTCTATGCTAAAATAACCGTGCAGCCTTCATTGTGTTATTTTCCCCATTCTAGAAGCTGGCCGGCTTCCAGGATGTTGCAAATTCACACAATAAGGACTGCTCAGAATTCCACACCTGCTAGGTCACTGTGCTCCAAACACTGGCCGGGTGCCTAGAACACTATGAGCTAAGCAGAAGTTTAAACAAAACTACAAAAACAGGTTGCCTGATAATATGCGACCTTCAAGTCAGCAAAATACACTGTCTGAAGCAAAACATAATAATGAGGCTATCTAAAGAGCAAAACACCAATTAAATGAAGCAGCATGTAAAATGGAGTCACACAATACAAAATGGAGTCACATAATACAAAATGGAGTCACAATAATCAACATATTATACTATCACTACATTCGGTCCTTTGATTATTGTGAATACGATTTGTATGATATTGGTACCATAGCAAAATTACTACGAATATAACATGATAAGTAACAAGTCACTACAGCAATGATTATGATAGGATGTATCAGAATATTTAACACTTTTGTAGCTGATGGAGACCATCCTGTAAAAATATCCCACCAATAATGAGTAGTCTCTTGTTGAATCTTGGAACTTAAATCAATCATTTTATTTTTAACTATCGTAGTTTGCACCTGACTTTGCACTAATGATTTATTTCTTATTGCCAAATGAGCCTGCATTACATCTGTTTCCTGAATTATCTGTTTAATTTTAGTTAACGAGATATTCAATCTTGATTGATCTAAAATATTGGGCTGCCAATACAAAATAAGCTTCTGCTCATTATCAGGGACCTGTGCATTTTACTGTGGTGGATGACATTACAATCCAATGATTACTAGGAATCCATGATTTGACACGGTCCTCCACACATATTCATTATTACTCGTTAAATCACTCTGGGCCTTATTTCTTTGCATTATAGAATACATATGTTGCATTGTGCATTCTGTTCAATCAATAAATCGTGAAATATTTTCTGCTACTCCCATTCCCCATACCTGTGAAGCATTAAATAACTGCAAGAACTCAAAATCATAATTCAAAGTTAATCTTTGGGGTAAGAAAACAGTTGGCATCCATTGAGCTTGTAAGTTAATTAAGCTAAATACATCAATTCCTACTGCCTGAAGCCTGTTAGTCAGTGTTCTATATCAACACTATTTAAAATTCCATGCCTGCCCTGCTCCACCTAATAGTGTATCATACCAAGCTCTTTTATATTTGCATTTTCTACTAAACATAAACGTTATGTTAAAATGGATTACATTTTCTGATACAGCTGCGCTACTGATGTACATGTGGATGGAACCTTAACTATACTATCATTGCTAATTACAGGATGATTTTTCAACACTGTAATGTGATCTGCCAAGTAGTTCTATTAGTTATTGCAGTAGCATTCATGCAGAATAACGTGTCTATGTCAATCAAAGTAATACTTGCATTGAAAATGTCTGTTTGATTCATGCAGCAATCAAGACTATGTTGTACAGTCACCATGCAACTATTCGGTAAGTTGCAGCATTTAATAGATCTTATTCTGCAAAGAGATTTCATCTGTTTGTAGGCATATTGTCCTGAGCCACCAGTTGTCATCAGAGATTGACCCCTGGTGAAAATGTCATGTTCAGTACCACACACTTCTGTCTGGATGGGCAGCTAAGTTCCCTGGGTTCTATCTTTGGTATCATTTTCCAACTCCAGGTTCCTTTACAACCAGTGTCATTACAGTTAACCCTTTGAATCCTTCCTCCAGGGGTAACTAGCTCTGCCAAATGGACCATAAGACACACCAGCATTCCTTTTAAATCCATTGCTGGACCTAGAAAGACACAAATTTCATTATTCTCGAAGATAACATTTATGTGCAGGCACGTATTCCATTTTCTTTCCTGATCTGATAATTAACACTGTGTTGTCTCGTCGGTGGCTATCACCAGAGTTGGTTCAGGAGGGCCATTTGGGTTTGTAACCCATATTTTGGCACCATTATTAAAACCTCCTGTAGATCTAAAACCTTTATCCCCCTTGCTGTTAAGAGTGTGGGGCTTGTCCCTTTATAGGGGTCACTTTGTTAACTGGAATAATTAACAATTGAGCCACTCTGTCATACTGTTGAATTAACAGATTTTGTTCTCTACTATTCAACAAAATTACTTTCACTTCTCCTTGGTAATCACAATCAATCACCCTCCCAAAATTTGTATTCCTTGAGGGCTAGTTCTGATTTAGGTGCTATCCAACCAAAATGTCTCGGTGGAATTTGTATTCCAATACCAGCTTCTATCACTTGAATGTTTCTGCTGTTTATTCTGTATTCTTGAAGGGCATGTAAATCAAGTCCAGCAGCTTCTGGGTTGCCCTGCAAGAGACAGAGCTCCTGGTGTAATTTCCCAATATAACACTGTTTCTGTAGTTGAGTAAGCCTGCACTTGCAAATTAGGAGTTATCATTCGCATTAAGGGGGTCTCAGATTCTCCAATTGGTCTATTATTTAAAATCTGTAATGCTTCATGCAAATTCTCTTTCCATTTTATGAGCTCCCCCAATTGTCCTTTCACAATATGAGAGTTGGTCTTTGTTGCCCATGTTGGCATATAGGACACTGAGCAATAACAGTTTTAACAAATCCAATGTTAGGGGTACACCTACTATATGCCCACCTGTAAGTGGCTTTCTCTCCCAAATGTCCACATTTTTGATGTGCCCATTTTGCCAGCCCTGATAACTGCTGACTTTGAATTTCTTCAATATCCACTGGAAGAATCTTTGCTTTTTCATCTGCAATAGAATTATACCATCGTTCTAGTGTATCTGAAGCACAATAAGCATCAACATGAAATACAGTGGTCTGAGTATTTTGCACCATAGTCCATATTTCCTGCCACAGTTCTTTTCCCCATATTTCTTTCGAATAAATTTTCCACTCATCCTTAGCCCAAGTGGGCAGCCAGGTTGTTAAACCATTGGCTACAGACCATGAATCAGTATAAATATGACATGTACCTTGCAACCTTTGTGGGTATTACACTGGAAGGGAGGAAGGGTAAACACCTCCCTCCAAGCTCCTACAGTGGAAGACACAGCTCGAGGTGCAAGAGACAGCTCGAATACTGTAGCAATAAAAGGTTAGCTGTAAACACAGGCGAACAACAAAACAAACACACATCAGTTTAAAAATAAAACAAGATTATTTCCATAGGATGAAAGAAGCCAGCGTCCCTGGGTTCCCTTATCCTAAGCATGACAAATGTCCAGATTGATGGTAATACCGTACATACGTATCTCTGTAGATGGTAAACTCTCAAAAACAGCTGTAATAGTCCTTTTTCAAAATTGTAAAAGTTTGTTCCTCTTCACTTAGAATACTAGTTTTGCAATAAAAAGTCAAATTACATGGTTCACTCTTGGTGTGCTTTCATGAAAACATACATTTTGTGTGAAAAGTTGTGCTTTAGGCGTAAAATACACATCAAGTTTGAACTGGTAGTAACATAAAATGTTGAAACACAAGAAGGTCAAATAACGTGCAAAAGGTCACAGTGTGCATGCAAGGGTCATTCAAACCCAGCCATTCCTGTAGTGTCCTTGAACACCACCAATATTAAAATATCTTTACACAATAAAACTGCTGGCCAAGACAGTACACACACATACACATACACAAAAAGAAATACTTAACACAAAATAAGACTGACATTGTTTCACACCAATTTGCTGAGGTAATGCCCATAGTTCCATTAGAAAACTGTACGTGGTTTAGATATATGTGTTGCCTCCTGCCTGTCTTGTAACACTGACAATTTTAAACCAACACATTTATACATATTGCCATGCCAAATCTTTCCAGAACAAAACACTTTTAAACACATCATCTGTAAGTGAACACATCTCGTATAACATGATTACACCTTTTGGCACATAACTAAAATATGGCACTCTGCCATTTTGCAAAAGTTTCTGGTTTTAACTAGAAGTATGATAAAGCCATTTATAGCTGTTAACACATTACATTTTCACCTAGCAGTGGCTTGGCACGTTGCTTGCAAACTACAACTCTTTCTGCACATTGCAATCTATGACGTCATAACTCTTCACCATCAACACTACCTGCTCCAAGCAAACAAAAGTTCTTCACTGACCCTATCTAGGCAGCACAAATGTTCCATTAAAAATAAAGCCAATTAAAACAGTCGGCTATGAGGCCAGCTTCTTCTTCCTCTTTTTTTCTGTAACCTGTTGTGCCTGAGGCAGATCAATCCTATCTACTAACCTTGACAACAGAACATAATTACAGAACACAGATATAAGCTAGAAAATATGCCTGAGAAAGACGGAACATTACCTTGTTTAGTATACGTATTACAGAAATAAAACAGACAGACATAAAACAACTTTGAATAAAAAAAATTCAGACTTACCCGGTGCCAAGGTATTTTTCTTCTTCTTTTCCGATACACTAGTCTAAGTAGGAAAACTGACTGCAGGACCTTCGTGATAATTTCCAAACGCTGCAGCTATTAACTCTTTCAAAGGTTTTAACCCTTTGAAAGGTTTTCTTTTGGCCATTTTAGTAACCTGCCAAACCAAGTCTTTTCCAGAGCTCTGGTTTGCAGTTTAAAACAAACAAACAAAAATCTCTAACAGTACTAGGTTGAGATCCATCTGGTAGAGGTCCCCAGTACTTGGGTTTAGGATCAAATGTTTCAGCCTCTATAGGAGGCAAGGGAACTTGAAATTGATACAGAAAAACTTGAAACTACACAGATAGGCAACATGGGGGGAGGATTTTCAAATCATCCCGTCTGTAGTCACCTACTGTGCGTACATCCACAGTAGTTTATTTTTCTTTTTCTAGATGTTGCTTATCTAACTTTACTTAACCAGCCGCTGCTTTTCTCCTAAAAGCAGCCTGAACTGTGAAAGCCATCATTGGCTCTAACAGTATATACTTGCAGCAATCACAAATTACAAGTACAAAGGGCAGCTGCCCTTGCTTGTTTGAACCTTAATACACCTTTTAAAAAAAAGAACTCATCCTTTTTCCTAAAAATAGACATTTTATTTTCGAATCCTGCCGACTACACCAAAATTGTCTTGCCTAATCGAAGAGTCACAAAGGAATAATCACACTTGGCATTCACACATCAGCACAATTTATTGCAAGCAAAAGATAATTACACTTCATGTAACAGCAATGTCACTATCAGCATTAATGATTACACTTTAGCATTCATTCATTAGCAATATTACTATCAGCATTAATATATACTTCAATTAAGCAAAACATGATACATCACCGATTCAATAAAGCATCATCAAGCCCTCTTCCAATGGCTGGGAAGCCCCTTGTCAGCCTGGCTAGAGTCTCGAACCGGGAACTGGCCCCACAGCGATGCGTCCACCCTGCAGGAGAGGCTTCTAACCAGGCATTGAGAAAGCTACATTTATATCTTATTCTATGCTAAAAATAACCGTGCAGCCTTCATTGTGTTATTTTCCCACATTCTAGAAGCTGGCCGGGCTTCCAGGATGTTGCAAATTCACACGATAAGGACTGCTCAGTATTCCCCACACCTGCTAGGTCACTGTGCTCCAAACACTGGCCGGGTGCCTAGAACACTATGAGCTAAGCAGAAGTTTAAACAAAACTACAAAAACAGGTTGCCTGATAATATGCGACCTTCAAGTCAGCAAAATACACTGTCTGAAGCAAAACATAATAATAAGGCTATCTAAAGAGCAAAACACCAATTAAATGAAGCAGCATGTAAAATGGAGTCACACAATACAAAATGGAGTCACATAATACAAAATGGAGTCACAATAATCAACATATTATACTATCACTACAGGGACGAGGGGTGTCCCAATGCTTGCCACCTGGCATTGCACCATACCCAATTGGCTCCCTAGGGGACATGTGTGCCACACACAGGGTGTGGACATTACAGATGGTATGCATACAATAGCAGGCTACCAGGCACAGACCACATGGTGCTTTTGATGTCACAATGGGATCTGCACAGTCCAGACCCTGTGACCCCTGGACTGTGGCTGTATACCACCGTCAGAAGGTCTGCGACCATCCATGTCCCTAGTCCTGGGTGTCAAACGTGGGTCCATGAACCCCATGTTGGTGTGACACTGTTGTGAGGCATACCTGCAGGCCACAGTGGCACCCCCCGGCCCAGTGACTGCCACACACAGTGTGCAGGTGGTGCAAGCATGTCTCTGGCTGATGCTGGTGCACAGGCCCAGCACATGAATCAGTCAGCTGGACAGCTGGCCCAATGGCCTTGTGCACCATTATGCAGCACCCTAATAGCCTGTGGGCCTGCATACGGCAGCCCTGTGCCTGACCTGTACAGTTGTGGACTGCTGGTGTGCAGTGTGTGTATGCCCCGGCCTTGTGACGCACAACTGCCATACCACCAGGCCTCCGGCTGCTATACAGACCTGCCTCTTGCTGCTCTGCCTCCTATGACATGGCTCTGTACAATGTGCCTGTTCATCTGCAGCTTCTGATGAGTGCTGCAATCTCACATCACAACACCGGTGGAGCACTGCTTGCCCTTATATAGCCCACTGGGAAATCCAGCCTGTCACGCATGCTAATGATCAGATAATGATATGCTAATCACAGTGTTTGCACCCTGCATACACGAGTGCCCTCATTTGCATGTGCCAGTTGAATATGGGCCTGAATAGTGCCAGGAAATCTGCTTAGCACTGTGCAAATGTTAGCGCTTTCGGAAGTCAACCCCCCCCTTTGTGGACTGCTGTTTATCCCTGGCCTCTGTTACATTCCCCCTGTTTGTGTCTACCTCCCCTTTACCCCCATTTCCATTCTGTAAATATTGTGGATATATACATTTGTTATTCCTGCCACTGTGTTGTTAGTCTTTCTTATCATAGTTGTAGTCCTTTGCATGCTAGCCCTCTTAGTAGTAGTGTTCTGTGTTGGGTGGGGGGGTTGCTTTAACATTTGTTGTGTTTGTACAGTTGGCCTTGTTAGTTTTAGTGTTGGTCCATCCAGTTATTGTTCACGGATTGGTTATGTTTGTTGTTTATTGTTTTCATTTGGCCTTTGCTTTGTTGTGTGTACTGTTATGTTGCCATTCATCTGTTGCATATTACATTAATGTTCCTACAGTTTACTGTGTCCTGTGTCATTCTTGGGTGCTGGGGCTTTCCCTTCATGTGTACTGCTCCTTGGTTCTCACACATGGGTCCTGGTGGTTGCTTGCCATTCGCATGCCTGTGTGTCATTTCCTGGGTTCTGCACTGCGGTCTGCACCTGGGATCTTTTTCTGGGCTGTTTCATTGCATGTGTCCCAGGACAGGCTGACTTCACTATGCACTGTGTTCCACTGGGTGTTTGCACTGCCTGCCTGGGTGCTATATTCAGTGCTGTTTTGTTTGCTATATTCAGTGCTGTCCTATTCCTGGGCAATGTTTGCCCTGCACTCCTGGCCCTACTTGCCCGGCTTCCTTTGCTCGCTATATTCAGCTGGTTTTACACCATGCTATTTCTTTTGATTATTGCTTACTTTCTGCTCTGCGCTAAGTTTGCCTGCCGGACAGTGCTAACTTTGCCCCGAGGCAAGGTTTTGAATTTCTGGCCCCTTGTCTTTTACACAGTAAAGAAGAAAAAAATATTTTGTATAAAGACAGTTTATTTGAATTGGGAGCTAAGATGTCTTACCCTTTTCCAGCAAAGTTCATCACTTACAGTACAACTTGGTCAAACATGTATTCTTCAATTCTGAACAAGTGTTAATTTTCATACAAAATAAGGAAAAGAAAGAGCAAGAAGACAATTGAAGACTGACCAAAGTTGCTGAAGATTTAGAAGAGATCAAAATAGATCCAGTTGATTCAGCTGATCTTTCATCTATACTTTATCAAAATGACTTATAAAAATCAAACCTATCTGACTCAAATTGGAAATGACACATGGGACATCGAACTGATTTAAAATGGGCATCTGAAAAATGTACAACACTTTGATTTGATTCAATTGGGCATTCCTCTTCTTTCTATATCTTGGTTTAAACATTGTTCATACTGTTTTATTATTTGATTATTTGGGGATGATTAAATAGAGGACCAGATTATTTTGAAAAGTGAAGTTAAATACTGTAACACATATGTACCACTGATTCTTGTGACACAGCATTCTTATTTATTATTATCTTGAAATCTTTTTAGATTAAAGATATTTTGTTGCTGGGTTCTCCCCACATCTAAAGGACAACAGAAAAACACAATTTATCACCAGAAAAGGACCGCTTGGGCCACCCAGTCTATGTAGATGTTCCCTGCCTAATCTGTCTCCACAGTCCCTAACTGGTCTCCAGTAACCCTCCTTCCTCTTTGCCTGTTTACTAAATGGGGTTGCCACTAAAAGGCAATCTGAATTGTCAGATGACATCCCTGAGGAAATGGAGATTGAAAGGGGAGGGAGTGGGGGGAAGGGGACAGGTGGAGAAGTGGAGGAGTTAGGTGAGGTCGTGAATGGCAACAGGTGGAAAAGGGGAGGAGCCAGGTGAGGTCATGAGTGACATGTTTAAGGTGAGTGATCCATACACCATGGGGGGAACAGGATTGGTTGGAGGAAGGAGCCAGGTGGGGTCCTTACAGGGGTCCTTAGGGGGTTTATATGCCCATGCCTCAAGATGCTCTCCTTTTTTCTGCTGGGATCTTTCATTTTGAGTGGGTGTCAGCACAGCATTTGGCAAATTTTTCTTAATTAATTTACACCACTAGGTAAGGTATTACAACTCTGGGGCCTGGGCACCAGGCCTTGAGGGTTTTTGCTATGTTTGTGTGGCTTTCTTTGCTGGCAATTGGCTGAAATATGTGTGAGGATACATAGGTAACACAACTGATTGTTTTCTGTTTTTTTCTTCTATTCTGCTGGTTTTCTCTTGTTTAGTTATTAGGTGTGGTGCAGGGCCTACTGGTCACATGGCCAGGAAGAGGCCTGCCATAGCTGTTTTAAGGCTGATTTTATTTCAGAGGTAGAAGGAATAGCTAAATATGTATACCTCTGTGGAGCTTTAGGTGTTAACCAAGTAACTGAGTAAAAAAAAAAAAACAACAAAGAGAAAAAATAAACCCCCCAGTCCTGATGTACTGTATATACTTTTAAACCAAGAGGGCTGTTAAATCTATGAATGGTATTTGCTTGCTTGTTGTTCTTTGGACAGAGATCTGTCTGGTTTATCTAAGGTGCTCCAGAGAAGGTGCTCCGGAGACTGTGCAGGTTATGGAGAAGTTTGGGGGGCTGGGGCTGGGCCGGGAGATAAGGTGCTAACAATTTCCTGAACCGGAGTTGTTGTTTATTCAGTGGTTGTTCCTGCTGATGGGGGCCATCCCTCCTGCCATGCCAAAAAAAAAAAAATTCAAGTATGAGCATTAGGGTGGGCAATTTGGAATTCTGGTCTGGGATCAGGAGGCTGCCACTAGATCAGGTGTGAGACTTCACTCTGGGTGCACGGAGCTGCAGTGTTTTTTTCTTTCATTTTCCTTCCATCGGAGCTGGGGACTTGGAACTCCCAGAGGTGTAGGGGTACAGCGGTGAATTCAGTGGCACCAAAGCTAGAGGGGTTGACTAAGGCCTAGCCACATGGCCACATGGGGATATCATCTGATGCCATTGCCACATAGTCTCTAGGCCACAAGAACCAACGGCTTCAGTTTTTCAGCCTGGGACATTTAGATGAGCCTTTAATTAGGGTGGGGAGTTAAAAACTGATTTGAAGCAGTGGCTGGAAACTTTTGTTTTAGGAAGTCTATGTAGGGGATGGTGCTCCCTGTGATGACCAGGAATGGAAAGAGAATGGGGGGACTGTCTGGAGATCGAGCACGGACAGGGGGTGAGGGCCATGGCTGCAGGGCTCTTGTGCCCGCAGCAGGAGCTGCTAGTATGGAGGAAGGGAAAGGAGTTGGCACAACCTTCTTGGCTGGTGGGCAGTTTTCTGGGGCCAACAGGAAGGCAAAGAGGAGTTCCAGAGGGAACTGCAACAGGCAGAAAGTCGAGCAGGCCTTTACTGAGGGCAGGATGCCCAAGTTGTTTCACAGTTGGAGCTCAGAGGGGTATACATATATATATACATATACATGTGTGTGTGTGTATATATATATATATATATATATATATATATATAATGGCCCAGAAACATCATGGGGTGAATTTCAGCTGCTATAGTGAATTCCTGGCCTGGCCATCATATGGGATGCGGTAGTTTCTTCCATGTTGTATTGGTCATGGGTGAGAAGTTGAAGGAGGCAAAAACAATGCAACATACTGAGAACTAAGCATGGCCACCTTTTTGGGGGCAGAGTGGTCGGGACCACCAGCTTGGGATGGCTCAGGGCCAGAGGCAAGGTATGTAGATATAATAAAAAAAATTAAAAAAAAGAGAAAGGAGATATAGAGGGGTCGATACCACCAGAGCAAATGATGAAGGGAACAAGGGCACAGAGAAAATCATGGAAATAATGTGAGGGGCAAAGGGGGGTGGAGGTCTGGGGGCTGAGTCCTACTTACTGGTGGGGGAGGATAGACACAGGGCCTACAGCCCTCACAAACACCCCCCCAGTTGCGTCTAACATATGGATAGGAGGGACAACCTTGGGTTGCTGGAACTAGGCTGGTCAGGGGTATGCTGTTATCAGGAAAAGGGGGCAATGGCCAGTCCTGAAGGAGGGGGGCTGCAGACCAAGTGCAATTGATGCCCAAGGTGGGGCTCTGGGGTCAGAAGGTGCCCAGGCCTTTGGGGCACTATGGCGGGAGGTGACAAGCGGGGCCTTCCTCAAAGGCACGACTGCTGCTTGGGTTGATTGCAACTTGTGAATTCTCAAAAAAAAAAATAGAAGGAAAAAGGGGGGATGGATCTAGATCCAACAGGTTTCCAAAGGGAACATGAACACAGACTGTCGACGGTTTCAAAGAAGACCAACCAAAAAAAAAAAAAGCCTGCTGAGGCCATTACGACATGACTGGTGCACTAAACACTTATTTTGTTCATTTTTAGCAGATTTCCAGAAGTACCATGGCACATAAGAAACCAGCAACGCCAGGCTCCAGTGTGCAACTGATGGAGGAAGTGGCAGCCCTGATAAGGAAGATGTCACAGCTCATTGAGAAGGCACAGAAAAGAGCAAGGCCAAGCAAAAGAGGAAGGAGCCAACCGGCCAAAGGGGAAAAGGCAGGGTTGGGAAGTGCTCGAGAGGGGCTGAGCCAGAGCCAGAACAGTGACCCTGCCGGAGCTGACACCCAAACCACGGGACCCAGACCTGGGAGTGGGTGTGGGTTCAGGTGATCTGACTGATGAAGGAAATTTGAAACATTATCTCAAAGGCATTTGAGGAGATATGGGAGACAAGTGGCTAGACACAATGGAAAATGTTTTGGGAGTGCTAAAGAATGAAAAGGGAGAAGAGAGCATAGGAGGCTCAGGGTAAGGTTCGGGGGAGGAAAGAACTTTATGATGGCCCCCCGGCATCTCTCTAGGTGACTACGTTCCATCATCTATTAAGGGCAAGATATGGAAGGGGGAGTACATGGATATTTTTGGCCTACTAAATGAAAAAAAGGGCCACAAATATGAATAGGAGTCAGCAGGTAAATCTGAGATGGCAGTAGCGCTGGCTGTGGTGGGGCACAAAGAGGAAGAGGCCACCTATAAGGGAAATAACCTGGACACTTGGCAGGTGGGCATTTTAATATTCAGCGCAATTCTGCTGGAAAACCAGCTGGAATTGGCCATCCTCCTGTTAACATATACGGCCATTATCCAGGATGCGTATAAGGTGCAGAAAGATTATGGGTGGCTAGAATATGGTGAGGCCTTCTGCCAGCGAATGGTGGCAAAAGGGGATCTGAGGTGGGGCTGCACACACTCTGAGCTGTGGGTACGGACACTGAAAGGCCAGTTTGGGGGTGGGGTGGAATGGGGAATAAGGGCATGGGGAGTCCTGTGGCTAAGATATGTTGAGCTTACAATGGAGCCTCATGCACTTGGAGCAACTGTAAATTTTGACATATGTGCTCAAAATGTGGGGGGGGACCCATTCTCAAAGTGTAGGAGCAATGGGGAATGGGGTGGTGAGCTACAAAGCATGGAACAGTCCTTTCAAGGGGGACAGGAGGAGGACGGGGATATGCAGGCTACAGTGGGAGGGGCAGGTGGTCTTGTAACAGAGGCAGCTGCAATTCCAACTATGGGTGGAATTGATAGGCGCTCAGACAAGACACAGAGGTGGGATTTTCCACTGGTGAAAATCCCAATCAGGGCCAGGGTGGTGGAGGCTTGGACCAAAACCTACCCTGACAAGGAAAAGGGTCTAATGCTGAGGGCGGGTTTTGGGGGAGATCCACTGGTCTTCCAAGGAGCCAGGCGGGGGAGGAGGGCCAAGAATTTAACCTCTCTAAAAGAGAAGGAGGACATAGTTCAGAGGAAGATCAAGAAGAAAATAGAGGCAGGCATGGTGGAATGATTGTTTAAAGAACTCCCTTGCATTGAGTTCTGGGTTTCTCCCCTGGGAATAGTACTCAAAAAATATCTGGGTGAGTATTGCCTGATACATCACCTGTCATACCCTGAGGGGACATCTGTCAACAATGGCATTCCATAGGACATTAGCGCAGTAACCTATGCTTCTCTGGACATGGCAGTCATATTAATATGGGCAGTGAAAGGGGCATGGCTGGAAAAGATGGATATAGAATCTGCCTTTAGGCTATTACCTGTTCAACCTAAGGACTGGGACTTATTGGGAGGTCTATGTGATAATGGCGAACGCCTAAAGGCGATCACCGTTATTTCTCAGTCAGTGTGCCGAACACATTTTCTGCACTCTGACAACCCTAGCACACCAGCACAATGGTGCCAGGACATATTTTTACTACTTCCTGTTGGGGGGCTGTGCCCCCCACACCCTCCCTCTCAGGGGGCTTTGCCCCATGCACCCCCTACTTAGGATTCTCAACTCCAGGGGTGCATGTCATTGGGGTGAAAGTAGTAAAAATAAAAGGTTCAGGCAGGCATGTCTGAATCGCACCAGCGCCCATACCTGAAACCTAGTACCCAGCCACCCCAGCCATTGCCCAATCCCGATGCACGCGTAGCTCAACCAGCAACTGCAGCACCACCCCTACAGCCTCTCCCCCTCCCAGCCCACCCTCACAGTGATCGCTCCCACCCCCACACGTAGCATAGCGACATCCTGTCACCCAGTTCGCCCACCCCCTCATGCGGTCACCCTACCTGTCAATCACTGTGAGTGGATTGCACAATGAAGGTGTCGCCATAATGGATGACACCCTTCCTCATGTGCCCACTTCACAGGTTACCCTTATTGGGCTTCCAATTTGATTATTTTTTTATTTTGACAAGGCCATGCCCATGGGCTGTTCGGTGGCGTGCTCCACCTTTGAGGCCTTTAGCACGTGGATTCAATGGGTATTCAGACACAGGTATGGTCCTAGGAGGGTGGTACATTAACTGGATGATTTCCCACCAATTGGGGAAAGCCAGAGAGAGGTAGAGGTTATGTTGGATGATTTTAAAAGAATGTGCCAGGAGATTGGCATACCGCTGGCAATGGAGAAGATGGAAGGCCCCGCCAAGGCATTGGAATTTCTGGGGATTGAGGTGGACACCTCCAAGGTCCATAAACTCAAGGGTTTGCTGGGACAGGACATGGATAGGAGGCAGCTGCCACTGGTATTAGTACAACAGCTGTTGGGCACCTCAATTTTGACTGTAAAGTTATAAGCCCTGGGCGGGTGTTCATGCGGAGGTTGGCTAGGGTGATGGGGAAGTCCAGGTTACCGCACCATTGAGTCAATATCAGCAAGGGCCTAAAACAGGATCTGGCAATTTGGAGCACATTTTTGGCAGAATATAATAGGGTGACTTTTTGGCAGGGGGAGTAGGTGGACACCGCCGACCTGGAGCTCTTTACCTGCTACAGGGGCCTTGGGGCTGGAGGCTTATTTCAAGGGGCAGTGGATATCAGAGGAATGACCTGACAGTTGGAGGGATGCAGGTTTGTTAAAGGATATCACCCTCTTGGAGATATTCCCCATATGGGTAGCTCTGATAGTCTGGGGGCAGGGATGCGTAACAAGAGGGTCATGTTTTGGTGCAACAATAAAGGGGTGGAGGATGTCATAAGCAAGTGTCGGAGATCCATGGACTTGGTAACATGGGTGATGTGACAATTAGTGTTGGTGGGTTTCAAGACTAGGCATGTGGAGGGGGTTAGGAACAAAATTGCTGATAGTCTTTCCCATCTTCAGTTGGGCAGGTTCCGGACATTGGCCCCCCCAAGCAGCAAAGGTGAAAACCCATCTGCTGGAACAGCTATGGAAGACTGGGTGGCAAGAGCCCAAACGTTGTAGCGGAACTCATGGTCGGCCAATGCTCTGAAGGCTTATGAAGGGGTATGGGAAGCCTTCCAGGATTTTTGGTGGCAGCAGGGCATGGTAGTAAGTCTACCCACCACAGAGGAGCAGGTAATGTGGTATATGGTGGATAAGTGGGAAAAAGGGGTGTCATATTCTTCCATGGGGATGCAGCTAGTGGGCATAGGATGGGCATGTGGGTCTAGTGGCTGCCCCAAGCCCAACAAGGCCAAGAGGGTCAGGTACATGCTGCTGGGCTGTCAGAAAGGGCAGGGGCCACAGGAGGACACAAGGAAACCCATAACGGGGAAAATCCTAGTAGAGCTACTAACAGCCCTGGGCGTAGTATGCACTTCCCCTAATGAGGCCTGTCTTCTTTGAGCAGTTTTTGCGGTGATGTTGAAAGGAGCTTTCAGGGTGGGGAGGTGGTAGCAAAATAACAAGGGTGACATGCCGGGGGGGCTTGCCAAGACAAGGACATTTTGTTTCACAGGGATAGGTTGGTTATTTGGCTATGGCGGTCAAAGACTGATCAGCTGGCGGAAGGATGGAGGTAGTGATCTGGAGAGAGGTGGGTGACGATGCGTACACCAAATGGGTCATGGAGTCCTATAAGGGCATCCAGCCTGGAAGCACGGGCACGTGGTTCCGACATGGGAATGGGGTGGCAGTTATAGCATATCAGGTGGGAGGGGTACTAAAGAAACTCTGGCTTTCATAGGTTTAGACCCTAAGGAGTTCACCCCCCATTCCTTTAGGATCGATGGCGGCAACCGGTGTGGCCACAAGGGGGGGTCGGAGGACATTAAAAGACTTAGCAGATGGCACTCTGGCTGCTACAAAAGATATGTAAGGACGTGAACTGCCCCCCTTTTTTCTTTGTCTTTCTATTTTGACAGGTTTGCGCAGGAAAAGGAGCATGTGGATAGTGGGACACTCATTTGTCTATTGGGCAGAGAGTTATGCTGTGGCTACATTGGGAGGGAGGCAGTTGCGGCAGGGACTTGACTTTACACAAGTTCACTGGAAAAGGGGTCCAGGATATGCAATAGTCCCAACTACTCCCATTGCTTGAGGAGTTAAAATTAACTTGGGGCAGGCCCGACCTGTTGGTTATACACCTGGGGGGAATGACATGGGGGTGGGGGAACACCCTGGAGAGCATTATTCCAGACCATCAAGGCAGATTTGGAAACTATAAAAGAATGGTGGCCATAGGTGGACATAGTCTGGTCAGAAATAATATCTCAATGGGTTTGGTGACATGCAAGGGACATAAAGGCAGTAAAGAAGGCAAGAAAAAGACTGGACAGAAGGGTGGCAGGGATGCTGGCAGAGATGAGGGGATGTATGTCTTGCACAAGGACATAATGTTTGACAAGCCCGGGATATATAGAAGTGATGGGGTCCACCTGTCATAGATGGGTTTGGCATTTTTCATTCTGCCACTGGGGGAGTTGGTTGAGAGAAAGGTAAAATGTAGCTGAGGCAACCCGCAAGGGGGGGGGAGTCCACCTTCCAATGCAAGCTGGAGGTGGGCTAGTGGAAGGGGAGAAAGAAGTTAAAGGGGGAGGGTGTAGAGGGAAAAGAGGGGCAGTTGAGGGGTGGGCAACATGGGCTGTGGTCATTAGCACCTGGACATGAGTAGAGGGAGGGTGGGGGAGCAGGGTCCTAGAAGTACTAGTGGTCAGGTCTCTGCATCCTGGCCTAGGAAATTAAGGAAAGCAGAAGGAAGCTTTGGTATGGTATGGGGGGGGGTATATTATGCATCCAGACCCTGAGAAGGAAAGAAGACAAAAGGAGGAAAATATGGAAGATAGAAGGAAATTCAATGCAAGATTGAATTCATGGACAATGACTGTACATTGCATAAAATCATTATTGAAGGCTTTGAAATGTATTAAATATGTAAAGTGGTGTATAATAAACAATTTGCCATTCGTGCAATCAAGAATATGTCTGGACATTGAGTCATTTCCAAGGAGTTGGTCAGATAACACTATACCCCTATGTCTACCCCATGCATACTTGAAACCTCCCACAGTTTTTGCCTCCATCACCTCTGCTGACCGTCTATTCCAGGGATCTGCCACCCTTTCAGTGAAGTAGTACTTCCTTGCGTCCATCTTTAAATTCCTCCCAGCTTCATCGCATGCCCCCTGGTCCTGGTGCTGTTTCTCTTTTTAAAGAGGCTCCCCTCCTGCATCCTGCTCTCCCCTGTGAGGTACTTGTGGGTCTCTATCATCTCCCCTCTTGCTGTCCTCTCTTCTAGGGTGTACATGTTGAGATCCCTCAGTCTTTCCTTATAGAGCTTCTTGTACAACCCTTGGCACCATTTTAGTTGCCCTCCTCTGAACTGATAGGGATTCTCACTAAGAAGGTGAACTTGGCTCATGTTCCCACTTTATTTCATTCCATTTTCAAAAATTATGTTAACTCTCCTTCGACCCGTTCATCCGTATCTTGTCAATTTTCCATACCAAGGATGAGGATTGCTACTGGTCAGAAAACAATTTTCTATAAACTGCCTTCATTCTACAGCTCATTGCCAATTTCTTTAACCAGTGTCAATACCCTTGTACTTAGTTTTCAACTTGCTCTGAAGAATTATCTTCTTTCAGACTGTCAATGTAACTGTTTTCACAGTTAGAATTTTTCTTTGTTTCTTTGTATTGTGTATATTGCTCAACTTGTTTTACCGTTTGTATGTTCCATTGTTATATGTTCTGGTAGTCCATGAAAACAAGTTCTTGGCCAATGGATTTGCCAGATTTTACATAACCAAAATCCACTGCTGCTTCAATAAGGTGTATTCTCATATCAAGTGCTTATTCAAGGCAGTGTTTCTGTACATACAATGTAAGACACCAGAAATCCACACACACTTAAACTAATTACAGTTTTTGCATAGGACTATTATTTTATCCAGAAATTGTTTACATGGCCTCTGGTGTGTGTATAATTCTCTGTATACTGTAGGAGTGAAGAATAGGACTGGTAAATAAAAAGTATTATTTTGCCTCGCTTGTCAGCTGTGGTGGAAATGACAGGCTATTTCCACTGTTACTGCCATATCCACTACAGCCCTTTTACAATTGCTTTTCTCAGCTAATAAGGACTAATAAAATACACAGTGCCATATGCTAGCTATGGCTGACAAGGCATGCTGCTTCCACACCCCACCAATATGGATAACCAAGGTTCCCACAGTAATTCTGGTTAATATGGTAAATATTCAGCATCTGTGATGCTCTGGAGAGGCACAATAACAACTTGCCTTTTTGACATACTGAGTAGTGAGAAGACCACCAATATAACAAATCTGCCCATGTGTACATAGGAAATTAGGAATGCAACAAGGTCACCCTGATGTTTGCCATGCTGTAATCAAGGCAACCACTACTCAACAAGAAGGCAAGCACCGCTGACCATCAGTCCAAGTCAGAAAGTAGCCACTGTGTCAGTTCCTCAATGGGACACAGGCAGGAACACTGCTAGAAGCACTCGAGCCACTTTTGCATCAGAGCGTCATCAGGTGATGACACTGATACGAAACCAGTCAGAACATTTCTCGCTTTGTTCCTGCCTGTGTCCCATTGAGGAACTGACACAGTGGCTACTTTTTGACTTGTTGCTGTTGCAAAATAAATGTTGATTTGCACTAATATCAGTTGTTCTGCACCTCTTTAATTGGACTGATGGTCGGTGGTGCTTGTCTTCTTCTTGTGTAATACACAGGAAATTCCATGGGTTGAAAACTCATTTATTTAATTTAGCATATCTGGAGACTTCAAAAATTCCAGCTGCTTTTATTAATTGGTTCTAGGATTATGGTTTTTATTAACTTATATTTTATTATTTTATTTGTATGTACGGCGCTATGATCCATGTGGCATAGCGTTTAAGAAATAAAGTTTGCTTTGCTTTGCATCACATATAAGCTTTTTATTCACTCTTTCGTGATACCAGCAATGCAGCCTGTCACTCGTGGCTTCATCACTCATTGCCTGGCAGTGTTGCTGGCAATGTTCTAGAGTGATTATAAAGCTCGTCTGTGATCAACCCATGGAATATCCCCTATATATACCACGCTAGTGGTGAATTGATTTGGTAGATGACTCATGTTATTTTGTGATAAATATTTATTTTCACTTAGAATGCATTTTGTTTTACTTAGAATACATGTTAATTTATTTAAAGCGTGCCATTTCCTCTTAGAATCTGAAAATAGAACACTGTGAACAATGGGCAAGATAGAGGCTCGATTCTCAAAGAGCCCTTAGATTGGTGTAAGCTGTCACCAAAGGCAGCTTGCATCAAAGCCTGGTGCACCAGGGACCCTGCACCTGATTATCTATTGGGCAGGGACCTGACATCAAAGTCCCGTGGCTTGCGTCAACCCTGGCTGAGTGCCAAACAGACGGCGCATCCTGAGGATGTGCTGCAAGCTGTGGGGTGGCTGTTCGCTGCTCTAGCTAGTCCATGGTGGCTAGCAACCCTCTTCCCCAATCCCCAATGCCCCCAAAAATATGATACTGAAAAAAATCCGCTGCTGGTCTAGTAGACCCCCCTCCCAGATCCCAGATGACCCCAAAAATGTGCTATTTAAAAACATCCCCTGGTGATCTAGAGGAGCCCCACCCCAATCCCTGATGTCCCCAGAAATATATTTAAAAAAATTCCCTGGTGGTCTAGTGGACCCCCTTCCTGCTCCCCCATGTCCCTAATATAAATTTTACAGTCCTAATTCCTTGGTGATCTAGTGCCTCCCCACCAAGCCCTGATCACCCATTATGAAGTAACACAACATCATTGGTGGTCTAGTGGACCCCCAACCCAGCTGGCAGTGTCCAACAACTTCACCCCCCCATCCCCAAACTGAGCCAGCAATGGGCACAGCCCACCATTCACCACCATGGCTAGCCACTGACTGAGCTCTCAATGAGCTCGGTGCTGTAGTCAGTATATGCTCATTGACTGACAGTGAGCTGTCAATCAATGGGCATGTACTGAATACAGTATCAGGCTCATTGAGAGCCCAGTCAGTGGATAGCCATGGGGGTCAGCGGTGGGCTGTGCTAGTCTCTGGCTCAGTTTGAGGATAGGAGGGAGCAGTGTGGTTGGACACTGCTGGCTGCAGTGGGGTGAGGGGTCCACTAGACCACCAGTGATGTTGTGTTATTTCATAACGGATGATTGGAGCTTGCCGGGGAGGCACTAGATTACCAGAGAATTAGGACTGTAAAACTTATATTAGGGACATGGGGGAATTGGGGAAGGGGTCCACTAGACCACCAAGGAATTTTTTTAATAGCTTAGATTTGGGGACATTGGAGATCAGATTGGGGGGGCCCACTAGACCACCAGAGCATTTTTATAATAACATTTTTGGGGACATCAGGGATCAGGGAGGGAGGTCCACTAGACCACCTGGGGACTTTTTTAATAACTTATTGTCGGGGACTTTGGGGAGCGGGGTCCATTACATCACAAGGGCTATTTAATCTATGATAATGGGGGATCGGGGCTTGGGAGGGGGGGACCATGGCACATTGTTGCATAGTGCTACACTCTCCCAGAGGAATATGTATAAGTACTCTTAGACCAGCCTTGGCTTGTCTAATGGTATTTAGAAATTCTCCCTCTGGGAGAGTTTTGTGCATCCCACTTTCGGGGATATGGCAGCCTGCATCTGCCACAAGCCCCCTAGCACCGTGCCACAGCTCATTTTGTGGTGCAAGGCTGGCAAAGTCCCCTTTGGCACATGCAGCCCGCATTTGATGCAGGCTGCTTTTGTGAATAGCTCACGGTGCATTTTTTGATGCAAGGTGCCACTTGCGCCATTTATGTTTGATGCAAGCACCTTGCACCAATCTCAGGGCTTTGAGAATTGGGCCCAGAGACTTTACAATGGAAAGAAAGGCAGTTTTAAGCTAAATCAAGGTACAAATAATAAAAGCATTACAAAAGTTGTAGTGCGGTATTTATCAGATGCATAATGGGTTGCAGAATCACACATTTATTTCCACACATAAGTGGTAAGACCTTCATGAAAAACTTGCAGCTTTGCCATTTGTGACTCGAGTTATGGGTACCACTCACTAGTGGTACCCAGCACTGGTCCCAGATCAGTGCTGGGACCAGTGCTCTTCAATGTCTTCATAAGCGATATTGCAGAGGGTCTAGAAGGAGGGTTAGCCTGTTCATGGACGATACAAAGCTATGTAACAGGGTAGATACACAGGATGGTATAGAAAAATGAGGAGGGATCTGAAGAGGCTAGAAAACTGGTCCAATGAATGGCAGTTGGGTTTCAATGCAAAAAAGTTATGGGTACCACTCACTGGTGGAGATAAATGCTATTCTACTGCAGCTCATTATTTGTTCCCTATATAAACTGATTAACAAAACTTTCATCACAGTATCTCTCTTGTTAAAGTAAGTCAGCTTAGTACTGTATCTAGCTAAGAGACTCTGTAATTTCCCTAAGTTAGACAATCACCCTTGTGGCACAGTACGCTTTCTGTCTCTGTAGATTTCTTTGTAAAGCAGTTTATGTGCTACATTCAGATATCAGTTTATCCCTCAGTGATACGGCAAGCTCCAAAGGGATATTAATTATTAAATGTAGAAAAGGTGATTAAAACAATAATCTGATGGTGCTAATTAAGGAGAAACAGATTGCTTCAAGGAAACAACAATTAGTGTCAACACATATGCAGACTGTAATGTTTCATCTGGTTAGAGTCTCTCAGTTTAGAAGCCTCAGAGCACCAGAAAAATGTAACAGATACATCTTCCATCTCATATAATTCAGAATATGTGTTTGAAAATCTTTATGAACTTCCTGATGCCAGAGGCAAAAGTTTGGAAATCATAATACAGTATTTAGACTTGGTGCATCAGCACGCAGCTTTTGCTGCACACAATATGACCACCAAGTTTTCAGCATTGGTTACAGGATCAAAGGTCAATAATTACTTGATCAGTCGCATACTCCCTTTATTTTGGTATTAAAATATACATATACTTGCCATTCTATCTATACCAAGAAAAACACAGGTGAACAATTAAAGTATTGGATTTGGTATGCTGAAATGACATCTATGAAATGTCAAAATCATGGTGAAATATTGGCCTGTATTTTGAACTGTCTGAACTGCAAGTGAGCTTTTAGACAAAATGCAAGACTAATCTTTTATCTATGTATTTCCACCTTTGTTTACTACTTATACCTGTGTGAAAACAGTCTTTTTGGTCTTTGTGTTCCTACACTTCAGTCCCAGATCTGAGATGTTCAGTCAGGGGTAAAATGGTTAAGAAGATCTCTTTGTATCCACGCTGTTTGTGACCCCTTCAAGGCACAGTGGAGACACAAACTTTCCCTGGGTGTCCACAACGTTATTTAAGGGAATGGGGGGGGGGCACTACTAATGGCCTAGATTATAGCCAGATTAAAACGAGCACTCCTTCGATTATTTCAGATGTGAAGAAAAAGTGCTGGTCAACTCAAAATAGGGAAAGAAGGAGTTTCACTTATTTATTGATTGATTTTTATTCTTTGATACCAGGTATGGCCCACAGGGCATGAGTTCTGTTAACAGGGACAACCAAGGAGCACAGGGAGCTTAAGTGACTTGCTCAGGGTCACACATTATGCGAATGGAGGTTGGAGGTTCATGCAAGACAGGAGGAAATGGGCTATTTAAAATGGAATAAAAACGTTTAGGTCACAATTTTCACTGTAACATGCCTTGTGACTTTAAATACAGCTGATTTTGACTTGCAAGTACAGTATGAGGTCCAGATGATTTTTTTTCTGCTGGAACAGTTCTAGATCTTTGCATGAATTAATTTTTGTTCAACCAGCTTTTTGAAACTATACTCCGTGTACAGCAAATGTGAAGCTTTCCTTATAGACCTGTTTGTGTATGTCCATTGAATGCAAGTCACAAAAAGTACTACATTTGTGCTATTTCGAGTACACTGTTAGGGGTATTCAAGGTATATAACTAAGTCACCTTTCAGAAAGCTACTCTCTTTCTTTGCATTTCAGTATGAACCTGTGGCTCTTAATTGCACCAGTGGTGAGATTAGAAATAATCTCAAAGGAGCATGAACAACAAGAAACAAAAGCTGGTAATGAAAACAACAATTCTGCTTTGTTCATTAAAGAGAAAAAGTCACATAGGGACAGGGGAATAATAAATCATTATTAAAACTTTTCAAAGCACAGAACTACCAAATGCTCTGCTCACTCTAGGACAGCAGCTGTAACAAATGATCTGATATTTATTGTTGAATGTTCAGCTGGCACATGCGGCCTTCTGTTTATGGTTTAAAATGTATAGAACTTCATCAGCCTGTAGGGGCCACATACACATACACAGAGGGGTGATGGTGAGCTTCTCGGGCATACAGAGGTTCTCAGTACTGCTACCCAACAGAACAGCTGTACACAAAATGATGCCAATGTCTACAGAGTGTGGGTCCCCCTCTGTGACAGTGGTGCACAGGCTACTTATGTAAATCACTAATCCAGATGTTACTGATTGCACACAGCCTGTGCATACACTAACTTGGTAGATTGTGACAGTCACAGAGGTCAGACTATGGCATGGAACCAAGTGCATGATGTCATGCCATGGTCTCTGCCCTGGGTTGCAAGTGCTACTGCTGTAATTGTACCTCCTCCCCCTCATCCTGTGCCACAGTTCCTGTCCATAGCTCAGTGAAAAAATTATTTTTTATGTCCGATAGCCTTCCCTTTTGTGCCTGTGGCACTAAAATTACTCCCTCTGTGCTTCAGCTTCTCTTGTGTTCTGTGGATACACTTTTATAGCTCCAGTCAGATTCTTTACTTAGATATTTTTTTTTTATTTTATTTGAAGGGATTTGGAGAAGACCTTGAGCATAAGCTCTTTTACAAAGGTTCCCCGTCAGGTTGACAGACAATATACATATTACATCGAGCAGGTATAGAACATACATAGGTTACAATATTACAGTGTTATCACTAGTACCATGGAATTAGTACAGCGTCAGTAAAGGATATAGAAAAGCAGTGGTGAGCTATGTGGGGAAAGCAGGGGAGGACCACCTTTCGAGTTGATGGGAGACTTAGGAAGGGTTAGCAGCCTTGTGTAGATTAGTGGTGCTGTGCACGGCTAAAGATGTACCCTTGACAGAGCAGATGTTCCAGCTCACAAGGTAGCGACCCCATGAAGTCTCACTTGCCGGTTTTCAATGGCATAGGTTACTGTGGTTTGAGACTGCGGGTGCGGGGCAAGAGAGCCACTGCACATGACACTGCAGCTCCTTGCATACTGGCTCCCTCATTGGCAGGGTCTTCCCCCACACCCCTTCCCTGTACTGTTGCGCAGACCTATGTAGTAGCAAAGGGAAAGACGTGCAATTATTTTGTGCATAGTACAATGCAAAACGTTTCTGCAATGCGGTCCTTATTACCACTTTGCGGTACCAAATTGTGACCATGTATGGAATCCCTGGACTTTTCAATAGCTGGTACACACAGTAAAACTTTATTCTATATAACGTCTCTCATAAAAATGAATCCCAAAATACTTACAAGAAATGGGATAGGAAAATATCTGCCAGTTAGTGAAACCTCCAAATAAATGTAAAATTGTAGTTTGGGTTTTATAATAAAGGAACCATGTACTTGTATTTATTAACTCATGCAAATTATTGTTCTTCTTTACCTTAAAATGTTAGTATTTGCATATTCAAACTTTAGTATTTGCATATTCAACTCTTATTACGAAACTTGCATTTTTAGTAGTTTTTCCAACCTGTTTAAGACTGTCATTGGTGTTGCCTGAAGATAACTGTACATATATATCCGTACCAATTAAAAGTTTGAGCTCTGGTATTTCCACAGAAGTTACTAGGCTTATACAGTTTGGTAAAAAAAACATACTCTAAATAGTTTAAACAGTTTATCTCCCAAGAAAGATAAAAGCTTCTGCTGTACCATCCTCAGTCATTTGTCTCTCTGGAGGTTGGTACACACATAGGAATAGCTTTTATTAGAATCAAAATGTAGAATTCCACAGTGTTAATTAAGAAGAGGCAGATAGCACAGGCAAACAGGATGGTAACAGTAGTGAAGGTGCAGAAAACAAAAAATGTTACCATAGCTTTTAACACATGGTTTCAAAGTTATATTCATGAACTTCTTTGCTGTGTAGCCATAAATGCAGTTGATTTTTAAAACGTGTTTTGTGTGCATTGACTGTAATCGGTCTGCTTCATTAAGAGTACAAAGCAGCCTAGACTCTACTCAGAACACTTCCTGGGTTTCTGATAGAGAAATCAGTCATACCATGAACAGGCACTCCTCTCACCCCCTCCACATTCATGGAGCAATCTCTGTAAATTCATGGGTCAGTGTCAGTGTCTCAGTAGGTTGCAAACTTGACTCTGTGGCTGAAAGATTAAAAGATTGTGGGTTCTAGCCCCACACCAGGTCCTTGGTGTAATATCCACAATTGATACTGTAGTGCAGTACGGGGTGGAGGGTGGTGCATAGTGCTGTGTGGAATGTGGAATTCTGCCAGCAGAATTAGTGTGGAATAACCATTCTATGGGTGGAATTTCTGGTGGAATTTCACTGGTTCTGCTGTTGAATTCCACCTACTGTGATACGCAAGCATTTTTTCATGGAAAAATTCCACAACAATTTCTGTGGAAAATATTGGGATCAGCAGAATAATATTCTGCGGAACAGCATTTTTCCACGGAAAATCATTCCACAACTATTTTCTGCTATGGAATGTCACCATTCCATTTCTGGTGAAATTTGGCAGAATTTCATTAGAATTTTGAAAATTCCATGGAATTTCATTCTGTTGGAATTTGAAAATTCTGCACAGCACTAGTGCGGCACTGTTGAAGTGTCATCCTTCAGTTGAACTGTTAAACTGAGTTCCCTTCAGCCAGCCCACTGAGGCAGAGTGTCCATCTGCGACACAGATGACCCAAGTTCGGAAATGGACTTGGGAAGTCGGAGGGCCAGCCAGGTGTAGAAGGACTGAGCATCTTACAGACTGCTCTCCTTCTCTGGGGGGAGGTGGTTAGAGTGTCTGACACACTTCATGGACCTCTGGCAGAAGCTGGGGAGTCCCACCATGCTGGCACCTTCATTTCAGGGGATCAGGGTGGATGCAGGACTTCATTGTATGTACCCACCCTAGGTACTGTCGTAAAAATCTCTCTGGACCCCCAACCATGATGCCCCCACTCCACCACCATTTCCACTGCCCACCAGTGTCCACCGAGGGGGTCCAGCTCCCATGGCTCCACCTTGGGGGGTAAGCCAGGGCTAGCCACCATTGCCTATGGGGAGGGGGTGCCCATCCAGCAGCCCTGCCTAGGGGGGTAAGCCTGGGCATGGTGGGTCAGCATGCAGAGTTGAGGCCATAAGCTCCATTTCGTGGGACTGTACAGGAAGACCGGAGGGGGGAAAAAAAAAACTGAGGTCCCTTCTGCCCATCTTTACTTGCTGTCCAGGTAGAAACTAAAAATCCTATGGCAATATCAAGAAAGAGAAGAAGAATTCTTATTGCAAAATAAGCCCAACAAACATCGATAAAATTGTACAGACCTTGAAATCTCATGCCCCACAGCCCCACAGAAATGTACTGTGTCACTAAAACACTAAAATGCTGAAAACACATGGGGCTGGATATTCAAAAGGGTTGCGCCATGTGCAAAAGGGTTGTGCCTGCACAAGTCCGAAATTGCGCCATTCTGCCATATTCAGCAGGAGGCAGTTGCACCCCCCCAAGTCATGCTGAGCAACAGCGCAATGCTAATGAAGGCATGCTCAACCGGAGGGGGAGGAACCATGCATAAACTGCACAGCCCGATATTCAGCCAGGCTGTGTAGAGTTGTGCAGGTGCAACCCCCAACCTGCGCCTGCACAACTCTGAGCCAAAAAAAAAGGAGTAAGTCGAGGGCCACCCACAGGTGAGCTGCCGCATTGCAGGGCGCAACACAGCAGCTGCCACCTGTGGTGCTTCTCTCCACTATTCCCTCTGCCCCGCAGCACGATCGCGGGCATAATAGTAACCCCCATAGCCCGATCACAGGCAAAACAGAAATGAACAACCCCCACTGGCCCAATTGCAGGCAAAACTGTGCAACCCCCGACTGGCCCGATCATGGCAAACTGTAGTATCCCCTGACTGGCCCGATCGTGGGCAAACAGTAGTAACCCCACCCCCACTAGCCTGATCGTACATAAACAGTAGTAACCCCACCCCACTAGCCCGATCATGGGCAGAACAGAGTTCAACCCACCCAGACCAATATCCTGGTGGTCCAGTGGACCGCGAAGCCTGATCGCAGGCATTAGAGTCAACCCCCCAGGTCCAAGTACCCTGGTGATCTAGTGGCCCCACCCCACCCACCCATGGAGCCCCACCACCCGCTCCCCGTCAGCTGGCAGCGGCAGCACCCACCGCCTACCGCCCTGCAGCCCGCCAACTGACTGCTCCAGTATGGCTGCATGCCCAGTGGTTCAGAGCAGAGCCAATGGGCATACATCCCGCCTCACTAAGACAGTCCAGGTATGTGAATGAATAATTTAATTACATATCCGGACCGCTGTAATGATAGTTGGCTGCACGCCCATTGGCTCTTGCTCTGAACCAATGGTCGGGAAGCCCTACTGAGCAGTCAGTCTGTGGGTGGCGGGGCCGCAGGCGGGTGAATGAATTCATTTACATATCTGGACTGCCTTGTACGGTATGGGCTGCATGCCCATGGGCTCTTGCTCTGAACCAATGGGCGTGCAGCCCTACCGAGCAGTCAGTCTGCAGGCGGCGGGCGGCAAGCGGGTGAATAAATTCATTTACATTCTGGACTGCCTTGTACGGTATGGGCTGCACGCCCATTACCTCTTGCTCTGAACCAATGGGCGTGCAGCCCTACCGAGCAGTCAGTCGGTGGGCAGTGGGGCGCTGGTCCCAAATAAAGAATCCCTCCACCCCTGCGCAGACTCTCAGCATTATCCCCAGCCCCTGTCCACAAATGTATAAAAATAAAAAAAAATCCCTAATTTCCCTGGTGTCTAGTGGACCCCCACCCTGTCAGAAAGTGCCTCCCACCCCACTCCACCCCCCAACCCATGACCCCGAGCGGACCACCAGCACAGTTTTCACTCACCTCTACAGTTGGCAGCCTGACTTATTTTCAGTGAATGAGCACGTGCTTGTACATTCATGCGCTCATTCATTGAAAACTCAGTCGGGCTGCCGGCCGTGGAGGGCTGTGCCGGTGGCCCACTCAGGGTCATTGGTAGGTGGGGGAGAGGGGTGGGAGGCACTTCCTGGCAGGGTCGGGGGTCCACTAGACACCAGGGAAATTAGGGATTTTTTTTATTTTTATACATTTGGGGACAGGGGCTGGGGATAATGCTGGGAGTCTGCGCAAGGGTGGAGGGATTCTTTATTTTGGACCAGCGATCAGCGGGGGTGGGTGGGACCACTAGACACCAGGGATAAAACATTTATTTAATGCTGGCCAGGAGGGGGGTGCTCTTTTATTTTTAAATACCCCCCTCCCAGCCATCCGAATAACGAATACCGCATACCGAATAATGAATATTTTGGCACCAAATAATGAATATTTGGCCAAATATTCAAAAAAAGGTATTTGCACGGCCCTAGTTATTATAGCCTATGTCTCATAACTGTCCAACAGGATGCCACCTTATAGTTTGCAAACTGTTCAAAGATGGAATTTTGCTCAGCCAAACCACAGATTCCTTGACCTAGTAAAAGCCCGCTGCCATGCTGAGGCTTTGATTCTGGAAACCAAATGACATTTGGCATGCTTTTTGCTCATTTTGGCTTAGTTTTGTAAACTGTGAAATCATCTCCATTTTTCTGCTATGTTTGATGTATTAGAAATAGGCTGCTATAGTATGTTGTTACTTTTTAAACAGTCTGGTGTGCTTGCATTAGTTTTTTGACAAGGCCACTCTTTTTGGCCGGTCTAGTTACTGAATGTGTTTCTGAGCCAATAGACCAAGTTAAAAAAACAAAACACATTACATAGTCATCTAGATGTTTTCAAGCTGGTTATGACGGAACTACCACAAATTTCACTTAAGCATATCTGTTCTTATTTGATAGCCATCTGTTGGCTGGCCATGAACTGCAGGCTAAGATCATTTTAACCACTATTTACTAACAGTCTTAGCCTGCAATTCATGGCTGTTCAACAGATGGCTGTTGAACAAAAATGGTACTACTGCACCTGTAAGAGGTTCTTGTGAGAGGGGGAAGACAATGTTGGTGGACACAACCGTACATTAATTGAGGATTAATGTATGGTCAGTTGGTGCAAGTTGGCCAATCCTGTGCAACCCTTTCTCTTCCCCATGTTACAATTGAATATATCTAATCTGTTTAGTCTGGACTATAGATTTGAGCAGTGTACTATCTGCTCCAGATCTGTGGATTTGTTGCCCTCACATAGCTAATTCAAAGTTGGCACAGTTGTTAGATGTGGTTAAGGTCTAGATGGTGGCCGGTGTGGCCCAGCAAAAGAGCTTGACCCGGGGAGCAAGGGTGGCTCTCTCAAAAACTGGACCAGCAACATGAACACCCACTGAAGCTCCCTCAGCTTCACCATATGCTCATATGGCCAGTCAGTTCCCACCTCTGTGAAGAGGTTGAGCAGCAAATCAGGTCCAGGGAATACGAGGACATATTTTCACTGCTGCACTGGCCTTGTAAGAATGAGGTTAAAGAGGGAAAAAAGGTGATGGCAAGGAAGTGCAGAAGCCCAAGGTCAGACACATGTACTGACATCACAGGTGCGGGTAGGAAGGGGACAGGAGTCAGCACCACAGCAAACCAAAACAGAATGCAGGAAAGCTGCTGCAGGCTATGAGAGGCAGATCCTTGGAAGATGGTGAACAACAAGTTCAGAGACCAGAAGGTGCTGCAGCGAAGAAGCATGAGGTTCCCACCTCTGAAGGAGATGGCAAACTCGCATAGATGTTGGAAGGGATGACCTGCAGCAAGAAAGGCAGTCGAGGCAGTCGAGCTGAATGGAGGCAGAGACTGAACAAGCTGGCGGAGTCCAAATTCATACCGTGAGGAGGCCAAGGTGGGGACGAGTATGATGAGTCCATGGAAGTGCAGGATGGAGACTGGTGAGGAAGGATGTGGAAGGCAAATGGGGTACAGAGCTCCTGTTCTCAAAGGGAAGCAGCAACTGGATATCAAGTAGAGAATGCACAAGAATGAAACAGTTGTTTGCAGACACAGACTCCCATCCTAGGTATTCGAGGCGAGATGACCTTTGCTCTTTGCTGCCAGACAAAGAAGGGTGGTGAAGGCAAATGGGGTAAAGTGGTCTTGTTCCCAAAGGGAAGTAGCAACTGGATATGCTGGCAGAGAATGCACAAGGTTGAAATTGTGGAGTGCAGATATAGGCTTCCATCCCTGGTAGTCGGTGCGAGACGACCTTCAGTTGATGCCACCAGGCAGAGGTAGGATGTTGAATGCAAATGGAGTATAGTGGTCCTGTTCCTGAAAGGAAGCAGCAACTGGGTATCAGGTAGAGAATGCATAAGGCTGAAACAGTTGAATGTAGACTCAGGCTCCCATCCCTGGTAGTCGAACTGAGACGACCTTGACTTGAGGCCTCTAGGCATAGGTAGGATGATGAAGGCACATGGGGTAAAGAGGTCCCGTTCCTGAAGGGAAGTGGCAACTGGTATCAGGTAGTGAATGCATCAGTATGATGCATAGATTGCAGACTTGTCTCCCATCCCTGGTACTCGGAGTGAGCTAACCTTCACTTGATGCCGCCAGGCAGAGTTAGGGACAGAGGATGTCAGGTTTGTAAGTAGTAGATAGTAGTGATTGTAACAGAGTCCCATCCCTGGTATACAGGGCAAGTCTACCTTTGTTCAGTACCTCAGAAGGTATGAGTTAGGGATGTAGTCCGGAAAAACTGCTGGTATGAGCTGAGCAAGGAAAGGGCAGTAAGCTGCACAGTATAGGAGGTAAACAGGCAGCATAAAGGGGAGGCAGCAAGTCAGAGAGGAAGAAGTCATCAGGAATTAGAAAGGGATAGGTGCTGGGAGCAAAATGGCAAGGGGCACAGTTGGCAGACTGGGGTAGAGGTAGCACAGGTCAGGATGGGAGAAGGAACATAAAAGGAGAGGGAATGCTTGCATGAGGAGCAAAGGCTCAAAAGAAAAAAACAGAGGAGCATGGAACTAGGGAGAATGGAGGGGGGAGCAGGAAAGGGGGGCCCCCAAAGAATAGCAGGGGCAGATAAGGAGCCACAGGCACAACACCAGCATAGCCTGCAGAGTCAATGTATATGGCAGGTGGCATAGCCTAGTGGGGGGGGGAAGAAGCCCAATAGTTTCTAAAGTCCATTATCCACCAGCTTAGGAAGCATAATGACTCATTCCTCAGTCCTCCAGGTATTCAGCTACCCTTAGAAACATGGAAGGACTGGGGTTCACAAGGGTCAAATACAGACACAAATGTAGGCAGCCAAAAACAGAAAAGGTCCTACATTGGAAATGAGGGGGGGTGCATAGCAGAGCGGCTAGCCCAGAAAGCAAACTCTTCAACCAAAATGATGAGCTCTGCACACAATGAACCCAGAAAATAAATTGCAGGCCAAAGTTAAAGTGTATTGCAGCTAGCGGGGGTATGAACAAGAAGAACCCGCAGCCCCAGAGATTTAACTTTAAATGTATGCTACGCCTGCAGCTGCACTCACCTGTCAGTGCACACGCTGATCTGGAGAGTTCAGGATGCAGTAACAGGACCAGAGATGTGCCAGTAGGCGATGCTCCCAGTAGCATGCACAAGCACAGGCAGTGGATCACTGTTGCATAGGGTGGACAAACAGGTGCAGGGGGATGGTGCCGCAACTGAAATGGCAGGTAGCGGTGGCCCCAAATGGAGAAGAAATGGCAAGGAAGGTACAAGAAAGGGAAGAGGGAAAAGGAGGCAAATGGGAGACAATGGATGGGGGGGGAAGCCAGGGATGTGGAACAGAGGGAGGAGAGGGGTTGGAGAGAGAACAGGGGACAAACAAGGAGCAGGGAGCAAAAAGGGAAGGAAAAGAGGCTCAGCCCACGAGCCACACAGGAGCCTAGGTGCTGCTGCATTTCACTACGAGCTAAGCAGGGGACCGCTAAAGGAGGCTGGCCTTTAAGGGGAATGTGGGAGGAGCTATTCCCCCACATTGAACCTTGGGCTTTAGCCCTCGCAAACCTTTAAAAGTTATTAATACATCAAAGTGAATGTGTACTGAAATGGAAATAAAAGTTCTTCAAAGGGGGCTGTCTTTTGTCCTCACCAGGATGGTAACAGAACGTGATTCCCATGTGGTCATGCACAGACAAGCCTGCAAGATTTTGGATGTAGTACTTCTGCTTCTGTTTGCCAAGTTTGGTCTCTCACAGTGAGCCCATCCGGTTCACGGTCAACTTGTTGCCGTTAATTTTGTTGCCGTCAAGTCGTAGCAGATGAGTGGCAGTGGATAATAAATTGCTGCGGTCTATCTCGTCATTACAATTTCGTAGCTGCATCTTTACCGCGACCAGATGTCCATGATTTGGGAGGGTATTGGGAAGAGGAGAGGGGAACCACACACACACAGAATCGTATGTACTGCTATTGTGATCAAATGGCAAATGGCAATAGAAGTCCCCAGAACAAACACCAACAAAACTAATGGTTACAATTTCATATCCACATTTGTTTTACCTGATCTGTAGATGAGTGCAGCAGTACAGCAGACATAGGAAATTTGTTGTGGACATTGTAAAATTGTCACTCATTTGATGACATAATTTCCCTGCTATTAAAGACATGACTGTCATTGCGCTTGCAGTCACTGCTATCCCAATATGGAGTATGTAGAATCACAGAGAGGAAAGCATAAGTTGTGTCTAGACAACTTTCTGTACACTCGGGAGAAGGAAGGGTCAGATGGAAAAGTTATATGGCACTGCGAGCTTCGTACATGCAGGTCGTGCTTGCACACTAATGGTGACTCTGTACTGAAAGCTCCAACCGAGCATAACCATGCTCCCCAACACGGTCATGCAAAAGTAATAAAGACTTTGAAGCAGCATGAAGCAAAAGGCTGCTGAATCTGAGGAGTGCACATGCAATGTTGTAATGCAGACACTGGAATCAATTGATGTGAGTCATGCACACCTCCTGCCCAGTCAGAAAACATTACAAAGAGATGTCCGCAGACAGAGGCAATTATGTGGTCCGTCTGATAATGCAATTTCTCTGTTTGCACAAACAGTAAATGGTGGGGAGTTTCTCAGAGTAAATGAAGAAAACATGCTCATATTTGCAAGTGAGTCCGACCTTCAAGTACTCAGGGACCACCATCACTGGTTCTGTGATGGCAAGTTTAGCGTTGCACCTCAACAAGATGACCAGTTGTATACTGTTCATGCACTGGTCATGGGTGTGAATAGATCTTGTGTGTATGGTCTCTTGCCTGGTCGCAGTCAGGTAGTGTACAGATGATTTCTTGACCACCTACTCAAATTGCTTGGTGGGAAAACTTGTCCTGTAAGCATCATGACTGATTTCGAAATGGCAACACTTAATGTCCTGAAAATAATATTTCTGTCGGCAGAACTGTCAGGTTGCAATTTTCACCTTGGTCAGGCCACGTGGCGGCATGTGCAACAGGAGGGATTGCAGCAGCGTTATATACAAGATGCTGAATTTGCACACAAGGTTCACTGTCTGCTGGCATTGGCATATGTGCAAGTGGAACATGCTGAGAACTATTTCGAGGCACTACAAGATGATGCAGATTTTGAAGATCTGGAGTGCTTGATCGATTATTTCGAAGATACCTACATAGGTAGGTTAGCACGAAATAAAAAGAAAAGAAGGCAAACACGGTTTCCAATATCTTCTTGGAATCAGTATTCCAGAGTGACAGAAGACCTACCATGAAGGAATAATGCCATCGAGGCTTGACACAATGTGTTCTCACGTACAGCCAGCATTAGGAGGCAGTATAGCGCAGTGGTCTAAGGCTCTGAGCTGCAAATCTGGTGACATCCAGCAGACCAGACCTGGGTTTGAATCCCACAGCTTCCACTTCCATACTGTGTGACCCTGAGCAAGTCACTTAACTTCCTTGTGCTCCCAGGTCGCACCTGGAAACAAGCTCCAGCTTAGTGTGCCTTTTCTGGTTAAACAATTTCCCCTTCCCCCCCTTAGCCACCCTACCAGAGCAAAGCTTGCTAAAAAGCTCAGACAAGAGTAGCATGCAGTATCGCTACAAAGGTGCCAGATGGAGCTTGGACATGATGCGCCTCGGAAAAATAGCAAATACACACAGATGCAAAAAGTGTACAGATCCTTCAAGAAGTGTCCTCTCGATCATCCAAAAAATATTTAAATGACATAGCAGCGGTGATTGAAATTAATGTAGCTTGATTTTAATTCCCCTTTTTCATTGAATTTAATAAATGATATTTTAATGGTGCATCTAATAAAACTAAGCCCCTTTAGCCCTTGCTTTTAAAACTGTTGTACAAAAAGTACCTTTTCCCTCGCTTTTAAAAGCCCTCTAATTCGAATACTGTAACATAGTCGGTTACTATGGAGTTGCTAGCTATCATGACATGTGATGACGTCACAGCCAATTAACTAACAATATGGAAGCAGCAGAGGATCTGGCAACTGGGACATGAATGAGGAAGACCAACAAAACAGGTAAAGTTTTAAGTGTTAGTGCGACCACTATACGGGTGACAACAATACTTGCGTGATGACTGTAGTAGCATCTACTTTATGTTGCTACTAATAGTCTGCTACAACTTCTCTGTGAGGAAATGTCCGGGGACTAATTGTCCATACCCCGCCCATCCAGCCGTAATTATTCTCCTGGGTATCCCGGTTCATCTTTTTAACTGCACTGTTATACCAGCTTGCTTACTCATGAGGCACTTTTACACACAGGTTTATGTAACAGAATAACTGTTACGAAAACAGTATTCCGTTAAATCCCTTGTGTGTAAAGTGCATCTGTTTCGTTCTATAGGTGAACGTTCATCCAAACCACAATCTCTGCTTTTTGTGGTTTGCACCGTTGTGTTCCATTTCGTCGGGCTGTGTAAAACAGCCATTCCAAAGCGGTGCACAAACAGTAATAGAGCAGCAAGCTCTGTGGGGGTGCCAAAACACAAATGGAGATGGGAGCTGCCAGAAAACTCGCAGAGTGTAAAGGGATCCTAAAAATGCAACAGAGCACAACAGCACCACAGGTAATGCTCATTTCATTTTAAAAACCTGTGTGTAAAAGCACCTATGGACACATGTCTAATACTTTTTGGATTTGTTGAGATGCAAAAGAACCCTAACCCCCAACTTCTGGACAACAAGAAAAATGTTTTACAAGTTCACAACTTTAATTAGAACTGGATCTCCATGTTCACTGCAACTGAGCCCTTGTTGTGACTCTTGCTTTGTTAACTATTCAGTAGCCACTTTTGGTGGAAGTTACCTGGAATTAGACATCGAGTGCCTCTATTAGAAAACTTAATGTAAGGAAATGATGCTCTCCCAAATCCTAGAATATATATTTTAGGCACTTTTTTACACATGACTCAGCTAAATGGGAACTCTTTGAAAGTATAGACAAGTAACCCTGCATTTGATGAAATTATAGCTCACTAAATTTATTACCTTCTAAATACATTGGATATGTATATTCCTACTGAGGTAAATATTTTAACTATGTACGTTTGCACGTATTTTGTATCAGTTTTGTTCCTGTAGTACTAAGTAGTGTCTGTGTGATGACATCATATATGATGTGACTATAGATTTGCTATAAACAGACTCACACTTAGAAGCCTTTTAACCTCTGACACAGTGCCCAAGGGAGGGAAATGAAATATTAGGTCAATGGTGGCAGTGGCCGCTTAGCTTGCTTCCTACTCTGTACTTAGGAATACGTTGTGTTCATGATTTTTGCACAATAAATAAAGGGTGCTGTGAATTGTATCTGGTGCAGTGATTGTTTTCTTTTCAGACAAGCCCATGCAGGGAAGGTGAGTGCTGTCTCATCATTGCTATTTCTGCATGCGCAGTAGTGGCGTGCAAAGTTGGAAAACATTGCTTCACTAAATTCTTCTTGAAAGTTTCGTGATTTCTTAAAGTGCAGTTTCACATCATTTTCCATCCAGCTTTGTCCTGCAATATCTACACATTCTGGCACATTGCTGGTAAAGGTGTTGGCAAAGTGCCAGTGTGTGTAGTTTTGACCAAGTAAAGTAACACTTCACCTGTGAAGAACTACACAGAGTTGCTTGGTTGCTTTTTTTAAATTCAAAGAATTCCTAAATCAACCCTCTTTGTAAGACGCGCCCCCTCCCATCATGCCACATAGTTCAAATGTATTACCCCATCCATCTCCCTCACTATGATACAGCAAAGTTATGCATTAAATCCACTACCATCCCCCACCTGCAAACTCCAGTTTCCTCCACCTCCCCACCTCATCCCACCAAATGATGAAAGAGAGCCGCCTTTCACCGCCCTCTTGCAAATAAACTCCATCTTCCCACCACTAAGTCCCTAAACCCAGGTAGCACAGTGAGCTTAACAATACCTGCAAAAAAGTTGAGCCAACCCTGCTCTGCAGCGGAGGTCCTGGTCCTGTTGACACACAACCACTGGATGTGGAGCCAGGATATCCTAAATACTATTTTAAACCTCTAACTATACAAGAAAGGTGCTTGGTAAATATAGACTCGGGGTGATTCAGTTGCTATGAGGCTATTTGCCCTGGTTGTTGAGGAACCCGCCTACCCTATTTCCAAAATGTTCAGCTTCTCTCTCCGCTACCCCCAGTTCCCTGAAAAGTGGAAATCCACACTGGTCACACCAGTTTTTAAAAGCGGCAACCATTCTAACCTTTACAATTGCAGGCCAGTTTCCATACTCTCCCCTTTTCAAAAGCCCTTGAGAGAATAGTGTTCAATCAATTTGTCTCATACCTTGAACAATATGAAATAGTGTCCCCAGTCGCATGGATTTCAGAAAACACGTAGCACTAATACAGCACTAATTGAGTATTCCAATTTTGTCCTTGAGGCTCTCGATAATGGAGGTAAGGCTGGTGCATCTACATCGACTTGATAAAAGTCTTTGACTTGTTCAGTCATAAGTTATTTCTCTACAAACTCTGTGGCCTAGATCTGTCACTAGAAACAGTCACCTGGTTCCAGAGTTTTCTCACTAATTGCACTCAGCGCGTTAACATAGATGATTCATTGTCAGACATTAGGAATGTATCCATTGGCATTCCCCAGGGCTCCATTTTGGGCTGCCTACTATTTGGCTTATTCATAAACCATCTGCCTGATACCAGTCAGTCTGCAAATACACTTCTCTATGCTGAAGATACTGCTATTGATTCCAAGAACCCTGACCTTGGCAGCCTTACCTCCATCCTCCAGAGTAATTTTAAGGCCATATGCTCAAATGCCTACATACTGCATATGGGCAGCATGTAGACATGCCAACATCTGAATGCCTCACAGCAGGGACCTACACACCACCAGTGGCATTCATCACATGCACACCACCACCATGTGTGCTGGATCCCTTGGCTGGCCATGCAGCACCGCACCGGGGTGGGACTGAGAGCTTCCAGGGGGCATGCCTCATGCTGCGTGCTATTCACTAAGGTGCACAGAGCCAGCCAGGGCTACATGAGGGGACCTTCCCATACTTTTCCAACACATTCCTATGCCCCCCATTGGACACCTACTAGCAGCAGTATCGGGAACCCTCCTGCACTTTTGCTCCAGCCCACTGGGCTGGCAAGAAGGGCCAGGGGCAGCCATTCAGGCACTCACCCATAGTTTAAATTGGGTGTGGCTCTGTTTCTTCCCAGGATTCCCTGCCTGTGTGTGGAGGGGATCCACTATGGGACCTACGATAGGCATCCCATTGGATGCTCACCAGCATCCCGCGCTCCACCCCCACACAGCCATGTTCCTCCGCCATGTGGCTGCTGCTGGGGGGTAAGGGGCGCGGTCCAGCAGTCAGCGTTAGTGAATGCTGGCCTGTGCATGCTCACCAATGGGTGTGACACTGCACAAGTGAGGTACACGCATTCCACGCATAGTTAGTGCATAGGGCCCAACGTGCCTAAACTAAAAGTGCAGCTGGCAGTGTGCTGCATTATGAGGCTGGGACAAAACAAGCTCTCTAGTCTGTAGTGGTCATGCGATCACTCAGTTACCCCCACTCTATTTAGGAATGGTGGGGGGCAGCAACAGATGAAAAGGAAGACCAAGGAGCTGCAAGGACAGATTTTCCATGAAACCAGTATGGAGTTACGAGTGGCGTCAGAGTCAAGGGACTCAAAATCAGTAACCTGATTGGCTGCTGAACTGGTCATTAATCTTTTAGAAATGTTGGAGTCAGTAAAGACAGCAGGAACAGTAAACAGAAATATGAGCAGAACAGAAAATAAAACCTAACAAAAATGGTATAAGTGAACCTTTTTGTCATAACGTATTTCTAAAGGTTTATAACTGCAATACTGGCCTCAGCTCAGGGCATTTCTGGGGGATTAATGACCAGTTAATGCTTCTCTTCATGCACCTCACCTGGTAATTAAATCTCCTAGAATGCCTCTTACCTCAAGTGTTTTTGCTTATGTAGTATCCACCAGTTAGCAGGTGAAATTGTAGAAGTATTGCAGCAGGCCTGCCTGCTAGTGCAGCAGTACAGCTACCACTTATGGTGCCGATGATCTGGGTTCCTGAGCAAACTTGGGTTGTTGGAGGGTTGGCCAAGGGAGGAAGACTGTGTGTCTGTAGGACTGCTCTCCTCCTCTGGTGAGGGCTGCTGTGCCCAGTGTAATACTGATTCCTTGTGGCAGTGAAGGGAGTTGAGCACCCAGGGACAGACATTTAGGGATGGGAGGAGCGACGACTGCCAATGTCCTATGTCCGGCATTCAGATATGCCCATGGACACATCTAGGTGGCATTGCACATCTGTCCTCCTGAGAACAGAAATGGAGGAGGAAAATAGGGCTGGCCAGCATGTCAGACCGGGGTCTAGTACAAATTCCCAACTGATGATCACCTGATGATGTATATCCTGACACCGAATGCCCGAGTTGCGGCTTCCCATCAGGTTAGTCTTGTCGAAACACAAAATCCTGACAAAGCGTTGTATCTTATTTAAATGTTCTCTGTAATATTTGTGTTTTAAATAGCTTGTTTCATGAAAACATGAATTCATTAAAAATTGCCATATCTGTAGAATATGCATGCTCAATACAGCCTTACTGAGCTAGTTTACAGTACCGACAAATCATATTATAGAATGGCAAGAAATTTCCTGGAATCTGATTGGTCAGCCTGGGGCTGGACCCGTGCTGTTATCCCAGCACAACATCATGGGTCTAGTCTCAGCCTCACTGTGAACCAGTGTAGATGGCATTATGGAGCTTGCATCTCTTTTTTCCATCTCCTCTTAAGAAGCAAAAATATTTGTTCACACTAATAAAAACATTCTTTAAAATATTTTTTTTATTTTATATATAACAACGAGCCATTGTATAATAGCAATAATGCCCTCAGGGGTGTGTAATCGTTTGGGATTCACGCCTCAGGTATTGGATGCACTCGGCCTGCGGCCTCATGCTCAACCACCTGAGGCGTGACGTTATCCCACCATGACACACACCCTGTTGGGCATTATTGCTTAAGAGTAACATAATAATCTGATAGAAACATAGAAACATAGACTTTGATGGCAGATAAGAACTGCTTGGCCCACCTAGTCTGCCCATTTCCCTACCTACAGGATAAGCTGAAGATCCCAGTTAACCAACAGCCTACTTCCTCCAACCTCCCTCTAGAATTGCCTTATGTCCGTCCCATGCATTCTTGAATTCCCCTACTGTTTTTGACTGCACAACCTCCTCAGGGAGGCCGTCCCATGTGTCCATCACCCTCTCTGTGAAAAAATAATTCCTCACATTGCCCCTGAGCTGTCCCCCTCTATCTTCAAATTTTGTCTTCTTGTTCTTACACATCTCTTTTTCTGAAAGATGCTACCCTCTTGGACTTGTTGATTCCCTTGAGGTACTTGAAAGTTTCTGTCATGTCCCCCCTCTCCCTCCTTTCCTCAAGGGTATACATATTAAGCTCCTTTAGTCTCTCTTCATATGGCTTCTGTTGCAGACCCTGTACCATTTTAGTTGCACTCCTCTGGACTGCCTCCACCCTGTCTATGTCTTTGCAGAGATGGGGTCTCCAGAACTGCACACAGTACTCCGGATGGGGTCTCATCAACTGTCTGTACAGAGGAATAACAACTGCCTGTTTTCTGCTGGTGATGCCTCTCCCTATATATCCAGTATCCTCCCAGCAATCCTTACTGCCTTCTCACATTGCTTGCTTACCTTTAGGTCATCTGATATGACTATCCTCAGGTCTCTTTCCATTTTTGTTAATACCCCCCCCATTGTGTACTCTTCCCCTTGGTTTTTGTTTCCCAGGTGCATTACTTTGCACTTCTTTGCATTGAATCTAAGCAGCCATACATTTGACCATCCCTCCATGACATGACATGACATTTGATCCCCCCCCCCACTTATGATAGTTTATGTTCACAGCTCGTCAAGAAAAGAAAATGGAACAAATGCAGCAGGGTCAACAAATCTGCTGTATTAAACAAACGTATCTGGTAAACAGTAGTATTAACTCATTCATATAAAGAAATCTGATTCAGAATAACATAGTATAGGAAGAACAGATGAATTTAAAAAAACATTTTAATTAGAAGTTTGTTAACAGTTTACAGTAGAGACAATCGTAGTGTCTTAGCCTGCTTATGACCTGATGTCCTGTGTACTGCAGCTCACAGTAGTATTTGATTATTGACATGTTCTTAATACTTTTCACCTGATGCACAGAAGCACTTCTAACGGTCTGACAAAGCGCTCGTTTGTGCTGCTTGTTAATTTGGTTCAAGTATACAGGTACATGCTTCTTGATCCTTTATCATTCTGGGCCTTGTTAATGCATCATTGTAACAAGTAGCAAGCACTGCCAGGCAATGTCATAATTTTTCATTCATTACAAAATAATGTTGTAACAAGTCGCAAGCACTTATTTAACTGTTGTCTGTAAGTAGCAAGCAGTGTCAGGCAAAGTACCATCGATAATATTTTTGATGGGATGTTAACCTTGATGGGCAGTCGGTGTTGGGGATACAGTTGTTGCACATATATATGTCAGGATACCATATGGATCCTGTTGGACCGAACCCTCACAGGCTCTGCACCCAGGTCTATGGCATGCCTGCTGTCTGAGGATCCATTTCACAGTCAAGGGGATGACCACCCCTGCTATGAAGGGTAAGACATGGGGAACATGGGAGCTGGATGGTAAGTCCATACAGAGCTGAGACAATGGGGCTGGAAGGTCAGTCCCTGATGGTGGGCCAGCCTGGGGGTGACATAAAATAGCAGTATTTGCAAAAAAAAAAGTATTGCAGCTAAAAATAGCGCAAATGGTAAATGAGTTCAAGACACACCTTCTGGGCTAAACAAATTATATATTTCTAAGAAGACTTTAAAAATTATGTGCGGTGTATGAAAACTAATTGCATGGTACAACTCTTTTTGAGAACTGACTCCAATATGACATTTGCTCTTTAACAATGTTGTACTTCGCTTTTCACAGTTTTAAATGCACTAGAATGATAATACTATGTTTTAAAGAATGTAGACTTAGACTGGTTCTCCTTCAAGCTCATTTATTTACTGTCATGATATGCATTCAATAAAACAGGCTCTTTATTTGCAAATAAAAAAGAGATTTTAAATAAAGAAAAATGTGAAAAACCTGATCATTTGTTTCTTCTACATATTACATATTTACTGAAAGCACAAAGGCAGTGAAGTTGTACAAATTTGCATCAAATATAGATGTGGAAAATATGCAGCAAGGAACATTAGAAACCATGGCAGTGTCAAGCTGAAGGGGAATTTTTTTGGGGTATCCTAAGTAGTCTTAAAAGAGGCTCCGTAACATTGTCATGCCATGTTACTGAAATATCCTGCAGAATGTTTAGCACCTTAGATACCTGGTAAATTCTGATAGCATAACAGCATAATATTCAACAGTGGAGCTCTGCAAAATTTAAGTTCTGTCAGTGGAATTTCAGCAGAGATACTGATTCCATTTCCTGGATAATTCATAGAATTTATAGACAATTCCACAAAATATTGCCAATAAGTAAACTGCGGGATGTTTTTTAATTAAAGTTGGAGTAAACTGCAGAATATTTTTATTTTACAATACAAACGGTGAAAATATTTTTTCATGGATGTGAGGGGCTTGATAATATTTTTCCCCACAGTTATAGGTCATGTTCTATGCAAACTGTGAAACTTTTTCCTGCAGATGTGCTGTAATTCAGCTGTTTAGGTGATTTTCATACAGAAAAAGGTGATAGTCTGTGGAATACAGCAGTTTCTAAATAAGGAGATATTGTAGTAAATTTTGCAAACAAAAACTGATATTTTGCAAAAAGTCTGCTAAAGTAAAATCCATAAATTCTGCCCAGCATTACTGAAGAAGGGTGTAGGCAGATGTTAAAATGACATGTGATTGTTTCAGGTTAAGCCTTATCCCACTCAACTGAGTCCCTTAACCTCAGTAATTCTGGGCCACCTATTTCCCGTGTCAGCCAGCATCCCTTTAGGGCAACCATCTCCCCCCCCCACATCCCCCCTCTCATCAATTAGCTTCGCAGGGGGCCTCATTCTATTAGGCTGCCCTATTTTCCCTCTCTACTATGTGTCTGATACCATTTCTTCCCACTGCCCCTCTCTATGTCCCTCCTCCCTCTCCTCACTTGTACTCTATAAGCTACAACCTGTATACCCTGCACTTTAAATGCCTATATTTGCACTTGCTTTACATGTCTGATTCATCCAAGTACTGAGTTTGTTTATTGTAACTGCCTGTACTGATGTCTACTTTTGTAGGAAGTGTTGTCTACTGTAAGCAAAAGTGTCCTCTGTGTCCAGGACCATCTTGAAAATGAGCTTGCTCAATGATGTAACTGCCTGGTTAAATAAAGTTTGATTGATTGATTGATTGTTAAAGAGTAAAATCTGCTGCAGTCAAACATTGTGTACACACTACATGCTGTACTGCAATAGTGTAACTAACTACAGCTTGGCCAATTTGCGCTTTTTAGTCCTTATCCTCTAAAACTATCCATTCTACCTGAATACCACAATCATGTGAATTAGTAAAGACTGGGACCTTGGCCCAAAACAATTTACTAAATAAAAAAATGCTTCATTACAACATGAATAATGAAATTCTGAAAGCTGACTGGATGAAGCAGTATCTGAGCCATGTCGGTATCTCAGTGTATTATCACTGGTCAGAACTAATTACCAGGATTTGCTGTATCCCAAAATGTGTGAACCATTTTATAATTACAAAAATATATTTCAGTATGACATATATAATACAATATTGTAAGTTCTTTAGTGGTTGAAGAAGCCTAACTTCTCCTTGTACCTCACAACATACCCGAGCTGTGATGATAGCTCATAATATACATTACCACATACTATCACATATTATTGTATGCTTCTTCGCCACATATAGGCTTTGGAATTTCTGGATTTCTATTAGCATTAATATTCATTTTACTTTAGTAACATTTGTTTTCAATACCTTTTAAGCTGAAAATATTAATTAAAACATCAATAAATAAAATAATTAACCAGGGTTTGTAAATATCAATGAAAATTTGTAAAACTTCACTTCAACATTTGTGTGTAGACCAGATACAAGACTCTGTTCTTCAAGAGCTGCTTGATTCACTTTCGGAAAATGTCAAGTTTGGGGGAGCCCTTTGGTTTTTGACAGGCTTAAAGATAAAGCGATGCTATTATCCCAGCTTTCCCTTTCTGTATGTATACAGGTTTTTAACATAGGCACATATATTCCTCCTTCAACTAGAAATATGAAACATCTGCTCATTCTGTAATATCTATGCCCAAGAAACATGAAAAATAATTTCATCTTTCCTGCTATACTTAAAAATAGTTGGCAATTGGTCAAACAGACTACATCATCAAATAAGGCAAAACCCTTGTATACATTGTTGATACAGTACATTGTTTACATGAACACTGATTTCTTCTTTCCAAACCAAAGTCAGTGAGAGTCATAGGGCACCCTACCAAAAATAATTACAGTATACTGACCAGGCACAACAAAAGTCATTGCAGTTAGTGTGTGTGTGTTTGGGGGAGCTTTTAATCTATCCATGCATTTCTGGGATACTCTATGATTGTACTGAACTGTCACTTCATTAATAGTGTATGTGTCTACGTACACGTTGGGTTGTAAAATTGTTACTGGGATCACTTAAGTCTGTTATAAAAAATAGTGACATATCATTCATCACAGTATTTAGTTCAAACATAACATTAACTCTTATATAAACATATATTTTAAAAAATAATATACAGTAGTGCATAATTTTGCAACCAGAACCTGTACAAAGAATTAAAAATTCTTTACCTGATTGTACTAGAGCAGTATTTGTGTTTGCAAACTGGAGAAAACATTCATGCATTACAAGTTCAGTATATTGTATATAGCAGCTGAGACTGCAATATTGCACACATTTTGGGATGCAATATATTTATACTGCATACTACTGCATATGTCTATTTTAGGCTTTGGTTAGTGACCTTCTAATAAGTAGCGAAAGCAGCTATTCTAAATGCTAGCATTATTGATCAAGCATAGGAAAGGCAATTGTTCACATTTGATGACTCTTACAAAAGTGGCTTGGACAGATGTAAGAACAGATTAAAAGAGATGTCAAGTTGGAAAATCTGTGATACAGAAAACATTCATTACAAAAACTTACTAAGTTGTTTACAGTTTAGCAGACATTCAATTGTTCACATCAATGATGTCCCTCGTAACACTATGACAAGCTCCACAGTATTCCAGCCTGGCCCTGAAACTCTTCATATCTCCAGATTTAACCAGGGTGTAACATGCATTGCATTGATCTTTGCAAAAAATCAACATGATCCTGTTGTAAAACATTTGGACAAATCAGATTTCCTTTAATAAAGGGCCTGATTCCTGGCAGCTACTATGTTTAAATGACGTGCTTCTATTTGCAATCCAGGTCCTTAATTATCAGAAAAGGTTGGGTCCTTTGGCACAACAAATTCATTGCTTCTGTTCCTCTGCTAAACTGTAACCAGTAATCTAATACTTACCTACTGAATACGTGATGTTGCATTTAAATATTCCTTGAGAAAAATATCTTCCCAGACTATACTGTCTTAAGTCAACTGCAATACTATATGCTTGAGTAAATCTGCAAGAGATTATTCAGCTTTTGTCTCTTCCAAAATTTGTGGGAGGTTTTTATCCTTTCGTAGTGAAAATGGCTTGGCACTACTTCCAGACTCTACAATTTTGGGTTCATTGGTGTGGTATGTTCCTTTATTCCGATGGTAGTACACATACAGCACAACCAAAAGCACAATCAGGAGCAAGATGAGTGTCACAAGAACTGTTGGGGGAAAGAAAAATTGTTATTGGTATGTAATTACTTTTTTATAATCCTACTATATGTTTTCTACAAAAGGCCTGTGAGCTAGGAAATAAAGTGGAAATACTTATCAGAGGACAGGAACCAGCATATTTATATTTATCATTGATCTATATAGTAATTTTGTTGTGTAAACAATATCTGTACTAGTAATCACTCCTTCCATGCCTTGTTGAACAGGTCTCAAAAAAGAGGCATGTCTCAATTTTACTTCCTGATTAAATAAAAATTACATAGAATCACTGCTTCCATGCCTTCTTGACCAAATCTCATAAAAGAGGCTTCCATCTCAATTTTATGTCCTGGTTAAATAAAATTTACATAAACAACCCACAAATTTAAATGTTAATAGCTTTATGCAGTTCTTCAGAACAGTTATTTTCATTTCCAAATTTAGCCTACCTATTTTACTGAAAGTATATTTGTAATATCGCACTTTAAGTTGGTGGAGAGTCACGTGTGCTCTGGACTCTGAGAGAGGGAGGGAGGAAGAACACCTACTGCACCAGCACCAGACACTCCTACAGCAGCTGTTAATGTGGTATTGTTGGCATTGGTAACCATATGCTGTCAGATAGGCCCTGCCTATAGAAGTACACAGAGAGGCACCTCCATCTGTGGGTGGAGGGCAGGACTACAGGTGAAAACAAGAACACAGCTCAGTTGGACATCATAACTCTCCCATATAACTAGGCCTACAACACTTCTAGACCTCCTCCAGCTACAGTGGTAGTCACTTGTATCAGCGATGGCATCATTAGTTATGGCTAGATATGGGTTATTCAGTTTAATTGCAGAAAATGAAGGCCATGGCTGCACTTGACTGGTTTGTGTTACAGATGGGCCTGACTACCACTGTAGTATCATGCTAAACAGTATAAGTCTCCTGGTAGTAACAGGGAGCCTCTTTTGCTGAGATAAATCAAAAACGTCTGACAGTTTGTACCTGGCATATTAGTAGCAGACAGTGGGTCAGATATTCAAAGGTTAATGTGGGGTGCAAATCCAATGCGCTGGACTAGCGTCGAATCTGCACCCAGCTGCTATATTAAAAAGGACATTTAGTGCTGGTGCAAGGTGTTAGCACTGATGTTAAATTACAATGTATGCAAGGGAGGGAGTGAGGGGAGGGGCTCTGAATGCCAGCACACCAGCATATTCAAAGGTATAATGCCATGCTACAGGCATTAGCGCAACCTGTAGTGCGGCACCAAATACCGCTGTCAAAAAGCTGGCAGTAATGCAGCAGTGTCAACCCCCCTCCCCATCACGATCCCCAACTGCCGGTAGCCCTGAAAATCACTGAAATCCATGGTGGTTTAGTGGTCCCCCCAACCCCCAGCATGTACTCCTGACCCCCGTTAGAAATAATAATGATTCCTTTTCCCTGGTAGTCTAGTGGTCCCCCACCCCCAAGCACATATCCTGACCCCATTAGAAATAATAATGACTCCTATTCCCTGGCAGTCTGGTGGTCCCCCAACCCCCGCACGTATCATGACCCCGTTAGAAATAATGACTCCTTTTCCCTGGTAGTCTAGTGGTCCCCCCACCCACTAACACGTATTCTGACCCCCGTTAGAAATAATAATGACTCCTATTCCCTGGTAGTCGAGTGGTCTCCCACCCAGCAGTGACACCCCGCCCATCAAAATAGCTTCCCAGAATGGAGCCAGGGACTGGCTCAGCCCTCCTCTCACCACCACTTGTGTTAGGGTTTTTTTTCTTTGCAGGTATTCATGCTGGCATATGCTTTGGGTGATGGGGCAGGAAGGTGGCTGGGTGCCATTGGGTGTGTGGGGTGGTGGCACTCATTTATTCTACTGGGTCAGGGGTGGGGTGCTGCTGAATAAGTGCACTGCTGCTGTGACTGGGGAAGGGGAAGGGTTTATGCAACTATATACTATCATAATACACTCTTTGCTGGGACACTAGGGGGAGGAGATAGATGGGTGTTATAAGGGTGGGCAATTTGGACAATGGGGTTCTTACTCAGAAGGGGTGATATATATGCCACACATGGGTGATGGTGCTTTTTTTAAAAAAAAAAACAGTTTGTTTTAAAAAACACTGTACCTATTGTCCCTTCACCAGCAAAGGTGCCACTACATGTAGTTCTGACTGTCATGAACTATGTGAAATGGCACTTCCACCAGCAAAGCATCATTGTGCATAGTCTTTGCCTGGCAAAGTGGGTGCATTGCTAGGTAAAGAACTACATAAAATGGCACTTCTGTTCTATGGGTAGCAAAGTTTAGAAGTTTCAGACAAACATACTTTCAGCCCCTAGTTTATACCATATTATATTATATTATATTATATTATATTATATTATATTATATTAGTACTGTATAGTTTGCAAAAAAAAAAAAAAAGTACTAATGTATACATTGGGACTGCAAGAGCACAAAATGGACAAAATATAGAAATTAAAGCCATTAAGGTTTAAAGTCTCATGAGTCTTGGCAAATCAGTAGTGTGGTGTTCCATGGGGTGTTCAACCCTAATGCCCACCCCCTCCCTCAGCCTCTAGCCTCATGACCCCTGAACAAGCCACAGTTCCAAGCTCATGACTCATAGTCTTCTGCTTGACACTGGACTACAAATAAGTCATACCATTCTTTGCACAAGGCCCTGCAGGCCCAGTGTAAAGCATGGGATCAACAGCATTACTAACTTTCTTTGAAGGCTGGGTAAGTTGATCATATTGAGGCTGCCTGATCACCAGGAAGTTAAACAAGGGATAGAAAAACAATACTGCCTTCTCCTCCTTGCTAATATTGAAGTATTTGTAACTTCAACTTTTTGTTTGTAATTCATTTTTTAATCCTTCTAAAGTGCTATTTATTTTGTTATATTCTCTCCAATTTCTTTATTTTATCATGCTTTAGGGCTCCTAGTTCACCATCTGTTCCGTCTGACAGGCATTGCCTTGACTTCTCAATTTCATCCACTACTCCATTCACCATCAAGCTTACATGGATCCACATGGGGTTAGTTACAAGAGCACTGGAGCCATCATATTCGTGGGCATCATATTGGTGGCTGGTGCACTTACAGGTTGTTTTTTTTTCTTATTGAACCCTGAACCCTGCCCACCACCCACCAGATACCAGGCAGTGTCTTTGACTGGCTGCCCTAGTATATTGCATCCCCTGCAGAAGAAGCAAGCTGCCTGGCCCACTCCAGGGGTCAGTAAGCAGGACTTGGTGCTTTCCCCTTCCCTGCTGGTAGAGTTGCTGTGCCTCCCTCCCTGTAGCTCCCACATCCACTCCTGAACATGGGTCATTAACGTGGGAGTGTAATGCACTACCCATTCATTTATTCAGCTCATTCTTTCCTCTTTCTATGTTCCCCTACCCTGGGTCATACTTGAAAACAAGCCTCTGCTCAGCTTCTCTTTCCCAGTCTACACTTTCTAAATAAATAAATGAATAAGTTACAAAGTATTTCATAGAAGATTTTTGAAAGACTTCACTTACATCCGACAACAATTCCAAAAAGACCATCATCGTGACTATGAGGAAATTCTGAAAAACAAATCAGGTTATAAGTTCATTGCAAGAAAGACTGGTCCAATAACCAACTGTTAGAGAATTCCAATCTTGTAACCTGCAGAAACAAAGGTAGTAATAATTTTCAGCTACTTATACAATACAATATCAGTACTTCAGCTTTGAAAAGGTCCAACTAGTTTAATCTCCCCTGATCAAAATGTTCTCAGATGTATCAAAGTAAATTTCTTGTTTGGTAACAGTAGGTAATCTCCTCATTACTCAGCTTAAAAAGCCATTACAGTGTATTACATTTAATTAAAAATAATACCATACTGCAAAAAAAGACACTCATTAACATTTTAATACTACTGTTGTGCAAATGTACATCATGTATATTATTATTATTTACTAAAAGAGAAGTTCCCAGACATAGGAGCCAACTCCATGGGTGCTTGGGTGCTCTAGCACCCACAAAGTTGACATAAGCACCCTCAATATTTTGAGCGCAGTCTACAGCAAAGGATTATTAGGGAACCTGGTCACAGCAAAAATACTACCTACTGGAAATGAGCACCCGCAAAGATTCCTAAAAGCCCGCATTCCTATCCCAGATGGTAAATCATATTTAAGGTCATATTTTGCGAATCATATACTCCTTTTTTGGCAGCTGCTGCTAAGTACATGGTGAGTTTAGCTAACGATTTTCTATCATTTGAACTTAATAGGATTTTATACTTGCTTCTGAAGGAACATATATAGAATAGTGGATGGGCGACCATCCATAACAAGGCTGTGTTTCCATCAAGGGTGTTGATGACATCAGAGGTCTCCGTGACATCATCAACTTCCGAGATGGAAAACACTGCCTTAGTTGTGGATGGTCGCCCATCCACTATTTTACATAGTATATGGTTCCCCTAATGTTTAAAACATAAATGTCACAAGGTTTCACACCTTGCATATTCACAGCTCCACTTTGTCCAGGTCATCACTACAGATGCACTCCTCTCCCGACACAACCCCAAAGATCCCGGTCCTCACTGATGTTCCCTCTCTTTACAATCCCAAACATGAAGGTAAACACCAGATTTAAATTTAAAAAAAACTGACAAATTGAAAGCACCAGTACACGAAGCCGACTATGGCATTCCATGTACAAACTTGCTCTTTGAACCACTCACCGGGTAGCTCACTATGTGACACCACCATTGTTGTTTGAATTTTTTGTGAGGAGTGGAGTTTCCACCAATCGGGTGACAGCTCAAGGAAAAAAGTTGTACTATCAATGTGACATCAGAACGATAGTACAACAACTTTTTTGACCTATGAATTGTCCTACAATAAGATTTTGAAAACCACAGCTTTCTAGTCATAATAAACCCTACCCATATACTATATATTTGTTCTTAGTACTGATACAATCATTTGTTTCTTTTATTTTTGTACCATGGTATCATCAACATTATGTAGTCAATATCTTCAGGAAAGCTAAGACTGCAGTTGCAGTTAATTAATGAATGTGAAATTTTGTGATTACTTTTCTCAGCTTTGGTTCCAATGCAGTCGAAAGATATGGTTCAAGGCTATGGATTTCCTTTAATTTCAGAACCCATTTGCTGAAACATGTTTCTATATGTGCGTTGTCCTTCTATCTTGCTCAGTCAAACAAATGATTTTTAACTGGAGACTTGTAAGTTGTACTTACAAACATATTATTTTTTGTTGACAATGTCCATAGATAAGGTAACCCATTTACAGTACTTACATGCATGTTTCACAAATATCAGCCACGGGTCCTTTCCATTATTTCTCATTAAACTAATTAATTTTGATACAATAGTGGAATATGATTACTGTGTAATAGCTTTATCACATATGTAACTATTTTTTTGAATGCATAATGTTTGTAACTTGATTCTCCCTAATTCTGCTCTAACATCCTGAGCAGGTATTTCTTGCGGGAGTACAAGCAAGGATTGTAATACCTTGAGATTCTTTTTCCCAGAGGGGCTGTTTTCAAACTGCCCCCACCCCATCTCTGCTGCATAATGCGTGAAGCTCAGCTTGAGCTGCGTGAGTGAGGCTACAGTAGTACAAAATTCCCTGTAAATTTCTTCTTAAATCACTGCAACCTTAAAAAGCTATGTGAACATTTCTCAATTTGTTTCTAATACAAGTTGAAGAAGATACGTTTTTGTTAAACATAAGGCCCCGGATACTGAGAATACTTTCACTAGTTCTAATTTATGATTATATATTGACCAGGAGAATGCATTCTTCTGCCTTACACCAAACTGACATTCCTAACTTTTATTACCATTGATAACCTGTTTTGATTTAGAGCACAGTTCTTATAATTTATTCAGTTGTCTATGAATACCTATTGGAGATGAAGATACTGAGTTACATCATCAATGTATGCCAGTATCAGAATTCTCTTCCCCAATGTGGTAGATGTATGAAGAAGGTTTTCATTCAGCTAAAATACTGTATCATTTATAAAAAGATTAAATAACAAGGAAGCAAAATGTGATATTGTTTTACTCCTTTATTTTGAGTTTTTCTGTTTGTGCACCTTTTGATCCATACCCTACCTGTGACCATGTGTCAGTGTACAGTTTTATCACGACTGTCAATACGTTCTCATCTAATCCTAAGTGCTTTAGTTTGGGAATAGTATTGGTCATTGTTAGTAATGGATAACTATTAGTAAATCATTACACAGTTATGTGTAGTGGTAATGGTGGTCCCATATCCACTGTGATCTAGTGGAGCTCACTCTTCATGTACATTTTTATACCACACAGTAAATACAACTTCATGCTTTTTATCTATGAGTACCAGCTTAGTGTCACTGTAGTACAGCGGTGGCTCACTTGCCTCTGGGCCAAAAGAACATGGGTTCAAATCCCAAGCCGGGACATGTGTTCAAATCCAGTGCTAGCATCCAAAACAGTTGCAGGAAGGATGTTGCCCCATTGGAGAGGCTGTTTCTCAGATGAGATAACTGACCTCTCTTTCCATTTCTGGTGCCCATTATTATTTTGTCAGTTTTGCCTACTAGTTAGAGAATGGAACTGTAAACCTGATGACCCAGTTTTGACTCCCGTGACTACCACTTACTCACTGTGTGACTTCAAGCAAGTAACATGCCCTCACTGTGCTCATCCCCTTTCTAATGTACTTCTAATCTATGTCACCACTGGTTAGATTTCCCTTTGCTCTGACAATATTTGCAGCACCCTTCCCTCCTCCCTCTCCTGGATTGTAAATTGCTTTGGGTTATTGTTTGTATGAAAATCATAATATAAAATCAATCACTTCCTTTCTTCTTTCTTTCTTTCCTTCATCTCTCACTCATTACATCTCTCCCTCACCTTTCAGGCAGTTGTCCAGTATAGGGGTGGCACCCTGGACAACAATGCATCTTTAACAAAAAGAGATGCTATGCATTGGAGTAGGATTGTGGCCTGGGAAAACATGGTCAAACCAAAAACATAACAAGGGGCCACCTGATGAAGCATCATGCCTTGCACATGAAGCGCTGGGGTTTTTTTGCCACCAGTCTCATATTGTATGAACCAGTAATGTTACAAAAGTGTCTTCTTACAGTCACTTTAGACTTGTTTTATATCTGCAATAGTGCCTGAGTAACTGGAGTGCAGATTTTGTTGTGTTTTCAGTTTGGCCTCTGTTTTTACCCTGCACCTGCTGATGTAGCCTGTGTGTGCATGCGATCCCTGTGCTTTTTGGATAAACTTGGTGCTGTTTGGTGGTCAGAGTATAACATATTTTGGAGTTAACAATTGAATCTGGCAGTAGAAGAGAGTGCCACATGCCCTAATCATGAGTGCAACTACCAGGGAGGATGAGGGGGTACAGTCCCCCCTTAGCATTTTAGGCCCTCAAAATGGCAAATGGTATTTGCATGAAAGGCCTGGTAGATCCATGACAACCCAATATTATAACCATGGTTGTGCCCATGACCCTAATCTGCTAATCAAGGGTGAAAATGCTGAATGCAGCAGGTATAAGCTCTTTCCTTTAACACATAACAATGATACTATCAGGAAAAACATTCAGCAAACAAAACTTCAGGTACAATAATACACAGCAGCAGTGGTGAACATATATACAAAATATGAAGAATAAATGTGTGCAATAAATATTCACCAATGAGTACTGCTGATTGTTCAGTCTATTAAAACAGCAGTATTTGTTTGTTACCATATAATCTTTTTAGCAATAGTATTTTCAGGCAAAAAACAAACAAACAAATGATATACTGTTTTTTTTCTATGTTTTTTTCATGCCAGGATTAAGATACAGGATTTTGAAGTTTTTAAAATTCCTATTCTGTGCCATGCCTTCCATGAACAAATGAATATCTTGGTACAGTGTTGTATGGTTTACCATCAGAAACATGTGGTAACAGCATCATAACACATCCACAGTATGAATCTAGTAGTACATTCAATTGATAACCTCAAAAGAAGAGAGATTTTAAAAAAATTCTGAGTGGCAGCCATTTTGAATGGCATAAGTCATTAATTACAAAATTAGCTACAAAAGGTGTTTAAGAAATATCTGAAAAACTAGACATACACTGAGGATGAATCTAAGGAGGTCAGATATACATTTTCCTAAAAATGACAGTATATAATGACACGTTTTGCAGCCTAACAAATGCTGCTGCTTTCACATACTGTATACCATGAATACTGAAAATTGTGTCAGAGATTTATCTACTTATTGAATTTTGTTAACCCGGTAGGCCCACTGGGCCTAGAAGTCCCTTTTTCAGGGTTGACTGGGGGGAAGAGGGGATACAGATGCTAACCAACTGAAATTGAACCAAATTAAGTTGTTGGTGGTATTTTTAGTGTATGGGGGAATTTTGGCCCGAACACTGGAGAAATTCCCCTACTGACCAGCAGGGGAGATTCTGGCCATCCAAGATGGGGGATGACAGTCCTGGAAGGAAGGAGGCAGCTATGGAGCTGGGAGAACAGGCCCCTTCTCCCATCTCATCTAAACCAGGGGTCAATAGACTGGAAAGTGCTGAAAATGGAAAGCAGAGCTCTGGAACTGTACTTCAACAATCAGATGGAGAACCCTTAAAGCAGACAGAAACACCTGTACAGGTACAAGAAGAGATAATGGACACTGCCACTCAATCAGAGGCCTCAGAACAGAGTGAAATGCAGTATGATAATGTTAAAGATATGGAAGAAACTTTGGGAGCTTCAATGCCAACTAGAGTCTGAGGAGTGGAAACTTATGATTAAAAAACTATCATTGCAGCAGAAGATCCGATGGCTTAGAGCTGACAGCATGACTGACACTGTCTTAACAGCCCAGCTGTGTACTCCAGATGAATCATCAAAGAAGCCACTGTCTGCCAATGTAGCCACTGAGACTATCATCGCTATTCCCTCGGACCCTACAGAAACACCTACAGTGAGTAAGCATATATCCTCTGTTCTTCCTTCTGATAATTCTGCAAACAAAAACAATACCTGGTCAGTGGAAAAAGCATTACAGGGGGCAGGCTGGGAAAAACATCCAGATATGAATGAATGGGATTCTGGAGGATCCCCAATATAAACGCCTGTTCCCACGGACTTTTTAAATAAAGAGAAAAAGGTTGGAACTGAACGAACTATGGCAGTGATCCAGATCCCCTGTTTATACCCCCAGAAGTAATGTTGACACAAAATCCTGTGCTCACTTTACCAGCTGTACAACCTCTGAATCAACCTGATATGATAATACCTGCCCTGGATGCACAGCAGCCTGAGGCACCATTAAATAAAAATACAGACTGTCAGAAAAAAAACATTTTCTTCTCTTTTTTGTCTCCCAGTCCTTCCAGCAAAATGCCATAACACAGTTTGGCTTACATACATGGGAGGCATGCCTGAATCCCCAGACCATGCCTTTGTGGCAAGGACTTTATTAAAAGACTCAATGAAATTCTTCTCGCATGAAATATGTGCGCTAATTCACATATCTGGGGAAACATCCTTTGATGTCAGTTTTAAAACTACTCGGGGGCTTCAACGGTTTTGGTCAAAATATCACTCTCTAAAACTAACTGCTTTGTGGACTCCCTTTCTAGCAACTCCTCTCAAGAAACCTGCTTATAAAACCATCACAATTCTGTTTAGAAATGAAGGAGTGGACATAGCGGATGTATTATACTGGTTAAAGTTGCAGTATACAGTACTTGGTGAACCTGAGGCAATATATGATTCAGAGAACATATGGATAGGGGGGTGGAAAGTGAAAGTGCTTCTAAAAACTACAGACTCAGGAATTTTGCATTTGCCTAACTCTTTTTTTCTTGGATGAGACAGGGAAGTATTGTTTTACTCAGGTCAACCCAAGGCCTGTTATAGGTATGGGAATCCAACTCACTTAAGCAGCGCACATGACATGATAAAATGTAACTTATGTGGGGAGTTGGGACATTTAAGCTCGAACTGCTTGAATGACTGCAGGTGTAACCTGTGTGATGAGGTGGGCCACACATTTTCCTACTATACCTGGGCAGCCCACAACCAAGACCATCACGATGAGGGAGCAGACCAACAATTTTTAATTTCCCAGGCTCAAAAAGCTAAAATCCTGAATAAATCAGGTATAACCCCAGTAACCCCACCACATGGAGTTTCTCTTATCTCTGAAGAGCAGTCAGTACCTTCTAGAAAGGAACCCCCCCTTCTGTGGAGCCTGTTCTGGCAGAACCCCTACCTCAGCCTATAGCTACTACATCCTCTGGAACAGGTATTGAAAGCTCTATAGCGTGTTCAGATATGCCTCCCCCAAAAGAGCCAGTCCTGACTACATACAGGCGCTCTGCAAGAACAAAACTGAAGGCTGCTCCCCTCCCCTGAAAGCAACAAGAACTTCTCCCATAGCACTGACTAATCAATTTGAAATTTTGCTGACACCTCAGCTGATTCAGGCGAGGACTCTGATTCCTCCTCCTCCCTCTCCTCATCACATCCTGAGAGAACCACAGATCCTGAAGTGTGTACTAAGGGCAGAGGTTCACAAAAGCAAAAAGCTAGATTTAAAATTAAAGGGGTAGCAGTTGGTAAGAAGAAATAAGGTTGGTAATCTATAAGATGTGGTGGTTTTATTGTACTTACCTACTATTTTTCATAATGTGTGATACTATACAATGTCATACTATGAATTTAAATAGTATAAAAAGGATAGGAAAGCGCCAGATGGTATTTTCTTTTATTGCTTCTCTGCAGTTAGGTATATTCTTTCTGCAGGACACCAGACTTCACACTATACATGAAATCAAACAAGCTCAGAGAGATTGGCTGTTGGGGACCTCTTTCTGGTCAATTGGACAGGAAGCTTGTTCTGGTGTTGGTATTCTTGTTCACCTTCCTGGTTTTAAGGTTCTAAAAATGTATGACTTGGCCCCTGGAAGGGCTTTAATACTTGATGTGTTAATACAACAGACTCCTTACTGCCTGATTAGTCTCTATGCACCCCAGACTAAAACAGCTCATATAGACCTTTTTTTCCTAATTCAACCATACTTACACACTTCTAAAGAAATTATCTTGTCAGGTGACTTTAATTGTGGCCTTAGTCTTAAGGACAAATGTGTACAGGACAAAACACAAAAACTGTTTTGTGATACACAGACCTTATTAAAAAATATTACATGTAGCCAGGCTACGAGAAGCATATTTAGAAAAAGTAAAACAACACACTCCGACCTTATAGAAAGGTCCCTAAACGATGAGGATCAATTATATTTTTATATCTCAAAATATAATACTTTCCTCTGCGCAGGTCACACCATTAGAATTTTATGACCATAAATTGGTATCTATAAATCTTGGGGCAAACTCCCTTGGGAAAAGGGTCAGGACTGTGGAAGTTTAACACCACACTACTCCAGGGCGATGCCTTTATGGGCTCCCTAGCACATTTTTTGGAGGCTAGAACATCTGTTTTGGTTCTTTACGACAACCCTATTCTCTGGTGGGAAGATACCAAAACAGATTTAATATTATTTTTGAAACAGCACAGTAAAGAAAAAAGTAATACTGAATATCTCAAATATTTACAGCAAAGGCATCAACTGCAGACTCTTTACAATCTCCAGCATTACTGGACAGAACATGGGGCAACAGACACAGCTAGTGAAAAAAGAAATGCTTTCATTCCATAAACAGAAGGCAGCCCAATTGTATAATCAGCATACATTTGGCACGCAAGGCACAGCACAGGTAGTCTGCCCATTTGACCAAAACATTTGCAGTACAGCGCATAAATCAATGGCCTCCTTAAAAGATCAGATGGGGAAAATATGTTCTACAAGGCAAGAAATCTTAAATGTAGTTACAGATTTCTCTATCTAACTTTTTTCCCCTGTAACTGCAGACCCTCAGGAATCGCTGACATTTCTCTCAGACCTTCAAATACCACAAGTTCCCCCCCCCCACATATTGACCACAGTTAGCCAACCAATCACTTTGGCAGAAATCATGGCTACTATTCAATGGTTAAAAAGCAATGCTATTCCAGGCTCAGATGGACTCCTGAAAGAACTTTATAAAGTATTGGGAGAACATCTTGGAGCTGAACTTACTAGTGTACTTAATACAACATTACAAACAGGTCAGGTACCGCTACACTTTAATAAAGGCACTTTGATATATTTGTATAAAAAAGGAGAAAAGACAAATTTAAATAACTGGAGGCCGATCTGTATGTTAAACACGGATTTTAAAATTCTGACCAAAATTTTAACTGGCCAGCTACTTTTAATTGTAGTAGTCATCATTTCATCAGAACGATCACGTTCTATTCCACATAGGGACATTCGTGACCATCTTATACTATTAAGAGAAATAATAACTGCAGGACATACAAATAATCTTTCAGGATATATTATTTCTCTAGATCAGAGGAAGGCCTTTGATTCAATAAATCATGACTTTTTATGGTCTTCATTACAAAAGTATAATGTTTCACAGGTCATATTCCTTGGATTAAGTCACTATACAGAACAGCAACTGTGGTTTCTGTGGTGTATGGCTGGATAGGTCCATTAATACTGATCAAAAGGGGAGTGCAGCAGGGATGCCCTCTTAGTCCCCTTTTGTATGTGTTCTTCATTGATCCCTTGTTATGTAAGCGAAATAACTGTCAAGCTATTAAGCCCCAGCTGTGCCCTGGTAACCATTTGTGGCTAGAGCCGCTACTGCAAGACATACAAAATGTACCTAAAGCTTTGGCCTACACGGATGACCTGTGCCTAATAGTAGCTGACAAAGATTCTATGCATAAGTCCTTGTCAATATGTACAGGATTTGACTCTAAGTCAGGGACAGAGTTAAACTTGAATAAATGCACAGGTTTTTTGGTAGGAACTGCTCCTAATACGGACACCAATATTGATCCCATATGTCTTACAAAGGACTCAGTCCCCATTTTAGGAGTTAAGTTTGGGCCCCCAGGGATGGAAATAATAAACTGGGAGGAAAAATTAGTTATTGGAAAACAAAAAGTGGCTCAATGAAACAGGAGTAAAATAGGCAAGAAGAAAAGGGTATACTTAATCAAAACTTTTTTAGTCCCCACCTTTTTATTTCTCAGTTATGTGTTTCCAATTCCTAAGCAATTGGAAACATCTATGCTAAGCCTGTTCTTTCAGGCCATATGGGGAAACTGCCTGAATCCCATTAAAAGGAATATAACCTATCTGTCTATTAAAGATGGAGGTTTTTCTATGGTCAACCCCATTTTGTTTGTAATAGTATTTTTTTTTAATTTTAATATAAAGCCCCTGCTCATAAACACACAGACGGGGTTGGAGCAGTGGTTTCACAAGAACAGTAGCCCTTGGTTTAACAAATGGGAAATAAATACACTTAAGAAACTCAAGAGCTTCGGAAATCACCCCATTATATATTAAGGAAACCTTCTTATGGCTGAAACAATGGAAACTTACCTCTCAGACTATTATTTCAGCTTCTTCACACAAAATACTATATAGGCAGCTTTTAATAGCCTTGTGTGAGGTATCAGAGCCTTTTGCAAAATGTCCAGCCCCATATTTGAGCTCCCTACAAACCCTTCTGCAGTCAACAAGAATACCTGCACACATGTGGGATTTTCACTGGCATTCATGCCATGAGAAAATCAACATAAAGGGAAACTAAAAACATAAGCAGCTGCAAGAAAGAATATGCAGTTGCCCCAGATGTACAAATACAGTAGAGACAATAGAACATCTATTTTTCAAATGTTCCTTTATTGGAAATTGCTGGACCTTTTTAGCAGGTCAGTGGCAAGAACCTCTTTATGGGACTGTCACGTATGCTACCCTAATGTATGGCCACTTATCTCGGCAGTGGAAAAAGTGGAATCCAAGTACACTGAACTTACTCTTTACAGTATTAAAGTGGAATTTCTGGATGGCAAGATGTTTATTTACTTTACAGCAGAAAGAGAGTAGTTACATAGAATTAATTAATAAAAGTGTAAAGGATTTATACAAGATTTATGTTCTAGACTGTACATGACTCTCTACTCAAGAAGTACTTAAATTATGGGCAGGTCTACCATGGATAACAGAAACAGATAGTGCAATTGCATACACTCTGTATGTTTATTTTGTTTTTCCTTTAACCATTGTGATGTATGATATGTAATTTGTGTAGATGTATACTGATTTTCTGTTCAATAAACTTCCCCCTACTCTTTTGGATAAGTGCCATGGGATCTTTAACATCCACCTGAACTACCACCAATCCAGGCAGATGGGACCTCGGTTTAACCATCTCATCTGAAAGAAGGCACCTCAGAAGTGCAGCACCCCCCTCATGCTGCACTATAGTGTCAGTATTGGGATATTAACCCAAGTACCAGATGTGGGAACTGAACACACAGCCCTCTGATCTCCCAGCCTCAGAGGTGAGTGTGCTACCTACTGAGCCACTGACACTAACTAGAGGTAACTGCTACATGGATATAATTGACCTTACCTGATTCTAAGTACCAGGGATCCATATCTGGAGGAATTGCAGTGATGGTCACAGGCATAGCGGCACAGTTGGATTCCACGAGTTCTCCACTGACATTGACTGGAGGGATGGTGTCATTCCGTATGAAAACAGCTTTCAATGGAGAAATGTTGTTGAACCTTACTCCTGACAGACAGCCTGTGAATCCTGGAGAATTGTACTTCTGGATCTCTAGATCCATTGGTCCTGTCTCTATGACCAAAGCACAAAGAAACTCATCAATCCATTATCTGAATCTTTTTTTTCACTGGAAGAAAATAAAGTAAGCATAGCAATTTGAACCCTTCAAAGTCCATACTCATATCTCTCCATACTGCCTAATAGAGCTTCATCTGCCCCCGCCCCGTTTATACTTTCCGAGCCACCTCCTGCCCCATCCAGCCCTGGTTCTGGACCATCCTCTCAGCTTCTGCCACCAGTTGCCCATGATTTACCCCCCCATGTGTGCCACCACTGTTGAAGGAACATTTTGAGCCAATGCTGGGGAATAGAGTTTAGGTACAGACCAGGGATTTTATTTACTGGTGGAGTTACATAGAAACATAGAAACATAGAAGTTGACGGCAGATAAGGACCGCAAGGCCCATCCAGTCTGCCCATAAACCATCTACTAAACCAACATAAAACTCAATAAAACTTTACAATGTGCTGAGAAATGTATTACATGACATCTCCAAATGCCTGTTGGAATAAATAAGTTTTAAGGCCCTGCTTAAAACACACCCAGGACTGGTGGATAAAATGTGCAGGGATCTTGGGAAACTTGAGGAGTCAGCAAAAGCAGTGACTAAGCAGGAAAGGGACCTTGGGGTTATATCTGAGGACCTCAACATGGCACAGCAGTGTGACAAAGCAGTGGATAGGGTTGGAGGGATGCTGGGGTGCATAGGGAGGGGTACCTCCAGCTGGAGAAGAGAAGTGATGTTGTCACTGTATCGCTCACTGGAGAGACCCCACCTGGAATGCTGTGCCCAGTTTTGGAGACCACACCTCAGAAAGGACATAGACATGGTGGAGGCAGTCCAAAGAAGGGCAATTAAAATGGTGCAGGGGTTGTATGAAAAGCCCTATGAGGAGAGACTGAAAGATCACAACATGTACACCCTGGAAGAGAGGTGAGAGGGAGGTGCCATGATAAAGACCCACAAGTTCCCTATGGGGGTGAACAGAGTGCAGGTGAGAGTCTCTTTCAAATAAGAAAGAGCACCAGGACCAAGGGGCATGTGATAAAACTGGTGGGAGGAGTTCAAGAGAGATGTGAGAAAATATTTCTTCACTGAAAGTGTATTAGATGCCTGGAACAGACTGTCAGTGGAAGTGGTGGAGGCTAAAACAGTGGGGTGCTTCAAGTATGCATGGGGTAGACATAAGGATACATTAGAAATTAGGCAGGGAGGTGGGAGGGTTGCCAGAGACCAGACAGGGTTTACCAAGACAGACTGGGCAGGGAACATGTGGGCAGACTGAGTGGACCAAGCAGTCCTTTTCTGATGACAAATTCTATGTTTCTGTGTTATACATACCCCCTTAGGGGGATCATAACTAAGCTCCTCCCTGCCACACCGACCTCCTTCTTTCCCTTGACCAGCCCTTTATGTATACCCCACCCTCTCTTAAAGCCCTCCATCATGTTACCACTGACCAATGCATCAGGCGGTTTGTTCCACCCCTCCACCATCCTATCTGTAAAAGAGTACAGTACTTCCTAATGTCCCTCTCTTAAACCTACCCCCCACCCAAACATCCATTTCTTGCTGTTTCCATTGGAGTAAGTGTTGCAGTTGATTGTGAACCATTCACCTGAGTCCACTTTGTTAACACTCTGCATGTATTTAAACACCTTAAGCATATCCCTCCTTCTTTCTGGTCTCCAGTGTATCATTAATTATAGGGATTTCCCCTACCCACTCTACTACCCAGGATAGCCTGTGATTCCCATTGGTAGGCAGAAATTTGTCCAGGCTTACCCTGAAGGCCTTTACTGTATTTTTGTCAACTACCTCATTTTGGTAGGCTATGCCATAGCACCCCCCTTCCCGGGAACTGTGTTCCAGCATTACCCCTGAATTTACCACCTCTGAGCTTCTAGATATGTTCCCACATCCTGCTCTAGGTCACAGATCAAACTTCTCTGTTTGTTTAATCTTGCTGATGACTTTGAGGATGTGGAGCACTATGAGCATGTCCCTTCTTATCCTCCTTTACTCTAAAGGGAACATGTTAAGGGCCACCTGCCTCTCCTCATAACTCTTGTCCTTCAACCCCTGATCATTTTGGTGCTCCTGCACTGCCCCTCTCTCAACCATCTCAATGTCCCTCTTCTACCGAGGAAACTATAACTGCACACAGTGCTCCAGCAGGATCTAACCAGGGCCTTGTAAAAGGGTAGGATTTGTTCACTAGCTGAACTAGCAATATGCTTTTTTCATACTCAGATTTATTTCATTAGACCAGAATTGTATACATCAGTCAGTATATTATACTTATATGGGATAGACATAAGGGTACATTAAGGGAGGTGTAACCTGTAACACTCATATTGTAACAAAGAAATTACTGCATATATCTACCAAAACTGTGACTGCAATAATGTAAAAAGCTGTAACTACAATGATGTAACTAAATGTTGTACTGTATTTGTCCTCTTTGTGACGAGGTACCTTTGGAAACGAGCCTCTGGCTCAAAGGTTGTAAACCGATGTACAAATAAATAAATAAAAAATAAAATAAATAAAATACTTTAGTGATAAGTTCAATTTTACAGTCTTACAATATAACATACAACAGTACATCTTTAGAGTTTACTACATTTTCTTCTTTCACTTTGGTTTGTCTGTTACTCTTGTACAATATGTATGCCTGTATGACTGTATACCATTTGTTCCTGTATGTTATTAGTCCTGATAATAAAGCTAATACCCTGTTGCAGCAGATGTTCAGAGTACAGAACTAGCTCTCTAACATACCCACTCCCCTGTTACATACTACCCCTGTACTCCAAATACATAGGATGTACTTCTGTGTTGGATCGCTTCTTTCTTTATTCCCATCTTCAAATAACATTTCCCAGTTGAGATAGTCTTACCAGGGTTTCCAGGTGGTCTTACATTTTTTTTGCTGTAAGGCGAAGAATGGCCATCAGACACTCCATATTATAAATCATGGATACTCTCTCTTTCCACTCTGCAATACAGGGTACCCCTGGACTGAGCCAACATGATGTCTGAGTTTTTAAGGCTGCCAAGACCATGCTGCAGAATACCCCCACTTTTTTCATTGTTGAGATACCCTGCATGGGGTTCCCAAGGAGGAGATATTGTGGTGAAGTAGGGATCCCTACCCTACAGATCCTGTACAGCTCTTCTTGTACCCAAGACCAAACGTGTCTAATTACCAGGCATTCACATAGAATGTATCAGTGAGTGCCCCATTCTCCATAGCCCCCCAACACTAATCACTGTTAGTGGTGCCGAAATGATTTGTTATGGTTAGGACATGTAAGTATCTGACCAGTAATTCCCTATGGAACTCTCTCCAGTTCTGGGATAATGTCATCTTCCAGGTCCTGTCTGCCTATCTTGTCCATTGTTTCTCTATGATTTGTAACCCCATCTCCTCCTCCCATCTGTTTTTTACTGTTCATAGGTTTAGCCCCTCTCCTTCAACAGCAGCTTGCACACTTGAAAATATACTTAATCCCATACTGAGCATTATAGCCCAGTATACGAAATCCTCCCGCACCATTCTGTTCTTCTGCATTGGAGTCTCTTACCTTCTAGCATATGTCTTCAGACCTGTAAAAATCTATAGAAGTCAGCCCTACACAGTGAATACCTCTCCTTTAGACTTTGAAAAGAGAAGCAGTGGTTCCCCTCCACTAACTGGGAAAATCTAGTAAGTGTGTTATTATTCCAAATTTTGACTCTTACATCTGCCTAGGCTGGGATAAAGTCTGGATTCCCAATAATTAAGATCAGGGCACCCACTTTGTTGGACAGTGTGACAGCACTTCCAGTTTGGCTAAAATGGTTAGTATCACCCAGAGATTTTAAATTTGCTTTTTAATGTGTGGGGTCAGTTTCACCCTCAGCAGTGCATGTAACGGTACTGGCAGAGACTTGTCACTTTCCACTGCCAGACACTTGGACTGCCAGCACTGCTTGGTCCATGTTATCAGATATGGCTTGGGTTGCCAGGTAAGACAAGCACAGGTCAGAGAAACCCAGTCCCCCACCCTCTTTCAGCAAAGCCAGTGTCCTGTGGGCAACTCTGGCCTTCTTTCCTGACCATTTTTGAATATGGTTCTCCAGTTTCGCTTAATATATCTTTGGAATTGCTGTTGGTAGGGTTTGGGAAAAAGAAAACAAATTGGGGCAGGATGCACATTTTCACTATGCCCATCTTTTTTTCCCATCAAGTTAATTTATCCTAATGTTCTTTTAATTTTTGTAATTTAATTTTTCTTTTAGTTATGAGTCTAACATAATTTTGTGCTTCACCATTGCATCAAAGATTAAATCCTCAAGTTCCAATCTCTGAGCTACCTGCTCCCTGTTTCTTGGAGGCATATAGAATGAAGGAGCCTGAAACATAACCTTCAACCCATCCCCTCTCATTGCTTTAGATTTGCTCCCCCTCATTCTTATCTATGTATTCTCCCATCTCCTGCTCAGTTTGGTCACAAGACATGGTGCCATTGAGATGTGATATATTAAGATGCCACAGTGGGTTTTTATTGACTGGTTCAATATATTGCCCCAGAACCACTGGGGCATAGTCAGAGGCTGTTATTTGCTTGATCCGGCAACCCTGTGTGGTGTGCAGCCAGTCCTGGGACAGCAAAAATACATTAATACTTGAGCATGTTGATTGGGGATTTGAAAAACAGGTATAGTCTTTCATTCCTAGATTAAAAAAATCTCCATATGTCCCTATGTCCTGCCTCCTTCTCCAGACTACCAAGATTTTGGCTTTCCCACATGGTTCTCCCCTCCCCACTCCACTCTTGTCCAGGTTGGGCTGCAGAATGCAGTTGAAGTTGCCCTCAATGAGCAGCAGGGATCCCTGCCATTCCAATCATACAGTCCTAGACAGTATAAGTAACCTGCACATGTGCCCAAAGGAAAGAAAGGGGACCAGGCAGTCAGCTTTACTGATGCTGCTAGTGCAGCCACTCTGCTCATCTGTTCCGGGCATGCATGGAGCACAAACATACAGTCTACAACTGTATAAAATGAAAGGCATGCTACAGGAAGGCAACTAGTTAGCCTAAAGTAAGGCTAACAGTGGGACCTTTCCTAAACTGTAGGAGTGGGCCCTCCCTGAGATCCTCTGATACCCCATGTGGTCTGGCTTATCCCAGGTGGGGGCCCCCTGCTGCCACAGTGAGGAAGCACCTCTTACACTGCAGTTGTCAGTCAGGGGCAGGTATGATGCACTGGGCAGTCAGGTGGCATGGGGGGACTCGCAGGAGGCCATAATCCTGCACTACCAGGGTGGGACATTTCTTGTTTTCCCCCATCCCTCTGCCCTCCTCCTGCATCATGGCTGCACAATGCAGCATCCTGGGAAGGACACAAGGCAGTACATAGTCGTGCACACCGCCATGTGTGCCTCCACTGGCTCACCACTAGGAGCGCCCCGAGGTGCAGTGCAGGCCATACCCTCCCTCCATCGTGGATGCTCCTCACCCTTCTTGCCAGTCTCCACTCCACTCACCCTGGGTGCAGGTCATGAACTCAGATCACCAGCATGCTGACTGGATGCCTCACCACGCGGTGCTATGAAGTTGGCTGGTTGCCAACTTTTAAATCCAAATATTTTGTGGATGGGGGCTTGGGAAAACCAGGAAGGGGTTGCTTCTAAACACAGAATCAGCTGTTAGCATGGTGCCAGGAACAAGCAATATTTTTTTCTAATTGTATTAGAGGGTGAGGGAGTAGCAGTAGTACTAATAGTAGTGGCAGTAAAAAAAATTTGAATTCATAGGGAAAAACAGCCAATTGAGTAAGGAAGCACCATGTTTCATCGACAGTAAATCTGCCGACATCCACGACAGCAATGACACAATGCCGGCACCCCGCATCAATATAATCATCTCCAGGCCTGAGTTGTTTCAGGGAGGGGGAAGAACACCAAGAGAAGCTACATCTAGGAACCGCAGACCATCACAGCAGCTTTTGCTGTAATGGTCTTTTTTCAGGTTTCAGGTTGTGGTGTTGCTGTACTGTGGGCCACTGATTGAGCAACACTCATTTGCAGTGGCTTCCTATATTACTTACCTGTAGATCACAATAAAGAACAATAAAATACAGAATAATACATGGGGTGGTGTCTTTAAAGGGGTTTTACACACACCTGATGTGTTGGCTGCTACAGAAACCCCATGAGTGAAGCTCGAACATATAGTGTAGCTGCTTGTTTTTGTGTGATTCTGTTTTTGAAGGGCGCTGTTTTTGTTTTCAATGTTTTTGTCGCATGGCTTTTGAGTCATGTTATTTTGGTTTTGACATTTTGACCCTGTGCCTCAAAACATTTAATCAAAATGTAATTTTCTATTATTGCCATCTACGTTTATAAATTACTTATCCCAATTTCACCATGTCTGAAAAGTATGAAGAACTATACCACATGGGTATGTGTAGCAAGCTTTAGGTCTCAAGCATTAAAGGGAACTCGGTTATAAGAAGACATGCAGTTCGGCAAAACTTAATTTTTGGTTATTTCCATCTAATTTTATACCAACTAGATCACAGTTTACCAGATTTGAAACAATTAAACTACTGCACCACATGTAGTGCCATGTTTCAAGCGTCTAGCGTCAAAGGTGAAGGAGTTGTAAGTAACCAAACTTCTGGAATTGTTTTAATCACATTTTGTAAGTACAGGATGTAAACTATAAAATGACAAGCCCCTGTAACTTTAAAACTAGTGAACATAATACTGCTATGTTTTGCAGCTTATAAGACCAATGTCAACATTGTAATCTCTTGCTTAAAGAATGTTCATGCTGTAAGTTACTAAAAAGTGCAAAATAACATCAGTACTAAAAGCTGAATTTCGTGAGCCTTTGTAGAAATTGTGGAAATCGCTGATAATATTGTGGACATATATCCATGAATTTTCCCCAGGCATATACCTGGGCAGTCATTGAAGAGAAAGGAAAAGGCTGGCGGGAGTACTAATAAGGCTGGCTTCATAGGGGATTGTACTGTAAAAATAGCAGGAGTGTTGGAGAGGCACTGCAAAATCAAGATGCTAATACAGATAAAGACATCTGCCTGCCCTTGGTACAGGTTACATCACTGCAATCCATGGCCAAGCACAGCAGCTTGAGGGAGGAGCTGACTGTTGTGGGCATGTTGATAAGGAGTACAAATTCTGGGAACATGGGGTTATTTATTGAACTGGAAATGTCCTAAAGTGAACGCTGTCCAGAGGGATATTCTCCAAGGTTCTTATGGTACTGGGGCCTGTGACAGGGGCAGAAATTAGACACATTAACTTTTGATTGGATTCTACTGAAAGAAGACTATCTTCTTTTAATGGCAAGTTAAAGGGCATTCTGGGTAAACAAATGCTTACATGCTCAGGAGGTGCAAAAGTTCTTCCAAGATTAAGGGGGTACTGGTCACGCCAAGAGACTGAGCTATCTGGGGGATTTAAAGTAAAGGATAGGGATTGGGGGAGGTGGCTAGCACAAAGGGTCACCAGTGCCCGCAGAAACTGTAGATGCATAAGAATAGCACAGCTGGGTAGCTCAAGAACCATAAACCCCAGTTATAGAAATGAAACATCCTCCTTACCAGGGCTTCCCTGGACTCTTGGGCCACTGGAAATACACTGCTGCAATGCCCCCTTGGCTTGAGCCCCCTGAATCAGGGCCTGCCTTCTGTTCCTTGGCAGCTTTACCTCCGGCAATGGACTTGGGGGGGCAGGGCATCATCTGTCTAGCTTGTAGCCATTTTTCCCTTTTTTTCCCCTCCTCAGGGCTACTGCCATGCAATGCCACATATAGGTGCATGGCAACACATGTGCAGTCAATGCCGGCATCAGCAGCATTCCACTCCGTATTGTTCCACATCCCAAGCTGTGCTAACAACCATCAGCAGCACCCATCCCAAGCTGTGCTAACAACCATCAGCAGCACCCATCCCAAGCTGTGCTAACAACCATCAGCGGCACCCATCCCAAGCTGTGCTAACAACCATCAGCGGCACCCATCCCAAGCTGTGCTAACAACCATCAGCGGCACCCATCCCAAGCTGTGCTAACAACCATCAGCGGCACCCATCCCAAGCTGTGCAAACAACCATCAGCGGCACCCATCCCAAGCTGTGCTAACAACCATCAGTGGCACCCATCCCAAGCTGTGCTAACAACCATCAGCAGCACCCATCCCAAGCTGTGCTAACAACCATCAGCAGTACCCATCCCAATCTGTGCTAACAACCATCAGCGGCACCCATCCCAAGCTGTGCTAACAACCAGCCTTCACTAGGTGACAGTAAAGCAGCAGGACAGATGACCCTCTCATTCTTGAAGATGAGCAGTCCTTGAGATACCCAATCCTCCTTTTCCTGACTGGCCCCTGAGGACTCACACTTGCATTCAAACTCGAGTTGCTGCCATATTGAGTGGCACGTGCTACTGCTGCACTGTCAGTCTGACTGTTACAACCATAGTTGCATTTTATTGGGGAGGAAACTTGTCCACAGCAAAAAGGGTCTGCTCAAATGCTTCCAAAAAACAGTCTGCCAAACATACATTATTTTAGTTTAAAAATATATCTTTAATCAATATTACACATATAAAATTACAGGCACACCACCACTCGAGGGCACAAAAGAACACCCGACAATCGTTTCGCACCTTTATAGGCTTTTCAAGAGATCCCTTGAGAAAGCACCTGTAAAGGTGTGAAACAATTGTTGGATGTTCTTTTGTGCCTTCGAGGGGTGGTGTGCCTGCAATTTTATAGGTGTAATATTGATTAAAGATATATTTTTAAACTTTAAAATAATATATGCTTGGCAGCCTATTTTTTGGACACATTTGAGTAGACCCTTTTTGCTGTGGCCACAGTAGGGAGGCCCTCTATTAAATATTGATATTTTTCAGCCTGGAGGTGGGTGGGGAAGGGAGGAGGTATTTAAAAAGATTGTGTCAGTTTCTAACACAGTGCCAGCAGCCAGTATGCTAGAAGCCAGCAATAGGTTTGTTGACATGCATGTGTAGGGGGAAGACTGGTTGGGGAGGGAATGGCAAAGGCACTAGCCCTGACCACTTAGGGTGGGCAGCAAGGTTTTTTTTTTTGTTTTAGTTTTCTTTAGCTTGTCTTGATATCTGACCAGATATCCTACTAATGGCAAAACTATTCAGACTGTGGCAAACTGATTCATCTAAGTTCACATGCAGCTGAATATATGGCAGCACAAGTTTAATGCAAAGAAGTACAAGGTCATGCAAATAGAGAGGAGGAAGAGCCCAAAAATGGAGTACTCCCTTGTTGGGGTAAGTGCAGCATGGTCAACAGATGAGAAGGATGTGGGGGTTATCATCAGTGACAAGCTAAAATCAAATGCTCATTGCAAGGTCATGTACATGGGGAGGAAGAACCCCCAAACTGAGTGCTCAATAGAGGGGGTAAGTGTAGCGCAGTCAACAAAGGAGAAAGACATGGGGGTTATAATTAGTGACAACTTAAAATCAAGTGGTCAGTGCAGTAGAACATATGGTAGAGCCAGTGTTATGCTGGGATACATGGGAGGGGCACCACAAGCTGAAGAAAGAAGGGGATCCTGTTTATGTATTGGTCACTGGTGAGACTGCACCTGGAGTACTGCATCCCATTCTGGTCACCTCACTGGTAAAAAAAGACAGGGAAAGACTGGAATCAGTCCATAGAGGGGTAACATGGATGATCAGTAGTCTTTAGGATAGCACATGTAAGGATAGTTTAAAGAATTTGAACATGTATTCTCCAGAGACCAGGAGGTGGCAGGGGCAGGATAGAAACATAAGTTATAAGTTTCTGAACAGGTTTAACAGGGTGGAAATAGAGGATATGTTCATAACAAAAGGGGTCACAGTCACTTGGGGCACAACTATATATTTTTTTTATTCTTTGCTAACTGGGTAAGACCCACTAGGTGCAAGGCTTGTTTTCAGGGGCAATCTGGGAGAAAGGTCACACAGTATGCAAGTGGAGGTTGTAAGACTCAAACCCAGGTCTGCTGGATATACTAGGTACTAAGCTCATTCATGGCTCATTACTCTAACCTCTAGCTATACTGCCAGCCCAAGCTGACCAAGTTATAATTTACATGGGGTAGGTTCCAAAAAGCCATGAGGAAGTTTTTCTTCACAGAGAGGGTGGTGGAGGTCTGGAATGGCTTCCCCAGTGAGGTACTACATGATGGCAATGTGGTGGAGTTTAAGGCAGGGTGGGATAGATACAAAAGGGTGTTGGGTGGCTCAGGGAAGCCTGGTCAGAATAGCTGGCTGGTGTTTTAGGGGTCAACAGTTAGAGTCAGGACAAACTGGTTAGGCCATTGGCCCTTCTTCTGTCTTAGCATTCTATGTACTCCTAAATTCTGTATGTACTGATCTATCTGAATATATATTACAATGTTTCTATTTTCTTCTGCTTGTTTGTCACGTGTATATGATTATGCTGTTCTGTGTACAGTATCATATAATTGTGCTCAGATTGTGCTTTTGTGACTCCAACTACCATCCATTGGATAGTGCTGGCATCCATCTCCGAATTCAACCATAATCCAAACAAAGTTAGATTCTGGATCCTGAGTTGGATCCAGGGATCTGACCTTGGATATTTGGATCTGAATGTCGGATGGCTGGATTGGATAGTTGAATCTAATGGACACTAGTCAGGTCCACAGACACCTCAGATACTTACTCTGGATCCAAGGAGGTTAGTTTCTTGGTTGCATGTTTATGCCATCAAAGGCTATCCAAAATCCAGCCAGAACAATGGTAGCTGATTGCATCCGAACTGGTAGCCGGCAACTATCCAAGCAACACTAGTATTGTACCATTACCTATACTGTATTGTATATACTGTATGCACTACTATGAATATTTTGCTCTTTTACTGTCCTAACCTGGACCTCCTTGTAAATAAGCATCACTCAGTGGAGTCTTTTCCTGGCAAAACAAGTAACCACAAATACAAAGCAATTGTTTCTGTTTCCTTTCATCCCTACAAAAGCCAATCAAATATCACTGGAGTAAGTCTCTCTGTTACTTTCTTTTATCATGTCTAGTATGCTTATGATTATTTTTATCAAGGCAATCAATCTTCTGACAATATGTGGAGTCTGACATTGATAAAAAAACTGTTCATGATTTTATATAGACATTTAGATTGTGTTGGACATAAAACCAGCAATGAAAACCTCCATGACACTCTGTCAGTTACCAGCTGTGATATGACCCATTTTTGGAAGCAATAAGTTACTAACAGCTTTTTTAATATACACAGGGTGAAGGACTTACCCATCACTTTTGCCAGAAAGAGAGACTTTGGTGTGTCAAACCTTGGATCTGTCACTAATAGGAGTCCATGTATATCAACTGGGAAAAAGTCAACCTATGTTACAAAAAAAGGGCAAGTATTTATTTATTTAGTCAGTTATTCAGTAAGTCATTTATTTTATTGAAACTGCTTTACCAGGTAAGCATACAGAGATTAAGAAAAAAAGTTAATCTACAGATGTGGCCTGGGGACACAAGGCAGTTATACAGTCAGTAAAGTGGTAGTGGACGTACAACCAATAATGTAACTTATTTTAGAGAATTCACAGAAAAGCCAAGCAGCAATGCAAAGTGCAGTATGATACAGAGATTAATTTCCAGGTAACACCATGGGGAAGGATGTCTAGGTAATATTATGCTAGCCCCATTGAGGGTTCAAGTACACTCACTGTGAGATAGAAGAACAATCTTGGGCAATGGTTTGGCACTGGCAGGTAAGGTAGGACCTCAGGGGTAATTTATCCTACAGCTGGGGGAATTTATAACGGGAGGTAAAGTTCTCAAAATTCCTATTTGGCATAGGCATGAGGAATCTATTTCCAACATGTGAGTGTTGGTCGTGCCCCGAAGATTGAGCTAAACAGTGTAGACAGGTAAGTGAGGAGTGCATTTTAGAAATAAGGCACTACTGGGATGTGGTTCTCATGGGATAATCACCTGACTAGGTGTGTGATTAAAGCCCTGAGCACCTGTCAGAGTGTTTATCCCATGGCAAACAACAGCCTGGAGTGTCTCATTGTGCTTATAAAATTGGCCCACCTTGCAAAAAATTAAGGAAAAAAATTAAAAATTCAGAAAACATATGGCAAATATTAAAAAATTAAGGTTTAAGGAACAAATGGAAAAAAAAAACTGTCCCTGTTTCAAGTGTCTGTATTGCACTTTTTTGTAAAGTCCCCTATGTGGTGCTGTTGTCTATGTGTACTTTACGTTACACGCCTTCTTATTACTATATTTAGTTTAACTCCACACCGCCATGGACCACTGCTCTAGTGAAATTCACATTGTTGAAAATATAAAAATGTGGGGATCTTGGCCTGGATTAAAACCCATGGGCCCCAATTTACAAAAACTCGCAAAGGCAATGCAAAATTTGGCATTGCACTGTGCAGTTGCCCAGGCATCCAAAATTGCTATTCACAGTGCTCCTTGCTATCCAAATGTTAATAGGGGTGATCTGAGGCAGCAGAAACCCCAGTAGCATTGCCTCAGCATGCAGCCTGAAGCACGGCCCCACAAGGAATAATGCAGGAGCACTATTTCCTGTTCACAAAGGAAGCCATGCAAGTAAGCCCATTGGGCAAGTAAGGTGCCAGGTAGCCATTTGGGCCCATTTGCATAGGCTGTGGCGAGTGTAGCATGGCCTCATCACCAATTGCCATCCCAAAAAATAAATAAATGAACAGTCACTGGTGGTCCAGTGGTCCCTTCCCCTTCCCCAATTACTGCGCACCATCCCATTGGTAAGAAACAATATGTCCCTGGTGCTCTAGTGTTTTCTCCCCTTGCCGATCGCTGTCCCAAAAAGAAAAAAAAAAGTAACCCTGGTGCCATTGTCCCCCCATGATCACCCAATTACTGGCCTGGGAAAAAAAACATGTTTTCCTGGTGTTCAGTGGTCCTGCCCTCCACCCGCACCCTTGCCTGAGCTACAAACATGTTTCTCTGGCATCCAGTGGTCCCTCCCCCCATCCGATCACTCACCTATTGTTGCCACCATAGTCTCTGGTGTCCAGTGTAACCCCTCTATAGTGATACCCTGTGTAGTACATAGAAAAATGTCCCTGATGGTCTAGTGGACCCCCTCCCATTCCCTGATTCCCTGATCCCCTGTATAGTGTAATAAAACCTTTCCTTGGTGTCTAGTGGACTCTCCACTCCCCCACCCCAGCAGATAGTATCCCACCACCCTGCTTCCCCCAATCCCGAACCCCAAGCCAGCAAACAGCGCAGCCCTCCTCTCCCCACCATGGCTGTCCATTGACTGAGCCCTTAATGAGTGTGTACTGTATACAGTACTCATACATTGACATTGATTGACAGCGCAGAGTGAGCTGCCATTCAGTGAGCTCATACTGTATACAGTATGCACTCATTGACATTGATTGACAGCTCAGAGTGAGCTATCATTCAGTGAGCGTGTACTGTATACAGTACGCACTCATTGAGGGCTCAGTCGGTGGTCAACCATGGTGGAGAGAGGAGGGCTGTGCTGGTCGCTGGCTCAGGTTCAGGATGGGGGTAGAAGGGTGGTGGGATACTACCTACTGGGGTGAGGGGGGGTGGAGGGCCAGCAGACACCAGGGAAAGGTTTTATTACTCTATACAGAGGATTGAGGAATGGGAAGGGGTCTGCTAGACCACCAGGGAAATGTTTCTATGTACTACACATGGGACTGGGATTGGGCATTACAATGGACACCAGAGACTATTCTGGCAATGTTGGGCAGGTGATGGGGTGGGGGAAGGACCACTGGACCCCAGAGATACATGTTTCTAGTTCAGGCATGGGTGTGGGTGGGGGGAAGGACCACTGGACACAAGGGATACATGTTTCTAGCTTTGTCATGGGTGCAGGTTGGGGAGGGACCACTGGATGCCAAGGAACTGTGTTTTTTTAATTTTACCCAGGCTGGCAATCAGTGATCATGGAGGGGGGTAGGACAATGGCACTAAGGTTACTTCTTTCTTTTTGGCCCAGTGATCTGAGAGGGGAGGGGACACTAAACTACCAGGGAATCTCATTATTTGATATTGGGACAGCAACTGGCAAGGGGGAGGAACCCTAGACCACTAGGGAATTTCAGTATTTCATGTTAGGACAATGACTGGCGAGTGGGGGGGAAATCACTACCACCAGGGAATACATTTATTTTTCTTACCTACCAGGCCTGTGATTGGCATATGGGAGGGAGCCACTAGCATCAGGGAATAAAATTATATTTTTACCCATCTGGCCAGTGGGGGTGGGGGGGCCACCGCAGTGCCTCCACCAACCACTAGGGTTGCATGGAATTAAAGCACAGTCTTGCTCAGCAGTATTTTCTCTTCACAAGGGAACCCCCACAAAAGGCCCTTGCAGGGAGGAAATACTTTGTGAATGGGACTGTGCCAATATGCAAGTCCCCTCCCCCTCATTTGCATTGTGGCCCCCTTCACACTTTGCCCCAGTGCAAACCCAGTTTGAGGGCACAAACCGGGCCTTTGTGACTACCACTTTGGTGCAAAACCCAGGTTGTGCCATGCAAACCACGTTTGCCCTGGGGCAAAGTTTTGTGAATCTGGCCCATTGTCTCTTGTTTTTCAGGCTGCAGACCTTTCCACTGCACCACAAACCTGGCATAGTAGTGACACACAGCTCATCTGATGTAGAGGCTAAAGCTCTTTCTGGATGGCAGCAGAGGTGGCCCTGCCTCTGGGGTCATCTTAAGAGCAAAAAACACTCCTAATCCATATCACTCATAATCCATATATTTATCAGGAACTGTGAACATTTTCCATCACCATACCTTTCACCTTACTTTACCTGAGTATAAATCTTTCTCCCTATTCTCGTAATGTTAACTTTGTGAGGTTGCCCATCAGTCATGTTTCTATTGGTTAATGTGAACACGTAGGGACTGTAACCAAACTGGTATCGCAGCTGCAAAGTACCTGTGGAATGACATGGACAAAATTATCAGTGTTCAGTTCTATAGTAGTAAAATAAATAGTTGTTAAGTTGTACACAATTCCAGAATAGGAAGGGCTGTTTTATAAGTTAATAGTGCCTCCAAGGGATACTTTTTATGGTGTAAGATACTCCAAGCATGGGATTTGGGCTAGAGGACCACAAAGCAAACCTGAGCCGTTCTGCCCACCATATCTCATGAGAGGAGTGTCATATACCATAAGACACATCCCTCAGAGGCCTTATTATCTCATAATAATTAATAAATCATTTGAGTTTAACGTATGTGATTTATAAAAAGCTTAAAGCTTTTTAATTTTTTTTTATTGTGCTGTCCCCCTGGCACTGAAGTAGAATGCTCTCCGCTAGTTCTCCTACATGATAGCACACTGTACCCAGGATAAGAGGTACAGTGGTGCCGATTGGCTGAAATCACATTAGTGATTTATGATCAACAAAACAGACATACTAATATCCATTAACCACAATTCAAAGTTAGAGATGATGTAATCAAAATAAAATGATAAGCATTAAACTGAATGAGCAAAAACAAAGCTAATTCAAGCAAGCTGTAATGTGATGATAACTAAGGCATAGTGTTTGAAGACTGCCCAGTAAATCATAAGAACAGAAGGTGTCACATTGCATTCTAGTCAGGTGCAACAATTGGTCTCTAGAACTTATTTAGTTACTGTATTTAGAAATTTTGCTCAGGGAAAGCACACTGAGCTGTGAGTCTTTGTCAGGTATGACCTGAGGGGAATAGGACTTACTTGGACACAAGTTACAGAAATAATTTAATAAAAAGGAATGCAATATATGTAAATACAGATACTGTGTCAGACAATACAGGCAGAAAAACAAAACAGGCATTATACTGCACAGACGCACAGTATTCACTGAACATTTAGGTGCTAGTGGATGCAGGTGCAAATAGGGATAATACGTCAACAGTGATAGATTGCTGCTGTATATGTAAGCAGTAAGATATGCCAAGGTGGGCATTTATCAGGATCGATACATGCCCTGGGTGTGTTGAGAGGCATGATGTGCTGCCAGGTACCTTCAATCATCTAGGAATGCAACCATTCCCTAAAGCACCCAACCCGGAAGAGCCTACTGTACTTATAAATTAATTATCTTTTGGGAAAATGTTAAGAAACAAGCAAAACATTTTTTAAGATTACTTTAGATTTGTAGATGTTGCTGTAATATACAATAGTTGTTTTGTTATCTTGTTGCAATGTAAGTGCATTGTTGCCATACAGTTCTATGTACAATGAAGCCCACCAGGATGAAGCGCAGCACTGCAGAATTCTGCAGTAGAGTTACTGCAGCAAACAAAGTAATTTCAATGGGAATTAATCCCTTTTGTCATGCAGGAAACCTGTGACACTGCACTTCATCCGGGCAGGCTTCACTGAAACACTTTCATTATTACCGTTTGCTTTGTTCAGATACAGAAGTTTGTTTATACAGCTAGTAGTAACTGGGAGGCTCAATGCATAGTCATGTGATGCATGTCTGCCAGTCACAGACCACAATTTCTTCAAAAGCTGCTGACACCTTCAGGAGAGCTTTACCAAAACATAATATTTAGATGCAGCCCAGTTTGTATTTCACATAAGTTCTGTATTCCTCCTCCCTATTATTTATTACTGAGTCAGTTTGTGTGAAAACAGGATCTTTGCTCCTGAAGATCTAGTCTATTCCTGTTGCTGTCTCCCTACCTGAGGTCATAAAGCATGCCTTGTGACATAACAGGTACTCCCATGGCAACAGATTGTGATGTCACAATAGAGGATTATGACTTGAAATAGGGAGTCAGATATGGAGACAGGTGAACCCTGAAGGATAATGGTTATGCATTCATGCCAATGTCATTAGTAATAAATACTGGGGAGGAGGAATCTTTAGAATATATATGGAATGGAAGCTGAATTTTACCTAATTATTATGTTTTTCAATGTTTTTTAAGGCATCAGCAGCTCTTTAAGACTATTTATAAAACACAGATATTACATTCCAGCCACATAAAATAATATAGGGTGTGAGGCACATAGTAGCAGCAGGCAAGGGTTCCAAGGAAGGTGCCAGGAGAATCTGCAGGAGGAGCATGTCAGGGATGGAACACTAGGGAAGCTCAAACTAGGTACAAGAGCAGGAATGATCCATGAACTCAAGGACCAAGGCTTTCAGCGATAAAGGAGAAGAGGAACAAACAGGGGAAGGAAGGTCGTTGCTGAAATGGAAAAGTCAGTAGGAAGAGAAAACTTACCCAGCAGGAAATGTGAAAAAGGGAGATTTGAAGATATTGGAGTCTGAGCATCTGAGCAAGTAGGTAGAAGGGGGAGGAGAGGTCATTGATGAGAGGCAGGGTTGAGGGGAGCAGAGAACCATAATTAAGATGCTAAGGTGGCAGAGTTGGGAAAGGTGCCTGCCTTCAAGTAAAGGAAGGTCTTGTTCAAAGTAGAGGGAGCAGTGTTGGGCATCAGGTGGGCAGTTTAGGGCCAAGCAACAGACAGAGTGATAGAGAATGTTCAGTCAGGCCCAGGTCAACTTAAGGGCTACACTATGGATCACATCCTCCTAATCAGATGTCAGAAAGATCATCATGAGAACAACCTTGATGGGCACAGAGTGAGATACAAGCTTTGTTCCTGTATAATGCAACCGGCTTGGCAAGGAGTTTTGACTGAATGGCATCTATGTGTCTGGAGAAATCAAGGTGTTGATCTAACCAGACATTAAGGTATTTAAAGGAGGATACATCTTCCAACAAACAATGAGCTAATGAGATTTCTGAAGACTGGATTAGGGGAACCTAGCCAACCTCTTCCTGCTACCAAAGGTCATGGAAACCATTTCTTAGCATTCAGGGAAATCTGGTTTGAGCAGAACTAGTGTTGGATTTTGTCAAATTCCCGTTGGTGAGCAATTTTCAGCTCTGCTGCCAATGATTCTCTGAAGAACAGCACTGTGTAATCTGCATACATATGGATATGCATGGAGGAGCAGGCTTTTCAGACATCAGTCAGGAAGATAAAAAAGAAAATGAAGCCTAGGACAGAGCCTTGTGGGACTGTTAAAATAATGAAGAAGGGTGAGGAAAGAAAATCACCAACTATTACCAACTGTTACCAATCAGACAGGTAGAATCAGAACCATCCAACAGTGAAGTCATAAAGACCTACATCTGCTAGTTTTATGGATGTGGGTGGAGCCTACAGCCATTCTGCTTTTACTTTAAAAAAGGTGTTTCTGTGGAACACATCTTTTAGGAGTTTTCAGTGTATCCTTCCTTCCATTCTGCAAATCTCTATGACAGTTAAATAAATATGCCCTTCTTTCTGTTTAATTAGAATGATGAACATAGAACTCCAAGCTGCTTTCCTCTGAGAGCAAATGTGCACACTTTCCAAACAAATCTAAGTATCTTTCAAACTATTCAAGGTGCACAAAAACAGCCAGCATGAAATTTGTTCAGGTCAAAAAGACCTTTCTCATGAGGGTAGTCACTAATCTGAATTCTTTATATTTTGTAAAATATGGGTTTCCAAACAGCCTCATTTTTTTTCTCTGAGTGAACACAGTAGGAGTCATACCAAACAAATGTAAATATCTCGGAAAGTATACAAGTTACCAATATACAACCAACATGATAGTTGTTCAGGAGAAAATGACCTTTCAAATAAGAGTAGTCACTAATCTGAATTCATTAGATTTTTTTTGAATATAACCATCCAAAAGGTGAAAATTGTGACAAAAACATGAAAATTCAGGAAATCAGATGGTGATAATTTAAGAAATTATAATCAAGACCACTGTTTTTCGTTTTTTACCGGAAAATCTGGTAAAATTCTGGAATTAGAGCTGCCTGAAAACCGGTAAAAATGAAGATTTCATGGAATCTGGCATTTTCTTTCAGATCAGTAAATCTATAAAAAGGTCTGTTTTTCTTTTAATTCCTTCCTGTACTATTTTCAGTTTGCTTTATTTAATGCTCTGTATATTAAGCCTTTTTTAATTTTGATTATTTATGCACATACTAAAAGAATGATAACAGAATCCTGGTAAAATCCAGAAATTAGAGTAACAATCACCGGTGAAATTCCGGAATCTTAAGTCTTGAAAATGAAATTTAATTGTTTTAATCACCGTAAATCAGTGGCCTTGATTATAATTAGTGCAGCTTAATGAATAGGCTCATTTGAAAGATTGTTTTGTCCCAAACAACTTTCATACTGATAGTTTATGCTTGACTTGTATACTTTTAGAGATATTTATATTTGTTTGACATAACTCCTATGAAAAATGAAAACTGAGGTAATCAGATGACCATGGTTTAAAAAACATAATTCTTACACCTTAATGAATAGGCTCATTTGAAAGATCCTGTTGTTCTGAACAACTTTCATAAGGTTTATTATCTGTAAGTTGTATACTTTTAGAGATATTTACATTTGTTTAGCATAAATCCTATTATACTTCTAAACAGCTTCAGCTTTGCAAATTAATATGCCAAGACATGATTAGTTCCATTAAAAGAAAGCTACCTCAAGGTCAAATTTCACTGACTTGAAAGTTCACTCCCTGACACAAGCTATAAACCAAGTGAAGCTTCATTTTAAAACCCTCTATGTGTGTCTGTGCTAGCATTGCATTAGTAAATGACAATGATTAAAAACACAAGGAAAAATAAACTTAAAGAGCAGCTGACACCTTCAAGAGAACTTTAACAAAGCATAATATTTAGATAAAGTTCAGCTCATATTTCACATTCATTCTTTATTCCTCCTCCCCATTACTTATTGCTGAGGCAATTTGCAAGGAAACAGGAATTTTGCTCCTGAAGAGTTCATCTATTTCTGTTGCTGTCTCCCTACCTGACATCATAATGCACTGCTTATGACATCACAGTTACTCTCATGGCAACAGATTGTGATGTCACAACAGAGCTTTATGACTTAAACTAGGGAGTAAGCTATAGTGGCAGATACACTTTATAATAACTGCAAGGGATAAAAATCATGTATTTATGCACATTTTCTCAGTAATAAATATTGGGGAGGAGAAATCTAGAATATATATGGGATACAAGCAGAATTTTACCTAATTATTATGTTTTACAAAGTTGTCTTTGTGGTTTCAGTAGTCCTTTAAGCAATACATAGTAAATAATGTTAAAAGTCTTATAAACATAAAAATATATATGTGTTAAGTAAAAAATAGGTTAGAAGACAACCTGCCCTACTGTAAGTTAAGCATTCACCAGCTGTTTCACACAGTGGTGGCAATCAAATGTTATACATTGTACTGTTCAGAAACAATTTTCTTAAACAAGGTGTACAATAAGTCCATATTACTCATGAATAGTCAAACTTATACTATCATAAACATGATATATCTGAAATTCTGTAACACGTGACTAGTATATGTGTACATTCAAAACCCAAACCTAACACTGACCACATTGTCATTGAGATACTGTTATCCTAATATGTCCATGTATCAACATGTGTCCATGTGTACCTAATCTGCTCTTGTATTAAATAACAGTTCTATTAATCTAAAACCAAAACAACACACAGCTAACAGCTTCAGCTTTTATTCAGGCATAGTTAAACTAGGAATCCTTTAGAAGTATGAATATAATTGATAAAAATAGAGACATTTCAAACAGCTGCACATAAGTAATCAATTCCTGTTCTCTTTAACTCAAGGGGTCATTTCTAAAATGTGCATATGATCATGGGAGCCACTTTTTTCAGAGCATGCCACCACTGGCAGCAACCACTTCAAGACTGCTACTACCTTCTCCTAATACAATCAGGGGAAAACAAGAAGTAGTCTACCAGCACTGAGATCAATATGATTAAGGAACATTTACCAGCAATTACTGTTTGGAAAAGAATGAGAAAGTGACTGTGATAATGAGCAAATTGGAGACCAGCTCTCTAGTTTGCTAAGTCTCCTGAGTCTGATTTTTACAGTTGTGTGGGCCAAGCTCCACAGATGTTATGCCATCATCAGATTTGTAAAAGAGCACTGTGGAAGCATGTAACCGGACCACCATCTGATGTTCTGCCCCAGTGCTCCCCCATAGTTTCCAGTGATTCTGTTTAGGCAGCTCTTTCCCTCTGTGGGCTGCATAAACACACCGGACTACCTTTCCTTTCTGCAAGTGCAGAAGTGATGGCCACCATGCGCAACATGGTGGCACAGACAAACTGTGCATGCATGAGTATCATGCATATTTATGTAACCCCCACACCACCTTTGGCTAGCTGGCACTCCCCCTTAAAAGAACTACTGACAACTACATGACCTACAATTTTTTCTTTTGGCAGAAATGCACTCACAGTATCACCCCTACCATTGGAGTGTATACTGGCTCATTAGCTAGAGGAAGGGGGGGGCAGGAACACACTAATATGGACCTTTTTATTTATAACCAGATCCAGAGGAGAGGATGCTAGGCATATGCTAGACCTTACTGCTGAAGAGCCCCAATAACATTCACACTAGAAGCTATAAATGGAATGTCCAAAGCAGGAAATGGGATTTTGCAGCATGGCTTTATTTACAGATGTTACTTAAAGCATGGGTGGTCCCCCAAATGTTTGTCATTGCAATACAGGGACACTGTCTTTTGCAGGACACTTTTCTAGGCAGTACTGTTTTCAACAAAAGACATCTCTATCTCTCTTCCAAACTGTATATCTGTGGGATGTGCCACACACTTTAAACATTGTTCACACATTTCCATTTCCAAAGTGTATACCTATGGGATGTGCCACATACTTTAAAGTCCTCCTGGTGCATGGTTGTTGCCCAGGGAACACTGGTGCCCATCCATGAACCACTTAGCCCTGCCTGAAACTCCAAATGGCATTCCTCATCCTTTGCCCCAAACAGCCTATGCCATTCTTCAGGGTTACACCAAATGAGTCTCCAATCCACAATGAATTGCTAAAGACTCTCAGCTTTAACTTTAAATTCAGCACAATTGTGTTGAAAGGAGTCCTGACCGGTATGATCTAGCCTTATCTAGGGCACACACACCTCAGACAACTCCCTCAGAGAACAGTCTCAAATTCTCTACTCACTGATTAGTTGTTCCTTCCTCCCAGTCATGGAAAGAACAAAATGCACCTTTTTTTCCTCTGGTGGCTGTCAAATTCTGCTCACTGTTCTTCCTTAAGGCAGCTGTGAACTTCAGGAACCTCAGGGAATTGCCTCTTGGATCCACACAAACTGCATTCCCTCTCACACCCCCTGGAGTGAAACTAAAGAGTCCCGCAAGCAAACTGAAGATTTTATCAAACTAGGGTAAGAAATAACAGCGCTCCCTTTGACAAAGCCCCAATGGCAGACTTCCTACCAGTCTAACTGCCACACTTGAATTTTCAGATGAACATTCTAAGCTCCACAAGAGCAGCTGACTCTAAAATGGTTATGCTGCTGTGAGAGTTCTAAATGACATAATCATCCTTCTCTCAGGCTAGCTGAGTAAACAATGATGTCATTATGTAGAAAGCCCCTAATGACCTCCCCACCAGCTGCCTTTTCCTACCTACCTAAGACTAGTACCAATGGGATTCTAGTAACCTGAAGGGACTGGGTCATTACATGTTACATGTAGTTATGTTAGCACTGCCATGCTGTGCAAGGCTGACTCCGAGGCAAACTGCCCATGTGCAAGTATCATGCATGCGAAGTACTATAATTACTGCAGTATTACGACTGACTCTTGTGCAGCCAGAGCACAGCATATTCCATTCACTGCTCTTGCTGCTCCTAAAAGTGCTCCACAGCCATATTGGCTCTGACCAGATTCTGTTTGAGTAGGAGGTGGTGTGCTCCTGTGTCACATTGTGTGACCAGATCAGTGAAGTGGGCTGTTGTCAGTAAACCCTGATCTATCCTCTTCAGGATGAAATCAATGAATCTGAGAAGGGAGGAGACAGTAAAGTGGGTTTTCTGAAGCTTGACTGGATGGTGCTATCAAAGGACAAGGAGTCAAGGTGGGGGTAAAGTTCAAAAAGAAGTACCTTTCCCTGGAGCATAGCAAGAGTAGTGGTAAAAAAAAAACAGGCCAGGGACCACCTTACCAACACATAAAAATCACAATAAAAATCTTGTGTCTAAGACAAAGTAACATACTTTGTTAAAGACCATTTGAACCCTTGCAAGCACACTATGAGACATGCTAGACCAGATGGAAATGCCATAATCAATAACTGATAGTGTATTTTTGGATACTACTAACTAGTGTGTTTCTTGGGTAAAGTTTATTTTATTCCAATATACAGTAGCATTCCCAAATATATATCACTTCTTTTAATTTCATAATCGATGTGATCTACAATGAAAGTGTACTGTTGTGGTATAGGCCTAGATATTTGAAAGCCTGTACGTACATTACCTGATCAGATGCAAGAGTGGTTATCCCCAAATCCTCCTATAAACCCTGATTTTTGGGGTTCCCAACCACTATAATTAGTTTTTTTTTTTTATTTTGATTATCGTTCTGGACTTAATGAAGAAAGAAGGTGCTGGTCTATCAAGTTTTTTCCCCAACCAACTGGTGGAATACTCTGCCACCCCCTTTTTATTCAAAGTACTTATTGACTTTAATCTTGAAGTAAGAAACTGTGTCCATTGACATTGCTTGTTCTGAAAGTCTGTTCCAAGTGTCCATCAATAGATCTCTGAAGTTCTTCCTGATCTTTCCCTTAAATCTTTCTCCTTTAAAAATCATTTAAGTACCCCCCATTCCATCCTCTTCTCCTTGTATATCCAGAAGAGTTGTGTTTGGTCAGATGGTGTTATCCCTTTCAGATATTTGAAAACTGTGCTTATCCCACCCCTGTGTCTTTTCTTTTCCATAGAGAAGGGTCACAGTTCTACCAGTCTGTCCTCTAAGCCCATGGCTTTCAAGCCATCATCTACCTTGGTCATTCTTCTCTATACCCTCCCTATACTTGTGGCATCCTTCCTTAGATACGGGGACCAGTTACCTTAATTTCTATGGTTACTAAATGAATTATTCTTAGCCACCAGGTGGACAAGGAACTCTCATCTTTTCTTATAAGGCAGATTGAAATTCTGGAAGTTTAGCAAACTGAGAAAATGCTTGCTTCTAGGAAACATAATTTAGAGGTGTATAGAGAGAAGTGGGAATGCTTAGAAGCTTTATTACTTGTTATAGATTGGATGGTGTGGGTTGGGTCCTAGAATAATTTGTTTGCTCTATTTGTTTTGGTTCCATGTTCCTGTGTGCTTTTTCTATTTATGGTTATTCCCTGCTTGGCTTGTATTGCAATTTGATCTTATTCTGGGTCCGACTCTCTGGGAAGGTGGGAGGGAGGGTATGGGGTTTGTGTACTGTTGTTGTTTTTCTTGTTCTGTCTGGTTGCTGTATAAAATTTCAATAAGGTATACTTATTCAAAAACAAAGATATGGGACCAGGATTGTGCATGATACTCAACATGAGGTCTGACCAGATACCTATAGAGGAGCATTATGAGACAGCATAAAAAATTGAGATTTAGAAGTTTACACAAAATTTGTGATCACAAGATAAACTTATTTAGTTTATGTAAACACATTTAAATAAATCTTGTAATCACAAATTTCATGTCAACTTCTGTATGTTTTGATATCTGATGATGATGATGATGATGATTTTGTGTTCATAACAGCTTTAAAAAGATAAGCTCTCTCCCTACTGTGATTATCGTTCAGTGTTATTTGTACTGTGTTGTGTTATTTTTGCTGCTTGTTTCCAATGCTATGATAATTGCTTGTTGCATGTTCTCCTGTAAATTCCTCTGAAAATATCCCCATCCCCACCCAGCCCTGCTTACAACTAGAAACAAGCTCTCCAGGGCTCTGCTTGCTAACCTGGGTAAAATATGTTTCAGTAAAATAAATACAATAAGGGTTTTACTCTCAACCTGCAAATATTTATTAAAGTAGTCTTGCTTATGTGAGACCATGCATCTTGTATGTGAAGGGCTTAAAAAGTCTCCTTCAGAAAGTCTAATTATGCAAGAACCTCTGGTAAACTAGTTGTTTCATCTAAAGGAACCTATCCCAGTGTAAACAATTTAAAGGGGAAACTCTCAGTTCCCTGGAGTAATGCTGATGGACCTAGAGGTCCTGACTAAATAAACTGCATCAAAATTATTATTTTTTGAATCCACTTACATGTGTATAGTAATAGCTTTTATCTGGTTGATCCAGCATCCTCCAGTCTGCAATGCCCGCCAGCTATTTCTCCCAGCATCCCCCGGAGCAAGCCCTCTCATGATGCACATGACAGGTTAAGTCATAGGGGATGCCTATGAGCCTTGTAGCTTAAATAAACATTAACCAAGTAATATTTTATTGTGCTTCTTCTGCTGGTGCTGATCAGCTAAGGAACGTATTATTGGTACCAGCCAAATAAGCACGATAATGCACTGTGAACAAACTCATTACTAAGCTGTTTTTGCCAATTAAAAACATTCTAAATTAAGCAGTATAGCACAAGACTGGAATATCTGAATTTGTTTCATAAAAGTGTTTGCCTGTGATTTACTATGTTGCTGGTGTGTTCATAGCTAAATCTCAAAAAGGGCTGGGCCATTACATAGAGCATTACTTTTGTTTTTCCTCTTTTTATACTCTTACCATCATGTTTAAGAATAACTGCCATGTAGTCCTTGCCATAAGAGCTGAGGTAGAGTAGAACAGCAGGAGCGCTTCTTGTGCTGAAACTGAACAGAATCTCCTCGCTGGTCAGATTATAACCTAGGCCAGGAAGCTCCACAAGGTTGGCCAGTTCTCTGGCTGCAGCCACAACTGGTGATAGGATATTGTAGCGTAACCATGTGCCAGACTCGAAAAATCCTCCAATATCTATGAAATCACAAAACTTGGTTACTTATGCAAACTGTGTTTTATCATATTAACCTATAAGGTACACCAGTTCCTATATTAGAATGAATCATTCCAGCCCCCCCATGGGTACATAGTTATTACGTACACTGAGTCTACTCAACTAACAATCTCCTAGATTAGAGGTTCTCATTTTACTTGAGGCATCTTTGTTGGATTGCTCAGTAAATCCAATCCATTTTACATTGTTTTCTAAGTTATCTGATACCCATGCGTAAACTGTATTAGATGTGTCTGAAGTTGGCTTTAAGAAATCACATACAGTATAGGGTGAATACTGTCATGCTTTCCTGCTCCAGAGTAGCCAAGATCTTAAGTCCAACTATAATTGTTTATTCATTTATAGCTTCCAAACATTGCTCAAAGCTATTGGCATTACTAGAGCAGGCTGAATAAAGGCCAACTGACTGAAGCTGCTGTACTTGTGACCTATTCCAAACAGAAATAAGTTGAATTTCCTTAGTTTGCCACTGGTGAAAAGGCTTCCTCCTCCCTCCGTTATGCATACATACTTGCTCTATTTGCACATAGTGCTAGTATACTATATTTGCATGCCTCCCCATGATAATCTGTCAGTAAGGGCTTGAAGTATCATACATAACCACACATAAACACACCCATGCACACATACAGACATACACACATACACACCTACATGCACACACACTCAGAATCCTAAATACAGTGGATCAAGTTTGCAAAGGCTTGCTCATCCTTGCAGTGAGAGGACTAATGAAGTCGTAAAGCTTCCAAGATGGGTTAGCAAGCACAGGAAGGGGGAAAAGGCTCTTCCCTCTAGCAAGCACTCACCTTAAAGTCCATAGTCAGGTTGTCATTCTCTTCTCTGGAGTTTACTGCCACCTTTTGCATTGTGCCTTCTACAGATTTAATTATTTTGAGACCTCTGACTTTAAGTCATCCATAAATATAGAAAATACTACAGGTCCCCATACTCTCCCCTGAAAATAAACCACTGATCACTTCTTTCATTTCAATGTGATCTATTGTCACCCATGTGCCACTACCCATTGAGACCAGTTCCTTAAAGGAGATCTACCAGCGTGTATTAAGCCCCAACCGCTGTACAGGTCAGGGCTTCACTCCTCTGATCCCCCTTGCTCCCACCATAGAAAGTAAGCAGTTTAATTACCTCAATGCTTGTAAAATTTAGTTACACCCCTGGTGCAGCTGGCATGTTGACATATGGCGCTCCTCACCCAGTCCGATCTCGCTCCAACTAATGCGAGATGATGATGCTGCATTGCCCCTATCATACTGTTGCCCTTATGTATGGAAAAATACCAATCTCTGTATCTTGGATGCCTATAGGTATTTTTACAGACTTTGCCTAAATGCCATGTGTATGCCGGTATCCCATCCCTAGGGACCTCACCAGTTTCCAGTGACTTCTTGAAAACCACTGCCAAAGCACTTGCTATTTCATCCTTTAGCTCATCAGTACACTCGGATGTATACCATCTAGTCCTTGCTATTTATTCACCATCAACTTGCCTAGTCATACGGTAACTAAGTTAGCAGAGGTATCTATTGTGTTGCAAACATCCTATACTAATCCCCTTAATGTTTCCCCAGCTAAAGTAAGTCTCCCCAAATGTCTGTAGTAAATAGGTGGAATATTCATTTATCTCATTTATGGTCAAGACATCTTCTAATAATGTCCCCTTCCAAGATTCTTAATTTACAGGTCTTACTTGGTTCATACCCGTCCCATTTTCTCTGATATAACTAAATAGTTGTTTATTATCCTCAATGTCTCTCGACATGTCACTTTCAAATGTCTTCCTTTTTCGCCAGCCTAATGTTCTTTTTAGATGTTCCCAACACTTGTTTTGAAGAGATGGCTGACTACAGGTCAGAGAGAAGCACACAGCAACATTTAGGGAATGCATGACTAGAATTAAGGATAAAAAGACGCATGAATCCAGGATAGCAGTAGGAGCTACAAACATCACCAAAGCCTTCTTCCAGTACAAACACTGGTAGCTATCCCAATCTTCTACTTTACCACAGAACAGCTTACCATATCAAGGTATGGCAATATAGCACATCCTTCTTATCTCAGTGTCATTTAAGGTACAACATAAGCTAAGTGTTACCTTACTGTGCTAAGCAGGGGAAATTTGAACAACAGCAGTAATAGATATATAGCCTACTTGCTTCTTAGGACAGGTAGTGACTTCGGGACATTACCTGCCAGGGCAGACAAGTTAAGGTTACAGTCAATGTGGTGCATTCAAAGGCCCCTTCCACTGCTGACAAGGAGATCCCAAACAAGACAGACAGCAGCAGGGCACCATTGTGGATGCTACATGGATGGATACCTGTCATGCCAGGTAGCAACAGGAGGACAGTTTCACTTAGGGGAGTTAAAAGGCCACCTAAACATAAGATATTGAGCTAGGGCATGGGGAGTAAGGGTTGGTGGATCTCATATTTTGTTTATTTTTGTTGACTGAGGGAGGCATTTCGGAATTTCAAACCAAACAAACTGAAACTGAAGCTTAAAGTGTGGCCTGATTCAACTGGTTTCTCCAGCTTGCATCAAGTGGAACCTTAGTTTGTAGTTTTGCCCGAAAGTTAAATATGTCCCAAGATTGGTTGAAGAATCAAAGTTTGGTCTGTGCAGTTGTTTTTATGAATGAAACTTGCATCTCGAATAGAAAAGAGAAACCCAACACTGAAGACAAATAATGAACACCTTTACAGGTGAGTTACCTCTAGTACAGAAGGGTCCATCATAAGCAGTACCATTGCAGTCACAAGTGTAGTGGCTGTATCTCTCTACACACCTTCCTGCATTCTGACACATCACCCTTGGGTTACTGCAGTGCCCTGTACAATTCACTTTAATCCCTTTGGTTTCATTTGCCTTTCCTTCTAAATTCAGTATTATTCCATTTATCCTCAGTCCTCGGAGACAGCCAATAAAAGGTCGTAGTTTGTACTCTGCAGCACCTAAACACAATATATTGTACAAACACAGGCAGTATATTTGGTTACTCCACTTCATATCATATAAACACTACAGTAAGTATGTTGAATATTATAAGCCTAATTAATCATTTATGAGGAAAACTCATTCAGTGATTGGCTTCTGTGCAAGGCATTAATCTTTTATTATAAAAAGGGTAGGAGAAATTGAGACTTTTGATTGGCTCTAAGCATTCCAGCACTCTTATGTTATTCCATAATAAGTACACTAGCAGAGCCGGATCACGTGAGCACTGACTTTTTTTAAATAAATTCCTACCTTACTAAAATTCTTTACTTAGAACTTTGGTCCACCATAACCACTACCACTAACAAAATCATTCACTTCAGGAATGCATGGACCGTACATGGCAGGTCACAAATCTTAACTATGTCAAACTCAGTGTTTTTTTCCATGGAACACCCATCCCCTATTCTGCCTCCCACTCACATATCTACTCTCTTGAAACTCTAGGTTTACATGCTGCTCCGACTGATTACCTAGTCTCTAGTTCCATGTAATAGGGTAAGAATCCTTTTGCGTTTACATGTCAAAGGAAATTAATTCTGTCTGGAGCAAATGGGTTTACATGCTATTTGAGCACCTTGAGTGGAATACCTAGTACAAAGCGAAAGGTACTGGAATCATGTCAACCAGGCATGCACAGGGGATCAAAGCTAGTGCTGATGCCATTTAAATGCACAGTTAGAACAAAACAGGAGACTCCTACCTCCAACTCCTGAACCTGAGGCTAATACCAAGGCATATTTAGGGGTACAATCTGTTCATTAGAACAAATATAGTCAAGAGCAACTCTAGACAGAAATAGGAACACACAGTAGCACCCCAAATATAGGCAACTGCTGTGAAGAGGTGTGCTGAGAATCAAGCTAGAAAAATGTGCAGGAAAGCTACCATGTAGAGTGATCAGAAAGGTGGACTGCTTAAGAGGAGGAGGAGGAGTCATCTGAGCTGTAGTGTGCAGAATCAGGAGCATGGTGACATTCTGGGCATGGCCCTTCTTCACAGGACAGAATGTGAACTCAGAACAAGTGCTTCTTGAGATGCACAAGTAAGCTTTTTGTTGGAATACATTTCTGAGCTTCTTTGAGCTATATATCCTTGTTGTGGACTGTTTTATGGAGTGTTACTGGCTATTCATATTTCCGTCTGAAGATGCACTATATTGATCTAAAATTTCCAGGAAGACAAAAAGGGTCTCATATAACGCAGAGGTTAAGACAAGGTTTTTAGGGTCTGGAAAAGCAAATAAATTATTTTCATGACAATCTCATTTGCAGTCAACATTTCTACTACAGAAGCTCCCTCTACATGTAAGCAAGAGTGTTGCAGTATGTATTATTTAACTACAGTACGTGTGACCCTCTGACATGTTTTCTTTGTGTATCACAGCTACACCAGTCCACCCTATCAGCTAATCTTGACTTATGATTAATGCTTGGGAATCTAGCAAATAGTTTCTTAAAATGTGATGTTAGTCATCAATGTTTAACTGCATGTGGTGGAAGTAAATTGTGTCACAATTTCTTTCCACACTAGTGTCTATTACATGATGTTTTCATCACCAGAAAAGCTGAGTTTTTAAGTTTCCCATATCCCAGAACAATCAGACTACCTTTGAAAACACCATTATGAAATATCTGAAAACAAACATGCTTTTGAGAATAATGTGATAAGTTCACAGTACAGGGTTTCAGCAGCAAACCAGCTTAAAGCTAAAGGTATTCCCTGATTAGCTTTCAGACAACCATGGCATGTTTGCATTTAGAGATGTAAAAAGTCGGGAAACTGTGCTTTGTCAGATTCTTCAAAACTGCCTATTTTGTGTAGTATAAACTGACGTTTCTTGCATTTTGTTTGCCCAGCAAAGTTTATACTTTGCCTGGAAAAGTCTGCTCATAGTGACACATAACTGGTGCAAGTACTGGCAAAGTGCCACTATATGTAGTTTTAATTGGGCAAAGAACTAGTCAAAGTGCTTCTTGTGTTGCTTTTCTATTTAACATTCAGGTCATTCCCCACCTGCTGCACTACAATGTCCCACCCTCTCAAACCACACAGGCCATTAAAAATAAATTCTTCCCAGACTGCCGTGCACCTCCCCCCTTCACAGCCCCAATGCAATTTCTTATAATGCACACACGGCTATAGTGGTTTGAGTAGTACAATGAATTAATTCCCACACCCTTGCCAAAAAGCACACCTACCCTGTCAATCACTTCAACTCCCAAAATCAAGTGTCAACCCCCCTCCCTCACCTCTAGCATGCAAATGACATCTCCTCCTTGCAAGCCTCCAAATATAGGGATACACAGGTGCAACACCTAGGGAAAAAAGGACAGCATTTCATGGTGGAACAATCGTGCTCTCTTCAGTAGCCTACAAGGGATCCATGCTAAATCCCGACTGATGGAATCCCGACAAACAAATGCCTAACACTAATATCCTGACTCATTTAAATCTAAACATTTACAATCCTGTCACTTACAAGCCCATCATTTACAATCCTGTCACTTACAATCCCATCATTTACAATCCTGACAGTTACAATCTTGATGGGCTACTAAAGAAACAACAGATTTGGTTGATAAAACAGGTTCAATACCTGTATACCTATACAACTGTATCCCGTGCTGATCGAAGAAACTGCTTTGATGTTAAAAATACCTTTGTTGTTAGAAACAGCATCGGTACACAGTTTGTATCCCCTCTCCCTAGCAGAAAGCCTGTCATAAACTTTGCCCTGAAGCAGATGAGAAGCCAGGGGCCTTTGTGCTCATTTGTGATTCCGCTACTACTACTGCTGCTGCCTGCATTGGTAGTCGAGTGCCAGCCGAGTGGTGGGAGCTGAAATAAATCAGCGTTTTGGTTTAACTTATGGTTTGCTATATGCACATGAAAGTGATCTGGGCAGTGCACTTTGAGCATACTCACACATAATCAGTGCTACTAAGTAACCTGAACAAGAACATTTCTGTAACTTTAAGAAGATGCGTTAGATTTTTATGTTTCAACTATTTGCCAGTGTTACTGAATTTGTGAAGAGCAGTTTTGCAAATCACAATGAAATGTGTGCACCTCTACTATAGTTATCTGACACTGTAGCACTGGGGCACTTTACATTTCATGTGAACTGGAAGGATTACATTTGCTGGTTCCTGGCATATTTGCAGTGCCTAGTCTTGTAGTCTACAAAACGTAGGCAGTGAAGTGTGCTCTGTTATTTAAGACATTCAGCAACGGTATTTTAAGATCGTAGTGCTCTTTTTTTTTTTATCACCCGTTGGTTATGTTACATATTAATAAAAAAGTTTAATCCACCTTTTTCTATCAACGATATGAATATAACGCAGAGAGTCTTCCCCTGTGAAACTCTGAAGTGTGCATTGTTATGCTGCTGCTTGGAGTCAGTGCCAACTCTGATCGCTTCTCAGGGAGTCAAATGGGGAGCTGGGACTCCCGGAATCAGCCTACACAGGCTGCAAGGAACTCCAGTTCATTATACAAATTAACGCTGTTGTGACTGTTACAGTTGGTGATTACAGTATTCACACACTAATTGTTGGGATTTCATGAGTCAGTCTTTCATATGTGTCAGCATTTTGGATGTCAGGATTAAGGAGTGGGGCTAAGGTGTGTCAGGAATGTGATTGTCGTGAAATCATACCTAATCCTCCTGCAACACATAAATGAATGAGATCACCTTTAGTAAAACCTGATTTGCCACTCTTCAAGCTGTCAGGACATAGTTGCACACTGGGTGGAATATGGCCTAAATGTTGAAAGAAGTTTTTTTGTTGTTGTAAATTAACCATGTAAAGTTAGGGGTTATAGGGACAATGTTAACCCCTTAGGCCTTACATTGTCCCTAAATATAAAAAAAAACACACAATATGATTGCTTACATTCTGTAAAGATTGCTGATGTAGTTGGCAGTTTGATTCTGATTCCTTTATTTTTCTTTAAAGTAAAAAAAAACAGATGGCCCAACATACTGGTGTTCTCACACAAAAAAAGTGTTTTTGTTTACATTCCTTGATCAACTTCAACTGCATCTTTTCTGCACTTAGGAATGCCCCTGACACAATTTAGCCACCTATGATGCTGTGGGAAATGGGGAGACTATTGCATAGCGAATGGGTGCACTGTTTAGGGATGCTTCTAATGTTCAGGATGTATGGAATAAGAGTAGAACAAGGACTTGAAGCAAAGCAAGTTTGGATATATAAGTTTGGATAATTTCACCATTCTCATGCATTTTGGTTCTACTAAGAAAGGAAGCAGATCAAACAGCCAACTACTTCAATGAGTTATAGAGAAGGTAAGCAGTCATAAAATGTGTGTTTTCAACTAGAAATAATATGATGCAAAATGGGTTGACAATGTCCCTTTAAGGTGGGAACTTCACTATGCTTAGCACAAACTTCCCAACTTCACAGCAATATTGCTGGATACATTTAAATTTGCAACAACTCTATTTGCATTAACACTGCTTGTACAATATATCAGTGGAACCACTGCAGAAAGTGATGTCAAAGCAAACTCAAAATAGTGAGCAAGGTGTGCAGATAAGAGTATGAAACTAATCAATGCATCTATATTCCGGGGGGGGGGGCTATGCTCTCTCTGCATCCCATACCTTATTATAGGGGCATGGTTGTGCCCCTATAGTTATGGGTGAGTAGCATGTTTAATGTTAAATCTCAAATTTTGCACTTTAATAACTGCAACTGATCAATGGATTTACACAAAATTTGGCATGTGCTGTCCTGAGGGGTAGATCTCTTGATGTGGCAAGTTTTGGTCCAGTTAGATGTGTGGATTCTGAGATCCAGATAGTGAAAAAACCTTAAAGGTGACCTGCAAAGAACCACTGCAGCCCAGTCCCGTCCCCACATACCTTACAATGCTGCTGCAGGAGTATGGGGCTGCAGTGATCATAATTTTTAATCCACTGGTTATTTCTGTATAAACTGCTGAAACTTTCAGCTGAATGTCGAAGTGCCACATGGTTCCTGATTGAGCAGGCACAAGGAGTCATGGGTATTACATCCATTTAGTGACATCTCTCCCACCACTGCTCTTATTATAGCAGCAGTGGTGGTACTTTAGTATGCTTATTTTATGGCTTCTAAGGGGGGGTCTTGATACCTAGAATGTTACTTACAGCAACAGCCTGTCCAGGTGTTGGGGAACCACTAATTCCTCATTTCCCAACTTTTGTCACTTGACCCTAACTGGAGCATTAATGAAGTTTTTTGCAACTTATAGTTACTATACTTAGTTTGTAAGCATATTAACTATACCAGTTCCTCATGAGTAATAGTAGTGACATGTTTTATTCATATATTAATAAATATGAACAGGAATGCTCAATTGTGCTGAGCCTCATCGCAATGAGATCCTTAGAGCACCATGCTTACTTTACATAATGCAATTATATTCATACCATATAATAATAAAAGAAACTTATATCTGTGCTGATGCAATGGCATAACTCTGATCACTTAAATGTCATTGGTATGAGCTGGTGTTGCTTTATGCCTACTACCCATATCAAACATACATATGAAGATTTGGAGAAAAACTTGAAATATGTTAAGATTTCAATTTTGAATGATTTCTAAATGTCAGTTCAATGGTCTTAAACCTTATAATTACATCGACCAAAATAACATTTAGGTACTGTAACTGTGCAACATTTTTTTCTTTAGAAAAGCCAGCAGCCACCAGGCCAAGTCAAATCAGCAGAAGGAACAAAACAGTCTGCAGCATATAATACATTAGACAAAGTAGTAAAGCGATCAATGGTTACATTTCTATTTTAAATGTATATGAAAAAGGAGTGCACTGTCACTTTAATTTGCCAGTATTTAAGGGATACCATGTGTGGCCATAATCTTCTCCAGTTAAAGCTTCAGTGCGAGGCAAATGTAAAAGTTGTGATCTAGCTAGCAGGCCTCCTGCCATTCATCTGCTGTGCTCAGGCACTTTTTTGTATTTGCTTTCACTGCTGTGAGGCTTATATGCCTCTTTGATCCATATGCCCGTTTTATATGCATATAAAATAAAAAATTAACCACCGATCATTTTACTACTTTGGTATCGTATGTGCTGTAAACTTTTTTTTTGCTACTGCAGTCCTTTAGGGATATATTATATTCCCTGTATGGAAATACTTTGGATCCCATGCGCAGCTATCTTTATTCTGTTTTTCAAATTATTTCAGCAATAACACATTTCAGTTCCATACAAACAGCAAGGTTTGCACAGCAAACCTGAAACCATGTTTTGAGGTAGTGGAGTTTGGAGCATGTTAAAACTCTAGCAGGGGTTGAGGAGCAAAAGAAAATATCTTCTATAGCAGTGCCTTCTGTGATAGTCAGCATCATAGCACTGGTGGCGTGGATGGACATACCATTAACTGGGCCTCACCCATTAAAAGGATGCCAGAGGCTTTTCCAATTTTGGGGAGGAAGGTGAGGTTTCAGCAGGAGGATGAAGGAAAAAGTCAACCTGCTTTGTCAGAAGAGGGCCACTAGTGCTCCGTGTCATTAATCCTGCGCTGTTCCACCCTTATTTCCTTCAGCCACCATCTTGCCACAAAACCTGCTTATCCCTGGTGACAGTAGGGCATCCTGATGCTGGAACCGGCTGGAGGCCTCTGTCAGTGACAAAGACTGAGGTAAAGTGTGAGATGTCTGAAATATTTTATGGTAAAAAATAGTAGGAGCAAATTATTTTTTCTGTTCAAATCTGCACTGCCGCTTCAGTTCAAGAAATGTGTCAGTTACAGACTTACCTACATACAGTGGCTTGTTCAATTCCAGGAGGACATAACTTTGAGGAGGTGCACGCCTAACAACCCAGGGTAAATGATCAACTTTGAGTCTTGCTAGCTTCACGTTGATCTCTGCTTTGACCTGGTGCCACACATCATCATTCAATGGCTTTGGAGATCGTACTGTCAGGTTTTCGTACCCATCACCCACATCGAATGCAAAATTCACTTCTGTTGTAGCTAAAAAGACACAAGAGAGCATGTTACACACTGAAACTATTCTAAGACTTTGAAAGTGCATCATCGGGGCTTTCCAGAACGCAGGGCTCTGTGTCCTTTATGCATTGGCAGCCCAACAGGATGAGTGTTTGTCAGCATGGAGGCTCCCTGGGAAGCACTGCTGGCTTTACATCACGCACAAGCTGCTGGCTGGTGCCCACCTGCATGGTGGTGGGATGCACTAAAGCCACCGTTATTGTAAGGTGCGGTTATTTGTACTGTTTGTATGTCATTCAGTTGTAGTGTACTGGTACTTGTGTCTGTAATGTGCTTTACACCTGAGTCATCCCTAAAAATGGGAACATGTACTCCGCAGTCTCACCTGGTGAACAAAAATAAACAAGCAAACAGACTTAAAAGGGAAACTTGTGGTTTCCCTGAATTTGGTTTTGGACTCCCAATTTCTTGTTTCAGAGTCCAGGACTAACAAGAGACAAAGACTGCTTAGAGCCTTGATTATCTCAACTTTTGCATGCAAAACATGAAAGAGTGTAATCTGTAATGTTCAGTTTCTGGTAGACTGGTGTATAAGTAATTTCAGACCAGTTCAGTAATGATGAGCACTGTGCCTTGCATAGATGCAGTGATGTGTGGTTGAAGTAACAAATCTTTCTTTTGTTTTGGTATAATGATACATAAAACAGACCACCTCAGTTTTCAATGGCATAGTGCAACAGTCTTAATCTTCATTGAATAAATAAATTATTTATTTTGAAAAGTTTCACCAGGAAGGGCATCATGATCTGTAATAGCTCATTTCCAGATGTGTCCTGGGGGATGGATGTACAAAGGAGAGAGCAATAAGCAAAACATTGCAGGATCAATACAGAAAATACATTAATACATTAAATTAAACTCAATTGGTAGACAAGAATAAAACAGTAGCATACAGCTTAAATTTAGAACAAATAACAGATATACAAATTGGTCAGACACATACACATTCACAGAGAGGCAATACTGTACCAGATGAGTAGTGCAAAACAGGCTAGGCATAATTATGGTCTGGCTACATTACCTCCCACTATCTTTCCTTCTATAAACTTCCCCATCTCTATTCCTCTTCTGACAATTCCCAGTCCCCCTTGCAGGGTTCCCAACATCCTAAAGAGGAGTAGGCCCTGGCTACCCATTCCCCCCTGGCAGGGTTCTCTATATCCTGAAGGAGAACAGGCACTGTCTAGCCACTGACACCTAGAATCCTTCCCGCCTGTAAAATAAGCACTTACACCCCTTGCCTACCCCAACCCCTTATCTACTAGCACTGTCATTGACTGCCCCCACCTTTGCACTTCCAGCTTTGTCCTCAGCTACGTCCTCAACCCTTAAATTGGTTAGTTATTAGGTTTAATTCAAATGTGTGTTCTTAAACAACAACAAAAAAAATTTGCTCTCCAATATGTTATTATGTTTTTGTGATGTACTTTGTTTCAGAGTATCTGCTTATTATGCCCTTCTAATTCTGTTTTGAGTACTGGTCTTTAGTTCCTGGATTGTATGTGGAATGCTTATGTTATGTACACCTGGTCCATTTGAGTGCTGTTTTCTCCTACTCCCAATGTAACCCCCGGATGCGTCTGGAAATTAGCTATACACAGTTCATATTGCCTTCCTGGTGAATCTCTTTTAAATAATAAAATAAATGCATTTGATTAACAATCAGAACAAAAGAACATTATATGCAAAGTGTTAAATTATTCCTTGAATGGGGGATGATTTATACTGTAAAGTGCTAAAGTCAGCTCGATTAATTTTGATTGTACAGCAACAAAAGATACATAGTGGGATGACAGAGGAAGAAAGGGTGGGAAGGTGAAAGTGCAGCAAATGCCATCTCCCCTTCAGGATGCTGGGAACCCCACAAGGGGAATAAAATTGCGTGCTGTAAGGAACAATCTGCACATTACTCCACATGTCTGTAACTGAATCACTTAAGTTAGGCATAGAAACCAGATAACATAGGTTTAGAACTGCCAGTATTCCCCCAATGTGAAAATTAGGAACAGATAAATATAGAATAATATATGGGGTGATGTATATTATGAGAATTTATTACACGTCCATGGTATGTGATGCTACATAAATCCTGAGAGTGAAGCTCGAGGGGTTTGTTTAAGCAGCACACACACTGGGTATGTATTAAATCAGAGCAAGCACTGCACTACTTATTTTATTTTATATAATTACTTTACATCAATTTTTTTTCTCCTCCCCCAAGCTATGGGAGGGATTGATTCTGTGGTCAGGTGGGTTGCAGAAGAAGGGGGGGGAAGAGTTATTATGGTGGTTGGGTGGCAGCATTAGTAAGGGGGTTCTCCCACTGATGCTCTGGTAAAGCCCCCATTAAAATATGGGCTTCCATTTTTTTATGTTTACACACATTTGTTTGCTGTGTTTTTGTGAGTGCCGACATGTTTCTGAAGCTGGTAATGGGTGGTAGTGCTGCTTTTAGAGGACATGATTGTACTGCAGAGTTTGTGGAGAAAACAGAGGTCCTACTGCATCACTTGGGCCAGAGTGTTTTTAAAGGTTTTGCCTTTGACACCACTGACAGCTTGGGCTGACTAAAACCACTGAGAGGTTCTCACTACCCTGCTGGGCTCGAGAGTGTCTCAAGAATAGCTGTTCACATTATCCTCTTGTTTGCCATAACAACTGGCTGATTATTATGGCAAATAATAATGCCCATCTTAATAGCAAAAGCTGATGGCCAGTTGTTGTACAGCAGTAGTCTGATGTACCTTCTATTGTGTCCTACCTAACCTGTACTAAGCCTTCCTACTGCACTACCACCCTCCCCTCCCCACCACCATGTTCTGTCACCCAAGTGGAAGTAAAGCAGCTGCCTTTCAGTCTTGGAGGAGGAAGTACTGCATAGTACACTATATTACTGAGACAAAAATAAGGGTGACATTTGGTCCACATTTGCATTGCTTAGGGTCACAAAAGAGGTGAAAATAGCTTCATATAGAATTTCCCGAGAAGCTTCATTAGAAGGGGGCCAGCATCCCCATTAAGTGCTTGCCAGCTAGAGTTACAAAGTTTCTAATAAAGAAAAAGGGTCTCCAATCAGAATTCATTTGAATAAACAATAATAACCACTTCAGGTAGTCACTAACAAAGTACTGAGGCTGGGTTTTCAAAGGCACAAAAATGTTCCAGGGACAAAGTCTCATGTCACAACCCACTGGTTTGGGAAAAAAAATCTCTGTACTGGTGCACATTCCGAATTTCAGTCAGTAGTGCTGGCACAGTGGTAGTGCTACTACCTATGATGCCAGCAACCCAGCTTTGGGAATAAGCCTGGACTGCTGGAGGGCTGACCAGCAGAGGAAGGTTTAGCGTTCCATGGACACTCACCTCTTTGGGAGTGGATGGATTCTAGTCTCTGCTGCAATACTGCCTCCTGGGTGACCACAGGTGCCAGTGCCACTGAGCCAGTGCACAGGGAGGGGAGCATCAGTGTTCTGATGTTTTGGTGTCAGGTGCAACATCTCGTGACACTCAGCGGAGGAGAAGAAAAATGGAAAATCCCCAACTGCATGGGATGTGTAGGTTCACATCACCAGCTGAGGCTGTCTCTCCTCAACTGACACTCAACTCCACTTGGGGGTAAGGGATGGCCCATGACTCTGGCCTTTCATAAGGGGGTCATCTGGGAAGAACACAGGAGAGAGGTAAGTCCCAGGGAAGGTGGATGGCAGGGCTAGACAGGGCAGATGGCTGAAGGGAACCAGTCAGTGTCGGGGGGGTGGAAGTATAGTAAATTAAAAAAATCAGTCTGTAGTGCGCAAGGGCAGAGGTTGCAGATGTGGAGGATGTTACGCTCAGTACTATCAAGTGCAACATTGTGATGCAGCTACACTCAGAAAGTGGGTGCATGCTGCAGTAAATCATGGAGTGATTGCAAACCAGCTCTTCATGTGAAAATACGGTACTTGTGACTAAACCTGCAGGTGTGCAATGGAAGCCCGGCCAGCTTGCACACAGTTTTTGCCACTGCATGTGATTTTCAGTATTCCTGAAAATCTAGCCTCTCTTCATGTCTTCTGACAAATTCTTGTTAGTAGTAGATTCAATATCTGTCTGTGTCTGATTTATTTTTGTTTTTCAAAACTGGCAAGCTAATCTATATCAAAGAAGATTAAGTAGGTTTTTCAAATACCACGTTATACTTTCGTGGGAATATAAGATAAAACTGGGTTGCTAGATCAAGCATGAATCTACATCTCCTACTGTAGTTTGGGTGGCTGGACAAAGGGATTAGAATTTTTAAATATAGTTTTGAGTGCTTCACCCTTTAAGAGCTACTGTTGTGTCTAAAACTACTATTAATGTTTATAAGCTGTCAACCATTACCTTTTATATCTGAGGTACTTTTTCTTTTCACTTTGGTTAATTAGAAGATTGTCTAATGTTAGTAGGTGTGATATGTGGAGCAATGCTCTGCCTGGCAGCTGACATACTGTATCTAGCCCTGTCCCCACCCCCCCATTACATCATCAGCACTGTGACTTCACTGACTGTGACATCACTGCTCCTCAGGAAGGCCAGTCTACAGCTGCCAGGTCAGTCACCTGTGATGTCACTGTCAGTGTGTTCACAGTGCTGGTGATGTAGTGGGGGGAACATAACTAGATATGCCAGCTGCCAATCTGAGAGCTATTCCTCACATCCAGCAGAGTATTATCATCACAGAAAAAAACTTTCCAATGGGCAAAAAAAAAATACTTCTGAAATAAAAAATTATAACTGTCTACTTCATAAAAAGTGTATCACTTTCTTATCTGTCTGTTTTGGTTACACCAGCTCTTCAATACAGACACAGGCTGAAAAACAAACAAAAAACAGAAAACCTCCTTTGGGGCCAGATTTACAAAAGACCTGAAACTGCTGTAAGTTCTAGTAAAAAGAGATTCCAGCCATATTGGTCCTTGCAAAACAGGAGAAGAAGGAAGGTTTGCTACCTTTTATTGGACCAACAAGTGTCTTGTACAAAGATGGAATTATATACAAGCTTTTGGGGACACACAGGTCCCTTCTTCAGAAGAAGGGCCCTGTGTGGCCCTGAAAGCTTGTGTATAATTCTATCTTTGTACAAGACACTTGTTGGTCCAACAAAAGGTATCAAACCTTCCATCGTCTCCTATTAGTTCTAGGAAATTCTGAAGGAGGCTGCATCTGCCATTGCATTTTTCATATGGCATCCACAGGGTCCCAAGTCAAAGTCCCTGAAGCCATAATTGGACAGAGTGGGCTAGATCCTAAGTTGGCTAGACCATTTTTTTTAAGTCTAGCCAGACTTAATCCCAAACTGCAGATGCGATTAAAGCAACTGGACGCACTTTTGAAAATCACTCCCTCTGTGTCTGGATGGGTGTTGGATGCAGTGAGTTCAACCAGACATATGCACCTCTGATAAATTCTCATGCATTTGGGCAACAGTTTTATATCCAGTCATACAGTACTAAGTACCACAGACCCTTGTTTCAGAGCATTGTAGCTCAATTAAAAGTTAGCAGGCTTCGCTTGCCAGCTTTTGCTTTCAGGATTTTTTTTTGTTCTATAAAATTCACCAGCTTAGACTGCAAAAGAGCCACCTGAGATGCAGTCTTTGAGTTTTATGTTTATTTTAATCAGTTTTAATAGTTCCACAACAGGAATTTGTTTAAAGCGGTGCTTTTCTCACTAGCAAAAAAACAAAACGGAAAAACAAAGTGGGCATCAGCAAAATTCATTTATACAACATTACCCCAAAATTTAAATTTGAAACCATGGTGTGCTTAATTATTATGACATGCACATAACAAATCCAGAAACCTTATCAACTGAGGAGCTCAGATCCCAGCGCTGATATTGTAGCACATCAGCAGCAGAAAGAGATACGTGACCTCACTGACCCATTTACATTAAGCTGAACAGCTGTAGCAATACACTGCAATGCCCTTGTATTTAAAAAAGAAAATGTAGCATCTGCCATCTACTGGCCAAAGAGCAAAATTACAATGGCTCAGTAAGGCTACTTTTTTCTTTTTCTTTTTTACCTTTTATCATTATTTATTTATTTATTTCAAATTCGGATTAATACCTTTGAGCCGGGGACTCATTTATAAAGGCTCCAAGTCAACAAGGAATACAGGACATTTACAGGTAATGAAACATTGCAGAACAGAAAGACATCAACTAACAAGTGGTATTCATGTGCAGTTACAACATTAAGCAGGGTAAAACGAGTGAGGCATATCTGACTTTTATCTGACAACAAGTATCTGATTTTTACCTATCTACAGTTTTAACATGTTTTTCTTTACCAGTCTTTAACACCCATTTTTGGGTGTGAGTTACACATACCACTCACCTGCACAACAGCGCGTCCAGTGCATGCAGAACGAAGCGTTAGTTAGAAGCTAACTGGCCTTTCCAGGTTTAGACATGTCTCTCTGGTGCTGCATGAACTGCAATGGCTGCTGGTTAACTGGTGTATATCCTTTAAAATGGGACTTCTTGCTGGCCTGGTGATGTAGAGGGCTAAGGCATTTAATGCCTTACTTGCTGCCATGCTGGTACCCTATGTTTGGGAATTAGCACAGGCTGCTGGGAGTCAGCAGGGAGGGAGGGGACAGACTGCCCCAGGACTGTTCTCTTCTCCCAGAAGAGGATGGCCAGTCATGTTGGCCTATGACTGCCACTGGGTGGAGGACCAGTGGTAGTGCAGGCAGCAAGCAGCTCAAAGGAAGGGCCAGGGTTCCACAGCATGTGCACGTCTCCATGCGCATGTACTGTTGTGCCGCCATGGCAGAGGCTCAAGGGAGAAAATGGAAAAAGGGATCCAAGGGTTACTCACTTCCCTGTGCATCCCCCAGAACCACACCACCACCCTGACACCTACAGCAATCTGGATTCGGACTTGGGGGTGGGGAACAGATGGCCCTCCAGCCCTGCCATGGGGGCAATCTATGGGGACCTGCTCCAGGTAGGTTCATGGGAAGTAGGTGCCAATCAGAGTGGGGGGAGAGGTGGAGACAGGTGCAGGGGCTCACCTGAGGAGTAAAAAGTTGGATTAAAACCAAAGTTTGCTACTAACTCATAAGGCCCTACATGGACTGGGACCAGGTTACCTGTCTGATCTTCTGCATCCTTACACATTCTCACACCCTCTCCACTACTGTGAGAAGGGCCTCCTTGTTATTCCCAGGGTAAGGGTTAAATCCTCAGGAAACCAGGCTTTTGAAGTGGCAGGCCTGGCTCTATGGAACTGTCTTTTGAGGACCCTAAGGGAGGCCCACTCAGTGGAATCCTTTAAAAATGGTCTTAAGACCTATCTCTTGGCATAGGCCTATGGGGAGTGAGGGTCCCCTTGTTAAGCTGCCCCAGTACTGACTTTTATTTTATTTATTTATAGAAAGTTAGTTGTAGTTAATGTTCTGACAAACTACTTTAAGGAATTAATAATGGTCTGTTTTGGTGCTACCTCTGTAATTTGTAATGGTACCCTGAACCTCAGTGTAAGAGTACCACAAAGAGTTAAAATCTACTACTACTAATGTGGTCATGAGGGTGGAATGGTTCAAAAACTGTTACCCAAGACTGGCGTTAAAAGCATGGCATCTGGGAAAGTTATGGGACCTAGTGGCAGCTTCTCTGAAAACAAACTAGGTTTGTGCTCATGCACAATACTGCTGTATGTGGACTTCGTTCATTTTCAGCCACAAGTCCTGTATAGATATACAGCTTTGTATATCGATACAGGATATATGTGTGGGACAGAGGGCAGCCAGCCTGGAAGGTAAGCAGATGGTAGGAGCTTGCCACTGTCTGGTGGGTTGGCTTCAGGATGGATGGGGAGGCAGGAGGCTACCAAGAGGGGGGAGGGACCACCAGCTGCCTGGGGTGTTGTCTAGCATGCAAAAGGGGATCAGGTGGAGGAGGGTGTTACCACTAGCACCAGGCACTTACATTTCTTTTTATTATGATTGGGTGAGGGAGGCAGCACCGTGAACACCATGGACTTACATTTCTTTTAATTATGATTGGGGATTGGATGAGGGAACTGGTACCACTAGCAAAGAAACACACAGTACTGCATTCACCTAAGTGGAGTCTGCAACCAAATAATTAGAAAGCAGGTGCTGAAAGCTGGGTGTTATCAATTTATTGAAGACAGTCCTGAGATATCCACAAAATGCATCATTGTGCCAGATATTTCAATAAGGTACAAACTGCAGACAAAAATCCAGAGGCAGACAGACCTCACTGGCAAATGTTCTGCAGCTTTGGCTCTTCAATGAGCCTTCTGTATTCTAATTTTTTGGGTTTCAGACTCCACTTAGGTGAGAGTAGTATGGTGTGTTTCTGTGAACTGTGTTCGGTTGAGCTGCCTACCCTGCACTGCAACCCCTACCTACACCGAGCGTGTCTCATTCAGTGCTTCAAGGGTACCACTAGCACCACAGATGAACATTTCTTTAAATTATGATCAGGGATTGGGAGAGTGAGGGGGCAAGGAATACATCTCTGTGTAATGCATCTGCACATACAGCAGCATGGAGGCATTGCACAGAGATACCAATGGCCACATAATGGCATGCAGAGAGCCTCTTAGCACATTGTACCTTGTGTGGTTATTAGCAGACTGACATTTGAATGTGGCAACCAGAAGCAAAGGTGCCAATATATTTGCAACGCACTAGCCTCCTTTGCTCCTGGGTGATTGTTGCCAGCAGGGGCTGTGGTACTTTGTGCATCTGCACTTTGCATGGCAGAAACGTAGCCTTATACTTGGACACGCAGTGCATGCCTCACCAGGATGCTATGTGCTTACAAATAACCTCCTGGGATGCCAGCTTGCTGATTAGAACACTGGCACTATCCTTTGTGCTGTGCTATTGGCTACAGCTGCATATGGGGCCTGAGTGTACTATATGCCCAATGTATTTTGTTCATTATAATTTAAGACATCTATTGTGCCTGAAAACTGCACTTGTGTTCATTACAGTTCACATACAGCTGAAACTTATTCAAGAGTAGAAATCATAATCCCCAGCTTGTGACATTACAGTCTGTTGTTGTGGAAATTACGAGGATGTCACAAGCAAGGCATTGGGGGATGTATTTTTGAATATCTGGATGCAAGTTTATCTACAAGGGGTACCTGCATTTGGTGATACTCACTGTGTCTGTCACCTGTCTGGACACAGTGGATGTTGAGTTTTAAATCTGTGCTTAGACCATTTTATGTAGAATAGTGGATGGGTAACCCTCCACAAAGCTGTTTTTCCATCGAGGGTACTGGTGACATCATAGAGACCTCGAGAGCAAAGCACATGCAATCTCTATGATGTCATCACTTCCCAAGATGGAAACACAGCTTTAGTTGTCAATGGCCACCCATCCACTGTGTTTTATAGTGTATATTTGTTATGGTTTTGTAAGGTTTTTTGTAAGGTACAGTACCTTTATTATCCCATACCTCACCCACCCGCTCCAGCTTCTCTTGACTTGGACCGTGTTGATCTTGAGTATCCCTTTATTCCAGTCATGACCATGTGTGACTGCACTATTTATTTTTAAAATTAAGAAATAGAAGGCATTCATTTTTGTGACATGGGGTAGTGTATGAGTCTCCATGTCCAAAGTGTGTGGGTCTACTGCTTGGTGCTCACTGAAGCACATTGCCATTTTTGTGAGAGTTTTTTTGGTTTATTTGAGCCACATCATCAGCCAATCAGGCAGCAAGTCAAAGCTGAAAAGTTATTATGACATTGTTCTGTTAGAACAATACCATAACAACGTTTTCTGACTTGTGAACCCACCCATAACATAGAGGATTGTGTATTAGCAAACATATACAAAGCTGTTTTTTGATCAAGATGTTTCCATGGAAATATGAGACCTTGAGAGTGCAGCTCGAGAGGTCTCAGTGCCATGGAAAAATTGAGATTGAAAAACAGCATTGTTTGTGTATGATTGCTCATACACAATCTTTTATCCTGTATGGGCAATCATCAGTGTCCAAAAGAAGATCCCCCCATTATAAAATTGCCTTACTGTACCATATGGTGCTTTGGTTCTTCCCTGTGTTGGTTACTCCCTTGGCCAGCTCTCACTGTCACGGCCACTCATTGCACATGTGCAAATACATTTGATCTTGTGCTGTAGTAGTGATGTATTCAGTGCAGCACAACAATTTGACGTCACTACTACAGCACAACAAGGCTGTTCTAGGGATGGAATTCCATCCAGAACAGTGTTCCACCATACACTTTATAATAGTTTAGCCGGACTCAGTTACTGGTCTCCTGTATCAATCAGTAGATGCACAAACTTGTTCTGGGGCCACCTATTCTTTCTGACCAAAGGGGCAACAGATGCCAGTGCAGCCCCTTGGAAAATTATCCAGGAGCAAGGTGTATGGAGAACATGGAAATTTCAACCCCATGACTTCAGCGATAGATGAGTTGTAAGGGGATGTGCTTTTGTTTTCATGTAAATATATTGGTAATTAAGAAAAGCATGGCTTCAAAGTCAATGTTTTCTGATGGGTACATGAATTTTGCTTATGTGTATAGTTTGCTGTGATTTTAAGAAGGAAAGACTTTCCCATTTAAGTAAATGAATGCTGTAGGAATAATATTTCCTTCCCTCTATAGCTTAACTCCCTCAGTTTCACGTAACCTTCCTGTGATTACTTAATGGCTACTGTAACTATTTATTCATTGATGGATGCTGTGCAAAATTTCTTTTTAAGCAATAAGACATAACCAGGGGTTATGTTAATGTCCTGTTAATCACCCTCTAGGGGTGTAATTTGGCACGAGGCATAGCCAAGTGCTACATGCCCATAGAGTGTGTATTAACTGACCATTAACATAACCCCTGAGGGTGCCTTATTGCTATTGTAATAAAAATGTTTTTAAATGGTGTTAAACCTTGTTCAGCATAAGTTTTACATTTATGTTAATCAAAAATTAACACAAGGCTAATAGAATCAGAAAGCTCTATTTCTCAGAACCTTTTTATACTGTGGTATAAGAGTGTCAGCTTGTGCAGTCTGGATGAGTTTACTTTGCACTTTTGTCTTCATAAATTGTGTGAGATGATGCTCTTCTACCATATGAAGTATCCTGCACAGCACATATAACCTGATTATTAACAATCTGAGCAGGGAAACCTTAAGGATAGGCAAACTAGGCTGTCACCTAGGGTGCCCTGCAGGAGAGGGTGCCAAAAATACACTGCCATTAAAAATAAACCAGCCAAGGGATGATTACATTTTTTTCCTGGGGAATGCTATTTTCAAGTTTGCCTAGGAGAGCCACATACCTTGAAGCTGGCCCTGCATTTGAGTTTGCTAGAGTGATTTATAATTAGTTTTACATTCTGTTTTTTAATTTAAATAAGTGGATGCAATGCTTCTCCCCTTGCCTGTGAAGTGGAACACTCCAGTTTTAACACTGCCACACAAGATAACAACTATGCAGGCTTGTTAATCACTTTGGGATACTGTGTGTATGAAAGGTACAATGCAAAACCCAAATTCCTTCCCATCTCCCTTCGGTTCCTTTTCTTCTGGGGCATTTAGTTTATTAAGCACTGGAGATGCTTAACAAACTAGAAGTTGACAAGGCCATGGGGCTGGACAAAATACACCCCAGGATCTTAAAAGAACTGGGGTTTGAATTGGTTGCCCCACTGGCAAAACTGTTCACTGATTCCCCATGAGCAAAACTACTCACCAACCCCCTGAGGAGTAGATAGGTGCCCAAAGACTGGAAAAGGGCATTAATGGTTCCATTCCACAAAGTGGGCAGCAGGGAGGAGTCTGGAAATTACAGATCAGTAAGCCTCATGTCCCTAGTGGAGAAGTTAATGAAGACACTACTCAGAGGATCATAGCATTCCTCAAAACTAGTGGCCAACAGGACCCCAAGCAGCATGGTTTCACAGCAGGTAGGTCATGCCAGACAAACCTGCTTGAGTTTTTTGATTATGTTGCAAAGGTTGGGGCAGTGGATGTGGTCTACCTAGACTTTAGTAAGGTCTTCAACTCAGTTCCACACAGAAAGCTGGTAAAGAAGCTAGACCACACAGGAGTTGGACCAGAAGTAGTTAGATGGGTACACAATTGGTTATAGGGCAGAATCCAGAAAGTGCAGGTAAATTGAGCACTTTCGTCAGAAGGTAGGGTGACCAGCGGTGTGCCCCAGGGCTTGGTACTAGGGGCCTCTGCTCTTCAATATCTTTATATCAGACATCACTAATGGACTAGAGGGAAAGGTGTGTCTGTTCACAGATGACACCAAAATATGCAACAGAGTTGACACCCAAGAGGGAGTGAGCAAGATGGAAGCTGACCTCAAGAAACTTGAGGAATTGGCTGAAGCATGGCAGCTGAGGTTCAATGCCACAAAGTACAAAGTCATGCACATACAGTAATGATCATGAAAAGGTTTCACAGTACCAAGGTATACCTCAGCAGGTGCGGTGTGCTGAGTGTTACCTCTTTAATGTGGTACGTCTTTAATTTGGTATGCGGTACAGTGGGCGGAATGCATCAATGAGGTAAGTGGTAAGCGTGTAATTAATTATATCCCCCTCATCTTCTGCTGAAATGAGCCAGGTGGTGCTGTTTGTAGTTACATTTAACCTGCTTTGGTTGCAGTGTTCAGGCAGGTGTCCCCACAGTCCATAGGAAACACTGTCAGGAAACACCTGCAAGTTGGGCCTGTCACTGTCTACAGTGCAGTGGTCATCACTGCCCTACACACCATAGGCATTGCTGTGTCCCTCATACCACTGGCGCCCTTGCTACTGTAGTGTCTGCTGTGCACTGTAACATGAACTACAGTTTGACAATTGCATGCAGCACCACCACCTGTGCCTGTGCAGTGTAGTCCCCTGAGGCACAATATGCTATGCTGTATTATATAAATGTAGCCTGCAGCTACCACCATGCACTCCCAGACTGACCTACAGGTGGAGCTGTGAGCAGAATCAGCCAGCCCCTGTACTTCCAGACCGACCTACAGGTGGAGCTGTGGGACCCTGCAATAATGCTGAGCAAACTGCATGCAAATCAGATCATAATGAGATGCTAATCTGAATGTTTGCCCAGAGACTACCTAAGTAGTCTCATTTGCATGTTACTTTTGAATAGAGCAAAGTTTTGCCCTGGGCAAACGAGACTGCACCAGGCAAACAGCTTAGCTCCGTGCTAAACCCACGCAAATGTGTTAGCACCGCGCAAATGTTTTGGACACATTGTACATTTTTGCACAATGTAATTTCACATGAGCAGTTTAGAAAATGAACCACACCGAGAAGGACTGGTGCTATAACAGATGTATGAACAAAATTCCAAAAAAGTCAGCACCCAGTCCAAGCCAAGAATATAAAATAAAATATTTATTTTAAACAAGTGCATCAGTGCAAACATACTGGTTTATATATATATATATATATATATATATATATATATAAATATATATTATAGCGGTGCGAGTTGCACCACTATAGTTAGGTTCAGCGGTCACTTACATACTAAAGTCAAAAGTTTGGGCGTTAATAACTTTGGACCCATTCAATGGATGTGCCTGAAATTTGGAATGTGTGGTGGGGCATGGTAGATCACTTGATTTTCCAAATTGCATTTCAGTCGGACTTATGGTGTTTGCATACGAGAACACTGAAAAATGCAAAATTATACGTTTTTAGAGGCAGCTTTTGGAATTTTGGACGTGGCCCTGCATGGCCATTGTGTGTCATGCCACTCTGCAAGATGGCACATTTGAAAGAGCTTTGGTGGCTGAACATGCCACTTTTTGTTTGGTGAAAAAATATTAAGGCATTCAAAAAGGCCCCATGCTCCCACCAACTTGCACAACTTTCTACTTCTCTATTCTTTCTTAAAAAGTAAGGAAATTCTATGCAAAAAACTTAATTAATGCATCAGTTAGGGTTATTCTACAGTGAAAAAAAGAGAGGAAATTCAACATTAGGGTTCCCACTCCTTGCACCCCACCCCCAACCTGGCCTCACCAACAGGCATCGGGCTGTGCACTGGGGTCGTCGACCCTAACTCTCACCCCATTGTCCTATACTGCACCACCTCAGCTTGCTTACATATGGGATGGGGTGAGAGTTAGGGGTGATGACCCCAACGCACAGCCCAATGCCTGTTGGTGAGGCCAGGGTTGGGTGGAGTGCAAGGGGTGGGAACCCTAATGTTGAATTTCCTCACTTTTTTCACTGTAGAATAACCCTGACACATTAACAAAGTTTTTTGCATAGAATATATATATGGATATATATGTATAAGCATTAAGCCACTCTGAAGGTGGCATCTAATTGGGAATTAATGCATGGTTGGACAGTTGTGTCATGAGGCCAAAGGCTGAGTGCCTGTGAGCCAACCATGCATTATCCCACTCAATTTCACAGAATGACTTAACATGCTTGTAACATGGTCTGTGCATAACTATGACTGTGAGAAATCACTGTGACGCTTCTTAATAAATCATTCACTGACTCTGAGCTACAAAGAAAACTTGATTGCACTTTTACAACATACAGTGGACACTTTGTCACATATAGATGTGTCCGTTTAAAACTTTTGCATGCCACAACAAAAACGTGTGATTAAATGGAAATTATTATTTGTGTAGACTTCTATATGGCTGTTATTCTTGTAGCCTGGTTAGGAGGTATGCGAACTTGCTTCTATCGGCTTCTCACTGTGTGCATAATTTGCATATCATGTGACTGTCACTTTGTTTCTTACCTCACAAACATTACTCAAGTTTATATTACTCTTTTTTGGGGGGAAACTTACTGTCTTGCAGCTCCTTCTATGCATTGCCAGATCTATTTTCTCTCTTGCCTGTCATTTCCTGCTCCACAGTAATTAAAGTTCATGGTTCTGTGCACCGTGAAAGAATGGAAGTGATACGGATTGCAAGTTTCTTCTCGTCGGGTGGCACGCCACACCATCTACTCTGGGGTGACAGTTCCTTCTGCTACATCAGCTTCCACAGGTATCTCAGCCTCTCTGCAATTTTGAAACAGTGCTATTTTCTGCTCGGTGGCTCCTTTTAGTACTTCACTAGCAACATGGCATTAGTAGTGGAATAATGCTGTGTTGCTCTTGGACCACCTGACGTGGTTGAACCAATTGTGTTCCTTGTTTCCAGTACTATTATTTTTGTTATGTTACAAAAGTATACATATAAATTAAAGCATTAGTTAGGGTTCTTACTAAAGCCATAAAGACAGGGAAATTGGGTGTTAGGGTTTTCAACCTAACACCTCACCACCCTCACCCAACCCTACAATCACAACACCACCCTCCACACACTAACAAGCATTGGGGTGTGCCTTAGAATCAACCCCACCCACCCAACCAACCTCCATACACTTCCCTCCTCCTCTCCACACACCAACAAGCATCAGGGTATGCCTAACACTCACCCCATTATCTTATAGTGAACCATGTCCAGGTTCCGTACAGTTGTAATGGTGTGAAGCTTGTTGTGTGTGGAAGTGAAGTATGTAGGTTAGGTGCAGGTGGGTAGGGCTCAGACCCTAGGGCACATCCCAATGTTTGTTGGTGTGTGAAGGGTGGCAGTGGTGTTGTGATGGTAGGGTTGGTGGTGGGCCCATGACCCTAAAGCACACCTCAACACTTGTTAGTGTGTGGAGGGTGGGGCATGTGTTGCTATTGTAGGGTTGGGTGAGGGAGTGGGGTGGGCTGTTGGGGTTGGAAACCCTAACACCCAATTTCTCTGCCTTTATGGCTTTAGTAAGAACCTTAACTGATGCTCTAACAAAGTTTTTTTTATAATGAATTTCCTTACTTTTTGAGATAGTATAATAGTGTCCCAGTTTTGTGAGATTTTTTTGATATTTTTGCTGCAAATGTTTAACATGGGCTTTTTCTGACCCCACCTCATGAACACTGGCACTGCTATTGCATTACTTGGTCCAAAAGGTGATTTTTGGCAGTAACTGCACCATAGCTCTGGAAACACATTTTTGGCACGATGTGCAAAATAATAGCTGTACTGTTCATGAGGTGGTGTGAAAAAATGGGTATGTTGAAAATTTGGAATGAAAATATAATGAATTGGGAAAGTTATGCATGTGCATAGAAAAATGTCAACTACCGCGTGTAACTTGGGTGTTTTTTTGGTATTTTTGCACCAACTTTTCAACATGGACTTTTTCTGACCACACCTCATTAACAGTGGCACTGTCATTTTGTTAATTAGTCCTGAAAGGTGATTCTGAGCAGTGACTGCGTAACGGTGCGCCAGAGGTGCGAAAATACAGTTTGGGCAGGGCATGAAAAATGACAGCTGTACTGTTCATGAGGTGGTGTTAACAATGGCATTGTTGAAAATTTGGAGTGAAAATATTAAAAATGTCCGAGGTTATGAGCGTGCACACAAAAATTTAAAGGAGCATGCATAACTTGGCCATTGTTTGGAATTTTTGAACCAAATTTTCAACATGGGCTTTTTGGGACACCACCTAATGAACACTAGCACTGCCATTTCATTAATCAGTCCCAAAAGGTGATTCCATGCTACGACTGTGAAATCACCTTCTAGGTCCCATTAACCAAACAACAGTGACAGTGTTCCTGAGGTGGGGTCCCAAGAACGTCATGTTGAAAATTTGGTGCAAAAATTCCTAATAATGGCTGAGATATTAACAGAAATTGAAAATGCCATTGACAGCCATTGTAGGGTGCTTACTTCAATTCTTCAGTTCATATTTCAGCTTTGAAGAGTGCAGACATGTCCCAGTCCAGAAAAGATGACAGCTGATGACCTGTGGAGGTAAGTATAGGGTGAGGGGTGTGTGTGGGGAGGTGGGTGCTCAGTGGGAGAGTTGGGATGGAGGAGCAGGGATGGGGAGATGATGAGGGACAGTTTTCTTATGATCAGGATTAAAAAGAAAGATGTCAGTGGACAGTTTTCTTTTTCCAACAGGGAAAAATTTACTTGTGGACACTGGGAGTGGGCTCCCCTGTGTCCATTACAGCTTGGGGGGGTCATTATAGTACTGTGGGAGTGGGTCATAAGTGCCGACACAGGGATTGGGCACACCGATGTCAGCAAGTACATCGGGGGACCATTATCTTTTTTGCCGGGGCAAATATGTACTTGTGGGTTCTCCAGTGTCCAGTACAGCTTGGGGTGCATTATACCAGTGTGGGTGTGGAGAGGAAATGCAAACATGGGGGTTGGGTACCCCAATGTTGGCAAGTACATCGGGAGACCGTTTTCTGCACATCAATGCAAGATTCTATATCAATATGGGGATTTTTTCCACTTGAAAATGTTTACTTGGGGACAGTGGGAGTGGCCTCCCCAGTGTCTCACACAGCTGGGGGGCATTACACTACTGTGGAAGAGGAGAATCAATGCCAACACAGGGGTTGGTCCCCTTGATGTTGGCAAGTATGTCGGGGGATCCATTGGCATAAAATCCTATGCTGGATAGCTGCTCCAACATAGAATTCTGTGCTTATTACTAAACTTCAGGGAAGAAATGCTGACACAGGGGTTGGGCACTCCGATGCTGGCAAGTGTGTCAGGGGACTGTTCTCTTTTTTAGGTGATATAAACCCTGATGTCGGCAAGTACATTGGGGAACCATTTTCTTTTTTGCCAGGAAAAATATGTAGTTGCAGACACTGGGAGTGGGCTCCCCAGTGTACAATACAGCTTAGGGGGGCATTATACCAATGTGGGTGTGTGGAAGGAATGCCGACATGGGGGTGGGGCACCCTGATGTTGGCAAGTATGTCAGGGGACCATTTTCTTTTTGCATCGATATGGGGAATTTTCCCACTTTAAAATGTTTATTTGGGGACAATGGAAGTGGCATCCACAGTGTCCCACACAGCTAGGGGGGCATTACACTAGTGTGGGAGAGGGGAATAAATGCTGACATGGAGGTTAGGCACCCCAATGTGGGCAAGTATGTCGGGGATCCATTGGCATAAAATCCTAGGCTAGACAACTGCTCTGATATAGAATTATATGCCTATTACTTAACTTCAGCATACAGTCCTATGCCGGACTGCTGTTCTGGCCTAGAATCCTATGCCACTGGGGACATCGATTTTTTTTCCCATAGGGAATAATGGGAAAAACAACATTTAATAACTTTGGAATGGATTAACATTTTTTTCACCAAACCTTCAAAAGGCACATCTGTGAGGCTGAAGTTTTCTACCCTGAAAATGTCAGCCCTATAGCTACAGTCGTTTATGAGATACAGGTGGACCAAAAAAAAAAACACAAAAATCTAAATTTTTCACACTCTGTATCTCAGAAACCACACACAGAATTCAAACCAATATGGTGTATCAATAGACCGCTCCCTTCCAATGATGCATGCAAAATTTCAAGCAGATCTGTTGAACCTGACCAACGTTATTACCCTGCAAAAATTGGCCTTTAACATTACATGCTCCCACTAACCCTAACTATACTGGTGCTACTGTACCAGTATAATACATATATATAAATATATATATATTTCTGTACCAGTATAATACATGCAAGTGTATATATATATATATATATATTGGCAATTATGTAATGACTTTTTATGTGATATTATGTGATACAGCAGTCATCAAGTCATCCTTTTACCATCTTAGGAACATCGCTAGGATCAAGCACCTTGTTCCATCCAATGACCTCCCTACACTGATCCACACCTTTGTGACCTCGCACCTTGATTACTGCAACTCTCTTTACTTAGGGCTACCAGGGGTTGATATCCGCCACCTCCAGCTAGTGCAGAACGCAGCAGCCCAGTTGCTAACAGGGACCTCCCGGTCATGTCATATCACATCGATGCTATGTGAACTGCACCAGCTACTGTGCTATGTGAACTGCACCAGCTACCGATTCAGTGTTGGATCACCTTTAAAGTCAGATTACTGATGTATACAACCCTACACAGGGTTGGCCCCAACTACCTGAAAGAGTTTCTGATCTCCTACTGCCCTGATCAATGGCTCTGCTCAGCTAATGAGGGGTTGCTAGAGAGTCAAAGTGTGTTGTTAAAATCTTCAGGGGCCCGCACATTTATGTACAAGTCCCCAACCCTTTGGAATTCTCTACCCCATCAGCTGTGGGACTGTGCAACCCTGGAGAATTTTAAACAGGGTCTGAAAACATATTTATGGAGCCAAGCATTTGTTTAGTATCAGATTGTACAGATTATTTTTTAGACTGTTGTCCTCTGTCACTGTTTTTAGTTACTTTGTAAAGCGCTTTGGCAACTTGAAAGGCGCTATATCAAATAAAGATTTATTTATTATTATTATTACTTTATGTGTTGCTGTTATCCCTCTGTACAGACAGCTGATTAGACCCCATCTGGAGTGCTGTGTGCAGTTCTGGAGCCCCCATCTCTGCATGGACACAGAATGGAGGCAGTCCAGAAGAGGGCAACTAAAATGGGGCAGGGTCTGCAACAGAAGCCATATGAAGAGAGACTAGAGGAGCTTAATATGTATACCCTTGAGGAAAGGAGGGAGAGGGGGGACATAACAGAAACTTTCAAGTACCTCAAGAGACTCAACAAAGTCCAAGAGGGTAGCAACTTTCAGAAAAAGAGATGTGCAAGAACAATGGGACACAATTTGAAGATAGAGGGGGGATGGCTCAGGGGCAATGTGAGGAACTATTTTTTTCACAGAGACGGTGATGGATGCACAGAACAGCCCTTCTGAGGAGGTCATGGGGTCTCAAACAGTGGGAGAATTTCAGAATGCATGGGACAGACATAAGACAATTCTAGTGGGAGGTAGGACTCAGAGGAAGTAGGCTGTTGGTAAACTAGGATCTGCAGCTTATCCAATAGGTAGGAAAATGGGCAGACTGGGTGGGCCAAGCAGTCCTTATCAGCTGTCAAAGTTTATGTTTCTATATATTTTTGGCTCATTAAAACCGTTTAATGAGTGATTAGCATTGAATATACTATAAATCTATTACTACAAAATTGAGTAGTACACCGGTTTTCATTGAATTATTTTTGGATAATATTTATATTGTATTAGAATTAATTAATTAATTGGCAATATATAATAATTTGTGTTGTGGGCAATCTCCTGAAAAAGCCTGTAAAAACAGAGGTGCAACCTCGAGGGTGACGTAATGCCTGCTATAATTGTTTGACAATACATTATACTATAACCTGAATACTGACTGCATTTAGTGTGAAGATCATTTGTATGGCCTATTCTAGTAGTGAAGCAGGGGAATGTACTCATTCATACAGTAGATGGTATTTGACAAACACAAATGCCATGTGCCATAATTAAAATCTATTTATGACTCATCTTGGTATCTGTAAGGGAAAACTATGGCTTGCAGATGGGGGTGGTTTTGTCTAGTTAATCTCTATATTTAATTAAGAGATACAATTGGTCAGTACTGATTCAGATCAATACATATTATACCACTAATAGAACAAGTTCTAGTATGCTGCATTTCATTTTCCTTTCATATCATTATTGCTCAACAGCATGTGAAAGAGAAGTTAAGTAAGGGAGGAGCAGTCTGGGTGACAGAACTGAGACCACACCTCACCAAATAAATTAAGCTCAGCATAGATAACATGACACAATTCAGACATCGAAGTTTTAAATTAAAATGTATAAGCATGTGGTCATTCCAACCCACACAATAATAATTTGATTGATTTTTTTTTAAATTGACACCAGAAGAGGAGTGGACAAAATTCAGTATCCATCCATTTTCTAGTGTCATTTTTAAAAAAGAACCCTATCACATTATAATTGTGTGGGTTGGGGTGACCACATCCTTATATATTTTGAGTTGAAACATCTATGTCTGCATATTTTCATGTTATCTATACTGAGCTTAATGTATTTGGATGACCTGCGGTCTCATTTCTGCATCACTTGGACAACTGATCCCTTGCTGAGCTTTTCTTGGCACATGCTGGAGATGGCAGGGTGATGGGGTAAGAAGAGCATGGCAGAAGGGTACAGAAGGGTGCTGACCAGGAGAAAAGATGGCATACATAGTGATTAAAATAAAAAGGTGTCCTGAGTAGCCCATCATGTCAAAAGTATCAGACAGTGAAAAAATCAAATTACTAGAATTTATTATCCATTGCACATCCCAGAGAAACGGTATGCACTCTTTTTCATTCTGGTAGATATGAGTGAAAACACATCCTCCTATAGTAGTAACACCTGATTGGTGGACTGTTGGCTAGTCAGGTGTTACTACCACAAAAGGACATCTTTTCATTCAGACTTATCTTATGTCACGCAGTAGGTATGTCATTTGAGTCCAGTGCTCCCAGACTGATTTGGCATTTTCCCTGTAGCTCCAAGACAGTTTTCCCATAGATTACATTACTTCCTAGGAAAGTCAAATTGCTCCCTATTCAAATATAATCAATGCAAGTGTATGGGAACAATTTTCTTGTAAATGGCTCTATTTTCCTGTAAAATACAAGAATCCCTCTAGATCTGGGAGCCCTGTGATTCATACTGTGGAAAGCCAACAATATTATTTCAACCACCCATCCCTAAATGTTCTGCTGCTGGTATTACAGGGGAAACTGAAGAGATAAGTGTTTTGAAAAAGAAAACCTGTTTTCATTTTCTACATTTTGTGTATTTATTTTGCTTTTTTTAATGTGCACACTACCCACCTCCCATGTTCCCTGCCTTACTGCCACCCCCTGGAGAACTACTAATTCCACACCATACACCTCATGTTCCTCATGCCTATGGGACAAGGGCTAATGTTACATCCTCAAGACTGCTCGGGTTGTAGACTGTCTTTTATAATTAATGGGGTAAAGAGCACAGGACCAGGTTGTGCTATCAGAGTGATCATAACCAGTGTAAAATACAGGTCTGACTATACCTGGTTTAGCTGACCATACTAAGGCCAGGCACCAAGGGCTCAGTTGTGTACCTCTGTTATAAAATTGCATGCTGGGAAGATCACTCCCTCTCAGGGACTGGCCAGCCAGTCTGTGAATGACAGGAAATGAATGACAAGGAGCTGGTGGTTCACAGGCCTGAAAAAGCAGACGAAGTAATCAGGACAGGTTTTTTTTTTTAACTACGTGGAAAGCTTTTGAAAGTTAACAGCACATAGTTCAGCTACTATTCAGCTCCAATATGGTCACTATCTCAGACTCATAAAAACATAAAATTAGCATGTGTCCAGAATTGGGTTGGGCTGATATGTAATATCAGTAATGGGTTCTGACAATAGGAGTCACATATAACAGTATTTCTGCAGCTTGCCAGCCTAGAAAGTTGAGCGTCTGTGTAGTATTTAACCTCTGTACCCAGTTTATAAATGAAAGGTTGAGTTTTCACTTATTTATTTTTCTTTTCTTTTCTCACAGCCACCACTTACTTGCTGCTCTCATTGCCCCCCACAGCAATATATCTGTCTGGCCTTATGTCCCTATGATTAGATCAATGAATGGTAACTCAACTCCTAGAATGCTCTTATTAAACTATGATGTTTACACTGTTTTGTTGATTTTGTTTTAAACATTGAAGTCCAAAGGTTATTTTCTATATAATGGATCCAGCAGTCAGCCTATTCTTTTTAGCATGCTGTCAGCCCAGCTCCTTTGCCAATCACTGCTCGATAATTGATGTCAAACAGTATGGTTTCAGAGAACTTTAAAAGTAACCTTTCTTTAAATATACCTTTACTGCATAGTGGGGGGTTATTTATGATAAGTACTACAATTCAGTCAGAAAAGTTTTCAATTAAGCTATAACCTCCATGGCAAAACAGGATAATAAAACCTACTGTATTTACAAAGTGATGCTACAATACTCCACATTAAGCATGTTGCTCTTTGTAGACCAGGTTCGGTGCACAGTCACTACAGCTTGCTGTTTGACAGCTTCAGATGTGCACAGAAGTGTGATTAATTAGATTTAAGAACATTTTCAAGAAGCAGTTTACAAACTCCTAAGTTCCAATAGCTGTCATGTCACCCATACTGTCATCTGGTGGCTCACGCTAGCACTCCCTTAGCTATGATATGGCACTGCCTCAGAAATTATTTTTTTTATTTCTGGACTAAAATAAAGCACTAATGGTTTTATTAAACCAGATGCTCAGTGCCAGTTTATTAATGAATGAATAAATTACATTTTTGATTACAGTAAAACCTGATTGGCTGGGCGTCAATCAGTCAAGTTTTACTATAGGCAGAATCAGTTAGGTTTTACCATAAGCACAACCCAGACCATTTTTGACAGAGTGAAAGCATGGAGTATGCATGAAGTGGCTTACTGAAATACATCAGAACCAAAAGACTGGATGGCTTCTTATTAGCCGCATTGATAGGGGTTTACTTTAGGTTTGCCATGAAACTGTGCAGCCTACCAGTGCAAGAAAGCACCATTTCTGTACACTGTTAGAATCTGTATCATGGACTTACAAAAAATAATATGCAGTTTACAACTGGTGCTGGAGAAAACTGAGCATTTGTTAAGTAGTAAGGGCATACTGTAGAAGACGTTTGACACAGCAGTCAGGGATCAACAGATTTTAAAATTCACTGGCAATCCAAGGACAAGTGGCTTGTCTAAAAGTAGTAGTCCTCATGTTGAAGCTGGTAGTCCGGTTAAAAAGGGGCATATTTCTAAGAAAATTCAATAAAAGTAAAGAACAAAGTGTTTGTATGTGTTTTTTTGGGGGGGCATTAAATACTAATTTGTTAACACTAACAGTCTGAAAATGTTTAATTTCTGTTATAGGTCAGACAGAACCAGTGTCAGGAGAGGAGAGACTAGGTCAAGAGGACAGATAAGGCAGCAGTACAGGCCAGGGTGCACAACACACACAGTCAGGCAAATCAAATCACAATCCATCATTCAGAATAGTAAGGCAGAAGAGAACTATCAGCAAAAGTGTCACCCGGAGCACTTGGAGAAAAAGACTCATCATCACCCGCAACAGTAGCTGTAGCATGGCCATGAACATGATGCGTGCCAGGACCAGACAGGAGCCAATGGTCAATAGCAGGATGTGGATCAAAGCTTTCCTAATCAGGACCTTCCACAGCAATTTGCTGAAGTGACCGGAGTGTTTCTTCAGCCAGTCTTGTTCTTATTTTGCTTTCAACAAGATTTTGAACAGAAAACACTCTCTCACATTTTGCTGTGGACAGACTCATAGCTATTAGCATTTCTATGAGATCAATGATTCAATGATGTGAGCAGGTTGGGCCGGTCTCTTTCTCTCTCTCTCAGCAATCTCAAATAGACTACCAGATATGGTTTATCACCTGCAGTTTTTTAGTAGTGTTTAATGCAGCATATTCCATTTGTGTACAACTCATTTGCTCTTCTGTGAAAAACTTGTGAAAGTATTCTAACAAGTTAGATAAGTCACTTGTCCCAAATTCAGCTAGTTCTTCTCGGGACAGATCAAATTTTTTTTAAATCTAAACACCTGAACCATTTAATTGGCTCCTCTGAGAAGTTCAGAAATCTCTTGCCAATGTATGTTATTGCTGCTTCTGTTAAACTGTGAAGTTGTGAATCAGTAGTAAATTTTATTTCTGGACAATTGCCTCTGAAGGTAAACGGAACAGTCCTTTCCACCCCATGCTTTGAAGGAATATAATCCATGCATTTCTCTTCATGATTGTATTGTTTCAGAAAGGATGTCATGAATTTTCCAGGCTTTATTTTTAACTCCATTAACTGGAGAATGCAAGTCTCTACGAGTTGTGGAACTTCCAATAAAAGCAGATCATCTTTTTGAAATACAAGTGACAGATGTTTCAGAATGGGCAAGAAATCTTGTAGTATGAACAGAGATTTGACAAACTGTACACTCTGGACATCACTTAGAAGTGCCTTCGCTTTAGCACCATAATCATTGGAAGAGTTAGACATGTTCAAGATGCTGAACTACTGTGGACAGATTGACTTGGATAGCATGAACAGAACGAGTCTTACTTGCAAGCCAATGAACCTGCTTAATTGTATTGAAATGTGCAAGATCTGTGTCTATGACATGGGTTATTACTTGCAGCTGTCTTAATTTCTTAGGGCTGTAGTGGCAGAATTTAAAAATTCCTTTCAGAGAGTTTTCATCTTTATTAACAAAAGGATTTTTTTATGGCATCAAAGACTGCCAACTCCAGTTTATGAGTCACACAATGCATAGATGTAACAGCTGGAACATGCCCTCTTATTTTTGCTATGGTTCCACCTGTATGACACATCATAACACTGGCGCCATCAAAGTTGGCTGAGATGAGCACCAGCCTAGGCTTGCTCACATTATTGAGGTCGCCAAAGAAAGATTCATGGATTCCAGTGCTGTACTTATTGCTGTAAACATGCCTTGTGCATGAGACTGGTCTAATGGCACAGCTTTAATCAAAATAGTCATGACCATTTTTGATATGCCTTCCACAAAGTGGAGAAATACATTTTCCCACTCAATGAAACTTGCATCGGTACTGCCATCAGCAAGAATGGTAACAAACTTTGTATTTTTAAGTGTCTGAATCTGAGTTTTAGATATAACAACTGATATTGATGCACAGAAGTCCCTGGCTCTCTTTCCATTAGCATAATTGCTTCCTGGTTTAATGCCATTTTTATTATGTAATACACATTGCCACTCCATATTGGTGAAAGGACACATATTTTTAGCAGTGACAAATGCAGTATTAATTAGGTGTCTCATTTTATTTTTGGTGGACTCTTCCATTTGAGAAAATGCATGATATAAAGCAGTTTCAGTGACATCAAAGCTAACTGCATGGTGGCCACTGTCATGTCTGTGCTGATGCTCACAGATAATATGTGGACTGGATTTCTCATGGGCTTGTAGTGATTCTATTCTAAAATTATTTGAACCACTGGTAAAGACATTTGGTTTCCTTGAATATTCAGGAACTGCAAGTGAAGATATTTTTCACACATTTTGCAAAATATTAAGAATTTTTTATCATCATATTTTAGTCAGGTGAACAGACTATTAGCCAGTGAGGCTGAAACAATCTAGCCCTTTTCTCTTGATCATATCTTTTGTCTTTGCTTTATTTCTCCTGGACTGAGACCATGGTTGCATCTTCTAAAGGTTGCTTTTTGTTAAGTCGCTGCAATGACTGTGATGCTGATGCCACCAGATTGATATTGCTACTGTTGCTGTTGCTACCACCACCATCATTGTCAATGTTTTGTGGAACTGCAACTGCACAGTTAGATAATGACTCGCAGTATAATCCGCTGTCATGTCTAATGCCACAGATTCAGAACCACCACCAGTCTTTTAGTTCTTTTCCTGACAAGAGCTTTGGGAAGGCACTTTATTATGTTCTATTCCAGATGAAGTAGAAGATGGCCTGGGGAGATGGAAGGGGATTTCCAAAAGGAAAAGATGGCACTTTTCTTTGTTTGCTTATTTTTTGCTTATTTTTCTACATAGTAAATTTTATATTATGAATTAAATATGAATATATGAAATAAGTAACAGCTTAGGTTTTAGTTTATTGCTCTGCAACTTGTGTACAGCAAAAATAAAGTAATATGGATTTCAAATCAGACTGCTGGTGCTTTTTTTGATTCTTTCTTTGTGTTTTTTTTTTCTTTCACAAGTCTATCACAGGACTCAGAGTGGACACTGGGGACGGGCAGGTCAAGTCACCACTACACTCTTTCCCCCACACAATCTCCACTCTCCCAACATCCCACACACAGTAACTAAGGCTTCTGTTATTTTTATTTTCTGTAATCTTTTTTTAATAGCTTTTCTTTTTTTATTTGTGTCTTTTACAAGCCAGCTGGCCACAGGGCACTGGGCAGGTCACCCATTCACTCCTTTCCAGAAAGTCACACAATTAGCTCCCACCCAACAGCCACACACACTTAGGACCTTTTATTTTATTTTCAATCTTTTTTTAATTAGCTTTCTGAAATTTTTGTTGTGTCTTTCACAAGCCAGCCAGCCACAGGACATTGGGCAGGTCATCCCTTCACTCCTTTCCATGAATCCATACAATTAGCTCCTTCCCAACAGCCACACACACTTAGATTCCTTTTATTTTATTTTATTTTAAAGCTTTTTTTTATTAGCTTTCTGAATTTTCTTTTGTGTCTTTCACAAGCCAGCTGGCCACAGGACACTGGGCAGGTCACCCCTTCATTCCTTTCCACAAACTCTCTTCCCCACAATCACCACCCCACACACAGTTAGGTAGCTTATTTATTTGACCAATTAGGTACACTTCTTCCCTTTACTTTCTGCCAGGTAGCAACTTCGGAAACAACACAAAAGCCCAACTTCTTCAAGTCGCTTGACTTCAAGTTCTCCTCCTTTTACTGCTGCTACGTACCATCGTACTCTTATTTCTTTTTTTTATTTCTGTAGGTAGGCAGTTAAACTTCCACTCTTACACTTTATTTCTTTTTCTTATTATTGCTTAGATATTTGCTGTAAACTGCAGGCGACAGGTGTGTAAGACAGTGACAGTTCAAATAAGCACTTCTCCACTGTCAACCACTTTTAGTTAGGTAGTTATAGGCAGAGTACAGTAGTACAGTTTTACAAGTGACTTGCTGCGACTAACAACCTGGCAACTAACACACACACTCCTAGTCTATAGGCAAATCAAAGTAAAAATAAGGGCATTAGGGCAAATAGAAATATGAGTCCAGTCCTTTAGTCTACTCTACTGTCCTTGTTGTTTGTATTATGATTGCTTTTACTGGCACAGGAGGCACTGGGAAAGAAGAGACAAGGCACTGAGCTGGTCTTGGGCACAATTCACTTTTACATTAGACTAGTAGTAATATTATTTTAGCTTTAGTGCCCTGCCAACACTTTCTGTATGTGTAGCTTATTACTTTTTGGTTAACAGCAATGAGCAATTGCATAAAATAATAACGCTCTTCAGGCAAGCCACCTGACTCTTAACAGTAGTGCCTTTAAACAAGTCCTAAACTGGCCTGTTCAGACACAGGGGCCCTCATTTTTATTTTTATATTAACTCCAAGCCTTACTTTACCTCACAGTCACACAGTACTTTTGTTTCTAGTAGAGGGTCAACAAGAAAACACACCTCCTTTGTTTCTTTAATATATTTTTTTCAGTATTAGCCCCCGACTGACTGTACAGTCGATTCACGCACTGCACAGTCAGGTTAACTGTGAACTTCTCACCCATCTATCTCAATACTTTATTTCAGTGACCCGTAGAAAGGCATTGATCAAAGTAGTAAACCCTTCAAGTTCTTTTGACACCCCTAGTGCAAGTGCAGTACTTAACACTGATGACCAAGTTAGCAAACACAAACACGTTTCACTTCTCTGACCATCAGACTGACAGAGTCTGAACCCCTCTCCCCAAACTGCAAAGTCACAAGTCAGTCTCCCTCAGTATTTATTTTCTGTTATATTCCATTTTTTAACTATGCCTTGTTTGATCTTTCTGCCAGTAATATTATTTGTTGTACTGGTGAAAAAATAATGATACAACAGAGCAAGAAAAGCACTCCCTCTCTTATCAGAGTCAGTCTCCAAATGGTGCTTTTTGCAGTAGTCTCCCATTTCTCCCTGAAAACCCCCTGCCCCTACCACCATCGTAGTCAATTCACAGGGCTGACAGGTACTGTCCCACACTGAATTCACAGACTCATCTATCAGTCCTGGAACAATCAAACTGTTATGTTGCTGTGATGGGTGGAGAGGGATAGGGGAGGGTTCCGGACTTCTTGCCATCTGCACGAGGTACCACACTTGCTCCTGTAGCTCTCCACTAACCTTGGCCCCCCAGCTGATGAAATCCTAGACAACCATGTGACAGTCTGAGGAAAATACCAGAGCATTTTTATCATTGTAAAGGGAATTAGGTTTTGGGGGGGGGGCAGCTAGACTTCCAGGGCATTTTTTTTCAAATTGTAAAGATGATCAATGTTTCCAGTCATTATTATAAACAAAACAAAAGGAAGAAAACTGTTTCCCATCACATTTAATTAACAGTGACAACTGCTGGTGAATGAAGCATGTGTTTTAAAACAACAGTCAAATACTCACTCTACAGGATAGCAATTGCTCTAAGATGATAGGTGATTGCCATCCTGTGGCTAACTTAGAAAGGGCATTTTGGCAGCTAGTGTACATCTGGAGTACTGTGCAGTTTTGGAGACCTCATCTACACAAGGACATAGACAGGATGGAAGCAGTCCAGAGGAGGGCAACTAAAATGGTGCAGGGTCTGCAGCAGAAACCATATGAAGAGAGACTGAGAGAGCTTAATATGTATACTCTTGATGAAAGGAGGGACAGGGGGGACATGATGGAAATGTTCAAGTACCTCAAGGGAATCAACAAAGTCCAGGAGGGTAGCATCTTTCAGAAAAAGAGATGTGTAAGAACAAGGAGGCACAATTTAAAGATAGAGGGGGGACGGCTCAGGGGTAATGTGAGAATTTTTTTTCATGGAGAGAGTGGTGGATACATGGAACATCCTTCCTGAGGAGGTCATTTGGTCAAAAACAGTGGGGGAATTCAAACATGCATGGGACAGACATAAGGCAATTATAGTGGGGGGTTGCAGGAAGTAGGCTGTTGGTTAACTAGAATCTGCAGCTTATCCAGTAGGTAGGGAAATGGGCAGACTGGGTGGGCCAAGTGGTCCTTATCTGCCATCAAAGTCTATGTATCTATGCTACAGCCTTGAGGCATTACCACAGTACCACCTGCATGATAAGCCACATACCGGGTTACCATTATAATACCAAGCATCATACCGGGGTACCGGTAAACTTTTCTGCAATCACCACTGTAGGAAGCAGAAATCCAAATAAGGCATATTACTTTGGGGGGTGGGGCTAGCTGCCTCCAACCAAGAACGTAATCTGGGAATCATAATCTCATACAATTTTAAGGTGGAAAACAATGCGAGAAGGCAGCATTGAAGGCCAGTGGTATGCTGGGATACATTGGGAGGGGCATCACAAGCAGGAGGAGGAAAGTAGTCCTGCCAATGTACAGAACACTAGTTAGGCCTCACCTGGCATATGACATCCAGTTCTGGGGGCTCCCACCTCAGAAAAGACATTGACTGGGTGGAAACAGTGCAGAGAAAGGCAACAAAAATTATTCAAGGATTGCAGGAGATGCCCTACAGGGATAGACTAAGAGAACTGAACATGTACTCCCTGTAACAGAGAAGAGAGAGGGGAGGCATGTTAAAAACATTCAAGTACATAAAAGGCACGAACAAGGTTCAGTCAAATGAACTTTTCCAATTTAAGAAGGGAAGCAGAACCAGGGGACATGATCTAAGGCTGCAAGGAAGGAGGTTCTCTACCAACACCAGGAAGTTTTTCTTCACAGAAAGAGTGGTGGACACTTGGAACAGCTTGCCTGCAGAGGTGGTGGGGGCTAACACAGTAGTAGGTTTCAAGAATACATAGGATAGACATAAGGGAGCCCTCATACCCAAAGGCAGATAGAAGGGTAGGCTAGGTTTAAAAACACTTGGCAGACTAGATGGACCTAGTGGTCTCCATTTGCTGTCAGCTTCTATGATCTTTGCAATGATAATCTGCAAGTACAGTATGCACCAAATTAAATGGACACACGTGTATTGGACATCCACTTCTAATGAACTTTCTCCCAATGTCAAAAGCCATTTATCATATGTTTCAATTCTGTATGTAGTGGCTGCTAAGTAGCCACTGCATTGCTAATTAACAGCTCCTGTGACACCTATGCCGGGTGTTAACTGTTAGTTTTCAGCTGCCACCAACTCATTGGTGTTTGTGTGCAACCAATTACAGCAATTAGGCACATTATTTATAGCCTTCCCTTCACAGTGTCTTATGTTTTGTTTTCCTTTTGTTGATCTGCTACTGTGCTGCATTGTGACAGTGTTTTCTGGTATGCAAACCTGTCTTAACCTTTCCCAGAAAGTGGACATAATCCAACAAATGGATAAATGTCCAAAGATGAGCATACAGGATTTGAGCATCATGAGATTACACCCTCTACCTGTGTCCATCGCATAACCCTGTTAGACACTGTACAACTGATACAGCAGGCATGGCACAAGGTCTCCACTGAAACCATTCAGAGATGCTTTAGAAAGGGTTTGTGACTGAACCTTTGATTGGAGTGGTGCCTGAGGAAGAGCCAAAAGAAGAGACTAAAGAGACTGATCCAGACGGTCCGACTTTCAAAGTGTTCAAGGAGCTGTATCACCTAGGCAATGAGCAAGAGACTGCAGATGTTGATGACATCAATGAAGCACTAGCAGGGATGCTTTCTGAAACTCAGGAAGATGATGAGTAAGATGAAAAGCAAGACAAACTAGAAGCCAAAATCACAGTCATGCCAGCAGATGTTAGGAATGAATTCCTTACACTTCGCCATGCTGTCAAGCAGAGTGATGATATCGTCCCTCAGTGTGATCAGCTAGCGCTGATGGAGTCTGCATGAAAAAATTACACCACTGCTCCCCAAAAGGCAGACCTCTATCATGGACTACATGCACTCAACCCAGCAGGAATAAGTCTGCCAGGACATGGTACGGTGCACAGCACAGCACCGTTTTTTATTTCTCCTTTTGTTTCTAGTGTTTGCTCAATAAAATATAGTTTCCACAGCTTGGTTGAGTTGCCAGCTACAAAGCTCACTAAAGGAACTGTAATCACTACTGTGTGTTCTGTGTTGTTAGTCATTGTTTGTCTCACACTCCCATCCCACTCCAATCCAAAGAACACAGCTTAAACGATATGCCAGATGCCACTTGTAATGGAAAGAATGCCATATGCCAAACTAGTCTGTTACAAGCGGTCCCTACTGTACTCTTGAGAAAAGACATTCAGTGGGAGTTTTGCAGGACTGCAGACTATTTCCCCCTAAAACTGTCTGCAACAAACAACTGTATTAGCACACAAGCTCATCTGCAGTTAATATGAAGAGATTCTGGGTCATCCATAAAAATGGGCATTTAATGCTAATGCAGCTGACCTGATTAACAAATTTTAAGTAAAAAAATACAAAAACAATACAATATACTTACTATTTAGTTCAACTCTAAAGAAGTTCTTGTATCCTGAGTTCTCCAGGAAGACTCCAGATAATGCAGTAGTTTTGAAATAAAACATAATATCCATACTGGTGCTTGCATTATGTGTTGGAAACTCTATGTGTGTTCCTTTGGTGAATGTAACGGTATTATTTTTTGCTGTAAGATGGAAGAAAGAAATATGACCATTTGCTTTTAGAAGTACATAAACTAACAAAAATATCCCACCTCTTATATAACTATTTTATATTTTGCAATTTATTTACTCAGCTGTAAGGGGCAATGCTTTTACTCATTTTTACAGCTGGGTAGACGGAAGCACTGAGTGGTAAAGTGAATTGTCTGGAGTCACACAGTGAGCTGGATTTTCAAAAAGTAGCATGGGCTGTGCATCAAGTCCTGTGCCACCATACTTAAAAAACTGGTATGCGCTGAACCGGGTGGCTGCAATTCTGTCCAATTTATATACATCTGATGCAGTTGTGACAATTTACCTGAATTGCAGCAGCTTGTGCCAAATATTTGGCGCAAGCACTATAAAAAGACTCCCAAAGATTGTCACAAGTTAGACCACAAACATGTGGTCTAATTAGCAGCAATTGCTGCATGGGATTTCAAATCCTGTTACACTGTCAGGCTGCCGTAAACCCAGTGCACGATATCTGCAGTGCACCCAGGGCTTGCGTCAATCAAGCCACTTGTAAAATCCAGCCCAGTATGTAAGTGGTGGTGGAAGGAATTCTGAGTCCCCTGGTTCCCAAGCATGAATTTGGTCAATAGACCATGCTGCCATCATCTGCAACATAAATTATTTTATCCTGATGGGACAGCAGACCTCCAGAAGGGGGATATACTGTAGTAACAGCCTCTGTAGGCATGTACATACAACACAGTATGACCCAAACACAATTTTGGCTATATATCTTGAAAAATGGCTTGTTGGATTGCCCACAGATGTGGTGCAGTCAGTGCTATAAATTCCTAGTATAGTGGCACCTAAACAAATGGGCCTGCTAGCAAAATTGGTAAAAAATAATAGGACCATAGAAATTGCCTGCTATAACAACCGCTGACATTGCATATTGTGTTTGCTGAGTTTTAATGCAGTTTCATCAGCTTCTAAAACTGTAAATGAAAGAAGCAAGGAACCAACTCACTCACACATAAATGTATTTAGTAGTGGTCATCTCTATGTAAGGTTCTTAAAAATTCTGTTTACCAAATGAGTACAAAATTGACTGGCCTGTGTCTTCAGTAATGGCAATTTGAATTGTACATACTTAAATATTTTTTAGATAAATATTTTGTACTTGGGGAACTGGATGGGTCAGTGGATTGGCAGTGGGGTAAGGGTCTTTTCACTTCTAGGTCGCTAGTTGGAACTACTATTAAACACTGACAGGCAGTTGCCCAACAGTCATAATCCTGACGCCGCTAGCCCAACACCAAAAATCCCAACAGTGGGATTTTGTTTGTTTTCCTGTTTTGGGTTATTATAACAAACAGCACTGTGGGCAAAATCCCACTATTGGGATTTTTGGTGTCAGGATTGCAGCATTGGGATTTCAAGTGTTGGACAACCAAGTTTCAGTCTTTCAAAATACTCCCCACTGGTTCAAATCCAACACAGGCCAATAGTGTCTGAAATCCATTATCACCTGGGGGCTGTTTGGTGGACTATGTGAAATGAGTTGTGGGAGTCCAGTTCCCAGTGGGCAGATGTCCACATCACAAAACCACCAGAACAGCTGGCAGTAATTGGCATCCTGGAGAGACCAAGGACTGAATGGGCATGGAGCCTGGACTTTCCTCTCATCTATGTGGTAGTGCCTCCATGACAGAATTTAGGTACATTGGCAGGGCAGTGTTGGGAAGCTTGCACTGTTGTTGCCATGCTGTACCTTGCATGTAGATAAGCAGAGAACTTCAGGTTCTAGTGCTATCATTCCAGCACCTTTTCCAAGCACTAAATTAACACGCAGAAAAAATATATATATTTCTCACTCAGCAGTTTTTTCTCTCCTCTGGTCTGCCAGACAGCAACCCCCCCCAATCCACCAGAGTCATACCCACTAATTCTGTGTCATGAGAATAAGTTTGTAGTTAATGTGGATATAAAGATCTTAACCCTGATAAAGTAACAGTATGTTATGAAACATTGGTTATGTAAATTTGTCTTTATAATAAATGCATTTATGGATAAGTGAGTGAGTGAGTTGGTTCCATTCCATATTTCCTTCTTTTGTTTATTACATGCCATTTGGAACCTAGACTCTTCCCCTGAGTATGCATTCATTTCATTAATGAACAGATCACAGTTTCCATTTTTCTTTCTAAAACTGTAAATGAATCATCTCTGATTTTAGACTCCCTACTCTGGAGCAACTCGAAAATGGCTGCCCATTTCATTTGTGATGGTGTCAACAGAGAGAAAGAACTCTAGTTGTATTACAGTGTATCTATTCATATCCCAGAATTATGTTCCTGTATGACTGTTCCTTAGCATGTCTGTGCTCTGCTAATATCTGCTGCCAGCAGTTCTTGGATTATAAATTATATTAGGATACAGTTTGTATAAAAGGTGCTACATAAAACCACATTCCTTTCCTTCCTTCCCTTCTTAAATTAAAGGTGCAAGCTGGCTATAGAAAATGGTAGCAGTAATCTCTAGGAGTTGTGACTCAGTCTCCTACCATTCAAACTGTCAAATAGTGCCATTTTCCATGAAAAATATCCTTTTATTTTGGTGCTCTGCTTCATTTACATAACACACGCCTTTTTTCTCAGTGCTGTAACCCTCAAATGTGACATCACACCAGCGAAACAAGTTTTAAAGTGACACTATCGGTTCTTAGCTATCTACTGTACCCATAATGCTTCACTATGTAAATTAGTATACAGGCCATTATATCTCCATGCTCACTACAGAAATAGGAGACTACATCTCTCTGTAAAGAAGTCATATAGCTAGATACTGAATGCTCAATGCCTTGTTTTAAAAATAAATATTCTTGAGCATCTGTTGTTGAAACCACGACTGAAATATGAGACTGCATCTCACAGTAAGGAAACTGGAAAACAGCTTCTTACTGTACCCACAATGTATTGCTATGGACATTTACACATTAGGTGCTCACTACCAGCAACATATGAGGCTGCATTTCTGAGTAAGGCACATTTATGTCAATATTATAAATTACCCAGAATTCCTTGTTGCTGTATGTAAAATGTTGACAGCTCCCTGGTATGACCTCATTTTGGGGGTGTCACCAAACATAAAAAACTGGAGGCCAAAGCACTGATAAAGCATAATAAAATGACTATGAAGGATTTTTTTACAAAACAAATTGCTTCTCTAACATCTAAAGCATGGCTGGCAATGGCATACTTTGTGAAAAAGGCATGTGTGGAACCTTCAACATTTACTTTAACATTCTTGATAAAAAGGGCAGGTGTGGAATTCAGATCAGTAGAGAAGGCAGTTTGACTCCTTTTGTCCTGCAAATAATGAAACCAAAAGCAAGAAGTCCTGCTCTGACGTTGACCATCCAAAAGGCAGGTAGAAATTGGAAGATGGGCCTCACACACTAAGCAACTTTTTTTTTTTTTTTGCAAAAAGTCTCTGTTTCTTCTATGTACTGTTAGCCTCCATCATTCAAGTCACCCAAGCCCCATCACCCAAGCTTCCCCCATGACTTGTGGTCATGTGAAGGCAGCATGACCTAGATCATTGGGTGAGGGGGTCTTAAAGTGGCTGGAGTCATCCCACCACTGGTGCATGTTTTTCCTTGTTCTCCCCCTAGAGGAGCAGTGTGCAATGTTGCCAATGGTAGTGTGACATACACGCCAATGCAACACATGCCAGACATCTTCCTCTCCTCCTTCCAGTTCTGGTGGTCTTGGCCTGTAGCACCCCCCCAGCTACCAGTAGGATTGAGACAAGCACCAGGTTCCACACCACTCTCACTACTCTGGAGGAGAGCAGTCCAACAGATGCTCAGTTCTCCTCCCTGGCCAACTCTGCAACATGCTGAGCTCATGCCAAACTTGGGTCATCAGTGCTACAAGCCATAGTGCTACCACTGTGCCAGTGGGCTAGCAGTGCCAAGCATCTTTTAAAGAAACAATTTTGTTTAAATATTGAGTACATCAGATAGTTGTTCTGTATTCCCAGTGTTTTATCTGTGCGCTTCATCAGTGGATAAGGTTCCAAAACTCTGCTTTAGAAATTCCATAAACTTATATTTAAGTGTCCAACTTGGAATAGCTCTAAATACCCTATCACATCAGGCTATTGGTTCTCTGTGAATGCCTCCATTTTGGCTCCTATACTTTCCCAAAGTTAGGGGAAGGATTTTTCTCTGTGAAAGTGATTATTTATCATGCTGGCATTTGGCTTGCAGTGTTCCAAGCACCACTGATGAAGCCCATGGATGAAATACTAGTAACGTTTAATGAGTGGGGCCATCTTTTAATTTCCACATGACAGGAGTGGAATTCACATGCTGCTTTAGTATTAGGGCTCAGCAAAATCAACTCATATATGTCCTTGAAGGTTCTGTCTTGAAATGATGTTTTATTATCAAGACAAGAATAGAATAAGAGTATGTCTCTTTGACCAGGAAGTAACAGAATAAGAGAGTGGGTAGTAGTGCTGTACATAGTGAAGAATGCCACAGTTGAAATTACCATTTTGCCAGTGGAATTTCTGCCAGAATTCCATGACTTCTTCTGCAGAATTCTGCCTACTGTTATCTGTAGAATAATTTTCCAGAGAACAGCATTTTTCCATGGAAAATTATTCCACAAAAATATCCGTGGAAAATATTGAGATTTGTGGAATAATATTCTGAAGAACAGCATTTTTTCTGCAGAAAAATAATTCCGTAACTATTTTCTGCCATGAGATTTTACCATTCCATTTCTGGTGGAATGTTGGCAGAATTTTGAAAATTTGTGGGATTTTATTCCACCGGAATTTGAAAATTCCGAACAGCACTAGTGGGCAGGTTTAGAAATAAGCAATCACAAGTAATCATTAAAATAAGATGTTATGGTTTATAATATCTTTGAAAGCTACCTGTTCAGCTTTTGCAAAATATTGACTTGGTTGATTAGCTAAAATGTTTAAAACTAGAAGATTGAACATTTCCAGTCCAATAAGCAGTGGTGCAACTTCCTGTGGATGTGGTCATCATAATGATGCCCCCAGGGACTAGAGGCACACAACTCCATCACTGAGCTTTGTTGAGTCACTATTTTTTTTTATTTAGACAGTTATTTTTATTAAAATTGTTTTTAAAGGAAAAACCTTGTTAAAACACGTCTCACTTTCAAAGGTGTTTTGAGTAAGTTGAGCAAAAGCAACAGATGCACCTTGCGGTCAGTCACACATCACAGAAAAGTTGCTGTTGTCGTAGTACAATTTGGACTCAATACTAAACTCAAAAATTCTCTTACACTTGGGTGCTGTGATAGTATAATTCAGACACTTTCACATTCTCTTACACTTGGGTGCTGTGGCAGTATAATGCAGACACTTTCACACTCTAGTCCTTAACAGGTGGCACTGATTATATCTGCAGTACTGCACAGTGCAGTAAAACAATTTCCTAATACAAACTAACAATGGGGTTATAATAAATCAGCATCAGTGGGCAAATATAACTTAAATCTCACCATCTCCATAGCAACGTAGGGGTCCCAGGAAAAACTGAGCCTCTGAACTAGGACGGTTGGTGTCTCCAACCACAATCTGAGTTACTGGTAGATGATCTCTGAAGTTTAAGAGGCCATCATCACTTCTCCTAAATGAAAGCAAATCCAATTAAAGTTTATAAATAGCAATGTCTAACAACTGCCAGAAACATTTGTTTAAAGAACATGAGAACAAATAAACCAGTCATCAGCACAGGGCAAGAGCCTCTTTCTCAGTTACACTGGCCAATGCAAAGTGTTTTTTTGACTACTTTGTACCAGTAGTCCAGTATACCCCTCTGAACTATACTCACTGAACACTTCAAACCCTTTTCCAAGTAGACACTCACATCACTGTAGGCAGTTATGAAAGGGTCAAGGGTTGCCAAGTGGCCAATAGGGTGATTCTCCAGAAAGAAGGCAGTAACAAGGGAACAGCACTGTTTTCCCAGTGCACTTGACAGCCAGCAATCAGGAAGTCAGACCAATCTAAGTGGGGATGAAAGCACTAAGATATCTCATTGGTGAGAATGCCAACCTCCCCCACAGTGACAGCACAATACCGATGCAGGTATTGTGCCTCTTCTATCACTGTTTTCTGTGGGGGTCTGTGCCCCACACACACCCCATGTTGGGGGGCTCTGCTCCTACATCCCCCAGACTCTAGGATTCCAACTCCAGGTTGGAATTGGTCTGGGGAGGGGGCAGAACACTGGGGGAAGGTGAAACACAGAAAAAGGACCATTACCGTGAATGTAGCTGTAATGGTCTGTTTCTGTGTTTTGCCATTGGGGTGTCGACCACAAGGGGTGCTACTAGTGGGAACCACTAGCTAACCAGGTACTTATGGATTCTGGAGTCTAGCAAAGGAGAACCATTGGTGCTACCATTTGGGAAGCAGTGTAGGGTTCACTGGACCACCAGGGTGACCAGTTACTGGCCAAAGAGGTGGAAGCTAGAGGCCACCAGGGCTCTTAAATCACATGGTGGGTTAAGATGAGAGACACATCCAGGCAGGGTGTCTGTTTGGCCAACATGAATCCTGGCTGAGCACTGCACTACACCATGTAACTGGCATAATGCAATGCTGAGGCGTGGTCACTGACACATGCCAGTGTATTAGTGGGTGCAAACCCCACCTGCATTCACATACATCTGGACAGCTGTCCTCCCACTGTAGCATGCACCCTCCTTTGAGTATTCCATTTCAGGTAGTGGAGCAATGGTGCAGTTCTCAAGAGCCCATTTTGCACAACTGCAACACATCTGAGAATCAAGCGTACTGTTTTTGAGAGAAGAAGCTAGGGGTCAGCATAACAAATTTTAATTGTAATAATGCTTGAGGAACACAGTCAGCTCTCCCATGACTGAAAAACAAATTTTAAACAAGAGGAAATTGTTTAACCAGGAAAGGCACACTAAGCCGGAGTTTTTTTCCTGGAGCGACCTGGGAGCACAAGGAAGTTAAGTGACTTGCTCAGGGTCACACAGTATGTAAGTGGAAGCTGGGGGATTCAAACCCAGGTCTGGTCTGCTGGATGTCACCAGATTTGCAGCTCAAAGCCTTAGACCACAGCGCTATACTGCCTCCTTCAAACAAAACAAGGTGCAATCCCCCCAATGTAGGGTTTTTAGAAATGTATCTGACTCCAACAGACAGTCATGGGTAAATACTTTGTAGTCCCCTTTAACTCCTAACATTTGCAGCCCAGCCCTTTGCAGTTGAGCTCCCTCCTGTCCCAGGAAGGGCTGAGGGAACACAATATCATGTGCTGTACTTTTGTAAAACAAGCAAACAAGTTTTTTTTTTTCAGAGAGCCACAAGACAGAAGGTACCCAGATTATGGCACCTACTGTGACTGGCTGCGGAGACAGCCAGGCCTAAAGAGTGATATTATGGTCCCTGAGTCTTGGATATGGCATGGTCTCCTGTTGGGTCTATTGTCTTGTTGCCTGGCACTGGAGGGAAAGAACACAAGAGAGCAATGATGGGCCTGTAGTAGAGGTTTCCCCTCAAGGTGTTCGCTTGTATGACTGTACTGTGGATCTTGGCCATGTACAGCATTAAGTAAAGATCGAAGATTCCAGTTGACTTTGTGGACAAAGAAGCAGGCAAGGCAGAGACATCAGAGGCCCCCAAAGATGGTGCTACTCGGAAACTACTGAAAGCAGAAAAACAAAAGCAGTGCACATACCAAGGTTATATTCAAGTAACTGTAAAACGTGTTTTATTTATGGCCACAGATGATAGCAAGGTGATACATAAAGGCAGTGTGGTCCAATGTTTTAGCACAAATCTTAGCCCATAAATAAGGCAAGCTTTACAGCTACTTTCATATTGCTTTGCTGTGTGTACCATGTTTTTGTTTTTTGTTTTATTCCCATCAGCCGAGTTTGTGGGACTTCACGATATCTGAGGTAACTATTCTCCTTTAACCAAGAAATCCAGAATTTGGATATAAATTAGCTGTGAAGTTACTGTTTGGGTTACTGTGAGACCTAATATCCTGGAGCCATCTTATAGCTGCTGTTTAGGTTTCCCCACCTGGTAAACTATGGGGCACAGCTGTTTGCCCAGAGCAAGACACCTTACGGGTGAGTTGGGAATTTGTGACATTAGGCCAGCATGGTTTCCAGGCTAAACTCAGGATACTGGGTGAGTAAGATGCCTGTGGTAAGTCCACAGTTGGCAGGGTATCCATGTGACAGGTGCAGATCCTGTGGTAAGTCCACAGTTGACAGGGTATCCATGTGACAGGTGCAGATCCTGTGGTAAGTCCACAGTTGCCAGGATATCCATGTGGCAGGTGCAGATCCTGTGGTAAAGTCCACAGTTGCCAGGGTATCCATGTGACAGGTGCAGATCCTGTGGTAAGGATGGTGGCTATTGGGTAAAGCCCCAGTGTAACCTCTGTAGTCAGACACCCATGGGTAGAGTCTGTGAAATGGAAATTAGAGAGGTACTGGGTCTCTTCAGTGATATGCCAGAACTGGTTCACACCAGCTCACGTGAGCCAGTAGTTAGCTCTCTAAAGCTGTTTTACTGTCACATTCAAACTTGTAGCAAGCTCAGCTATAAGTAACCAGCTGGCACTTTAACTCCTTTGGTCCCATAGCCACCATGTGGAGTCAGAACCATCCACTGCTGAACCCAACCCAAAATGGTCACCAGGAAAGAATGAGTTAAGTAGTTTATAAAAATCTGCTGTCTGGCTATTTTTTTAACCTGTATTTATTTGCTTTCTTTTCCAGTGGTCAGGTGGAAGCATGCTGATACTCGACGGTCAAGATAGACTCACTCATGCTCATGGTACAGCTGAAGGAAGCTGTGAGTGAGACTGTGACAATTCAAACTCCCAGTTAAGGGCACAGAATTTTTTCAGGCTGAAAAGGACACCCACACACTGGCTGTTGCAGCCTGTGGTTTGCTTGCCCCCCTCTTGCCCTGCTTTCATGTGCTATCATCCACTATTTCAGCCAATGAAATGCCACCCTACAGTCACAACCACCCTGACCCAATCTCCCAACAGTCAAAGGGAGGCTATGTTGCTGAGTGGGAATACAGCAGCACTTGGCAGCCTGGCACAAACAAATGCTATTTTGGACACAATGTGTGGGTGTGGACTCAAGTAATGGTTACCTGTACTGCCTATCATGAAGTCATCCTCATTGGTGCCCTGATGCTGTGCTCCTCCAGCAATTTTGTTTCAACTGGTTGGTTAGCTGGCTTGGAGTGATGTGTTGCCAGAGAGGGACTGGCAAATGTGAATAAACTGATGCAGAACAGTCCCATCAGGTCACCTGCCCTCCACCACCATGGTCCAGGAGAAGTCTACGCCCACCTCACAGTGAGGACTAAGCAAGGTAAGGCACTAAACTGGGCAATAAAACAATTGCAAAGATATGTAGGCCAGGGACCAGAGGCTTGTGGCTGAAGGGTGAGGCCAGAGAGAAATGGATGCTGTCTCTTTGAGCTGTCTGGATTGGGCCAGGGCGGGGGTGCATGGTTATGGAGGGAGGCAGCGATCTGATTGATGGGCTGGGGCAACAGTATGATTACTAAGAGTAAGAAAGAAACATAGACAGCTGCCAAACTGAAAAGCATGCCAGCAAGCACCTTCATTTATTTATTTTGTATTATGTTTTTATGGTCCAGACCCACACTTCTTCCCAAAGGTAGCTCAGCCCAACCCCTGCACCATCCCCCCATGCCCAGGCGTGCCCCCCTACATGGGGCCACCAGATGGGCAATCTTGCCCTGGCTTACCCCTGGGGGTGCCATGGGAGCAGGACCCCCAGGGGACACTGGTGGCAGCAGGGATGGTGGCAGAGGAGAGCATCATGCGTGGGGTTCAGAGTTTTTTTATGGTACCTGGGGTTGGGACAGCCCTTCCACATTAGGTGATGGCATTGGCACAATAGAACCCTCAGCCTCTGCCAGAGGTCTGAGATGTGCAGGACACTCTACCCCCTCTCCCTGGAGAAGGAGAGCAGTCCCTGGGATGCTCAGTCCTTCTCCCCTTGGCCAGCCCTCCAACGTCCAGAGTCTGTTTCCAAATCTGGGTCATCGGTGTCACCGACAGATGCCCTGACTTTGTGCTGGCAGGCCAGCAAGCACCTTCATTTATTTGGAGCCAAGTAAATATTTTTGAAGCCTTTAGTTTTCATGTTCTTGCCATTATGTGGTACTGTGGGGGTGCAGTTTTGTGGTCACTGATCCGGATTTATGGAAGGAGTTGGAATAGTGAGGCTCAGGCTTCAAGTAAATTATCATGCTTGACAGGGCAGCTGCATTAGTATTACACAGAGAGGGTGGGAAACCAAAAGCATCTCTGGTTTACCAGTAGAATAAGGAAGCAAATAAAAAAAAAATGATCAGCCTAACAAGGCAATGAAAAATCATGACAGCCAGAATGACAGGGAAATGTACAAAAAAGAACTAAAACACAGGGGGGAGGATTAAGGAGGGGAGAAAAGAACTTGAGTTACGAATAGCTTACACCAACGATAATGGTGAATTGTTCTTTGCGTATGTTAATAATAAATCTGTAAATAGAACAGTGGGTCCCCGATGGTAGAGACAGGAGAAGGGACTGAACCTCAATTAATGGCTGAAGAATGTAATAAGTATTTTTGCTCTGTCTTCAGTAATCTATATAATAAACAGCAGGAACAAGAGACAACAGTTAAGCTCAATCTAAACAAGGGACAAAGTATATCAGATACTTCACCTGTTAATAGAGAGGAAATCATGGAGCAACTTGACAAAATAAAAGTTAATAAATCAAATGGATCAGATAACATGACTCCAATTATACTCAAAGAAATCAGGACCTGGATATAGGAACCAATTACAAAACTCTGTAATATGTATCTAAATACAGGAGAGGTGTCAGATGACTGGCGGGGGGCACCTCAACCTTGGGAAAAACAATCAAAAATGTGTTTAAAAAAGTTTGAAGAAGACATATGTAATAAGAATCTATTGGACAACACTCAGCATGAATTCAGATCTGATAGATCATGCGTGACTAATACATTAACCTTCCATGAAAAGCCTAGTCAGGTTCATAGTGGGAACCAGCCAGTAGACATGATATATCTAGACCTTCAAAAAACATTTGATAAAGTCCCTCATGCCATTCTACTGGAAAAAAAAAACTACTGAGTGAGGAAATAAGTAATAATATAATAACATGGATCACTGGGTCCTGTACTGTTTAGCTTTTTTATCTCAGACATGAATGCTAATGTGGAAAACTCGAGTATCAAGTTCGCTGATGACTCCAAGTTAGGAGTAGCAGTTCATATGGAGGAACAAATGGCCTTATTAGAGAAGGACCTCTGTTCAATAGAAGAATGGGCAAAAGCAAGTGAGATGCAATTTAATAAACAAAAATGTGTAGTTTTACAACTTGGGCATAAAAACAGATGCGAAGACTACTACTTAAATGGACACAAACTGGGCAAAGATGAAAGAGAAAAAAGACCTGGGACTATACATTCAAAGGGATCTAAACTTTAGCGAACACTGTAATTGAATAGTGGAAACAACTAACAGGATCCTAGGGTGTATAAGGAAAGCAATTGTGTCCAGGAATAAAACCTGTATTTTACCCCAGTATAAGACTTATATTCAGTTCCACCTTGACTATTGTTCTCCAGTATGAAGACCATACTTAATGAAGAATATAAATAAAATAGAACAGGTGCAGCATAGAGCAACCAAACTGATTGATTCATTATGTAATACGCCATATGAACAATGAATTGAATAACTCAGATAGTATACTTTGGAGAGGAGAAGAGAGAGGGAGACATGCTAATGATGTTTAAAATCACCAGTGTTAGAGACTTGGCCTAAAATTTAACAATAGGGAGGTAGACTTCAGAATCCACAAAAAGCAGCTTTACCTTGAACAATCCAAACAAAACAGCAGAAGAGGGTATTTCACTTATAGACCAGCTCTCAAATGGAACAATCTACATGAGGAAGTAATAAATGAAAGGACTATAAATTCATTTAAAAATAAGTTGGATGAATTTCTAAAATGGGAGACTGGTTAGATGGGCACTTAGCCTCCTCCTGTCTGTAAACTAAGTATTGAACCAAGCATCTCCCTAAAAGTTTTTTGTCCCTCGGTCTCTGTATTAATAGAGATGGATTCATTTGAAGAAGTGAGAAGGTGACTGATCTGATTTGGATTTGGGGAGATATTACAAGAATGGCAATGGTGCAGAGGGGGGAATGAGGAGGCCACAATGTGAAAATGATGGGAGTAGGCACATGGAGGTGGGGTGGACCTGGAGCTTGGGGGGATCCTGGCTGGGAGGTGGGGACAGTGGCCGGGGGGTGTTAAAAATTTTGTAGCACCTCACTGGTGCTAATAGTGCCACATAATGATACTGCAGAACCCAGTTAAAGTGGACTGGTTGGTACTTGTGCTACTTGTACGCTGTAGCCGACGTCTGTATTACACAGCGAATTGAAAAAAAAAATTGTAGCTCTGCAATAACACTTGTATAACAATTGTAAATCACTGTCGGGGTGTTCAGGTGCTATGTAGAGTCCTGTGTTGGGAATTGTGTCTGTTTTTTGTGAAGGCGGTTATCAGTTAAAACTTGTAATCTTTATTTACAGATTTTTTCAAAAAAGCCAAATTGTGTCAGTGTTGAGGGGCCTGGGGGTCTTGTGTGTGTGACAGGGTGGTGCTTTAACTGTTGGCATTAGTAATGTTCTTGACCTTTTTCTGCACAGTTTTCAATCTTGGGTAGGGGAGCCAATGGTTCTCTGTGTATGATAAAATATCCCAATTGCAGCACAACCAGCAGGGGGTCAGAATGCAATAAATACAGTGAATGCAGTAAGTGTGATGAGTGCATGTATTTCTAGGGTGAAAATGTACACCTGCCTAAGTCCCTAACAACTCACTTTTGACCCTGTTACTGTGCCTTCACTGTCTGACTTAAATGGCGGATGACATCTGCTAAATCTGAGTAAAATACCTTAGCACTATAATTAATGGAGTTTTGGTCAGTGGGTTTTGCCCGCTATACTGTAGCTGATCATCAGTTATAGATGTGTATGGCTTATGCAGCTTTCATGGTACTCTAAATCTAGGAGAGATTCATGCAGCTACTGCCAGGGAGGGTGAGTAAAACAAGAATTAAAGTACAGCATCAGTTTTTGAAATGAGAAGTGCTCAAATTCTCCCAAAGATCAGAGGTTTAGGCTTTCTCCAGTCTCTAGTTTGGAGAGGGACACTCCCATAGCTGAGAGGTAGAGAATAGCTCTAGATACTGTAAACATCTTTGCTTACATTCCACGATGGACTTCTGGTTTTGCCATTGAAACTGCAGGTTATAGCCCATCATAAGTAGTGGTAATCCCTAGTGTACTGGCTGAGCTAAATACTACCGGATTCGACAAATTTCCCAGAGACCATTCTCTTTTTTGGAAGGAGGGTGCCTTGAAATACCATCTACTGTATGCTGACAACTGTAGGTTGTACCATCTGATTACATCTAAGGGCCAGCTTATACAAACTGTAAATAAACACGTTCCTGGTTTGATGCAGCTTGAAGACTGAATGCCCTTTTCACAACTGCCTAAGAGTAAGGAACAGTGATACAGTAGAGCTAAGGAGTGCATGAAAAGTAAAAGGTAAATTGGGGGACTGTTAACTTCAGTTTTGAGCCAGCTGACATAGGCATATGCAGTGCCCAGACTATATGCAAGAAGCATCCAGTGCGGCATTTACAAAGACTCCCAGCCCCAAGGGAAACAGAACAAGTACCACTGTGCCATGCATCTACATTTCCTGAGCAGTAGCACATGTAGGTTCACCAAAAAAGGAGTTACCTTGGGTAGAGGCACCATGTCACAAGAAATGAAGTTTTACAACTACAAGCCCACAGTCTGGACGTAACCGACCATTGTGGACAGAGGTCCTGCAAATTATCTTTTTTTTACTTTCTGTTTATGCCTCCTTCAGCCTCCAGCTTCTACCTCCCTCCACAGCATCCATAGCCTACTTGACCCCCTGCACCTCCTTACCTTTGGCTGCCATTCCTCCATGTAGCCTTAGCTTGCCCTCCAGGCAGGGATGGAGTAGGAGGGAATTCATCCATGAGCTGTAGTGTTTAATCAGGTGATGCTGAGGTAGCAGTGTGGGGCCCAGATATGCTGTGGTCGATTGTGCCATGCCATCAATGGAAAGAACTTACAAAGCATGTCATGCGTCAACAAAGAAGGTGTCTCCCCTCCCTCAGCCTGCTTACCGCACTACCACCTTTGGTCACCCAGATGTCAGTATTGTGGTGGAGAATGGAACCCTCTCCCCGGAGGAAGGCAGCATTCTTTGAAAGGCTTGATTCTCCCTTCTCTGGCTGGCTCCCAAAACTCAAGTTCACCCTTGAACTTGGAGTGCCAGAGTCCGAAGCAGTAGCACTGCCACTGCTCTGACAGGCCAGCTTCTACAAAGCATTTTGATCACCATTTAATATAGATTGCTTAAAAATAAAATTATAAATTTGACTAACAAGACCTGCAGATGCTCACGGAATAGTCCTCCACTGTACATGAGACAAACCTACAAAGGTCTATGTCCCTGCATATTCCATCACTAGCTGATCAAGAGTATTACTATAATGCTGCATATGCAAGCAATAAGACATGACGAGGTGTGCAATAAACAGGTATTACCCCATGCCCAGGGGTGTAGTGAGGCATGAGGCTGCAGACCAAGTGCCTTCATTCCCTGGAAGTGCAGTAATATCTGTTCAATGTACACCCCAGAGTGTCTTATTGTGCTTATAAAATGGGCTACATTCTTCTACTTATTACAGCTCAAAAAATCATGTTTATATGTCAAAAAAACAGATTTCATTATGAAAGGTTATGATAAAACAGCCCTTCCACCTGGTAAAAATTACCTTTTGGCACCGTAATGCAGGAGCACTATTTATTATAAGGAAGCGAGGCATATACTGATTGTAGGAGAGAGAGAGAGAAAAAGAGAGAGCGAGAGAGGCTATAATCTGTTTAACCATCTTTCTTTTTAATTGGACCAACATCAATGCAAGCACAGCTACATAGCAGGAGCAGACAGGGACTCCAGTGGGAGCCAGTGGTGACTTGGAGAAGTGGCAGCCAAAATGTCAGCTGCTACATTTTTTCCTTGGTTTAAATTTAAACATATTAATTTTTTTGAAGGCTTCAGATTTTACTTTTAAAGAACTGTGGAGGTAGGAGTGCAATCGCTTCTGGAGAATGGGGTGGAGACAGTGAAAGCAGCAGTCCTTTCATTCTGATGGATTGAAAACATGATTTGGAGGTGAAAGAAGGGGTGCCAATTTTGTCACATGAAGAGACTGAGATCAGCTACTGCTATTTCTAAAAACGTTTTCATTGCTGTGAATGGCCAAGGTAAATGTAAGTATAATGGTTGTCAGTGCCATGCCTCCTAGAATGTATCTTAGTCTGACAGCTTACGTTTCAATGAGCTGCTTCAGGTAACATGCTACCAACTGTAGTAGCTAGTTTTGAAAACCTACTAGTGGTCTGTGTCTCACTGGGATTGCAGAGAATTGTTAAATGTGCAGGGAGATGTTACTAGAGTACAGTTGACTGAGGGAGAGGGGCAGGAAAATGGGTACAGTCCAAATCACTTGTGGAGACCAGGGAGAGGAAAGTGAAAGCAGATTTAAAAAAAAATAAGGGCACTTTCTTGATTCAAAATTTGAGAGTGGCAGTGTGATGTGTACAGCTGGACCAGACATGAACGGAATGTGGGAGGCATACAAAGAGATGAGCAGATAACAAAAAGACAGCTATACTAAATTTTACAGGAGAGATTTCAGCTGGGCTTACATTAGGGCTAAAAGCAAACCACTGTGGTGACTGGAGAGCATCTTTGCTTTAAGAGTTTAAATAACTGTTTCTTTGCTAACACCTCAAAAAATGGCAGCATTTCAAAACCCTAATGTTTTAATGGCACACTGATTTTTATTGTACTGCGGTCCTGTTTTCTAGTACTTGTTACCTGTGCATGGAACAGATTTCATGTACAGGTAACAACCAATCAAAATGCAAGATTTCCTCTCCTCATTTTATAAAGCAGCATTTTTATTGTGCGATATATGCACATGGACTCAATTAACAGGACTTCGTTATATTTCACAAACTGACCATGTTTCACTGCTGTGTGGTACATCTAGGATTTATTTGTAATCATATTTCTAAATATGCGATATGTGTAACAGAAGTAGAGTTTGCAATCTCAAGTTATATGATACCTATAACAAATTGCTGTACTCAGAACCAAGATGGATTTTTTTTATGTGTTTGATACTTTGAAAATGAGTAAAAAAAACACACACACATTGCTTTGCTCTTGTTTTCTAAAAAGATTATTTTGAGCCAATGATGTATAGAAGAAGGAACAGTAATTCTTCTCTTCCTGGACTGTCATGTAGACATTGCTAGGTCAACAACTACTACTTTAATTCTTTCACTTGAAAACAACTTCCCAACAGAAACATTAAAAATTATGTGTTTTAATGATAGTGAACCCTCTTTTTCATTGGCCAAAAGCCTTTCTCGACTCCAAAAGTTTGATGGTATCCCTCTAGGTATGTAATAGGATGAAGATAAACTATACACATCCTTGACCCTTTCTGTTTTATTTTTCTGAAGAAGGAAAGAAAGGAACAGCCAGGGACTCACCACCGCATTTGGTCTGCATCACAGTTACAGTAATATCTGGGATCTACACAATTCTTCTCCAGTCCACATGCACATCGTTGAATCCCCGGCCTGGAGCCTCCCCAGTAGAAATTCCTTTCATTGTTGCGACCCATCCAAAAACTGTATGGATTTCCAGCTGCAGTGCCAACAAAGTAACAAACGGAACAGTCACTCTCAAAAAGAGTAAGGAAAAACCACAGTCAATTTCCGATACCAATATTGTCATCTAACATAAAAAAATCCCAGTATTCATTAATTGTGTTTAAAATGAGTTTCCAGTTTTCTGTTAAACAGACAGTTAGCATTGACAGTACTCAAATCTAATAATATTACATAAAATTTCCATCTACGAAATATGTTTCTGCAGTTCACAAACATGAATCAGCGATTTATATAAACAGCGGAATACTATTCCATGGTTTAAGTAAACTGGAGATTAGTAATCCACTTTTTCAAAAATGAAACATTCCACTTTTGGAATTCTGCTTTAGATGGAATTCCATGGAATTAGGAAGAATCATTGAAATGTATTTCATTTTTTGTTTACCGGGTAAGGTGCACTAGACAAGCAGTTGCCTATTTTCAGGCACAACCCAGGAGGATTTCATACATAACATTTGAGGAGTGCATATATAACATTTGAAGCACAATCCAAGTCAACAGAAAGATTTGGGTTTTCAAACATACAATAAACAAAGAGGCAAGTCATAACAGTTATAATATGATCTGAGTCAGCAGTAAGGATCTAGATTTACATACATAAAGAAGGCAACGTGGCAGGTCAGGACGAGGTACAAAGCAGAATACTGCAGAAGTCTAGCAAAAGTGAAATGTAATGTTCTACACAGCTGTAGCACATATGCTGCTTTGTATATAGTGTCATGGGGACAATGCTCAGGTGAGCAGTTTGTCTTAACTTTATGTAACTCCCTGCTGCTGGTTTCGTATTTTTAGTATGTCTGTTCAGGGTTGAAAGGTCATCATGCAAATGCAACACAATCTCATGTCATCCCATCATGAACCAGCCCACCCTTCAAAAACAGAGCCACAAAAGCTTAAAACCCTTCAGAGAAAGATAAACTCATCCACAAAACAAAATATTGCAAAACCACAAAGAAATACATTTGAAATAATAACAAATAGTAAATAACTAAAAAACTAAAACAAAAAATAATTATGCAAATCAAACAGAAATATAAATCTTCATCATAGAAATGACCTCCACACACACAACCACACACACGTGCACACACATACACACCAACCCAAGAACTAAAGAAAGGAAGCTAGCTGATATCTCCCAGATAAAAAGGTCAAATCTACACATAGAAATACAGCTTAATAACAGCAAAAAAAATAGAACTACCACACAACCAGCACTAAACAGAGAACATTATAAATTAGCCACAACTAATGAAGAACTTAAACTCAGACTCACACACCAACACCTTCATCACTGTGTAAAGCACAAAAATTCCTTAGAAACATAAAGCATATTGTGAATCAGCCAAAACTAAAGAAAAAGCTAAACTTAAAAGAATGTGTTTATTCTTTGAAAGAACTACTAATATTTTTTGACCATTTCCAAAAATAATCTTTTATGATATTTTATAATGCCTGCATCTATCTGTATTTGAACCATTAATCATAGAAACTTAGTTTTTTTTAATGAAAGCTTGGAGTCCAATCAATGTACATAGAGCCTAATGCTACAGTTCTCCTTTGTCACCATGGCCCGGATATTCAAAAGGGTTGCGCATGCGCAAGTCCAAAATTGCGCCATTTTGCGATATTCAGAAGGAGGCAGATGCGCCACCAAAAACATGCTGAGCAACAGCGCAATGAAAATGAAGGCATGCGCAACCGAAGGGGGTGGATCCATGCATAAAGAGCGCAATGCGATATTCAAAGACTTGCGCGATGCGCAATAGCGGCACAGCCGGAAATTGTGCACTAGCGGAAATGAGCCAAAATAAAAAGGCTCAAGGAAGCGGTGCAAGAACACTACAAGGCTGCCAAGTGGGGGAGAGAGAGAGAGAGAGACAGACAGACAGACAACAGACAGGCTAGGGCAGGCAAGGAAAGCGTGGGCCATAGGCTGTTGAGGTCAGCAGGGGTGCCCGGTGCAGTGGAAGTAGCAGTGAGGACAGCGGGGGTAACACAGCAACACCAGCCAGGGGGTCAGAAGCCAGGGAGATGGACAGTGCCAGCTTCCACATGGAAGCTGTAATGAGGGGGGTGAGAATGCATGCTGCAGGGGGACGTGGCCGTGGAAGGGCCCGTCGGCGGTATGCCCCCAACAGGCAGTGCCGTGCCCGCATCAGCTTTGAGCTGTACACAGATGTAGAGATCGTGGGCTGGTACCGCCTGAACAGGACAATACTGAGACGGCTCTGTGAGCTGTGCAGTGATGTGATGCAGGCACCATCACGACGGAGTCACGCTCTGTCGGTGGAGACCAAGGTGACAACCTGCATGTGCCTGCTCGCCACGGGCACCTTCCAGAGGCCGACAGGGGACACCACAGGCATCACACAGTCGGCCATTTCACGCATCCTCTCCCAATTCCTCAGCACACTGCTGCCACATGCTGCGGAGTACATCCATTTCCCCAGCACTGCGGCAGAGCGTACAGCAAACATGCAGGAGTTCCACAGGGTAGCACATATGCCTGGCGTGCTAGGTGCCATAGAGTGCACCCATGTGGCCATTCGCACGCCACCTGGCCCCGATGGGCTCGCATATAGGAACAGAATGGGATTCTCCAGTGTCAACTGCCAGGTGGTGTGTGATGCCACTGGGCACATAATCAATGTCTGTGCCACACACCCTGGCGGAGCACATGATGCCTTCATATGGTATCAGTCCACACTGTGCTATCGATTCAAGAGTGGGGACATCCCCACAGGACATCTAGTGGGTGAGTACACCTGTATGGAATGCAAACTCGGGGCAAGGTGGAATCCACAGGTGCCATGGTAGTGCACACAGGATATGGGCAATATGGACCTGAACATGAGACTGATCTCCACTATCTCCACACAGGTGACAGCGATACCCATCCGTCCCTGGCTGCTCACACTGTACCGGCACCCCATGACCCCATCGCAGCAATGCTATAATGAGGCATGTTTCCACACGCAACATCATAGAGCGGGTGTTTGGGATGCTCAAGGCACGCCTCGATGCCTAGACACCTCCGGCGGTGCCCTACAGTACAGCCCCCAAAAGGCCTGTGGGATATTCCTGGCCTGTTGCATCCTGCACAACATGGCCAAAGACTATGGGATAGCCGTACAGGTTGAAGAGGGGGACAGCGATGGGGACGCCAGTGGCGCCGGTGTTGATGGTGATTAGCAGCCCCCCCTAGGACAGCGGGACCCCCGACTGATCCGGCAGGCCCAGCTGCACCGGGACACCATCACAGAGGAGCACTATGCAGAACACAGGTAAGTCAAGGGGACATGTGCAAACAACACTGTCCATGCGCAAACCACAGGCACACAGGGTAACACACCAGGGGTGCATGACGGCCAGGGGAGTGGAAGGGTCCAGGCATACAAACACACCATCAGGGAGGGGTGAGCACTCATATGGACACACACACACCAGGCACAGAGCGTACATGGGCACATGCACAGCACAGCAGAACCGACATTGCTAACACACAGCACCACCGACCACCCCACCACCTGTACTGTCCAAGTACGTGTGTCAGATGCTGGGCACCCTTGCACCTTGGTGTACAGTACAATGCAGGCATCATCATGCACACACACCTGTGGACAGCAGTTGGGAGGGTGTGCAGGTGGTCCGTGTGTTGGCGTGGTGAGCAGAGCACCCAGCAGTGCACTGCCCACCATGACACACATTGCACACATGGCAGCACCAGACAGGGCCCGCACTGGGAGAAAGCTCAGTCATGTAGCACTGTCCCACGGCCACCGCAGATGTGTGGGTGGCCCCACCGTGACCCAACAGCACTGGCAGACTGAGCAGGGGCCACATGGGGTGGCACTGTTGCACCACCAGGGGTCCCACTGCGCGAACGCGACCTTGCCCGCACAGGGGTCTGCAGCATGCCAAACAAACCTGCACCAGGGGTGCTCAGGATGGCCACAGCAGAACCCGGCATCAACAGGCCTGGTGTCGCATGACGCCGGGAACGGGGAGTAGAGAGTGAACTGTGTGGGGTGTGCGGTACAGGGGCACCTGACTGTGTGCCCAATGCGTCCATGACAGAGACCACTGCCTGGGTCAGCCTGTCAATGGTGGCGGTCACATCCGTCCGCATATGCACCAGCTCTGCATGGTCCAGAGCACACTCCCTGCTGTGCCACTCCACAGCCACAGACAGTGCCTCCACGGACATTGCAACCCGCCTCTGCAGCTGTACTGATTCCCGCAGCAGGCGGGTGTGCTCATCCAATGGGTACTGTGCCCCAACGGCATCCTGTCCCCCAGGGTGTGGAAGGTCCTGATGCACAACACCCCTTGAGGGTGGGCGCTGTTCACCAGGACCAGGAATGGGTGGATCAAAGGGCGGCAGACATGTGCCACCGCTTGACACTGTACCCCCAGACCTGGTGGGTGACTGCTGCTGCTGCCCCACCAACTGCTGTGCCCCAGGGTTCACTCATTCCACCGCTGTGCTAGCAACAGTGCCAGACACCTGCACAGCCACCGGTGCTGCCCCACCGGTGCTGACAGGCACAGCCTGGGACTGTGCCAGCATGCTGGTACACAAGTTGGAACCAGAAAGGCCCAGGGGCACGTGCTGGCCTGCTGTGTGTCCGTCATGGGACACACACTTATCACTGCCCATTGCAGTCCTTGCATCATCAATGGTGCAGGTACGTGCTAAAGCCATAGTCACAGCGTGCTGGCATGCTTGCATGCCAGACTGCTGAGACACAGGCTGTGCACCCCCTGCACCCGAATCACCGACACCAGAGTTGGCGGCCCAGCGTGCATGCTGCTGCAGTGCCTGCTGGCTGGTGATAGAGGTGGGTGGACCCTCCTCCATGTCCAGCAGGTCATCATCACTGCCTGGACCCACCACCACCATCTCCTGAAGACGAACAGGATCTGTAACAGAAAGAGAGTACATGTGAGTGCATGTGAACAACCTTCCCCCAACCCCCAACACCACCACCATGTCATACCGTGCAGTGATGGGCTTCCACCTGTCTGGAATCCACCTCCTGGTATGCCCTCAATAGCGCTCTGCTGCATTGATGCAACCAGTGTCTCCTCAGCCGGGGTCAGCTCCAACACCACTAGTGGGCCCCCGCCAGTGCCAGCACATGCCGCCCTGAAGGCTGCCACCTTCTCCTTCAACCTCCTGCGGTCTGTCCCCATCTTCTTCTTGCATTCCTGCATGGAGCACTGGTGGCTTCCGTGCAGGTTCATGGCCCGAGCTACCCCCTCCCATGCAGCCGCACAGGACTGAGAGGTGCCCCTCTGTCCACTCAGTACTGGCTCCTCATCCAGGTAGGCCTGGAAGAGGGCCTCTGTCTCTGCTGCTGTAAAGTTGGGCCTCCTCCTACGCCCACCGTCCTCACCCTCACCTTGGCTCTGCTCGGTCATGGCGATCTGTATGGGGGCAAGTGGACACCTGTCACTGTGCAGTCTACAGCATTTTCCCATGACCATTGTCCAGAACATCACACAGCATGCAACTCACCTCTCACCTGCAGTACACGAATCTGGCCAGCGCAGCCCAATGTCGCACATTTATAGCGCAATGCATGCAAATTAGGTGTGGAGCAACTATAATGACATGCAAATCGTGCCACTGCGCCTTTGAATGGCTGATCAGATGATTTGCATGTGTCGGCTGAATATCGCGAATCTGCGCTTTGTGCAATACAGTTGAGTCGGCTGAGCCAGTGGCGCAGATCTGTGACTGTGTGGTACACTGCATTGCGCATGCCCAGATAGCTTACGCAGGCATCTGCTGCGCTGCTGACGTGCTGTGCGTGATCGGCAATTCAGGCCATGGCCACCATTGTGCCAGTGGCGCTACAGCAATGGGCACTATATGGCGCTGTGGCACTACTGCGCAATAGTCCACTGTGGCACTGGTACGCAGCTGGTCAGTCGCGCAGGATGCCTATACATCAGATAGCGCTGTGCGTGGCCTTGCATCATTGCCCATGACCTTGTGTCTGACCTTTGCCCCCTGGCGCTGTTCGCCTGCCATGTGTATGTCCCTATTGCGCTGTCTGGTGACAGCGCTATGTGAAGTGATGGCACTGTTCGAACAGCGCGATTGGAGTGTGTGGTGGTTCATTGTGCAACATCTCCACGTAAGTTACTGCAGCGGGGCCATATTGCCTGCTGTAAAGTTGGTACCATGGCTAGGAGAAGAGCTGTTCCTGGAGCCAATTGAACTGGCCAACTTGGTGGCCCTAGTAGAGCCCCACTATGGGGCACTTTATGGTGAGGTGCCCCTCACCATTGCCCGCACACAGGTGTGGCATCAAGTGACAACTGACCTGGTGGGGGTCACTGGACGGTGCCAGTCTGATGAGCAGTGCCGGCACCGGTACAGTGACCTCCGCCGGAGGGATCCGGACCTTCTGGATAGGCTGCGGTCACGTGCCAGGCAGGGCGTGGTGCCTAGGCCAGGTGGGTGTACCATCTATGCACCTGTATTCTCTGTAGGGGTGTGAGTGTGTTTTGGTGGCTGTGCAAAGGTGATGGCTCTGCCATGGTTGGCTGTGTCAGTGTGTGCAGCTGTGAGATGAATGGGTCTGGCTGTGTGGGCAGGCACTCTCACTGGGGCAGGGGGCAGTCTGCTTTGGAGTCACACTGATGTTTGTCTCAACATATGTCTCCCACAGGCCGGGATGTGAGGATGCAGGCCCGGGTTGAGGAGGGCCGTGCCAGGGCCCCAGTGCCAGCTGGAGTTGCACCCCAGCAGCAGCAGCAGCATCAGCAGCAGCGGCAGACACAGCTGCTTGAGCAGTGTATCATTACTTCATGGATGCTATTGCATGCTGGGGGGGGAAAGACCACTAGCCCTGCACAACACAACCATGCAGGAAAGGGGAGGTCATAATTCCACCATACAAGACACTAGTGAGGCCCCACCTGGAGTACAGTGTACAGTTCTGGAGACCATACCTATGTAAGGACATAGACTGGGCAGAGAAGGTTCAGAGGAGGGCAACAAAGATGGTGCATGGCTTGCATCACAAGTCCAATGAAGACAGGTTGAAGGAACTGAACATGTACTCCCTGGAGGAGAGGAGGGAGAGAGGGATATGATAGAGACATACAAGTATCTTACAGGGAGGAACAGGGTGCAGGAAAACACTATTTTTAAGCGAAAAAGATGTTCCAGGACTAGAGGGCATGGGATGAAGTTGGAGGGAGGACGATTCAGAGGAAACATGAGAAAGAATTTCTTCACAGAACGGGTGGTGGACAAGTGGAACACCCTGCCAGAGGAAGTGGTGGGGGCTGAAACAATCACGGGATTTCAGAATGCACGGGATAGACATAAAGGAATTCTGGAGGTCAGGGGTTAGGGGCAACAGACTTATAGGAAAACAAAGTGAACTTACAAGCTCAAATGGACAGACTGGGTGGGCCATAGGCCCTTATCTGCCTGACACTGTCTATGTATCTATGTATGTATGCATGACACAGGTGACATGCATCACTGTCCAGTATCACAGCACGTCTGTGTATGCGTCACTGGTGGTCCATGCATGCACTGGGCACATAGCTGTGTAACTGGCATTGCACCACGTTGCCACATCACTTGACAGCCTTGTTTGTGCTGTGATGGACATGGGCAGTGTGTGTGTGCAGTGGTGCGCATAGCTGGTGCCGCCTGTTTGTGATGGCCATGTGCATGTTCACTGTGGGTGGGTGCATGCCATCACAGGTGCAGGACATTGGGCTATATGGCTTGCAGGTTGGGTGGTGTTCAGGGTTGTGGTCAGTCACAGCCATTGACTGTGTTCCCATTTTCCTAGGCCTCGAGGTTCTCCGGAGGATTCGACAGGATATTCAGGGCCTCACACAGGTGTCCATGGAGAACCAGGCCATCCTCCAGTCCATCAGGCACCATGGCCTTCGGAGGAGGCGTCACAGGACAGTGCGGAACCAGGCAGAGGATGAGCAGCTGGCTGGGCCTTAGCAGGAGATACCCTTCCCACTTCTCCCATCCCTACCACCCTGCCTTCCCTCTCCAAGTTGTTCATCCTACCTTGAACACCTTTACCTTGTACCCGTCCCCCTTGTAAATAGTTGTTATTGTTTTGGTTCTTTAGTATTTTGAAATTTAAATATACATTTATATTTTGATATGAATACTGTGTTGGTCTCTGATTTGCAGCTGGCTATGGGTGCTCAGTTGCAGTGGTGTACATGCCATCTGGGGTGGTATGGTCCTGGTGTGTGTGTGTGTGTGTGTGTGTGTGTGTGTGTGTGTGTGTGTGCGCATGGGGAGGTATCTCCAGCATGGCAGTGACTTTCTGTTGGTCTTGCCGTCTGCTGCCACCCACTGCTGGGTGCACAGGGTGTGTCTGGCTTGTATGCTTCTGTGCTGCACGGGGTTGACGTGTGCTGGGGGGGATGCATGGTTTCCTGCAGTGCCAGTCACTGCACATGGGTGGTGTCTTGGGGTCACGGTGCAGGGTGTGCTGTGCATATGGGGAGCTGATGTGCACTGTGGTTGTCAACCCCCTGTGTGTGGCACTCTCAGCCTGCCAGTGGTTGTGCTGGGGTGTCATGGCTCTGCTGTGCTTTGTTGGCTTGTCCCCATGGGCCAGTAGATCATCCATCACACCCCCAGTGATGCTGTGCTTGGGGTGTGCAGGTGTGGTGTTGGTTCTGCAGTGTGTTCCTGTGCCCATGTGTGGCATGGCTGGCGGTGGGCCCCAGCCTGCCTCCCTGGATGTGCAGTTCCATTGCTCTGGGGGGGGCTCTGCTCGCGCTATGGCACCTCTGGACTGCTCAGCTGGGCTGCCCTGGTTGCACTATAGCGCAACATTTCTGCTCAGCTTCTCCTTCCTGGTTGCGCTATGGCGCAGTTAGTGTGATATTCAGACGTTGGCTGCTTGCTCAATTTGTTCTGCTCCATGTTTGAATATCACACCTGTTGCGCATATGCGCAATTGGTTTGTGCTTGCTCCTGCTGTTGCGCACATTTTGGGAGCAGTTTGAATATCCGGGCCCACGTGTCTATTCATGTTGATATATGTTGTTAAAAATAAAAGGACTTTAACATTTTCATAAACCATTTAATTTATTTTTTTACATTAATATATGGTCCCTGTACCAACATTTTATTGATAGATCAACTTAACTGACTCCAGGCTTTATTTTATGTTTCTTGCACTAACAATTCCAAAGTTATCCCATGTTAAAGAAATTATATTTTGAAAGGTCTAACTTTGCAATTGTTGGGGTTAGAATCTTTATTTTTTTAAAGATTGGAGTATAGCCATTAAGAATTAGTTCCGTCAATACTGTTTTTATGTGCCAATACCATTAATTCTATATGTATCGATACTATCTGAACCAGCTTTTTCAGAATATTATGTGTTTTTTAGCTATGATACAGCCAACAAATGGCAAATACATGGTATCGACATTATTTTTTGTATTGATATACAGTATTGATAATTTGTTTTGTATCAGTACATAAAACCACATGGTAGTTTAAAAATATTTTATTAATAAAACATCGTTCGCCGGCCCCCCGGTGCAACAGTTGGATTTCCACTTGTGACGCCAGCGACCTGGGTTCGGGAATGAGCCCAGGTCACTGGAGGGCCGGCCGAGGGGGAAGGATAGAGCATCCTATAGACAGCTCTCCTTCTCCAGGGAGAGGGTAGGGGACTGTTCCGGTGCCTGCTGGCTCCTAGCAGAGGCTGGGAGTATCACAGGACACACGGCCCAAAGTTAACTGGCAGAGGAGCAGACGTTGGTGTATGCCATGACGTCACTATGCTGCCCCCAACAGAAAATTGGAAATTGCTTGCTGGCCACCGGATGATGGCTCTCCATTCCCTGAGTGCTTCCAGTACCTTCCCAGGGCCTCCTGTTCCTCAGCAGCATGCCCGGGCCCTAAGTAGTGTGTGCTGGGGACACTCCCCTCCCTGGTGCCCTTCCCCCTCGGAGGAGGGGGACCCGCCCGGTGAAGGGATATGCCGGGATATCCCGGGGATTGGCTGTCATATGAGGACCAGAGGAGGGCTGGGTAAGGGCAGTGGGGCCAGGGGGGAACTTGTGGAGCCTGAAGGAGTGGGGGCCAGCGAAGCATGGGAGGTGGGAAAAAAAAACATTGTTCAACTTTTTCAGAATTTTGGAATCTGTACACATTATTTAATTAGTGACTGTATACTTTTTAACTTCATTTTCATTCATTTTAAGCCCTTAATCACATTGCAAACATTTCGGTCTCCCCTCTGACAGTACCAGTTTTGTCTCACTTTTGCTTCACCTGTGAAAACATCATAAGATAATAAACGGTCACTAAGCATGATGCAGGGTGGGGGTGGGGGATTCACAAAGGTTGGACACAAATGCAAATGCACACTGCACCTGCATCCGCATCCAACCACTTGGTCCCAGCATCCCTGTCGCTATATTCAGATGTTGTGTCTGGTGACACCTAAAAGTAAAACTTTTTTGCAGGAAAACAAACTAGCACATGGTCTAACTGGTCTGGATGCATTAAAATAGCAGAAGACACATCTTGGGTGTATCCTTTTGAAAATCCTGCATCTCCATGTCTGCCTGGAGGGCTTATTTCAAACAGAGACTGAATGACATTATCAAACAGTAGGATCTCTTCAAGCCAGGGCAGCACTTCCATGTAAGGCATATGCACTGACTGTAACTTCTTTAAAACACTTTGATTCATTTATCTTTAAAGAAACATTTTATACAATGAGTGTAATAAGACATTCAAGACTGAGAATTATGCTATAAACATAGTAATATGTCTCCTGGTGGTTGAAGCCCTTGGAGTACATACAGGTACAGTATATAGTACTATTTTATAATATTTACTACTGTTTTATAACCCCATCTGTCATGTCATTCTTTATGAAATGCCTCTGCATCAGGTCTGAATTAATGCTAGCATACTGCAAGATACTTTATGACACAGTTTTTCTTACCATTTTATGTCCCCATTTCTTTTACTGTGTTTATGTTACATACCAGGGGAATTAAGCAGTTTCGAATGGTAGCAGTCAAAATCGATTTTTTGTTCACAATATTCTGATATGTTAGCAAGTGCTGCAACATCATCCCATGATGCATTCCAGTATTGCAGTTCCCCCCAGGAAAGGATTATCAATGCTGGAGCCTGTTACCACAGTTTTATATTCTCGATTATGATGCACTATGGTCCACGCCTTTTCCTCTGAAACTTGAAATGCAAAAGCATGTTAAGAGTTATGTGTAAAGCATGAGTAAATACCAACAGTACAACCAGCCCTTAAAAAATGTTTGTAAGTGGGACAGAACAACAATGTTACCTGCCACGTGAACTTGGCTGTTATATACATTGTAATAAGCAGAATCATTATTTTTTTCTGAACATCAACTAAAATAACAAACTACCCAATTTTACCATCTGTAGTAAGCAATCCATTATTTAGCCACACAACTACAACAGTAATTCTAAGTCTTTATTTATTCTCTAAAATGCTAGTAATCTGTCAGAGAAGCTGCTTTTATGAAAACTGATATACAAAAACAGTGGTATAAATAGTGGACTTATTTATTTATTTAAAAGTTTGAAACCAGATAAGGCCCATTGAGCCGAAGCTCTGTTCCAGGCATGACTGAGGGGGGGCAGATTACAAAAGGCAGAAAGAGAGCAAAACAAAGATGCAGTAAATCAAAAAACAAATAAAAACAAATACAATTAATACGAGCAGCAATGTACCAGAAAATACAGATGCTCAAACAATAAGTAACAAAATCATGAGGAAAATACAGATGATCAAAAATTTAAATTATAATATGCGTGAAATCTTGAGGCAGAATTAATAAAAAAACCTTTTCAGCAAAATAAAGAAGAAAACTAGAACATGCAAAAAAGCAGGACTCAAACTACTTATGTCATAGTCCTTATGAAATGCAGAGATAGTAGCAAGCACCAGAATTAGAGTGTGTGATAACATATATCTAGAAACAGGAGAACACAAAGGTTAGAGTGTGCGATACCGTATATCTAGAAATCGGGAAACACAAAGGCTAGAGTGCATGATACCGTATATCTAGAAACAGGGGAACTTAAAGGTTACAGTGAGTGATACCGATATATAGAAACTGGGGAACACAAAGGTTAGAGAGCATGATACTGTATATCTAGAAACAGGGGATCACAAAGGTTAAAGTGCGTGATACCCAGGAGTTCAGTAATTTTTTTATTTGTGGAAATCTAAAACTTCCATGAGTCAAATTCTGAACATCATTCCAAGTTTTTGGAAGTCAAAATACTTCCTGGATCCCACATTTTGGAAACCAGTATTCTAGGAAGGACAAATCTGTGGCTGTTAATAGAAATATAAGTGGTAAAATACAATTTCTTTCAGAAAATCCTTTGTTTCTGACTTCAGTGCTTGCAGTGTTGAAAATCACATAAATTTTTGTTTTTAATTTAGACGTCAAAGTCTTCATACCCCTTTATTTTGGAAGTTTTTGCCTGATTCTTGAAAGTCAAATACTCCCAAAATGGAGTTAACTCAATCCATGGTGATACTGAATATCTAGAAACAGGGGAACACAAAGGTTAAAGTGCATGATACTCTGAGCCCAATTCCAGAATGGGTTAGGCATGTTACAAAATGACTTGTGCCAAACCCAGTGGCACAGGTAGCACTTTGTGCCATGCATTATGCCAAGTGGAATTCCAGAAGGTGGCCTGTGACATGTCTCATGCTGCTGAGCCAAAGGTGGGCTATGCAACTGGGTATGCCAGAAATCCCCTGCAACATGGCACAAGGGGGTTTACGGCAACTGTTATGCCCAATTCTGGGTGTGTGGCTGATGGAATAGCAAATGTGCTATTCCAAGACGGACCCTGGCAGACATTGGTCTAAGTAAGTAAGTAAATTAGCCGGTCTAACCATACCCTACATCCACCAGGGTTGCACCTCCATGCCTGGTGCCCCTACAGCCATCCCCCCATGGTCCCACATTGGTCCCCACCTCTCCCCCATTGGCATGGCTGCCCTCTGTGGGCAGCTGGCAGCTTCACACCCCCATCCCAGAACAATGCCCTGCAGGACAGTACACATCCCCCACCTTGCCAATCTACCCATGGTAGTCCAGTGGCCCCCCATCCCCAACTCTGCAGGGCATTGCCATGGTGTCCAGGAGTGTGGCTTTGGGGGGGCCGCAGCTTGTGCCCAGTTGGAGGGCATTGATGTGGCTTGTGGCACCCTGTGTAGGTGCACCTTTCCTTTGATGCACCACTAGAGGTGTCGCAAGTCACAGCACGTAGTTGCTGGGGACCCTGCCTGTTCTGGAATCTAGCGGCATATGTCGCAACTCGCACCTGCCAGCGAGTTGCGCCATACATCTTAGAATTGGGCCCTCTATGTCTAGAAACTAGGGAACACAAAAGAAGGGTGAACAGTTAAAGAACCCTCTGTAAACCACTATCCTTGCCCGAGTGTAGTTGTCGCATCTACCAGGTTAAACAGGATACTATATCCTATTCAAAATGTTATTATGCTTGCAAAATTGTCCAGAATGTCCATGTTCTCATTTACTCAATTTTTGACAGAATTGTACCAAATATGATGAATTTCACCATTGCTTTTTATTCAGATAGCATTCATTTCCCAAATTGCACATGTTTAAAACAGTGCAATCTTAAAAATGCACAATTTCAGCAAATAGATACATTTTTACAAACTGCACATTTTTAAAAAAAAATGTGAGTTTTGTAAGTGTAATTTCATGCAAATAATCCTTTTCTGCCACTGTACATTCAGAAATTGCACATTACAAAAAAATACAATTTCATGAAAGTGTGCAAAACAGAATTCTAATTTTTGCCTGACACGAGTGATACAGAGTACCACAGATTGTTCCAAACTTATAAATCAGTCATTTTGTGGTAGAGGAGCCGGAGACAGTGACAGAACCTCCAGTGAGCCATCAATGTCTCTTTATCCAAGTTAAACCTGTATCAAAATTCCACATGGATGCCGGCCCGGTGGCACTGAGGGCTGAAGCGCTGGATGACTTACCTTGTGCCACGCCGGCAACCCCGTGTTCGGGAACGAGCATGGACCGCCGGGGGTCAGCCAGGGAAAAGAAGGATCGAGCACCCAATGGCTGCTCTCCTTCTCTGGGGGGGTCAGCCTGCAACCTCCCGCCGCTATACCACCTCCAGAGGGAGCTCGGGAGGTAGGTGCAGTAGAGGGAGGCAGCAGCGTGGGTTCCTGGGGACAGACTTTGGCAGAGGGGCAGAGCAGGAGGTGCGTCTCACCGCGCCTCCTTGCTCATTGGCCCTCATTGCACGCCGGTGCTGGGGAAAGGTAAAAACCGAGAGGAAAAACACCCTCTCCTCACCTAGGTGATGACTCCTCACTGTGAGCCGTCAGATCTTTGGGGCAGACTCCGCTGCACAAGCGTCCACGAATCAACGGTTGGGGGGGAGTAGGTGGCTCCCTCCACCTCACCGGGGGGCAATCCGGTATCATGGGATGCATGGACCAAGGTGCTCTAGGGGCAGACTCCAGTGGGATGATGGACTGCGTGATAGAGGAAGTCCGAGTGAGTGGTGAGAGAGGGCAGAAGGAGGGATAAAAAATACTAAGTAAAAAAAAAAAATTCCACGCGGATCACAAATAGCAGATTGAAAATATTATTTTGCTAATCATAACCAATCACCCTTTTTTCTTTCTTGAAATCCTTCTACTGTTTTCTTTAACCTGTCAAATGTTTTTGTCTGGCTGACAGCACAAGGTGTGATTACTCTACCTGGAAGCTAAGATATCTAGTACTGTTCATCCCATTACCCCATATGTACAGTGGAGCCAGTCATGATGCAATGCAGTACTTTGCAGGAAATGACATGTCTCAGAATTCTGCATGACAAAAGGGCTTTATTGCCATGAGTTACATTGCTTCCTGCAGCATACTGCAGCATTTTGCAGTAATACTGCAAGGTACTGCATTGCATCTGGGCTGGCACCGCTTTACTGTAACTTCGCTGACTGTGACATCACAAACAACCATCACACAGCAGGATGAGTGACCCATCCAGGTCAACTGTGATTAGTACTGCATGAAATCAAATTTGCACTCAAGTACTGTATGGATAATGCAGAACACATGTATAAGAGGCATGAAATGACAAATAAATCAGTAACCTGACCCACACAACTTGCAACAAAGAGAAACTGTTTTGGAGTTTATTACATTTTTATAGGGGAAGTCAAAGTAGACCTGTAAAAAGGAACCCCATGGGTAGAGTCATGGTAAATGCACACACATAGTTCCTACATGTCTGTTCAGGTGTAATATGATCCTCAGAGGGAAAGGCTAGCTTTAGATTGTCTCTTGCAATTGCTAAAGAAACAAGCATTTGTCAATGCCGAATGTTTGCTTGCTGGCATTGGCATTGGTAGTGTAGGCATTACAGAGCTGCATAATAGGAATGGCAGTGAAGTATTGAACTGAAGCCAACCCCCCCACCACCCTGCAGAGACTGACAGGCATTAGGGTGTGCCTTTGGGTTGTTAGGCATAACAGCCACGCCATTTCACCACACCCTACCCTGCAGACACCGACAAGTGTCACGGTGTGCCTAGGGGTCTTTGGCCCTTATGTGCACCCCATTCCATCAGGAAATATGGTGAGATGAGTGCAGTATAGGAGAATGGGGTGAACTTTGGGGCCAAAGAGCCCAAGGCATACCTCAATGCCTCTCACTGGCTGCAGGGTGTGGAATGGTATGAGCATTACTGGCGAGAATCCTAAGTCACACCCCTGATGCCTGTCATTCTCTACAGAGTGGGGCATTATGGTCGGAAACCCTAACGCCTCAGGCATTCATTGGTATATTCACTCCAAATTTTCAACATGTTTTTTTTGTGCCCCCACCTCATGAACAGTGGCAATATCAGTTTGCAAGCCGAAAGCTGCTTTTGCACAATGACTACGGCATTTAGCACCACAGATGCAAAAACACATTCCGAACAGGATGTGAAAAATGACAGCTGTACTGTTCACGGGGAGGTGTAAAAAATGGCAATGTTGAAAATCTGCAGTGAAAATATTAAAAAAAACTGGTGAAGTCACGAGCGTGCATAGAAACTGTGCAACGCACACCCATAATGTAATTAGTCTGGGGATTTTTTACATCAGATTGTCAACGCAGGCATTTTGGGACCTCTGATCATGAACAGTGTCATGAGCAGTGTTAACTGTTATTTTCTTAATCTGTCCCAAACATTGCTTTCGCACACCGACTGCACCATTGTGCGCTGCATGTACGGAAACACATTTTGGGCGAGATGTGAAAAATGGCAGCTGTACTGCTCATAAGGAAGTGTAATAAAATTGCAATGTTGAAAATCTGGCATGCAAATATTAAAAATTCGCAAACTTGTGACTGTGTGTAGGAACTGTGCAACATGCGCTCCTAAAACAGTCATTTTTAGGAATTTTTTCACCAAATTTTCAACATTGCCATTTTAACACCTCTGCTCATGAACAGTGTCACTGTAATTTTCTTAATCTGTCCCAAACATTGATTGCACACACTGACTGCGCCATTGTGCGCTACATGCAGGGAAACACATTTTGGGCGACGTGAAAAATTACAGCTGTACTGCTCATAAGGAGGTATGGTAAAACAGCAATGTTGAAAATCTGGAGTGCAAATATTAAGAATTCATGAAGTAAGTGCTTTCTTGTTGCCTAGTTGTTGATTCATAGCATACAGTACATGCATATTGTACATAGAAACATAGACTCTGTAGGCAGATAAGGACCATATGGCCTGCCTAGTCTGCCCATTTTCCTACTCACTGCTGTAGCCCCAGATCCTATGCGGCTGTCCTGCTCTGCAAATCTCCTGGGTACCCTTATGTCTATCCCATGCACTCTTGAACCCCTGTATTGTTTTTGCACCCATCACTTCTGCTGCAAGGCTGTTCCACTACCCCGAGCCTTCCACCCTTCAGCCTCATATCATGCCCCCAATGTTCTTGTGCAGAGTTTTCTCTGAAATATGGTTTCCACCTGTACCCTGTTTATTCCCCTAAGGTACTTGAAAGTCTCTATCATTTCTCCCTTCTCCCATCTTTCCTCCAGTAAATAGTTAAGGTCCTTAAGTCTTTCCTCATAGGGCTTCTGGTGTAGTCCATGTACCATCTTCATTGCCCTTCTCTGGACTGCTTCTATTTTATCAATGTCCTTCCGGAGATGTGGTCTCCAGAACTGGACACAGTACTCCAGCTGAGGCCTCACCTGCGATCTGTACAGTGGCATCATCACCTCTTTGCTCCTGCTTGTTATGCCCCTCCCTATGCCCCCCAACATTCTATATGCTCGCCTCACTGTTTTTTCTCACTGTTTGGTCACCTTCAGATCATCAGATATGATAACCCCCAGGTCTCTCTCCTGACTTGTGGTGGTCAGAATTTCCCCACCCATCCTGTACTCCTCCCTTGGATTATTGTGACCCAGGTGCATGATCTTGCACTTTTTAGCTTTGAAATTCAACTGCCAGACACCCGACCACTCCTCTAATAGGCTTAGGTCCTTTCTCATTTTTTCCACTCCCTCCGGTGTGTCCACTCTTGGTGTCTTCTGCCAAGAGGCACACCTTTCCCTCCAGATGCTCTGCAATGTCACTAATGAAGATATTGAATAGGACATGGATAGAAATGAATGACTGCACCATGAATTTCGAAGTATGTTTCTTATTGTGGCTAGATAACAACACACTTGCAGCTTTACTGTAAGTTAATAGGGTCTTGGTGGGATGCCTCTTGAGGAATAAGAGACACTACTGTTTTGGAAGCTTGTGGTTGGACACATCTCTGACAAAAACTGATCCCAAATCAGTTTGACTGTGGCTGTAAAACTGATCATAGATCAGTCCCACTCATGAAAGCTTATCCTGGATCAGTCTGGTGAGCTTCTAAACTAGTCTAAGATTAGTTTGGCAGTGAAATTAATCCTGAAAGAAAATGGAAGGGCAGCACTCCCAGTACCTGGTGCACAGGATAATAACCAGTCTAACAAGGAACAGAAATCTGGCCTTTGTCCCCAGCTCAACCGCACAAGTAAAATAATGAAGAGACATATATATATATATATATATATATATATATATATATAAAGTGCCATGCTGTTCCTTTATTCAGTGCAAAATTGCCAACATGGTTCACACAGTAAATATTGTGTTGTTGTGCAGTTGCTGCCAAACGTGTATAATGCTGACAATTTTGCACTGAATAAAGGAACAGACTGGCACTTTAAATGTCAGGTTTCTATTCATGATTTACTGGTGCGGTTGAGATGGGCGCAAGTGTCATATTTCTTTCACTTGGTAGTATGATCATAGTTTAGTCTGGCTCATAATGTGATCCTGGACCTGTTATGGATACAGTCTACTTGTAACCTATCAGATGGCAGCGTGGCTCAGCAGGCAGCACAGCCACCTCTGGGCCAGGTCATGGGTTCTAGTCCCCCACTGAGATTGGGCTCATACAAATCCTGGCACCGGAGTGCAGTACTAAGTGAATGATTTACTGTCAGGAGGTGCTGTCCTCATATGAGGCATTAAACTGAGGACTTACCTGCCATTTCTGGGAGTTGTGCAGGTGAACAGTAAAGATCCCTTGGCACGTCTCAAAAGGAGAAAGGGATTTTCCTCAGTGTCCTCGCTGAAGTTTGCAAAATTTCCCCATTCACTTAAATATCACCAATAGCTTCATAGGGTTCAATTTCAGATGGTTTGTATCTGTACCCGGACAAGGCTAAAAATAGGTATTGTCTATCCCTCCTTTCCAGTTAGAAAAAAAAAATAAAAATTGTTGCCTTATACCAAATCTCTTAGGACACCTCTGGAAACAAGCTGCTCATGGTTCAGAAGCCTTTCAAGTAAAACCATCACATAAATAAATAATACTGACAGTTCTATGTTATGCAAAGATCTAAAACTCAAATGTTTATTGGATTTCCTTTTCCAAAATTAATATTTCACCTAGTTAGTGAGCTACATACCTTTCATGACGCACTTCACTGTAAATGGTCTGAGTGGACCGCTTCCGTCAGGATCAATGGTATAATTCCCTGAAATAACCTTGCCACTCAGTCTGTATGCATCACATGACTCTTTGTAGAGAGCTTAAATAAAGAATGAGACTATTAACCTCAAGGCATGGAGTCTAGGGTTGCATAATTTGTATCTTTGAAGGGTTTTAACTGGTTATTGACAAGAAGAATAGTGACCTTCAGTACATCGGCGGTTAATGTCTTGCTTCAGACCAAATGCTTGGAATTGACAAGATGGTTGTATGATGTAAGATCCAGATCTTAGTCATGGCAGGTTGTAAGAGTTTGTAAGGAGGAGGAGGTCCACTAATGTCTACTTAGAGGTCCAGTGAGGCAGAACAAAGCCACAGTACAGCTAACAAGAGCAGTGTTAGTGATGACAAGACCCTTGTTAGTGAACCGTAGCTTTGATTTTCCCTAATATAAAAACAGATATTTTAAATTATGCTCCAGCTGCTATCAAGGGAGTGCATCCCAGTATTCTATGAACTCCTACATCTCAAAACATGGGAGCACAGGGGTGGCATGGGGGAGGAGTCAGACTACATCAGGACCAGGAACGGGGAAGGGAATTGGGCGACCAGCTCTTATTTATGATCCCTTCCCCTTCACATACTATGAAAAAAAAGGTTTTAAATGTGAAAAGTTAAACACCAGTGCCAGTAAGCTACCAGTGTGTGTTTGTGTGTGTGTGCGTGCGTGCGTGTATGTGTGCGTGCATGTGTGTGTGTGTGTGTGTCTGTAGGGGGCTTATGGAAAGCACCAAAATGGGTGCTCTTTCTTATTCTTTGGAAATTATGTAAGTTTTGCCCAGTGCAAACGTTGCAGACTCCACCCTGTGGAATCTCATTTTAAGCAGTAATGCATGTTAAAGGGAGCACTATGCACCTGCCTTTTTATTCTATTTTACACTGACCTTTTTCTTTTGACTTGCAAGCTGCTTTTAAACTTGAGCTACCTGCCAACTACAGCGGCTAGACCAGGAGCCTGCCTGCTGCCACCCGTCCAGTGCTCTCCAAGCACAGGTAATTGCCGACGCCAGATCTTCAGCCCTCAGCAGCTGTTGCAGCAAAGATCCTGGATTGTTTTTCTGAATTCCTGGTGCCATATGACTGCAGTGCCTCCACTGACTTCTCACCATCTTGGTGAAATCCCTGAGTGGCTAGTTCTGGAATCCAGTATGGCTGCTTACCCAGGACTAATTGCATGCCTGTGCACAAATGTTGTAGTCTGTGCTGCCTGGACCTCGCTATTAGTGTGTGCACATACTACCAATTACAGCTAAACTGAAAACCAAGATTCCTACTGCTGATTTTTTGTTTAAGAATTGTTACTAGCCTGTATTTGCTCATTCTGGTAGAAAAAAGGGTAAAATACTGTTTGTTTACTTTGTTTTAGCCTAGCTAGACCCCTTAATTTTCCCATTCTCTCCTTTGTGTGATTTTTCACCCTCTCCACCTACCCCTAGTCCACAAGTTCTTAAATACACCTAAACCACTCCCCCTTCTGTGCACCTCCTCCTCCCATTGGCCATCTTGCCCTACACAAATTTAAAGCTGCAGAACACCTCCTAGAGTGCGGTCCTGCCCCACAGAACTACATTTCTAACAGCCCCTTGCCTCACCACTCCTTCCTCTCCCCTTCATAAGGCTGACCACGCTAATTCGCTCCTACTACTTCCACTGAGAACCCTCCAGGGCTCCCAGCTCATACACCTCAAGAACATCGGCGCTCCCGAAGCTGCTGCCTGAGACCACTTGCTCAGGCTTCAGACCCAGAGAGGTATGGCAAAGCTGCAAACCAATTGGAGTGTGAGCGCCTTCTCCAGGCTTGCTCCGATTGGTCCTTCACCCCCTCTTATCTTTTCTCTGTCTCCTGAGCTAAAAAGACACTTTTTTTTTCACTTATGCTTGCTAATGTATGCCTATTTTGTTAGAATCTGCCTGTAAACTGCCTAAAAAAAGCTGTAATACTTGCAAACTGCTCTTGCTAGATTGATTAAGTAAAACAGCCCTTTTCTTTGCCTCCGTAACTGCTGCCCAGACTTCAGGGCGCCAAGGAAATCGACCCCTTTCATTTGTAAATTAGTTTTGTCATTGGGTAGCTCTACCATTGTCTGGGACCAGTACTAATTGGATTCGTTTTCTCTTCCCCTTCAGCCAAGAACTCTCCAGGGCTCCCAGCTCATCTGCTGGAAGAACTGCAGCCACCAGGCGGTTGGCGCTTCTGAAGTTGCTACCCGAGACCACTTGCTTGGACTCCAGACCCAGGAAATGCGGCAAAGCTGCAAATGTTATGCCCACCCACCCCTCCTGACCATTGTTGTATAGACCTCTTTGCCCCGCCCTCCCTGCCATTGGCTTTCTTACAAATCTCTCCTCCCTGCCTCCCTAGGACACCCACAGACATATAAATTTTGGGCTGCCGCTTCAGGTTCAGGTGTCCCATCCTAACTAACCCACCGCAGTCTCCCCTACCACTCGTATCAGATCAGATTTGTGACTTGTTATTACTGTCTCTAGTCGCTGTATCATAGTGAATTCTCCTTGCTCCCTACAAGTGGTTTCAGCGCCTACATCCCATTGCTGACCCTGTGGTGTGTAGCCTTAGCTGGCAATACTTCTTAGATCAGGTTTATGACTTCTCATAACTATCTCTAGTCACTGTGCCATAGAAACATCTCCTTGCTCCCTTCAAGTGGTATCGGTACCTATATCCCTTTTCAGACCCCGTGGCGTGTAGCCTTACCTGGTGATACCTTGCCCAGATTAAGCCCTCACAACTGTTTATCTTTCTGACCCCCAGAAGTTAACCATGGAACTTGCAATCTGGCTCTATTTACCACTTTATGCACCTTACCCTTATTAGTGTACATGCCAGATGGAATTTACCCCAAAGAGGACTCGTATCCCCTACCACAAGAATGTCTACTCATGGAGTCCCTATATAACTCGTGCTATGCCCCCAAGTTGTCATACCCACTTTCAGCTGAGTCTCCCTCTTGGATAGCCACCGGCATCTCGTTACCTACCCAAGGAATGTTACCTACTTGGCCCAGTACCTGCATCTACTGGTGTCATATGGCTAGGGTCTTAGCATGTGTATCACTAGGACTGAACAGTACAAAGAATAGGTCCTTGCATTCTTATGCCAATACATCCACTAGCCAAAGAAGGTTTAGTTCTTCCAAATTACCACTTGTTGCCCTGAGGAAAGTTGTACTCCTCCTCTTGCTATGTTCAGGTAATGTTAAACTTAACCCTGGTCCTATACAAGCAATTCCTTCACCATCCAAAGTCACGAAGTATAAAGGTATCAACTTTATGCATTTTAATGTGCGTAACGTCTTAAAGAAACTCACCTCAATACAGGCTTGGGCTATCCACATGGAGCCAGATGTACTTGTTATATCTGAATCCTGGCTTCATCCATCCATGCCAAAGAGGTCAATATCCTCAAGTATCTGTTATTAAGAGCCGATAGACTAACCAGAGGCAGTGGTGTAGCCATCTATGTTAAGGACAAGTTTACGGTCGCTACCCTCGACACTACATCAATTGCCAATGCCTTTGAATGCCTGTCCTTAAAAATTTAAATATCTACATCAATGGCCCTCCATGTCATAGGATGTTATAGACCCCAGTCCTCGGGGTCACAACTCCTGTCCCATCTATCATCTACTATGAGTACCGACACAATGAAAACAATTATACTAGGGGATCTTAACTACGACTGGCTGTCAAGTGCATCTCTTCCACTTAAATCCTTCTGTAACTCTCATGGGCTCACTCTACTTATTAATGAACCTACTCATATCAATGAGAAAAACCCTGTGAAAAGTACACTATTAGATGTACTTCTAGTAAGCAAACCCCATTTCTTCTCTCATGCTGAGATCTTTTCTGCCGACGTTAGTGACCATTGCTTTACTGCTGGCATAAGAGCAGTCCCTAAACCAACATCCTCAGCAAAGTTCTCTACCAAGAGATCAAATGGAATTTTGACCCGCTTGCATATATCAATGACCTGAAAGCCTCCCTGCTTTGGCAGACCTTTTATTTAACCAAATCAGTAGAAATAGATACACCATTTTCCACTAAATTGTACCCAGCACTCTTAACACCCATGTACCCTTAGTCAAAACCCACATAAAGGCTAGAAAGTGACGTTGGTTTACAGCAGACATGAAGGCAGCACTATTAAAAAGAGACAAGCTCTGAAAGCTATCACACAAATCCCACAAAGCTGAAGACTGGCATCTTTTCAGAACAGCCAGAAACCACTGTACAAAGTTAATTTGGGAAACCAAGTCCAACTTCTATCGCTCTGAACTTGACACTGCCTCCAACTGCCCTACCAAGTTCTGGTCAACAATAAAAGAACTTTCTGGTAATACCACAGGAAACACTCTCCTCTCAATAATGATTTCTGACAATGTAACTATCAACAACAATAAAGAGATACTACAGGCCTTCAACAATCACTTTGCTACTGCAGGGCTAGCTTTTGATAACTCACCTGCACGCAACCTATGCTCCCAGATTACCACGCAACCTTCAGAATCTAGTCCCTCAGATGCAGCCTTTTCATTCTTTCCTGCCTCACTAAAAGAGTTTGATGATCTCCTCCTCCATTTGGACACCAGAAAAAGTGCTGGCGCTGACACCTTCGATCCATACTACCTAAAGATTGCCTATCATGTCTTGGTCGTACCTATTACGTATCTATTTAACTTGTCCCTTTCTCAAGGGACCCTCCCCAAACTGTGGAAGACCGCACATGTTATTCCATTGTTTAAATCCAGAGACCCCTGTGATCTAAACAACTACAGGCCCAACGCCCTTCTCCCGATAATATCAAAACTTCTGGAAAAAATTGTGAATGCCCAGCTGAAATATTTCATAGATGATACTAACCTGCTAAACACAATGCAGTCCAGTTTCAGAACTGAACATAGTACAATCATGGCCCTGGCCAAGGTGACAAATGACTGGCAGCATGAGCTAGAGAACAAAAAATTTGTCTGCGCCATTTTTTCAGACCTAAGTAAGGCCTTTGACACTGTCGACCACAGCCTCCTTCTTTCTTCATTAAAAGCTATTGATCTAGATTCTACCTCCCTGCATTGGTTCCACAACTACCTTTCTGATAGGCACCAGCTGATCAAGGCTGAAGGTGAACTCTCCCCTTCAAATCTGTTAAAAAGAGGTGTCCCACAGGGATCCATCCTGGGGCCACTCCTATTTGCCATCTATATCAACAACATAGACTCAGGCATCAATGAGGTGAAAATTCATCTGTTCGCAGATGATACAGTGATCTACCTAAGCCGTACAACTCCTGAAACTGCCTGTGGCGACCTGCAAGCTGACTTCAACATACTTCAATACCAGCTCCTTAGTAAAAAATTGCTACTTAATGCCAAAAAGACAAAGGCGATGCTATTTTCACCTATTAACCATGTAGCTTACTCTGCTCTACCCCCCATCACCACCCTCCTAGGAGAAACCCTGGAATTTGTGCCGAAATTCAAATACCTGGGGGTCTGCCTAGACTTCAAACTCTCCTTTGCAGACCACCTGGAGGATTTGTTAAAAAAACAGAGGCAGAGACTATGTCTCTTCTTCAGGTTAAACTGCCTACTTACTACAGAGGCCAAGAGACAGCTAGTTCAGTCTACGGTCCTTTCCTTAATTGATAACGCCGACTTTCTATACAGCCAATGAGCTACTTCATACCTCAGTAAATTGGACATACTTTACCACAGAGCCCTGCGCTTCATCGCTGGTCTCCCCTTCTTCACCCATCACTGCTCTTTATATGCGGCCGTAGGTTGGCCCTCTCTACACTACAGATGAAATAAAAATGCAGCTCTCTGGACATACAGAGCTATCACTGGTAGACTTCCGCAGTACATTGTTGATTGCCTGACTCTCAATATGCCTGGAACCTATGCCCTAAGAAGCTGTTCACTGATTTATCTGAAAGTGGCCAAAGCCCTAACACGTTTTGGGAGAGCTGCCATAGGATTCGTTCTACCATCACTCTGGAATGTGCTACAGAAATCACTGAAACTGAGGACTCCTGTCAGTATTACTGTGTTTAAGTTCTTATACTCAAAATACATTACAGAAGCCTGCAACTGCTTCCAACGATCCTAGCTCTGGAATGTGCTACAGAAATCACTGAAACTGAGGACTCCTGTTAGTCTCACTGTGTTTAAGACCTTATACTCAAAATACATTATAGAAGCCTGCAACTGCTTCCAATGATCCTAGCTTACTTACACCCTTCCACATCCTCCCTGCTTTTCCCATCCTCCTTCCTTCTTGTATCAGTGCATAACTTGTCTCTGAGCCACCTACTTATCTACCGCCCTAAATCTCACCCTCCCCTCACCCACCTATTCCTTGTATACCCACAGCATCTCATTCCTTCACTCCTAGTATTATCCTAGTTCCAGACCCCCCCCCACTGGCTGCCCACTTCTCCCAACACATGTCTCCCCATTAATATGCCTGGATCTTTTTAAACTGACTATGTATGTCTCTTCGCTTGTAGCACCCACTTCAACTAATCTCTTTGCTGGACAATAATGCCATTACCTTACAGGAATACTAAACCATGTATGTTGTTGTATCTGGTATACATTTTTTACTGACTTGCTACCCTATTGTTATGTATACCCTTACCAACTGTCTTTTACCTGAACCCAAATGAATTTTTACTTATCCTGTCTATTGCAGGCCTACCTATACTGTTGTAGTCTTGCACCTACTGTCTATTTGTCTGTATATAAATGCATTGTTAGTTGGCTTGTGTAATGCAGGTCCACCTTGTAAATGAGCTTGCTCAATGGTGTTCACCTAGATCAATAAAGAATTTGATTGATTGATTGATTTCCACCCATTTGAAGTCTGTTTTAGCATGTCTTTAAGATATGGAATAATTAATGGAGAGCTCCTTTTAATATGGCTATTTGCAGGTCTTTATCAGTATTCTCAGCTGTATTTAAACACCCATTGGTTACCATCACTGTTTTTTGTGGCCAAGGTGAACCAGCATGTAGCAGACTCTGTCCCCTGACCTTATGGAACACTGGGGACCAGATATTCAAAGGCAGACCACTGTGCTGACAAATGTATAGCACAGTGCACTAATTAATGTGCTGCACTAACGGGGCTGTATTTGTGTATGCATTGCTCCCAAGTCAGGTGTGCAATGTATGTATGAATATAGGGACTGTGCCAGTGCTGTACAAAGTGTAGTAGTGCACAGCAAAGTTGGCTAGCGCATTGCAAACAGAATAGTGCTTTTATTCCTGGCTACCATATTTGAGGGCCAGCATGGTAATGACTTCACCAGGCATGCAACGTTCTCAGTGGCCATTTGCATGTTATTCTATAGCCATTGCCAGCTCTTTCCAATGCCTCTGTACTTATATGCATGCAGACATTGTGTCAAGAAGTGTCCACTGCCAGTCACCCTCACCTGATCCCAGTCTGAACTACTTTTAGTTATTATAATGTTCTCAGGTAGTCTAATGGCTCTCCCACCCCAACTGATCCCTGACAGAAGAGTTATTAAATATTATACCTCTCTCTGGTAATCTATTGCCTACTTCACTCTCACCCGATCCCTGCTGGAACCCTTATTAAACATTAATAATTATACCTGGTAGTCCAGTAGCTCCCTATACTCACAAGAGCTCATTCATGTATCCAGCCTCCACCCTGAACTAGTACCACCCCACCTGTGCCCCCCACCAGTTACCCCTCCATGGCAAGCACTTACCCTCCACCGTGGCCAGGTGCTATCTGACTTCATGTCTAGTATTGATCAACTGATCACACAGAACCACATCTATTATACAGGTTTAGCGAGATGGCATGTCAGACTTAAAATGCATCCTGCAAGACCTGTATTAGAAGCCTGTACATCCACATAATCAGTCTTTCAGTACCAGACTTGTGAGCAGATGGCATATGGCTGCAGTGGTGAGTAGAGGGTAAGTGCCAGCTGCCAGAGAATTGTAATTTGTGTCAATGGTGGTAGGCCACTTACTGGTGGCTGTGGGGTACTGGTTTGGGAGGAGTGGGATTATAAGTATGAGCTCAGGTGATGGTGGGGGTCCACTAGGCAAGCAGTGAGAGTTATAATACTTTGCAACAGTTCTGCCAGAGATCAGGTGAGAGCTGGGGTGCTGCAAGGCTATCAGGGAGAGGAACAATATTTAATCACAGTTTCTACAGGGATCTGGCAAAGGTGGGGGACCTGGGCACTTTGTGTTTGTTTCTTATGTTTAGTAACATGGCACCAATGTTGCTGGAGTGGGGGAGCGGGACATGCAACCCTGTGTGTGGCAGTAACAGTAGGTTTTCAGCAGCATTAATGTGTTCATCACTGCCAGTCCATTAGTCCTGCAAAAATCCTTTCAATATGCCATTATACGCATATACAGCACCAATATAGGCATTTTCTTAGGTCCCAGGCACCAGTTGGCATGCATGCCCAATCAGTTTTGCACAGCAGTGTCTTTCAGTGTGGCACTTTACACACTGCCATATACTGCATCACACAATTCACAATTAGCACGGTGCTAACCATTTGAATGTCCAGCCCTGGGAGTTGAAAAACAACCAAGGACAGAGATGAAAACCCAGGGTTAGCCATATCTAAGCGAGAGCTCCCTGAATTGTGTCATATCTTTAAAAAATGTTATAGAAACATAGAATTTCTACCCGGACTCAAAACTGATAAAAAAAGTACCTTATAAGATACTGTAGGAGAAAAAAGGTAATGTGACATAAAATAGGAAAATATAGGTACCAATTTGTAATGTTCCATGCACTGCTGTTTTAAATTTTTGCAGTTCTCTGCACCTTATTGGTCTTGGACAATTTATACCTGCAGTTCCATTAGTACTGGCTGAAAGTGTGGACATTTGAACTTAAAGCATCTCCCAGATATAAGAAACACACAGATTTTATATGTTATTTCTGAGGAATTCACACATCCCTCTTACCATTAGTTAAAAAAAAAAACACCCTTCCTTTTATTACAAGGGAACTCCTAGCTCACCAGAAAAAAAGAATCAAGTCCCGATTAACAAAAATGCACAAAAAGTTGAATTTTAACTACTTTCAAGTCTGTATTATTATGAATTATCTGGTTCATTCTGCAACTCCTCACTGGCCATTACTGACAACTACCATTCCCAGAGTCCCCCGTGGCTGGACCAGCCCTCTGATGATGGGCATGGTGGGTTAAGCCACAGAGGATACCTATATGCCTGTAGGCATATTGCAAATGTACGCCACTTGTACAGCACATTATTGCACTTATATGGCTGGTACTGATCAGCCAAGGAAAGCTCTCTCCGTGGCTAATCTGTACCGGCCATGTAACCAAAATAAAATGGTGGTGTAGATTTACAATACGGCTACACACATGTAGGCATCCCCTGCAGCTTGGCCCATCATGTACATCATCAAAGGGCTGGCCATGGGGGACTCTGGCAGCAGTAGCTGCTAGTAATGGCTGGCGGGGCTGCAGGATCAATCAGATAAACCGTAATATTGCAGACATGTCAGTAGTTTAAAAAATTCAATTTTTGGGGTGTTTTTGTTAATCAAGACAGTTCTTTTCTTCTGGGGAGCTGAGAGTTCCTCTTAAAGCATATCCCCTACCCTAGTCAATTTTACCCCATGTGTCTTACTCTAAATATAAACTTTCACCCTGTGGCCCCCTTCATGCCAGCGTGAAGGGGTAATGTAATTTGTTTGTTTACAGTAACGCAATGTTGGCCAGTTGTTGTTTTTTTTGGGGGGGAGGCAGCAATGTATACCATCATCTTTTGCCAACAACTTTGCTTTGTATAATTTTAACCACTGTTTATTTGTAAGTCTTCATTCTGTTTTGATTTTATTTTCCCCAGCAACTTTTTTCAACATCTCCCCTTGAACTGAATGTGGGTGGTCACATGACTTTTTGTAGCCTCTTAAAAGTTGCAAGCTTTTGGTCTTTGCTACACCCCTGATAAAGCTCTGAGCTGGAATGAAGTGCCGAGATAGCAAACTGTAACAACAGGATAGTTTGTGACTTACGCTGGTAAATATATTCTTTGCAAGCTGCAACTTCATTCCACTCCAATTGTAGAATAAAATATCTAGGCAGCTACTGAGTGCTCCATCTTGAAATCTGTGCTGTCACTTCCTCCCTGTCTGAAGGTGGCTAGCCAGCTTACTCGGTGTGTACCATCTGATATTGCCTAGCGTAGCCTCCCTCTGTGCTCTGTGTCTTATCACAAAGGATGTCTTTACGTAAGTCACACCTCCAAACCAAGACATCAGTGCAATTCTCCTTCCCCCATACACAGGATATGTACTCTCAGGATGCAGACAGTGGGGGGGACATGGGTCCCCAGGCCCCTGCGTTAGGAACTTTCTAAATGCTCCTAAATCTGGTCCTGTATCCAAATATTGGGACCTTTGCCCACCTATAGTTAGCACACCCATCCAGTGTTAGATGCCTCAGCATAAATTAACAACAGTGGGCATGTCTGTGACTTGTGGCCACCCACCATATGCCTGTTATCCGAGGTAGGAGCTTGGAATAGTTCACCACAATGCAGTCTGGGGCATGCTTCCAGCTTAGGATCAGCATTCTAGCCTGCCACTGGCACTCATTATTGCCAGAGCACCACAAGGTACAAGTGAGATACTCTTGGAGGGAGCCTTTGTTTGGGAGGGGGAGGTTGATCAGTAGGCTGGGTGGCAGTGATGAAATTACAGGAGAGCTCACCGGTAGTGCTGGGCAAAATTGCAAAAATCTGTTTTGCACACTTTTCATGAAATTGCACCATCTTCATGTAATTTCATGCAAGTTTGTGTATTGAGTAGAGTATACAGTACCTTGTACAGTGACTTTTTTGCACAGAATGAGCAAAATTGCATAATTCTGCAGATTAAGGTTTATTAAAATGCTCACTTTCAAAAGTTTATGGTTAGCCTGTGGCATCATTTGCTGAACTTGCACATTTTTAAGAACTCTTGTTTTAAATAATGCACAACGTGGGAAAAAATGTGCAGTTCTGGGAAAAAGAGAAGCAAAATTACATTGGATCCTGATGCAATTTTGTGAAAATTGCACAAATGTGAAATCGGTGATTCTGTGCAATTTTGTAAAAGTACTAGAAGTTTTGCCCAACATTACTTACCAGGGCTCAGGCCCCATTGCTCTGAAGTAAGCCCTTGTAACTCATGCACCATTCTATTAACCTATAATGGGAAAGGAGGCTATTGTTAAAGGCACCAACTCCAACACTGCAGTGCACTCGGGAACCTACATGTGTTTAAACTGAAAGCAAACAATTCAGGGTAAATGAAGCCAATAATGTGAAGTCACTTTATTCAGCAAAAACAAGAGCTGTGGCTGTGACCCTATAAACACAGCTCTTATTTTATGCTGAATAAAGTGACTTCACATTATTGGCTCAGTTTACTGTGATTTTTTTTTGTTTTTAGTTTAAACACAGGAAGGTTCCTGAGTGTACTGCAGTTCTGGACTTCGTGCTTGCAATTTTAGCTGTTGCACCTGCCTTTATTTCTTTTTTTTTTTTTTTGCGCCCCATGCTCCCCAACCTGCCACTCCTTCGGGTCACCAAGGTGCACCCCAATGGCACTCTGTCCCCATTGCCAACCATTGCCCCACATTACAGCTCCCTCGGTAACCCAGTTTCCCTTCATCAGATGGGCCCCCCTCTCCGAGAGGAAAGGCGCCGGTGGAGATGGCCAGCCCAAATTACTTGGCCCAGGTGCTGCTGGGGTTGGTCCAGGCTTTCTGGGGCTTCATGGCGGTTGGGGACTGGCAACCATCATCTGGCCAGTCAGGGAGCCTTTTTCCTAGTTTTATTCTTGGGAGCGCAACTTGCCAGGACATCAAGGCATGAGCTGACATCCGTCATGCTCCCTATGCAGCAGGACCTGATGTGCTGCCATGCCTCTGGCCTCTACAAGAGGTCGGAAAACATTGGGCCATGTACCCCCACCCCCCAGGAGATGGCAAGACATCATGGGATGCTCAAGCCATCTCCTCCCTGGCTGGCCCTCCGACACCTGGGTCTGTCCCCGAACCTGGGTCATCGGCGTCACAGGCAGAAATCCAACCACTGCATGGACAGGCTGAGGCTGCCTTTGTTTCTTGAAGCTACTGGTTCTCTGTCATTTTTTGTTGAAGGCAGATACACCAGTCCATGATCCCCATAGGTCCAAAAGCTCATATTGCTAACATTTCTAGGTAGGAGTGAGATTTGGCACTGGTGGGATGCAAATGGGGGATTTTATTCATATTAACACTTGGAGGCAGGGACTGGAAGGGTACAATTTTGCAGTAGGGTGAGAGAATTTATAATTTAACATGATTTGGGTGGGATGCATTTGGCAGGTGGTGAATGCAAGTAGGGGAGATTCATCAATTAAAACTGGGAGACAGGCTTATGAGAGAATATATATATATATATATACACACTGTATGTATATATATATATATTATATATATATATATATATATATATATATATATATACTGTATATACAGTATATATATATTATATGAATAGTTGGGCTGAACAGATAAGCTTCCCCTTCATATTAGTAGGTGTAGCTAAAAATTCTGTATTTAGTCATCAACTTGCTGAGACTTGCCAACTTTTATGCCAGCCATCTAGTAACTGTTCTATCATTAATATACATTTCAGGATAGTTGGGTGTTCTCAAGCCTTCAGGTTGTTTTTTACTTTATAGTTTTTATTGCGTTATAGATGAAAATATAACCAATACAATGAATATTTCAAGATAGTACAGCAAATAGCCTTTCTAAAAAGTAAATTACAATAACAGTTGGTTTAGCCATTAAAGGATTGGCTACTCCAACCTTTTTCATGCACCCCATGGGGCACTTACCCTGGATGAATTTCAACAAATGATCTCATTCATTTTCTTATGCCTTTTGGCTTATTAAAGTATTTCTTTAAAAGGGCAACTACCTTATAAACTATAATCATATCTCCGCAACTAATCTTCTAAAGAAAATCTCCAAACATTAAAAATTGGGACTGTAGAGGGATATATGTGCAAAATATATGATACTGAGCAAAATGTGCTGATGATGTGTATCTCCTTTAAAAGTAACCAAACAAAACTCTGTGATTTTAATGTTCTAGTATGAAACATTTATTTATTTTAGGGCAAAGCAAATCACAGTGTGAAAATGAAATGATTCACCACATACAATGCTCAGCTTCACATGCAGCTGGTAGGTGAAGACCATCTCCTCTGCAGTAAATCATTTCAATATAAATTGTCAGATACATATATTAATTAATTTAACTTTTAGCAGGACTCTGAAAATAAATCTGTTACCTTAAACAACTTACAAACTCTCAAACTTTTTTTAATAAATTTGAGTCATATTCTAAGGGGTCCTCCTTTTTGATAAAAGACCTACAAGGCTTCCACTTTACTTGTAAGGCATAGATAATCAGGTTCAATGTAGCATTTTGCTGCTCAACCCTACAGCATTACTGATCAGTTTAAACAATGCCAGCAATGCCTGCATGTATGCAGCAAAAGTACAAACATAATTTTGTCATGGCAGGATCATCACAATTGCTTCTGCTTTTTCTCTGCATTTCATACATAAACATGAAAATTAGAATGGTTTGGCATGTGGATCTGTATAAACTTTAATATGTTTCTTGCATCTACTTTATGTCAATGTTTAAAGCATGATAGTTTCAAGGGTAAATATTTGCCTCTTGAGAAATGTGAAATGTTAAGTAAAGTCCACATTAAATGATATCGCAAAATTTGAAATCTGAAGAATAAAGATGATGAATGTGTAACACTGTTGTTAGTTTAACTCTGCAGTTCATAAAGAGAATACATGGAAACAAGGTGGCTTACGTTTGTGACACACCTCTCCTTTGTAGCCTGTGAAATCACAGTTACAAACAAAATCATCCCACGATTGCATACACCTTCCATCATGCTCACACAGATTTGGGGTGCATCTAGAAAATTGAATTAAAAAAGGAGATTTGATTTATGTGATAAAATGCTTATTACTAATCCTGCCCCACTACTCAGTTTGTAAGTACCCCATCATTCCATTCTAGCCAGGGTATTAGTGTACTCATGGGTGGCTAGAAGACAGGGGAGGAAATTAACATCTGCAGACTTACCTCATGCAAAAAAAACTCCTACCAAGGAGCTGCCAGACCAAGGAGATAATCTCAGCAAAGTTTAAATTTTGTTAATGAGACTATGATGAAATATAGAGTTATATGGAATAACGTAAGGTGTTTCCATTGAGGGGTTGAGATGATGGCATATGGAACTCAAAGAACAAAGCTCAAGGGGTCCATGCTGTTATCTCAGCCTCGAGATGGAAACATAAGGCGAATTCTGTATGGCCACCTATATTTTTTTTGTTTTGTTATAGTGTATGGTTTTAAAAATGAAGAACAGAACACAAGTAATAGAGTTACTAAATTTGCTTACTGTAACAAGTTGTTTACTGCACCAGATGAAAGTGGTTTGGAATACTTGTGAAATGTTGATCTTTAACAATAAAGACAAACTGAAACCCTGATCAAATCTTGGGGTATTACAAATTGTGAAAACATCTCTATACCAGTAGTCCCCTCCTCCCCCAAAACAGCTATCATATCAGTGCAGCAAAGCAAAACATTTCAAACTTCTGTTTCTCTTGTAAGATTTAGCATCAGATCACTGCATAATTGTGGAGACCAGGAAATAAAAAACACACATTTTAAAGGGTTTTTTGTTTACCTGTCCTCATGTTCAAGACTGTTTCATGATTTTCCAGTGGCTGTTTCATTGCCTGCTACTGACATATAGTTTCATTTTGAACAGTGCTGATTTACACTAAGGCACAGTTCAGAAAGAGAAAGTGGCCGGTGGGACAGGACGCAAGGGGAACGCAGCTGCAGTTGATGACAGAACATGCACAAGAACTTTAGAACATGCAAAATTAGTTCAGAACATGCGTAACAAGGTTTTTGAGCTGCTTGATTTCAGTGCACAATAAGCCCTAACAATAGACTATAAATATATTGAGCTCATAAGTTCCTTTTTGGGAGGAGTTTTATAGAGCCGAGTTCTGCTGATGACAGCTGTTAACTTTTTGCTGGAAACTAGAAAACTTCTTTACAAATGATTTTATTTTTTCAGAGACCAACTGTTTTACATCAGGGGACACCCCAAACACTTCTGGTGCTCCCTCAACAAACTACTCAGCCATGATAGACCTGATAAATGTATAGCCCTCTCCACTGACAGTGGACTTGCTAATGACCCACAGATGGTGGCCAACCTCTTTAATTCTTTCTTTGGGGACCTGGACAAATTAAAATCCCCCCTTCTCCGTCCACCCCTTCCAGAACTCCATTCCCTCCACTGCACCCAGCTGACCCCCCCCCACAACACCCCTAATTTCTACTTTCAGTCCCTCTCATGCTCTGGCATGGTCCAGTACATCACAAAAACAATCCCAAACCATGTACCAGCCCATATGGTCTAGACTTTCACATCCTCAAACTCGCCATCCATCCCTTATCCATTCCCATCACCAACATATTCAATCACTCCCTATACTCCAGTATTTTCCCCAGCACCTGGAAAAGCACCCTCATTAAACCACTCCACAAATCAGGTCCTAAAAAATGACATTAGCAACTACAGACCCATCTCACTTCTAGCATCCCTCTAAAAACATTATCGAGAAAATCGTACTCGAACAGACCACTGACTTTCTTAATAAATACAGCATCTTAACAAGCTCTCAGCATGGATTCAGAGCACATCACAACACCAAGACTGTACTTGTGAATTTTACTCATGAAACTTACCAAGCCATTGATGATGGTCTAACACAGGCTCCATTTTTATAGCTGTCACTAAGGAATTTTACCTTGTCGACCATGGCATCCTCCTCAAAACCCTCACTCAATTGCACTTCTACAATTTCATAAACTGGGTTCACAACCACCTTAATCTCAGGACCCATAGAACCACAATCAAAGGGCACCTCTCTGACTCCCATCACATTAAATATGGAGTCCCCCAAGGCTCCATTCTTAGCCCTCTACTCTTTACCTTCATTGTAAATGCCCTTCCTGACATCTGCACAACCACCAAACTCATCCTCTATGCTGAAGATGCAGTCCTTTTCTGCTGTGACAATGACCCTTTCTTCCTCAGACATAAACTCCAATCTGATTTCAATAGATTCCACAACTGGTTCTCCACACATAGGTTGGTCCTCAATGCAAAACAACAAGAAACAAATCCATGGTTTTCTCTAGTATCAGGAAAAACACCAACTTTGATTTTGACCTCTCTGACAATGAAAGCAACCAAATTGAAAGGGTCCTCACATTCAGATACTTCAGGATCCTACTCGACAGCCACCTCAGTTTTGACAACCACATTCATTTCCTTATCTCTAAAGTGCACCAAAGACTTGGTATGCTGTACCGCGTTAGGCAATTCCTCACCCCCTACACTAAAGCTCATCTAGTTAACCCCCACCTCCTTCCCCTCTTTGACTATGGCTCTCTCATATACTCTCCCCCTTCACCCTCAAAACATTTTGACAGACTGAGATCCACCCATCACAGCATCATCAGGTTTGTCTCCGGTCTCCCAAGGTTAACACATCACTGCACCCTATACAGGACAGCGAACAATCTCTCTCTCTCTTGAGGACAGGCTCACTAGCAGAATCTGCACCTTCCTCTTCAAAGCCCTCAAGGGTCTTTTCTCCGAGAGTACCTTCTCCCTTATCTCATTGCCCTTCCAACCCCATTTCCTCAGACACCATGCCAACTGTTCCTTCACAATCCCACTCTTTCACACCTCTTATGGCCAATGCTCACGCGCCTACAGGGGCCCAAGACTCTTCAACACTCTCCCACTTCCCTTTACCCATTGCACATCTGTCACTAGATTCAAAAGCAGTCTTACTAAATTTGTACTCAACGAATTCCAATGCAACTGCTCCTAACCCACTCCTTTTGTACATGATTGTAAATTTCCAATCTATTAATTAATTCCTATCATTTTGTACAAAACATTTGTACTCTTGTTCTTATAACTGTACTCTTCATGCTCTCTTAATTGCTGTATTATATTGCTGTATTGTATTGCTGCTCATTTCCTTTGCCTCCTCCCCCATTATTTTGTTACACTGGACGCTTGTGAAAATGGGCAGTATTGCTCACGTACCTTTCAGTATAAAAATAAATACAATAACATAAATAAATAAAGATGGATCAGTGGAGGGATGGCCTGTCGGCACAGCAGTAGCAGTACTACTTGCAATGCCAGTGACCCAAGTTCAGGAACATGCTCAGGTCATTGGGGAATGGCTGGAGAAGGGAGAATCAAGCATCCCAGAAGACACTCTCCTTCTCCAGGGAGGGAGGATTCTGCTTTCCACTGTGATACTGTCACCTGGGTGACCACAGGTGGTAGTATGGCTGGAGACAGATAAGGAAGGGGGGAACACTGTGGATGTTGGCATGTGGATGCACACACAGCATCCACGGACATGCCTTGACATCACTGCACATAACATCCCAGGTGGTGGAAACAAGGAAAGAGGCCCAGCCCCAGCATCTCCATAATGATGGCCCTGGTAAACCTGGGTCTCTGCCTCCCCAGCACAGCACTGGCTGACGAAACTGAATGTCTGGGGGTGTCCCCCCTATCCTGACCCTGCCTGGGGGTTAAACCAAGGCTCCATGGAGGTAAGTGGCCATGGCTGGGGCAGGCAGGGGGCTTGGGAGGTGCCCAAAGGCCCTGAGGAGCAGGAGAGGCTGGAGAATGGGGCATAAACAGTAAGTTAAAAAAAAGGATGGATCATTGGCAGAAGAGCAATGCACTGAGCTATCATCAGGGAGATCAATGTCTTCATAGTGGTGGAACACCCCAGATCAGTTAAATGAAAGCGGCCCCTACCATATGGTACAGGAACACAGTCTCCCACAGTGAGTATAGGATAGCCCCTCACCTGCCATCACACCTAAGGAAAAGTGTGGTTAGGTGGCTATTCTATGCACCCCCTTCTTTGAGATAGCTACTTTCCATAAAGATGGTCAGGTGGTCATCTTGACAGAAGTAATGTATGGGCATCATGTGATCAATTGGGCTCTTTTGGCCTAAAAATGACTGAAAGTGCACCACTATAACATATTTTATGTGAATATTATACATTTCTTAGACCAAATCAAGCAAATCATAATTATAATTTCTTTATAACATTGTTCTACACCATTCTGATTTACCTGTCTGTTATTCCACACGTGTTAAACATGACTTTTGAGAAGTTGGCGTATCTTTCCAGCCTAAGCCACTTCTCTTCTCTTAGGTCAATAAGCCTGTCGTCTACACTGATTTCCTGCATGCAGCCATGAAAGGCACTCAGTTTAGAGCTGCAGACTGAACCATTCACTTGCCTGGGGCACCCTGAAACAAGAAACATTGGCTAAATAAGGGTTTGAAACTCACTATAGACAATACAAGGGGACCCCATTTTAGGATCACATTATGTCACATAATAGGTATCCCTAGCAGTGACATAGGATGATAAACTTTACATCTTAGCATTTCTGAGGTTTCAATAGCATTAGTATACAGTCTTCCCATTTTTTTCTTTTTTATTCTTTTTCCCTCCTGGTTGCGGTCTGAGGAGCCTCTCTCGGGCATCCAGCTGGATCCTGCCCTGCCTGAAGTCCCCCTGACCAAACCTCCTCTCTCCTCCCCCCTCATCTTGCAGCTGGCACCCCCGGCTTGGCCGCCCCTCCTCATTGGGTGCACTTGCACACATAGACTCCAACTGCGAGTGGGGGTCCCTGATGGAGGAACCTGAATGTCAGCCAGGATGGCCCCAGCAGTGGGCATGGGGGCTGGTGCCATTGCCTACCCCAAGGACCAGGTTTTTCCATGTTCTGCAGTCTCTCCCCCCGGTGCGTGGTGCACACCCCAACGCACTGGCACACGGCAACCCTGCCTGCGTCGGCCATGCTGATACATGCTGCCTGGTTCACTGTAGTGCCCCCCAGTCTCCACTGGGGGCCGCTGGCTCACCAGGCCAACCCATCCCCTCAGTCCTGGGGAGGAGAGCACCATGCAGGTGCTCAATCCTCAACCCTCCCCTGCCGACCCCCAGCGCCTGAGTCCGCTCCTGAACTCAGATCACCAGTGTAGCATGAGGTGTGGCATCCAGAACCTCAACCCTCAGCGCCACCAGGCCAGCAGTCTTCCCATGTTAAGGTTACTAAAGTGATATCATTGCTGTGACTGCCGTTTTGAATGCTGAGGTTGTAGAAGCACATCCTGAGCTGACCTTCTGAAGATATGATATAGTTTTTAAAGAATCCCACAATATGAACATCAGAGCCATTGTTTTTTGAGCTACTCCAGAGATAATTGACTCAGGAGGATACCAGGTACATAACCATGATGCTATCTGAAAAAGTCAGTGAGCCTTGACCTGTTTAGGCAGATATGATAACTAGTAGTGGAGGCCTGCAAAATGCAGTGAAAGCTGCAGACGTAGGCAAACTGAGAGAGCAACAATAATGGATGGACAGATTGATAGACAGACAGATGAATGACAGACAAAGAGTGATCAACACACATTTCATTCTTATCTCATGCTAATACTGTAAGTACTGTTAGCTGTTCTCAGTGATGTACATGGGGACATATAGAACAAGGACTCAGTGCAAAAAAGGGGATTGAAGTATGACATTTTTCACTCTAAACTATCAGCAGCCTAGTAGTACTGTCAACAGTGATAGCAACCATTGTAAATAATAATATCTAAAATACGGTCCTGGTTCATTTGGAATGGTATCCGCCCCAATATTCTTTGCCAGTGTTTGTTTTGTTAAAAAGACATTATTATCATTACTTTTACTACTCTGTGTTTGCCTTTTCCCTTTTCTGTGTTGTTTACTGTTTTCTATTTGTATGGTGTCTGTACATTTTATGATGTCACTTCCATTTTCCACATGGCGCAGTGAGTAGCACTGAACAGTGGAACTGACATGGCAAAATGTCCAGGAAACATAAAAACAGAGCGCATTATAAAACCAGCACTGTGAATACTGTGACCTGCTGCACAATCTGCCATTATGTGAAGCTGGACATGTGCAGAGGAGGATTTGCGTGAGGTTTGTCTTTCATTTTCATTTTTAACACAGAATTACTGCTTTGAAATGCCTTACTGTGTCTTATAATAACGTTAAGGTGTAGTTTACAGTCCCACCCCCATGGCGAACCACAACTTTAGCCCAAGTGGTTTTGTACTCAAAGGGAGAGATTACCCTGTAGTATCCCCTCAGCATGCCTTACCACAGAAGTATTCAGTGAGAATGGAATTGGCTGTGTCTGTCCCCTCTACTTGGGCAACCTAGCACCATGAATCCTGAAGGCAGTAACTTAACTCTAAGCATTCAACTAAAGGGAAATCACCCCAACTGGGAGGTTAGAGTTTTCCTTTGACTTTCATGCTTGCCATCTCAAGGACCACCACTAGAGGTCTCTGTAGCTATTACTTGGCTTAGCTTTGACTCTTTTGTTCACAGATTTAAAGCAGCAGTATTTGTAGGTCGGCCAAAACAAATTCGTCATGTTTTTTAGATAATATATTTCTGACATACAGTGTATTCCAGATGTATATAAACACTCTGGACAGCTGAAATCCATGCATACATCCGAATTTACACACAAATGGAATTTGGTTTTCTGTATGTAGTTTCAGTATGGCAGTGTAATAAAAGCACTCTCAGTACAGGGTGACTCTTTTGTTATTATTTATTAATGCATCTGTCACTAAAAAAATACAAATAGTACAGTACTTTATTGAGTACAATTGAAAAACAAAGATTTAAAAAAGTTATAATACTTAAGATTTGAAAACAGAAACTGTATGAACAAATGTCATGTTATGACTGTTGACTGCTGTCTGGATTGTGCTTAAAAAACTCTGTCAACAGAGTCTGTTTACAGTTTCAAGCAGGCAGTGCTGAGATGAGGTGCTCGAAGTTGTATAGCTATGTTAAATCATTCTTCTCTCTTGTAGTCACATACAGCCACATCTCTCTCATTATCGACCACACCCTTTCTGTGGATGGTGGGGGTTCATTGGGCATTGATGACAAGCAAACTAATGTTAAATGTGGGGGCCTATGCACCCCGCACCCACTTTTGCAGGGGCAAACCCACTGCACCACCCATATAAATATAATCAACTCCGGGGGGGGGGCAGATACAAAACAGGGGGGATACCAGGGCTGAGGCAACAGACCAGAAAACAAAATTAATCAGCAACCTCCACAGAGTTGCAAAATAATGTCCACAGGCAGTCCCGAACCCAGGACTGTCAGCACTGCAGGCAGCATCTACACCTGCCATGCCAGGCGACCAGCTTGGCAGCAGCAGGCCACACTGATGTACTTAACCTGCACCAGCACATACAGCTCAGACATCCGCCGTCGCTATGGTGTTCCACTTCCTGCGCTATTCCAACATCCTCGCTACTCTTGCACCATGGCTACTATGACAACCACGCAAACTGAGTGGCTCCTATTCCAGTCACTCAATTTGGTTCGCTGTTATAATGGACTACCTTTAATGCATTCATAGTGGGTTTTGCCAGAGAGGAGGAACTTTTTCAATCTTCAAAACCCAATATCTCAGTTTAGGAATAAAATACAATGAAAAAAAAATGGCCAGACTGATATTTTTGCCAGAAATACATTAGTACTAAAACAAATGAAGTAGCTAATGAACTATGTGTATGCTAACAACTACTGCAGCTTTATGTATTAGATGGCACTGCTTTGCAAATATTGCCATTTCCTTGCATTCAGTACTACCCTACCTTTTTTACGACAAAGTATACCATATCCTCATCACCAGGAGTATTATGTCTGCCTAATCTTCTTGGCCAGACACACCTCCAGCCCTTACTGGTAATCAAACGTGAGACTCTGAGTCATGAAGGCAGCAGCTCTCCCCATTCAGCTGATGGGAGATTCCCTAAGGCTGGGAGGTTTAAGTGCTCCTGTGGACTTTTATACTTGCTAGCTCATGGACCACTGCTAGAGGTCCCTATTGCTGTTACAATTCTTCTGCTGTGCTTTGACTAATATTCACAGCTTACAGTACTAGGTGGCAGCGTCTTGCACAGAGGGCCTTTTTCGCACATGCAACGAATCTACAAAGTGGACACAGTGGAAGTTAAAATGTGTAGCCTAAGAGAGGATACCATCGCAAAGCAGAAACAAAAGAGTATGATAAGTTATTAAACATGTTTTCTTAGCAGCTAAAAGTTTCAATCAGAACGAAACCCAAAATGAAGGATGTCTATGGCAGCACTGGTCATCACACTGCCAGCTGGAAGAGTGGGTTCTTGAATGAATAGCAAAATCCCACCCTAAGACCAGCTGAGGCCCATGCACGTATTAGATATGTAGTGTTTGATGGCAGGGGAGGGAACAAGATCACAGGTTATCTAGTATTTACACCCCCATGCTCACTAATTCTGGAGTAAAAATGGCATTAGATGCAAACTAAATTAGTCACTTACCCACTGTACTGACTGAAAGAATCAGGCAGCCATGGGGGTCTGGATTGTCAAGACAGGGAACATATGAAAGGTGGGGGAATAGAAAATAATAGGAGATATTCAAGGGCTGTGTTGGCCTTGGAAATCCAAAACTGAAAGCCATAGCGACAGAAAATGGTGTTATACAGTATATTATAGCTTTGGTAATGTCACTTCCAGCTTCATTTGGAAAAAGCAGATGAACTCTGTTTCTGCTGCAAAAAAGTTTAGCGAACAATTTCCTGTGTCTGTGATTTCCTGATTACTTCTTACCACTGAAAAAAGTGCAGTTTTGCAATTATGCATATTGTCCTTGGCAGGAAAAGTAAAGTCACACGTACAATAAAACTCTTTTCCTGTTTCCATAGCCCAAACTGCTACTTAGAGATGTTGCAGAGCTTCACTTTGCAAACAAAGTTCTGGCGAAGTAGCAAAAATCACCTTCACAAAACACTTTGGTAAGTTCTCACTTTCCAATATGTTTTCCTGGGGAAGCGGCACTTTTCAGGCAAAGACAGGTGAAATTACAACTGTGCTGGTGAATTTGCTTGACTTCACTTGAAAAAGTGTCACTTTGCATGCTGAAAAAATTTCACGAAGTTGACACTTTGCAAAGTTAGCAAACGTTGCAAATTAATTCATAAAGTGCAATTTGCCAACTTCCCAGGTCTCTACTGCTATTAGACCTGAAGGCCTGTGTGGGTCTTGAAAGCTTATGTACTATAATAGCTACTTGCAATTTATCTGTTGGTCCAGTAGAAGGTATCACACTATTCAACAAGTTCAGCACCATTGCTATCAAGTGTTGAAGTAAAATGTCAATAATACAACCAATTTAAAACTAATTTTAGCTTACCTCCAAAATAGTATTTGTCCCCCGTCTGAAGCCGGAAAGGACTAGTAAATTTAAATGGTGTGTCTTCTTTATTGTCAATGATGATAGTCACTAACCCTTCTCTGACATCCAAGTCAACTGAGTGCCAAAATCCATCATTCAACAAGTGGCCTGCCAAATTTAAGGTAATCATTAACTTAGAAAGGTAGAAAGAAAGACAGACAGACATAAACACATAGGCAGAACAAGCTTATCAGTTTCTGAATATTAAATCATTAAAGCATAACCAGAATCCCCTATGAATGCAGGCAGAAATTACTACATAGATTGCTATATTCAAACAAGCCATTTGTCAATGCCGAATGTTGATTACGTTGGTGTGTTGAGCTCGCTCACTGCCCCTCTGTCACTCGCTCAGTCTGTGTCTCATAGATACATAGATACATAGATACATAGACAGTGTCGGCAGATAAGGGCCTATGGCCCACCTAGTCTGCCCATTTGAGCTTGTAAGTTCAGTTTGTTTTCCTAGAAGTCTATTTCCCTTACCCTGACCTCTAGAATTCCTTTATGTCTATCCCATGCATTCTTAAATCCTGTGATTGTTTCAGCCCCCACCACTTCCTCTGGCAGGGTGTTCCACTTGTCCACCACCCGCTTGTGAAGAAATTCTTTCCATGTTTCCTCTGAATCATCCTCCTCCACTTCATCCCATGCCCTCTAGTCCTGAAACATCTTTTCGCTTAAAAATAGTGTTTTCCTGCACCCTGTTCCTCCCTGTAAGATACTTGTATGTCTCTATCATATCCCCTCCCGCCTCTCCTCCAGGGAGTACATGTTCAGTTCCTTCAACCTGTCTTCATAGGACTTGTGATGCAATCCATGCACCATCTTTGTTGCCCTCCTCTGAACCTTCTCTACCCTGTCTATGTCCTTACGTAGGTATGGTCTCCAGAACTGTACACTGTACTCCAGGTGGGGCCTCACTAGTGTCTTGTATAGCGGAATTATGACCTCCTTTTCCTGCTGGTGATGCCCCTGCCTATACATCCCAGCATCCTATTTGCTTTACCTGATGCCTTGTCACACTGTTTCCCTACCTTGAGGTCATCAGAGATGACAACCCCAAGATCCCTTTCCTGCTTGGTGCATGCTATATCCTCACCCCAACTGATATTGTGCCTGGTTTTTGTGCCCCATATGCATTATCTTGCACTTTTTGCATTGAATTTCAACTGCCAAACCCTTGACCATTCTTCAAGTTTCTGCAGGTCCCTTCTCATTCTGTCTACACCCTCTGGTGTGTCTACTCTGTTACAGAGCTTTGTGTCATCAGCGAACAGTGAAATTCTGCCTTCTAGATCCTGTGCAATGTCACTGATGAAGATGTTGAATAGGACCGGTCCCAGCACTGATCCCTGTGGTACCCCACTGGTCACTCTTCTCCTCTGTGGAGTGACAGCCATTTACCACCACCCTCTGTGTCCTGCCACCCAGCCAGCTACTCTACCCACCACACTACTGTCCTGCCCACACCCATATTCCCTGCCTCTTTGTTCCCACTTTTGTATAAGGGGACTACATCTGCTGTCCTCCAGTCTTTGGGTACTCTCCTGTTTCCAGTGATTGGCTGAACAGGATAGCCAGAGGTTCAGCCACCACCTCTCTTAGTTCTTTAAGGACCCTGGGTGCACCCCATCTGGCCCCATTGCTTTATCAGCTCTTATTACTTCCAGTTCCTTCAGGACCCTTTCTCGTGTAAGGACTTGTGTCCATTTCTGCACCATTCTCACCCCTTGTACTCCCTTCAGACCCATTACCCCCCTCTTCCTTAGTAAAGACTGAGCAGAAATACCTGTTCAATATGTTAGCTTTACTGTTGTCATCCTCCACGCGGCTCCCATCCTCCCCCTTCAGTCTCACTGTCCCTCCCTTTGTCTTTCTTTTTTCACTTATGTACCTGTAAAATGTTTTGTCCCCTTTACCCACTGATTTTGCAATGTGTTCTTCGGTCTGAGCTTTGGCTTCCCTTACTGACTTCCCTGCCTCCCTTTGTTTCTCCTGGTACTTCTCCCTATCCCCTTCTGCCTGTGTCTTTTTGTATTGCCTGAATGCAATCTTTTTGGCTTTTACTTTTGCTACCTCTTTGGAATACCATAATGGTCTCCTCTTCCTTTTCCTCTTGCTAACCTGCTTAATGCATAATTCTGTTTCTTATAATCCCCATTTTAAATACTGCCCACTGTTCCTCAACCCCTGATTCCTGTCCCATTCCCCTTAATGCCTCTTTCAAGTATCTCCCCATTTTCCCAAAGTCTGCCCCCCTAAAATCCAGGATACGTGTTTTTGTGTGGTTTGGTTCTGCTCTTTCTGTGATTTCAAACCACAATGACTGGTGGTCACTGTTACCCAGGTGCTCCCCCACTGTTACCCCCATCACACTGTCCCTGTTTGTGAGCACAAGGTCCAGTATTGCCTTCTGCCGATTTGGTTCCATGACCAGTTGCTTGAGGAAGGCACCCTGAAGGGAGTCCAGGATAAATCTGCTCCTAGTTGATGCTGCTGCTGGGATGCTCCAGTCCACGTCTGGTATATTGAAGTCTCCAACCAGTACTACCTCACCCTTGTCTGCCATCCTTTGGATGGCTAGCATCAGCTCTCATCTGTTTCTTCCTCCTGGGCTGGTGGTCTATAGACCACACCTGTGCGATGGCTGGCCCCATTTTCCTTTCCAGCTTAACCCACAGTATCTCTCCCCATTTTGTTCCTCCTGGATCTGTGTGGCCTTATGTCATTTTTCATACAGTGCCACCTCCTCCCTTCCTGCCTGCTCTGTCTCTTCTGAATATGTTGTAGCCAGGTATGGCCATCTCCCAGTCATGGTTATCATTACACCAGGTTTCAGTGATGGCCACAATGTCCAGGTCTGACTGTACCATGACAGCCTCCAGATCTTCCATCTTGTTGCTAAGGCTCCTGGCATTTGCACACATGGCTTTCCATGATTTGACCTCCTAGACTGCTTCACTGTTCTACTCCAGCCCTTCCTTGGTTGTCATTTATCCCTGGTTCTCCTTGCTGTCTGCCCTTCTGCTGAATTTTGCCCCTTTTCTGCTTATCCACCTTTTGGACACTAATCTCCATCTTTTGCACACTGCTTTGCAGAGATAGCCCACCTCTGGTTCACTGGTTCCACTGCTAGCTGTGGGGTGAGCAAGTAGGTACCATCCTTGCTGGCCTGCCACCCCTTTGCTAGTTTAAATGCTTGTCAATGTAGCATTTAAACTTATCATTGAGTGCTTGATCCCTCCAGGATGGATGCAGGCCGTCAGGCTGAACAAACCTCCATCCCTCCAGGTGGGTCCCCAGTCACCAATGAATCAAACCCTTCCTCACAGCACCAGTTCTTCAACCATGAGTTAAAGTTTCTGGTGCATGCACCTATGCTCTCCTTGCCTCTCACAGGTAGTACTTTGAGAAAGTGACAGAAGTAGCTACTTGCTTGAGACCCTCCCCAGTTTCCTAAACTCTTCCTGAACTTCCTTTGGCTCCCCATTTGCCAAGTCATTAGTACCTAGGTGGATAATGACATCCAGCTCACCCTCCCGTCTTGCCTTCCCAGTGATCCCCAGTATCTTCCTTCCATCCCTCCATGCCGTGGCACCTGGTAGGCACCTCCCTGTCCTCCCCCTTCTGTGTTCCTAGCTGTATCCCTCTTACGATGGAGTCCCCCACCAGGATTCGCTTCCTCCTCCTCTGGGGTCCACTGCTTTCCCCACTGAGGTCACCTCCTTGGCTAACCTCCACATCCTTTCCTTCCACTTCTCTGGGTACCTCTATTTGGTTGTTCTCATTTGCCAGTGTGGCATATGAGTTCTTGAGAGGAATAGGATCTGGGATGTGCCTCTGCCTGACTGCTCTAACCCTCCCTGAGCCCACTGTCATCCAAGTGCTCCTCGCTCGGCATCCTTTGAGGCAGCTGCATTGGATTGGGTGGTCCCTGGATAGGGGTGATGGTACTCCTGACCCAGTTTACTTCCACTCTGAGTCTGGCTACCTCATCCCGCAGTCCAGAGAGATGCATGCAGATAGGGCAGCACCTCAGTGTCCAGAAGGTCTGCCTGAATATGGCTGCCCCACAGCCACTGCATTGCACCACTCCCCACATTATACTGCAATTCCACTACTTCTCTGCTACTGAAGCTCTCTTAGTTCTCTTTTTATTTATTTACAGTACTAAAAATCCTGTAACTGATCCTCAGATATATATATTTTTTTTAAGGAAAAAGAAACCAATAAATAAATAAATGAGTCAAAACACTTGTCGTGCTGAGGGTGGTCTTCTTCCCCCTTATGCCCCTCCTACTTCACACCTCTTACTATACCCTGTGTTTAGCTCCTGTCAATCAGATTTATCAGGGCATATAATTAAGAGTTGGGGAAGGGTGGAGCAGGGCAAAATTTGCAGCAATTAAAGACAGCACAGAATTACACCACCACTATGTTTTAAATTTTCAACAGCCCAAAAACAATTATAAGTAAAGACAACACAGAAAGAAAGTATAGTGTCACTACAAGCCTACAATCTAAGTTTAAAAGAAAAATACCATTTACCAGTTACTCTAAAGCACTGAATTGAATATGTTTCCTTCCTTCACCTTCTGGCTTCTTCTGAGAAGATGAACCTCTGTTTGCTGCTTTAACTGTGACTAAGCCCCACCTCCAGTTATCACGTAGCTGAGGTCAGAGGCCAGACAATTAACACCCTTCACCCAGCTACAGGACAGTCAGACAAGCCAAGATAAAATTTGCAGCAATTAAAGACAGCACAGAATTACACCACCACTATGTTTTAAATTTTCAACAGCCCAAAAACAATTATAAGTAAAGACAACACAGAAAGAAAGTATAGTGTCACTACAAGCCTACAATCTAAGTTTAAAAGAAAAATACCATTTACCAGTTACTCTAAAGCACTGAATTGAATATGTTTCCTTCCTTCACCTTCTGGCTTCTTCTGAGAAGATGAACCTCTGTTTGCTGCTTTAACTGTGACTAAGCCCCACCTCCAGTTATCACGTAGCTGAGGTCAGAGGCCAGACAATTAACACCTTTCACCCAGCTACAGGACAGTCAGACAAGCCAAGATAAAATTTGCAGCAATTAAAGACAGCACAGAATTACACCACCACTATGTTTTAAATTTTCAACAGCCCAAAAACAATTATAAGTAAAGACAACACAGAAAGAAAGTATAGTGTCACTATAAGCCTACAATCTAAGTTTAAAAGAAAAATACCATTTACCAGTTACTCTAAAGCACTGAATTGAATTTGTTTCCTTCCTTCACCTTCTGGCTTCTTCTGAGAAGATGAACCTCTGTTTGCTGCTTTAACTGTGACTAAGCCCCACCTCCAGTTATCACGTAGCTGAGGTCAGAGGCCAGACAATTAACACCCTTCACCCAGCTACAGGACAGTCAGACAAGCCAAGATAAAATTTGCAGCAATTAAAGACAGCACAGAATTACACCACCACTGTGTTTTAAATTTTCAACAGCCCAAAAACAATTATAAGTAAAGACAACACAGAAAGAAAGTATAATGTCACTACAAGCCTACAATCTAAGTTTAAAAGAAAAATACCATTTACCAGTTACTCTAAAGCACTGAATTGAATATGTTTCCTTCCTTCACCTTCTGGCTTCTTCTCCCGGTGCTGCAGGCTGCTCTTTTGTACTGGGCTCCTGCCTGCATTGGCACCTTTGTTCTGCCTACAAAGAAATGCGCAGCTGTCCCAACAGAGCTCCGTTGAGGTGGCTCACTCCCCCTCTCTCACTCGCTCATTCTGGTTCTCCTGGTGCTGCAGGCTGCCCTTTTGTACTGGGCTCCTGCCTCTGTTGGAGGATTTTTCTGCCCACAAAGAAATCTGCAGCAGTCCTGACACAGGTCTGTTGAGTCTGCTGACTCTCCCTCTCTCACTTGCTCATTCCGTTTCTGCTGGCGCTGCAGGCTGCCCTTTTCTATTGGGTTCCTGCCTGTGTTGCCACCTTCGTCTGCCCACAAAGAAATTTGCAGCGGTTACAATAGAGTTCCATTGAGCTCGCTCACTCCCCTTCTCTCACTCGCTCATTCTGGTTTTCCCACCAATGCAGGCTGCCCTTTTGTACTGGCCCCTGCATGCATTGCTGCCTTTTTCTGCCCACAAACAAATCTGCAGCAGTCCCAACAGAGCTCCGTTGAGCTCACTTACTCCCCCGCCCTCACTCGCTCATTCTGTGTCTCCTGCCACTACAGACTGCCCTTTTGTACTGGGCTCCTGCCTGCATTGGCAGCTTGTTCTGGCCAGAAAGAAATCTGAAGCAGTCCTGACACAGCTCCACTGAGCTCGCTCACTCCCCCTCTCTCACTCACTCATTCCGTTTCTGCTGGCACTGCAAGCTGGCCTTTTGTACTGGGCTCCTGCCTGTGTTGCCACATTTTCTGCCCACAAAGAAATCTGTAGCAGTCACAATACAGCTCCGTTGAGCTTGCTTACTACCGCACTGTCACTCACTCGTCTGTTTCTTTTGGCGCTGAAGGCTGTGCTTGTGTACGGGACTCCTGGCTGCATTGGCACCTTTGTCTGTCCACAAAGAAATCTGCAGCTGTCCCGACAGAGCTCCGTTGAGGTCGCTCAGTCTCCCTCTGTCACAAGCTCATTCTGTTTGTCGTGGTGCTGCAAGCGGCCCTTTTGTACGGAGTTCCTGCCTGCATTGGCACCTTTTTCTGCCCACAAAGAAATCTGCAGCAGTCCTGATAGAGCTCCATTGAGCTCACTCAGTCCCCCTGTCTCACTCACTCATACTGTTTCTCCCACCGCTGCAGGCTGGCCTTTTCTACTGGGCCCCTGCCTGCTTTGACACCTTTTTCTGCCCACAAAGAAATCTGCAGCAGTCCTGACAGCTCTCCAGTGAGTTTGCTCACTCCCCCTTCCTCACTCGCTCTCTCGTTCTGTTTCTCCCAGTGCTGCAGGCTGCCCTTTTGTACTGGGCTCTTGTGTTGGGGCCTTTTTCTGCCCACAAACAAATCCGCAGCAGTCCCGACAGAGCTCAGTTGCGCTCGGTCACTCCCCCCCACCCGTTCAATCTTAATCTGCCCCAAACACTGATTTACCACATCAACCATGCTATTCTCTGGCAGGAGTGCAAAAACATATTTTAGCCAGGATGTAAAAAATGACAACTGTACTGTTCATAAGGAGGTGTGAAAAGCTGCCACTTTTGAAAATGTGGCATGAAAATATTACAAATTTGTGAAGTTACAAGGGGGTGTGGAAAGTGTGCAATGCACACTTGTAACACAGTCATTTGATGGGCTATCATCACCAAATTTTCAACATAGGCATTTTGGGACCTCTGCTCATGAACAGTATCACTGTCATTTTCTTAATCTGTCCCGGATAGTGATTTCCCACCGCGACCACTCTATTCTGCACCAGAAGTGCGAAAACACATTTCAGCCAGAATGGGAAAAATGACAGCTGCACTGTTCATAAGTAGGTGTGGTAAAATGGCAATGTTGAAAATCTGGAGTGAAAATATTATAAATTCGCAAAGTTACGAGAGCATGTGCAAACTGCGCAACGCACACTCGTAATACAGTCATTTTATGGAGTATAGTTACCAAATTTTCAACATAGCCATTTCAGGACATCTACTCATGAACAGTGTCACTGTCATTTTCTTAATCTGTCCTAAAAACTGATTTCTGACAGCGACCATGCTATTCTGCGCTGGAAGTGTGAAAACACATTTCTGCCAGTATGTGAACAATGACAGCTGTACTGTTCACAAGGAGGTATGACAAAATGCCAATGTTGAAAATCTGGCATGAAAATATTGCAAATTCACAAAGTTACGAGCGTGCATAGCAACTACGCAGCGCACACTCGTGAAACAGGCATTTTGTGGATTTTTTCCACCAAATTTGCAACATAGGCTTTTTGAGAGCCCACCTCATGAACACTGGCACTGTCATTTCATTAATCAGCCCTGAAAGGTGATTCCATACAGTGACCACAAAATCACCTTTTGGGGCAGATTAACTCCATGACAGTTCAAGAATTCATGAGGAAGGGTCCCAAAAACCCCATGTTGAAAATTTGGTGCAAAAATTCCCAAAAATGCCGAGATATACACTAAAGTTGAAAACCCTCTTTATTCCATTATACAGCTTACCAGCATTTCCTCAGTTCGTGGTCGGCGCTGAAGAGTGCAGATGTGTTCCCGTCCACGAAGATCGTCGTGCCGAGCTCCGGAGATAAGTATGAGGTTAGGGGGTGTGGGGAGGCAGGGTGCACTGTGGGTGGGTGGGGGGCAAGGAGACTATGAGGGACAGTTTCCTTTTTTGCAGGGGAAAAAAAAACAAAAGACGTCGCGGGACCGTTTTTCCCTTTACAGGGTCATGTGGCACACTGGGGTGGGCTCTCAGCATGCCACCAGAGGCTTTCTTTTGGGGGGGCCAGCAGTAGCCAACAGGGGATTGGGTACCCCTGTTGACACACAAAGGAGGGGTTATCATTATGCCGACGGGGATTGGGGACCCCGTCGGCAGGATAAAAGAAGGGGGGTGTTAGAGAATGCCGATGGGGATTGGGGTCCCTGTCAGCAAATAAACATAGTGGGGGAGTTATATTGTTTGTGAACATGGCGGCAAGCCTCCACCATGTTCACAAACAATATCAGTCTTCCTAGATCCCACCCTGCAATGACGGGTCGCTCCCTCAATGCAGAGGATGGCTGATGCTGCAATGACAATGCGGCCCCTGATTGCAGCAGCATAATTATCACAAGTTGGTGCCAAGGTTCCAAACTTGTGTCACCAGCAGCGTACAAGGGGATTGGGGGACGCGGGACAAGCCTTTGCAGGCTGTGGGGGCATTGGCCACAACAGTGCCGTGCCTCCATAGCCTGCTTCTGAGAAAGCTGCCGCAATATGTTTCTTGTGCTGCGTGCAATCAACATAAAAATGAACTAATCATGTTGAATATAATCTCCTTTTTGAAAGCAGTGGACAAAAAGAAAAGTGCATTGTGAATTTGAATTAATTATGTGTCCTTTTATAGTTTTTTTACGGTATTGCAATTTTGTATGCATTGATTTTAAGTATTTTGTAATTACAGTTTTATCTTATCAAACAAACATGAAACATGAAATAATGCATAACCTGGGGTTGGCATGCAATCAAGCAATCTAACTCTAGCGGGCTATGAGGCACTAGGCAATCTTACCTTCGGAGGACCTTAACGACATTATGGAACTAAAATATACATATTTTTTTTAATCAACATTTTATAGTTTAAATAAAAAGGAAAGAAACCATGTGCCCTAACTAGGAACTGAACCCAGGTTGCTGGAATACCATCCACAGGTTCTTCCCAAATGAGTGATCAGGACCACTCAGCTTGCCTGTGCTTCCCACAGTCACTTTCTTTATTAGACTGCAAATGCAGAAGCTTAGCACAATTAGGACACAAATTATTTATCTGTGCAGTATTGGCCACTGTTAAGCATTTGAAATACAAATTGCCATGAGAAAGAAATAATGGATCTAACTGGGAAGTGAACCCAGGTCCCCAGAACACCATCCCGATGCTCTTCTTTCTGAGCAATCAAGTCCACTAGGCTTGTTTGCCATTCCCAGAGTCTGAGGTAGGAATTAGTCATTGATCCAGCACTAACCATTGTGAAACATTATAACGATAAAGAAACAAAATAAATAAGTAAGAACTTAGCCATAAAAGGGCATGCAGCTATGTTACAATTATTGCACCCTCCTGAATTGTTGTGAGGCATGAGGCATAACTAAGTGCCTTCAACCTTCTGGGAAATGTGGGAATTTAAACATTACTGCACACACTGTATTGGTGTGAACATTTTTTTTTCTCATGAAAAAAAGAGTTGCTTTTTTGATTAACAGGTGACCATGTGGTAATGTAACAATTACTCACAGTCACCTGATATGGCTCAGCCAATCACTGCCCTATGTTAAGTCCTGCCATTTTGTAATGTAAATTAACTGGTAACTGAATTACCAGTTAATCCATTAGGCAGTGACTTATTCCTAGCTGCAGGATTTGTGCCTGGGCAAAAAACTTGTATCTGGGACTGCAGTGTTAAAAACCCAGGTCATCATGGCTCACCAAGCCCTAGCTCTGGGAGGTCAGTACACACCTCACCAACAACTGCTGTTCCAGAATTAAACAGCTTTTCAGTGTGCTGTGTGGGCTCATCAGGGATTGACTCACTCTCTGCACCCTAAGAGCGAGACATGTTGCTGAGCTGAGCTGGTAGATAATCTCCACTGATGCACATTGATATCTACATGTTTATCTTCTTCATACATCACGTCATGAAATTAAACTCTAGCAAAATCAGAAAAAGCAACTGCTGTTACGAAAAAGCTTAAGAAGTGTCCAGTGCTGTTGTGTACCTGCGGCAAATTCCGATCGTTTTAACCCAGGCTGTACGATTGAGATATTGATCTGGCCTTCACTCAGGCCCATTTCCAGTGAGCCCAGTCCATCTTCAAAAGTAGTGAACAGCAATAATCCTGTTGTATCCCAAGATCGAAACTGAAGGCTAACAGCCACCTTGCTTCTCCAGGCTGTCCCTCCAATCAGCAGAAAGTTGCTACTACCTGCAAATGATACTGGAAAGACAGGCACATCTCTGCAGGAGAAATCAACGTTCCCCTAAAAATAAAGCACGATATGATGAAACATTAAGTAATAGAAACATTTTCTCAGTCAATCAGAACTCGTCTCTAGTAGTCATTTAAAGGGACACTGTTAAATTGTAGCTGATTTTTTTGCCCCATTGCAAAACTATACCTGCAGACACATGTACTACTAATAATTATAAGCACAGTCCATGACTGACATTAAAATCGGTAATTGTACAGGTCTTTCCTATGTTTTACATAATTACCATCCAGACAGAAACTCCCCGTGCTTACACTAGCAACATGGCACTGAAGTACCTCCAAATTCATGCATGTAACAGGATTGCTGTTTCTCGAGTTATGTGAAAGAAAGGGATTTTCTAAGAGACGGCAGTTCCCTGAGTACCACAAAGCTAGTGCTGTCCTAAAACGAGCACTCTATAATGTTTTATTTACTGTTTGAAGTAATAAGCCATGACTCTGAGCATGTGCAGTAGCACGGAGAGTGGACCATGTTAGCTTCAGCTGGGATGGTTAAAAAAATGGGAAAAACCTGTACAACTGCTGATTTTAATGTCAGTCACAAACTGTGCTTATAATTATCAGACATACATGTATCTGCAGGTATAGTTTTGCAGTGGGGCAAATAAATCAGCTAAAAGCTGACAGTGTTCTTTTAAGCAAAAAGGTATGATCAGGTGTTGAATTAGCAGTCTCTTAATCATCCCCTAGAGATTTAATGTGGCATGAGGTGCCACCTGAGTGCCGGATTGCCCCAAGGGGGTAGTTAACTTGACTGTTAATCTAACTCCTGGGAGTGCCTTATTGCTATTATAAAAAAAAAAAAACTTAAGTCAAACAAAATCTGCTAGAAGTGTAGTACATCTTAAATGTTTTTATTTTTTATTGAAAGGGAGCTTTTCAATAAAATGGTTTATCCACCAACTGTTTAAGAATGCTGGTTCAGAATCAAAATGCATAATTCCAGTAATTCAGCAGCATTTGAGGATGGGATGCTGACGGGAAGAATTCATGTGCCATGGTGATCAGGCTGTAGATGACTGTAACACAGATGAATATAAGCATCTCAGAATGCTGACTGCCAATCAGACTGTGATTCTTCTCAGACTCTGTTTATAATTCTCTTTATAAAATGGGTAAAGTAAATCTTGGGTCCTGATTGGTCAGGATCCGTGTTCTTATAGGACAACAACCTTGCAGCTAGCATTTTTAATGCCAAGCAGAATGCAGCACAGCAAACATATCCATGCCTGCCAGAATCTTTTCCAAAAGTTCCGGCAGGCATGTTAGTACTGTAAATACAGTACCCACCCTAAGACATTAAAAAAAATTGACAATTCTGAAACAGCTTGCACCATCACAAGTAAAAGTAAAAAAATCTATTAAACTAGCTGAGAAATATAAAACTGTAACCTTCAGATCTTTTTAATTTTGAATTTGTTTCTTGTAGACTTCAAATCCTTATGACTCTGCTGACCGCCGCTCACAGCAGGACCATGCCAGGCCCCTCCCCCAAGCACTGCTGACCATTTGCTCATTTCTTTTTTTCCACCACCCAAAAAGTGCCACCTTTGTTGCCACTGGAACTGCAAGAACTGCAATATGAATAACTGTCGGCGGCTATCAGAAACTCACTCCCTATCACAGTGCAAACACACCGGCTCTAACTGTCCAGAAAGAAAAAAAGAGACTTCATGTTAGCAGCTGACACTCATTTGGTCCCTACTGGGCACTTCCTCAGTCACCTCATGCTGATTTGCTAAGTACTGGCAGTTTTCACACATGGCTTCTCAAACATCTTTCAGCAAGGCTCCAATTTTAAGTTTAGATTGCCAGGCAATACTGCTACAAATGGGGGGCGGGGGTAAGGGGAACATCTTGTACAGACCGGGGGACGAAAGCATACTGTTAAGACTGGAGGGGGGGAGTTGAGGGGAACATACCGCAGAGACAATATGCAAAAGAAAACTGCACCCTTTAGTGGCACTCACTGTTCACTGCAGGGGCACAGCAGCACACATTAAAGGAACTACTTTTTATCAACTACTATATTTTAACATCTTTTACAGCATTTTAATCAGTTTTTTTACTGTTTTCATTTTCCTTTCTATTTTACTTGATGGACCCATTTTATAAAAGCAGTAAGACACTCCGTGTGTGGGGTTGTTGTCTGATAAGACCACTTCCCAGGTGCTAAAGGCACTCAGCAAAAGTGCCTCATGATGCACCTGAGGCGTGCTCTTATCAGACAACAGCCTACACCCTGTCATGTCTTACTGCTTGTATAATAAAGGAGTAGAATAAATAGAACACTCACAACATTGGACAAAGCTAAACTTCAATGCATTCTAAGTTGAAATAAGAATCTTTTCTTTCAGATCGCTTCTTGAAGTGCTTTACCTATTACTGTAAAACCCTTCATTGTGAACATTATGTGGTAATTATTTCATGATAGTTTCAAGTTTGTCCTTCTTTCTTTTTCTCTCTTTTTAACTTAACCTATTTTTTCCTTACTGGGTTCAGGTTCCTCCTTCAGCCATTGTTATGAAGGGCAAACTCTCTGCCCTGTCATGTGCCTAACCCTGGGGTTGCCAGATTCCACAGTCATGCCTCTCTCCCGATAGATTGCATGCGTATTGGATCCTCAGGCTTGCAGTGACATGTGGCTGAGTGAACCCTACAGCATGATGCTGCTGTGCTTCTTTTTTCCTCTTGGATTGGTTTCTGTCCACTCCTTCAGTCTTTTTCTGACACTGTCAGGAGCAGTAACCCTACCATTTTTGCTGATGGTGGGCTGGCTTCTTCCTCCTTCCTTCCTTCCTTCCTTCCTTTCCTCCTTCCCCCATCATTTCTTTCTTTCTTTCTTTCTTTCTTTCTTTCTTTCACAGTCCTGTTTTGATTGTTTTACTGACTCGGAATATAAAAGTCTAGTTTCCTGTTGTGCTAGGCAAACAAGTCAAATACCTCCCCCACAACTTTCAGTACTTTAGTTACAACCAAGGGCAGGAAGCAAAATAGTTGATAGTGACTACTGACAGAGTGTTGTGCCACACATCCTGCATAACAGTATCACATATAAATCTTTCGAATCATCAAATGGAAAAAGAAAAATACTTTAAAAATAAAACGTTATAATGTAACTGACAACTTCTTACAATTTGTAACATTTTCCTGTCTGCCATTTTTAGGTCTACTAGCTCATTAAATTTCAGAATTTTTTAAAGGAGTACTGTCAAATTTCTGGAAAATAGGAAACCCTTCAAGCCCATTAACTTGTAATAACTGGAAACTTAAAATCATTGTCACAAATCAGTTCAGCAGTAATAAACTGTACTTCTTTGTATCAAAATGACTTCATATAAAAAGAAGACATGGATTTTACATTCAGCAGTGTAACTAAATTGCTGCTGTGAACTCCTGACCACCCAGTTTTCTATAATTCTTTGTCAGCACTAGAAATAAACTGGGAAGAAATAATTTGCTGAGCACACAAGGAATAATACATAATATCAAGCTTATGATTAGGAAGCTCTAAATAAATGTGACCCCTAGTATATTACCATTTTTCTGATTTCCCTTTGTCTCCTTTATTGAGTCAGTGTAATATCTGCACTATAACTATCACATTAAATCAAGTGCAAAAGTGCAATCATAGATCTATCTGTACTGATCATTTTACTCTTGATTACTCCATCAGATGTATGTGCTACCCTCTGAAATATGCCCCAATGAATGTGTGATCTCTCATGAACAATGTCTTATTCTTAAGGTAAAATATTAAGAATAATTTAGAATTATTTTCTGGAGATTAGGACTGTCTTCTTTGCATGGTCCAATGTTATATGATATGGTTCCAGTGGGATTCTCTAGCTTTTCTCAAAACAAAAACAATTGAAAGGAGGAGAAATGACATTACTGTTCATATCTGTTTGTAAGACAATGACTGACAATGGAGCACTCAGATTGACTGTCAGTATTCTAAAATGGTTAGCTCAGCAGCCAGGAACCCTTGTGTCCAATAGAACAATTAAAATGTTAACTATAAAAACATGTATTTTTAAAAAAATGAAAAAAATTTAGTTTAAGAATAGCATTAGGGGACACCAAGGGATGGACTGCCTTCATCATTCTATCCTAAGAAGCATCATGACTTGGTTCCTCATGACCCTTAGGGTTAGATAAATGGACTAATACAACTCCTGGTTATGCTTCAGTTCTGAAGTATATTATAGGTCATGGGAGCGTCTTGTGATGCTCCCCGACCAATCACAGCACTTTCTTCAGTTGCACTTGAGGTACTCTTATTGCCATAAGAGTGCCTCACACACTCATACTGTAACAAGCTTGTGAAGACCACTGCACAAATGTATCCTAAGAAAAGTTTGTTTTTTTTTAAATGGTGCTACGATCTATAATAACTTGATAGGGGCACTAGGTGGGCCTGTTATGGATATAAGAGTGTTACCTTGGGTCCCTAGGGCATCAGAACTTCTCACCTTTGGTTTGCAGTTCTCTTGTCCTAACAACACATAAGATGACACTCTTATATCCATAAGAAGTCCTCCTAATGCCCCTACAAATGTATACATAATATGAGCATCTAGAATGCCCCCATATTATAAATTGCTTAAAGGGGGTAGGAAATGTGTGCTACTTGGCAGCAGTTTATACTGTTCCTATTAACAAAAATGAAATTCATACTTCCAGCTGAGCCATATTTAACAGTACCTGAATAAACACTAATGTGAAAAACTACGTTTTCAATTGTTTTCTTTTTATGGACAACATTCTGCTCAGTTCTTGTCATGGAACAAGTAATCTGTAGTTTTTATTAGGTCAGTTTGTGCACTGATTGCTCAGCATAATCTGTTAATCTATCAGAACCATACTGTTAGGACAATTAAACATTTATGGCGATGGTGACAGATCTGACAGTACACTATAATGGTCATGCAGGACCCCGGCATGGTCCCTTCGGGTCTTGTGCCCCCTCCCCGATACAACTCTGACTCAGAGGGGTGCGGGGGGCAGAGCCCCCCACGTGGGGCATTCAAGTGGCACAGTCCCCCTCCCCCCTATAAAAATAAAACACTTTTCCTGACAGCACAATGCCGACCACGATCGCGGTTGACGTAGTGCCATCACCGTATAGGCTTTTGACAGAATTTCTATTGAAGCGGATTGGTGGAACCTCAGAATCATGCTTAGAGTTCTGTACACAGACTGTGATTTACAGTAATTACAATTCCATATCATTTCTGAAAAAAAGAACATTATAAACAGCAGCTAATTAGAAATAATTTCCTGCCTTCTTTAACACCCTAGATAGGCCATTTTTATCATCCTTTATTTTGTTTTTAATTTCATTTGTAATACTTTTTATTTTAATAACTTTATAAACAAAGGACTGGGTTCCACATAAGTATCTCATCAAGTACTTTGACCTCATTCGCAATATACGTGGCTAAAAAAAAAAAATAACTGAAAAGATATATAGACACCAATTTAACTAATTTGGTAAAGGAGATCCTAGATTTTAGAAACCAAAAAGAGAAATAAGTTAAAACTTAGAAACAAAATAGGCTGCAAAACCGCAACATGAATTTTGCATTACCTGTTTAAGCTACCTGGAGCCCCATTCTCAGTCGATGGGGTGGTGAGGGTGGTACAAATCCAGGGTCCAATCATGTTGGCCATTGCACCACCATGAAATACTACTATACACAAAAGGAAGACTTTGTCCTTGGGAAAGGAGTGCCAACTTTAGCTAAGTCACAATGCAAATGAAGCCCACCAGATGCCAGTGGTCAGAAATGGGGGATTCAACTGTTAAGATCTGAGATACAAACACCACAGAGTTTAGTGCATGGCATAGCACCCTGGGCATGGTGCTATGCCTTGCTTGTAACCCTCTGGTAATGGTGCTACCATTATAGGTTTTCCACCCACCACCTCACCCTTTCCATTAGGGATGCTTCTACTGTAGGTCAACAACAAAGTAAATTTTTATGCGTGGTCCTCCTCCCTAACTTCAGTCAAATTTCAGTCCTGGGGCTCAGTGGTTCACCCATCCCTAACCCTGTTCCCTTGTACGTCCTTTTTTGCTGATGCGGTCCCTTGACATCATCATTTCATGCCAGTTCTTGTCTCTGTTGCATGCTTGTGCCACACTTCTAGGACTGCTACAAACTGTTTTTCTGGTTGTGGTAGCACTGTGGGATGGGATTGAGTGTGGAGAAGCTGGGGAGCATATGTGCGTGGCACAGCACCTAATTTACATGCCAGTCCCCTCACATTTCCCTGCATGGTCACACTGTCCTATGTGTCCACACAGGGAAATCTTGCAGGGCAACTGTATACAGCACAATAGGTCACAACATTGAAGAATGGCACTTCGCCTGCAGAAAATCCTGAATAGCATCCTGCTACTATGCCTAGGCATTTAAAAGGTTATTTAGGTTTCAATAAAATAAGTAAAAGTAATAATCATTGCATTTTTTAGTACATTCTTTCCATTTAAATAAAAATTACATATTATATTTGAAAGCCAACAATATCATATAGAATCATATGCCAATTACTATCATCTATAGGTTTGTAAATAATGGGCCTCAGTCTTTTTCTGCCTGCAAAACATTCTGGCTGAGGTATTCAAAGGGGTTGTCCCCTGTGCGATATTCAAAGGGATACCTTGCTCAGTGCAAGTCCCGATGCACCAGGGTGCATTGCTAATGTATGTGGCACATCTGAAGGGGGCATGCCCATGCATCTGAGGCACATCCTGATATTCAGCCTGGGATGTGCAGTGCATATGCTGGCACAGCCCCCAGATGCTCTGCATACCGGGGCACAAGGTTGAGGCAGGAAATCCTGGCTCAAATGCTGGCCACCCACAGGCAGGCTGCTGTATTGCAGGGCACAACACAACACCCATCAGCCATGGTCCAGTGGTTCCCCCCACCCAGCTGTATACCCGACTGTGGGCAGTAGTATGCACAATGTAATCCCTGCTGGTCTGGTGTTACCTCCTTCCCTCCAGTATGCCCGATCGTGGGCTTGTGACATTCACATATTTGTGCCTGTGTAGTACAGTACAGTCTGCAAGTGGACCAATAGGAATATGGAACAAACTGTAAGCTGTCATTCGGTGGGCAGCTGGGTGGTATGCGGTTGAGGTGCTGCCGCCCTCTGATGATGGGGGGAGCTAGGTGGCTGGGGGCCTCTGTGGGTGGGAGGGGAGAGGGGAACCACTAGACCACCAGGGTTATGATTTTATGTCTCAAACTCATGATCAGGCATACTGGAGGGAGGGGGGTAACACAAGACCACCAGGGATTACATTGCACAGTCTACTGCCCATGATCGGGCATACGGGTGGGTAGGGGGAACCACTGGACCACCAGGTTAATCTTTTATTTAATAATGCCCATGATGTGGCATATGGGAGGGGAAGGGAAACCACTGGACCACCAGGTTAATCTTTTATTTAATAATGCTCACAATTGGGCATACGGGAGGGGAAGGGAGAACCACTGGACCACCAGGGTATGTTTATTATTACTACACATGCCCGCAATCAGGCTTACAGATGGGAGGGGGGATGCTAGACTGGCAGGGTGTTGCTGCATGAGATAGGGTTGCAAGAGGGCACCAGGCGCATCTCGCCGGGATGCCCTGCACAACGCATGCAAATGGGGCCATAATGACATGCAAATGGCCCCATTTGTGCCATGCATACATTATGGCCCCATTTGCATGCCCATGTTTGAATATCACAGGTGCTGTGCCCAGCGCAACTACAGTTGTGCTGGTGCATTCCCAGTCCTCCCTGTCTGGGGACTGCGCAAGTGCATTGTACTTGTGCCATGCACATTCTATGCCATATTCAAAGGTGATGCACCATGGCACATCACTTTTGAATATCATCCTGTCTTGGCCTTGGCGCATCTCGGCTGCACTGTGCCCCCACTTGCACCAGTGCCCGACGCAGCCTGAATATCTTGGCCTCTGTGTTTATCTGTTTTTTCATAAAATGTTAATAGACCACTCCATTAACCTGTTCAAAAATAAACTTTCAACATGATCAGCATTATTACATATAATCTATGAAGTCTGTAAGCCCTCAATAGACACAACAATTAGTTTAATACATGGACAGTTCATGCATAGAAGCAGTGTAACTAATTAATACACTAAGCATCTACTGTACATATTCACATACAATTCTAGTTTTTTGGTGCTATAAATAGGCCCCCAAGAAGAGCAACTCAACTTATCTGTTAGGTCAACCTATCTGCAGGATTTGCCATAAGAAACCATTTTTTTGCAACTGCGTAACCTAATTTTGTGTCTCGTTCTGCCTAGGAATGCAGATTCTGTGCCTGATGTTGATCAGAAAACAGATTTTTCCCTCCATTCTGGACAAGAAAACAATGTCTGTCAACATAGTTTGCTCTGCCACATTATTGTCTTATGTAACATCCAGGAATAAACCACAGAGCCTCCAGTTTATTTATAATGAGTCCTGGCAATGGTTCCACCAAGCCACATCGACACGAATTTCATTGATCGGCATTACAGCGACAGCACAATGCCGACAGTCAGCATTGTACCGTTAGGATAAGTAAGTGATTTTTGAAGGGGGGCTTCACCCCATACACCTCCCATGTGGGGGCTCTGCCCCTGCACCCCCTGCAATATAGATTCTCAACTCCGACTCAGAGTTGTTTCGGGGAGGATGCGAAATCCCCAGAGACAGCAGTGTTGATAGTACCACAGACCATTACAGCGAACTGCCGATTATGTCGCTGTAATTATCATTGTGGTATTTCCATCACTGTGGCAACGGTATATACCTGGCAATCAATAGCCACAAAATTATTGAATAGGATATATTGAAAATTATTGTGTGTTATTTAAGTTAATGATTTAGCTAATTATGGTGTTTCTTTAATCAACTGGCAACTTATTTTCTCCACTACTTCAAATGATATTTTATTTTATATCGCAGATGTGTTAGATAATTTTGCTGCACCAAAGGAAACATTTCAATAGTCCTAGAAGTGGAAGGGAGAAAGAAAATCTGCTGTTATTTTTAGATCAATTATCTTAAATTTTCTTTGTTGTTGGATTCACCATCAACTGATTTATAGGTCTTAAGTGGTTCATAAAATAGGAATATCAATTTAAATACAATTTGCAATGATATATGAGAAATATTGATCAAGCTGATATAATGTTCAATTTAAATATGGACTAAGATACTTACTTACAGAGATCTTTACTGTCCTGTCAAAATATGTGTGTGTGTGTGTTGTGTGTGTGTGTGTATGTCTGTATATATATATATATATATATATATATATTCAGTTTTCAAATTTGATTACTTTTCACCATTTACCTATTGTATAAGTAATAATGTAAGAAAATATTGTATTTTCTGTATAGACATGTATAAGTACCAATACAACATTATTATTAAAAAAGGAATCCCTTATCTATTGTGAGTTTTCATGCTTACCTGCACTATGGATTTCTCATAGTGAAGATATTAACAAGACAGACAACACCCCAAGTGAACTGTTTGTTAAAAGACAAACTAATAGAAATGTTTCCTGCTTATTTAGCCATTACCTTAATCACATTAAATGTTTTTACTCTTGTCTTGTTTGCTGTTTTCAGTTTTTGTTCTGAGTTAGAACAAAGGTAAATAAATTTAAACAAAAACACACTATACAGTACCCAATAATACATGAGCATCCATATACAACAAGGCTATTGTTTCTAGCTTGGTGTGCGATAACATCTAAGAGGCATTGTGAGCTTTGCTCTCAGGGTCTATGATGTCATCCCTTCCCTCTTGAAGGAAACATAGCTTTGTTGTATATGGTTACTTATACAGAATAATGTATGGGCAACCATACACAACATAGCCTTGTTGTGTATGGTTGCCCATACATTATCCTATGTGTTTTACAGTATAAAGGATATAACTGTTCTGATTGTTAGATGCTTAGCAGTTCTGATGAATGAGAAGCAGTTTATATGGTAAATTAAGTTTTGTTTTGTTATGTTCTTACCTCCATCCGTATCTGATGTTTTCTTCTTCTTGCCAGGTCAATAATATTGATATCATTGAAAATAATATTCTCCAAACAGCCTCTAAAGTTTAGTTTTTTTGGTAGACTTCGTTTTTCCGGCATTATCACTCCTCCAAAGAACACCTTTTAAAAGCAAAGACTAATATATATTTAAACTAGTTTCTGTGATTGTGAACTATGGTAATAAATTACTAAGTACCTTATGAGTTCTGAAAATTACTGGAAGTGTAATATTTATCAGAAACTGAAGACTGAGGGCATAGCTTGGGTTTTGAGCAGCTGTCCAAACCACATGCATTCTCTCAAGCCACAGTCCCAGAGCAGGTTATTGTGGATATGTAAATCCTTGTGCAAGTTAGGCTGGCAAGTTAGGCTGGCAAGCTAGGCAGGCAAGGCTTTGCCAGAACAGACATTGGGCCCCATATTCAAAAGGATAGCGAGGCACAAACTAGGTTTGCTCCACGTTAACCATAAATAGCGCCAAGTGTTGGGGCATTTCCCATGTTAAGAACGCCCCTGATGTCTAGCTGTCCCCCCTCCTATCCCCAAGCACCCTCATCTGCAGAAAACACCTCCCTGGTATCCAGAGGCCCCCCGTATCCCCAATCCCTTGCAAAATATTATACCACTCACTCCCTGGTGAGGAAAGCAACAGAGTTTCACTCTGTGGACCTTCTGTCCAGCTTTTTTTCTATCTGCGAATAAAGGATTGATTTATTCATCAAGCTGGACTGGCATTTGCTTCTATAAGGTACTGAGTGCACTTACAAACTTGAGTTGTGGTGAACAAGCTGGCCTGTCTGGGAGTGGGTCAAAAAGTTATAAACTGGGTAAGACGTTAGTTAAGCTACAGGAATCAGGGGTGGTGGTAAATGGTGTCCACTCTGGAGAAGGCAAGGTGGCCAGTGGGGTGCCTCAGGGCTCAGCACTAGGCCCACTCCTCATCAATGTCACTTTCTAAGCACCTAAAAATGGAATACTCTCCCACATAGATTACTTTCATGTATGTCTCTTCCCCTGTTTAAAAGAAGTTACAAGGAAATCTTCTTCCCCCCAATCTGCTGTGGCAACTACACTTAACCCCCTCTACTAACCTCTATGCACCTCTCTCCTGCAAAGTGCTCTCCAATCTTCCACTTAACCCCTTCTTTTAATCCTAATGCTCCCTCTACCTCTCTCATGACCCTCTCTGGCTTTCCTATCTTCTCCTAAACCCGTTCCCTCCCCTGCTGTCACCTTTTTTCTTTCTTATACTTTGTAAATATGTTAATTTATAGAACTGTGTATTGGTATTAAGATGTAATGTCTAGCATGCAAAACATGCTGCCTCAGTACAGCGGTCCCAAGCCTTGATCACAGTGGTCTCAAGCCCAATCAAAGGATTATCAGCATTGGACCCTTCCAGACCATCATGGAATCATTGTCCTGCAACTGAGGAAACTGACTGTCTGCTCATTAACACACCTTTGTAGTTATATATACGCCCTACCAGAATGGGTGGTACCATGTAAATCTGTGAACAGTTTCAAAAGGGCATGGGACAGGGAACAGGGGAGAGGTAGAGTGGGGGAGGTGGGGGTGACAGTGGGATGACAAAGGGGAGAGAGAGAGAGAGAGAGAGAGAGTGGGGCAGCTGTAAGCTAGGGGTGTTGGCTGCACACTTGAGCAGACTTAGATATATCGGGTGGTCTGTTTCTGCTGGTACATTCATATGTTTGTATGTTCATATATATATATATATATATATATATATATATATAGTTCTGCCACTGATTGTACTCATTATATTTATGTTTTACCTCTTGTATCCAATTGCATACTGTACCTACTCAAGGAATTGTCTTTATTCCCCAAGTCGACCCTGAAAAAGGGACATGACTGTCTCAGTGGGCCCACCCACTTATCAAAATTCAAATAAATAAATATATTTCTTTATTAGCAGCTTTGCGGAAGGGCTAGAAGGGAAAGTATCCCATTTGCAAATGACACAAAAATCTGCAATAGCGTAGACACACCAGAGGGGTGGAATAAATAAGGGATGATTTGAAAAAGTTGGAAGAATGGTCAAGGGTTTGGCAGCTGGGTTTCAGTGCAAAAAAGTGTAAAATCATCCTCTTGGAGCACAGAAACCTGGGGGCTATGTACCAATTAGGATGGGAAGTACTGCCAATCAGCAAACGGGAAAGGGCCCCGGGGATAATCATTTCTGATTAACTGATAGTAGCCAAACAGTGTGATAAGGCAGTGGGGAAGGCTAACAGAATGCTTGGGTGCATAGGGAGGGGTATCACCAGTACAGTACAAGTCACATTAAACTGTTCCTCCAATGAGTTGCTGTAGCATTTCTGACTGAGTTGCATAAATGTTGCTGGATCCAGCACAAAGCCCTGCACCAACTGTTTCTTAAAAGTTAAAATGCAGTTTTGCATTGCATTGTGACTGGACTGCAGATGCATTCCAAATGAGTTGCAAAAACATTTTACAAACATTGCTCTTCAACTGGTTAAGCATTAAAAGGTAATGCATTACGAGTTGGCAATGCATTGCCAACTCAAAAAAACAATGCTAAACCAACTCATTGATGGAACAGTTTAATGTGACTTGTACTGTAGGAAGAAGGAGGTAATATTACCCCTGTACAGATCCATGGTAAGACCCCACCTTGAGTACTGTGTCCTGTTCTGGAGGCCCCACCTCTGGAAGGACATTGATAAGGTAGCGGTGGTACAAAAAAGGGCTACCAAAATGGTGCAGGGCCTGCATCAAAAGCCTTTTGAGGAGAGACTCAAGGAACTAAATATATACTCTCCAGAGGAGAGAGGGGGAAAGGGAGGATATGATAGAAACATTCAAATATCTGACAGATATTAATAAGGTAAAGGAAGCTGCATTTTCCATACAAAAAGAAGCTTGAGGACAAGGGGTCACACTATAAAGTTGGAGGTGGGCAGGCTCAGAGGAAATGTGATGAAATACTTCTTCACAGAAAGGTGGTGGATGCCTGGAACAGCCTTCCAGTGGAAGTGGTGGGTATCAAAATGGTGACGGGATTCAAGCATGCGTGAGACAGATACAAGGGGACCTTGGTAGTAAGGCAAGGGGAAGAGATGACCAGAAAATGAGTAGGGTCCGCAGTGGAACAGTAGGTAAAGAAAACTGGGCAGACTAGGTAGGCCAAAAGGTCCTTATCTGCCATCAACTTCTATGTTTCTATTTTTCTATGCTTCCCAAAGACTGTCACGGTCCTGTCCAGTTGGAGAGTGGCTGATGTTGTATCTCTCCACAAGAGTGCAGACAAAGGCAAGCCAGAGAATGACAGACTTGTTAGTCTGACTTCAACCATAGGGAAGCTGTCAGAAATGATAACTCTTTGAGTGCTGAATACATTTGAACATATGTAGATTCTGAATGAATATATCATCATCATCATCATCATTCTTTATTTATAAAAAGCATCTTTCTTGTAATCAAGGCACTTGTACATATAAAAATAGATAAAATCATAATGACTTAATTAAATTCATAAAATGCAGCATTTAGAACTACATAAATAACAACTGCAGCCTAGTAATCTAGATATGCCTGGGTAAATAAATAAGTTTTAAGTGCAACTTTGAACTCCTGGATGGTCAGGCAGTCTCGTACCCAATGAGGTAGAGAATTCCAAAAGGTCAGGGCCACAAAACCAAATGACAGGGCTCCAGGTGTCTTTAAACGAACACTGGGAACCTCTAGTAATCCCTCATCAGTGGATTAGAGAGGGCAGGGGCAGTAAGGGCACAGGAGATCTTGCAAGTAACTAGGTCCCTGATTGTGTAGGGCCTTATAGGTCAGCAAACCGACCTTGAAGGTGATCTGCCACTGTACTGGCAGTCAGTGCAGTCCGCAGAGCACAGGCATTAAATGACTAGTCCTCGAAGTACCATTCAATAGCCTGGCTGCTGCACTCTGCACTAACTGCAAGCGGCGGATATCAACCTCTGGTAGCCCAAGGTAAAGGGCATTGCAGTCAAGACAGGAGGTAATGAAGGCGTGAAACAAAGTCGGTAGATCATCTGGAGGAATCAGATGTTTCATCCGGATGATATTCCTCAGATGGTAAAAAGAGGTTTTGACAACTGCCAACACCTGAGATTTAAGGGTCAGGCCATCATCAAAAATCATGCCCAAGTTCTGCACCTGCTCTGAGGCAGTCAGCTGGACACCCCTGAGAAATAATCCAGAGGGTAGCCCTGCTGACAAACCTGCTTCCACAACCAGCACCTCAGTTTAAGCCAGGTTTAACCACAGCCAGCTCACACTCATCCAGTCCTGGATCTCAACTAGACAGTTGTTAAATACCGAGAAGTACAATTCTTGACCGGATACAAAGAACATGTACAGCTGAGTATCATCTGCATAGCAGTGAAAACTCAGACCGTACCACTTAATAATCTCTCCCAATGGCAGCACATACACTGCAAACAACATGGGTGACAAGATGGAGCCCTGCAGCACCCCGCAGAGCAGGGAGAAAGGAGCCGAGGAATAAATCCCAGACACCACTCTCTGAGTCCTACCCTCGAGAAAAGATCGAAACCATCTGAGGACTGTACCAGACAGTCTGCAGATGAACCACAGGTGCTCCAACAGAACACCATGGTCCACAATGTCAAATGCTGCAGAGAGATCAATGAGGAACAAGATGGAATGGGTTTTCCGATCTCTCGCTATTAGAAGGTAATTTAGTATGCAGACAAGGGCCGCCTCAGTGCTATGTCTCTTCCTAAATCTGGACTGGAGAGAATCATAGACATTGTGGCTGGTCAACTGGTCGTCCAGCTGTAACGCAACCACCTTCTCAATAACCTTACCCACAAAGGGTAGGTTAGAGACGGGTCTGTAGTTCACCAGAAAGTCCAGGTTGAGGGAGGGCTTTTTTAAGGAGGGGCCAATCAATCGCCTCCTTCAGAGGATCTGGAAAGATCCTCCTCTCCAATGACCTCCAGACTATCTCGGCTAGGACTGGGGTGATCACATCTGCACAACCTACCAAAAGGCGTGTGGGGCCTGGATCCAAACTACAGCTAGTAGATCACAGTATCTGGATGACCATCACAATGTCAGTGATTGCTGGTCAGCAAAGGTCAGACCAGGTAAACTGAGCACCCGACATCTCCTGCTGACCACTGCAACTCCCATTAGAGGGAGCCAGACAGATGCCGGATCTTTTTTTTTTTTTCCAATTGTTCAACCAGGTGAGACACACTAAGCTGAAAGCTTTTTTACAGGTGCAACCTGGGAGCACAGGGAAGTTAAGTGACTTTCTCAGGGTCATACAGTATATGCAAGTGGGGGCTGTGGGATTCAAACCCAGGTCTCCAGATTTGCAGCTCAGAGCCTTAAACCACTGCACTATACTGGATCTGATTGTGGCAACCTTATCTACAAAGAACTGAGCAAACTCATCACACTGTTCTTATGAAAAAGCTCCCTCAGGCTTGAGACAGATTGGATTGCACAATCTGTCCACAGTCTAGATCAGCTGGGCTGGTCGGTTCTGCGCAACAGCAATCTCCCTGGACAGGAATTCTGCCTTCTTACAGCTGATTGCTGATTGATAGACCCCATAATGGTCCATCAATCTAAGTCTGTCACACTCCAGGCCTGATTTCCACCAGCTCCTCTCTAACCTTCGTCCCCTTCTCCTTAACTCCTTTAAGGTCTCATCAAACCAGGAAGACCTTGGACAAAGGGTGAGGGGACGAATATGAACAGGAGCTATGGAATCCAGGGCCACCACTACCACCTTATTATAGTGTGTACAAGATCCCCTGGATCCATGCATTCACTTGGCACACCTGATAGGTCTAGGACCGCCATTAGACCATCTGGGGTAACACCCCTCAAAGGGTGGAACCGGACTATCTCCATAAGGGTAGGCCTATTGGGGGAGCCACGAAACTGAACCCAATGGTGTGATGGTCAGACCACCCAACTGGCTCCACCACCAAGTCAGATATCGCCATCCCCAGTAGGAACACCAAGTCCAATGAAAGACCACCAATATGGGTTGAGGAAGTAATAACTGTGTAAGGCCCAGAGAACTCATTAGCTGGAGGAAGTCTTGACCAAATTGCGAAAGTTCATCATCAATCCAGGTGCTGAAGTCACCTAGGATCAGCCATCTGGGGGACTCCAATGCCAGGTCAACAATGAAGTCCATGAATTCCGCAGGAAAACTTTCCCATCTCCTGGTGGACAGTAGATGAGAAGAATCCTGCACCCTACACCATAGCCCATGATACACTCAAAGGAGTTGGTGATCCCCACTGGAATCTCCACAAGGTTGAGTTCCGATCTAAAACAAATGGCTATACCACTGCCCCATGATCCTTCCTCAGGTGGTGTATCACTGAGTACCCAGCTGGATTTGCTGAGGCCAAAACTGGACCAGTATTCTCATCCAGCCATGTCTTGGTGATGTAAATCAGGTCAGATGATACAACAAGATCTGCTATTATAGCAGTCTTGTAATTAATAGACTTGGCATTGCATAACACTGCCCAAGTAGGATGAGTGACCAAGGAAGACCGCATTACTTGCCTGCAAACCGCAAAACCCTTGGGTATGGGAACCAAGCAGTGAGGACCCCTTTCCTGGACCCATTTCACCCCAGGGTGCCTCCTTGTTCCCACCACCCCAATCCGCCCACTCCTTTCCGTTTCCCCTCAGACCCAGCCCTCGCCCCCCTCCTCCTAACTATCCCCAAAGCTCAACACCACCTATATACTTCAGGTGGCAATGGTGGACAGACAAAAGGGTGAAGGTCCCTGAGCCTGGAGGAGGAATACCACCTGACCATCATTATACCTTCCCAGGACATATTCTCAACATATAACTCCACTAACACCAATTAACTCAATCCCACAACAAAATCCAAAATAAATAAAAATATACGCCTGAAGTCTTTTAACAAAGAGGAGACAGTGGAGTTCCTGGCATTTAACAGACTTGAAGACATGGGACAGCATGGTTTTGTGAAGGGAAGGTCATGCCTGATGAATCTCATACACTTTTCTGACTCTGTGTCCGAGGCAGTAGATAACGACAAAGTAGTGGATTTCCTGTAACTGGATTTCAGTAAGGCCTTTGATTCAGTGCTACACAGAAGAGTTGTGAAGAAGTTAGGAGCCTTGAGGTTGGTGGAAAGGCTAACCAGGTGGATAGATAACTAACCAGGGTGAAGGACTTAAGAATGGTGTTAAACAGGAACAATTGACTTAAACTGAAGAGCAGTCCCCAAGTCCTCCACTGTTAGTTTATCAACCACAGACTTTAATAGTGCAAGTTTCATCATTTTTACCTACACATTTTTTTTGTAGAGGAAGGAACTGTAAATCCTCATATCGAGGGGCTGGCTGCCTGATCCCTTCCCCTTCCTGGTACCCTTCAGTGAAAACTCTGCCCTGTGTCATCCTTATGTGCACCCATTTTCTGATGTATGAGTCTGTAGAGTGTGGATGTTTGTCATATTAATTTCAGTGGGAGGTAGATTTGAAATAGTTTTTTTATATATTAACATGCCATTGGGTTTAAATCAGTGCCTCCGCTCAACTAATAAGGCTCTTGTCACTTGAACAGCAGCATAGACTTAAACCTGGAGGCACTCTAACATATAAAAAAAAACAATTTTGAATCCACTCCCCATTGAAATCAATACAGTGCACCCCCATGCACTACAAACTCAAACATCACTAAATATATAAGTGCGGGGGCAGCACAGGGGCAGAGTTTTCACTGAAGGGTAGCAAGAGGGTGAAGGGATCAACCACTCATCTTCTCGATACAAGGATTTACAGTCTCTTCCCCTACAAAAAAATAGTAAGCAAAAATTATGAAATTTTCATTTCTAAAGTTCTTGGCTAATAAGTTAATAGTGTGTGGGGGCAGGGGGCTTGGGGACTGCACTAAAACTGGTGCCATTGAAGTGGCAGGTATTCTGGGGTTAGGGTGGTGAGGAGCTGGGTACCACAAGGGGAGGTTCTGGGATGGGTGCCCTTCAATAAATGGAATATCTATCTCTTTGTGGATGACACTAAAATCTGTGGTAACCAGGACACTGAAGAGGTGGATTAGAGACATGAAAAAGAACTAAAAAAAAATTGGAGAGGTGGACAAGGATCTGGAAGCTCACATTCAATGCAAAGAAGTGTGGAGTTATGTATATTGGCATAAAGGAATCCTAGAACAAGGTGCTGCTCGGGTGTGTGGTGTAAGGGTGGGCTGGACCTCAAATGAAAAAGACCTTGGGGTTTATCACAAGTGACAGAATTATGTACATAATTTATTTAGGAATTCCACTACTTAAATAAATGCATTATTTTCCTCAGACTCTGACTCAAGTGAAAGATAAATGGTATTATTCGCCAAGTGGGTAAATAACACTGTTTATGTTTCACTTGCCTACATCACAGTCAACTTGACTGACAACCCATTCTGCCAATCCAGCAATGAATCTGGCCTCAACTGTCACACAAAACACAAAACATTGTATACATAGAACATATAGCGGCCTGTGTTCTAATATACCATTTATTTCCAATCATGAGGTGGCAGAACTTTCACAAGTCACTCATGAGTTATAGTCCCACCCCCTCACTCATGGAAATAAATGGCATATTAGAACAAAGGCTGTTGTATATCCTCTGTGTCTAGAGCCCAATGCAATGAAACATATGGAAAGGGCAGCAGAATCCTGGGATGCACTGGCATGGGGGGGTTTCAAGCAGAAGTAAATAGGTAGTTCTGCTCCTTTGTAGGTTATTGGTGAAGCTGCATTCAGAATAATGTGCACTGTTCTGGAGTCCTCATCTGAAAAAGACTAGGGACTGCATCAAATCAGTCCAGAGGTGGGTGACAAAAATGATACAGGCACTGCAGGCAAAATCATGTAAGTAGTGGCTAAGCAGCCTGAACACACACATACTGGAAGCCAGAAAGGAAAGTGGTGATACTATATGACAGAAACATTTACATTTCTGAAAGGATCAACAGAGTGGATTGCCGGGACATGTTCAGATAATGAGAAGGATCAATGACAAAAGAACAAAATTGTAAGCTAGTGGGTGGGAAGTTCAGGAAGAATATGTGTGGAAATATTAATTCATAGAGAGAGTGGTGGACTGGTGAACTTGGTTGTCCAGGGAGACGTTCTGTCTGGAGACTGAAAACAGATTCAAGATAGTGTGGGACAGATTTAAGGGGTTTGTGAGAACATATGTAGTAGAGAAGGGGCAGTTAGAGAATGAGGCCCAGATGCCAATGGGGGCACTCAGCCTAATCCCAACTAGTGATAGGCTAGGACAGCTCGGGTAGGGATCCAGACAGACTTGATGGACTGTTGGTGTTTTTCTGCCTACAACTTTCTATGTTTCTATGTTTCAAACAATGGATGTGTCCCATGCATGTATGGGCACAGTGTTTTATGTGACGCACAGTTCAGGTACCAATGATCTCTTTTTCACTGTCTGCCTTCCAACAGTGTTCTGTCTCCCTGAGAATTACCCTCTCTCCCAGACGCTTTATGCATAATCAGGTTTCACTTTTGTTTAGAGAATAGGGCATTGAAAGGGTTAAAAATAATGCCTCACGAAAGATCCATAAGCAGGTCTCTAGTTAATGAGTCCCTGTTCTCTCAGGGGGAAAAAGGTGGGGGAAAAAGCATATTTTGTTATACCTACTTCAGCTCTTTGTCATATATTTCCCTATATAATGACCAGAGATGTTGCAAAGTTTTACTGTGCCTGCAAAGTTCTGGCAAAGTTGCGAAATTCACTTTCTCGAATAACGTTATAAATTGTCTTTTTCACCACTTCACACTGGGTTTTCCGGAGGAAGTGGCACATTTTCAGGCAAAGTCAGCTGAAGTCATGGCAAAGTTACAACTTTACCAGCAAATTTTCATGACTTTGCCTTAAAAATTGCCACATCGTCTGCCAAAAGCCAAACAAAGGTGACCCTTTGCACTTAGTGAATTTGGCAAATGTTGCAAATGAATTTGCAAAGCGAAGACTGCCAACATCGTACATCTCAAATAATGACCCCTTTTTTCATTATAACTTTGCACATTACCATGAGACCAGGATTACTGTCCATTACACTTCATCTGCTCTGCCTGCATGTCTACATTAGACATCATACTCCTCTGATCATGACCTCATAATCAATTCCATAGCAACAGATTATGAAAACATAGTCTTTGATTAATTAATCCAGATGATTGCAGATTGACAAAGCCAGTGAACCATGTACATGACACCATTTTATTTGCAGCACACATTAGCCTGAATCACTGAAATACATAAAGGATCATGTAGGATGAGAATACAAATGAGGGCCATACTCAGCTGTACCTGCTATGTCAGCTGCCTAGAGCTAGGTTTTTCCATTTTTTTATGCAACTTTAAGGGCACAAAATTAAGTTAGATTATTTTTCCAGGTATGGCCACTATTTAAAAAAAATGCCTATTTGTTTTAAATTAAACCCTTTTCATGCCATTTAAGAAAGAGTGAGATCAAAGCTGAAGTTCAGCACAACTGATCCCAATTTGAGGATCAAACTGGCTCGTAAACAATAAATTACTATTAAGCATTGAACCATGATTCTAAATAAATGATGACGATAAGACCGCTTCTAAACAAAGAGTCAAAAGACATAAAAATGGAGGGGGTTTGCATATAACATCGCATGCTAAAGTATAATAGCAAATGTTAAATTAATTTGCCAATACCTCTGTATCCAAGTCCAGATGATCAAAATCACCATTACAGCGGATTCTCTTAGTTTCTCCATCTAAGGTAAAGTTGATATAACGTCCATATCGTTCTAATCTCACAAAATGCCAGTGCTGATCATCTAAGAGGCTACCAATAGGGATGGAAGTACGGCCTTTGATGGTATAGACTGTACTACTACCTACAAATGAAAATTGGGAACTTAAATTGCACGATATGTTAATTACCTTACAACCAGTGTTAGTTTGCCTTTTGCAATGCCAATGCTAATGCTTATTTTTAAGAAGTATGCAATACCATGCAACCTTGACTTTTGTAACTACTTAAATTCTCTATAGTTTTGTTATATAAAAGACGCAGGAGAAAAAATACCAGCTATATTGCAGGTGAGACCTTCTATTGAACTAACATAATTGTTTTTGAAATCCTCTTTCAAGTGCTACACTCTCTTTATCAGGTCAATGGAAGCAAAACTGAATTATATGCCAGACATAAAGCATGGCAGGCACCATGGCAACAAGTGGGGTGCCAATAATCTGTTCTTGATCAAGGATCTTGGTAACCTAAGAATCTAGCATTACATAGTTAAATCAAAAAACACTGCTACTTACTGATGTACAATTTATACTGTTACGCCAAATCATACACTAAACATAATAGTAACATGGATTAGAATGCATGGAAAACTTAATAGAGGCACTTTTCAAATTGGAAAATAATTTTCAGTAAATGTAGTCACCAATCTTGGCAAGCATTGCAGCGCGGTCTATATGTCCGGTATGACACTAACGCAAGACATAGACATAAAGCTCTGCCTCTGTCGTTATCTTGCAGGAGCCTCACAAAATGAATCCAATTCTTTTGCATCTGTGGCGTAGAAAGGAGGCTCATCCAGTGGTTGAGTTCCCTCCAGAGCAGTTACTCTATTGCATGGCTTATGTGGGGTAGGAGAGTCTATGAAATATATCATCACAGTTGTTAGTAAGCAACCACACTGTGATAATGTCACGGTTCCATACCTTCAAGTGAAAACTAATATAAATGAAAGCAAAAATAAATAAAAATGCTGATTTGTTTTCTTATCAAATAGGTTAGAAAATCCCTGCACCCTCACTGGTGAAGAACATTTCAAAGCCGTGCATTTCAAGAATAGGAACTCATGGCATTGCACATCTCACAACCAGGATGTGCCATATTTCCATATCAATGGCCAGCAGAAAAAAATGTTGCCTAGCCATTTGGTTCCCCATTTTCATGCTCCCCCATTCTACTACCTACAAACACAAACAATTTGTGACAAAATACTTGTCAAAATGCCCTGTTTCCAGTTCCAGTTCAGTTCTGTACCACACTTCTATGGCTAAAATCTTAATTCCCAATTCTTGTCCTCTCATGGCTCCTGACGACACACTTAATAATAATAACGATAACTTTATTTTTAAAGCGCCTTTCAGAAATATCAAGGCGCTTTCCATCAAAACACAATATACAGTATCAGTTTTAAACATATAAAAATAAATTCATTAAAACATCACTTAATTAAAACAAACCATGCAATCATCCATACGATCAGCAAATATTTACAGATTATTTCCATTAATCATCCAGATAGGCCAAATCCCATAAGTAGGTTTTTCCACTCACAATCCTAGCAGCGTGAAATGTCCCTGCCCCACCCGCAACTTTAACGGTGGCTGGTTTCACAGTCTGCTCCCACATTTCAACTTAACAAAAGGGTTTATAAAAAGTAAAAATTTTCTTTTTTTTACAGGGTACCCATTTCATAAGCCCAATGAGACACTTCAGGGTGTGGGATTATTTTCCTGAACCACACTTATAGGTGATTGAAGGCACTCAGCACAAGCCCCTCATGCCTTATAGCACACATGAGAATGTGGTCCAGAAAAAGAAGCTGACACCTTGTTGTGCTTTACTCTTACTTAATCTTGTTATAGAAAGAGAAGAGCGTATGTTCCAGACTCCGGACTGAGATGTGTTTTTAATAGTATCTTACTCATGGCCTGAAGCTTCAGTAACTCAGCTATGATGTTAAGCACTTGTGTCCTTTATTGGGGGGTGGGGGATGGGGTGTTGCTCACTCATTGAGTCCATGCCACAGAACAGACCATGTAGTAGCCTGTGAATACCTGAACCTACCTATCATCAAGGGGCTGGGCTTTTAGTTGTGAGGGCCAGGCCCGTGAGCCACACTGGATTTTCGGGGTACCACATGGCACTTACCGGGGGTTATGGTACTATGTATGAGACAAATGGATTCAGCACTTCAGTACTCAGAAGAGAAAAAGACCATTGCTGTTTTAAATGCACAGATGCCTGGAAGACTACTAAGAATAGAACATATACTTCAATTATACAGATTCCCAGAACTGAAAGACATGATTGCATTAAAACAGCAATGGATGTGATTTATGAGATGAGATGTTCATGTCATTATACCTTTCTAAGACTTTTTTTTTAATTGTCTCATTCAGTACTTTGCAGCTAATTTGGGCTACAAACCGCAAGTATTTTGCCATTTTACCTAACATGCAGTATAGTGCTTGGTGGAAAATGTAAATAGTGCAGAGAGTCACAAACAACAATCATTAGTACGTAGTGTTATAAACTAAAGGGTTTAATTATCGTTGTATATTTTCTCAATGCTGAAACTTTTCTGACAAGGAAAGCTGTCCGAGTCTTTAAGCTGGAGGTCTGTGATGTTCTGCTGTGGGTTTAGCTATCTGAATACCATTGTTTACATATAGCACTGTAAAAGCTGGCAAAGAATTAAAGGGAAACAAAGGAAAACTACCAGCTTTCCCCAGTTGGTGCCAAAATGCCTGATTAGCACTTTTAAACAGTCAGGGAATCTTTTAAAGTACCTGTACATGATCTTTTAATCATCGAAGCAGTGAGTCGCAACATCTGATTTCAATTGCTGGAAACCACCATCTCATGAGCAGTTGCATGCTTCCCTTGCTTACTTTATGCTAATATGCCCTCCAACTTCAACCATTGGTCAGCAGGGCACATTAGCATAAAGTACGCAAGGGAAGTGCGCAACTGCTCATGATATGGTGATTTCCAGCAATGGAAATCAGAAGTTGTGGCTCACTGTTTTGATGATTAAAAAAAACATGTACATGTACTTTAAAAAATTCCCTTACTGTCTAAATGTGCTAATTGGGTGTTTTGGCACCAGCTGGTGAAAGCTGGTAGTTTTTCTTTGTTTTTCTCTAAACTGTACCTATTGCTTGTCATACTCAAATGCATGTTTATTGTTCCACAAAGTGATGCATGATATCCAAAGTGTAACACTGCCTGGCACCACCTGATGGCCCGGCCAAACTGAGTTGCATTTCTGTGCAGGAAACCCGGATTTAGGAGCAGACCCAGGTCACTGGAGTCATTGCCTAGTGTAACGTACTCCAGCCTGAGGTAGGGAGATACTGCCCACCACCAAAGTGACCCCTTGCGACAGGCCTCAGACATGGCTCTCATGTGAATGGGGGCACTCGGTGCAGAGACGCTGTGGCGTGCAAGGCACAGCAGTGGCTCCATGTGATACAATAGTTGTGGGAAGCTTCGTGAGTCCTTACCCAGAAGAAGCCGATACAACATTTGGAAAATACTTCCTTGCTCCGGCAGGATGATGGCTTGTGGGGATACTCCTGGGCTTCATCCAGTCCCTCCTTTTAACCAGAGGAGGACTTGCAAAAGAGGGGGCATTCAAAACCCAAAGGCCTTAACATTGGAAGGGAAGGATCTGTGGAGGATGAGGATATGAAGTGAGCTGGTTTGCAGTTGAGAAGTCACTGGAAGAAGTCAAACTGTTGGTTGGGACCAGGGGGCAATACATAGACTAAAAATAAAATAAAGTTTAACACTGTTGTATAAAAAATAAAATATTTTTGGTGCTATGTAGAATTTTCAATTTCTGATGGAACAAAATTCTACAAAGTTTCAGAAAATTCCACCTAACTTTGCAGAACTCCATTAAAAGCAGACTTCAAAAGCAGAATGTTTTTTCCATAACTTGCAGAGTTATTTTCCACAATCCATGTAAAATGATTCCATAGTTTATGTAAACTGTAGCAAGTCATAGCAGTTTATATAGAAATGCTTTTCAGAATGTTGCAGAATTCAAAACTAAATTCTCCAAAAGCATTCCTGCTGGCCTTGTGGCACTGAGGGCTGAGGCACTGGACACCTTACCTCACACTACGCCAGCGACCAGTGTTCAGGAACAAGCACGGGCCAATGGGGGTTGGCAGGGGAGGAGAAGGACTGAGGATCTGAGGGACTGCTCTCCTACTCTGGGGAGGGGGGATGCCAGTGGTCGTTCCTAGACTGGCTCCTAGTGGAGGCTGGGGGGCAGCGTGCTGACACTGTAAAGAAAGGGGTAGAGAAGGCAGACACCTGGAAGGAGCACATGTGGACATGTGGATGCTCACCCCGTCAGCGTCATTGCATGCCTTCTCCAAGGGGGTCTAACTGCAAGCAAGAAAAATGGTCCTCAGGTCACAGCACAGTGAACGGCTACCCACCGCTGGCCCCGACCCCAAATGGTGCTTCCCCGGACGCTGGATTCTGTTCAAGGTGAGTTCAGTTGGGGGCTCCTCACCACCCTGCCATGGAGGAGAAGCCGTGGAGGAAGATGGGGATTCTGCCCGATGTCGGGGTGCGGGGCTGGGTGGGTAGCTGCAGATGTATAGCCAACTAGGACTAAAGAGAGAAAAAGGAGTAACATTAAAAAAAAGCATTCCTGAAACAGAATTTCCATTCTGCATGAATTCCATTTACAGAGATCCAAATTTCACACAGCTCTAAATATTACCCTTATGAACAGAATATTAAAGTATCACAAATGAAATCACTGATATTCAACAGTTTCTCTAGTCTCTAAAGATGTCTGATTTCTAGAATGTTCCACATGCAACTTACCTAGACTAATGTGTAGCCAAAGTTGTGCTTTCTTAAGTTCAAAGGTTATATGGTCTCCCTGTGAGCCCTCCCCATGTAGAATCAGTGCATTTTTTTGCAGTGTTTTAAAATTAAATGAAATAACATCATGCAGCGTGCGATTACTTTTCCGTTTCAGTCGATAGGAGATTATGTCATCACCATCAAATAAGGCGATAGCTGAATCTGCAAATTAATCCACATAAGCAGAATTATTAGTAGGGGTAGTATATATACAACACGTAGATACAGTGTATAATGTAAAACTGCATTAAATGTTTGATGAACTCAAATGAACAGGAAGACAGCATAAATGCCATCAGTGCATAGAAAGAATGAACCTAGAAAAAGCCAATTCCAGTACTCGTCCCAGAAGTCCAAAAACTTAAGTTCTGAATTTGGACAAAAGCTTCCTTTACTAACATGCAAAAGTACTGAAAAGACAGACAACAGCAATCCCATCAATAGACTCATGGGCTGGATTTTCGAAGTCAAATATTTGCTACAATTTCCCGAAGCATCAGGCATTTGATGTGCAGGACATGCAACATATAATTGGGATATTTGAACTCTGTGGCTAAAAGACACCTGCTAGACCCCATTTCCATGATTTATTTGTCTATTTACAGTGCAGGTCAGTCATTTGGAATCATCACACCAGATGCACCCATCTCCACTGTTGCAGCCTAGTCCACAGGCCTTGCATTTGGGTTTAGAAAATCCAGACCAGTACTGAGTTTATTGGGGGTTGCTGTATATGCCTTTCACATATCTGCAGGCTAATAAAGAAGGCTTTTGCATAACATTACGAGTTTAAGTGCTTGGACTTTCAGTGATGAGTGTTGGATAGAGATGTGGCGAAGTACAACTTCGCTGGCAGAGTTCATGCGTAGTGGTGAAAATCTATACTTTGCAGAGCTTTGTGAAGCTTCCCCAGACATGAGAAACTTTGACCTCACCTGAATCATGAAGTTTGTGCTGCAAAGTGCAAAATTGTGCCACGAAATTCTGCACTTCACGGCTAAACTTTGCACTTCGCAGTTGCTCCGTGCAGCGTGAATTGCAAGAATTTCATGAATTGCATGAAATTCACAAATTAATTCATGAAGCAAAGTTTGCTGACTTCACCCATCTCTAGAAATAGATTTTGCTTTTTCTTCTACATGTTTGCTACATTTTGTTTTGCACACGACTGGAATAGTTGAAACTCTGACACCAGATTTCAAGCTGTCAGTGTCTACTTTCAGTGTACAGTATGAGCACTGTAGTGCACTGTTTTTCTACTGCAATTATAAATCACTAACATGATTTCAGCCAATCACTGCACAGAGTCACTGTACTTCTTTTTCTGAGTACAGTGTGCTCCCGTGCAGGAACGCTTGGAGGGAGCGCTCCACTTGGGTGCCAGGGGGAGGATGGCATGATGAAATAAAAAAAATAATATTCGAAATTTAAAAATTACATGCTGTAAACTTGAGTGATTTATAATAAGATAAAAGGGCTGCCAAGGGATGTCTGTTATGGTATAAGAGAATCCTCTCATGAGGTTTTGGCAGAGAACCTCTCAGCTTCACTTAGTGATCCTCTCTCCCAAACCTCACACTCAAAGTCTCTTATATGGAAAGAGACATTCCTTGGACTCCCTATTAACCTATAGAACAAACTGTTTTACTGATAGAGTGTGCAGTTCTATAAAATATTCCATTTGTAAATTATTAAAGTAAAGCACTACTACTAAAAGTACAAACTGAATAGGGAGGATGCCGAAAAATATGAATTTTCTTAATTTTTGTAGAAAAGTCCCATAGTAAAAATGTTGCAGTTCAACAGCTTGTGATGCTTCAGCCAACTTTGAACCGGGGATTCCACCTGCTGCATTGCAAGTATGCCTTTGTGCACAGCAATGAAGCAGGTGCAGTTTTTTTTCACTACACTCAATGCCAACTGAGAATCAGCCAGCTATGTTTATTATTTATTTGGTGCTGCTGTGTTGGCCACAGAGTCGCACTCTTCATCGTTTACTGTTGTTTTTCACAACATAGGTAAAGAAACCCTTGCGGTCCGATTGACCATGGGCAACATGCAACTGGTTATCATAGCATAGCTGGGCACCTCAGATCTCATGGAGGAATTTTGTTAAATATGTTTTTTGATGACCCTTTTATAAGAGGGACAGCATATTTTAGGGTGACTCACTGTACTAACATATATGGACACATCCAAAAGCTGAAAGCACTTGGCTGTGCTTAGTGCCCTGCAATGCACTGAAAGTGCCCATATATCTCAGCATAGCTGTACACCCTCATGTGTTTTGTTACTTCTAGGTAGGGCTGTTCAGATTGGGAATTCCAGTAGCTGAATTCATGTGGAATGGCAATTCCACTTCTGAAATGCTCTTTTGGGATTTTTTTGTAAGATTACTCAGAATTCTGAAAGACATTTATGTGTAAACAGATGACTAATATTCCATGGATTATGCAAACCACAGAATATTTTTTTGCAGATTGCAGGAATACAATCCACAGTTTATTTATTTATTTAAAAGGTTTAACCAAGAAGTGCACACTGAGCTGATAACAGCTTGTTTCCAGATGAGTCCTGGGGGAGATGGTAGAGGGAGATAGCTAACAATATAATAACAAGGTAAATTCAAGTAAGTAATACAAACAGAATCAAAAATGTTAGATAAAAATGGTAATGGAGCCAAAACTAGAGAAATTAAAACACTCACAATATATACAGAAAGAAAACAGAAACGGAACTGCAAGAGAGGGGGAAGACTAGAGAAATAGAGAAAGGAGGAGGGGTCAAAGGCAGTTGCAAATAAGATGTTAAAAGTCAGAAAGAAGAGAATTTAGGGAGGAGGTAGAAGAAACAGAATGAATAGAAAGGGGAAGAGAGGACCAAAGTCTAGGAAAGTGGTAACAAAAAGCAGATTGACCAACAACAGATTTTCTAGGAGGAATATTAAGAGAATGGAAAGTATTGTTGCGAAGAGGGTAGGAGGAAGAAGGATAAGGGGAAAGGAGGGTTTTGAGATAAGAGGGAAGGGTGCCAAGCCAGAATTTGGACAAAAAAAGAGACACAATGGGAAAGGTACCTAGCTTCAAGAGAATGGAAAGAAAAAGCTGAATACAGAGAACAGTGGTGAGTACGATAGGGGCAATCTAAAGCAAAGTGACAAAATGAATGAAAAAGGGGGTCCAGTCTGGCAAGGGAGGTTTTAGGGGTGCTACAGTAGACTAAGTCGCCATAATCAAAGATTTTTTTTTCAACTTTCTTTATGCCCCCTTATGTCAGCTGACCTGATCTCTCTCCAGTGAGGACACTCCATGAGGTCTGTTCCCACCCACCTGAAGCCACTAGACTCCACTCCTCGGACATGGGCCCACCTCCCTACTGCACCACCTGGCCACCCAACCCCCTGGCTCTGAGCCCCCTTGGGCAGAACCACCGACTCCACTGATGCTCTATCTAGAATCTAGTGGAGTGACTAGGGGATGGAGGGAGTGCCCGAGATGGAGCTGGGAGGCCTGACATTGGACATGGGGACCGACCACTGGTCCCACCTTTGCCTATCAGGCACCTGGGATTTTCACTTTTTCTGTCCCCATCCCGTGGAGCTCAGATGTGCAATGACGGCCAGTGTCTGCTGAGCTCCGCCCTCCAGTGCTGTGCGGTGGCATCACCATGTTCCTGGCTACTCCTTACCATCACCAGGGGTTGCTCAGGAGCAACACAGTCCCTACACCCTCCCCAAGAAGGGAGAGCCATCTATCGGATGCTCAGTCCCTCCCCGCCCCTGCTGACCCCCAAAAGCCCGGGCTCATTCCCGAACCCAGGTCACCAGTGTGGTGTGAAGTGAGGCATCTAGAGCCTTAACCCTCAGTGCCACTGGGCCAGTTACCATAGTCAAAGATTGGTAGGATCATTTTTCATACAATTTCTCACCAGGCAGGGAGCAGAATACTGATTTGCTCTTGTACAAAGCACCAAGCTTAGGGTGGAGCTTATGGTGACTTGCATCATTGTGCACAAAGAAATCAAGATGTCCATCAAGGCAGACCCTGAGGTACTTAAAGGCGGGGACAACTTCAAGTATAGAACCATTAATGGTATAAAATAGGGGAGGAGAAGTAAGTCTGGCAAGCCTCTGACAGGGACCAAAAGTCATAGAGACTGACAGTCTTTATTTTTAAACTGTAGATTATTAATCTGCAAAAAAACATTTTACATGCGAAATTCAGAATTCTACCACCAACAGAATTCTGTGGAATTTTCTGAAATTCTGTGGAATTTGGTTTAATCAGAAATGGAACATTCTGCACAGAACCACTTCTAGGATTCCTATACGTTCTGTGATGTGAGCACTAGCCATTCAGCAATGTGGAACAGTGCCGCTGACATCACCAAATGTCAAGGGACTACAGCAATGGGCAGCAAAAAACACTGACAAAAGGGAGATAGTCAAACCCAGAGCAATAAATTGGAATATAAATAATTTCTTTAAAACAACAGAAACAAACAATGCATATCAGAAGAGAAACTTCTACTAACCAAAGGAAAAAAGATTGTATTTAATGGTAAATGTTTTTAAAATTCTGTCCTACCACCTTGAAGTTTGTAACTTAAAAAGGATGTCATGATGATTACTCGGTTATAAAATGGGGCATCCTAAATCTATGATCGTTGATTGTTTTCAGACAACCACACACTTCACCTGAACGATATATATTTTTTTAACAAATGAAAGCCCACTCTAAAAGTATGATAACACACTCCATGGTGAGGGATCATAAGGGATTAATGTACCTCTCAGATGTTTGAGGCACTGGGCTATGCCTCATGCCTAACAATCACCCCAGGCATCTATTATTCTCTCATAACTGCACACTCTGTCATGTGATTTCCCTTACATAATCCCCATGAAATAGAATGTATTATTGTAAAAAATCATTATTATGCTGCAAAGATGCAGAATATACAGTAATAAATAGTCCTGACTTTTTTACTTCTGCTGCTCTGTTTATCTCTCTCTTGATGCAACCAAGATTCCTCATCCCAAAAGCTACAAATTATCATGAAAATCAATAGTGATAAAATTTTGCACTAATATAGTTCGATGCTCAAAACATAGTAGAATGGCATTCATGATCATTTAACTACCCTGTATATTACTTCCAGTTTCCTAGCTGCAAAGTCAGGTACAAGCAGAGCCCTGCTTTAAATGGGATGCCACTTCTCAATTGGGTTATTCTGGGTAAATAAAATTAAAGAAACAACATCCATTAAAATGACATTTAATTTTCTGGTTTCTAGTTTCACAGTTTCTCTGCTGTGTAGAAACTAATATTAGTATAGAACACAACAACAAAAATATACATTGATCCTTAGAACTCATTCACCTCTTATCTAAAGAAAAGTGTTAGTTTAACTGTGCAATGTATGAATATTTACCACATTATCATATCACTAGACAGCATTAAGATTTTGACCAAAGAAGAGAGAGTGACCAGCGGCGTAACTTGGGGATAAGTGCTGGGATCATTCCTCTTTAATGTCTTTATAAGTGACAATACAGAGGAGCTGGAAGGCAAGGTATGCCTCGTTGCAGATGACACCAAATTCTGCAACAGGATGGACACTGCAGGGGGGTGGAAAGGAGGAGCAATGACTTGAGAAAATTTGAGGAGTGGTCAATGGTATGGCAACATGGTTTCAATGAATAAAAGTGCAAAATAATGCACTTTGGCACACAAACCAAGCCAAAAGTACAAAATGGGGGTGGTGGTACTGATGACCACCAAGCAGGAAAAGAAACCTCTAGCAAGTGATCATATTGGATGACATAAAGGTTGTCAGGCAGTGCGACAAGGCAGTTGAGAGGACTAGTGGCATGCTGGGGTGCATAGGGGTGGGTATCAGCAGCAGAAAAAGGGAGGTGGTATTGCCTCTGTACAGATCACTAGTAAGGCCCACCTAGAGTACTGCATCCTGTTCTAGAGACCACATCTCTGCAATGACATGGATAGAGTGGAGGCAGTCCATAGGAGGGCAACTAATATGGTTCAGAGTCTGCATCCAAAACCCTAGGAGGGGAGATTAAAGGACCTAAATATGTACACCCTGGATAAGACAAGGGAGAGGGGGCATATGATAGAGACCTTTAAATACCTCACAAGGGTAAACAAGGTACAGGAAGGAAGCATTTTTCAGAAAGAAAGGTGTTCAAGAACATAGGGACATGCCATGAAGCTAGAGGAGGGGGTAGATTCAGGAGAGATTTGAGGAAGTACTTCTTCACAGAAAGAGTGGAGGATTTCTGAAACAGCCTTCCAGCAGAGGTGTTTGGGACAAAAACAGTGACGGGGTTTAAGAATGCATAGGATTCAAGGATGCAAGGGACTCTTAGGAGAGAGGAAGGTGAGTGGGGAAATGGGCCTAAGATCAAGCAGGATCTGCGGTGATACTGTAGGAGGGACAAATGTGTAAACTAGCTGGACCAAGTGGTCCTTATCTGCCAGCAAATTCTATGTTTCTGTTTCTATTTCACCAGAACAAAAGATTTCAAATATTTTGGTTGTTATAATTAGGAAATGTAAGTACATGTGTGTGTGTGTGGTGGTGGTGGTGGTGGGGGGGGTCCCTGCTACTCCAGGAGGATCTCAGGATTCAACATATAGGGCTGGATTCTCAACATGTCATGGGACTAAGTCCCACTCTGCAGCTCAAGTTGTAGACCAAAATCTCCGCGGCTGTGGAGATTGGTGTTCTCATCCACTGCAGCTGCAGAAAACAATATATTATTCCAGGTCCCAACGGCCATAATTTTTTGCCACAGCTGCGAGGAAAAACACCCACAAGCTGTGTAAATCATGGAGCCAGTCATAACCTACTTTTGAGAATAAAATAGAAACATAGAATTTGATGGCAGATAAGGACAGCTTGGCCCACCTAATCTGCCCATTTCCCTACCTACAGGATAAGCTGCAGATCCTAGTTAACCAACAGCCTACTTCCTCCTACTCCCCACTAGAATTGCCTTATGTCTATCCCATGCATTATTAAATTCCCCCACTGTATTTGACTCTACGACCTCCTCAGGAAGGCCATTCCGTGCATCTTCAACCCTCTCTGTGAAGAAATACTTCCTCACATTACCTCTGAGCCATTCCCCCTTTATCTTCAGCCCCCTTGTTCTTGCACATCTCTTTTTCTGAAAGATGCTACCCTCTTGGACTTTGTTCATTCCCTTGAGGTATTTGAAAGTTTCTATCATGTCCCCCCTCTCCCTTCTTTCCTCAAGGCTATACATCTTAAGCTCCTTTAGTCTTTCTTCATATGTCTTCTGGTGCAGACCCTGCACCATTTTGGTTGCCCTCCTCTGGACAGCCTCCACCCTGTTTATGTCTTTGCAGAGATGGGGTCTCCAGAACTGTATACAGTACTCCAGATGTGGTCTTACCAACTGTTTGTACGGAGGGCCAACAACTTCCTGTTTTCTACTGGTGATGCCTCTCCCTATGCATCCCAGTATCCCCTCAACCCTCCTCACTGCCTTCTCACATTGCTGGCCCACCTTTAGGTCATCTGATATGACTACCCCTGGTCCCTTTCCATTTTTGTTGTTGTCAGTATTTCACCCCCCATTATGTACTCTTCCTCTGGGTTTTTGTTTCCCAGATGCATTACTTTGAACTTCTCTGCATTGAATCTAAGCTGCCATACATTTGACTATTCCTCCAACCTTGCCAAGTCTCTTTTCATCCTTTCCACCCCACCTTGTGTATCAACCCTGTTGCAGATCTTTGTGTCATCTGCAAAGAGACATACTTTCTCTTCCAGTCCCTCTGCAATGTCACTTACAAAGACATTAAAAAGGACCGGCCCCCAGTACTGAACCCTGTGGTACCCTACTAGTAACCCCACTGTTCTTCACTGTGGACTCCATTTACTATTACCCGCTGTGTCCTGTTGTCAAGCCAGTGTTTTACCCAGGCTATCACCCTGGGACCCACTCCCAGGCTGGCTAATTTGTTTATTAATCTTTTGTGTGGGACTGTGCCAAATGGCTTGCTAAAGTCTAGGTAGGCCATGTCCACAGCTCCTCCCTGGTCTACTACTTTGGTCACACAGTCAAAGAAATTAATTAGATTTGTCTGACATTATCTTCCTGCTGTGAATCCATGCTGCCTTGGGTCCTGTGTCCCACTGGCCTCTAGGTATTCAACAATTATTTCCTTCAAAGTGATTCCATCATTGTCCCTACCACTGAGGTCAAACTGACAGGTCTATAGTTTCCTGCCTCTGTCTTGCTCCCACTTTTGTGAAGGGGAATCACATCCACCCTCCTCCAGTCCTCAGGTACCACACCATCCTTCCATGATTTAATAAAAAGGGTAGTCAGTGGTGTTACTAGTTCTTCCCTTAGTTATTTTAGAATTCTGTGGTGAATCCCATCAGGCCCCATTGCTTTATCCACCTTCAGTTTTAAGAGTTCTTTCAGAACCCTTTCTTCTGTGAAAGAACTAATATCAACCCCCTTATCCAGAGTGATTCTATTGACTGGATTAGGTATCTCCCCCTGCTTTTCTATTGTAAATACTGAGCAGTAGTATTCATTCAGTATCCCTGTTTTTTCACTGTCACTCTCTGCCCAACCACCTTCCTCTTTATTCAGCCTCAGTATCCCTGCCTTAGTCTTTCTTTGCTTCCTAATGTACCTATAAAAGGTTTTATCCCCCTTCTTAACTGAGTTGGCAATCTTTTCCTCAGTTTGGGCCTTTGCTATTCTGACTGCCTTCCCTGCTTCCTTCTGCTTTAACTGGTACAGTTCTCTGTCCTGCTCCTTCTGTGTTTCCTTATACTTCCTGAATGCTATCTTTTTCTCTCTTACCTTCCCCGCCACTTCTGTTGAGAACCATAGTGTTTTTTTCTTTCATTCTGATTTGTTTTTTTGCTTCACACAAAGGCTTGTTGCCTCTGTGATGGCGGTTTTGATGTTTCCCCATTGTTGCTCCACCTCACCTTCTTGCCTGTTCGCTAGTGCTTTTCTGAGGCACTTTCCCATTTTGACAAAATCAGCCCTCCTGAAGTCCAGTACTTTCAATTTTGTATGGCTTGACTCTATAGCCAAGTTTATCGTGAACCACACCGTTTGGTGGTTGCTTGTTCCCAGATGGCTACCCACTTCAAGATCGGCGATCCTCTCTTCATCCCCATTTGAGAGTACCAGGTCTAAGATTGCTCCCTCCTGAATGGGTTCCAAAACTAGCTGTCTGAGGCATGCCCCCTGTAGGGCATTGAGAATGGCCCTGCTCTTGGAAGTGGCTGCAGCAAAGGTGCTCCAGTTAACATCTGGCATATTCAGGTCCCCCATCAGCAATATCTCCCTTTCTCTGCCATCCCAAGAATACCGTAGCTGCGAGAAAAACTCCAGGTTCGCAAGTGGCAACCCACTTGCACCAAGTTTTTTCTGCAGCTGCGGGTTTGAATGAGCTTTGAGAATCTGGCCTATCATTTTTTTCTAAACACATTAGTATTTTAAATATACGGATAGTGGAGACACCACTGAGCACTAACAGAAGCAGACGTGTTTTCTGAGAGCTCCTGAGAGAGACTGCAAGGAACACATAATTTTACTTAAACCTTTGCATTTTAAGTTTGGAATTCTTGCCTCCTGTGTGTACTGACCACAGTCTTCCTGGACAGTAGGGAGATTGAAGGCTACCAACCCCACCAATTACAATACTTCTTTAAGCTAAAAGGCAACCAGCCACCAGCAGGAAAGCAGGCCATAAATACAATGTTATCCTCACAGACAGGGAAGATTACTTTGACACAAATTTGACATTTGGTCCGAGATATAGACAAAAAAAAATTTGAAAATTCAGCAGGAAAAGTTTTTACATTGGGGCAAAGAATGGATGGTGTGCAAGTGAGTGATGGTAGAAGATGCAGAGAATAATGCTAGGAAGGATCAGGAGTGAAACACTGATGCAAACGTTGTACAGGAAAACTAGCTCCTGAGACAATGACTTGCAGCACTGGGAAATTAGTCCAGAGCCTGCAATTTGTGGGTCATCTGGCTACCATAATGGGTGAAAGGCAAAGACCGGAAAGGACTTGCAGGGACCTGGCTGAAGCGGAAGCTGAATCTAGGGACTACTGAGAGGAACTGTGGTTTGAAAAAGCTTAATGAGTAATGTCTTGGAGCACAGTTGCACCTGGATTGAGTTGAGGAAACTTTATGATCATAAGGGAGCCAGCTCTGAATAAGCAATCCTGAATGTAGTGATCCAGCAATGGAGACTCAGCCACACTGATGAAAAATATCTCGATTTACCTGGACTTATTGTGGAACAGCATGCTGCTTCAATGTGGCAATTCCCACCACAAGGAACTGTTGGCTACTCGTCTGTGCCTCCCCCACAATTCAATAATTATGCAAATGGGGCAGTTAACGGTGCCAGTAAGTTAACAGTTAATGTTTTTCCTTTTTAGATAAGGTTTGCTCTGCATCAATAGTTTAATTGTTAATACAGCTGCCCATTGTCAAATAAGACAACTTTCTAGTACCTACTGTGGCAGAGTGAGTAGTTTATATCTAGTAACAGTTATAATTTGTTTTATAGTGCAAAATTGTCATCACTAGAACACTTATGGGATTATTTTATTAGTAGAGTTTATAATTATGTAACCCACCCCCGGGGGATAGAACCTAAGTCTGGGTACAGTCTGTGCCCCAATAGGTAATTAGTGTGGGATATGCAGCACAGTAAGTGAAGGGTTAACTCCGTGCCACTCTTTGGGATCTGCTGCTGGATGAGAGGTCACCATGGGCGGGCAAGACATAAGCATGGCACACAGTTGAGAGAGATCAAGGGAAAGAGAGGACTGGAGTGGGGGCGATTGCCCTCTCCAATTAGCTGGCAGTGTTTAGGAAGAGAGAGAGAGAGAGAGCCTGTGGGAGGACATGGCAGTGGGCAAAGTTTCAAGCCCTCTGTGGGACTCCAACTATGCCACCCCAGTGGGACTGGAATGAAAGACCCTCTGAGACTGCAGTCAGAGAGTGGGGCATGAGGCAGAGCCAAGGAGCGATGTGACCAGGAGTGGTTTCATGGGGCTTCAAACTGCTGAAATCCTGGGGTGTGAGATGGAGCAAGAAGGGATGAGTAGGTGCCAGCTGTGGCTTGGGGATGGGTCACCTGAGATTCATGGGGACCATCGCCCAAGGGAAGCTACAAGAAGCCTAGATGGAAGTCAAGATGGAGCTAGCAAGCCCCAATATGAGAGGCAAGCCTGTTCTGTGTGCAGATACCTTAGTGAGCCAATTGAGAGGGAAGTCAGGATGGAGTTGGCGGCCCTGATGTGCAAGCCTGCCTGTTCCATTGGGACAAGGTTTCAGTGAACTGTGAAGTTAGAGCTGCCTGAATTTGGGTACGTCTGAATCTCACCCCTTGAGAAATGTAGTGAACTGTTCGCCAGAGTGAACTGTTGCAAATGTGAACTGTTTGCTAATGTGAACCTTGGGACCATTTTGATTCAAGATATGAACTGCCTGCCTCAACCCAATTAATTTTCTCCTCCATGGAGTTCAGCCATTGCTTTATTAAATGGGATCCCCACTTTTCTTTGCTGAGTTGTATCTTCAGTTATTTCTGCGAATGTTTATTATGGCTAACCTTGGTTTCTGTCATCCCAGCACCTGAAGAGCCTTGCACCCCAGTGTGACTGAGAAGCCCTGGTAAACGCAAGCCATTTCTGTCATGGTGTCTGCTGTGGACCCTCCTCATCACAGACTTCATCATCATTCATACCTCTAGACACCAGGGAGGGGGTGGGATACATGTGGGGACTCAACTAGGATGTGTTTTGGGGTGCTTGAACTACATTTGTGACCTCCCAGAGGTGCTGGGTGAGGAGGGTTCTTGTATGGACTTTTTGAACTGGCATTTGGAACTGCACAATATGGTGCCAGAGGATAATGAGAAGTCACAGCTTTGGATGGTGTGTGGGCACCTGGAACTCTGGAAAATGAGACCCACATGCTTGGTCCATGTGAAGGATATGTAAATGGATGGGGACCAAACTGTATCATTGAATGGCCTGGGTTGCTGGGGTGGAGAGATGATTCCCCCCACCATGTGCTTCTGTTGTTGTGGGGTAGACTGGTGGAGGAACAAGGTGAGACAACACTGTACTGTATAACTATGGCTTCTACATTTGGGTGAGTGATCAAATGGAGAAACAAGGTCCAGGTGCCAGCAGCATTGGACGTTCCTGTGCCAGCACAAATATTTTGGTGGATGTGTGAGATGGTGACTAAATCTTCCACGGCCAAAGACTGCGCAGTGCACCAGAAGAAAGGGTGTGAGGTTGAGCTGTGCCCAATCTGTCATCAGTGCTATAGGGATTGCTCCAGGAGTCACGAAGATCAGTTCTTATCACCAACCTGTTGTTAGACCAGCACATCAATTACCTCCCTGGAGTCCAAGAGATGTGAGGATTTTCAATGCCGGAAAGTCAGACAGAGGAAGCAGAAGCCACAGTTTTGAGTGCCCCACTGGAGAGACCCTTGGTGCCTGCCCAGCCGAGTAGCCTTACTGCACAACCATCGGAGTCAGCATGACTTATGACCCTGGAGAACTTTTCTATGCCTTTGCAACTCACTGATGAAGAGCAGCCAGGGACATCAAAGGCGGCTATGGCTCAGTTGCCCGAACTGCAAGAGCCATCTGTAAAGCCTGACCTAAGCCCACATTTAGAGATCCAGCCAGAGCACTCCATGGAGAAACCCACTGGTGAGAAAGGGTGTGGAGAACAACCAGACTAGAGCATCCCTGTGGCAGTGGATGCTTGGGAGGAAGAAGTGGATATCAATCTCCCAGAGCACTATGCCTCCATTGTTTTGCCCTTCAAGAAATTGCCCAATTCATCACTGTCCAGTGCTCCTTTGCCTGGCCCCATGGAGACAAATTGGCAGATACAGGAACAGGAGTGCTGTGAGAGAGAGTATTGAGAAATGACTTGGCTGCCAGGGAGACAGGCATCCAGGACCACCATAAGGAGTCTGCCTGAGTGGTTGCAGGCCAAACAAATTGTGCAATGTCTTGTTCGAGAGAAGTACCCATAGTACGAGTACCCCTACCTGCTAGAGCAAGTATGGGATAAAATAGAGGGGAGAAGAAGGGACTGGGTGTTTCAAGGCATTTATGAAAAATTGTACAGGAAGCATGGACTGGATAGTAACAGCAGCACTCCAGCTTAGTAAGAGGCCCAGCAAGTTGCCCGCTGGGTCTGTTCATGAAGTGCTTATAAAGGGCTGACCACTACCAAGCATGGTGTCATACTGCAGGACATTGAAAGAGGCTGCACCAAGTATGCTGTGGAGGCAACAGACTCCTTTGGATGTCCATGCACAAAACCAGACCCCCAGTTTTATTTTGGTAGATGTGAGTGGTAAATGGACTGGAGTTTCCTTCCCTCGGAGCTTCTGACCATGAGTGTGATTAATATGGACTCATGTTGGACTGTTTGCAACAATTGTTTATTGTTCTACTTTTCAAAATATGATTGCAAGTGAGATGATGGAGAATGGGCTAAGAATGTGACTGTATGGTAATATAATGTTGCATGCCATGTGCTGTCTTGTTCCAAGTAGCTATAAGAAGATGCCCTATCTGTGCCCTGTTCAGAAGCACCAAGTTTGGTTGACAGTAAATCTGTTGACCACCCGCACAGCGAAGGCTCAATACTGACGCAGGTATTGTGACACCCCAGCACCTAGTGTTTTCTGTGGGGGAGCTGTGCCCCCCATACTCCCATGAGGGGGGCTTTGCCCCCCACACCCCCAGGACTTTAGGATTCTCAACTCCAGGTTGGAGTTGGTCCGGGGAGGGGGCAGGACACTGGGGGAAAGTGAAACACAGAAAAGGACCATTACAGCGACTGTCACTGTAGTGGTCATTTTCCGTGTTTCGCTGTTGGGGTGTCGAGCAAAAGGGGGCCACCCACCCTGTTTGGCTGTTAGTTTAAGCTGCTTCAGACTGCAATCATGTACTGTTACGGTAGTGTTTTGGTCACTGCAAAGTAGGGTGAATTTGGGGCTATTTTGGCTAGTGGGTTGAGCAGCATGAAGTTTGGTAGCTATGATAGACAGGCAGTTGGGTTAGGCAGTAGTGTTAGACTACTAGTAAAGCATAATTTAGGCTTAGGATGCTATCCCTTGGGTACTTGGGGAAACTGCCCCGAGGGTCCAGGTGGGTGAGTGGCCAAGCGACAGTTTGAGCAGTTTTAGTGAGTCGAGCTCCAAGGGGCCCTGGTTTTGATTTTCCCTGTTAGTAGAATAGACCACCACATGGTGATGCAGCCTGTAGCTCCTTGAGTTCTTGGTAGAGGGGAAGTGCACATACCCCTAATCTGGGGGTCTGGTGGAGTAGTGGTTTGGGCCTTAGGTACTCACTGAGGACAGCAAACATTTAATGGGGAGAGAGTTGTAACCCCCCCGGGGGGGTAGAACCTCAGGAAGGGTACAACCCATGCCCCAGTAGGTTATTAGTGGGTAATAGGCAGCCCAGTAAGAGAAGGCTTAACTCTGTGCTGGTCTTTGGGACCTGTTGCTGGATGGGAGGTCACCATGGGCGGGAAGGATATAAGCATGGGTACATAGGTAAGAGAGGGAGAGAGATCAGGAGAGTGAGAGGACTGGAGTGGGGGTGATTGCCTGCTCCAGTTAACTGGAGGTTTTTGGACTGCAGAGAAGAGAGAGAGCCCATGGGAGGACATGGCAGTGGCTGAAGCTTTGAGCCCCATGTGGGACCCCAGCTATGCCACCCCAATAGGACTGGAATGAAAGGGCTGTTGGCACTGCAGTCAGACAGTGGGGTGCGAGGCAGGGCCAGGGAGCGAGGTAACCGAGAGTGGTTTAGTGGAGCTTCAAGTTGCTGAAGTCCTGGGGTGTGAGATGGAGTGAGAAGGGATGAGTAGATGCTGACTGTGACTTGGGGACAGGTCACATGAGATTCATGGAAACCATCGCCCCAGGGATAAAGCTGCCAACCATCCTGATTTTCCCAGGACAGTCCCGTTTTTGGGGTGCATGTCCCGGTGTCCCCACAGTTTTGGCAAATATTAAGAAATGTCCTGTTTTTTAGTATTTGTCCCAGTTTTGTCCCGGGCTATGATACACTGCTGAGTCTGACAGTTTTTGCTGCTAGCTGTGGATTTGCTTAAGCTGGTCAGAAATGTATTCCTTCACCCACCCCCATGTCTACATTGTTGCCTGGTAACTGTAAACATGAAAACACTGCTGGGTAGTAGGCAAGTGTGGGTCAACAAAGTCAGGGAGGAGCTGAGCACTAGGAACAGTCACTGACTGTACAGCTTACTTGTGTTCTAGGCGGGCTCTTCCTCTTCCTGACTTCCTGTGACACTTGATCAGAGGCAGAGGGTAAGCATGGTTGTAGTGGAATCAGGATGGCTGTGTGGCATGCCTGGATGTAGTAGTGAGCTGTGAGCACACTGACCAAGCAGCAAGCAAGTGATGAGTGTGGTCGTCGGTTGGGTCCAGTGGGGTGGGGGGACCAGGTTGGTCTGGGGCCATAAAGAGTCATTCTGCCTGACAGCAGCCAAGATGAGTCTCTGCACTAGTGTAGAGAGAGAGAGAGCAAGCCCAGGGACTGAGGAGGCCATGACCTGATGGGGAGTCAGAAGTGAATGGAGTGGAGTCGCAGTTGGAGCATAAATGGAGTCACAGCAGGACCTCTCTGGAGCTAACTTACTTGTTAAATGTAGAGGTGAGTGTGCCTGTGTGACTGGCTGTGAACCTGAGTCAGGAGGTCAAGAGAGGGACAGGGTGAGGGCAGGTAGGGGGTTCTCTTTCAGGGATGAGGTCATGCCAGAGGTAAAGGAGCTTGCTTCCAATCATCCGAGGCGACTACAGCACAGTAACAAATGCCACTGTGGATGGTGGTGGCAGTGAGAAAAGTTCCCAGCTCTATGTGTGTAAATTCACTTGTGTTAAGATAATACTGAAGTTACTGGTAGACTAGCAGTAAGAGGGAAAAAAAGGCAACTACAGTTTCAACAAAAAAAAAAAAAAAGGATGATTTATTTATTTCCCCACTAATGGCATGTCCCAGTTTTAGGCTTTGTGAAGTTGGTAGCCTTCCCCAGGGAAGCTACAAGAAGCCTAGATGGGAGCTGAGATGGAGCTAGCAGCCCCAGCCTGTTCCGTGTAGAGATGCCTTAGTGAGCCAGCCAAGAGGGAAGTGAGGATGGAGTTGGCGGCCCTGATGTGCAAGTCTTGCCTGTTCCCTTGGGACAAGGTTTCAGTGAACTGTGATGTTAGAGCTGCCTGAATTTGGGGACATCAGAATCATGCCCTGTGGGAAATGTATTAAACTTTGCCAGAGTGAACTGCTGCAAATGTGAACTGTTTGCTAATGTGAACCATGGGACCACATCGGTCCAAGAGATGTGCGGCCTGCCTCAACCCAATTCATGTTCTGCTCCATGGAGTTCCGCAATTGCTTTATTAAATGGGATCCCCGCTGTTTGTTTGCCGAGGTGTGTCTGCAGTTGTTTCTCTGAATGTTTATTATAGCTAACCTTGGTTTTTTGTCGGTCCAGCACCTGAAGAGCCTTGCACCTCGGTGCAACTGAGATGACCTAGTAAACACAAGCCATTTCTGGCACAGTGTCTGCTGTGGTCCCCCCTCGTCATGGCTTTCACCACCATTCATGCCTCTGGATACTGGGGGAAGGGGCACTACAATTAGAAGGTGCAGTCTTTCTTAGGTTTGCTGTAAAGGTACTTTTAAAATGTTTTCAGTGGGCCCATTTTATAGACTACAATCATAATGAAGTAAACAGCATGATCTGGGCACATCTTATAATGTGAAGTCCCTTACAACTTCTTGGCTGCAATGAGTTTTTGGTATAGCTCGAATAGCCAATGCATTTTTATCCCCCGCGGTGCTCTAATGAACTGGTACAGCTATAACAATTAACACATATTTTTATTTCTCCCTATGTTGTAATGAATGGGGGAGTGTCTGTATACTTCTCTGTACATGAGACTTTGTGTACTGTTGTATAATGTCTTTCTGTGTGAGCCTGATGTACGTGTTATCACATAAAATCAATCAATAAATAAAAATTGTCAATTTCTATACGCTATTCTCTTTAGAGTACTTGCATATTAGTAGGATCAGTTCCAATAACCCAGTTAAAGTTCCTACAAAAGTTTCTATTACTCTAAAATCATTAAGCATTTGAAGTGCAAAACTTACTGTGTCGACAGCCATAAACTTCCACTCTGAGACCAATTTTTCCTCGTGGGTTCCAGGAAACTGGTATGAAGCGAAGATACTGAGCGATGATTGGGTAATAAAGTTTATGATGTATTACTCCATCTGTGTTTATATTTCCTGCAAATGTCTTTAAAAAAATATAAAATATTAACATTTTTCAATCAGGACAGAAAAAAATGGTAATAACTTACCTGAGAAGAATCTTGTATTTTTTTCCCATGTGTCCCACATTGAACATACAGTACAGTACTGCAACATCTTTCTCTATGATGCAAAGTAGGACAAAAATAAACAAAAAACCCTGTAGCCAGCATGGGGGCTTTGGACAATTAGTCCCCTGATGAGATCTATCTCTTATCTCGGTCACAAGAACTGGAGTGGCCAAAAGGTAACAAGATCACTACAATATACAGTAATACAGAGAGTAATACATGGGCAGCCATGCACAACAAGGCTGTCCTTCCATGTCAGTGTTGTCATTATATAATATGGACCTGGAGAGTGAAGCAAGCATTATAGAGGCTGCAACTACTGCTGTAAATAGCTACACAAAAGGCATCTCCACAGTCTTCAAGAGTGATCTTTCACGTCCTTTGGGTACTGGCACTCAGAGGATGTAAATGGTGATACTCTGAAAGAACATGTGCTGTTTCAACTTAAAGTGAAATGTCCATTAACGCTTATTCCACACCTTAGTGTCTGGCAACTTTCGATTAGGCTTTTTGCCTACAAAGTAAAATTGTACCTCGAATGGTGTGTGTATAATTTTATTTTATCTAGGTGATCGTGCCATCCTTCCCACCCAATATTTTGTGCCTCTTGGAGGTGGGGGATCCCATAAGCTCCTGTGGTTAAACTCAGAGTCAGGGATCAGCCAGAGAATGTATGTAAGATATAAGGTGTAGGAGCTATAAATAGCTTCTAATAGCTCTGGTTCATCCTTACTTAATCCTGGTGCCATACCAAGACTAAGTATAGACTGCACAGTTCTTCAGGGACTGATGCTGGGGCAACTGCTGTTCAACATTTTCACCAAGAATCTGGGCGCTGGAGTCTCCAGCGGGCTTCTTAAAGGAGAACTGCACTGAACCTGAAGGTAACTGTTCCCAGCAGAAGCAGTTTTTTAAAAACTTTGTTCAAATTCTGTTATTATTCCATTTATACTTGCCTATTAGTGACCTTGGTGGTTGCTTCTGCTTGACAGTCTGCTGCTGTGTGCCATTTTAGAATTTTATGATGTAGTTTATGTCCCTCTCCAACCACAGAGTTCTATAGTAGAACATGGATGCATTGTTCCAACAATGGAAGAACTAAGCAAGGGACATAAACCACATCATACAGTTCTAAAATGGCACTTCCCAGTTGTGTGCAACTCAGAACCACCTAATAGGATAGCTAAACAGCCTGAAGGGATGGAACAGAAACACAATCTGATCTAGCACTCAAAAATCAACTTCTACAGGGAAACATGACTTGCAGGGTCAGGGCAGTTCTTCTTCAATGAGAAGGACCCCTCAGCCTTTTATTCTGTTTAGCTATATAGTTTGTAGGCATGCACGATGATTGCCTCTATTGCACTCTTTTAATTTCATCAGGAGTTAATGTAAATGAAGGTACTTAAGTCTAGTATGAAAACCTGCTCGAGCTGCAAAGGTCAGTTTTATGATGTTTTGGTGCTAAAGCCTGAAGTAGTTATACTGTATTAGTCAGTGCTGTTGCTGTCCTCTGCAGTCCCTGTGTTCTTATTTTATGCCGGTTATCAAACTTTTCAAGGCATAGTAAGTATCCTGCTGTTTTCTGTAGTTTAAAGTGTAACTGAGTTAGAAAAAAATGCTTTGAAAGAATACAGGGACTTTACAAGACATGTAACAGAACTGAATGAGAGTATAACTTTTGCTGACTTGTGCAGGTATGCATCATCAACTCCCATGATGCCCTGAATGAGTGGGGTCATGACCTTTACAATGGAGACAAACAGGTTTTCAAACCAAGGCAAAACTGAGTGAAGCAACCACATTTATATTTAAATTAAGATGAAATTAGGGGGATGCAAGAGGGGGGAATCATTGCTTATGCCTACATACTACATAGGTATACAGAAAATAGGATGAGAAGACTTTCCCTTTAAAGGAGACTGGACATTTGTGCTAACTGGCAGCCATTTGTAATGTTTCTATTGACAGAAATGAAAGTCATACCTCCAAATGATACATATTTAACTGTACCTGAATAAGCAGTAGTATGAAAAACTGTTTTCAATTATTTTCTTTTTACGAACAACATTCTGCATTGTGTTCATCGTAGCGCTAGTAATTCAGAGGTTTTTTTACTATGTTGCAGTTGGTGTGCATAATGCTAAGCACAAGTTGTGACCTGTCAGAACCACACTTTGAGTTCTATGCATAAACTCTGACATTTTAATCTGCTGATAATACTGAGCTGGCCAAAGTAGTGAACTCCAGTGAAGATGGGGACAAACTTAAAGAGGTCCTGACAAAGCTAGGCACCAGCTTAGACTCCTATAATTTCAGATTCAAGTTAGCCAGATGCAAGGTGCTACACTTAGAGAAGGAAAACAGGTGCAGAAACTGCACACTCTTGCTGCAGTGGTAGAGGAAAAGGACCTTTGGGTCATTATAGCAAAAGGCTAAGCATGACATGCAGTGTAATATTATATATGCCTCTCCAGTATATCTGTGCTGGGATATATGTGTATTATGTTAATATATATAGAAAATATGTGATGGCCTTACATTGAATATGGCATTTATCTACACTAGTTTGCTTTGACCTCAGTGACCTCAAGAGTGGCGTAGCCACGAGTGAGTGCACTGAGGTCAAAGTCAACCAGTGTATATTAATGTGGTATTCAGTGTAAGGCCATCACATGTCCAGTTTATACAACAGGTGTGAGAGTTTTTTTATATGAGTAATAATCAAATGTAAAAAAAAGAGATGAACTCAGATCAATTTAAAAAATAAAACTTTTGTATTAACTATTTTTACCTCCGCTGGCTACCTCATGCCAGGCATCCATATCGATTTCCATGGAGACAGTGATCTTCAGCATTCGAGCGGCAGGCAGGCTGTTCTTAAATGCGATCCACTCCCATACCTCAGGCTTAAGTGGCTGACATGCTGTTCTTAAAAGCCATCAGCCCATCACCACTCCAGCCATGTTACATGAACATCGATTTCACCCAACCATCCATGCCGACTGTCAGTGCTACTTTTTTTTTTTTAATTTCTTTCTGGTCCTCGGGCTGAGGGATGCCTTTGGTGCCCCCATTCCAGCCAGCCTTCACGGCTACCGTCCCAGTTGCAGCCAGAGCTTCACCTCCCCACCGCAGCCCTTCCCAGACCGCATCACAGCAGGTACTTACCCCACCACTGCACAGACCTGGAGGGCAGGCCCAGGAGGGAGCTGACTTGGGCGCGACTGTGGCAGCACTGTTGGGGCAGCCATCATGCTGCTGAGGATTTTTTCTCTTATAGGTAGCTCCCCCTCAGCACTGGCATGCAATGGCGTCAATGACACTGCAACGTACACTTCTATATGTTGCTCATTGGATGCCACCAGTGCCGTCCCTTGCTGTTGGCCCCAAAGCCTGCATAGCCCTCAGCTGCCGCTAGGAGCCAGCACCTTGGTGATCTTAGGTCACACACATCCACCCTCCCCAGAAGAGGAAAGCTGTCCCTGGGATGCTCGATCCTCCTCCTCCAAGTCGACCCCCGGCAATCTGTGCCCATCCCGGAACATGGGTCACTGGCACAGCACGAGTTATGGCATCCAGTGCCTCAACCCTCAGCACCACCAGGCTGGCCATCAGTGCTACTTAATTTAATTTTTTTATTTATTGAGTTAAACTGTAAGAGCTGGACCCTACATCTTAACTGTACCACAGCATGTGTCAGTTATGTTTCATTTTGCTTTCAACTTGGGCGGGTGGGCAGAGGAGTGGTGGAATGGCTGTGAGTTTCACTTCTTTTATAGATCTAGTGCCTGGTCAAGGTCAGAGATTTGCAGGATTAAATCTGCTTGCTAGTGCCCACCCTGACTGAAAGAGCATTATAGAGATTTACATAATCTGCTGGATAGGTTTGAGCTGGGGCAGGTGGGCAGAAGAGTGGCGGAACAGCAGTGAGTTTAAATTTCTTTTTATAAATTAGTATGTTTACAGCATGTATGCTCACAGTGAAAGAGCTTGTTTACAGAGATTAAAGTGTAAGAGGCAAGTTTAATTTTTGTTCAGCAGGTGCAGGCTGGCAGAGGAATAGCGACGAGTTAATGAGTGGAAGCCAGGCAGTAAATGATTTTTAGTTATCCTGGACTGCACTTACTGTATACTGTACAGAATAGGGTCACACAGACTAGTCCATCATAAGCAGCTTTGCACGGTACAATGAAATAGTACATTTTTATGGTGGCATGGTGATGTCACCATGCTTATGTACTGCTATAAGTAGGAGAGAAAGAAGGGGCTGTGACAGGATATGTAGACTGTCTTCTTCCCCTAGACTGTCTTCTTCTTCCCCTGAGTGTATCGACTGGACATGGCTCACAACTCTCTGCATTGTCTTCATTTATGACAGTGGTATTTTTGTGTCTGGCCCCTCCTCCACCTCTGTCTGCACTAGATTGCACTATTTCACTGCTGGACTGTAAGAGTACTGTAAGTTTCAGTTAGCTACTTCAACTATCACTTCCTTTTGAGCCATTTGTAGAGCCCCTTTAATAATTGTGTCTGTTAAGAGAGCTTTAAGCAGTAATTGTACTGATTCCTATTGAAATGCATATTCATCATTCTGAGGGCACGTAAAATATATAGCTTTGTGGATAGTGCTAATTGCACAGATTTTCACTATATAAGAATTTTTTTTGTAAAACAAGGGCTCTTAGATACATAGATACATAGACATTGGCAGATAAGGGCCTATGGCCCACTCAGTCTGCCCATTTGAGCTTGTAAATTAACTTTATGTTATTCTAGAAGTCTGTTGCCCCTTACCCTTGACCTCCAGAATTCCCTTATGTCTATCCCATGCATTCTTTCCTATAGTAATTTGCTCTTGAAAAAGTGAAGCCGTGAAACATAGCATGCACATTACAGAGCACTGAGGAAGGCATGGCTCTGGGACAGGCAAGCCCCATGAACCTTTACAGTAAAAAAAGTGTCCAACAGAGAACAGAGAGGGTCTAGCCTGCCAGAGTGTGAACATTAACAGCATTAAAAACAACAAAACACTTTGAGTTAGTTTCAGTTAATGCTTTTGCCCTGCTACACACACACAACACACACACACACACACACACACACACACACACACATCTTCTGTTCTGCTGCAGCCTGAGCTGAATCAAATTACACAACGGCCAAAGGAGTCTCCATTCCTACACAGACAGATCAAGTCGCTAAAGCGGTAAATGCTAGGATTGGCCTACTTTACAGGCACAGACATAGCTTAACGCCTGATGCCCTCCAACTTGTAGTAAATAGCACCATAGTCTCCATTCTCAGCTATGGACTAGTTATATACGGTGTGGCAATGGACACTGCACTCAAAGGGATCAACTTAGCCATTAGTAAAGCTTGCTGGCTAATCATGGGAGCTCACCGTCTCACCCATACCTGCAACCTATATGAACAAACAAACTGGTTAAACCTCATGGGTCGAGTAAAACACCAAACCTGCCTCCTAGCAAAAAAGCCTGTCTTGGACTAACCCTCCCAGTAATTCAAGATCTCCTTAAACAAGCGTTCAACCCATACCTAACCCAAGGTATGTCAAGTCAAGTGCTTCATGTACCCTTCTGCTGCACTTCACAGGCACAATGCTCCTTTGCTTACCAGGTGCCCTGCTAGCTAAATGACTTGCCAGCTACTATCCTGTCAGTACCCAAGTTGGGCCCTTTAATTTTTTTTTTTTTAATTTTCTATTCTTTATCCTGGTGAGCCCTTCCTGCTGGTACTTCAGCCCTAGTCACGGCCCCTGGGACTTCAACCTGCCATCCATTGCCGCTAACGCCCAGTTACCTCAAGCCATTCTCAAGGGTGGGGCTGTGGCATCAGACCCCATATCCGAGCCGCAGACTAGTACTGTTCAGGGAGTGCAGCGATGGCAGGCTAATCAAAGCCCCAGGGAGGGTTTCACTGAGACAACAGGCTCACCCCTCCTGTTTTACAGCTTTTCCTCAGAGGCAGGGATGTGCAATGATGCCAGCATCCACCCCGCCTCTCTGTATATCGAGCGCCAGGTAGCATGAGTTACTCCTGGCCTCCACCAGGGGTCCTCTTTGCACCAGACGCTATCCCACCTTCCCCCTTGAGAGCTGTCCATGGGATGCTCCATCCTTCTCCCCTGGCTGGCCCTCTGACAACCCGGGTCCGTTCCCGAACCAGGGTCACCGGCGTCGCAAGCGGAAATCCAACCGCTGTGCCGGTGGGCTGGCTAGTTGGGCCCTTTCAAATGTAAACTCCACCTACACCTTACTGCACTTAGCAGATGTGATTGTCCAATCATGGGAAAATCTCACCCCTCTGCCCCTAAAGCCTAAGGCCACCCTCTATTTCTGTGTGCCCCCACCACTCCTTCTCTGCTACTGTAGTAGCATCCCCACCTCTCCATTGGTCCCTTCCCCTCTGCCACTCCCTACCCTATCCCCTTGCTACCATAGACCTGTTTCTCTCCACTATCGCACCCCCACTATCTAGCCTCTTCCTGTCCACTCCCCACCCCACCCACCAGCCCGCCATCTTTTCCTTCTCTCACTTTCCTTCAACAATGCCTCTTGTTCCCCCTTGCCCATGCCTCCTTAGTCTTGTCCTCTCCATCATTCCCCCACTCCCACTTCCTGTCCTAACTTGCTGGATCCCCCCCATATTTCTTCTCTCTCGCTCTCAAACAACAAAGCCATTGTTGACCGCTCTATGTTTCATCTATTTTATACTCAATCTTAAAATGTATTTTAATTGTCTACCCTATAGTGCCTGTCAGAACATTGTAACCTTTGTTATTGCAACATCCTGATGCTACTGTTGTACTGTGTTGCATACTGTTATATTATATTGTATTTTCTTTTGACGTGGAACCTCTGTAAAAGAGCCTCTGCCTCAAAGGTATTGTAATCCAGAAACAAATAAAATAAATACATAAATAAATAAAAAACAGAGTTCAAGTTATTCAGAGCAAGCTGCTACAGTGTTGATTTCTTGAAAAAATATGTCTTTTAAACAAGATATTTATATTAATTATTTAAGTCAATGAAGCTGTGTGCCTCATACTTTTTTTTTTACTGTTGAAATTTGTACTGTGAGCTCTAACTGCTGTTCAGTTGTTTCTGAGTGTCTGTCTTCATGCATGATTGCTTTCATAATCCACCCTCCTTTCTTACTTCTTCAGGGACAGAACTGAGTTTTAACCCTTGATTATCCTAGTAGTTTATCTTTAACCTTCTTGCAACTTGTAATGGTATGCTTTTATTTGCATTTCCCTGTTCAGATCAGACCTATATTAAAGACATTGTGTTTTATAGAGTATTCTTCATCTCTCTTATTTTTTTATGCTGGCCAGTGTGCACCTCCACATGTACTTTTTTTTTTAATTTCTATTTGATCAAACTTCACAGCTGGTGGGGCAAGGTATGAGGAAGCTTCACAGCTGTATCTTTATAGTGCAATGTGCAATATTTACTTCAATTTATTACCATGTTTGTGTATCTGCAGCAGCCTGTATATTCAGGGCCCAATCCTCAAATAGTTCTCTGCCACTCCCTGTGTGCAGAGGTCCTGAAAGAGCAATGGAGCATCCCCTATGCACCACATGCACACCATCTGGGTACTACACAGTACCCACAGTATTGGTGTGTGCCACCTATGCACCCTATGCCTGACCAACGTGCCTCTCTTTGCAGATGGGTGGGACAGTAACTTGCAAGGGGCATAGACCAGTATCCATCCGATGCTGGACACAAACTCCTCAAGGCATAGGGCTGGTGGAGGGGGCCATTAGGTACACCTGCCTAAGGGCAGCAATAGCAGCTATGTAGCCCTCTCTGCCTGTCCACAAACCACATATCTATATCCCTTCCTATGAGGCATTAGTCATAAGACTATCCATGCTGTTCTCCACCCCCATCTTTGTTGCTGGTGTCTACTGTAGTCCTGGCAGCCCCACCTCTTTCACCATAGATCTCATCACCATCATTGTTTCATACACATCCTCCAGTGAACTATATATTATGGGAGATTTCAACCAAAATTGGCTGTCCCCCTTCCTAAGCAAGGCACGTAATGACATAAATGCTCATAACTTAACGCAGCAAATCCATGAACCAACCCAGTTGAATCCTAAAACCGTAAATCACTCCCTGATCGACTGGGCCCTCACTTCACATCCACATAGGGTCATTGAATCAGGATTATTTCCTGATATCCTAAGCGATTACCACATGATTTTTATGCTTCATAAAATACACAGGCCTAAGCCCCCCCACAAAGGGCTGCAAATTCATTCTTACAAATCTATGGACCTTGCCCCTCTCCAAGACCTGATGAAGCTCTGGACTATTTCAAAGTTCAAAACTTTCTCCACATATGGAACCAACTTGCCCGAGTTAAGCGTTCCAGAGTTCGTGGTAGACACCTCCCAAGGGTAACCCCCAAACTGTTGGCCTGCCAATGGGCATGAGACCATGCAGGAAGATTCACAATACTTATGAAAAATACTGTGCACTATGAAACTCCTGTACTAAAGCTGTCTGGTTGGCCAAGGCCAAATACTTCAGATCCACCTTCCAGTCTAATAGAAATAACCCCTCAACATTCTGGAAGGTTATCCATGCCCTATTCTCACCCCCATCTAAACTTCAAACACCACTCATCAAAGTGAACAACTCACTAATATCTGACCACCCTACTGAAGATGCAGAATTTAACTCCTATTTCACATCCTGTGCCTCTGCCCTCCTGCCTTCTATCCACCCTCCTCCCCCTAACCTGTCCCCCACTACTAACACCCCTGGTGTCCATCCCTTACTTGAGAGTTTTTCTTTCTCCCAAGTCAACCCAACTGACACCCTGGCTGCTCTCCTTGCTCTCAGCCTATCAAAAGAAAGTTTGCATGATGGTCTCGACCCAAAGCTCCTCTACCTGTCTGCTCCTGCAATCTCCTCACCGCTGTCTAATCTGCTAAACCTCTCCTTCTTTTCTGCATCTGTACTGGCTGATTGGAACTACGCCATTGTCCTACCCTTACCTAAGGGTGAAATTCTTCCTTACCTGGGAACTACCATCCAATATCACTTCTTCCTATCCTTACCAAGTTACAAGAGCACTTGGTCCTTTCCCAATTCTCCTCCTGTCTCACAGACACCTACTTCTTCACACCTTTCCAATCTGGGTTTTGGAAAAATCACTCAACCACAATTTCCCTACTTAGGCTCATGGATTCCATCCTCTCAGGGATGGACAGTGGCCTAATCACATCTGCAATTTTTGTTGACCTTGCCAAGGCCTTCTATATGGTCTCCCACACCCTTCTCCTAAGTAACCTCACCTCAGCTGGCCTCTCTGACTCTGTCACAAACTGGTTCAGAGCCTACCTTGTAGGTAGGACTCAATCAGTTAGAATGGTGATTTGATATCCCCCCCACTCCAAATTAATACTGCTGTGCCACATGGCTCAGTACTTCATTTTTCTAAATGACCTCCCCTCAGTTTGCACCTCTTCATCCATCCATGTGTATGCTGAGGACACTGTTTTATTCACCTCTGGACAGTCTCCATCTGATGTAGCAGCCAGACTACAACATGACTTTAACAAGGTTCAGCACTGGCTAAGCTCTCACCAACTCTTTCTCAATGCCAAGAAGACAGTCTCCATGACCTTTGGCACTAGGCAGAGACTCTCTAGGCTATCCTTTATGCTCCACTTCCACACTCTTGATGGGACTACCCTTGAAGATACCTCTTCATTTAGATACCTTGGGGTTTGGCTCAACCAATGCCTCAACTTTTCTGGTCATGTGGATGCCATCCTGAAAAAACTGCATCCAAGCTTGGCGCCCTATACAGGAACCATAGTTGCTTACCTCTACCGGCTAGGCGCAAACTTGTCCAGAAGATGATACTCTCTATTATTGACTACTGTGATGTAGTCTGTAGTGCTGCTCCCAAGTCTTCCTTAACCAAGTTGGACACCCTCTTTAACTCCTTTTGTCTCTTCGCTCTTGACTCCTCCCCCACTGATCTCTGCAACCTCTACCGCTGTCTTGCATTTCCCCTCACTTTATAACAGACATCTCTCCCATTGTACAAAATTTACCTCTAAATTTTGGTTTGGATTGCTCCCCACCTACCTCTCCTCCTCTCTAACCATTCCTCCACCTCCCTCGCTCCCTTAGATCAAACAACTTTCACACTATGACAGTCCCACACCAAACTACCTTGGTAGCTCAGGCAGCGTTCTTGCACTGCTTCCCAAAACTTTGGAACTCATTGCCCCATCAAATAAAACACACCTCTACCCCCACTCCATTTCCTCATCCCTGCGCAACTTCTTCTCCACATATTGTACCTGCTTCTTAGTTACCCCTATCTTCCCTTACTATTGTAATCCTATACATTATATTTTACCCAGCCATGATTATCATAGCCTGTCTCCCCCTTTATACTGTCGTACCCTCGCCTACTTGTAGTAATTGATACCTGCACTTCAAGGTATTTACTTACATATATTGTTCATAACTTGTGCCTCATGACATCGCATCAGTACTGTATGTCCATATTTCTCAAACCTCTGTGTTTATTGTGATTTTTGTTTACATTGTTGAATCCTGCACTTAATACATATCACACATTATATGCACTTCTGAGTTTTACATATTGTATAATTTTCTTGTATGTATTAATGTATTCCTGTCTTTAACAAATGTGCTTGTATGATTGTTTCTCCTCTCCCCTCTCCCCCAGGATGCACCAGGAGATGAGCAACTTGATTGCTCAGTGTGACTTTCCTGGTGAAACTTTTCAATAAATAAACAATAAATAAATAAAATATCCTACCCTGTTTGGCCCTGTCTTCTCCAGCCCCCAGTCCTCGGAGTCTCTACAGTGGGCTGGGGGTCTTCACTGGTACCAGGTGGTGTTCAATGAAATTATTTTTAATTTTCTGTGGGGATATGGCAGTCCAGGAGGACTGAACATTCCTCAACCCCCCCCACCAATGAAATGCTGTTTAAACACTATGCAAATGGTAAGCACCTCATTGCTTGTTTAATTTACTATTTATGCTCCTTCTAATCTCAGGTGCTGCTCTTCTTTGGTCTACCCCAAAGTACCAGACCTCTATCACCTCTGACTGCAATGTTCCACTTCCATTAAGCCATGACACTGCACCACAGACAGGGACAGGAGTGGGCCACAACCTCCACAAATCTCATATGCTGCATCAAGCAGCATGGCAGGAGTGGTGCGGAGTCCTCCACATATACTGGGGGATCCTCTCTGACTGCTGCTGGCGCTATTTTATGCTGTTTTCTCCCTATCCCTAGGCCATCTGCACACGGTGCTCAGAGCAGCAGTATGTGTATCTGCATGCCTGCTGTAAGCCCAGCAGATGCCCCTCCCACCATGCCTCTGCTCTTCTTTAACCTGTGTTCATCAAGGTAGCAGCATTGTGGTGGAAACAGAGACCCACCTACTGTGGAAGAGGGGAGCGTCCTGTGAGACATTCAGTCCTCCACTCCCCGGCCAGTCTCTAATGACTGGCTTATTCCAGAACTCAGGTTGCTAGCCCTATGAATGATAGCTGTACTACTGTGTCGATGCCAAGTTTTGGTCATTTCCTACCAGTAAAAGAGGGAAGACAATAGGAACTTAATTTGCTATGTACTGTACTATGTGGGAAAAGAGATCTGTTGTATTAAGGGAATGGGATGAAAAATGTAAATAGAAAGGCCACCTGTAAGTTTGAGTGGCTGCACTGTGTGGCCCTCCAGATATGTGGCTTGAAAACCACTAGTTTATTGTAGTATGATGCCTGTGTGTATCATATGAGTATGCTCAGTGGCAGCTGTATGTGTACTGCACATACTGTAACCCCTTACTACCTGTATGTAATTTGGTGCTTTGTAAAACACTTAGGATTACAGTGTGTATGAAAGGCACTATATTATATAGTTAGGGTCTGTTTTACATGGCTTTCCATCCAAACTGAAAAGCTTTGGGACTACAGATCAGAGGTCACAGAATGCTGTTGCACTTGTCTGAGGTGTAATTACTTCTTGATAAAAATAGAAATTCAGTGCCACCTGTGCTCTGTTCTTCTCACAATTTTTGTCTCCCTCACCACACATGCACACATAGACCCAAACACAGAAGCTTTCTATTTTTTTAATTAATTTTATCTAATAAACCCAGCCTGCACCCAGCTGCTAATGCCTCACCATTGCCACCGATAGTGTTTTGCTTTCAAAATCATTTAAAAAGAATCTTACTTACAAAAATGAAGGGAATTGGGAAACAAGCATTATTACTATCTGCTCTATAATGTATCTGTGTGAATCCGTGTTGATTTAAATGGAAGCACATAAGTGCAGCTCTCGCTCATCACCCAGGTCTTTCTTTTTTATGAAGTAAGCTTTTTTTCAAGTGATTTTAAAAGCAAATAAACTGTCAGTAGCATGACAAGGAGTATTAGCAGTTGGGTGTAGGGTGGGTTTATTAATTTCAAAATTTCCCCAAATGACGTGCCTTGTGTGTGGGGGGGGGGCTACAATGTATTTTTGTAAGATAAAAAACATATAGGGCTAGATATTCAAAGGAGCTGCACTTGACGCAACTGAATTACATTGGCACAACTCCTGAAATGCACCCCAGGGCTATATTCAAAAGGGGGAAATGCACTGTGAAATTCTCGATGCGCTGTGGCGCAAAGATAATGTATGCGGCGCATCTCCAGAGGGTGTGCCCATGCATACGTGGCACATCTTGATATTCAGCCAAGATGTACAGCGTATCTGCCAGCACATCCCAGAGATGTGCCTCATACATGGGCACAAAGTTGAGCATGCATAAATCATGCTCAAGTGGTAGCCACCCACAGGTGAGCTTCCGTATTGCAAGGTGCAATACAGCAGCCACCAGGCATGGGTGGCTACACCCCCAGAACACCGTACACAAGTACCCACAGTATTCCCTGATAGTGGTTCCACTATGCCACAGTGACAAGAAATTTGTCGACCGTCGGCACAGCGACAGCACAACACTGCCAACTGGTGTTGTGCTGTCGCTGGGGGAATAAGTGTTTTCTGTGGGGGGCTTCACTCCATACCTCCCATGCGGGGGACTCTGCCCCCCACACTTCCCACCCTAAAGATTGTTAACTCCAGTTGGACTTAGTTTGGGGAGGGGAGCAAACACCTCAGAGGCAACAGTGTCGAGAAATGTGGAGACCATCACAGTGAACTGCCGATAATGTCGCTGTGATGGTCTTTGCGATATTCCCTTCACTGTGCCATCGGTATATGCCTGGTAGTATAGTGGCACCCCCTCTCCATCCCGTACCGCGATCTCCGTAATAAATATGTAATTCCCTGGTGGTTCAGCGGTACTCACCTCCCTGCCCATAACCCCGATCACCATAAGAAAGTAATATTTAATTCTCTGGTAGTCCAGTAGCACCCCCCTCCCCACCCGGAACCCTAAACGCCGTAACCATAAGAGACACAGTAACTATACATACAAGCATTTACCAAATTCTGTTCTAGTCTGTTATTCTAAACTAATCCTGAACACGATTGCAGCATTTTGGGGCCCCACTACCTGAGTGGCTCAGTTACTCTGGGACTGCATCTCATGCCTGTTGTTTCTTTTGATTTGGTGACCTGGCACAAGTACGCCATCAGCCATGACAGGAGCTTCCAGTAGTTTTCATTCAGATTCACTGCACTTAAGCAGTCATGTTGGCTCTGACCAGATTTTGTTATAAATGTTAGACATGGTACACTCGTCTGGTTGCAGTGTAGTTTTAAACTGAATGAATCAGTTTTAAAATGTTCATCATTAACAGCAAAAAAGTGCCAGGAGCACATTTAGGTACCATGGGTTCTGTTGTACTGCAGATCACTGCCTTTTCATTATGACGTCCCTCAAATCCAGATAAACATTTATCTGGATCCAAGGCAAGGCAATAATTTGTTTTATCTCCAAGAGAAAAACTTTCATGTCTGTTGTATAAAGCTAGCGTTGCATGACTTTTTCAACCCTTTGAGCTAGAGGAAATTATATAGGAACCATCAAATGTTGTCCAAATTTTTGCAACATTGTGATCTGGAAATATTAAAAGATAACTTTATCGACCTGCCTTAGTTATCACCATAAACAACTGTTTTTGTTGATAAATATTTAACTCTGAATTATCTTCTCCTCCATTTCCTTTTTTTTAATTTTCTTCTTTATCCTGGCTGGTCTGCTGTCACCATCAGCCCTGGTTATGGCCCCTGGGGCTTCCACTGTCATCTACTGCTGCCATCCCCAGTTATCCCCGGCTTACCATGGCATTGGTCCCTTCATCCATGCCGCGGAACTGGTATCTGGTCGGGGGGATTGCAGCGATGTATGGTAAACTCAGGGAGGGCTTCACATGAACAGTGGATCCGCCCGCCCTCTTTTCCTGGTTTTCTCAGAGGTGGGGACGTGCAATGATGCCAGCGTCCGCCCCACCTCCCTGATGCCACGCGCCAGTAGCATGAGTGACTCCCAGCCTCCACCAGGGGTCCTCATTGCTCCGGACACTGCCCCACCCTCCCCCTGGAGAAGGAGAGCTGCCCATGGGGTGCTCTATCCTTCTCCCCCCGTCCGGCCCTCTGACGACCCAGGTCCATTCCTGAACCTGGGTCGCCGGCGCCACAAGTGGAATTCCAACCACTGCGCTGGTCTCTTCTCCTCCATTTCTAAATTGCTGATGTAAATCCTGGCTCTTAGCATGCTATTGAAGTCAGTAAGTATCCTGTTCAGCCACTGAGTTACTAGCAAAGGCAGGAACTATTAAAACTTAGTGTAATACCCCCACCTCTTTTAGGCAAGGGATGGCAGTTGTTACCAGCCTCTAGGGAGCTGGGGGAACTATTTTGATTTCCATACAGTGTAATGATTAATGGCAGTGCACTGCAGACCTGCTAAGCTGGGTTTGAATCCCACAGCCACTACTTGCATACTGTGTCACCATGAGCATGTCACTTCACTTCCCCGTACTCCCAGGATGCATCTGGAAATAAGCCTCAGCTTATTGTGTCTTTTCTGGCCAACAATTGCAAAATAAATAAAAATACATTTCAAGCAGGGAAATGGTTAAGCCAAGTTTGAGTAAACAAAGAACTAGGTGGGAGAAGCCTAGAAGTACATAAAGAGTACCTAAGGCACCATTTAAGGAGGTAGGGCCCAGTGGTAGTCCAGGAGGGGGACCTTGGTGATCTCCCCTTGGGGAGCTACATAATGACCTTTGGGCCTGAGGTAGGGTCCCTAGAGAGGTTTCAGGACCTGGGAGAAAAAAATCTGTGAGTGAGACAGATGGGCTTCTTAGAGAAATGGCCCTCTGCAGGAGGTAAGTTGAAACCTTCTCAGTGACAGTAGGGTAGGGATTAAGGTGATCATAGTCCTGGAGGTCTTAGGGCTGGGACCCCAGTGTAGCCCCACTCATGACATGGCATTGGGGTGCTATTGTATTGCTACATTTGGGGTGAGAGTTGAGTGGGGACACTGGAGTATGCATGCAAAATGGTAAGTGATGATATCTGATACTCCATTATAGCTAGCCAAAACATAGTGAGCAGTGATAGAACACATGATTCTGTACTATAGGCATGTGAAACAGCAAAACATCTGAGATCTGTGGTCACACCAGTATGGAACTAAACTGCACCTGAAGTAGAATTGCAGTAAAATCTGATTTACCTTCTGTAAGTCCTGTTGTCTTTAAATTGTGACAGGTAGGGCTTTTATACCTTTTAAATCCCCTATTTATTGTTCTAGGGGGTAACATTCTTGTGTACAATAATGCATAGCATGGGATCACCCCAGGTGGAAGCACCACACTATAGAATCTTGTCTTGGAGTACATTCACATGGCAGAACCTAGATGGGCTTCCTTGGTTTAGGGGGCCTTGTCACTAAGGGCACTGGTATGGCGCCATGGCAGCCAGACCACTACATAAGGTCAATTAGAGCTGTCTCAGTGGTACAGTTTACTAGGTAGTAAAGTACATAAGAAGGCACAAGGCCCATCGGGAATGTCTCCCACACTAGTGGGTCAAATTTTAAACTAGTTTATGCTTGTTAGAAAAAGTATTATCCAACACTGTTAGAGAGACTGAACTCCTTAATATTAACAATTGGTGCTGGTTACTTGTTCCATATCTTAGCCACCCTTACTGTGTAAAAATGTCTTCTTTTGTTGGTATTCACAGGTGGAATTAATAGTTTTTATTGTGTGATCTTGTAATATTTGTGGATGTATTGAAGGTTAATCCAAAACTTTTTATAAATTCATCAGATTGCAAGATTTTGTGTAGTAGCAGGAGATCACCCCTTTGTCTTACATAAAGCGGATGTAGCCCAATATCATTTAACCTCTCTTGGTAAGTCATAGATCTTAATCTTGGAACAATTTTGGTCATGGTCCTCTGTACTCTCTCAATCCCATTTCTGTCCTTCAGTAAATTTGGGTTCCAGAATTGGGATGCATAATTTACTTGGGGGCAGACATAAGTCCTATATAAAGGAATAACACATTGTTCAGTAGGGGTTGAAAAAGAATGCCTTATCCTTGCAATTAGACTCATAGCTGTTTTTGATGCAGCTATGCATTGGGACAAAAAATTAAGTTTGTAGTTCCCAAGAACTCCCAGGTCTCTCTCAAGACTGGAATTTCTTAAAATATTTTGGTTCAGTATATAAGAATATTGAGGATTTTTGTTTCCAAAGTGCATAGTTACACATTTATTGACATTAAATATCATACCATTTTGTAATGCCCAAAGTTAAATTTTCCCCAGGTCTTCCACAAGGGAGAAGTGGTCTGACAGGTTGTTTACCTGCCCTCCCAGCTTAGCGCCATCCACGAACTTGATCAAATTATTATGTAAATTATTACCCATATCTGAAATAAAGAGGTTAAACAGCACAGGGCCCAGGACCGATCCCTGCAGTACACCTCTGGTGACATGTCCTTCACTGGATAGTTTATTGTTTACATGGACACAGTGGTGTCTGTCGTGTAACCATCCATAAATCCATCTAGTAAGACTTTGGCCAAACCCATGGCTTTTAACTTGATGATTAATACATTATAAGAGACCCTATCAAAAGCTATTGAAAAGTCTAAGTAAATTACCTCAGGTGGTACACCATTATCCAGATTTTCACTAATATTATTATAAAAGTTTATTAGATTCATACAGCAAGATTTTCCCTTGGTGACAACATATTGTTGGTAATCGTATAAATTATTAACTGCTATAAAGTCCTCCAGATGTTTTTTTTAATGAGCTTCTTCATAACCTTGCAGCAATGTGAGGTTAGGCAGATTGTCTATAGTTTTCAAGTAGTCCCCTGTCCACTTTTTTAAATATAGGAACCACAGTAGTGGTCCTCCAATCGCAGGGAATATATCCTTCTTTCAATGATAGATTATAGATGGTAGACAAGGGGAGAGAAATTGCATGAGCTGTATTTTTCCAAAAATTGGGACTGACATTATGGGGACCTGGGCTAGCAGTTGTAGCATTAGGACTGGGCGAAATTAACAAATTCTTGATTTTGCTGAATTTTTGTGAAGTTTTGCTGAGATTTTTTTAAATGCAGTACTTTAATTGATCATAACTCAGGCAGACTTACAGCTGATATCTGAAATTTGGCATGCATACATTTTTGAAGAGGCCCTAAAAGGATGCCACATCTCATGACATTTAGATGAGAGGTGTGGAAGCTGCAGGGGCTCAAAGTCTGGCAATTTATTATTTACGTGAACATTTCTGAAAATATTTCTATGCTTACAACTTAGTCACCTTTGGAGCTAGAAAATTGAAAATGTGTATGAATACTTTCTAAGAAGATTCTTAGATACTGCTAAATAGAGATGTGGCTGGTTACATAAATTTAAGTTACATGAGTTCAGAATGTCACAATTAATTATTTGTTAAACTGTGTGAAAATGTTGAAAATATTTGGAAGCTTGCAGCTCCACTGCTATTGCAGGTATACACTCAAATTTTTCACACATACAACCCCTCGTCACACTTGGAAATGAGCTTGACTCAGTGTGCCTTTCCTGGTTTACCAAACATTTTAAATAAATAAATGTAAATATGTCCTGGAATCTAAACAGGCTAGATAATTGTGGTTTAGTAGGTTAAAATGTAGTGACTAGCTGGTATATTGCAAGAAGACAGGCTAGTGCACAGTGATGTCTCTGACTATTGTTCATGGCTCATCACTCAAGACAGTGACATGACACTTGTCACCACTATACTTCTACTATGGAACCTCCTGCAAATGCTACATTGTTGCCACTTTACCCAGCTTTTACCTTCCTCTATAATGGCAGCTCAAGTGTATGGCTGGGCAAAATGTATGAATATGACTTTGACAAAAGTATCCCAAAATTCCACTATTTCACAAAAGTTTATGAAATTCAACTTTAATTACTGATGTTATTTTAGAATCTTTGACTGCTTATAACTTGACCAGCCTTTGCACAAGAGATTAGAGTTCACACACACTCACACACACTCCTTTTTTTCCATATTGTTTTTTTCTCCCAGCGGGCAGCTCTTCTCTCAGGGATATACCCTGTTCACAAGGATATACCTTGATCAGACTGAACCCAGCTAACACTCAGAATATTATCAGGTTTTTCCTCCCACATTTGTTTTGCCTCCCACATACCTGGTGTGGATGGAGTCTCTGTTAGACTTGCACAGCCAAAGCTTCCCATGTGGCAGGAGCAAGCTCACTGGCCCAGCTGCAGGGGTCACTGTGTTGGTAGAGCCTACCACCAACCCTCCTTTAACCAACACTGCACTGCAAAGGGGTGGTGGTCTCGGCCATGTTCTGCCTCTCAATGTGGCTTCCGAGGCTCACTTCCAAACTCAGGTCATCAGCATGGCAGCAGGATACTCTGTTGCTGGGCCATGGGAGTGGCCTCAGTGCCTCACTTTTAGGGTCAGTGAACCTAACAGAACTGGTGATATTCCATTCTCCAGTTTTAAAGTGATAGGAGCGTAAAATTTTGCAATTACATGATTGTTAAATGTAATTTTAAAACTTCTGAATGTGTGGAGGTATATAACTTAATCACCTTTAAAGACAGAGATTTGAAACTTGGTACATGCCTGTATGTGCATTATTAAAGTCACTGAAAATCTAGTGTAATTTGGACAAATACTTTGTAGATTAGACAGAAATAGCTCAATTCACAGTTCTGGCAAAAGTTTGTGAAATGTTTAGAAACACAGAAACATAGAAGTTAACGGCAGAGAAGGACCGCAAGGCCCATCCAGTCTGCCCATTTCTTTTTCTACCTTATAAATGTGCCATCGGCCTTTGCTCTGTCAGTGGCCTATCTATTCATACTCATTTGTATTGCTCCCTTATGCCTATCCCATGCCTGTTTGAAGCCCTGCACTGTATTCATAGCCACCACTTCTTGAGGTAGGCCATTCCATGCATCCACCACCTTTCTGTGAAAAAGAATTTCCTCACATTCCCTTAATCGGCCTCCTCTAATCTCATGCTGTGTCCTCTTGTCCTGCTATTTTTCTTTTTTATTTAAACATGTTAGACTCTTTCACCTTGTTAATGCCCTTAAGGTGTTTGAATGCCTCGATCATATCACCTCTCTCCTCCTTTGCTCAAGGGTATACATATTGAGCTCTGTTACTCTGTCCTCATATGTCTTCTGATGCAGTCTCTGCACCATTTTGGTTGCCCTTCTCTGGACTGCCTCAATTTGGTTAATGTCCTTGTGAAGGTGTGGCCTCCAATACAGCACGCAGTACTCCAGATGGGGCCTAACCAGTGTCTTGTAAAGAGGGATTATTACCTCCTTCTTACGACTTGTGATACCCCTACTAATACACCCTAACAACCCCTAGCCTTACCTACTGCTTTAGAGGTCTGCTTGGATGATTTCAGGTCATCAGTGATGATGATGCCCAAGTCTCTTTCTTCCTTTGTGACTGCTAGCAATTCCCCTCCCAGCCTATAGGTGGCTTCAGGGTTTCTCTTCCCTATGTGCATGATCTTGCACTTCTTTGCATTAAATCCCAGTTGCCACTCTTCTGACCATTTTGCTAGTTTATCCAGATCTCTTCTCATTCTGCCCACCCCATCTGGATCATCTACTCTGTTGCAGATCTTGGTGTCATCTGCAAACAGACAAGCCTACCCTCTAGTCCATCTGCAAGGTCACTAATGAAGATGTTAAGAGGACTGGCCCCAGGACTGATCCCTGAGGTACCCCACTTGTGACTTGCATCTCTTCTGACTGTATACCATTTACCACCACTCTCTGTTTTCTGCCCGTCAATCAGTTTGCCACCCAGTTGACCAACTTCTGACCCACCCCGAGCCTACCCAGCTTATTTATCAATCTTCTAAGTGGAACAGTGTCAAAAGCTTTGCTGAAGTCAAGGTAGGCGACATCAACTGCTCCCCCCTTGGTCCACCACTCTGGTTACCCAGTCAAAGAAATCTATGAGATTAGTTTGATAGGACCTTCCAAATTCCATGTTTGCCAAAATTTTGTGGAAGTGCAATCATAATGTCACCAGAATTCCGCTGGAATAAGATAAGTTTTTCCCAGCCTAATGTGGCACATACCACTACTATGCAGAACACATGAACATGCCTGGGGGCCCCATGATCACGTGGCCCTGAGTCGGAGATGCTGGCAGTTGCAGCACTTCCTGGATGCAGAGGATGGTGCTGCATTACACTACTATAGCAACCCCAGAGCTGAGCCAAAGAGCACAGCCTCCTCCACAGGGGCACTGTGGATCTGTGTCATCTGTGCTAAGCTGAAGGTGGGAGGGCAAGCCAAAAATTGGAAAAAAACAACCATGGCCATTCGACTGAGAAGCCACTGGTACGCTAGGGCCCCGTGGCACAAGTGAAGTTGTTCTAAAGTGTCAAGCAACAAAGTTATCAGCGTGTCTGATGAAACAGCATAAGTGGAGACAAAAACCTGTACAGAAATAAATGAGGTTTATGTCAGAACTTTTGACTCTTTTAAGAGTAACACAATGACCTTGTATGACATATGCTAACTCAGTTGTATGGAGTTTAACACAATATTTAATGGGAGAAGAAAAATTATAAAACTGAAATGTTTATTAAAATGAGAAACTGCCTGAAGTGATAAAGGCAGGTAGGCATCACCTGCTGCCATCGACTGGATAACCCTGCACACAAGATATTTCAGTGGCACTATTCTATATAAATTATTTCAATAACTAAATAGGTAAAGATTTAGTCAGACTGAGATCACACTGTCACAAAAAAATCAAATAAGCCAACAAGGTCAAAAAAATACAGTAGGACCTCCTTAAGTCAAACAAACTTACTCGGTAATTTTTCACACACAACTCTTGGAATTTCATTAATTGAGCTTACCCAGTTGTTTCCCTGCTGGAAAAATGGTTTCCAACTGTTGTATCTGTCGCTGTACAACAATATATATTTTGTCACCCAGTCGTAAGTATTGTACGTCCCCTGGGTTGCAATAGCAGTGATATTGTATTTACTCTTCAGGTTAATCTGAAGCCATGGCTGAGGATCCTGAGGGTCTGGTGCCCACCCACTGCCACCTATATATAAACATATAATAAGTCTCGTTATATATGCTGCTGGCATTTAGTAATATTGTGCATTTAAAACAGGTGAGAGAATGAAATGCTATATAATGCAGTATTATACTGTTGAAGAGTAGCCCTGTGACGTATGTACAAATAGCACCACTGCCATGGGCTATGAGACCTTAAGTGAACTTCCTGTGCTTTCAGCCTTCCAGCTGCAAAATCGGAAACAAGGAGGACCCCTCCAAAAATGAGATGCTACATCTATGCTGGGAAAACACATTGTGAAATAAAAACAAAATAAGAAGCAGGGATAGAACATGAAGTATGGGATCATCTACATCAAGAATTAGGTTATGTGCTTTGAAACGTTCATTAAAAGTTAAAAAGTCTCAGAATTTTATAGATCATTAAAGGTGACAGTTCCTTCTCTTGGTAAAAGCAAAGTTATATCAATATTACTTTACTTAGTTTAAATTGATGGCACTCAGATCTGAATATTTTAAAACAGGAAATACAAATCATAGAATAATGTCTCACTGCTCTACCAACTGAGCTTTCAGGCTCACTGGCCTAAGTTGATCTTCTGCAGCTTGAAGCAACTGAGATGGTAATTAGCTACTAGTGCAGAAATAGCCCCCATAGTTCATTTTTGAAGCACAAATTGTAATGTGAATAAAATTGTGTGGCCTAACTAGGAATCAAACCCCTTACCCCCAGAATATTGTTCTGGTATCAACCAGCTGAACTATGAGTGCCACTTAACGATAAATCAATAAAATTAAAACAGAATTTAAAATGTTGTGTATTGATGGCCTTTTCACTTTTCATTTGTAACATTTCAAAGTATAGACCTAGACAGTAGTGAGACCTAGCCATGTCCCATCAGAGAGCAGAACAACTCAGCCCTCCCTCCCCAGCGAAGGAGCATATCACCTCACCACCTTGCTCACCCTCTGCGGGACCATTAGCTCACCCCTGAAGACAAATCACAGCACATCACATGATGGGTGCATCTGCTGAGATGGTTGGGGATGGTCCAGGTGGAACTAGAGTTGTTCCAAAGTTTTACTTAGCCAGCAAAGTTCTTGCAAAGTTGGCTCATGAAAAGCTTCATGAATTGCCCACTTTTCAATTTTGTCACTTCACAATGAGTTTTCCTGGGGAAGTGGCACTTTTTCAGTTTGACAGTTCAGCAGATTTTGCAAATGAATTTACAAGGCAGAGTCTGCCAACTTTGCACATCTCTAGGTGGAACACATGATCATTTTCTGTCTTCTGAATCATGTGTTGCTAACTCGGGTCTTCCATAGATCAATGGATTTCATAACATTTGAGCTAATGTTTGCAAATCATTCATTCCCTGGCTATCATTAGGGCTACAAGGAAGTCAAAACAGTGCAGAGTTAATGAGCGGTTTACATTTCTTAAACACAGTTTTATCCAGGCTTCATGCAGTCCCCAGCATGAACTTTATTTTATTTATTTATTTGGTTACTGGGTAGGTGCACTGATCCAATGGACCATTTCCAGGCATGCCCTGAGCCATAAAGGTGGCACATAGGTGATACAGACAATACAATTACATTAACTGAGAAATGGTACAGAAAATAGCACAAAATAGAATACATTGACTACACTGCGTACAGCTGAGTACAATTGAAGTGCAAGAATATATTGAGATGCATAAAGTGCAAGTGCAACATACACAATGTACAATCAGGCAGTCTTTAGAATGTTCAGTACAGTACAGCAGTCAGTTTGTCTTGGGTATGGAAGGAAAAGGCCAGACATCCATAGGGTCATCTGGTGGAGCAATTACATTTGGATTTGGCCAACAGCCATGCTTTAAAGTGTGATTTGAAGGTAAGGTGCATGTCTAGAGAGTGGAGGGAGGCAGATAGTTTGTTCCATAGTGTGGACACGGCAAAGGAACAGACATTGCTGCCCAGACAAGAGAACACCCTAGGAACATCTATTGGTAGGACTGTGGATTGCCAGAGGCAGAGGGGAGTGGTTTTGTGCCTGAACAGGGAGGAGTAGGGGGACAGATCACCATCTGATAGCATTGTTGATGATGTATCCAGAGGTGCAGTTATGTCTGGCCTGAAGAGGGAGCCAGCTCAAGGATTGGTGCAAGGAGCAGTGGTGTGTGGAGTAGGGTGCCAGAAGCACAAATCTACAGATGCTGTTGTAGGCAGTATTGAGCCTTACAAGGAGAGAGGAGATATGTGCATATAATATGGGGGTGCAGTAATCTAATAGGGGAAGAAGGTTGCCTTGAGCTATGGTGAGGCAGGACTCAGGTGTCAGACAGTCCTTGAGTCAAAAGCCAGCCCCCAGTTTCTGGCTGATGTGCCACACAGTTGTATTGATATACACTGTAAATGTTAGGGCAAGGTCAAGGGTGACAACCAGGTATTTAAAACAGGGTATGTTCAGCAGCGGGGGTGGGGGCGGCATCTGGTGATAGGACAGTCACAGTGAAATTAGTTTTGGAGAGTTTTAGTAAATTGGGTTTAGACCCTAGGAGCTTGGCCTTAGCTTTGTTTGCTTTTACTAAGAGCCTATTGGTCAGGAACCATCTACTGGTCGGGAACCAACTTCTCCCTACTATGTTAATTATATTAATGTGAGCAGACAAACACAGGTCTCTAGCAGGACACTAAAAACTGTGTAACCCCTTCCTAAAAGGGGTCTTACCTTTTGCTCTCCCTGAAGTACTACTGCTGTGGCCTTCCTCTGCACTGCTCCTTCACCCTGGTCCCAGTCCAGACTGCAGCTGCGTGACTTGGGGCTGAACTGGTCAATGTTAATTGTTCTGCAGGCTTCTTGTGCCCTTCTCACTGTTGACCAGCATGGCATTACCTCTCTTCAGTCAACTGGCCTCTGGACTGCCTTCAGGGTCAGGGAGCCCACAGCAAGGAGGTTGATCAGTTTCAGCAGCACTCAAAGCTGCATGAAGTGCAAAACTGCTCCTCCCCTGGAAGAAAAAAATTGGGGGCACTCCACAGAGCTTTCCTGTCACCAATTCATCCCCCAGTCCCACTAGATGGCAACAGGGACTAGGAGGTATTGATCCCAATGGCCTGAAGCCACACCAAGGGACAGAAACATGTTAAAATAGAAGATAAAGTGAAGTAATACAAAAGCAGCCATGTTTGTAGTTTCTGTAGCCACACAACTATTGAAAAGGGGTTGAGGGACACACAAACTGGCTGGGAAAGTTAGGTGTTCCGCTGCTTAGCTCTGCAAAAGAACTAAATTAGTACACCCTGTCCTTATGAAACTGACATCAGTTTGGAGACTAGCTCAGCTCAACAAAAAGCTAAATTAGTCCATTCTGTCCCTGACCCTTTGAAACTGGCATCAACTTGGAAGCTAGCTCAGCTCTACAGAAACAGTTAAATTGCAAGCTGGCTCAGGACTTGTATGCATGCTTTTCCCCAGGAACCAACAGCCACTGAGAGCTAGAGGTGTAGCATAATGAATAATGCATGAGATGCTAACCACTGATATTTGATCCATAGATTTTTGCACAATAGAGGGACATAAGCGATAGAGCAGATTTGTCTGGGAGACACAAGGAGAAAGACCTGTGAGTCAAGTCAGCAGTCAGCTACAAGGTTAGAATAAAGCTGTTTAATGAATCTTTGCAAAAAGATTTCTGTTTCCTCTAGGAACAACACCAAAGCTCCTGGCCTGGGCTTTGTGAGCTATCAGCAGTGTTGGGTAAGTTACTTTTTCTATTGCTTTCTATTATGTTTGGAAACTTGTTCCAGGAAGCTCTGTGCAGTCACTAACAAGGATGGATAAGTACTAGAAAAAGTAATACATCTTACAATTATAGTTACTTATTTCTTTTCATACAAAAACAATACAAAAATAAATAACTATAAAATATTATTTTTTTTTAAAGTAATAGGTTAGTTACTGGTTACGTTCAAATAAATGTAATCAGTTACAGTTACACATTTCTTTTGTATAAAAAAACATAAGTAATTGTAACTGTAAGGTGTATTACATTTTCCAGTACTTCTCCATCCTTGCTAGTGACTGCACAGAGCATTCTGGAACAAGTTTCCAAAAGTAACAGAAAGTAATAGAAAAAGTAACTTACCCAACACTGGCTATCAGGACTTGTCCTGACAGATGGTCTAAGTCACCTGAGGCCTTGACTGCCTACTCCTGGAAGGTGGGTGAAGACAAGGCCATTTTGGAGTGACGAGGACATCATAGACCAGCATGACCTGCACCTCCCAGAAGCACATTGGTTCCACCGCACCTGTACCTTCGCCCACATCTGCAACCCTGAGGGAGACATCCTGACAGACCTAGTTTGCAGAGTCTGCTAAGGTCATACGTACTGGGTCATTACCCCTCCAATTCTTCTGCTAGTCAGGAACAGATAAGATTAATTGCTGGGCATTTCTGTGTGATTATTAGTTAAAGCCCATTTATAGAACTGATAAGCCAGGAGCAACTAGCATTTAAGTTCAATAATTTGTTTGGGATCCCCAACCATCAGCCTTCAATCCGTACTTCACCATAGTCCAACAACAGGCCTGCAACTGCCCACTGTGTGCACACAATTAATGGACTGAATTGGGAGCTCTCATGGGACTTTGGGGTACTGGTGTGCCAGTAAGGGAAAACTGCAAAAACTGTGTGGGTACTCACCAGAGGGTGGTGGGGGGTTGAGGAGTGCTCTAAGACCTGTTTCACTGTATTTAATCCATTCCGTTCCCCATCTAGAGCCTGTTCCCCTCCCCTAATAAATACCCATGTGTTTAAATTGCAATGTATTGTGTTTTGCATACTGCTGTGTTTGCATGCATACAGGATTAGTTGGGAGTTATGTATAATCATAAAGGTTCCCTATTGAATTCATTTCCTGTGGGGTAGTACCCTGGCAGCAATCTGTCAAAAGTATTTCCATAGGTAGAGGCACCAGACCACTTTTTTATTACCGCGAATACCAACCAAGCTCCAGGGCCATTCATCAGAAGGCCTTATAGACTGTGCCCATGTATTATCAGACAGGCATAGTCTCACACTTTGTGAGTGGGGGTGGTTAAAACAGTGAAATGAGGCACTTCAAAAAAATAAATCAATAAACTGATTCAGAATTGTTTTCCATAACTTTCTCCAAGGAAGGGGATCTGAGGCAAACTGCAAAAGGCTGTCTTTCATGAGATCAAGTCAAGTCAGTCTGATGGATCAGCCAGAGATCCAGTCCATCTGTCTCTTGCACCAGTACCTTCTTCTCTCATTTTTTCCATCACCTACCACTGCCACTGCCATAGCCTTCAGTGTATGTTAAAGTTTTTATAGGTTCTGATTTTTGTTTGCATGTCCCGCTGACAGGGCTAAGTTCAATAACAGAGAACTGCACTTAGTCCTGGGAGAACAACGGGACTGGCAAGCATTTGCTCTAAGCTTACAAAAGCTTCAACATGCACTGCAGTCTATTAAATCTCCAACTGCTGCAGCCCTGCTCTGACATCAGCTGTAGGGGATTCTGGGATTTCTGGTTACAGCAAATAGCTTGGGAGTCAGCAGAAACAGCCTGATACAATCTGCTATACTGCTGCAAACACTGAAAGTGCAAATCTGGACCAGAGCCACATTTGGTTGAGGCTTTTAGTGCTGGCTGTTCCCCCTTTAAAATAAGGGATAAGAAAGCAGATGAGAGAACCGGTCCAATGGCACTGAGGGTTGATATGCTGGATGCCACACCTCATGCTGCACCAGCAACCTGGGTTCGAGAATGAGCTTGGATCATCGGGGGACAGCAGGGGAGGAAGGAGCTGGATTGAGCCACTGTCAGGCAGATCTCCTCTCCGGGAGAGGGTTGGGCACTGATCCAGCTAGCGGACAGTGTCAGGAGGGTACTGTTAGGCACTTGGTGAAAGCCGTGTCTCCACTCGGCTTCCCACCTGGACCCTGGTCCTTCGCACCGGCACACTCGGGGGGGGGGCTAGGGCTTCCTGCAGCTACTTCAAGAACTATGAAAAAACAACACAACCTGCTCTGCACTGTGATCCCCGCAAGGGGGGACAGAGCGGATGGTTGGTATGCTGCCACCAAGACTTGCCAGCGGTTGAGGGAAAATGTTCCCATTAAAAAAAAGAAAGCAGATGAGTAGATGGAATAGAAGGACAGAATAAAGAGGGTAATAAATGAGGAGAAGTAGGTGGGGAAGAGTGCCAAGACAGTAATGGCCATCAAGGAAGAACAGCATGAGAAATTATGTTTAATCATGGTTTGTTCATAATGACAATGGCATAGAAGTTTCCCAACTGCCACTAGATTAGTCTCTGAAGGCATTTTTAGTATGAACTGGAAGGTTACTTGCTAATTTTATGCAGTGCTGAATGACAAGTGCACTTGACATTTTGTTTTGCATGTACAGGCTCTTGACATTCTCTGATTTACCAATGGCATATTTTAAATACAGTCTAATAGAATTTCATATTTTTTAAAGAAACGTTTAATTGGCCATACATATTGAATCTGGACCATGATGCCATTCAAGCTAGTACCATCTGTTTTACTTGTACCCATGCCTGTTAAAAACTATGGTAGTTATATTCCCCGATGTGTTGGTCTTAACACAAGAATGGAGGTAAAAATTCCTTGCTTACACAGAAAATGAACTCAAGCTGGGGCAACATTTGCCTCCCCTGTTCCAGCTAAATGCTTGATTACCTTAGGCTCTCTTCTGATAAATACCTCTTTAGCAATCCAGGTCAATTGAAGGATTTCATTTTATTTTAAATGACTAAGAATGAAGAATAAAAATAACAGCAAAAAGAAACAAAAGACATAGATGCCCTCCTGCTATTAGAGGAATCTGTAATTTGGATGTTATAAATATAGAAATAAAATTATAAACTGTACTCCTCATGAATGCCCTCTAGGGATAAGGACCAAGTTTGGAAGGGATAGAAACTCTGAATTATCCTCCGCAACCTTTCTAGGGCTCAGACATCCCTTACCAATGGGTTATCCTCTATCCATCCTATTGGCTGATGCATGATCATAAACCTTTTTGGACTGTCAGGGTCCAAGCCCCCAGCCATGATAACAGTGTTCAGTTTACTTTGTGCATCTCTAAAGGATGGTCATAATCCCTGATCACTCCCAAACCTTCAGGTATTTATACAAATTAAATTTATTTCCCTTTTCACCTTGTTTCTGTCTCATATAGCACCATGTCAGATTCTCAGTGCGAGACTAACCTCAGGGCTTCATTTCACCATTTTCTCTATGCATGTACTTGTTCACTGCATGACAAAACTCCTTCACATAAGCAACTTTGACAGGGCTCAGTAGCTACCCTGTGTTGCCTCCCAGTATCAAACTCCACAGGCACAGGACAAACTGGACCCTCCAGCAGTGTCCAAGCTTGCATCTCCTTGTTCTGGTGGGGACCCTCCTGCAGCGTCATCACCTCACATCTTCCTGAGGAACTGGACCCTCCTGCAGTGTCCACATCCTCGTCAGGTAGTGCTACACCTTGTCAACATGCTCTCTGGGTCCCACAACTACTGTGGATAATCTCTAGCAGTGTCCAGTCACTGCACAGGCACAAAGATTAACTAGTTCTCCAAAATGTACATACTGATCTCCTCTGCTGACTTCATGGTTCCTGGACAAGATTCCAGTTGCCCACTGTGGGATCAAGCACTCACAGATCCGTAGGATTCCCCAATTTTTGTAGGAGCTTGGGGGTGCCCTGATGACCATAAATCTTGGTTCCTGCTGGAATTTTGATATGCACCCATCACCATATTGGAGATATCCCCCCCCCCCATTGCTGGCAGCCTCCCCCACTGACCTGGACCTGGACTGAACAGCCTCTTGCGCTCCTTGTGAGTGCACAGGAATTCATGGCTGCCATGTTCTGGGGCCTAATCTTGTGGAATGAGTATTCATTCCTGTTCCCCTTGCCTGAAAGCACCATGCAGGACTCCCGGAGGGTGCTTGCAAACATATCTAGTGCAGCACATCTCACCGGGCCCAGTGGCATCACCATTTTCCACCTGACTCATTGAGGGCAATCAGCACTGGAAGGGCATTGGCTTCTTGCGAGACACCAAATCTCATGAAAACAGAGGCCATCTTTTCCCTGGTGTTCTCACTGCAGACATTCTCTCGGCAACCACACCATATTGGTACAGTGTGTGGAACTCTCACAGTACCCCAGATGGTCATGCAAGAGCAGCAGCCATCTTGTGTGGTTAATCATAACCCAGGTAATCTTGCGGGAATAGTGATCATAGGGGCATAATGCCTATATGGAGACATAGGCCAGTCATCTTGGGAAGGTTCTTACTGCCTAAACTCTGTTAACTGTCCCTTTGTTTGATCTGTGACTTCTCTTGTCTATGGCTATCACACACTCAGCATTTACGCCATGTTCCTGATCCAGTTTTTTCTGTCTTTCCCCTATAAATTGCTGAGTGACAATCAATTCCCCACCATGCCTACCTGCCTGGAATGTGATGCCAACCTGCCAGAGACTTACACAGGGGAAGCACTGTGAGCAGTCTGCACAGTTTCTGAGAATGGGGTATCCCAAGTTACCGGTCTCAACTTAGTCACCACCAAGGAGGATACATCGCCCCCTATAGCACCAATTACACTAAACACCATGTAGGCTGGTCTGCTATTCCAACTGCTGGAAAAGCTAGAAACTCAGCCCGTGGAAAGCTCCCAATAGCTTCCTCAAGCAAATGACCAGAGGAAACCCAGTTGCCACACCCACCGAAGAGACAATGCAGGACGGCAGAAGAGGCTGCAGAACTCCCCTGAAGATAATGGGTTGGACCAGGAACCCAAGCCCTTCTCAGAAAGGTTTTGCCCCAGGTAAGACATGGATGAATTGATACAGATGATAAGGGGAGTGCTGAAGATTGCAGAGGGGTCACAGAAGTCCCATACCTCAATGGATCCTCTCCTCACAATGCACCACAAATCCACAAGGCCTTTCTTCCCCTCCTGCCAAGTCCTTGAGACCATTCTAAACAAAGAACATAAGGCAGTAGAGCCAACCAGGATCCCAGAGAAGTGGGCCAGTGAGAAAACCTACCCCCTTTCAGAGTCTCATAAGACAGCCTGGTTTCCTGCCCCTAAAGTGGACCCCCCTCCCCCGTCTTGGCCCTTTCAAAGAGGACCATTATCCCAATTGAGAGCACAGCAGCTCTAAAAGATGCCATGCACAAAAAGGTAGAGGAGCACTTGAAAAAGATACAGGAGGTTGCTGGGATGGTATTAATGGTGGACATGACAGTGTGGTACACCAGCAGGACCCTGCTCCACTGGGTGGAGACCATTGTGGATAACATCCCCGACTCCTCTCCAACAACAGGTGATGACAACTGCGCTATCCAGACAACACTCTACATAGTAGATGCATCGCTGGACATCAAGAAGTTTGGTGCCAGAGCTGCAGTACTCACCAACTGTGCCAGGAGAGCCTTATGGCTAAAACTATGGCAGGCATACGGTGAATCCAAAAATACGCTTCTCAAGCTCCCTTTCAAGGAGGTCACCTATTTGGAGACACACTCATTCCTTTCCTCTGGGACATGTCAGGTGCCAAACAGATGGTGGAAAATAAAAAATCTAAACCTCCCATTAGGGTGGCCATTTTGGCCCAGGTTCAATAGCTCCCACTCTACGACAAAACCACAATACAGCCAAATGTCATGCAGCGGGGTCTCAAAGCCCTGATTCCAGTCTTATCCATCACAATTCACAGTCAGAGGCAGTTCTAGCAAAAGAACTGACTAAGATATTAACAAGTCAAGAGGGGGTTCCACCAGCAAGAGCCAATAAGATGAGGTTGGCCTGGGCAGACAATCCACCAGTGGAGGTGGGGGCTCTAATTGTTTGCCAACTAATGGGCCCACACCACAATGGACACATGAGTCCAGGAACTCGTGACTCAAGGGTATTCCATAGAAGTCACACAACAGACAATTCCACACAGATCTCTGATGCCCCCAATGCCTCACTACCATGACAAAGCCGAGGTGGTCCTGCAAGCCCTGACCAACCTTTTCAGCAACAGGGCCATTGTATCCATACTGCAACAAGAGCAGGACGTCAGAGTGTACTCTATGTTATTTATGTCCCCAAAAAGACAGGCAGACTCCATCTGGTGCTGAACCTCAAGTTGCTCAACAAGTACAATACTTACAAGAAATTCAGGATGAAGATGCCCATGTCCATATTGCTGGTCATTCAACCAGGCCACTTCCTTACCTCAATCGACCTATAGGATGCCTACCATCACATTCTGATTCATCCCAGCCATCAGAAGTTCCTCCGATTCAATGTCAATGACCAACATTTTAAATACACATGCCTCTCATTTGGGGTGGCTTTGGCCCCAAAAGTATTCACAAATACTCTGGTAGTGTTCACTGTGACCCTCCACAAGAAGGGAGTGCATGTAATTTGTTACCTGAATGATTGGCTCATACGGGCAAGGTCCCAATGCAGGCACAGAGGGGCACAGAAGTAGTAGTCTATTGCCTACAGTGACATGGGGGGGTCATAAACAGGGAAAAAAGCCATTTAATCCCCATCCAGGATATCATGCACATAGGAACAATGTCAACATGTGCCTAGGCCTAGTGACTCTAACAGATGAAAAAGTCCGCAAAATGACATGGCTTACTGTCTGTCTACGAACCCAACCCAACAGACCAGTATGTGCATATCTGCAGCTGCTTGGGCCCATAGGGTCAAGGATAGACATAGTGCCATGGGCAAGGTTCATGCGGCCCCTCCAAAGATACGTACTAGACGCATGGGACCATTCGACCCAGAACTTTGAATACAGACTCAGTCCAAGCCCAGACTCTCTCAACAGTCTACTGTGGTGGACAAACAGACACAGTCTTGCCCAAGGTATGCCACTGTCAATGCTGCCAACATCAACGAATATGGCAGATGCCAGATTCCATGGCTGGGGAGTCATGCTGGACCACCATGTCACTCAAGGCAAGTGATCCCCACTGGAAGCTCATCTACCTATAAATGTGCTGGAGATGAGAGCAGTGTACCACACCCTGTTAGTCTTTGCCCCTCATGTTGCCAGTTAAGCAGTTCTTATAAGGACGGACAACCGAGTCACATGGCATACTTAAATAAACAAGGGGGAACTTGAAGAAGTGCAATGATCAGGGAGGCACTAAAAACACTGAGATGGGCAGAACAAAACCTGTTGGCAATTTCAGCCACTTACCTGGCCAGGAAACTGAACTCTCAAGTGGACTGGCTCAGCCAAGTAACACTTGACCAGGCAGAGTGGCATTTGCACTCCCAGGTATCTTAGTGACTCAACCACAGATGGGGGCCATGTCAAGTGAACCTGATGGCATCTCATTACAACACCTAACTACCTCAATTCAGCTCACACTTCCATGACCAGCAGACAGAAGCAGCTGACACACTATCAGCACCATGGAACTTTGACAGGGCCTTCATATTTCCACCACCCACCCACCTCCATGTTTCCAAAAGTGCTTCTCAAGATCAGACCCATGAAAGTCATGGTGGTACTGATGTCTCTAGACAAGCCATGGAGATCATGGTATTCCCTACTCAGAGCCATGCTGGTCGACATGCCTTGGTGTCTCCCTCACCATCAGGATCTCCTCAGCCAAGGTCCAATCCTTCACCACAACCCAAAAGTCCTCCACCTGATGGCATGGATGCTGAAAGGCAGAGACTGTTGAATGAGGGGTACTTTCCCAGAGTGGTTGACTGGCTTTTGCAATCCATAAGACGATCAACAAAAATAAGACTTATCATAGACATTGGCAGATCTTCTGCAAGTAGTGTACAGCAAAGGGCATGTCACCTTCAGTGGCAGGCCCTTCACAAAGTCGAGATTTTCTCAGTGATGGGGAAAAACAAAGGGCTCACTCACTCCTTCATGAGGATATAGGCATCAGCGATCTCTGCAATGTGAGCCCCTGCCAGAGGTGGGGCAGCTAGGTTCACACCCAAATGTAATCCAGCTGCTGCAGTTGGAACAGATTACATCTCCCCATACTAGGCCCATTTGTCTTCTGTGGCAAGTTAATCTGGTCTTGTTCATACTTCACAAGTCTCCCTTCCTACCTGATTTCCCATACTGGATGATCCTCAGAACAATATTCCTGATGGCCATGTGCTCTGCAAGAAGGGTGAATGAATTACAGGTGCTGTCATGTTGAGAACCATTCCTTACCTTCCATAATGACAGGGTCTCACTCAGGATGGTTCCATTCTTCACTCCAAAGGTGATGTCGCCATCATACATGGAGCAGGAAATTCACCTCCCCACCATGCTCACAGAATGGGGTGGCTACGCTGCTGCTCCTCATCTGCTTGACATGGTTTCTCAGATAAAGGCCAATCTGCTCATGTCCAGAAGTTTTTGTAAGTCAGATAGGCTGTTCATTCTCTTTTCAGGAAAGAAAGCAGATCAAGCTGCCTCTAAAGGAACCATATCTAATAGCAAATGGGCAGGAAGGAGGGGTGGAAGAACAATGGGGAATAATAAAAACTGCCATCACAGAGGTAACAAGCCTTTGTGTGAAGCAAATAAACAAAACGAAATGATGTAAGAAACCACTATGGTTCTCAAAGGAAGTGGCAGTGAAGGTTCAAGAGAAAAAGAAAGCATTCAGGAAGTACAAGGAATCACAGAAGGAGCAGGACAGAGAACTGTATCAGTTAAAGCAAAAGGAAGCTGGGAAGGCAGTCAGAACAGCAAAGGCCCTAACCGAGGAAAAGATAGCCAACTCAGTTAAGAAGGGGAATAAAACCTTTTATAGGTACAACAGGGAGCAAAGGAAGACCAAGGGAGGGTTAGTGAGGCTTAATAAAGAGGAGGGAGGGTGGGCAGAGGGTGACTGTGAAAAGGCAGAGATACTAAACAAATATTTTTGCTCAGTATTTACAAAGGGAGTAGGGGAGATACCTAAAACAAACAGTAGAAACACTCTGATACAGAAGTTGATACCAGCCCATTTACAGAAGAAAGGGTTCTGAAAGAACTCTTAAAACTGAAGGTGGACAAAGAAATGGGGCCTGATGGGATTCATCCCAGAATTTAAAAGAACTAAGGGTAGAACTAGTGACACCACTGACTACCCTCTTTAACAAATCATGGGAGGATGGGGTGGTACCCAAGGACTGGAGAAGGGAGATGTGATTCCCTTCACAAAAGTGGGAGCAAGGCAGAAGCAGAAAACTACAGACCTGTTAGTTTAACCTCAGTGGTAGGGAAAATGATGGAGTCACTTGAAGGAAAGAATTGTTGAGTATCTAGAGGCCAGAGGGGCTCAGGACCCAAGGCAGCATGGATTCACAGCGGAAGGTCATGCCAGACAAATCTGATAGATTTCTTTGACTGGGTGACCAAAGTAGTAGATCAGGGAGGGCTGTGGACATGGCTACCTAGACTTTAGCAAGGCATTTGACACAGTCCCACACAAAGATTAATATACAAGTTAGCCAGCCTGGGAGTGGGTCCCAAGATGACAGCCTGGGTAAAGAATTGGCTGGAGAATAGGACACAGGAGAGTAATAGTAAAGGAGTCCACTCTGAAAAAGGGGGTTACTAGTGGGGTACCACAGGGTTCAGTATTAAGACTGGTCCTCTTCAATGTCTTTATAAGCAACATTGCAGAGGGCCTGAAGGAAAAGTATGTCTCTTTGCAGATGACACAAAGATCTGCAACAGAGTTGATGCACAAGAGGTGGAAAGGATGAGAAGGGACTTGGCAAGGTTAGAGGAATGGTCAAATGTATGGCAGCTTAGATTCAATGCTAAGAAGTGCAGTAATGCACCTGGGAAACAAAACCCAGGGAAGAGTACACAATGGGGGTGAGATACTAACAACAACAAAATGGAAAAGGACCTGGGGTAGTCATATCAGATGACCTAAAGGTGGGCAAGCAATGTGAGAGGGCAGCAAGGGGGTTGGGGGATACTGGAATGCATAGGGAGAGGCATCACCAGTAGAAAACAGGAAGTTATTATCCCTCTGTACAGACAGTTGGTGAGACCCCATCTGGAGTACTGCGGCAGTTCTGAGACCCAATCTCGCAGAGACATAGACAGGATGGAGGCTGTCCAGAGGAGGGCAACTAAAATGGTGCAGGGTCTGCACCGGAAGACATATGAAGAGAGACTTAAGGAGCTGAATATGTATAGCCTCGAGGAAAGGAGGGAGAGGGGTGACATGATAGAAACTTTCAAGTACCTCAAGGGAATCAACAAAGTCCAAGAGGGTAGCATCTTTCAAAAAAAGAGGTATGCAAGAACAAGGGGCACAATTTGAAGATAGAAGGGGCCAGCTCAGAGGTAATTTAAGAAAGTATTTTTTCACAGAGAGGGTTGTGGATGCATGGAACGGCCTTCTGGAGGAGGTTGTGGAGTCAAAAACAGTGGTGGAATTCAAGCATGCATGGGACAGTCATAAGGCAATTCTAGGGGGTCGGGGTAGGAAGAAGTAGGCTGCTGGTTAACTAGGATCTGCAGCTTATCCATTAGGTAGGGAAATGGGCAGACTGGGTGGGCCAAGCGGTCCTTATCTGCCGTCAAAATCTATGTTTCTATGTTTCTATCTAGCTGGATCCATGTAGCTATTGTAGCAGCCTACCAAGGTGGTGCCTGGAACATGACTTGAGAATTAGGGCACATTCCACTAGGGCAATGTCAACTTCTTAGGCAGAAAGAGGGGGAGCATCAGTCCGGGACATCTGTGCAGCTGCTACCTGGTCCTCTGTCCATACCTTTGTCTGACATTACAGATTGGACGTAGCATCAGTAGACAGAGCTACTTTCAGTAGGGCAGTGTTTCTGGTGGCTTCAGATTCCACTTAGCATAGACTTTGTCTTCCCACCCTGGTTTTCCTGGTACTGCTATAAAAGTCCCATTGGTGAGGAATGTCTGAGTACTACACAGGTTGCAGGGGATAATGATATTTACTCACCTGGTAAAGGTGATCATACCTGCAACCTTTATAGTGCTCAGAGTCCCTCCTGAATATGGAAGACCACGGAAGCTGGGCAGCCAGAATCTTTGGGGAGTCTCACCAGTCCCTTTGGGGAGGGCTAGTCACCTGTATCTTCCCTGGGACTGGGCTTTGTTTTTACTTTCTTATGTACTGCTGAAGATTTTCATATAGCTAACTGAATCTGGTGAAACATATTCTTATCTTTTTTTCCAGCAAATGACCTTTGCAATGATGCATCTGTTTGCTGGTCATTCTTGTCTATCTGCTTGTTTGTTTGCCTTCTTGTTGTCTGAAGTTTTTTTGATAGGGAAGTATCTCACTGGACACTGTTATCATGGCTGGGGGCTTGGACTCTGGCAGTCCAAAAATTGTACAAATGTGCATTATCCAGTAGGATGAATGAAAGATAACCCATTGGTGAAGGATGCCTGAATATTACAAAGTTTGCAGGTATAATCACCTTTACCAGCTGAGTAAATACCATTTTCTTTGATGGCTTGGTGCTGAGTTGTCATTCTGCTGGCTATTTTGAAGAATACCTTATAAATATGCAATGCAGTAACTGTACAGTGTGTCTGTTTTGTTTTTCTTAATTCGGTTTATAACGGACTACCTCACTGCAACAGCTGCATATGATAAGGACCCTTACATACTTCTTTACTAGCCCAAAATAAGAAATTTTACGAGCACACCTTTAAATAACTGGTACTTGTGGTGCTCCCCATTTCAATATAAACTATAACCTCCAGATTATCTGGTTGGTAATTGTATGTGTGTTTTAATTGAATTGCCTCAATCTTATGGACCTCAACTAATTTAATACATTTGTGTTGTTTCTTTATATTTGTTTGTTTTCCTTCATTACTGTCGATCAAAAGAAATTAATTGAAAAACCTCTTTGAATGAAAATGAATTAAACATGTAAAATAAAAAGTTTAATAAAAAGAACTTGTGGTAATGGAAAAAAAGGTGTCATGGGCAGGGAAGGCAGGAATTACAGCATATGCCAAAAAAATAGCTTTATAGCAACTAATAAATGGCAAGAGATTATCCTAAATTGTCTGTAATGGAATCAAAGACTAAAACCAGCCTGCCGTTTTATAAAGGGAAAGTGGCCCCTTCTGATTCTTTACTGCTTTGAGAATCTTTCACTACAGCTGCACATCTTTAGAACAGCAATACAACAAGGTATACATAGTCATAAGACTATACTTTCAAGAATTTCAGAAACATAAAGCAAGAATGTTTAACAAAATTATAATTATGCTATGCCTGATTAAACACCCCTTTGTTTTATTTTCAGAAGCAAAGGTCTTACCATGTAGTCTTGCAAGGTTCGGAGAATAAAAAATGGAGTATCTTGAGGATGCAGAGAAAGATGAGGCATACAGAGGGGCCACCAATTCGTCATTGCAGTATTCTGGAAAGAAGGGAATGTTCTCAATTAGTTTGCTGTAAAGAACTTAAGCAGAAAGAAGAAATATTTCTTGCTTTAAAGATGTCTCTTTGTGTTTCTGCTCTCTATGTTAAAGGTATGTTTGTTTGCTTTTTTGCACAGTACATTATGGTAATTCAAGCATCTAAAATCCACAAACTAAAACTACGGGAATTCATGCTTGTTTTTGTGTTACATGGTGAGAATTAATGCATCTTGTATACAAATACATACAGTACATAATGTGGGATCATAAAATGGTTAGATTCAACATTAAAACTGAAACAGTGACAAGTCGCAGAAGGACAAGGATCCTTGACCTTCGGAGGGCTGACTTTGTGAAGATGAGGAGGTGCCTGAGGGATGGCCTAGCAGAAATGGGAGATCTGAGGGAAGTGGAGCAGCAGTGGGTAGCGATAAGGTAGGCAATAGATAATGCTACCAGGTTATGCATTAGATAGATTAGCACAAATAGAAGCAGGAGGAGACCAGTTTGGTTCACCAGGGAGGTAGGAGCTCAGGTACGGGCTAAGAGACTAGCCTTTTTGCACTACGAGAGATCTTAGAAGGAAGAGGACAGGGCACACTACCTGGAGAAGCAAAAGGAGGCAGGGAGGGCACTTAAAAGGGCAAAGGTGTTAGTGGAATAAAACTTAGCCAGGTCAATAAAAGACAGAGATAAAGCATTCTTTAGGTACATAGGGGAGTGGAAGAAAAAGAAGGGAGGAATAATCAGGTTAAAGGGTGACAGGGTCCTTGTGGAGGATGACCTTAGGAAGGCAGACATTCTTAACAAGTACTTCTGCTCAGTATTCATGGAGGAGGAGAGGAGAAAGGGGCCAGAACTGAAGTACAGGAGTTTGGGGGAGGGAGAAGTGGACACCAGACCCTTCTCGGAAGATAGGGTCCTAAAGGAGCTGAATAACATTTGAGTGGATGAGGTGATGGGACCAGATGGGGTGCATCCCAGGGTATTAAAAGAGCTCAGGGAGGAGCTGGCTGCACCTCTCTTGGCGTTATTAAGCCTGTCATTGGATACTAGGGAGGTACCTAGTGATTGGAAGAGAGCGTATGTGGTTCCACTCCACAAGGGTGGGGATAAGGAGGAGGTTGATAACTACAGGCCAGTTAGCCTAACATCTGTGGTGGGTAAGATAATGGAGTTGTTACTGAATGAGAGAATAATTGGATACTCTGGCCTGTTCCACCCTGACCAGTATGGTTTCATGAGAGGGAGATTCTGCTAAACCAACCTCATTGAGTTTTTTGATTAGGTGACCAGGGTGGTCAACCAGGCAGGAGCAGCGGACATGGCTTATCTGGACTTTAGGAAGGCCTTCAATGCTGTCCTTCACAGAAGATTTCTAAACAAACTAAGCAGCCTAGGGGTGGGTCATAAGATAGTAACATGGGTTGGAAACTGGCTAACTGGCAGAAGCCAAAGGGTGCTGGTAAATGGGGTACATTCGAGCATGGAAGGCGAAAAGAGTATAGTGCCACAGGGCTCAGTGCTGGGACCAGTCATCTTCAATGTTTTTAACAGTGACATCATGGAGGGGCTGGAGGGGAAGGCATGCTTATTCACAGATGATTCCAAGATATGCAATAGAGTGGATGAGCTGGGAGGGGGTGGATAAGATGAAGAGGGACCTTAAAAGGTTAGAGGAATGGTCTAAAGTTTGGCAACTTGGGTTCAATGTGAAAAAGTGTAAGATTATGCACACAGGAAGCAGAAACCAGAGGGTAACATATGAACTGGGAGGAGTACAACTGGCAGTCATGCAACAAGAGAGGGACCTAGGAGCTGTTATTACGGCTGACCTAAAGGTGGCTAGGCAATGCGAGGCAGCAGTGGGGAAGGCTAACTATTTGCTTGGATGCATGGGGAGGGGTATTAACAGTAGAAAGAGGGAGGTCTTATTGCCCCATTACAAGACACTGGTGAGGCCTCAATCTCAAGTATGGTGTTCAGTTTTGGTAGCCTCACCTAAAGAGGGGCATAAACAGACTGGAGGTGATGCAAAGGAGGGCTACAAAAATGGTGAAGGGTCTACAGTGGATGTTTTATGAGGAGAGGCAGGTGGAATGAAATATGTATTCCCTGGAGGCAAGGAGGGAGAGGGGTAACATGATAGAGACCTTCAAATATCTCATGGACATAAATAGGGTACAAGGGGGGGAGTGTTTTTCAAAGGAAAAGTTGCCAAAGGATGAGGGGTCATGACTGGAAGCTAGAGGGGTGATGCTTCAAACAAAACATAAGGAAGTACTTCTTCACGGAGAGGGTGGTGGATGCTTGGAATAGTCTACCGGAAAAGGTGGTGGGGCAAACATAATTACTAGCTTTAAGAATGTGTGGGACAGACACAAAGGGATTCTGGTACTTAGAGGAGGGGTTTCTTGAGTAGGAGTTAGACTGGGGGTCTCTTGTTAGGTACAGCTTGATTGGACAAACTAGGTGGGCCTTGCTGTCCCTCTGTCAACATCTTGTATGTATGTCTGTGTATGTGTAGATGGCAAGACCATGCAGCCCATCAGATTTCCCTCCTTGTTCCTCAGAGTGTAGCAACTCTTCTGTGTTAACCTTTCTGACTTTGACTTGCATTTTTGTGCACTGTAATGCACTTGTAACTAGTGCTGTGCAGAATTTTCAAATTGCGGCAGAAAAAAATTCTGCAGAATTTTCAAAATGCTGCCAAAATTCCACCAAATTTTGCCAGAAACGGAATGGTGGAATTCTGCCGCAGAAAATAGTTGTGGAATGATTTTTCACTGAAAAATGCTATTCCGAGGAATATTATTCAGCGGATCTCAATATTTTCTGTGGAAACTGTTGTGGAATAATTTTCTGTGGCAAAATGCTGTTCCATGGAATATTATTCTGTAGATCACAGTAGACAAAATTCCATAGAAGAATAAGTGAAACTCCAGCAGAAATTCCATTGGCAGAATGGTCATTCCGTGCTAATTTTGCCAGTAGAATTCCACATTCTGCACTGCACTACTTGTAACGTTTCTGCTTTTATGTCTCCCTCGGTTCACACCTGGAAACAAGCCCAGGCTCAGTGTGCTTTTACTGGTTGCCAACTTTTAAATAAATAATTAAATAAATAGTAGTCAAGTAGTCAATACATCAACCGGGGAGCCTCTTGAAGGTGTAAAATACTTCAAATATCTTGGCGTGATACTCGACGAACATCTATCCTTCGATACACATGTCGACAAAGTCATAAAATCTACTCACCAGAAACTAGGCCTACAAAACCCACAGCCCCCTACCTAATACCACACTCCAAAAGGATCATTGCTGAGGCAACTCTACTCCCAAGCCTACTACTCAGAGCTCTGCTACTCATCACAACTAAGTCCTTACTCATAAACAGACTTTGTCAAGCATATCGTAAAATAACGTAATTTGCTGCTGCTGCTCCAGCCCGAACCCACCACTGCATTGTGCTCAACACCATAAGTTGGCCTTCCTTTAAAGCAAAAATGGATTTCCCCCTACTATGCTCCACATATAAACTAATCCACCTCCCTTCCCCACCAAACCTCTCAAATCTCCTCACTCTTAAACCCTTCACCAGGTCCCCTCAGTTCTCCAACTATCCAATGCAATGATAATTCTCCTCTGCAGCCCCTCATAAGTGGAACAGCCCTCTCAGGGGTTACTTTCCTCTATGTCTCTTCCTCAGTCCAAAAAACACTTCAAGGAAATCTACTTTCCCCCTCCCACCTGCCACTGTAACTAACATCTCCTTTCCTCTCATCTTCTATCGCCACCCACCTTATTCTCCCATCCTCTTAACCTAATCAGCTAACTGTCCTAACCCATTCCCTATCTCTTACCTCTTATGACATCCTTATATACACTATGATTTGTAAATATGTATTCAGACTAGACACATTCTAGGTACCCTAATAATCCACTGTATGTCTTTGATACTTGATGCTGAATGTATCTGTGTAACAACAATTTTCAATGTGTAACCTACATCTCCTGCAGTTTAGTCCATGTATGTTTTATTAGTGTATCGATGTATTATTATTACTTTCCAATATGAATAACTCAGATTTGTGTGAATAACCCTAGGTCTTGTAAACTGGGCTCTTTACCTGTCTTCCATATGATATTATCCAAAATATATTTATGTACACAGGAACCTTTTTCCTGTCATTACCTCTGTTATTACAATGTATTAATTATGGAATGCTTATGTTCCCCGGGTCGCCCCTAAAAAAGGGAACATTTTTGTCTCAGTGGGCCTACTCAGTCATCAAAATTCAAAATAAAACACATAAATAAAATAAAAATACATACACACACAAATGAATCTTGCTCAGTAGCATTATTTCACCAGAATCATTGGGGCTGCAAAGCCACATTTCAAGGGAATCAAAGGGGCTGTTAAGTTCCTCACCCACCAAATTTAATATAAATAAATGCCAGGGAAACCCTGTTTTAAGGATTCCTAGGGGTTGCAACTGCCATCACAGGGGTGGCAATGAAATCACAGCTATCTCAGCATCAGCCACTGGCTAGATCTCATAGTAAGCATGCACTCCCATTCATTCAGACAGCGGTCAGCCGGGGAGGTAACAGAAGCATCTTTGGGAAAGAAGGTATTTTTATTGAAACTAGGTAGGGCTTGGTGGAGGAAGAGGAGTGGCACAGGGAGTGTCAGGAGGGTGGGGGAGGGGTCCTTTGTTAAAAAGCAACTTTGCACTACAAATTGCAGACCAAATGCCAACTTCTTCTTAGCTATGCATAGCATGAAGTTCAGCACTTTGTCATCCATTCACTGTCAAAGTATAAATTGGTTCCGTGTTGCCGCGGTCACAGAAAATTAATTGACAGCCACTACAGCGACACAATCCCACTGACATCGCCACCACCAACATGTCCCAACAGTGACCCACAGCACACCAACACCAACTACCATATTCAATTGCCCCCCTACTTAAGATATCTAACTCCACATCACACAGACAGTGGAGTTAGGTGCATACCCCACCCATCGCACAAAGTCCAGTTGTGGTGAAATCCCCATCGATGCAAAGTCCATTGCCATCGGGGTGTCGCTGTGGGGGTGTCGCTGTGGTTGTGTCACTGTTCTGACAATATATGACAAAAGTTCATAACACTCCCACTGTCCATAGATCATGCCTGTTAGTTATTGTCTTTGGATGATTTAGTGAATGAATATGTGCATATTGTGAAAAGTACGGTAATGCCAATGGGTAGGTGCAAATAACCCAGGATCAATTTGTATGATTTTCACTCCAGCAGGGCTTTCTGCTCATGGGGGTTAGCAAGTAAGAAGGTGGTGCTCGAGGGATTTATGCAATGGTGCTCCTCTGGTGGGTTCTCAGCACTAGTTATGTGTATGCCCACAGATCCTCCTACTCTCATCTGGGAGGGTATAGTGATGAATCATAACAGAGTAAACAAATCAAGATTAGAAATGGATGAAGTCAGGAAAACTCACTCTGTGAATTACTTCACAGATTTAATGCAATTCACGAGGTGCAGATCCATCTGCCAAGTGGGAAATTTCACAGCAACATGCGGAATTTCAACTTTGAATTGTAGAATTTCACCTATGAATGTTGAAATTTCACTGAATCAAAGCAAAGTCACGGCACACCTACCAGCTCTGCACCAAAAAATGAAGTCAGGCAAAAGGTTTCTTAACCATCCAAGTTCTTTTTATTTTAACACCACAACAGTACATAAAAAGGAAAATGATGGAAAGGAGGGGGGCACTACCTTAGAGCAATAAGAAATGAAAACCAGGACTATGTGAGGGCAACACATATGAAAAATGCAGAAAACAGAATGGAACACAAACTGCATTTCACAGATATTGAAAACATTGTATTGGGACCAAGAGGTGGAAACAGAAATGATGTTCTCAGTGAAAGAGAGAACTACGGGATATACATGATGGGTGCTTATAAGGGCAAAGGTCTAAATGACCACATTGAACTAAAACATTTCTTAAAGAAAAGATGTTAACTGATTGTGTCCATTTCTCTTTTTCTCTTTTTTTCTAGGGGAAACCAGAGTATAAGAAAAACTGTGACAAGTGGCATTTCTTTGTCCAAAGTTTTTTACCATTTTTTCTCCAGAGTACATCTCTGTTTCAAGAGTGGACTCTTTCAAAAAACGAGTCCAGTTTTTTATTTCACTATCTATAGATAATTTTTTCTCTTTGTTTCAAATCATGCTATCTCCTAGTGTACTTTCAATATATTTTATGATAACATATTAAATTTAGGTTTGTGGACATTGTCATCTTTTACCAACCACTTTCCCTTCTCCCCCATCTCACCCGGCCCCCCCCGGCCCCCAGGTACTCTCTTGTGCATTCACATATAGTTTCCGACCAACTCTTTTTTGGGTTCATTTATAAGTGTAAATATTTATATGTATCCTACAGAATAATTCCATAACACTAAAGGGGTTTTAGGAATACAAAAAAAGTTTTGAGAATTATCTTCACCATTCTCCTCTTCTTTTTTCTTTCCTTCCTTTTTCACTTTGCTATTACTCTTAGGTATAAATAAACCTATATATATAGGTAACCAGGTTATATCTAGAATAAAGTGTATTAACTTCAATACCTATAAAATGTTTAAAATATATACCTGGGCCTTAGTACTAGGCTAATACAAGAATAAAATGTAGAAGGAAAGGAACCTTTTGCGACATAAGTAAATGCTGTAGTCTCTTATAGTATATAGGAGAATATGTACGTGTGCTACCTAGTTTTTTCTTACTTTGTTCCAGACATGATGTTATTTATTTTGCATTGTGATATGTATTTTTAAACATGGTACATGGAAATGTATAAAACTGTTAATTTATTGCACTACTTGCACTTTAAATAGATTAAGCACATGTGATCAGGATTGTCTGCTATAAAAACAGAGTGTTTGCTAGGGGCACGATCTTTGACAAAGACCATTTTGGTTGAAACGTTAGAGGTCATTTGTTGCTGCTTTTCTTCTGGGTGAGGGCCTTAATTGGCTTTTATGCAATGCTGTGGTGTTAAAATAAAAAGAACCTGGATGGTTAAGCAACATTTTGCCTTGCTTCATTTTTTGCAGCAGAGCCGGTAGGTGTGCCATGACTTTGTTTTGATTCTGTTTGTTTTGTCACTGAGCACCCACCTGTCCTTGTGCAGCTTTTTTTGTTCTTACATCAGAATTTCACTGTTCATGGGTGAAATTCCATCATTTGTGGGTGAATTTCCACAATTTGAAGTTAGGCGAATTTTTAAGCTAATAGTACAAATTTGTGAATTGCTCTGCGGAGGTGAATTTGGTGACTTCGCTAGAACTTCACTGGCGAATTTAAACTTCCCAACATCTCTAACCAAGATGATAAACAATGTGGACATTAAATGAAACTGGTATGACCTGAAGAAATGATTACCACCGGTGACTGATAAAATGGCTGATTGCTTATTTATGTTCCGGATAATCCATTATTACATGTGTATTATGGTTGCATATATATGCCTGCACTCAGTGTCGCCTGAACTGCAGTTTTCAGTGAGAAACCCTGGCCTTCTTTCCAATGGTACCACTGGGGGCTAGACAGCAGTTACAATAGCACGACATAAACAAGCAATAAATAATTTCCAACTAAGGTGGCTTGCTAATTTAAGAGCAGGCTTTATTGTCAGGTGTCACCCAGCCAAAATAGCAGGGGTGGCTGATCAGATTGGTTAGAGGGGAGGGGGAGGCTAGGTTAGGCAGGGGATCATGGGAAAGGCAGCAAGGAATCATGGGAAAGGAATAGACAAAAGGAGTGAACAAGCAAGACACAGGATTGGAAGGGAGGAGAGTAAGGGGGGCTAGCGGGTGAAGGCTACAGCATATAAACAGAAACAGAGGTAGAAACCTCCTTCTTTAATTGCTAGAGGGCTGGTTTAGTTTGTTGGTCATGAGCAGTCTAACACATCAGTTGGCAAGTATTTGTGATCCAGGGGATTATAGGAGCGGTGAGCACTTGGAAGGTAAATGTGTTTTTAATAGATAAGGAAGGGGCAGACCAGTGGAGGATGGAACGTAAAAAAAGGGGGGGAATTGGTGTAAGGCAGAAGCTGGTCTGCAGTGGGATGAAGGTTGGATATCAATGTAATGTGAGTTACAAGGGGAGAGCAATGACTACCCGAAGGGGGTTAAGGACTATAGAACAAAGCAGCAGAGCAGTGTGGTGGTTAAGAGCTGCTGACCTGGGGACCTGTGTCCTAATAGTAATGCTCTCAAGGATACTTTTATAGTGAATTATATGTTGGTCATGGATTCTGCTGTTTTCCTGTTAATCAGACAAGGAATAGACAGGCAGTAAAAAGTTGGTGCTGTTTTGGAGGTGGAAGAAAAGTTTGATAAAGCAGGGAGAGTACCCATTTTCACCCCAGTTTTACCTTGCGTGCTGGTAAGAACAGCTTGAAGTACTATGGGTCAGTCCAGTTTATGGTTCAATAATGGTGGGCTGGGGCGAGAGGAAGACACAATGCTACAGTGCAGCAAGGAGGCAAATTTCACTGTTTAAATGTCATGTGGCCATAGGATGGCGCTCATGCGCAGTGGCATTTTCCAGCAAGGCTGCAGCTGGGAAGGATGAATGGAGGAGTGCTGAGGAAGAGGATCACATTTCTGATCGAAGCAGTGGGCTGTGGCAATGGAAAGCCATGCTGCTAAAGTGCAGCAAGGAGGTGAACTTTCCTGTTCAAATGCCGCGGGCCACTTGGGCATGGAACGCCGCACATGTGCAGTGGTACTTTCCAGCAAGACTGTAGCAGAGGGATGACAACAAAGGGGGAGTGCTGAATAGAAGGAAAACTGAGGGCAGGGAAGAGAAGGGCACAGACTGAGAAACAAAAATGAAGGGGACAAGAGAAGGGAAAGGAGCAGGATGGGAATTTGCAGCAGATACCGCGCATGCACGATAATAGCAGCTGCCATTTTGGACACGGCAACAGATCCAGCGTGCATGCATAGTACTTGGGAAAGCCGCCATATTGAGGATAGCAGGAGGGGATCTGTTGTGCATTCCCTGATGTCAGGGCTGCCATCTTAGGTATGGTGGTGTGCATGCACAGTGGAGGAAGGAGCATGCTGTTAAAGAAGCAGATATAAGGTTTACCGGACTGCGCCTGCAGCATTCCCAGTCACTGGTATACCCAATTCCAAATAACTTTTTTTTTTATTCCTGCTCAACATGTGGGCATGAGGGGAAGCAGAACAAAAAGGAAGGGCTATAAGCCTGTTCATGCTATGTACCCAGTGCAACTGGCGAGGGGACCACATATGCGTAGCAACAGCCATCCGCCATCTTAGGCAAGGCAGTGGGAGTAGGCCAGATTTGTTGGCTTGCAGGGAGGTGGGGGGTGTATATATATGAAGAAAAAGAAGAAAGAGAAAATGGAAAACATGGAGGAGGGAGCAGGGGGAAGGCTTTGGGAAAACGGGGGATATGGTAGCATACAGCAAGGGGGCAGACAGTGGTTTGGGACAGGGCAGGGTTCTTTAAAAGAGGGAAGAGGATACAGCAGAAGCTATCCAGGCTGGTAAGTTTAGGAACAGGAGTGGAACAGATACAATGGCAGGTGGATGCCTCCCAGGTGAGAGGTGAGAATAAATAAACAAATAATAAGGGTCTTTAACTTGGTGATGTTTTATGAGTTACAGATGGCAGCAAGAGGAGAAGGCAGCAGGGGAGTGGCAGCAGGTAACAGTGCAGGGGTCATGCAGCAAGAGATGGAAATGATGCACTAGCTGCAGGCCATGATGGTTGCTGCCCAGCAGACAGATGGGACACAGAGGAAAAAAAGAAAGGGGCCTGTAGTGAGTCCCAGAAAAGATGATGAACAGCCAGGGAAACATGACAGAGGTGCCAAAGTGAGAGAGTGTAAGAAAAGTTTGTTGACCGTGCTAATGCGGGGAACCTACAGGTGTTTTTGGAGAGGGTAATTGAAGAATTGGGGGATAATGGTATAGAGTAGATAGAACAAGTGCTAAAAGAAATTAAGGGAATAGACAGGTAAGGGCCAGGTGAGGACAGGATTGGGGGAGGCAACACCATGATCAATGAAAACATGACACCGGATGTCACGATAGGGGACCTCATCCTGCAGTGTTTGAAAGACAAGATATGGATGATGGCGTACATAGACCTCTTTGCATTGGTGGACAAGGACATGGTAATGAAATACGAGGAGAAAGAGCAGATAGGCAAAACTGAAATGGCAGCAGTTCTAGTTCTTTTGGGGAAGGTTCAGGAGGACAAATCTTATAAGGTGAAGATTATGGAGGCCTGGATTACAGGCTTCATATACTTTAGTGACATTGTCCTGGAAAAACGTCTGGGGCTGGCGAGATCATTACTGACACACTCTCAGGTAGTGCTTACTGAGCACAAGATGTGGGTGGGGGTATGGCTGATTGTTGTATGATGAGAAATTCCGATAGAGAATGGCCTAACATGGGGACATAAAGTGGGACACCAGACACCCGTACATATGGTTTGAAACCATGATGGTGCTGACGGGATTTGGGGGTTGGGGCAGGAGATTTGAAGAAAGTAGTCAGCAGAAGATGTGCTGGAGCTATAATAAAACACTATGTACATGAGCATGATGTAAATTTTGGCACGTTTGCTCCCAATGTGGCAGAGCCCACCTGCTGCTAAAGTGCAGAAGTGGGGGAAGAGAGGATCAGGGGACATAACATGGGGGGACAGCCCTTTCAGGATGGGGTTTGGGGAGCTATAGGAGGGGGAATTGGGCAGAGAGGGTCTGGCAGTGGTTTGGGAGGGGGGCTTCAGAACTGGCAACATGGGCAGATAAGAATGGGGCAGTACAGAAATGGGGGGGTTGACTTAGTGAAGACACTGGTAAGGGTGGAAATACTTGAGGAATAGGTAGAAGGGTACCTGAATAAAAAGCAAAGGAGATGCTATGGGAGGGATTCACAGCAGGCTTTAATCTACAGTATGAGGGTCATCGGAAGGCAATGAGAGCAAGGAATCTCCGGTCAGTGTGGGGAAAGGAGCACATAGTGGCAAAGAAAATACTTAAGGAGTTGAGGGCAGAGAGAGTGGAGGGTCCATTTGTGGAGCTTTCTTTGGAAAGATTGCAGTTGTCACCACTGGGTTTAGTGCCCAAAAAAGCAAAAAGGGGAGCACCGGCTGATACATTATCTGCTATACCCAGAAGGGGACTCAGTCAATGAGTTCATAGGGGAAAAGCAGTGCTCAGTATCATATGCCACTCTGGACGATGCAGTGGGGATGATCAAGGCAGTGGAAAGGGCATGGCTAGCTAAGACCAATACTGAGGCAATCATCCATTTGCTACAGGTAAGAGTAGAAGATTGGAAACTATTGGGTTTTAAGTTTCAGGATCAGTACCAGTTCAACAAAGTGATGCCCATGGGATGTTTGGTGGCAAGCACAGCCTTTGAGACTTTCAGCACATGGCTACAGTGGGCATTCAGGGAATAGTATGGGCACATGGCGGTGGTACACTACCTGGATGACTTCTTTCTAGCAGGCAAAAGGAAAAGAGGAATGGCAAGAATGCCAGAGGAGTTTCAAGAGATGTGCAATAGGCTAGGAGTCCCGTTAGTGGGGGGGAGATAGAAGGGCTGGTGAAGAAATTAGAATTCCTTGGGATCCAGTTAGACTCAGAGATGGGGCATTCAGGTTACTGAAGGATGAGGTAGAAATGCTAAGGGAGTTGATATGGACAGTGAAGAGGAAGCACAGGGTTGCCTTGGCAGTAGTGCAACTACTGTTAGGACACCTGAATTTTGCCTACAGAGCAGTAGGGGAGAGCCTTTACTCATAGGCTAGCAAGGGCAACTCAGGGAGCCAGGCTGCCCCACCACTGGGTGGATATAGGAAAAGGAGTAAGACAAGATTTAGAGGTATGGGAACAATTCTTGGACAGGTACAATGGAGTTACTTTCTGGTAGGAGGACTGGATGTTTAACACAGACCTGGAGTTATACACCAATGCATCAAGGGACAGGGGTATGGAGGCATACTTTAAAGGGGAATGGATATCCAAGGTATAGCAGCCTAAGTGGAAAGGAAAGGTGCTGAAGAGAGATATTACACTATTGGAGATTTTCCCAATATGGGTAGCAGTAAAATTTGGAGGGAGAGGCTAAGGAATAAAAATGTAATATTCTGATGTAACAATAAGAGAGTGGTGGAAGTTTTGAATAGGCAGGCAGAACGACAGAGCTGGTAATGAGGGTACTGCAACAGATAGTACTACTTGGATTGCAGCTGAACTTATCATTTAAGGCTAGACACCTAGAGGGGCTCAGAAATTTGGTGGCTGACAGCCTTTCCTGTTTTTAGTTTGACAGGTTCAGGCATCCGGTGCCCGGGGCAGCAGGAAGGAAAACAAAGGTTCCACCCTAGCTATGGGGTATTGGATAGGAACAGCCCAGCTGATATACAAACATATGAACATACAAACTTACCAGCAGAAACAAGCCTCATGGTCTATCGAGTCTGCTCAGCTGTGCAGCTAGCCCCTCATCACACAGCTGCCCCTCCAACCCCCTTCCCAGTATCCCTTACCCTGTCCCAACCCCTTTTGAAACTGCTCACCATCTTATAGGACACTGTCTCATCTGGTAAGATTTTCCATTTGTCCACCACTCTTTCCATGAAAAAATCTCCTCTTCTCCCTCTTGAATCTTCTCCCTCCAATCTCAGTCCATGACCTCTCGTGTCCCTCCCCCTTCTCATCTGGAAAATCCCTCCTGCTATACAGGAGCTCTTGGGTGCCAAGGACACTGAAGGCATATAAGGGATTTGGAAGTCATTGCAAGACTTCTGAGCAAGCGCCAGAATGGAGGTAAGTGGGCTAGTAATGAAAGAACAAGTGGTAAGGAAGTGGGATGAGGAGAAATCACACTCAACCATGGGAATGCATTTGGCCAAAAAAGGGGTAGTATGCAGCCATACAGGGTGTGGTGAACCAGGTATAGCCTCAGTAGTCAGAAAAATGTTACAAAGGTGGCAGAGGTTGAAAGAATGGACACTGGATCAAAGATGGCCAGTGTCAGTGGTCTTACTGGGTAGGTTAATTGGAATCCTAGGGAATATCTGTAGCACACATTACGAAGCATGGTTTTCCACTGTCTTTTTGGTCATGTTCAAAGAGGCATTTCGAGTAAGTCAGATGGTGACATGGACCAAACAGGATGCTACGGGGGGGGGGGTTGTGACGGGAGAATATGCTGTGGGGTAAGGAGGGAATTGAAATATGGCTAGGCAGATCAAAGACAGATCAAACAGGCAAGGAAACATGGGTAACAATAGGGAATGGCAGAATTTGGGGGATATGCACAGTACTGGCCATAAGAGAATATAGAAAAGTCAGAGGGAGGCAGAAGGCCTCTTGTTTATACATGAGAAAGAGGAACCTGCATCCGCATTCCAGGTAGTGGCAATTTTGAAGAAAGGTTTGAAGTTTTTTGAGGAGGAGCCAGAAAGGTTCTCTTCACATTCATTTCAAATTAGGGAGGCTTCAGAGGAAGCCGCCATGGGGAGGCCCACAACGGATATGAAAAGGTTGGGCAGGTGGATATCCGATTGTTATAAAAAATAGGCGCAAGACCTAATGAACTAACATGTGTGTGTTTTACTACCTCTAGAAATGGACAAAAAAGTTGTGTTTGGATCGTGGGTCACTCATTTATTTACTGGACTGAGGGGCGAGCAGCAATGAAACCTGGGGTAGACAAGGATGGATGAGGGCACAACAAGAGTACATTGTAAGGGCTTAAGGGGGATGCATTGGGCACAACTGCCACCACTATTGGATGAACTGAAGACCAGATTACCAGTGTTGGACTTGGTCATACGTCTCGGGGGGAATTATCTGGGCACAAAACCAGAAATTGACTTGTTGAATGACATCAAAAAGGACTTGGGTATAATCAAGGGTTGGTGGCCAGAGGTGGTGTTAGCTTGGTCAGAGCTCATTCCAAGAAGGGTACAGTGAAGTGTGACGGACATCATGGTGACAGAGGGGGTTAAGAAGAAACTCAACAGCGGGGCAGTGAAGTTATTAAAAGGGATGAGGGGATCACGTTAACACATAGGGACATCTCGCACCAATTATCAGGTTGGTACGGGTAGGACGGAGTGCATCTCAGTGATACAGGTCTCGACACATTCAATCTGTAGCTAGAAGAGGCTCTGGAGGAATGGGGGCAGCAGCAGAGGCCTAAAAGAGGGAAGCCCATACTCTGGCACAATAGCTGGAGATGGGCTGGTGGAAGAAAAGGAAGAAAAGGGGGAGCAAGGGGGAAAAAAGGGGGGAATAGGAGATACAGAAACAGGATGGGAGGGGCCTAGGGGATACTGGGCCAGGAAAAGCAGGACACATGCTGGGTTTACACCCAGGTGTGTCTGGGAACCTTATGGGTTTTTGCACCTTAGAGGGCAGATGAGGGGTGTCAGGTTTTCACCCGAGTCTGGGTGCTGGGTTTTCACTTGAGTCCAGAAAACTGAACAGGAAGAAAGAAGGTTTTAAATATTGGGGTGGTAACAAGCAATGCTCATAAGGGATGCATGAAAGGAATGGGACAAAAATGGAAATATATGTAGAAAATTTATGTAAATATGAAACAAGGATTATTAATATGTAATAAATCGAAAGAAGGATGAATTTTAATAAACAAAACCAACTGAGCAGCCAATAAAGGTGTGGTATGTTTTATTTTTTTGGGGGAGGAGGGGGAGATTCCCTGGCAAGGATAATTAAGTTCGCCAAAAATGTGTCTTCATTTATCATTTAATGTGGCACTTCATGTTATGGCAAAAGTGTTGTGCCATACCTTTTTATTTATTTATTTATTTATGTCACCCTACCATCTTGTAAGTTGCCCATTTTCCTCATTTAGAGTCTGCATTACCATTTTAGCAATGTGAAATAATTAAAGGTGAGAATTATTTAATAATGTATGGCTGCTACAAACTTTTCATCAATATTCAGCAGTAATTGAACATATTTTAACATCAGTTTTCTTGTGACTAAGATGAACTCACATGCAAATGACATGGCTCCCTGCCATAATGGCACTATGGGGACATCAGAACCAGCTGCAGGCCATAAAATCAAAGCTTCTATGCTATGAACATAAAATTAAATGTGTCATAATATAAACAGAGTAATATTTCAATGGTCTACGCAACCAAAATAGTGTTGTGCTTGTGCAACTATGTCACTCTGTTGCGGATGTCCACACTCTCTATTCCATGAGGAATTACCACCCTGTAGGGGTACCAGTGGCAAGGAACCCTGGAAGAGGGTTCAACCCCTAGAGGTGCCACAGCAAGGTTCCCTTGGTTAAAGATACCTTAGGAAGGAACCCCCTTGAGAAGAGAGGTGAGCTGCAGGAGGAGGGGAGGACAGTGGGGCAAAGAAAAATAATTCGGAAGGAGATTGGGAGGAACTGCTTATATAGCTCGTGTTAGATAGAAGGCCGCCCATTGAACTACAGGTGTAACCTTTAAATTCAATGGCCTACGCAACCAGAATAGTGTTATGCTTGTGCAACTGCAGTGTGTTACTCTGTTGTGGCTGTTTACGCTCTCTCTTCCATGAGGAATAACCACCCTGTAGGGGTACCAAAGGCAAGGAACCATGGAAGAAGGTTTGATCCCTAGAGGTGCTGTTGGAAGGTTCCCTTGGCTAAAGGTACATTAGGAAGGAACTCCCAAAAGACTGTTAACAGTGATCATTGATTATAAGGTAGCAAAGCATACTGAAGCAAAATGTGGCTTAATACATAGATGAGAAGTACAAATTAGCGGAATAGCATGGATAAATGGATTAACACTGATGACAGCATGGGGCTTCCTAAGGAGAGAGGGACTGGCCAGCAGGGTCATCATTCACCTCCATCCAATGGCACGAAGTACTTGAGTAGACTAGGGAATACTACTAAACCTAACTAAGTATTATGACTTTCAGTATGGAGGAGAGAAAAAAAAACCTTTGAGGAGGAAACCTCTGGGGATCAAAGGCCTAGGTCACCTTCCTTCCAGGCTTGGGGTATTTTTGTTTTAGTGACAGTTTCAGAATGGAAAGCCTCCTCACTGTAGGAAAAGGGAATGCCTCCTTATTCTAGAGGAGAAGGTAGTGTAACTTACGGAATGCCAGCATGGAAATTTAGGTAGTCCTTTATTAGCCAGGTAGCACAAGTGATTGAAATAAAGGTTTCTTGCTTGTCAAGGCATGAAGCGTACCAAAACTCTTGACAAGGTAAAGGAGCAAAATCATATAGTTTACACAAAACAGATGATTGGTATGGTGTCAACATGAATAGTGACTTGAGATGGTTAGCATGAATACTTTAAATACCATTAAGGTGAAGTTAGGTTAGTCCAGTAAGGAGCATCTGCAATGCTGTAATGGAATGCAATGGATATCTTGAAGCTATGTAGGTTGTGAGGTTAAAATATTTAGACCAGAAAGATTGAAAGCTGCTGAAGCAAAGGAGCAGGCTAAATCATAGTTTACATAAAAGCATGCTCCTGACCGCTTGAAACCACAATGCCTCACTGAGACAACCAAGTCCCCCCCATGGGAATAACAGGGAAGCCACAAGCTGAGCACCATGGGACCAAACAGCACATGTAACATTGATAGGGTAGGACCCTCCCCCAAACAAAACAGAGACAGCATAAGGAAACATGAACCAGCAGCATCAGGAGTGACTGAGCAGCAGGCAGAATGCAAGGAGGAACACAGAGTGAAATTTATGCTCAATACCAGAAAAAGGAATGCCAAACTGTGGTAACTGCAATACCTGAAATAAGTATTCAAAACTGGGGCATTTTCAGTACCAGAAAGAAGTATGAAAAATTGGGACCCTAGTGTACTTTAATAATCTCACAACAATATATATGAATTCAGGACATAGTACTGGAGCCAGTTCATGGACCTCAGCAAGGCTTTTGATTTGGTGGAACATGGAACCTTATTGATGAGGTTGCATGAAATTGGGATGCATAAAGAAATGTTCATTTGGTATAAATCATACTTGGTAAATAGAAGGTAATGTGTTTCTGTGGGGGCAGCAGTGTCTATATTAGGAGAGGTAAAAAGAGGTGTGCCACAGGACTCAATTTTGGGCCCCCTATTTTTTAACGTTTACGTTATCAGATTAACAGAAAGCTTAAAAAATGGAAACGTCCAGCTGTATGCAGATGACACAGTTCTGGTGGTATCTGCAGTCATATCTCCCTAGAAAGAAAGCTACAAGACGACATATACAGATGGAAGAATGGTTTTGTGAATCTAAACTCTTAATAAACCTAAAAAACAATTCAGTGTATGAGCTTCATGTTAGGTACAAAATCCAAGGTGGACCAAGAATTAATTATACTTTTTAAGAATAATCAAAAAATCCTAAATACAAACAGTTACAAATATTTAGGTGCATTAATAGACCAGAGACTTGCGTATGAAGAACTCAAGAATTCTGTAGTTAGAAAGTCAATCCAAAAATTAGGTGCGCTGAGAAGAGTTTCTTCTTGTCTTATAAAAATAGTGGGAATCAAACTCATGCAACTCATAATACCTGTTTTTGGAATATGGGGGACTGGTTTACAGGTGTGCCCCAAAAAAGGCACTGAAAAAGGTTGATCAAATTTATTATAAGCTTGCAAGATTTGTTAATTTTAGTAAATTTGGAACACACCATTGAAAAGTCTATGCTGCCTTGGAATGGATGGGCCTGGAACAGAAATCAGGTGGATAATTTGGTGCTATAAATAATTAACTACTAAAAGTGTTCACCCATTATGACATCTAGAGCACAATAAATATGTCTTGGCCCAGATCCCAAAACAAGTTTGGAGAGATTACTTTACAAACTTCTGTAGCACAGACATAGAATAGTATACCACTGGAATTAAAAGCTAAAAACTCACTATCTGAATTCCAGACAACTCTGAGAAAATGTTATAAACCATAATGTAATTGTTATACATAATTTTATTGATTGCATAACTGTGCAATAGTTTTTGTGTACCCAACAATACTTGTAATTTTTTTTATTTTTGGTTTGCTGTTGTATTTAGTGTTGCAAATTGTAAAGGACCCTCTGCTCCCACAGTACAATAAGGACACTGTTATACTATCTTAAAAAGTAAAGAAATATTCATTGCAAAAAACTCCATTAATGCATCGGTTAGGGTTCCTATTACAGAGACAAAAGTATGGAAATTCAGTGTTAGGGTTGGGGTGTGCCTTGGGGTCATCAGGCCTAACTCTCACCCCATTCTCCTATACTGTACCATCTCAGCTTCCTTACACATGGAATGAGATGAGAATTAGGCCTGATGACCCCAAAGCACACCCCAATGCCTGTTGGTGTGAGGAGGGTGGGGGTGTGAGGTGGTAGGGGTGGAAACCCTATCACTGAATTTCTGCACTTTTGCCTCTGTAATAGGAACCCTAACTGATGCATTAAAATAGTTTTCACTATATATATATATATATATATATATATATATATATATATATATATATAATATGTACAATACTTAACCTGTGGTTGACAAATTGGGGTTGAAATTTGAAAATTAAAAATAAATTGATAGTAATGATAGGAGAAATTCCATCATACTTACCGCAATTTCCTTTTCTGTAAGCTCCAACATTGTCAGTGGGGAAGGTAGTTAATACATATGGGTAATGTGCTCCCCCACTAAGGCAGTGGTACAGCTTAAAAGTTGTGACCTCAGTCAGCATAGACCTCAGGGGCATCATACATTCCAACTACAACAGTCACCTCAGTTCACTTCTGTCAGTGCAGTACACAAAATACAAACTATTAATGCCCTCATCCATAGTTGAACCCTTGCATAAACATATACCAGAAAAACAGAGATAATTAAGCAATAATGCATGACAGAGGTGTGTTGTGAGATTTGCACATGCCCCGGATGCTGTGCAGACAAGTGCCGTAAACCACTTGAGGCATGTGTAAATCTTACAACAACACACCCCCTGGAGTGCATTATTGCTATTATAAAATGGGCCAAGAGAAAAATGCAGTATATGTTGCTAATAATTCAATATTTGTTTTAGAATTTTAATGGTTTTTAATGTTTTGTTCATTCACCTATGAAAAAATAGTCCCAGTACCATAGAAACAAATCACTGAAAAACAAAGATAACTGAATATATGTGTAGATAGAACATTTAATGCATTTTTTATCAAACATCAACAGAAACATTTGGTTAACAAAGAACATTTACACTTTTGTTTAAAATAGTGCATGATAATACTGTTAAAATGACTAAACACACAACATTAATGTAGAAAACAGGAATTAGAAGCCATTGTCCCAGATTCCCCCCTTTTCCCTCACAAAAGACAGAGACCATTGAATGTTGTTGTGCTCAGATTGGCAATTAATTTATTATATACCATAATTCCATTTTCCATCTCATCATCTTTTATTATTGTATCTTTCACCATTGTATTTAATTGCATCCATATATCAATCTCTGATCATCCCTCTTTCTTCCTGTTGTCACTCCCCCAGGTGAAAACCTGGGTGTCTTCTTCTTCTCTTTTCCTGTTAGGTAACGGTGAGAACTGAGACTGCTTTTCCTCCTTCAGCTTCTTCTTCTTTTCATCCTATTCCTTTTCTTTCCCCTCCCTCCTTCCCCCTTTTTCCCCTCATCTCTGCCGTCCACCTTTGGCAGTCCGTTAACCATCCTACGACAATTCTGTCATCCACCTCTGACAGACCTTTCACATCCACCTTTGGCAGTACGTTAACTGTCCTACTGGACAATTTGTCATCCACCTCTGATAGACACACCATACAGTCCCTTTTGACTGTCTTCCCCTCATGCTCTATAGTTTAAGGGTGGGTGGAGGGATCAAACTTCAGCAAAAGTGGCTGAACCACTCCTGTGCTGCCCATTATGTACCTCCTTTAGCCCCTCCCCTTCCTGTTGCCTGCCTATTGTTCTGTCTCCCTGTCCCTCCCCTTCCCTTCCCCTCCCCCTCTGAGCACACCATCTTCAGGTAAAGGGAAGGGGTGCACCAGAACAACTTGGTCTGCCCCTCAACGGGCAAACTCCATTGTCCCAGATTCCCCCCATTTTCCCCTCACAAAAGACAGAGACCATTTCTGCAAGGAAAAGAGAGCCACAAACCTTGCACATTGTGGATAGTCACCTTTTCCACCTACACCTACAGTGTGCTGATAAGTGAAGCTGCCCCTTTATTGCTGCCTGCCTGGGTGGACAAATCCCCAACACTAAGATTACCTTCCACTACTGAACTGGGTTGGAAATGGTCATGCCTCACACCACATAATTCTGGCCCAAAGATCTGTCCCACAACAACAAACGCATGGTACCAGCTCATTTTAAAATGTATGAGAGCCATGGTCCAATGGTGAAGCCATCCTTCATTTGGTTGTCACAATAGAATAGGCTGACCAAGCCAACATGTGCAAAACCAACAATCTAAGGGTGAAGAGCATGCCCACAAGGCCCCTGGGAATAACTCAGAGGGCGTATCTCCTTTGCAGATGCTGCAATTGAAGTGCCATTCTCTCTGCATGCCCTGTTGCCTTTCTCCTGAGTGTCTGACCAAGCAGCATAGTGCTATAATGTAAGGTGAAGCTCCTCATGGCTTTAGTACACTTACTACATTAATATAACAATAATCCTCTAGGCAAAACAACAGCACAATTTAGTCCAAGGAAGCCATGACTTGCCACCCTGGCCCATTTCAGATCTATCATATGTACAGTGATAGGAGGCTGTAAATAACACTTTCTGGAGTCTAGGGTGACATGTTGTAACATAGCACAGCAGCCTTGCACCAATCAAAATAAGGGTTCAAACCACCACCCCCCCCAAGCCACATAACAAAGAGGAGAAAGCTGCCACCTTTTGTTTCTGGCACTCCTCTCCTGCTCAGAGAGTTATCCTCCTCATGATGGATCTGGCTGTGTTCAGACAGGATTATAGTCATACCTGTTTATATCTTCTTCTTGACCTGCCATCAAGCTTAGGGGTCAACTGTAAATAGGTTAGCTGGTTCACTCCTCTCTCGCACTCCTGGATGTTTGTGTAGTAAACTCATTCTTGACCAGATCCATAAGGACTTGGGGGTCTTTACAGGTTGGACCTGAGGATCACTGATAGAATTGAATACAGAATATTCCACACAGGAAAACACAACATGGACATTGTGTAGCACAGTTTTATCACTGCCAGTGGTACCACTGGTGCACCCCCCCCCCCAGCTTGATGGTCCAACTGGCGGTAAATGAAACAGACATAGGGCTCTGGACAAGAATAACAAGAAATTACTTACTGTGCCTGATACATCCAAACTAGTGCTGCTCTACTAACCCAATAAAACTAACCCTCTAGCTATTCTCCAAGGCAAAATCCATAGTGCTTCTCTGCCAGGCTGCTCATTCCGAGCAAAAACGAGTACTGTGAAAAGGCACTGTACTCAGACTACCACTCCTCTACCAGACCAATAAAAAGAATCCTCTAGCTACTTTCCAAGACAAAATCCATAGCACTTCCATTCGGAGCAAATGAGTACTGTGTGGGTGCACCTCGAACCAAGCAGGTGTGAGTAGCTTGCATTATGTGGAGTGCATAATGTCATTACGTTGGGACACATCTTGCTCATACAGTATGTGTCCTTGCTCAAAAAGAAAACCATTGAGCATAGCACAGAGCATGAAGAACACCATTGCCCACAAGAAAATGCACCAAGTGGTGTAGTTAGAGCCATCTGGCAGGTGGTCAGCCACTGACAATAAAGTGCTGCCAACTCTACAGTGTGTAAAGTGCCGCCATCTCTAAAGTGTGTAAAGTGCTGCCAACTCTAAAGTGTGTAAAGTGCTGCCATCTCTAAAGTCTGTAAAGTGCTGCCATCTCTAAAGTGTGTAAAGTGCTGCCGTCTCTAAAGTGTGTAAAGTGCTGCCAACTCTAAAGTGTGTAAAGTGCTGCCATCTCTAAAGTGTGTAAAGTGCTGCAATCAAACTGACTGGCAAGAGGCCAGAACAGAAGCAACATGCACAATTGGAGGGGAACCCGAACACGAGGGGCTAATCAGCAATCCCAGAGCACAACAGGAAAAGATCAAAAACTCCACACAAACTCAACACAACAGCCCAAAACACGCACACACACACACACACACACACACACACACACGCCCAGCATCTGACTGACCAGACATGATGTGATGCAGGCAGCCCAGACTATAGCACTGCAACAAATTAATTCTAGGGCAAAAACAAACATCTCTAACTTCCTAGCTAGAGAAACAATCTCCCCAAAAAAGGAAGCAAATTAAGATACAAGGGCAAATAATGCACTGGTAGACATTGGTGGGAAGGAGAGAAAACAAGATAGCAACAAATCTAAATTGTCTGTCTGAACATCCCGCCCAAGACACATAAAAATTACTTACTTGAGGCATCAGGCTTGATATTCGATTGTTTGCGGATCTACCAGAAAAGAAAACTCTGTAAAGGAAGTGATCTCCTCCCAGGCACTGTAGGCACTAGAATGGAAGCTAGCTAGCAGGTTATTCAATTTGAAAGCCCCAGTTTAAAACAGTAGTACACCCTCATATCTTGTAAATGTTATTTGTGTCCTTGTTAACAGATAATTCTTTTCATGCAGCTGTCGGTGATATACATATTTGCATTAGTTTGTTTTCACTGTTCATACCAGCCCCTGTAACTAGGCTGGGGGTCTCCATGTTCTGATTATTGAAATCTCATTGCCCCTGGGAGCTGCATTAGCATATGAGAACATGATGCCCCAGCACCCATTTACACCATGTATCTCCATGCTGAAAGTACACATAACCTGAAAAAAAAACTCTCTAGAAACACACAGCCTGAATGACGTTTAAAGGAAAAAACCTTGGATTACATCCAAGACAGTTTGCAAAGCTAATTGAAGGTATATGTGGTATTTCACACCTTGCTGCAACTTGCTTGTTGAATTCTAAGTAAGTAGACAAGTGTGCTATGGAGTCTAAAGGGTGCTGACACATCATGTTCTCATATGATAATGCAATATGTGATAAGGCCATAAGTAAGGCTATCAGTGGGAGACAGCTGTGATATGTCACTGACCAATTTTTTTAGTTTAACCTTTTAACACCCATTAGTGACTGTTGATGGATTAAGCTGAAAACAGTGGGATCAATCACAGCTGTTCACTGTACCCCACACTCATTATAACAAGATCTGTTATAACAAGGGACTACTGTAATACTTCAGACTCCTCTGGGAGATACATTAATTGAAATAGCAGAATCAGTGTCTAGTTCAATTTTAAGGGTCTACCAGCTCCCTTCTGCTCAATCCAAATAATCCCAGAACTTTTTAGGGTATTAACTACATCCATGCCAGCTACATTAAAAAAAAATATGTGTTACAATCACCAATAGTCGCATTCTTGTCAACACCACAAACTGTTTTTTTCTCACACCAAACTCAGAAACATAGCAACATCGACAATGTCAGCAGAAAAGGACAGATGGTTAATCCAGTCTGCTGGTAGTTTCCTGTTTATCCCTGCAACCTAATTGTCATCCAGGAAACTAGCCCTCCCTTTCATCCCCCCAATCCCCACCCTGCTACTATCACCCTGAGTAGCTACAATAGCCTTAACTCTGTCCCAACTGTGCTTGAAGCCACTCATGGTTTTGGTTGCTACCACCTCAGCTGGCAGACTATTCCAAGGTTCTACCACCCTCTCAGTAAAGGAATACTTACTCAAATCCCTCTTAATCCTTCCCCCTTTCAGTTTCTACTCATGCCCCCATGACCTTGCATTTGTGCTTGTGTTAAATAACTCCTCACTGTTTATTTATTCCTTTCAGCAATAACTTTTCCACAATTGTTTTCTTCTTTTGTTTGTGTATTATATATGGATTTTTTATAGCACTTGGGACACAGTGCTCTCAAAAAATGGCAGTTATCTGGCAATGATCCATCTTTTCATAACAAAACCATTAAAAATCTTGTCACTGAATTCAATGCTTGGCTTACGAAGCAGGACTTGGTGTATATCACCCATACCTCTAAACATCTCTTCTGTATCTTCTTCATGTGTCTCTGTGAAAATAATGCTATTCATTGCTTGTGCACATCTAACATAAGCTTCTATGAGCAAGCACTTCTATGATGGCTCATGCGTAAAGAGGAGCTATCGCCTTTGGGAAAACTTTAGAAAACATAATATTTAGAAACAAGTCAGCCTGTATTTCATTTATCTTCTATATATTTCTCCTCTCTATTATTTATTACTAAAGAAATTCTCACACAAAGAAGATCCTTAACTCTTGGAATTCATCTGCCTGTAGAGCATATTCCCTACTTGAAATAATAATGCTCTATTGTGACATCACAATCTGCCGCCATGAGAATGACAGTGATGTCATAAGCAGAGTATTATGACATCAGATTGGGATGATGCAATAGGCATTGATGAACCCTCAAGGAACAACTATCCTGTTTTCAAGTATATGACTTCAATAATAAATTATGGGGAAAAGAAATACAGAGCTAATAAGAAAAATAAGCAGCTTTGTGCCCAAATATGTTTTTCAAAGTTGTTCTTGAAGTGTCAGTGACTCTTTAAGGTTACACAATAAATAATCCTTCAGTGTATCATCCAAGCATACTCTAATTTCACTGTCAAGATAATTTTCATAATTTGGCTACAGTAAGACTTATTGACTCTCTAGGTTATATATTCTATTTTTGAAGCACAAGACATTCGTGTGCGACTAGGAGTCTTGGAGATAAATGTCTCTGTAAAATAGTCACAATGTCTCTGTAACACTTCTCTGTAGGTTTTTCAGGTGCCATAGGAGTATGTGGCGGTCTGTATTTTTTAAGGCTCAACAGTGATGATACCTTTTTATCATCTCCTACACTATTAACATCAAACCACCACTCAAGTCACTCAATATATGACACCTCATCCTCAGACTGTTTATCATATGAGTCTATATTCCCAATAAATCCTGCCATTGTGTTCAGGTCTGTGGATTTAGAGGTGCTGCCTGATGAACTGCAAATTGAAATGCCACTTACAAATTTCTGCTCACTAGAATTATTTATGTGCTTGAAGAGTATTTACATACATTGAAAAGCCAGGGAATCCCATCTTTGTCAGCAATATGCTATGTACATAAGGTTCTTTGTGGAGATGGAGGGACCCCAACACCATGCATATATGCTTGGAGTCAATTGGCAGGAAGTCTGCCTATGCAATAAACTGTGAACTGCAATAACTTTCAGCACTCGTATGTACAGCTGTAACCACTTTCAAATACCTTATAATATTATTACTGCTCTGTACTCTAAAAATATCTGTAATGAGGTGCACTGCTTTGTACTTGGTGCAGATAACCGCACTCGTATTTGTACCCTTTATGCACTCACTAACTGGCTACCTTTACCCAGCAGAATAAAGCTCCAGACATGTTTGCTAACCATAAAGGCATGCCTGGGTCTAACACTCCCTGCTTTAGCAAACTGCTCCTGCACCATCTCCAACCAATACAATACCAGGAACATGGCCAGAAATGCCCTTAAGCCTCCTTTCTGGTGCACTCAGCTGGGCAAGCAGTCATTTATTGTCCGAGCCAGTTACTGGTTAAATGATTGGCTTGATACACTATTGAATCTCCCCAAGTTTAATCAGTTTAAGGGATCTTTGCAGTCTGCTTTTGCAGTCCAGTGTAGTCATAACCATTAAACAGTTTTATTTGGTCTCTCTCTATATATAACCTATGACTTTTTATACAGTGATCTGTATGCTTTTTTTTCAAATCTGTATGTAATTGCAGTTCTTCTGCCTAAAGTGCCTTGAGTCTGACTCAACTGCATTTACTCTAGAATTGCTTATTGTACTTGTAATGTTTTTTGTGACTGTGTATCTGACATGGAACCTTTGAAAATAAGCACTTGTGCTCAAAGGTAGTCTCTGAAGTTTTCAATAGATAAATAAATATAAAGAATGTGAACAACACAAGTAAAAATGACCATAACTAGACCTAAAAGAAATATTGCTTACCTCAATATTGGTACATTTCAGACAAGAACTGTAAAAGGATCAATGGTGTTGTCCTTTAAATGAGGGTATTTTTAACTGCTGCACTGTTGGGCAGGTGTCAACAGAAATCTACCAATATATAGAAACATAGAATCTGATGGCAGAAGAAGACCAAGGATCCATCAAGTCTGTCCATACTACACTATATTATACCATACTGTACTATACTATACTGTGCAAAGCATCATGGGCTGCATATGCAAATCACCACAGAATGTTACGCTGGTCCAACTTTAAGCAGAATTGCATGGTGCCGAAAGGCCTCTCACACAGTTTGCAAAGGGTGCTAACAGAAGACATAGACACGTGTTTCGTCCTACCAGGACTCATCAGTATGCCTCGTCTGTTTGACACCCCAGTGGAATGGACCAGCAGCTACTAAGGCAGTGTGCCTGGGATATATTGTAGTGAACCCATTAAAATAAAAAAACATTTAAAAGACAAAGAACCTCTGTGTGTAAACACTGAGGCAAGGGTTACCCCAAAGGGCATTTGGCTGGGAAGCCAAGTTTCAAGAAAATACAAAATCACACATGCCCCCACAATGCAAAGCATCATGGGCTGTATATGCAAATCACCACAGAATGTTATGCTGGTCCAACTTTAAGCAGAATTGCATGGTGCCGAAAGGCCTCTCACACAGTTTGCAAAGGGTGCTAACAGAAGACATAGACACGTGTTTCGTCCTACCAGGACTCATCAGTATGCCTGCGTCTGTTTGACACCCCAGTGGAATGGACCATACCCCTAAGGCAGTGTGCCTGGATATATTGTGGTGAACCCATTAAATAAAAACCATTTAAAGACAAAGAACCTCTGTGTGTAAACACTGAGGCAAGGGTTACCCAAAGGGCATTTGGCTGGGAAGCAAGTTTCAAGAAAATACAAATCACATGCCCCACAATGCAAAGTATCATGGGCTGTATATGCAAATCACCAGAATGTTACGCTGGTCCAACTTTAAGCAGAATTGCATGGTGCCAAAGGCCTCTCACACAGTTTGCAAAGGGTGCTAACAGAAGACATAGACACGTCTGGGTTTTAATGGGTTCACCACAATATATCCCAGGCACACTGCCTTAGGGGTAGCTGGTCCATTCCACTGGGGTGTCAAACAGACGAGGCATACTGATGAGTCCTGGTAGGATGAAACACGTGTCTATGTCTTCTACTAACATTCTGTGGTGATTTGCATATGCAGCCCATGATGCTTTGCATTGTGGGGGCATGTGTGATTTTGTATTTTCTTGAAACTTGGCTTCCCAGCCAAATGCCCTTTGGGGTAACCCTTGCCTCAGTGTTTACACACAGAGGTTCTTTGTCTTTTAAATGGTTTTTTATTTTAATGGGTTCACCACAATATATCCCAGGCACACTGCCTTAGGGGTAGCTGGTCCATTCCACTGGGGTGTCAAACAGACGAGGCATACTGATGAGTCCTGGTAGGACTAAACACGTGTCTATGTCTTCTGTTAGCACTTTGCAAACTGTGTGTGAGAGGCCTTCGCACCATGCAATTCTGCTTAAAGTTGGACCAGCGTAATATTCTGTGGTGATTTGTATATGCAGCCATGATGCTTTGCATTGTGGGGGCATGTGTGATTTGTATTTTCTTGTAACTTGGCTTCCCAGCCAAATGCCCTTGGGTAACTCCTTGCCTCAGTGTTTACAATACATAGAGGTTCTTGTCTTTAAATGTTTTTTATTTTAATGGGTTCACCACAATATATCCCAGGCACACTGCCTTAGGGGTAGCTGGTCCATCTCCACTGGGGTGTCACAGCAGACGCAGGCATACTGATGAGTCCTGGTAGGACTAAAACACGTGTCTATGTCTTCTGTTAGCACCCTTTGCAAACTGTGTGAGAGGCCTTTCGGCACCATGCAATTCTGCTTAAAGTTGGACCAGCGTAACATTCTGTGGTGATTTGCATATGCAGCCCATGATGCTTTGCATTGTGGGGGCATGTGTGATTTTGTATTTTCTTGAAACTTGGCTTCCCAGCCAAATGCCCTTTGTGGTAACCCTTGCCTCAGTGTTTACACACAGAGGTTCTTTGTCTTATACTATACTGTACTGTACTAGACTACACTACACCATACTACACCACACTACACTATACTACACTACACTACATTACACTACACTATGCTGTACTGTACTGTACTAGACTACACTGCACCACACTACACTACACTATACTACACTACACTACATTACACTATACTACACTATGCTGTACTGTACTAGACTACAGTACACCACACTACACTACACCACACTATACTACACTACACTATGCTGTACTGCACTAGACTAACCACCACACTACACCACACTCACACACACACTACATTACACTACACACTGCTGTACTGCACTAGACTACACCACACTACACTACACTACACCACACTATACTACACTACACTATATTACACTACACTACACTATGCTGTACTGTACTAGACTACACTACACCACACTACACTATACTATACTACACTACACTACACTATGCTGTACTTTACTAGACTACACTACATCACACCACACTACACCACACTATACTACACTACATTATGCTGTACTGTACTAGACTGCACTACACCACACTACACTACACTATACTGTACTGTACTGTACTAGACTATACTACACTACACTATACTATACTACATTACACTCTACTACACTGTACTACATTACACTACACTATACTACATTACACAATACTACAATGCACTACACTACACCATACTACATTACACTACACTATACTATGTTACAATACACTACACTATACTACATTACACTATACATTACACTACACTACACTACATTAAACTACACTACACTATACTACACTTTACTACACTACACTATACTACATTATACTTCACACTATACTACATTACACTATGCTACATTGCACTATACTACACTACACTACCTCACTGACCTACTGTACTGGTTGGTTACTTTCCTCCTCCTCAATCCCCCAATCCCACATTGCCCCCTGGGATTATGAGTCCTCTTGCCCTGTCCCAGTCATTTTTAAACCTGTTTAGGGTAGCTGCCCCATCACTTTCACTGGCTGTCTGCTCCACAGTTCCACTACCCTTTCCGTGAAGTAGACTTTCTTCATGTCTCTCTTAAACTTGCCCCACATCAACCTACAATCATGATCCTCTAGTAGCTACTTCCCTATTTCTTACAAACAGGTCATCGCTATTCACCCAGTTTAAATCTCTTAGAAAGTTGTATGTTTCTGTCATGTCTCCCTTCTTGTGTCTGGCCTCTAGCAAGTACATATTTAATGCTGCCAACCATTCCTCACAGGATTGGCCTTGCTGGTACTGGATCATCCTGGTAACCCTGCTTTGTACTCACTGCAATCTGTCTATACATACATAGTAAGATCAGCATACATTTTTCAGTATGGTTTACTGGTCAACAGAATACATGTTGTACCACAACTTGCAGCTATGCAGATACATAAATGATTTACTAGGACCTGCTTTAAGAGCATGTGGCTACTCCAAGCACAGCTCAAAGACTGGAGTACCTCTGTGAAAACTAGAGGACTGGATAAGAACCCTAATATCATAACCAGGTGATCCAGTAAAAGACACAGACAGATGTGGTGTGTATTTTTTAGTTTGTTGCTCACTGTTATCCCCACATCCTTTTCTTGGTTGGTAGTAGCACTCATTTCTATACTGTCTATGCTGCTACATCTGCTACAGTGTGCAATACGTATGCCTTCTGAAGCCTGAACTCTTTGCGTTCCCACTTCTTGTAATACTGTAACTTAAATATTATTCTGTTATCTTTAACTGCTATGTCACAATCTAATGTAATGTCTCTGCTTGTCAACTGTATAATTCCTGGTTGTGTAATTAATCAGTGACACTGTGCATTCCTCTCCTACAATGGACATATGTGCAATTTTACCCACTGTATGTATACATTATGAATAAAATGTGCAGTATCACCTACTGTCTTTACACTGTATGTAATTAACTTTAGACCGTCCCTGAAAAAGGGACATGCTGTCTCAGTGGGCCCACCTGGTTATAAAGAATTCAAATCAAACTTGACCCTTTGCTTTTCTCGTTATTCGATAATAACTTGCCAGAAAACTGTGGTGGAGCTAAGGTGCTTCTTTATGCAGAAAAAACACTACTGTATAAGAGTCATTCCGATCCTGCCTCTTTTAATGCAGGTCTGGCCGAGGATTTTAGGACACTTGAAGATTGGTTTGGTAGGAATAAATTAGTGTTGAACTCCAAAAAGACTAACAGAAGTACTCTACTTAATATAACTTCCATATCTGGCTCTCACATAGAGGTAGTCAGTACTACTAAATGCATTGGTGTCTACCTTGACCAGGAATTAAATTTCAAACCACATATTGAACAATTTTCAAAAGCCATCCATCAGAAGCTTGGGCTTATGTTCCAGATTAAAGACAATCTCATCCCATCCGCACAACTATCCATTGTTAACAGTATCCTCCTACCTAGGCTACTATATGGAGCTCTAGTGCTATGCTCTGTCAGGGACATGGAGCTTCATAAGCTCAAAGGTTTATATAACAAAATTGGTTAGTTCGCTGCAGGTTTCTCCTGCAGAGAGCATCACTGTAGCATCTTCTCCCTGCTTAGTTGCCCCTCCCTGAATGTAAATTAGAATTCCCCACACTTTATCTAGCACACAAGCTAGTGTTTGGCACCCCTCCTCCTAGACTAAAACACCTTCTAAAAATTAAGCCTCTAAGGAGAACTCTTTGCTCTTCATCTAGTATTCTGCTGGAGGTTTACAAATCAAAGTCTGGTAGCAGATCTGTTTCCTGTTTTGCTCCCATAATATGGAACAACCTTTGTTCTGATACTTGGGACTGCAAGACTTTATCCAACTTCAAATTCAGCCTAAAATCCCTTTACATGAGATGGGGTCAGTGCTACTGCTACCAATAAGGTGTCAAGTTATTACATTGTTATTACACTGTTATGTTACACATTGTTCTAACTGTTACGTTATCTATACCCAGTGGTTATGCTGCCCAATCATATTATGGTTTCTACTTCTCCTTATGTATGTCTTGCACTATTGTTATACTTTGCTGACAACTACTGTAATGTACTGTAATGTACTGTAAAGTCCAGCCATTTTATTTATACTGTATCGCTGTTGAGCATTGCTTTGTTACCTGTTAACTAATTCAGGGTCACCGCTGAAAAAAGGACTTTCAGTCAAAGTCGACTGACCTGGTTAACAAAAATCCAATAAATAAGCAAATAAATTTAAATAATAATTTGATCTATTATTTTGTTACTCAGATGTAGAATCTTACGTGTTTCTACATTAAAACTTCAAAGCCATTTGGACCACGATATTTAAAAGATCCGTGTTTGTGCTTGCAAAAAGTTTACTCCGGACATAAATTAGTGCTGGGAGCAAACTGCAGGTACATCGGAACATGCAGCAGTGCATTAATCTGGTAAAAATTTTCACCTATACTTTTTATTCTATTTTAAATTAACCCTTACCCAGTGGCGGCTCTACACCAGGGCCTGCCAGGTCATGTGCCTCAGTAAAAAAATGCTGTGCCCCAGTTGGTGCCCCATACGGCGCACAGCTTCCCCCATAGTAACAATATATCAGTGACCTGGCTGCCATCTGTTGTGCCACAGCTGTGCCCTGGTAACCATTTGTGACTAGAGCCACTAGTGCCCTTACTTTGAGTTGTGTGATACCCTTCTTTGCACAGTTTGGCCCCTTCCACACTACACTGCCAAAATGATGTAATGGTTCTGACCCATTCCAGACGGTAACCGGTATTGTGTGTCCACACTACCAGTGAACCGTCCCAGTAACAGATTGGGACATCACAGCCTGTCCACACTGTGGGTGCCCTGTGACCATTATGGTTGGTACCCTATCTCATGATGCAGTGCGCACTGCACTATGGGCACTGGTGGGGCTACACGCTCATGCATCCACACTACAGCTGGTAATGGTACAGAGGCAGTATCAGTTCCATAACCATTGTTGAAACCACCTCGTAGGTGGTTTTGACAATGGTTATGGAAATGCCTCCTGTAACGTTACAGGAGTAAACACAAACCATTGCGGTAACAGTTTGGACACCCTGTAACGTTACGGAGGGGTGTTACCGGTGTAGTGTGGACAGGGCCAATGAGTCTACTTTAGGACTATTTTTCACATCTGAAATAGTAAAAGGAGCACTACTTTTAGTATGGCTTTGACCAGGTTTTCATCAGTATTCTCTGCTGTTTTTGTACATCAGTCATTTAAAACCACTTCTGTTGTGACTAAAATGCATTATTAATCAGCAGGCCATGCTCCCTGACCTTATGGGATAGTAGGTGTTCAAAAACAGCTGAGAGTACTGATTAAAACCTGGTCTGAGCCATATTAAAAGGAGCGTTCCTTTTACTATTTCAAATGTGAAACAAAAACACTAAAGCAGACTCAAAATGGAGAAAAGAAAGAAAGAAAGAAAGAAAGGGATCAAACAAGTCAGAAGATATGTGTCAATCTAAAATAGCGTAGAAAAGCATAGGACAAAATTTTCACTATATTCTTGCACTGCTGCTTTAAAGCACATAGTGAGTGCTAAACATATGTTCAAATATACTGTCCGAGGGAGCCAGGCAGGCACTAACCTGTTTGCTCCCACAGACCATAGCCACCTACTGTCCACATGAGGTATGTGGCCTGTATGGAGCTATGGGGCTTGCAGGAGCAAATGGTCTTTTAGGGTTAGAAGATGGCAACTGCTCCTGTGCAGCCATCTGCCATATTCATACATCCTGATGCAAATGATGCTGTAGCACTGGCAAGGCACAGTGGGGGTCATCTGCATCCAACAGAGCCTCATTACAGGACCCAGAATCCTGACCACTGAGGGCACCCGCGTGAAGGACATAAGTCAAGGCTGTCAACGTGCTTGCGCATGCTTAGTCAAGTGCCTAATGGTATCCTCCTTTCCCAACTCCATGAGCCCAGTTCTGCTGCCTGTGCTTTCATTGGTGGCAGTGCTAGGAAGCCCTTTTCTCTCCCCTCCCCGGAAGAAAGAGTCACATTTATTAAAGTAACAGACCGATCTGAAGGTAGGCAGACAGGGCAATCCTCACTAGATGCCAACACTTCAAGTGACACAATGTGCACTTTTTTCAAGGCATGGCTAGAAGCTATAAGATACATGCACTTATATAAAGAGATTTAAAGGCACAGTAACCAATTTCATCAGTGCCTAGAACTTAATGCCAAACATACGTCATATATCACAGCAAACTAATACATATATTCAGCATAGCATACATGAATAAATATCAGATATAAACATTGACATAAAGTGTATCTAAACACATTTCAAAATGATTGCAGAAATAATTCCACCATAACCCATCTGAAGGAGCATATAAATAATCATAACAATTACATCGTACATATTGACAATAGCCCCTCATAACCAATCATTTCAGAAAAGGTAAAATCTCTAAATCTTTGCTAGGACCAGGCCATCCCCTTGCCCCTGTCACATAGATCCAATACCCTTGTCTTTTTAGGCTCTTGTTGTTTAAGTCCCCCCCCCTTCCAGTTGGTGTCAACTTTTTCCAGACCCACAAATTGAAAAATATGGCTAGTAGATTTTGTGCTCAGAGCCATACAGTAGGGTACTGTGGCATATTCCTTATTCTGATTACAAATAGCTCACAAGTCCCCTCCTGCTCTTTTTGTAAACTACCTGTCTTTCCAGTATAAAAGATCTCACAGATGTACATGGCAGCATAGATTACCCTTTGCTATCACAAGTGATCAGTGATCCCAACTTACTGATTTCACCAGTTTTGGGATTTAAAAATCCTTCTTTCTAGGGCTAGAGAAACAGGCATTGCATTGGCCACATGGGACTGATCCCACTGATGTGTCAGCAAGTTGTCTCTGCTGGCTCGTACCTGGCTGAACGCCATAGGCAAAATGGAAATGTAAGTTACAGCCCCTTTTATAAATCTTTTTAGACTTGTCCAATTGTCTGAGTCCAACATCTGCCTGTAAAATGTTACAGTTTTATCAAATAGTGTCTCTAACTTTTGTAGTCAGCTAAGAGTAGGTTGTTATGAATTTAACCTTGTCCTGATTCTATTCATTGTTAACAGATTTGTTCCCATCATTATTCATATACAGTTATTCATTTCTAGACTTCTTAAAATGTAGGTACTATCCATTTAAAGCTTAGTCAGTCTTAGAGAACAGCAGTAGGAACAGTGGTGAAGAGGGTTGTGAGATATCTGTATGTGGGACTGTAAGTATGAACAAGTGTGCACCAGTAGTAGTTGGGCAAAGGTAGAGAAACATGTTTCATAAAAGGGGGTGTCTATCATTGAAATTATCAAAAACTTAAGTTAATTGCAAAAATATGTTGTAATTTGTATTGACTGATGGCATGACCTTGTTTTTGACTACTGACATTACTTACTTTCAGACCAGGATGGAGCTACAGTATCTTCCCAGCTGAATGTGGTCTCAAGCAATCAGATTTGAGGATTTTGATCATTCATTGCATAATCTTAATTGAAGACTTGGCATCCATGTGCATTGAAGCTGTTAGCCCATCAATGTGCCTATACAATTTATATCCAAATTTGTGTGAAAATGACATGCATCTTTTTTTTAATGCAAATTGTCACAAAGTGCAATTCTGTGGTGCAACATTGAAAATAATGTGTGTACACACAGATACCGTGGACAGAACATGATGCAGGCTTATCATTCAAATGCTTCTTCAGCTGCCCCTTGTAAATGGTTAAAACATTTCTAATAATGTAAGATTCACAGGCAAAGCAAACACTGCTGTACAGTTAAAATGTGCACTGTAAAACAGGGACTAGCTATCATCATCCATAACAGTAAACAAAAGGTATAACTGAAGGATATGAAGATGCTATTAGGGACAGGCTGAAGAGGATTCTGAGTGTCTTTGAGAGAGGTAGTTCTGTCTGGGTAAAAAGCAGAAAGAAAGGGATAGTTTAGCACATTATCGATAACATATATGTGTTTGAGTTTAAGTGATAGCAGGTTTTGTGTTGAATTATAACGTAACGTAGTAGATGGATGCTGCACTGTGAACAAATGTTGAGTCAGCAGACTAATACATTTGTTCACAGCTGAGCAAAAATATTTGACCTAGATAAAAGCTGAAGGACACCTGTTATTGCTGAGGTTTTGCCAGCACAAACTAATTATAGCTCTTGCAATTTATAAGGGGTGTATAAAATGCTGAAATCTTACATGAGATGCACACAAACTAGCAGACCAAACAAAGATAGCCCTACTCTGGGTGGATTAAACAGTTTGTTCCTTATGTTACAGCCAACATCCCCGTGGTAGTACGCTGGTTACCTTGTGAGCAAACCAGGTTCAAGTGCCTGAGCCCAGGATATCCATGGTCGGACTGCCCATGATGGAGGAGTGCTGTTAGCAACAGCACCTTATGTCTGACTTAGCGCAACTCCACATTCCACAATAATAGCAACCCCAGTTCAGCCTCCTTCACAGGGATGCTGTGGAGTTTGTGGCATTGCAGTGCAAGTGGGAGGAGGATGACATGAGACAACAAGGGGGAACCAACCATGGCCATCAGTATGATGGGGGCCCGTACTCTCTGGCTCTACACCAGGTGTGCCCAGTGTTAGTGTTACAGATGGTGAGTGAGTGAGCAGCTGCATGCTATATTGCTGAGGAGAAGTGCTAGAAGCAGGGGCTTTGATATAACTTACCATCTTTAGAAACAGGTATGCCACCATTGCCTGAGTACTAGTAAAGTATTAAAGTTAAAAGTCAATTATCAAGGTCCCTTCCAGACCAGCTTGTGCTGCTACGGTTAAAAGTGGATTATCAAGGTCCTTTCCAGACCAACTCGTGCTGCTGTGAGATATCTTGTGCCAGGTTTCTTTGCTCCATAGTTTCACACCGGCTGCCTGGAGTCCCTATGGTGGAGGAACATGCACTGAGGGTTGGGTTAGTGGGGATCCCTGCGGAGGGCTGGCTGCATTGAAACCTCCACAGGTTCAACAATGCATGGTGGAGAGAAGTGCAGTTTTTCTTTCACATTTGCTCTGAATCACACAACGTGTTCCAAATTGCTCCGAATTGTTCTGAACTGGAATATGAGCCCTGTTGAAAACTTAGAGATCTGCTCCTTCACTCAGTTTTTTTTGGTTTTTTCTTTGTTTTTAATGTTAAAATCACACAGTTTCAGTTTTGGAAGTGTAGTATTTAGGGAAAAAAGAGGATGAAGGGAGTGGGAGTTCTGCGACTCATGAAAACTTGTTGGGTATCATCAGAAACTATTATGATTAAAGCTTTCAAAAGAATTTACATTGAATCTTTTTTTCTAATCAGCCAATACTATTGTGATCTGGTTTAAAATGCCTGGCATTAGTTTGGTAACAGAGCAGTGGCTCTGATCCACATCTGTTTGCTCCTACTCTCAGTCTCTGCTCTGCATATCTCTTTTAGATATTAATATATTGTCCCCCCATCCACCGATCACCAGCCAATGTTAATGACACTTTTTCTGTTGTCTAGTGGCCCCTCCCCCATTGATCGTCAGCCTGATGTAAAAAAAAGTACTTTCCCTGGTGTCTAGTGGTCCCTTCCACCACCCACACCCATGCCCAAGCCTAGTGAGTCCCTGTAATGATTCACCGGTGTCCAGTGGTCCCTTCCCCCAATCACCTGTCTGACATAATGGTGTCCAGTGTACCCCAATCCCAACCCCCTGTAGTAGTTAATTCCCTGGTGTCTAGCAGACCCCCCTCTAACCCCAATCCCATGTAATAAAAAAAGGTAGTCCTTTCCCTGATGTCTAGTAGAGCCCCCATGCCGGCAGGTAGTACCCTACCACCCCACCCAACCCACCCTGAACTAGCGAGTGGCACAGCCCTCTGCTGCCCACCACAGCCTGCCATTGACTGAGCATGTTAGAGGCAGAGATGTTACCAGTCAATACAAGAATACAAATTAGAGCTATTAGTCTGTGGAAGAGAATAATGGCAATGAATAATGAGCGTTTATCAAAAATGTGTTGGCTTGAGACATTAATGTCCATAGAAATTGGTAAAAAAAAACTGAGAACTGGTTCAGCAGACTGAATAATATTCTTAAAAGTGTAGGTCTCACTGACCTGTTTTTAGCTATAAATGCTAACAATGTTGACTCATTTACTAGTGAAGCCACTGTTCGGCTACATGATAATGTTGTGCAGTTAGATAGGGGAAAGAGCCATGAAATAGATACCAGAAGAATTTATTCTAGACTGAAAGAGGACTGGGGAGTAGAAACATAACTAATGAAATGTGAGAATTCTTTGCATAGATATACATTAAGTGCTGTAAGGTTGACATGTCTTGGAAATATGTATTTTAATTTAGAGAAATGCTTAGGTCACGAGGCTATGGGACAGTGCAATTGCAGCCACAACTCTGTCTTTATTGTACATACCATATTTGAGTGTGATAGATGGACTATAGAAAGGAATCTTTGGTTAGTTTCATTATTACCGAAATATAAGATAAAGGTGGACATGAACATGATAATAACTTTTTTTAAACTAGACAACATTAAGAAAATATATGCACTGGCCAATTTTTTTGAGGCAATAAAAACTGTATAGTTCCATAAGGTATGATAGAAGATTAGATTTTTCTCAATACGATATTTTTGACATGATTAATTGCTGGGCTGCATAGGAGTATATTGAACTGTTTTATCATTTTTGTATTTTTATGTAATGTTATGTGATGTCCGTGTGTTGAATATTGAATGTAATAAATTGTCATGATTTTATACATTTCTAAAATAAAGAACTCTGAACTCACTGAACTATGCCCTTGCCAATCCTAATGATTCCCTGGTATCCAGTGATCCCTTCCCCCAGATCACCTGCCAGACATAATGGTGTCCAGTGGTTCTCCCATCCCAATCCCCTGAATTAGTTAATTCCCTGGTGTCTAGCAGACCCCCACACCTTCTAGCCCCAATCCCCTGTAATTAAAAAAAAAAAGGTAGTCCATTCCTTGGTGTCTAGCAGAGCTCCCACACCAACAGGTAGTGCCCTACCACCCCACCTCCACCCCCTCTATTCCCAATCCCCTGTAATAAAAAAAAAAGGTAGTCAATTCCCTTGAGTCTAGCAGAGCCCCCATGCCTACAGGTAGTGCCCTACGACCCCCCCGACCTGAGTCAGTGAGCGGCACAGCCCTCTGCTCTCCACCACAGCCTGTCACGGACTGAGCTGTCAATGAATGAGCATGTCCTTGTACAAGCGTGCACTCATTCATTGACAGCTCAGTCATCAGTCAGCCATGGTGCAAACAAGAGCAGAGAGCTGTGCTGGTCACCAACATAGGGATGGGATCGGGAGGAACAGTGTAGTGGATCCAGGGGCACACTATGCCAATCTCCCTTATTCTGACCCCATGCCACTCCACCACAGCTGGCTGCCATGTCAGTGAATGAGTGTGTATTTGTACAAGTATGCACTTATTCATTGACAGTTCAGTTGGCGGCCAGCTGTGGTGGATAGCAGAAGGCTGTGCCAGTTGCCAGCTCAGGGTTGGGGTGGGGGGTCTGCTAGACACTAGGGAATGGACTTCCTGTTTTTTTTATTACAGGGGATCAGGGATGGGGGATCTGCTAGACATCATGGGATTTACTACAGGGGATGGGATGGGGGACCACTGTACACCATTCTGTTGGGCAGGTGATTGGGTGGGAGGAGGGACCACTGGACACCAGGGAATCATTAAGATCAGGCATAGGTGCAGGTGGGTGGAAGGACCACTAAACACCAGGGAAAGTGTTGTTTTTACATTTGATGTACATAAAGATGTACCTTCTAGAGCTAAGCCTCTGTGCATGCCACCGCTGAGGATAGAAAACAGCACTCCACCTCTGATACTAAAAACCTGCCATCTAACAGGTTGGTATCCTATTTCAGTTGAATCTTATCACTTCTGAAACACTTGAAATTGTAACACGTAAAACTGACTCGATAAAAGAACCTTATGTAACTGCCACTCTTGTGAAACTAGTGTTTACCCCATGTTATTCTAAACGTTACTTAACCTGCCTGTGATTGTACTATATGTCCTGATTGTAATATCTGTAGTGCACACTTTCCCTTGAATTGTTCCTGCTTCTTATTGTACTGTTGCCTGTAACTAACCCTGGGTCGCCCCTGAAAAAGGGGCCATTATGGTCTCAGTGGCCTACCCGGGCACCAAAATTTAAATAAATAAATAAAATAAAAAATTTGGATGGTGATCAGTAGGGTGCGGGACTACTAGACACCAGGGAAAGTGTCATTAACATTGACCAGTGATCACAGGGAGGGAAGCTAGTCACCAGGGAAAGATCGGGCTAGTGATCGGCAAGCGGGGTAGTTTTACTCTGAACAACTTCTCCTGTGCCAAACTTCACTGGTGGAATTGCCAAATTCTGCATTTGGTGGAGTTACCAGTTTTGTGTAAATTTGGAATTCGCATCACAGATTAACTCTGCAAATTGAGGGAACTTTGCAAATTAATCTGTGGAGCAGAGTTTCCCAACTTCACACATCTCTACTCAAGATGCATTGAGATGATTAGTGATAAAAAATGTTTTATCTGGATTAAACATTTTTGCATTTATAAATGTTTACATTCCCCTGAAAGAAAAGCTAATAATTTTTGAGAAATTTCTCCAAGTTATCTTCCAGGTAGTTATTAATGTAAAAAGTCACTGTCCTAACATTAAAATTAATATGGCTGGTGATATGAATACCAGAGTGGGAAGGGAACTGGAGAATGTATGCCCACATTGGACAATAGATGACACCTTAGGGATATCAATAAAAAACTCAATGGACAAAAAACCTAACAAAAGAGGTCCAACACTGTTAAAATATTTAGATCAGTTTAACTTTAGAATTTTAAACAGCTGAGTTAGAGGTGGCATCTGCAGAGACATTTATTTTCCATTGGAATGTGGCAGGAGCCTATTAGATATGTGGTTATGCGATATGTATGCCCTTCATAGGGTAAAATACTTCAAAGTTCTGAAAGTATGGTACAGCAACTATTTTCCCATGTGGTGCAGAACTGCATGTAAAGAGGAGATTAAAAAAGTCAGCACAGAGAAAATTAATGATTGCAATCACAATATTTGTATCATGCGCAGTAAAAAAATAAAATAGAACAATTGTGCTATACATAAACTACATGAAGTTATGAATTATGATGTTATCCTAGAATTTAAAGAAGCTACTGAAAATACAGAGCTCTAAGTAAGCATAATGACCCACAGACCATTCTAGAGGGTTACTTGTCAGTAATAGATTTTATTACATAAAGTTTGTTACTCAAAGATAGACCAACAAAAGATGTCCTCCTAGGTGAATTATGCCCATAGTTTGACAAGTCATGTTATAAACTAAAGAAGGTTATTAAGAATGTGGGCAGATTATCAAATATGAACATTAACATTTTAATCAAGAAAAGATTAACAAATCTGAAAACAGAATATTGATGTTTACTGCATAAAAAAAATAAATTACAAAACATCTTTATGGGAAAACTTACAAGAAATAATTAGGTCAAAGGGGCCTGCCTACCAGGTGACAAGCTGAACCACTGAGAGAGAGCAAGCTCCACACCCCCACAGGTATGTGTTTGCATACAATGGCATTCTGACCTGTGGACTGAATGGACACTATGGAATCATCAGTGAATTTAACCAAAAATCTGTTCTTCAAAGCTCAGAAACCTTCAAGAAATATGAGTTTACAATGCTGCCAAAGAAGAAATCTAAAGCAATCAGTTCACCTGTAAAATCTGTGTGGCAATTGGGAATCCAGTCCAGACTATGGGTGGCATCCTTACAGAGGAATAAAGTAAGAGACCAGAAATCACCAGAAAATGCTGACAAAATGAAAATGAGCCTTCCGATACAAACAAACACAGTGGCTATACCAGAGACTTTACCCCTGAGAAAGAAGGTTTGATACCAGGTCCTATGAGGGGAAAATCTACTACCAGCACCTATTTTTAGGACAAGAGGTTCGCTTACTGCACCCCAGAAAGAAAGCAATGAACCAGTGGTGAAGACAGTGGAATTAAAGGAGGGAACTAGCCAGAACTCACACAGGGACACTAGTTTCCAGTAGTCCAGGGAAAAAGTAGAAGAAGGAAAAAAGTAACCTGCCAGAGTCACTTTCACATGTTAATGCCATGAATGGATCAATGGAAGCAGAGAGTGACTCCAACAAAATGGCGACAAACACCAAGGAATGGGAAGGAGAGAGGGAACGGGACACAACATGCAATAGCCAGGTACAAAACTTTCAAGTAAAACTTCTGAATATAAATGTAACTGCTGTTCTTCACAGTAAAAAGATACCTGTCACAGTTCAAGCTCAGATGATTAAAGCAGGTCAGCAGATAAAAGAAATAAGTCCACCGGTAATAGACACTTTCAGTATCGACAACTCAAATAGTGTGGATCCAGGAAGGAGAGAAAAGCTAAGTGTAGTCACTAAAATGTTAAATGACCCAAGTAAAGAGAAAGAAATGGTGTTAACAGAACAAAAAGAAGGGGATATATGTGGAGCCATCTGTTTCTACCATTTCTACCACTTCTATTGCTTCTATAGCTACCTCGGGGGTTAAAAGTAAAATAAATTCTACAAACTTGGTGGTTAGAATATGGCAGTCAGATTCTGGGTCAGCGTCAGAATACTCAGCTGAGCAGTCAGGTACAGATGCAAAAGATCCAAACCCTCCTAGTTGAGCCAAAGAAATTCTTGCTCATTTAGCAAAAATGAATGAAGGTCTTCGGAAGATAGGGTGGAACAAAAGAGTGATAATATACAGTCAACAGTGAATATGCTAGTGGCAGAGAATTCATAAATGAAACAAAGTATCACAACACTTCAAGAAAGGGTCTCAAGCTTAAAAGATGATACTTCACCTACAGAGGCAATTAAAAGACCTTGAATATTTGAACAGGAATTTAAAAATAAACAGACTTCGAGGCACAAGCAAGGAGAACAAATATCTGAGTTTTAGGAGTGCCAGAAAGTTGGGAAGTGGCTAGACCACTAAAGGAATAATTGAAACAAATATTCACAGCATACATGGAAATCGAAACAAATATCCATATGGACATTGACAGAGTGCATACAGTAGGACATTTTGCTCAAATTTGAGCTCCTCTGCACAGCAACCTCCAAGACCAATCACTGTAATTTTTTTTAAAATCAGAAGGCAAAGCGACTTTAATGTCCCAGGTCTACAAAAAAATATATATTTCCTTAATGGGAGCAAACATTTCCATATTTAATGACTTCCCAGTGGAGTTCGTACAAGAACAGAAAAAATTGGATTTTCTGTGGAGTAAACTCTGGACTGAAGGCTATAGAGTCACAATGGTATATCCAGAAAAAATTAAAGTTGTCCTAGTGGAGGGGTGTTTGATTTATAACACGGTGGAGGAGGCAGAAAAAGATTTAAAAAATAAAATTCCAGATTTGTATGACTAACATGCTAGGATAAAATAGGGGGCTTCCTAAAGCTTAGACTTTATCCTGACAAGATGCTGTGCACTATGATGGTTTATGCAAGGATTATATTTATTTTAATTTAAATTTGAGCAGTAATAATGAAATTAGTAGTAGTGCTAATTGTTAGCTGCCCTTTTATTAGAAACTTATTTAGTTATTTCTAAATAATATATCATATAATAATATAGCAACACTCGCTAACGCTTGCTTCGCGTCTTCTGAAGCTGCCAAGTCACTCGCTCTCCTCACTCTACACTCAGCGGCTTCTTTCATAGGAAACTAAGAAAAGTAATCTTGAGCAATACAGCTGGCATGGTTTTTACACTGAACATTGCTCTTTCTGTGCATTTTGCAGGATATTGTTTACAAGAGCGAACACTGCTCGATCACGTTACAGTGAGCTGGTAAAGTGGGGGAAAGTAAAAGTTGTTTTGAGAATGCCGTAATAACTAGATTTTGGGTTATTACGGCATCAAACACCGTAATAACCAGATTTTGGATTATTACGACTTTTGAAAGTACTCATAATCAGGTTGATAAATAGGGACACCAGCAATTATAAATAAATAAGGTGATACCCAACTGGCAAAACTAAAGTCAGACTGAAGTTAGAAAAATACACACTTGGCCCCAAAACAGAAAGCTGTCCTAGCCCTACACAACACATGACCTAATACCACACAGCCATGCTGACTAGCCAGTTCCAAGGAGGTATTCTATACAGTGGAACTAGACCATTCAGAGTCACTAGAGGGCCATAATATCAATGTAAGCTCAATATCCCAGTATGTCCGAATACCAGAAATGCAACAATGAAAACTAATACATTTGTTGCTTGCTTTGGTGTTCCAAATGTGAACAACAGCTCAAAGGAAATCCCAGTGGATTCCTACAGAATAATATGATGGATACCTACTGTATATGGATTCCTAGGCAATGAATGAATTGAAATTTCTATACCTCACATGTTCTTACATGAAGCTTAATATTTAGTCAAAACAAGCAAGAGGAAAATGTATTTCAAACTATCAGTCGTACAAGCACATCGCTTAGATACTGTGGCAAATAGATGAGATAGCCAAAACATTTGCAGAAGAAACAACCAAAGCAGCTGTGGAAACACTTGCAAAACATTTTAAGCATGAAAGTAAAGTTGGTTTACAGTTTAATGAAAACGACTTAAAACATAAACATTTGGTTTGAAAAATGTGCACCAAAATGCGTATTAGATATGAACTCAATCCTTCATTTAGGTTAGAAACAGCAGGTTCAGTAGCTGGGCAGTAATCCATTGTGTTGCAGTGGAGAATAAGTAGCTTCACCAGCTACTTCTCCACGCTTGCTCTCTGAACTAGTACATGGTTAGCACACAGCAAAAGTTACACATCCATGCAAAATAGATGAGTTTCCGCAGAGAGATAACACCACGGGATACAACTAAAAAGACATCAGGGGCATGGCCTTGGTTGCCATTGGTCTTCTCCCATCCTGTTAAATGTATATTAACATAGAACATGTCCAGCTTGCATTGTTAAGTGCCACCTATGGCAGCCAATTCCTGAACAGAAAGAAACAGAAACATAAATGTTGATCACAGAAAAAGGTCCAGTGGTCCATCAAATCTGCCCAGTACCTGTCTTCATCCACACCCAGCCTAATAGAAACAAAAACACATAGAATTTGATGGCAGATAATGACTGCTTGGCCCACCCAGTCTGCCCATTTTCCTACCTATTGGATAAGCTGAAGATTCAAGTTTACCAGCAGCCTGCTTCCTCCTACACCCATCACTATAATTGCTTTATGTCTGTCCCATGCATTCTTGAATTCCCCCACTGTTTTTGACCCCATGACCTCCTCAGGAAGATAGTTCCATGTATCCACCACTCTCTGTAAAAAAAATTTCCTTATGTTGGCCCTGAGCCGTCCCCCCTCTATCTTTGAATTGTGCCCCCTTCTTCTTGCACATCTCTTTTTCTGAAAGATGCTACCTTCCTGGACTTTGTTGATTCCCTTGAGGTACTTGAAAGTTTCTAGCATGTCTCCCCGTCCCTCCTTTCCTCAAGAGTATACATATTAAGCTCTCTTAGTCACTCTTCATACACTTTCTGATTCAGACCCTGTACCATTTTAGTTGCCCTCCTCTGGACCACCTCCATCTTATGTTCTTGCACAGATGTGTCTCCAAAACAGCATGCAGTACTCCAGATGGGGTCTCACCAACTGTCTGTACAGAAGGATAACCAATTCCCATTTTCTACTTGTGATGCCTCTCCCTATGCATCCCAGTATCAGCCCAGCTCTCCTTACTGCCTTCTCACATTGCTTGCCCACCTTTAGGTCATCTGATATGACTACCCCCCAGGTCCCTTCCATTTTTGTTGTTGTTAGTACCTCCTCCCCTCCCCCCCATTGTGTACTCTTCACCTGGGTTTTTGTTTCCCAGGTGCATTACTTTGCACTTCTTTGCATTGAATATAAGTGGCCATACATCTGACCATTCCTCCAACCTTGCCAAGTTCCTTTTCATCCTGTCCACCCCCCCTTGTGTATCAACTCTGTTGCAGATCTTTGTGTCATCTGCAAAGAGGCATACTTTTCCTTCCAGATCCTCTGCAATGTCTCCTATAAAGACATTAAAGAGGACAGGACCCAGTACTGAACCCTAAGGTACCCCACTAGTAACACCCCTTTCTTCAGAGTGAGTTGCATTTACTATTACCCTCTGTGTCCTGTTGTGCACCCAATTTGGTACCCAGGCTACTACCCTGGGACCCACTCCCAGGCTGGCTAACTTGATTATTAATCTTTTTGTGCGTGACTGTATCAAATGCCTTGCTAAAGTCTAGGTAGACTATATCCACAGCCCCTCCTGGTCTATTACTTTGGTCACCCAGTCAAAGAAATTGATATCTGACATGACCTTCCTGCTGTGAATTCATGCTGCCTTGGTTCCTGTGCCCCACTGGACTCTAGGTACTCAACAATTCTTTCTTTCAGAAGAGATTCCATAATTTTCCCTACTACTGAGGTCAAACTAACAGGTCTGTAGTTTTCTGCTTCTGCCTTGCTCCCACTTTTGTGAAGGGGAATCACATCCGCCCTTCTCCAGTCCTCAGGTACCACCCCATCCTCCCGTGATTTGTTAAAAAGGGTAGTCAGTGGTGTCACTAGGTCCCCCCTTAGTTCTTTTAGGATTCTAGGGTGAATCCCATCAGGCCCCATTGCTTTGTCCGCCTTGAGTTTTAGGAGGTATTTCAGGACCCTTTTTTCTGTAAACAGTCTGGTGTTGACCCCCCTGCCCAGAGTGCTTCTGTTGTTTGGTTTTGGTAACTCCACCTCTTCTTTTGTAAATACTGAGCAAAAGTATTCATTCAGTATCTCTGCCTTTTCAGTGTCTCCCTCTGCCCACTCCCTCCCCTTTATTAAGCTTCACTATCCCTCCCTTTACCTTTCTTTGCTCCCTAATGTATCAATAAAAGGTTGTATCCCTCTTCCTAACTGAGTTGGCTAGTGTTTCCTCAGTTTGGGCCTTTGCTATTCTGACTGTCTTCCCTGCTTCCCTCTGTTTTAACTGATACAGTGCCCTGTCCTGCTCCTTCTGTGTGTCCTTATACTTCTTGAATGCTATCTTTTTCTCCATAACCTTCCCTGCCACCTCTTTTGAGAACCATAGTGTTTTTTTACTCCATTTTGTTTTCTTTATTTGTTTCACACAAAGGCTTGTTGCCGCCATGATGGCAGTTTGGCTTTGTCTCCATTTTTCTTCTACCCCTTCTTTCTAGCCATTTGCTAGTGCATTCCTTAGGTATTCACTCATTTTGCCAAAGTCAGCCCTTCTAAAGGCCAATATCCTCATTTATGTATGGCTTGTCTCCATGGTTGTGCTTATTGTGAACCACACTGTGTAGTGGTCGCTTGTTCCCAGATGGCTACCCACTTCTAAATCTGTGAGCCTCTCCCCATTTGAGAGTACCAGTCCAGAGAGTGCTGGACCAGAGCTCATCTACCAATGGCCCTGACTGAGTTTGACACCTGGCCCTGAGTCTGACATTTCCTCCCTAGTCCACTCACCCCCCACCTTCCCTCAACTGTCCCTCCTATAATTTGGACTGTTCCTCTGTGCCTCTCTCTCCAGTGTTTGAAACTGATGATGGAATTCATGTTGTCCACTTCTTCTGGGTATGCATTCCACTTCTCTACAACCTTTTCTGTAAGAACTTTCTTACATCCCTGCAAATGTTTTCCCCTCTCATTTCCATCCCTAGCCTCTTGTTGCTCTGCCCTTGCTTCTTGTGAACATGGCACTGCTGTCCACTTCAACACCCCTTTGGTAGTTAAAGCTATCTATCATGTCCCCATCTCCCTCTTGGCCTCTAGTTTGTACATATTGAGACTCTCGAGTCTCTCCTCATGTCTTCCCCTGCTGCCTATAAATCACCTTTGCAGACCTCCTCAGAACAGCTTCACATATGTCCTTGTCCATCTTTAGGTTTGGGCCTCAGAAGTGCAGAACTCCAGGTGAGGTCTCACCAAGGAGCTGTACATGAGCAGAATTCTCTCTGCCAGCAAACCCCCTTTCTATACTCCCCAACATCCTATTTGCTTTCCCTACAGGCTTCTGGCATTCAGCATGAGAATTTAGACTGTCACTATCAATAATCTCCAGGTCTCTTTCCTCCAATGTCTGCTCCACCTCACTCCCCCCACCTGGTTTCTGTTTTTGGATCTCATTTGCCAGTATGCACTTTCTGGTGTTGAATTTGAGTTGCCATACCTTGGGCAACTTTTCTAGTCTGTCCAGGTCCATTTTTACTCCCCACATTCCCGCCACTAAATCCTCCCTGTTGCCCATTTTGGTATAGAAATATATACAATGACAACAGAAAAAGACCACTGGTCCACCCAGTCTGCCCATAAAACCCTAACAACCCCAGGGCCAATTGTCCACATGGGTGCTAGCCCACACTATCCACCCACATGCTCCTCACCCTACCATTATCACCCTGAGCATCCACTAAGCATTTCACTTTGTCCCATCTATGTTTGAACCCATTAATAGTGTTGGTGCCCACCACATCAGCTCCATGGCTCCATTATCCTTTCTGTAAAATAAAACTTTTTCACTTCCCTCTTGAACCTCCCCCCCCAGTTTCCACTCGTGCCCTCATGTTCTTGATACACTACTTATGCTAAATAATTCATTTTCAAAAGACATGGGTGGTGCATCTCCAGAAAAAATGGAGATGAGCTGCCTATTTCCAAAGTTGCTCCAGACTCCCATACTCAAAGGAGGGAGATGGGCTGCCCAAATCAAGATGGGCCACTGCCCAAAGTTAATATATGCAGCCCAAGTAGAGGGGGCATGCCCATAAATATCCTGCACAATGGGATATTCAAAGCAGATGAGCCGCCAAACTGCAGGAGATGAGCAGTGCAAAGTTAGGCATGAAAAAAGCATGCCTAACTTGGCCGGCCACCCACAGACAGGCTGCGGTAGTGCACACATGAGCACAGCAGCCTGCCAGCCCCCATAGCCCAGTGGACACCCCCCAGCCCTGTTCCCCACTGCCCATTCGATAAATAATTCCCCTTTTTCATAGTGTACTGGACCCCCACCCCAACCCAGTCACTGTGCCCATTCAGTTCAAAATTTCTCTTTTCCATAGTGTAGTGGACCCCACACCCTGTCCCATTCACTGTGCCCATTCAGTTTGAAATGCCCTTGTCCACAGTATAGTGGACCCCCCCACCCCGTCTCTGATCCCCAAACCCTGATTGCAAGAAAATGATGGCCGCCCTGGTCCAAAATCCCCATTCATTTAATAATTCCACTCCGCAAATATTCCATAGTGTAGTGGCCTCCCACCCTGGTATGCAGGACCCCCTTCCCACACCCTCCCACACCACCCAGTGACTGGCACAGCCCTCCACACCCTGCCATGGCAAGCCACTGACTGAAGCATACAGAGCTGTACTGTACATAGTTGTGGAGTGAGACCCCATTGGCCTTCCTCAAAACCAGTGGAATTACCCATGTTTCTATGGTGCAGTTAAAAAATTTAGTTAGAGGTTCCATCAGGAACCAGGACAATCCTTTAGTACCCAAGGGTGCAGACCATCTGGACCTAGTGACTTGTTCACCTTTAGGGTTCTCAGCCCCATGAGTACTCTAACCATTGCTATCCATCCCATCTCTGATCCATGCTCTCCCAGCTAGAATCCACATTCTGTGGGCAGTCCTTCCTCCTTCATTTAGAATATATGTCTTTTCTTATCATTTTTCTCAGTTCCCACTCTTTTGGTCAATTTGACTATTCCCCTCTTTATCCTCTGCTATTTCATGATATTTCAGAAGAAATATTTGCCCCCTCCTTTTATATCCTTTGCTATTTTCAGCTTGAACTCTGTTTTTGCTTTTCTTACCACTCTGTTAGCTTCCCTTGCTTTTTTGACACAGAGCCTCCTATTTACCAATTACTTGTCTCCATTGCACTTCCTAAAAGCTCCCATTTTTATCCTTATTGCTTTTACCACTGCTCCTGCGAAACAAAGCGGCTATCTGTGCTACCTGCCTAAAACACCAGCTAGCTGCTCCTGCAGTTCCCTGCTTTATAATTTCCCATTTGGACTCACTCCCCTCCACTTCCCTTACTCCAATAAGTTTCTTTTGAAATAACTGACCCTTCTTTCCAAAATCTATCCTTCTGAGATTCATGACCAAATAAGATCCTGCCTCAGCGATGGTTGTTCACCATGCCGCCCTTTGCAGACAGTGATAATAGCTGTGAGTGGAGGATAATAAGGGAAGAATGAGAGGCTCCTCCTCAGAATGCAAAACTACAGTGTTCTTGTTCGCATGCCTTTCAAAGAAGACCACACTAACTGAAAACTACATTACGTAAAAAGTGTGTTCTATTTGTATGTCATTACTGATGCACAAATACAGAAGTTTTAAAGATATAAACTTTTGATATATGTGTCTGGTACACAAATACAGAGGTTTTATTGACTTAATCGTTTGATGAAAAACAAATATAAACATCATTTATGTTAATTACATTGCACTATATGTTGCAAAGAATATCATATTGTATGTTCGTGGAAATGTAACATTGCCCAGGCCAAGGCTGCTCTGGAAGATAGGATTACACTGGGTAAAATGGAAATTAATAAGGATATGGTGAGGTTACTGATCATTGGGAAGCGGCAGAACCTCTGAGCAAGGTAAGAGGACTAGAACTGTCAGTCACTGAATACCTGCTTTGTGTCAGGGTTCATCCAGATAATCAGGGAGCATGGCCAACTGAGGGTGGAAGTTATGGAAGAAGAGTAGGCCGAACAGGAGGCAGTGTTGATCATGCCAGAATTAGTAAGCATCTGGAGAGAGAGAATTCACAAAACTCCTAGGGTCTGGATGGTATCTACCCAAGGGTAGTAGTGGTCTTAAAAGATGTTTCAGCTCAGCCGCAAGCTAATATGTTTCCGAACTCCTTATTGACAAAGATAGCACCAGAAGATTTGAAAATAGAAACATAGAACATAGAATCCGTCAGCAGATAAGGACCATACAGCCCACCTAGTCTGCCCATTTCTCTACTTGGTTTGACAAGCCCTACTCTTATCTGGACTGCCTTTCCCCCACTCTGCTGTACAGCAGGGTGCCTTTATGCTGATCTCATGCACTTTTGAATCCTTGTACTGTTTTCACTTCCACCACCTCTGCTGGTAGGCTGTTCCATGGATCCACCACCCTCTCTGTGAAAAAATACTTCCTAGCATTCTCCCTAAGCCTCCTTCCCTCCAGCCTCATGTTATGTCCCCTTGTCCTTGTGCACTTTTTTCTCTGAAATATGCTCCCCTTCTGTACTCTGTTTATTCCTCTAAGGTATTTAAAAGTCTCTATCATGTCCCCTCTGCCCCTTCTCTCTTCCAGTGAATAGATGTTTAGTTCCTTGAGTCTTTCCTCATAAGGCTTGTGGTGCAGTCCATGTATCATTTTTGTTGCTCTTCTCTGGACTGCTTCCATTCTGTCTATGCCCTTCCTGAGATGCAGTCTCCAGAATTGGACACAGTATTCCAGATGAGGCCTCACCAGTGATCTATACAGTGGCATCACCACTTCACTCCTCCTACTGGGTATGCCTCTTCCTATGCATATGCACCCCAGCATTCTGTTTGCCTTCCCCACTGCCTTTTCACATTGTTTGGCTGACTTCAGGTCATCAGATATGATAACCCCCGGGTCTCTTTCCTGACTTGTGGTAGCTAGAGCCTGCCCCCATCCTGCATTCCTCCCTTGGGTTTCTGTGTCCTAGGTGCATTATCTTGCACTTCTTACCATTGAAACCCAACTGCCAAACCCTTGACCATTCCTCAAGTAGCTTTAGGTCATTTCTCATTTTATCTAGCTCCTCTTGTGTGTGGACTCTGTTACAGATCTTGGTGCCATCTTCAAAAAGGCATACTTTCCCCTTCAGTCCCTCTGTAATGTCACTTAAGAAGACATTGAATAGAACTGGACCCAGCACCAATCCCTGTGGAACCCCTCTGGTCAACTCCCCCTCTTCTGATTTTATGCCATTTACTCTGGGTCCTGCATTTTAGCAAGTTACCAGCACATTTTACCACTTTAGTACCCACACTCAGATTCTCCAATTTGTTAAGCAACTTTCTATGAGGAATGGTGTCGAAGGCCTTACTGAAATCCAGGTAGGCCACATCCACCACCCCTCCCTGATCCACCACCCTGGTCACCCAGCCAAAGAAATTGGCACGATTAGTATGACAGGACTTACCCTCGGTGAATCCATGCTGCCTTGGGTCTTTTGCACCATTTGACTCCAGGAACTTTGCTACCCTCTCCTTAAGAAGGTACTCCATCAGCTTCCCCACCACTGAGGTCAGGCTTACAGGTCTATAATTGTCTACCTCCTCCCTACTTCCAGTCTTATGCAGGGGGACCACCTCTGCCCACTTCCAGTCCCCAGGTACCTCCCCCATCTCTAGTGACTGGTTGAAGAGGGTTTTCAGTGGACCTGCTAGGACTTCTTTGACTTCCTTCAACACTCTAGGGTGAATCCCATCTGGTCCCACTGCCTTGTCTGTCTTTACTTTTCCTAGTTCCTCCAAGACTCTATCCACCGTAAATGGGCTGATGTCCACCTCTCCCCCCTGTACATCTTTCCTCGTGAGTTTTGGCCCCTGCTCTGCCTCTTCCTTGGTAAATACTGAGCAAAAATATTTGTTCAGTACCTCAGCTTTTTCAAGGTCATCCTCCACCCACCCTCTCCCTTCTTTAGCCTAACAATACAATTTCTGGTCTTCTTCCTCTCACTAATATAACGGAAGAAGGTCTTGTCCCGTTTCTTAACAGCCTGTGCTATTCCTTCCTCCATTCTTGCCTTAGCCCCTCTGACAGCTTTCCCAGCTTCTCTCTGCTTCTCCAGATATTTCAGTCTGTCTTCTTCTTTCTGTGTCTCTTTGTATTATAGTCAAGGTCATCCTTTTGTTCTAGAAGGGGGGTGAGGAAGCCAAGCTGTTGGGGCATTGGTAGCGCTACCACTTGCAACGCTGATGACCCTGCATTTGGGAACATACCTGGATCATCATGAGCCAGCCGGTGGGGGGGGAGGATTGAGCATCCCAGAGGATACTGTCTTCCTCCAGGGAGGATGGGTCACCATCCCCACTGCAGTATTGCCACCTGGGTGATCACAGGTGGTAGTACAGTTGAGGGCAGAAGAGGAGGGATGGGTGCAAGCTGATGGTTCAGTGCAGCAGCACACTCAACATGTACATGTGCCTAGGAGCTCCCAAATGTTCTTGTGAATGTGAGGATGGGGAGAAACTACAGAAAATGGCCCCACTGCCTAAAGAATGATGGATCTCAGTGGACCAAAGAGGATTGATCCTGGACCCCACAGCTAATCATCTGATGAAGACACTGCAGTAGGCGGTCAGTGGAGGAACAGGGTCCAGCACAGCCAGGCACCTAGGGGTTCCTGAGGAAGTTCAGGCAATGTTATGTGCGGGGGTATAAACATAGAATAAAAAAAAAAGGAGTGAGGTCAGACCCAGATAAAAGTATTTATTTTGAGCCTTGCCTCAGAGTTTGGAAAAAGTTGAGCCAATCATAAAATATGTGGTGGTTTAAAACATGTATGAATATGGTCTATTTTCTAACATACAGCATGGTTTTACAAAAGGTAGATACTGCCAAACTCAACTGATTACCATCTTCAAGCAGTAACTAGGTTGGTGGGTAGGGACAAGGCAGTAAATATGGTCTATCTGTACTCCATGGCCTTTGACGTTGTATTACATGGAAAACTCATAGAGAAAGTAGCACAATATAGAGTCCACATTGTCTACAGGAGGCAGACTACAAATTGGCTGACAGGTAGAAAGTAAAGAGTGGTGCTGGATGGACACCATTGAGTGGAAGAATGTGTTGGGCAAAGTGGGATCTGTACAGGGTCCTTTGCCCTTTAACATTTCTATCAAGGACCTATTGATTGGAGATGGTCAGCAGGAGGGTGCTGAAGTTTGTGATGACCCTAAGCTGGCAGAAAAGTGTAGAGACCAGAAATTAGGGGGATACACGTTGGGGTGACCTACAAATATTGGGAACATGGGGTTTATGTTTGATGCAGCGAACAGCTAGGTGCTACACCTAGGGGTGAAGAATCTGGGTCACATATACACCCTGTATGATACAATAGTGAACAGCAGAACTAAGGAAAATCATCTAAGGGCAACTGTAAACAGTACTCTGAAGCCAGATAGGCAGTGTTCTGCTGCTGCCATGGAAGAAAATGCAATTGTGAGATGAATTGGGAGGGGTAAGGAGCAGGTTATGGGAAGTGATCCTCCCCCTGGACAAGGCCTTGGTCCTACACACCTGGAGTACTATGTTCAGTTCTATGCAGTGCAGTACAGAAAGAACATTAAAGATATTGAGGGGGTTCAACACAGGGACATGAGCTAATTAGTGGCTCAGGAGGCAAGAGCTGCAAGGAGAGATTTTACATACTCAGATTATTCAACCTAGAAAAAAGAAGACTGAGTCTGAGATGGGATGCAGTCATGGTTTTCTGACTACTAGGGGATCAACAGGGTAGAGTATACACTAGGGGTGTGCAAATGATAAAAATAATTTCCTAAGTACCACAAACAGTAAGGCTCACGAATATTGGAGAGCCCTTCTCAAATAGAGTATTACTGTAAATGTATTCGGGAAATGGCATTTAGATTTTTTTAAAATCTCCCCACCCTCATGCAACCCTGTTCATAGTCCTTCCCCCATCCATGACCATGGTAGAAAAGTCCCCCCTTCTGCCCACCCCTTGTAGCACCCAACAAACCTTCCCCCAATCCCAGACCCAGTGACATTCTAGAGTTTGTTTATTATAAGTAGAACATGTTAACCTTTCTTGCTGCCTGGCTCATAATATATCTGCACTTCCTACCCATTTCCCCAAGCCCAACCCAGTAATTAACTGACATCCCCCCATTCCGCCATCCTCTAGGCACCCATCTCAACCTCCTCCCCTACACCCAAATATTCAGTAAATTAGGGCCGACCGAGAACAGCCATCCTAACCCACTTTCCCTCCTTTCTTGTCCTGCTGTTGTCTAGTGATTGAAAGCATTCACTTTCACACCCTTGCCTTGATCTAAGTATAGCAATCAGGTGATTGATCAGAAGGTTGCCGTACTTATCACAAGGCAACCGAGTAAAAGAAAATGGGAATTTCATCTTCCTCATCGTACATTGCAGTGTGTGGGGGCATTGCCTCCTTTCCTGCCTTCACACTGTACAGAGAAGACACACCAGGATTGGCACACTCAAACTATTCCTGCACAACCCACCACAAGCACAAACCACAGACTCAAAATGAATCAACATAAATGCAATTTGTTAAGGGAAAATAAGTGCAATAAAGTGAAAACCTCTAAAAAACAGATGCGCAGGCCAGGGGACAGCCAGGAAGGACCCCACTAACTTCAACCAGTTTCACCCTAAGGCTTCCTCAGGAAGTGTCCCACTGGTGTAACCTCCCACCTTTCACATGCAATTCTTAAAGTGACAGTGAGAAATTATGATTGGTGGAACCATAGAAAGCTATAAAAAGTTACTGAACACCCATAATGGATATGAGATTTGAGACAGCTATAAAAAGTAAATAAAGTTATACACCCATATGAACAAGATACCCCACCACATATAGAAACCACAAAAAAGGAAAGAAGGTAATTGTTAAACATGAAAAAACATGAACAAATTGAAATATCCTAAAAATTGAAAATTGAAAATAGAAACTAAGTATAGAGGATCCTAAGGTCCTTATAGAGGATACTGAAAGCACAGTGACAAAGATAAGGGCCTGTCAGTCTTGCAGCAGTATACATAGTGATATTTATTATATTTCTCATGATGCATTGCGCGTTCATTCACAGCTCATATTTTCTTATTATATAACTAGAAAATACATTTAAAGTAGCAAAAATGTTATATGCTATTACTATCTTCTACTTGAATAAATTTGTCATGTCATTCATGTCAGAAAATAGTGCTCTACTGCACGTTCCTCTGCCAGCACCAGTAGAAGCAAAAGAACCCGTGTCCTTGCACTGATTTCACAACTCATTACAGAACGATGCTGGCTCTTTCTGCTATTCTCCCTTGTAGAAGACACTGGATTTTGAAGACTTGTGCATGATGAACTGAAGCACAAATACAACCTTCCATCATGCTGCACATTATCTAGCCATGCCAGGCCCAGCAGTGTACAGCTGCAAAAGCTTATTCCACTTCTGCCAGCATATAAACAGGCCTTCAAAGTGCACAATAAGTCCACTTGAATGACACACAGCCTGTTATTTATGTTATTCTGCAACAACCCAATGAAATATAGTATTATACAACTAGTTTTTGGTACATCATTTTACAAATAATAATACAATTACATAAAAATAAAACCACAAAAATTGACTAGTCTAAACACAAAATATTCACTACCATAAATCATGCATTTATCATATAAATATGAAAATATTACTTAAAAGTGAACAGGGGGTGTTGCTGAACAGCTTGCAGGAAGTAGCATCGTTACAGAGCTCTGACCGAATTATAATAAGTTTTATTATTTTATATCATTCTACTGAACATATTCATCCCATTTAAATTTTATTAGAGTTGATAACAGCTCAAGACCACAGAAACGGGTAAAAGCTGAAGAAATGCCGTGGCAGCAGTCGACTTTTTCGTGCCCAAGAAAAATATGCAGCCACGGGTGGAACAGCCTAGAGAACAGGCAGAATCCAGCCACTTGGATACTGAACATGGCGGGGGTGTCTCCTTGCTTACTATCCAAACCACCCTCAATCAGCTGGTAAAATCCGTCCAGGACATCAATAAAAAACTGGATAGTTTGATGCCTCGGGTCTCAGCAATGGAGACCAGCATGGGAGAAATGTGAGGATACCATCCACAACAATGAGGGCTCTATTCTGTGGGCCTGTGATGCGACCACAAAACTCATTAAAGAGAATACGGCATTCCGCCAGCACTTAGAAGTGGTTGAAAACAAAGCTAGAGAGAGAATCTCTGGGTACTGGGTCTTTCAGAATATGCTGAGCGGGAGGACTGTCTCTCATTTGTACATTTTTTCTTGCCCTCTATATTGGGCCTGGATGAGGAGTATCCCCCAATAGCCATTGACAGAGCATACCGGATCTCTCCATGAAGACCATCGGCTAACTCGCAAACACCCAGAACTCTGTTAATTGTATGCAAAAATGTAGGTGATCAAGATAGAGTGCTAAGTGTGGTGCGATGCCGGAGAACATTAAAATATGGGCCTGACAATTTAAGCATTTTTCCAGACTTGTCTTTCTCTACAAGACAGAAACGCAAGGCCTTTGATGGTGTTCGGGGCCGCCTGCAACAAAGAATCATCAAACATCAGCTGCTATTTCCTTCATGCCTGAGGCTTATGTGGCAAGAGAAATCATACCAATTCAGTGAGCCTGGGGTTGTGGAAACATTTCTTGGTTTGTTGGAACAGGAGTCAGAGGATGTGGCTGGTGAGAAGGACATTTCTTCTGAGGAAGTCTGAAGATCCATTGTGGGGACTCGTGAACTGTAAGTCAATGGGGAGCGGGGCCATGGTGATCTTGATTTTGGCTATACTGTGTTAGCATATGTCCCGATGGTATGATAGAAAATGTTTTTTCTGGGACTATCTGCCCTGCTCCCAGTTCAGGGATGGCGAGCACAATCAGACTAGAGACTGACTGCTTTACCACTGGAATTTGTTCTTCACTCTTGACCAGACCCTTATGGTGAGATCGCAGAACGGGACTTTTTTTAAAATACATATACGTATTTTTCTTTCTGTATTCAGCATGTGTTTTAGACCGGAACCAGGATCCGCTGAGATTCGAGCTGTACTTCTTTCTTCTAGCCAGACTATATGGAATGGATAATGGGAAGAAAATACAAATTTTTTATAAACTTTGAGGGCCTGTTCTTTATAGTATGGGTCTTTGCTGCACACCTCGGAGCTCTGGCTATGCATTTACATTAAATATTAGGAGCACTGTCAGACACGAGTAAAGTTTGGCAGGGAGGTGCTCGGAGACCCTTCCGATCAAGCTGTAGGCTTTGGGATTGCCTAGGTTATTGGAGTATGTTATTAATGTGCCCTCCCCCCCTTCACGTAGCAAATGGGGAGAGTACTTATTAAGTAGATATCAATATGTCTGTATTTCAAACTGTAATGTTACTCTTCTGTGGCACAAAGTGTTTTGTGAGTTTTCTTATGAATCAATAAACACATTATACAAAAAAAGTGGATAAAAACAGCTGGCCCGGTGGCGCAGAGGGTTGAGGCACTGGACACCACCCCTCACAGCAGGCTGGTGACCCGGTTCAGGAACAAGCCCAGGTCGTTGGAGGTCGGCACGGAGGGAGGAGGGTGGAGCTGGACTGAGCTGCTGGCAGTCAACTCTCCTCTCCGGGGGTGGTGGTGTGGCAACCCTCAGCTAATGGCTGCCCTCTGGTGGAGGCCATGGGTCAGCTCAGGCTCAAGGGTGCCAGGCAGTAGGCCAATGGAGTGGGTGGAAGGGGGCCATCACCGGGGCTGTAAGCTGCATGCATGCTTCCACATGCATGCGTCCTTCTCCTGGGACCAGCGGGAGAAAACTGAGGAAAAAATCACCAGTGGCAGGAAGAGAATTGACTTCCCACAGGTGCCACTCCTGGGCCGGGCAAAAGGTAAGCCCCGGTTATTCCGGGAGACGGGGTTGGGGGAGCCGATCGGAGGGGGCTGTCGGTAAAAGGCGCAAAAAGAAAATACATGATAAAAAATAAAAGTGGATAAAACTGTTATATTATACAACTAACATACTAATATTTATTATCTGATATATAAAACACATAATAAAATAAAAAAAATTAAGAAATAATATAATCATAAAACATCACTGTAAAATTGTTGGCACTGCAAGGGAGAATATAGTAACTGGAATAAAGCAAAGTGGAGAGTTAAAACCTACAGGGTGCTGTACACATAGAGGTCAGCAATGAATAGCACTGTTATAGCATACACTGGGCCAGCATGGTCTTAGTGGGTTTTGCAGATTCTGTCATAGCACCACAAGCAGCAATCCACAAGAGATGTATGCCAAAAGCACCTACCACAAGTCAGCTACAGTAATTCCTATTCATTGCTATCCTCAAGGCTTTCCTTCCCATTTATAGCCTGGTTTACCCTATGTCAGTTATTGCACTGGGGGCCAAAGTGCATCAGCCGAATTGACAAAACTTGAACCAGATTTTCTGGACCCAGCTCAAAGCTGAACCTAACCTGGCTCTCGCTCACTTCTCTCACCCTTATTGCAATACTGTCTGAAAGCTATGATATTCTGCTTGTTGTATTGCGACCTACCTGGCAATGAATGGTGGTGTTCTCAGTTTAGTGTCCAGTGAACAGATGTCCATATATCAAGAACAACTCCTGGCAAAGTACCAAAGACCATATGGTTTTTTATTACTTCATGTCTATCCCAATACTGACCATTCCTAAATACAAATAAAACACTGGATTGAGATTGACATCACCCTTTTCAATAATGACACCCACTAATTTAAGATAGATAGACAGGCAGCTAGATATATAGATAGACAGACAGTCAAGCAGATAGATAGGCAGACACATTAGATAGATAGATAGATAGATAGATAGATAGATAGATAGATAGATAGATAGACAGACAGACAGACAGACAGACAGACAGACAGACAGGACGGTGGGTGGGTGGGTGGATGGATGGATAGGCGGGTGGGAGGGAAGGTGGGAGGGTGAGTGGACGGACAGACAGACAGACAGATGGATTGATGGATGGATATATAGATAGTAAATTTTCTTTATATACTGCCCCATCCTAGAAGCTCTGGGCACTATGCATACAACCAAAAATATTATTCATATGAATAAATGTAAATATCATATACATAGTTATTATAGATGGGCCAAAGTCCCACCCCACCCCCATAACTGAGCTACTCTGAACTTCTGTGGTTCTGTTTCAGCAAGACCAGGACCTAACAGGTAGTGTTTATTTCAGATCTTTCTGTATGTGTAGTATTTTTACTCTCTTCACAGCCTGTTTTACAATCCTGCCAGTCATGTGACTGGCCTTGGAGGCTGTGGGATGGGTGAAAGGGCACACAGTTGACCAACTGCAGTCCCTCATGAACCCCAGTCTGGACATGTGCAAACCAGGGTACAGAAGGGGATCGTGCTGCAGTACAGGGCCATTAGGATGGAGTGCACTGGTGAGGGAAGCAGCACCATGGAATGCTTGTGCTTGGGAAGACAGGGTGAACTTTGTCTCAGAGTGGGACTTAGGGCAGTGCATTGACTTGAGGGAGAGGAGAGGTCACTTAGCAAAGACAAATCCAAGAAAGTGAAAAAAATAAAAAGTGTACAAACAGACTGTATAACGAAACAAGAGATGGTGTGGAGGTGGGGGCTGGCGTGGTGTGTTGAGGAGGTGATGAATGATCATGAGGGATTGGAGTGATAGGCCAGGATGAACAGTGTGATCACTACTAAAGAAAAACAAACCGGTAAAAAGCAAATAAAAGGGACAGAGCACAATGACAAAAAGCACAATGTTCTACTATCAGACTGGGATGGAAAGGGATTTGGGACTATGTGCTCAGCAAGGTAACTCATCCAGGAACTGAAAATGTGAAGGCTTAAACAAATTAAAATGACAACACAAAAGCAGATATAATTCAATAAATAAGACTACTGAGGGAGAAGAGACAGTGTGGGGTAGGGGTTTAGGGTAGGGGGGTCTCACAGTGTGTGCTATAGGCACAAGTGGCACTGGAGGAGAAACATTGAAAGAAATATAATCAAGTGAAAAAAAGACAAGCTAGAGACAGTATGGGGGTCAGAGACAGTGGAGTCAGGGGTCTCACAGTATGTGCCACAGGAACAAGTGGCTCTGGAGGAGAAACACCAAAACACAGTGAGAGTGGGGTGCGCTTATAAATTGTTTATATCTCAGGAACCATAAGACATAGAAAAAAAATTAAAATTTCATATAAACTATGACTTTCCTGGCTAGTTGTGTACTTAGTCCCTGACTGGGGTGGCTAAGCATTTTTCTGACAAAAACTCAGTATCTCAAAGCGTTTCTGAGATACGGGCTGAAAACACACAGCGGACGCCATAATGTTAGACTATGGGAAAACTTTGGAGTACCGTAACTTTGCATCCCTGTAATATTTTGTCACCAAACCATCACAACGCACATCTGTGGGATGTTGGCTTTCTTTCTTCCAAATTGCAGCCCAAAAGACCAAACCGTTCTTTTGCAGCAGGGTGGCAAAGAATTCCTGTTATTTTGGTCATAGTGTCACAAAGTAGTGTCGCAAAGCACGACACTTTCACAAAACAAACCCAGCTCCCACCAAGTTGCCAATTTTTGCATAACAATATGCATCTGGGCCCATGCTCCCACTTATGCAAAGCTACAGAGTCATGCAGCAGCACTATAGGGCATCAAACCCTTGTAACAGTAATTTGTGCATATCTTGGGAACTGTAAGAGCTAGAAACAAATTCTAGGATCATTGTAATCATGACAGTAAGTACTTCATGAAACATCGCAAAGACCATACCCATATCTTGCATTGTTTCCGAGCTATGGCACCAAAAAGCACTGGACAGGTACTCTTTCAACCCTTGTGACGGTACTTTCACATTATCTCACGAACCGTGCAATGTACAAACAAAATTCCACTGCAGGCTTACTCTACAATGTCAAATATTTTTCCAGTGGCTAGATCACCTAAAGCGAAAAGTTTGTATCTCGCTTTGTTTCTGAGATAAAGGCGTTGAAAGTCATGACACAGACTGCTATGTAATCCTATGGGAAAAATGTAAATTATGTCCTTGAATATCTCTGCAATAAATTATTTTCACAACACCTAAACAGTATAGTTCACATCTCTATGACATCCCCTCAACACCCTGCCAATTTCAAGTAAAAAGACCAAACTGTTATTGAGATATGGTCATCCCGAATTGGGCCATCTGGTCTTTCTCATTAACATTCCAAAAATACGTATACATTTTCCCATAGGATATGATGGGAATTTCAGATTGTAATAACTTTTGAACAGATTAATATACATATATTTTTTATGGTGCTTATTTCTTCCTAGGGTCTCCAGTCGGCCAATCCGTCTTCGCTTCCTTTTTCTCCGGCCGCCGTCTGACCCGCACCAGACTCCCTGGAGGGACCACCTCTAGTTGTCCCATGGCTTACCCCCCACAGCAGGGTGGTAGGAGGTGGCCAACTTCCGCCACCTACAATGGATCCACACCTACTTGGTGGTCTCCCCCCCTGGAGCTGGCACAGGTGCTCACAGATGGCCATCAAGCCACTGCGACTGGATTCCCCATTTTCACTTTTCTCCCCTGTGGGCTCACAGTGTGCAATGGTGCCAGCAACTAGGTGCTCGCATGCTCCTGTGTGCACTCCTGTCAATCATCTGCTGCGTCTGCTGTGTCCTGCTTCCCTTGGTGTGTGGCTCGTGTTGCTGAGCCCCAGCCTCCGCTAGGGGTCAGGCGAACACTGGCCACTGGAAGAACCCTCCCTGGAGATGGAGAGCAGTCCTTCAGATGCTCAATCCATTTCCTCCCTGCCAACCCACGGCAATCCGTGCTCACTCCCGAACACGGGTCGCTGGCGTGGAGCGAGGTGTGGCGGTTAACGCCTCAACCTTCAGCACCACCAGGCTGGTCAACAGATTAATATTTTTTCACCAAACACAAAGAAGCATGTTCCTTGGCCTAAGCTCTTTCTAGGTCCCAAGTTTTGGACCAACAGCCCACACGGTGTCCGTGCAGCACCACAGACAAATAATGTGCAAAAGTGGCGAAAAGTGAATTTTTGGGCACTTCGCTGCATAAAAAACATATGTCTGACCGAAACACAATTTAGTAAATTAAGAGATCTACCACACCAGACTGTGCATTCCAAATTTTGGACAAATCTGTTGAATGGCTGCAAAGTTATTAACGTGCAAAATGTGAGGTTTAACATTAAAAGTGCCTGCCATAATGCAAAACGCTATACATAAAATGTAAAGTGTGTCACACAATATTTCTGCAGCAACTTAATTTTCCAACACCTGAATACAATAATTCACATGTACAGGACATCCCCTCAACATCCTGCAAATTTCAGTTTAAAAGACCAAACCGTGTCCGAGATATAACATTTTAAAATGTGAGATTTTCATCAGTCAGAGTGGCAGAATTCCACACCTGTTTACATTTTACACACATAATGACTAAAAAGTATGTCCATGGCAGTAAGGCTAGCTACCCTTTAAATTTCAAGCCGATACCACAATGCAAAACGCTGTCCACAAAACATAAACTGTGCCAGGCCATATCTCTGCAATGAATATATTTTGTGACACCTAAGCATCATAATTCACATCGACAGGACATCCCATCAACACCCTCTAAATTTCAAGTTAAAAGACCAAACCATTTCTGAGATATTTAATTTTAAAAGTTGTTAAAATTGGGCTATCTGGTCCCTCCAAATTTGGCCATCTAGTCCCTCCCTCAGGATCAAAGAATATTTGATTGTGAGCCTGCAAATTCTTTGATCATGAGGAGGGACCAGATGGCCAAAACCCCATTCTTTGTTCGCAAAATAACCATATAAATTTTCCCATTGACTTATAATGGGAATTTAAAAGTGCTATAGCTTTTGAATGGCTCAATATTTTTTCACTAAACGAAAAGTGGCATGTCCAGCCAGTGCAGCTCTTTCAAAAGAGTCATGTCACAGAGTGGCACACCACACAACAACTGCACAGCACCATGGACAATATCCCCAAAACTGCCCCCAAAACTGGATAATTTTGCATTTTTCAGTGTTTTCATGTGCAAAGACTGTAAGTCCGACTGAACCTAAATTTAGCAAATCAAGAGATCTAACATGCCACACCGAGCATACCAAATTTCAGGCAAATCCACTGAACGGGTCAAAAGTTATTAACGCACAACATTTTGACTTTAACATAGAAGTAACATCTCAACCCTAAATATAGTGGCGCGACCACACCACTATAATATATATATATTTATAAAATGGTAAGTAAATACAAATACAAATACAGTGTTCTGATTATATAAAACACATCACATGACCGTGCGCATATCAGAGCTCGACCACACCCATGCTTTTTTAACCCTCCCAAAAAAGTTTGCCATTTTATAAGATAGATAACCCACTCTAGGGTGTGCTGTCGTACTCTGATATACACATGCCTTGGGTGGTTGATGCACACCAAGGCGTGCATACATCAGACTGTGGCCACACACCTAAGAGTGGGTTATCTCTTACACACACACACATATATATATATATATATATATATATATATATATATATATATATATATATATATATATATAAGTCAGCTGCCAGTAGTTTTCTGGATCTAAAATGAACAGAGCAGGAGAAAGCAAGTAATTCAGCTGTAACAGGAGGGATGACATCAGCTCCAGCTGTCAAAATGATCAGTAAAGGAGAAACATGGCATTTGAAACATAGAACTTGTTAACAGATAAAGACCACTTGGCCCACCCAGTCTGCCTATTAAGGAATCAAGGAGACGAATGGGAGGGATTCTCATCTATGTGCTGCCTGCCTACCAAAGCCAACCAGAGCACAAAACCAGTACCTGTGCTTTTTTTTTTTACATTTCCCTGTCTCTCCATCCTGTCCAAAAATATGACTTGTCTTTTTTTGTAAAATTCTGATATTATTTGCAAAAAAAAACAAAACACTCGGGATCTTTTACATCATCTGTCATATCAACTACAGAGCAAATACCAGTAAGCAAATGTTCTACATTGATGAATGCTTGTTTAGTATGGTTCTGCTTTAAACAGGAGTGCAGGGTGCCAATGGGCCTCTTACACAATCTATAAAAGGCTGAGAACAGAAGACAAAGACACATGTTTCATTCTTCTCAGGACTCATCAGTGTGCCCCATCTGTATTTCATCCCAGGGGGAAATGAACCAGCTCTTATGTGTCCTTACAGGTTTGGGTCATGGTGGGCCAAATTAAGAAAGCAAGCTAAAAAGACAAAGGAATTCAGCACAAAAGCACCAAGGCAAGGGTTACTCAAAAAGGGCACTGGCAACAAAGCCAGGTTTCAGAGCAATACAAAATCACACAACCCCTCATAATGAAAAGCATCATGGGATGAACATGCAAATCACCATGAACATCCTCCGGATATGTTCAGAAGGGGTCAAGCCCTTCAGCATCAGTACACATCAAAGTACACTAATATGTGTAATGGAGCATCGTTGACATGTAAAACATAAACAGTGCCATGCACAGTGCAAAATGCTGCCAGTGGACCAGCACAGCACTTCTACAATGCCCCATAAATACTGACATTTTTTTTTTCTGGTAATGGGAGGAATCAGAGTTTTGCACTGGGTGTATAAAATGTCATGGGGCTGCACTGGGCATGAGACTGCAAACCAGAGAAGATGTAGTAGTAATAGATCTTTTTACTCAATTCGTCAATAAGGATAACACTCAACTGAGCAATGCTCATTTTCAGTGAGGTCCCAGTGCATGAGAGAAAAATACATACAAAAGCACAAGAAACATACAAGGATGCACACAATATGTATGATAACAATCCAAATATATATTAACAGGATCAGGGTTAGGACACAAGACTACTATCATGCAGTAGTTTCAAACTTCACTTACTCCTACTATCTAAACATATATAGATAATAAGTGACAGCATCCAAACAACAGGACAATAAGACCAGACCACGATCTCTTAGCCAACTATGGGGTTCTCAAATGGTGAGGCCAGCCTCCCTGGGGAGGCACCAACCTGTTCCAGGGGAGGCTCAAGCAAGTCTGAAGTACTGTATTTAAATTTTGAGTTTTATATATTTTCCATGAAGAGATGAAGCAAACTGAAAGAGGATAATAGTAGGTGAATTTTATGTATTTATTTACTAACAGGTGACAAGGGAAGGTGAATGAGCCAAGGATCATTTCAGGTGTACACGGGGAAGGTAGGAGGAATACATTTCAAAGGTAACTGCAAAACAATCAAGAAATACACAGTGAACAATAGTGCAAACAAATATGAACAATAAACCCAATAATTAGTGGTGGTAATTGATCAGATTTGCAGACCCGTTAAGAACAGCCCAAATATAAGGGTTGAGCATAGAGAAATGCTAAGAGCAACAGCAGGAAGGAGTAAAAGTAATCCCCGAGAAGTTGTTTAGGAGCAAGGAAGGAGAGGAGAGGAAAAGTATGTAGGGAAGGTTATTTCATATAGAGAGCAAACAGAGAAAGTAGTCTGACCCATGAAGGCACTGCAACAAGCGGTAACAGTGGTTCAAGAATGAAGATAATGAGGAGCAAGTAGGCTGCCTGTTGGAGGGGGGTACATTAAGCTGAATAATAATATTTGTTTATTTTATTTGTTATTCAGATAACACCTTTGAGCACATGAGCTCTTTTCAAAGGTTCCATGTCAGTATAAGACAAAGAACTGAATGTGAGCCAAGTACTCAAAGGGGTTTCAATTTATTCATGGTGTACTGTGCGAAATGCGGTATGTTATTTTTCTTTGGGGAGGCCCAAGATTATTTCAGTTTTTGGGGGAGGCTCAAAATCTTTTCCTTGGATTTGGGGAGGCTCACTGTAACACAGTCTGAGAACTATTGCTTTAGATCATTTAGTCTCACTGGTACATTATACTTCTATAGGCTAGCAGGGATCAAATTCCACAATACTGGTCTTCCTATCCCAAGGCTGCATTTGATTACACTATATTATGTGCCCTTAGCCAATCTCAGGTTTTCCCATACTGATCTGATATGAAATAAATCTAATATATATATTTAGGGAGGACACCTTTCCATATGTTGTGCATAAACTGGATGAGATGGAAATTTATTCTTTCTTGTGGTTTAAACCACTTCAAGGTATTATATAGTATGCTTCGATGGGTTCTACAAGGGATGTCCAGAATAAAATGGGCCAATTTATTGGACATTAAGTCCACCCTGTTTACCTGGGTACTCAAAGCCCCTGAGTATATAATATCCCCATAGTCCAAGATGGGTATAATCATGGAATTTACTATTTGTAGCTTCACTTCAGAGGTCATAATATAATTTACTTTATACAGGAGACCCAGTTTCCTACTTATACTGTTTAACATCTTATCAATGTGTTCATTCCATTTTAGAGCATTATCCAACCATAGCCCCAGATATTTATATCGGCTAACTTGCTGGATGCTCTTTGCCCCTAGTGTGGTCAACAATAAATTATTGTTATCCAAAGTTTGATTTCTCCCACACAAGATTGATAGAGTTTTACTGTCATTGAGTACCAAAAGATGTTTATTAAAAAAGTTTTGAACTTGAACAAATGCGAGCTGAGGTTTAACATTAATATGGTCAGGTGTTGTTCCTTCTACATAAATTTATCATGTCATCCACATATAGATGACATTTAACATCATCTTCCTCAAACGTAAGTTCATTAATATAGATGTTAAAAAGAAGGGGTCCCAAAACTGATCCTTAGGGCATGCCCGATTAAATATTGGCCAGCTGAGACTTAAATGGGCTGATTTGAGACAGTTGTTTTCAACCAAACAGGTATGAATTAAACCAGCCAAGTGTTGAGTGTGACACACCAATATTGTGGAGCTTGGACAGGAGAACCCAGTGGTTCAAGGTGTCAAAGGCATTTGATAAATCAATAAACAAGGCACCCACTATCTTTCTCCTGTCCAGGCTCATTTGGAGATCACTCACCACCTTGACCAGTGCTGTCTGAGTACTGTGTTGTGATCAGAACCCTGACTGATAAACAGTTAGTGTATTTCTTGATTCCAAATATACTTTCAATTGTTTTGATATTAATCTTTCAAATATTTTGGAAATTTGAGGTAGCAGTGAGGTTGGTCAATAGTTACCAATATCATCCCTAGTTCCTGACTTAAATATTGGCATAACCCTAGCTTTTTCCATCTGTCCAGGTATTCCCCAGTATTAATAGAGAGATTAAATATAAGTGATAGGGTAAGCTATACAAGGAGCAACAAATGTTAACAATCTTGAGGATATTTTATCTGGGTCTTCTGCCTTTGTTATATTTAATTTCAATAATTCATCTCTGACCGCTGCTACAAAAATATAACTGAAATTAAAATCATCAGTACCAGGCAACTCATGCAGATTCTCACTTGCTTGGGCATTTTCAAGCAAATCATTTCTTCCTGACATTATAGAACCCAAATTGCTAAAGTGATTATTAAATACATTTATGAGTTCTTCTCCTAATAAGATAGTTTGTCCATTAACCTGTATCCTGTTCACTACAGGATTTTTAATTTTACTCATTACGTTAGTCATGGTTTTCTAGAACATTCTAGGATTTTGTTTTATGTTATGTTCCAATTTAGTTTTAAAATAACTTTGTTTTGTTGTCCTAATAGCCTGTGTATATACATTTCATGCTTGTCTATACAGCTGCCAGTCACTATCTAACACAGTATTTTTGACCTTGTGCCATGTCCTGTCCCTTTCTTTCCTAAGCTTAAAAAGAGCAGAATTGAACCAGTTATCACCTACATAAATCTAGATGTCCTTGTTTTCATGGGTGCATGTTAATTACATACATTCATGAATTCTTGGTAAAAGTAATCCCAGGCCTCTGTTACTGTTGGTATGAATTCTAAATGATACCATGCAATCTTTTCTACACCCAACATGAACTATATTTAATCAACTTGTTTAAAATGTCTCCAAACTACAGTTTATGCAATCTTATGCTCAAATAATTCATTTATCAATGCACAAATAAGTTGGTGATCAGAAAAGGAATCAGATAAAACTCCACAAGCATAATATAACTATGGATTATTAGTGAAAAGATCTAATACAGTTGATTTTATAGAATCCTTGGGGTTAATTCTGGTGGGGTCCTTAATCAATTGTGTCAAACCTAAGTTTTCTTGTAGCTCCACTAAACTATGGTGCAGATCAGTTATCAGCCAATTGAGATTAAAGTCTCCCATCATCAAAATTTAATGGGAGACTTTGTAAACCTGAAAGAAATCCTGGAGTTCATTAAAAACATCAATTTTTATTTTAGGGGTTTATAAACACATATCAGAAGTATGGGTTTCCTGAAAAGTGGTTTTGATTCAATAATTAAAACTTCTAGACTTCCATCTTGAGAAGAATAGGGTATTTCACAAGTATTTAATTGAGAATTTGCATAAATTATAATTCCCCTTCCTTTTTTATCCCCATCTTTTCTATACAATTGGTAGTTTTCCATCTCAATCCAAGTATTTAGTATTCTGTTATTTAGCTAAGTTTATATAATTATCATAACTTTGGGTTTATATTCTATTGCCCAATCCTTAATTAAATCAAACTTTTTCCACACTCCTCACATTGACATGGACAATCCCAAAATAGTTCCTGTTTTAAAATGTCTACATTCATGTTCTCAGTTGCCAATGGGCCTGGATTCAGATGAATTCAGATGAATATCACCACACAAGATACCTGTAGGAGACCAGGGTTGGGGGAGCCTCTACACTATACAGTATATAATGAACTATAGTGTATGGTAGAATGCTGTTCCCACCTGATTGCCACCTCAGCTGAAATGCTGTTGTACCACAGTTCAAAGGTCATGGAACATGATTGTACCCTACTGTGGTACAACAGCGTTCCCGCTGATATGGAAAGTGCACGAGCCTCACAGTTAAAAAAAAACAGCTCTGGCAACAAAAACTGCAGGATCAACCAGATAAATTATCATGGTGGCAGCAGCACAATTAATCATATAAATTCTGCAGATGCACGATCAACCAGATATGAAAAAAAAAGGCAGGATCAATGAGATATTTTCAGTTATGGAAAAAATACAATTTAGGATCAACCAGATATTTAAAATTACTCACAAACTCAAACATGATTTTTTTAGTAACAGCCCTCTCACTTAGCAAGAAATACGGCCACCGTATTTTTTTAAAATACCTCCTAAATGCAACTAACAACCAATGGAAGCCTGTGCTATAGATGTAGGGATGTCTGTTCCCCAGCAACCACACCACTGATCCAAACAACCAGCCTTAAATCCTGGAATAAGACACACCAGCAAAAATGTATGTTTCTATTAAAAAAGATCAAACTGTTCTTATATTAATTTTAGGGGCACCTGCACGATAAAAAATACTGGACGTGAAACTTTATGCACAACCAGTGTGTTCTGTCACCTTAGGGTTTTGATTCCTATGGACCTCTCAAGCTTCACTCTCAAGGTCAGAGAGAATCAGAACCCCTCTGTGGCAGAACACACTGGTTGTGCATAGTTGCCCATCCAGTATTCTGTATGTTTTGATATGAGGATTGGGTTGGGGACCCACTGGACAACCAGTGAGACTACCATGGGACGCCACACAGGAGTTCACCAGTTGGCCAAAAGCAGCTAGAAGGTATTGTTTGGGTGTGGGGGGGAGTGTTCTTTCCCCATGTACTACCCCACACATGCATATGCATGGCACTGCAAGCCTTTGTTCTGAGCATAGCAATTTTATGTGTCAGCACAATAGGTGCCTCTTTGCATCCTATTCTGTGAGCCATAAAGTTGCAGCTGAGAACTGAGCCCATAGTGCCTTTCTGTTTACTGAGAATGTTATTCTTGTAGAGGTTTACGGAAAAGAAAACAGCACCCCCCTATTAAACATAGAAAAATGGATAATGTAAAAAAAATATCACTGGTCTATCCAGTCTATGCATTTTACCCTATATTATGCTGGAATGTATTGTTCTAATGGGCTTATATGTTATTATGGTGGCCAGCCACCAAACGTCAGAACTGGTGAGTAGGACAAACAACACTGCTAGGGAAACAGTTTTATTAAATATCTTTATTACATAATACCGTATCCAAACAAAACAAAAATGAACAGTTTAACATTTAATAACTGTTTAAATCTCTGCTCTAAATAATAAAGGAGCTTTCTTTATCCTAGCCTACACAGAAAGAGAGACACACTGCCACCCAGCCCATGGAGCCCACGGAGAGCTGTTACTGCAAACACTGGACCATCATCCAGTTTTAACAAGAAACAGACCAAATCACAGTGGTCACTCTCTTTGGGCTTTTGGCAGGATTCTAAACCTGACAGCAAAACACGACATAGAAAACAGGTGTCACAGAATAAAGGTTTATTCCCCAAATACATGTAAATGGGAGTCCGGAATCTCCAAACACTCGGTGTCATCATAGAAAAATTCAGTGAAAAACAGGATTATAAAAACTCTTATCGTCAGAGATAAGGAGGTCCATTACCTGGTAATGGGCCCATCTGCACAGTAGAGAAGCTAAACAAAGCAATTCTATTGGTGGGTACAGTGGGCAGCTCACACCCAAGGCCATTAGGTTTTGCATGTATACAGTGATAAGCATTATGCTGACTAAGGCTACTTTTGGGTTACAATACAATGATTCATAAAATATGCTGATCAGAGGGTTATGGCTAATAGCTGTAAGTGGCACACTAACACCACAAACAAAACTATAATGAATAGTACATCATAGCAGGCATAAGTAAATACTAATATCCCTTATACTGTATCACAGAAACATGGTAGTCCACATTAAGGACTGTAGGTCAGGCAGGTCTACGCTCTCATCTTGAAAAATACATTCAGCTACTTGCTGTAAATGTTCTAGGTGCTGGTTTTATTCTCATAATTGACAACACTCCAGAAGTACCACAAACCTTCAAACTAAACTTTCAAGGGGCACCCCTTGAAAATGTGTCAATATAATGTGAAACATTGGGGTAGGTGCTTGTGGGCAGCTACAGTGGGTGCAAGTCACACTTCTATGAATCTATGAATTAATCTTAAGACATTTGAAAGTTTGTGGCATATGTGGAGCTTTGTCAATTCCGAGAATAAAGTCAGAACCTAGCACGTTAACAGTAAGTACTTGAATTTACTTTCCCAGGTGCAAGTGAGCACTGCTATTTGATCTGTCTCCTTTATTTGTCCTAAAAGGGGTTGAGGATGCCCTTTGACTTTCTTCAAGACTGATGTTTGCATACTTTTTTCATACTCAGAAATTAATAAAACTGTCTCCTCACTGCTGTTTTGGTATACTGTTGTGTAAAGTCACTTGCAGAAAATGGAGGTGTAACACTTAGCACTGTAAAATTCAACTTAACATAAAAAAATGAAGGCCTACGTTTCAAAAAGGCTATCTTGTGACTCAACCAGAATGACTTAGCCTTTATGCTGCACAAAAGGGACATTGTATGCTTCTGGTTTCAAGACAAAAACTGTGCTGAATAAATCCTACTTAGACTGTGTTAAAAAACAGCCCAGTAATGTCTGCTCAAATTCTGCTTCTTTGGCATACACTGCAGAGGATGAAACAGAGGCTGTCACACCTATGCAGTGAGACAGCATTCAGTCCTTAACCTTTCTGTAGTCAAAAAACACTCCCCATTCTCTACTGAGCTATCTAATATAATATCTATTACAGCTACTGCTGGTTATCTATTTCTGGTTAGATATTATTAGATCAAAAGGAATCAAGTTTACCAAAATAATGTCATTTCATGCCTGTTACTTTCCTGGGCCAGCAATATAAAGTAACACTCCTCAAGTCTGCACACAATGTTTTTTGTAGTCTAGTTAAACAGACTTCTGCTTGTGTTCCTAATGGAGCCTGAATATGTGTCTTTGCATAACTCTAAATCACAGCACCATGACACAGAGCTGTCAGAAGCTAATTCAGTAAGTATCTACTGTGAGGGGCTAGGGCCATTCTTGCTGGTGGTATAATCAGTGGTGGAATCCACAAGATGGGCTGGTTATCCTGTGCGGTATAACCCCACCCCACTGGTTAGGGCTATGCACAGTCTGCAAGATAAGCATGCATTTTGTACAGCCCCACCTCTCTCTCAGTGGAGTGCACTGCACAATGCAGCTATCTTTGCATGATGAGAGCTTATACAAGGAGGAAAGCATACACAAAATAAAATGACACATGTTCTAAGAAATAAACCTTTTTTTTAATGTCTGATGTGGGAGCATGCTTTTGAGGTTATTACTTATAACACTGTATGAGACAATCTTTAGAATAATCCATGTTTAAAGAGCTGCTGATGCCTCAATTAATTTCAGCTTATATTTCATTCACAGTCTGTACATTTCCCATCCCAATTATTTATTACTGAGGAGTTTTGAATGCAACAAAGGATCTTTACCCCTTAGAGTACATCTGTCCCAGCAGTTCATTCCCCGCATGATGACATATGTTGTGACATCACAGCCTGTTGCCATGGGAATGGATATGATGTCACAAGCAGAATATTACCACTCAGGTGGAATGTAAGCAACAGTAGATGAACTATTGAGAAATAAATATCATGTTTTCATGCAAATGGTCTCTGTTATAGATAGCAGGGACATAGAATAAAGCACTAATCTGAAGTATAAGCTGAATTGTGTCTAAATATTATGTTTTCAAAGCTCTCCTGGAGGTTGTGTTTGCTCTTGAATACTGAGCTACTTCAGGTCTTGAGGCTGATCATCTAGTAACATTTAAGAATGTTATGTAAATGTTTTTCTGCTCCTTGGTCAGCTTAACTGACATATCTGCAATTGCCAGAAAAAGTCAGTGATTGGTTAGAAGAGCTAGCTAGTACCAGTAATGAGGACAGTCAGTCAAAATATCAAATAAGCCATACCAGTTAATCTGATATATCAATCCCCAGATGTTTATTTTGTAGATACTGCAGTATTCAAACCACACTAAAGGATGTATGTTCCTCACTATGAATTGGCATGGAAAACATTGCTATCGAATAGTATGGAAAGCACGGTAAAATTGCTCCTTTGGATAATTGTATTTTAAATAATTTAACAAAGAAGACCACAGTTATAAGAAGTTCCAATGTGAAGCATCATCCCCTCTATTTTCATAACTACAACTTTGCATTTTATTTAATGTTAATAGTATTTAATTAGCCCTGCAAAGGCAGACATTGTGACAATGCTTTGCTGAGCATGCAACAGGACTTTGCTGTCACAGTACCAATTCTCTACTAGGTTAGATTTATAGGGCTGCTAAAGTGTTTAGTCCATCTGTTGCCAATTACAACTACACTGATTAATTGGTATAGCTTAGTCTGTATGACTAACTTACTCCTTATACTATACATTTGATAGTTAATTGAATTACACTGTAGAAAAAAATACAGTAAAAGAGGAAAACACAGCACTTGTGAATAATTTAAAATGAGACAACTGAATTTATTTCTGTTAAGTCTTAATTCTTGTAAAGTCATTTCTATTGCACCCTAAGTAGTTCTTATGGATAAGTATGTTGGTTGTTGTTATATCATAGTTTGCAAATAGATGTTTATCTTAACGTTGCCTCTCAGATAACTAGACTTTTAGAATGATTCTTTAGGTCCAGCTTACATATTTCTAAAGAATACACTTTTCATATATTTGTAACTAGGTTTACAGTGTGCCAGCTTGTTTGCCAGTGAAATCAGAGAAATCCAGTGATCTTCAAATATCCCTGTGTTCGGTGCATTCCCTGTTACGAGTCTGTGAATCTGCCCTTGCAATGTTAGTTAGGCACTGCCGATGTAGGTCAGGACTGCAGCTTCAGCACTTGTCCACAAAAATACTGCAGTAAGGGTGGTCCCGTCCCAGCACTACAAGGGATGGTTTGTGATTAGTCTGCATAACATTCGCTCACACACACGTCTCCAAAATACCATTAGACACCACCAGATATGCGAAAGGAAACGTCCAGTTGCTGGTTTATGGCACGGAATGGTAATTCCCTAAATCCTCTGCAGCTCCATAGTTACAAAATACCACGTTTCAAACAAATCAAAACAGGAGCTTGGAACCGCAGGATAATAAAACTTGTTTGCAAGGGTCTATTCTTACAGTTGTTATTACCACGCTCCTAATCATGCAATTCACGGTGCAAATATACGGTGGGACTAGAGCACCACTGCAATGCAGAACAGCACTGGGGATATTGCGGTATCCTTAACTTGTATGTATATATACTGTATGTTTACTGAAATTCCGCTGTAAAAACAACTGTGCGCGACAGTACTGCAATGCAGATAAAAAACTTTACAATCTATGGGCTGTTAAGCGTGTATGATTCTAGTTATATAACCATCACTCTTAATACTTTCATTGAAACTTACCTGCCATGCAGAAGTTTCCCAGCAGCAGCATCCCAAAGCATAAGGATAATAATAGTCCGCCCCACATCTTGTTTTTCGCTGGAAGCCTGTCTCTCAGTTTACCGTGCGTGGGCTGTGGCTCCTACACCCTGCAGCCAACAAGCTTCAGCATGCTTCTCCCAACTTTCAGGCCCCCCTCACCTTGGTCTGTGACGGCAGCAGCAGTACTAGCAGCCAGACTGGAGCAACCAACTTCAATGCGCGATACTGTCCGAGCGCACAGAGTTCGGCACAGATGCAGAGGGGGGTTACTACTCTGCAGTTCATCAACTTCATAGAACAATTGCTTACTTTCATTATCTGATATCACTGTTAACTGTCTCCAAAATTACGTTGATTAGTCCGATTTGGAGTGGATTTAAAGGAATTAAATATTTAGGAATTATTGCTTGTTTCGTGTGGGTTACCCCAGTGGTGCTGAAATGGACAGCTCCGCTGACGCAGATGTCCTCTCGGGACAGGCGGCTTGTTCAAGGACACGGATCAAGACTGTAGTTCTGCTGCCCGAGTAAACTAGAATATTGTGACTGTACTGTAAGTTCCCTTGGATGACAGGGACCGAGGTAATAATAGCACAGGGGTTTCCTACAACAAGCTTCATTAAGCAGCATGCATTTCACCGCATAATAACCCAAGTCAGGGTGACTGGCCCTCAAAACAAGGAACAAAAGACAAAATGTGGGACACCTACTGAAATCACGGAGCTGGAACACTGAAGAAATTAGTGATGAGGTGTTTATAAAATTTATTGCTAATTGGTCATCATAATTCAATATTAATTTCTGCTTTAAAGGTTCTTTTACAATATGGGCACCCCCTTTTAATGTCAACAGTGTTTTAAGTAACATGGGAAGTCTGTCAGTAGGGGACAGCACTGTGGACCTCCACTGGTCGCAATGCACTGCAGGGTCAAGGTGTTTGATAGACAAGGGGGGCCCTTCAATCTTATGGTGAAAGGTGGAGGCTTGATGTTCAAGAGAAGTCCTCTTGAAACAGTGGCAGAGTGCCAAGAAGTACCCAAAAAGTGCATTAATTTTGAAGAAACATTTGCCTTGTTAAGGGTTACTGTGTTTAAAATTTTTAGAAAGGTTTTATTTTCATTTAATTAAGCTGTTGCTAGGTAGATTATGTTAGGTTAGTTACCAACTGTGAATTGACATTAGCAGTAACCCATGACATGGTATGGGGTTATAGGCATTTAATCCAGGTATCAGGTGCATTGTGAGGTATGTGGCTGCAGGACGAGTGCCCCCACAGCACCCGGGGCGTGTATTAAATGCCTATAACCCTATATCTTGGAGTGTGCTTTTATAACAATGGTTGGGAAAAGGAGACAAGGTAATTGGTCAAAGACCTTCAGCTGAATATGGACATCACCTTTTCATGTGAACAAGGTTTTTTTTTAGGTAACATGAGAAGTCTATCAGTAAGGGACAGCACTGTGGACCTCTACTGGTGGTGATGTACTGCAGGGGTAAGGTGTTTGGTTAGGCAAGGGAGACCCTTCAATCGTATGGTGAAGGGTGGAGGCTCGGTATGCAGGAGAAGTCCTTTTGAAAAGTGGCAAAGTGCCAAGAAGCACAGGATAAGAACATGTAAGCAATAACCCACAACAGAGCATGGAGAATTAGTAGGTGCCCCAACTGTACTGGAAGGCATGAGGGCAATAGCTGAGTGCCTTTCAGCACACCAATGATTTGCATTAATTATCTAGAAACACATGCCCCAGAGTGAGTTATTGCAATTATAAAATGTAAAAAAGGTATTTCTTTAATAAAAACAATGTTTTATTGTCATGTAGTTTGACCGATACTGGGTAGAATTTGTGAATATGTGAGTTTGGTAATGAAGGCCAAGTGCCTTTGAATGCACCCAAAAAGTGTATTAATTTTGAAGAAACCTTTGCCTTTTCAAGGGTTACTGTATTTAAACATTTTAAAAAGGTTTTATTTTCATTTAATTAGGCTATTTCTATGTAGATTATGTTAGGTCAGGTACCAAGTAACCTACAACAGGGTATGGGGTTATAGGCATTTAATCCACTGCAGGCCTAGTGCCCTCACAGCACCCAAGGTGTGGATTAAATGCCTATAACCCCATAATTTGGACTGTGTTATTGCGCATATAGCATAGGATATGAATTTTTCCTTTCCAAACATACAGGAAACATTTTTTCCTGTGTTTCAATGGCTGAAATGTCACTATATCCTGGCACTGTTAAAGTAGTCCACAGCAACAAATCCATATTTCCTGTATGTTATGGAAACACAAATGTCAGTCATACAGTGCTAATATAATTTAGGACATTTTATTTCCATAACATAGTTTGAAACAATTGAAATCATCCTTTACATGACACCCCCCCCCGCGACGGTCCTCGGAGCTTACCCTCACTGCTGTGCAGTACTGCTAACTGTGCCACTTATACCATTGCAAAAAGCAACATGAGGAACTCCTGCACACACAAATACCAGCTGCTTCTCTAAGGCTTGCTGCTTGCACTCTCTGTCTCGCTCTCTCTGTCAGATCGTGTGTGTCACATGCTCTCTCCCATACTATCCTGGCTACTCGCTTGTGAACATTGACACATGCCTGTTCCGAGGCGCTCTCTCTCTCTCTCTCTCTCTCTCTCTCTCTCTCTCACTCTCACTTTCTCTCCCCACAGCATGGTGATGGAGTTCAACAAAATAAAGACTTGGTCATCAAGGGGGGGGGTGGGGAATCACGCCGACATTCTGCTGCCACTGTGCTGCTGCAAGGTTCATGGAAACTGACAGACAGACAGAGGACAATGCAGTACAGGTGTCACTTCTCATACACAAAGACATGGACAGTGCAAGCACCAACAGACAGAGACAGATAGAGACATCACAGTAAAGTTATTTTGCAATGCTCTCCAGCCACTGTCACCCTTTGGACTGCATAGCAAGTGCAGTACTGGTGACAGGACGGGGGTGAGCTGCTTACTGCACTCTCCCCCCCCCACACTATTTCTCCACATGAATTCTTGCCAGTGGCATTACAGACTGTAATGGTGAGGGGTGCAGAGGCACAATGATCGCACTGAAACAGAGATAGAGAGACAAACACAGACAGACAGGAGACTGCAGGACTTCTGAATTACATGTCCCATTCTCACACTCTTGCTGTCACTGTCAACTGTCTGTCTGTCTCTCTCTCTCTCTCTCTCTCCATGACTCAGTTTACTAGAGAATACAGATGGCTGCAACGGTGCAATATAGCAGCAGTGAGAATTGTCCCACAGCCTCAAGCCAACAAGTTGCAACACACAATGGGCTGTGAAAAACACAAATTATGTACAGTTACGGACCTCTCTTCTCTCTCTCTCTTTCTCTCTCTCTCTCTCTGTCTCCACCACTTTGGTCAATGGCTGCCTTTTGGATTTCATTCTTGCATGACAAACCAAGTGCCAATGTGTGCAATAATATTTAGTCAGGGCCTTTCACTCCAACTGTGGATTAAATAGGAAGTTTAATCCATGGCCATCTGATGGTCTTTGACCAATTACCTTGTCTCCTTTTCCCAAGCCATGTTATAATGGGTTTTAATTAATGGTCAGGTGATGTTTTTAGACCAATGAAACTGTTACAATGCTGAAGCCCATTTTATAAGCCTAAATAAACTTCAGCCCTTTTTGTGCTTTAAATGATATATGTGGTCTGACTGGTTTTCAGTGTTTCTTGGTGTTCAGGGAACCCCGTATTGTGCGTACTCTTAAAGTTACTTTTGCTGCTTCTCTATGACCTGTTCTTTGTCACTAGATCAGCGGGTGCTGGTACCTGGAGAAAGTGAAAATGGAGACATGCTCAGATAATAAACATTTCCAGTCTCAAGATGTATCAACAGCATATCACCTTCAGGCAAACCTGGCAATTAATGTTGTTGCAAACAAACACAGTGAGGCTGTAAGCATCACAGAAAAGTGTCAAGTCTTTGTTGGAAACTTTTTGTACAACAGCCCTAAATAATGACTAGCATCAAATGTGCAAAGTGGCTACACACCTGCATAGTCCTGAAGATCTGAGGAGTCATACAAAATAATGTTTGCACAAAGATTTGCCATTTAGTGTTCAGACTCATCAAGAAGAGGACTGATGTTACAGAGAGTGAGTTCAGCTGTTGATGCAGAAGAACCAGAGACCAACACTAGTTTCCCAACCTGTGTGTACTGGAGCACGGATGGCCTTGTACAACACAGTACCATGGCATTTTTCTTGCATACTCCAAAGTCAGCAGGACAAATCCTGAAACAGTCACATTTCATATAAATAGAATGAATCCTACTAAGGGGGTACCAGTCAGACAGTCAGAGTATGCTGACTCAGGACAACAATCCCAAAATCATGACCATTAGGTTCAATACTCTTCACACTCATGGATTATTAATGAGTTGATCCCAGACAGGTGCGTTACTGGAATGGAAATGGTATGCCTTGGTGACTGAAGAAGCCATGGTATGGCAGGCCATAGGTGGGTGTTGCTAGTGAGGTGAGGTAAGCTGCCTAAGAGTCTGTTGCTCCATCTGAAGATCTGTGCCTTCCCTGTGGCTAAATTAAGAAAAATTACCATGGCAGCTCTGCTGATCACAGCCAGCTGGCAGGGACCCCTTCTACATGAAGTTAGCAGTTCCTTCACTCTGTGGTGGCAAGCTAGAGTACTCTTCCTTCTTCCCCCTTTCCAGAGCCCTGAGAATGCTCTATATATGTTATTCTCTACAATCACTTCCTGTGTCAAAGGTCATTCTGGTCATAGAGATGAGACAAATCATGTTAGTAGATGCAAATAACAGGGTCAGTGTATGTTGCCTTGGAACTACAACCCCCAAATCGAGGTCACTAAGTTTAACGTGCTCCATGCTCATGGGCAAGGCATGAGTTGATCCCTGGTGAATGTCTGGCTGGATTGGAGATGGTATGCCTTGGTGGCATACCATGGAATCAACATTATGGTGGCTGGTAGGCCACTATAACTGGCAAGGTAGACTGCCTTACAGCCTGCTCCCCCCCCCCCCGAGATCTGTGCCTGTCCTAGGGTCAAATTGGACAATACAGCCTGCAGTACTGCTGATCACAGCTGGATGGAGACCACCCCTCTCCACAGGGGAAGAAGCTCCTTCACTTCATGGTGGCAAGCTGGAATACTTCTCACTTGCCCCATCCTGGAGCCCCAGTACCCTCTACACATGTAGCACCACTACAGTCAATTTCTGTGTCTCAGGTGGTCCAGGCCAGAAACTCTGCCTAAACGTGGCACCCCAACATAACATGAGTCAGGGAGTGCATTACAGCAAGATAATGGTATGCCTCAGGAAGTGAGACTCAAGGCAATGATATATGCCCTACACACCCAAAAAGTGCCATTATCCCACAATTCTGCACACCCTGCAGTGCCTTATTGCAATTACAAAATTATTCCACAGAGTTTTATTTAAAATAAAATGTGTAATGATTTTCAGAAAATGATGTATTTCAGATGTATGTTGTTGTGCTACAATAACACATGGTCATATGATTACAGCTGACCAATCACAGATCCTGTCTTCATTTACTTATTTTCTAACTCAGTGTAATGGTTTGATAGAGTATACCATAATGGTGAACAGTGAGGTACTCACATCTGATGAGAAAGGGAGAGAGAGAGAGAGAGAGAATGATCTAGTGAGAAAAACAAGCTGTAGAAAAGTACATAATACCTGTAGTTAAACTTGAATGATAAAAGAGATATCACAGAAAACCACTGGACCATTAAGAGAGGATCCAAAAAATGGTGCCAAAATAACAAAGGATAAACAGAAGGTAGAATGTGCAGGAACAATAACTGATTCTAAAATGTTACTCAGAGGAGGACAAGAAGGTGTAATGTAGGACAAATCTGTTGTGGGGAAGTAGTTAAGAGAATGCCCAAGATGGTGATTTAAAAAGACAGAAATCTTAAACAAAAGCACTGAAGCAAAGGTTATGCGAAACATGCATTGGCAGTAAAGCCAAGCTTTAAAGAAGCAGAACTGTACATACACTCCCTTACTGCAAGGCATCCTACAGTAGATAGTATAAGTAAACCACTGTGAAGGAATTTAGAATGGATATACTTTAGTTTATTGTTTTACCAGGATAAGGCTCCATTGAGCAAGCTCATTTTCAAGGAGGTTCTGGGTAGAACAATGTAAGGTGAACAACAATATCAGTAGGGTGGGCTACATGGGTCATGGGTAGCAGATGTGCCTTTTGAAGATTTTATGTAAAAATATTGTTCCATTCAAAAGTTATAGCATTTTAGTGTCCTATTATATCCTATGGAAAATTTATATGTGCAGCTCAAAAATTGTCGTGATAGTATTTTTTAGTGTCGAGCTTGCCAAAAATAGTGTTGTGCTGCTGCCATCTTGTTTTCCGTTAGCGAGAGAGAAAAACAATATAACTCAAAAAAGACTGCACTTTTTGACACACCAGCCATTGGGTTGACCTATTTGGGGCCTGAGGAACAAGAATCTGGCATGATCATCTCTATGGCGCATGGAATTACATGGAAAAAGCTGCCCCACCAACAGGTCTTGAAGCTTCAGGTTCAACACTTCAGCAAAATCCTCCAGCTGCAAATGCAGCGGAAGTAGGAGCAAGCAGGAAGAATTGTCACGTTTCAGATGTATCTGTCTTATTCCCAGTTCCTGATGAGAGTGGAAAACCCAGCAATGAACAACAGATAGAAATGGATAGAAATGGAATAACCCCCTTGTTCCTCTTCATCATTTACACCCATGATGTGAAAATTGCACTGATGCCTGCTGCAGCTGGTTTGGGCACACATGCTGTCATTTTCTGATTATGCCACCAGAGGATGCTGTTATTGTGCTTTGAGTTTCCCCTTCAGACCCCTATAGTGGCATCTTTGGCTTGTGCTGGGCAGTCACTTAACTTCCCACGGGAGTGCTTAATTAATTAATTAATAATAATAATAATTTTATTTCACGTAAGCACCTTTCAAATTATCAAGGCTCTTTACAAAAGGATAAAAACAGCAGTAATAAAATCAATAAACACAGTAATAATGATAATAACAGTCTGGGGGATCACACTCATTCAAGGTCACTAAAAGCCTGACACCATAAATAGGTCTTTAACACCTGTTTAAAATCGCCCACAGTCGTGCACTCCCATAGCCGATGGGATAGAGAATTCCAGAGGAAAGGGGTCAGGTACATAAATGTAAGGGGCCCCAGAAGATTTCAATGACACCCTTGGAATCTCCAGCAACCCCTCATCAGCCAGACGGAGCTGTCACTCTGGGCAATAGGGGACAAGAAGCACTTTCAGATAGTCAGGGCCAAGTCCATGTAGGGCCTTATAAGTCAGTAAACCAACTTTAAAGGTGATCCATCCCCAAATCAGCAGCCAGTGCAGACTGCGCAGCACGGGAGTGATATGAGAGGTTCAAGAAACCCACATTGACAATCGTGCTGCTGCATTCTGCACAAGCTGCAGGTGGCTGATATCAACCCCAGGTAGCCCTAAGTACAGGTAGTTGCAATAATCAAGGCGTCAGGTCACAAAGGCGTGGACCAGCGTAGGTAGATCCCCAGACGGAACAAGGTGCTTGATCCTGGAAATGTTTTTAAGATGATAAAAGGAAGACTTGACAACCGCCGACACCTGAGATCATAGAATCAGCCTGTCATCAAGCACCACCCCCAGGTCTCACACTCATTCGGAGAAGAGTATCTGGGAGCCCCCAGGAAAAAGTCCAGATGGCTGACCAGCCCTCAACCCCTCTATCTGGTGATCTGGATCCACAACCATCACCTAAGTCTTTCCTGCATTCAACTTTAGCCAGTTTGAATTCATCCAGTCCTGTATTTCAACAAGGCAGTCATTAAATACTGAGAGAGCACTATCCTGGTCAGGTGCACAAAAGACAGGTAGAGCTGGGTATCATCAGCATAGCAGTGAAACCTCAGCCCATACCATCTTATAATGTCTCCGAGGGGCAGCATGTACACTCCAAACAACATGGGGGACAGCACTGAACCCTGAGGCACCCCACATGGCAGAGAGAATGGATCTGAGGAGAAAATACCAGACATCAATCTCTGACTTCTGCCAGTAAGGAAAGATGTAGACCACTTGAGGACAGTACATGTCAGGCCACAGATGGACCTCAGGTGCCCAAGCAGTACCCTATGGTCCACAGTGTCAAAAGCTGAAGAGAGATCAAGATGCACCAAGACAGAATGGCTTCTCTGATCTCTCGCCATCAGGAGATCATTGAGCACCCGAACCAGTGCAGTCTCGGTACTGTGCCTCTTTCAAAAACCGGACTGGAGAGATTCATAGATGTTATGGATGGTCAAGTGGTTCTCCGGCTGTATGGCCACTACTTTCTCAGTCACCTTCCCTATAAAAGGGAGGTTTGAGATTGGTCTGTAGTTGGCCAGAGAGTCCGGGTCCAAAGAAGCTTTCTTTAGGAGGGGTGTTACCACTACATTATCTCTACCAGGACCAGGCTGATAATATCACAACAACCCATAATCAGGAAGTTGGGCCCGGATCCAAACTACAGCATGTAGGGTGCTTACTCTGGACAATCCGCATGACATCCATGAACTCCGGCAGGACAAAGGTACTCCAGGAAGCATGAGGTGAAGTGACCAATCACCGATCAACAGCATCCCCACAGAGTGAGTCATAAGGATCTCTGACCTGACGTCGGCCACCTTATTCACAGAGAACCAAGCAAGCTCATCGCACTCCACTTGCGAAAAAGGTCTTTGGCACTGCAGACAGGTTGGGTTGCACAACCTGTCTACAGTTCGGAAGAGCTGAGCTGGTTGGTTCTGAGCGGCAGCAATCTCCCCGGACAGGAATTCTGCCTTCTTATGGGAGATCATTGATTGGTAGGCCTGATAGTGTTCAACCAATCTAAGATGGCCAACCTGCAGGGGAGATTTCCCGCCAATGCCACTCTAACCTATGTCCTAGTAGCCACAGCTCCCTCAAGGACCATCAAACCAGGGGCCTGAGGGCGAAGGGGTTGAGAGGACGAACATGGACAGAAGCAATCAAGTCCAGGGCTATGGAAGTGGCCTTATTATAGGCCAAAACAAAAGTATCTGGACTCAAGCTGGCCACAGGAAACTCCAAGAGGTCAATCACTGCCACTAGGCCTTCAGGGCTCACTTCCCATAAAGGGCGGTAACTGACCATCTCAACGGGGCAGGCCTTTGGAGGGGGACACAAAAGTTGAACCTCAAGGTGTAATGGTCGGACCAACCAACAGGTTCCACCCCCAAGTCGGAGGCCTCAATCCCCAGGAGGAAGACCAAATCAAGTGAGTGACCATATTTATGGGTAGCAGAGGTAACAAACTGTGTAAGGCCCAGCAATGTCATCAGCTGGAGGAAGTGCTGTTCAAATTGCGAGAGTTGGTCATTGACCCTGGCGTTAAAGTTGCCCATCAGTCCATCAGACCATCAGTCTGGGTGACTCCAACTTCATGTCGACCATGAAATCCATTACTTCCTGTAGGAATCACTTCTCATCCCTGGGTGGACGGTAGATGAGAGCTATCCTACAACCTACACCTGCCACCAAGGTACACCTGAATGATTCAGCCTCCTCAACTGGTACACTCGTGAGGCCCAACTCGATCTTGAAACAGACCACTACCACCCCCCCGTGGTCCAATCTCGAGCAGTGTATCACCAAGTACCCAGCCGGAATTGCAGCTCCAAAGTGGGGCCAGCATTTTCATCCAGCCAGATCTCGGTGATGCAAGCCAGATCAGTTGTTCCAACAAGATCTGCAATAATTGCAGTCTTATTCTTAATAGATCTGGCATTGCATAACACTGCTCAAGTTGGATGGGCTTCAAGGGCCGCCGGCTATTTGTCCACCACAAATGGTGGTCCCCCTGGGGTATGGGGACTAGACATGGCACACCATGTTCCAGACTCCATTTCGCCCCAGGGCATCTTCTAGGCCTAACAACCCCGATGTGAGAGACCCATTCTTTAAGAAGTCATCCTCACCTGTGTTTGCTCTGGACTGACCCTATGTGAATGCCTCTGTAAGCCTGGGATTTTGTTTGCACTGGATTGACCCTATGTGAATGCCTCTGTAAGCCTGGGATTTTGTTTGCTCTGGACTGACCCTATGTGGATGCCTCTGTAAGTCTGAGATTTTGTTTGCTCTGGATTGACCCTATGTGAATGTCTCTGTAAGCCTTGGATTTTGTTTGCTCTGGATTGACCCTATGTGAATGCCACTGTAAGCCTGGGATTTTGTTTGCACCGGGTTGACCCTATGCGAATGCCACTGTAAGCCTGGGATTTTGTTTGCACCGGGTTGACCCTATGCGAATGCCACTGTAAGCCTGGGATTTTGTTTGCTCTGGATTGACCCTATGTGAATGCCTTTGTAAGCTTGGGATTTTGTTTGCTCCGGATTGACCCTATGTGAATGCCTCTGTAAATCTGGGATTTTGTTTGCTCTGGATTGACCCTATGTAAATGCCTCTGTAAATTTGGGATTTTGTTTGCTCTGGATTGACCTTATGTGAATGCCTCTGTAAACCTGGGATTTTGTTTGCACCAGATTGACCCTATGTGAATGCTACTGTAAGTTAGGGATTTAGTGCAACATATCTGACCAACCTTAAGCTCCACTGTGTACTTCTCCCTGGAGATATGGCACTTCCAATATCTATGACAACCCATATATAAAGTGCTTGATACTGTCGGTTTCATTCTCCAGAGCCGATATATTCCTGCACAGTGCACGCCATCTTACAATTTGCAGTCACCAGCCCTTAAGCCTTATACTGCTGGGATTGCTACACTTCTAATCTATATATTTTGTTGATAATGACAGGTTAATTGCAAGGCTACTATATCATCAACTGCTTCTGCAATCAGAGAATTCCTCTCATACTCTGTGTCAGCAAGAAGGCTATCTGCTACCTTGATTACAGTGTGGCTGGAAAGCTATGAGCAGTCTTGTTTGTCACAATGTGAGGGGCATGGTTGATTGGCAACATGTTTTACCCATTACTATGCTTACAAGGTTTAACCTACAGACATCAGACATCGGACTACATGGCATGCATTGTTTCACATTCACAGAGCATCTCTGTGGATGTGGCTTATTGTACTTTTATTAAAAAAAAGTGTGAGTTTTCACTCTTTTCTTTAGACCACTGCACACAGCCTGGAAAATGGATCACCTGTCAGAGCAACCCATCCCCCCCCTTCCTAAACATGCAGTTTCTGGTGTTTGTCCCTCTCACCCCTCTATAATATAGTCTGCAAATACATTGGTTTACAAACATATACATGCTGGTTAAACTCTTTATACTGCAACATACAATTGTGGGTGAGCTCTTCACTGGGCAGATCCAGCATTGTATGTCCTGTTTGGTGAAAATGGATTTGCTGTTTCATTCAATGTGTTTATTTTTGTGGCTTGAATAGCGCTCATTTAAACATCAGGAGACTCCTCTCCAAAATAATCCTACTCTAACCTCTCATCTTAACCCTCACTCCCAATATATTAATCCCATCCAAGTCATGGCTCAGCTCTAAAGTTCATGACAGCAGCGTTTCCATCCCAGGTTACTCCCTTATCCACCAGGCTCGGTCCAGTAGGGGTAGTGGTGTGGCCATATATGTCACCTCCTTGATTCAGTTCACCCTTATTCTTGCTACCTCCATCCTGTCTGCTTACAAGTTACTTCTGACAAAGCTCTCCTTGTCTCCTCCCTTCCCATCTTTGTTGCCAGTGTCTATTGTTGCCCCGGTCTCTCTCCCTCATCTGTCACTGACCTTCTGGCTACTCTCCTGTCATATGCCTCCTCAGGTGAACTTCATATTCTGGGTGATTTTAACTTGAATTGGCTCTCCCCTTCTCACTTTAAGACTTGTAGTGACATAGCATTCCTTAATCTGGCCCACTAATAAGTGAGCCCACCCACATAAATACCAAATCTCTCAGCCATACCCTCATAGACTGGGTACTCTCTTCCCATGCACACCTAATTGTCATAGTTGGAAAACTCCCGGATGTTCTTAGTGAGCACCACTTGATATATTCTGTCTGCAAAATTCACTGTCCCACAGCCCTACCTAGACTCTTACTGATCGGCTCATACAAATCTTCGGACCTTATCACCTACTCAAGGATCTATCAAACACCGATTGGTCCCCCATCCCCTCTGCCACCTCCATTGACCTGTCCCTGGACTACTTTAAAACTAAATTCCATGCTATCTGGAATCACTATGCCCCAAGTATGCGTACCAGGGTATGCAGATCCCACTTCCCCTGGATCACAGCCAAACTGCTGGCATGCCTACATGACCAGACTTGGAAGGCACACAAAATCTCTGGCTCCCACACTGACTTCCAAAGGTACCACTCACTCTGCAATGCCTGCACTAGGGCTGTTAGACTAGCTAAAGCTAAATAATACTCTACCACCTTTAAAACAAATATAAACCATCCATCCTAATTCTGGAAGGTGGTTCACATCATCTTCTCCCCATCAGCTCAGCCCCTGTCCCAGTCCTCAGAGTGGGTGATGCCAACCTGTCTGAACCCCGCTCTGTGGCCACTGAGTTTATTTCATTTTTCACCTCCTGTGCCTCCTCCCTTCTCTCAACCCTCCCCCCTCTGCCCCTCCCCCTTCAAGTCCTAACTTTTCCTTCTCCTCTGTATCCCCCTCAGCCACTCTCAAAGCTCTCCTTGCTCTAAACCTTTCCAAGGGTAAGTGCCCCAATGGATTTGACTCCAAGCTCCTCTACCTGTCAGCCCCTGCAATTGCCTCTCCCCTTGCCTCTCTTCTAAACCTCTCCTTCTCTTTTGCCTCCATCCCAGCTGCCTGGAAGCACACCACTGTCATTCTCCCATCCCAAAATGTAGTGATCCCTGTACTCCAGGCAATTACTGGCCTATCTGTCTTCTCCCCACCCTTGCTAAGCTCCAAGAACACATGGTATTATCCCAGCTCTCCTCCTACCTTGACTCCTCCTCCTTTTTCACCCCTTTTCAGTCTGGTTTCTGGAAGTATCACTCCACTATCACCTCCTTCCTTAGGCTCACTGACTCCGTCCTCACTGGCATGGAACAGGGCCTAATCACCATTGCCATCTTTGTCGACCTAGCTAAGGCTTTTGACACTGTCTCCCAACTCCTCCTTCTTGCCAAACTCTCTGCCACTGGGCTCTCAACCACTGCCACCAACAGGTTCTGTTCCTACCTTGTGGGTAGGACACAATCTGTTCAGATTAGCAAGTCACCATCTCTTCCCTTCCCCATCAATGCTAGTGTTCCACAGGGCTCTGTACTTGGTCCACTTCTATTCACTGTCTTCCTTAATGACCTTCCTGCTGTTTGTTCCTCCTTCTCTATTCACATGTATGCGGATGATAGCATCCTCCCCTACTGATGTAGCGTGCAGACCGCAGCATGACTTTGACAAGGTTTAATGCTGGCTACACTCAAATCAACTGTTCCTGAATGCCAAGAAGACTGTCTCAATGTCCTTTGGCACAAGGCAGAGACTCTCTCGGCTCTCTTCCCTTCCCTTCCCTCCTTCCACACCCTGGATGGGATCTCGGCTCTCCTCCCTTTCCTCCTTCAACAACCTGGATGGGATTACACTTGAGGATGTTACCTCCTTTAGGTATCTCGGGGTTTGGTTTGACCAACACCTAGACTTTTCTGGACATGCCAATGCCATCCACAAAAACTGCACCCCAAACTAGGTGCCCTGTACAGGATCCATAGATATATTCCACTGCTGGCCTACTGAGCACTTGTCCAGAAAATGATCCTCCCAGTTTTTGACTATGGTGATGTACTCTGCAGTGCTACTCCCAAAACTTCCCTAGCCAGACTGGATACTCTTTTCCATTCCTTCTGTTGTTTTTCCCTCAACTGCTCCCCACACACCCGCCACTATGTCTAGTACCAATCACTCTCTTTCCCTCCCTTAGTAACAAGCACTGTTCCCACTGTGCCAGCTTCTTAGCTAAATTTTGGCTGGGCTCTCTCCCCCCATACCCTTCCTCATTGCTCTCCCTGCCACCCCCTCCTTCCCACTGCCTTAGAAACTGAAATTCTTGTACCCTGGCTGTCCCATCCAGGTCCACCACTGCTGACCAGGCAGCTTTCTCCCACCACTTCTCCAAACTTTGGAATTAGCTTCCCCCTCCTATCCGTCATGCCAGTTCCCCCTATGCCCTCTCCAACCTCCTACATGTCTTCTTCTCCCCTTCCTGCAGATGCTCCTAATTCCCCCGCCTCATCCTACCCATATTCCCCCTCCTACTCACATCTCCCACTGTTTTCCTTTAGTTCCACTTCTTACATTTCCTTCCCCTAAATTAGCCCCTAAGTTAGCACTTAATTCAGTACAACTCTGCATCTACTGCACTCTCGTATATTATTGTTATCAGTACAACCCTGCATTTACTGCACTGTCGTATATTATTATCAGTACAACCCTGCATCTACTGCACTCTCATATATTATTATCAGTACAACCCTGCATCTACTGCACTCTCATATATTATTATCAGTACAACCCTGCATCTACTGCACTCTCATATATTATTATCAGTACAACCCTGCATCTACTTACTCTCATATATTATTATCAGTACAACCCTGCATCTACTGCACTCTCATATATTATTATCAGTACAACCCTGCATCTACTGCACTCTCGTATATTATTGTTATCAGTACATCCCTGCATTTACTGCACTCTCGTATATTATTATCAGTACAACCCTGCATCTACTGCACTCTCGTATATTATTGTTATCAGTACAACCCTGCATTTACTGCACTCTCATATATTATTGTTATCAGTACAACCCTGCATTTACTGCACTCTCGTATATTATTGTTATCAGTACAACCCTGCATTTACTGCACTCTCATATATTATTGTTATCAGTACAACCCTGCATCTACTGCACTCTCATATATTATTATCAGTACAACCCTGCATCTACTGCACTCTCATATATTACTGTTGTCAGTACAACCCTGCATTTACTGCACTCTCGTATATTATTGTTATCAGTACAACCCTGCATCTACTGCACTCTCGTATATTATTGTTATCAGTACATCCCTGCATTTACTGCACTCTCGTATATTATTGTTATCAGTACAACCCTGCATTTACTGCACTCTCATATATTATTGTTATCAGTACAACCCTGCATCTACTGCACTCTCGTATATTATTGTTATCAGTACAACCCTGCATCTACTGCACTCTCGTATATTATTGTTATCAGTACAACCCTGCATCTGCACTCTCGTATATTATTGTTATCAGTACAACCCTGCATCTACTGCACTCTCGTATATTATTGTTATCAGTACAACCCTGCATCTACTGCACTCTCGTATATTATTGTTATCAGTACAGCCCTGCATCTACTGCACTCTCGTATATTATTGTTATCAGTACAGCCCTGCATTTACTGCACTCTATGATATTATTGTTATCAGTACAGCCCTGCATCTACTGCACTCTCGTATATTATTGTTATCAGTACAACCCTGCATCTACTGCACTCTCGTATATTATTGTTATCAGTACATCCCTGCATTTACTGCACTCTCGTATATTATTATCAGTACAACCCTGCATCTACTGCACTCTCGTATATTATTGTTATCAGTACAACCCTGCATTTACTGCACTCTCGTATATTATTGTTATCAGTACAGCCCTGCATTTACTGCACTCTTGTATATTATTGTTATCAGTACAACCCTGCATTTACTGCACTCTCATATATTATTGTTATCAGTACAACCCTGCATCTACTGCACTCTCATATATTATTATCAGTACAACCCTGCATCTACTGCACTCTCATATATTACTGTTGTCAGTACAACCCTGCATTTACTGCACGCTCGTATATTATTGTTATCAGTACAACCCTGCATCTACTGCACTCTCGTATATTATTGTTATCAGTACAGCCCTACATTTACTGCACTCTCGTATATTATTGTTATCAGTACAGCCCTGCATCTACTGCACTCTCGTATATTATTGTTATCAGTACAACCCTGCATCTACTGCACTCTCGTATATTATTGTTATCAGTACATCCCTGCATTTACTGCACTCTCGTATATTATTATCAGTACAACCCTGCATCTACTGCACTCTCTCGTATTATTGTTATCACTACAACCTGCATTACTGCACTCTCATATATTATTGTTATCAGTACAACCCTGTATTTACTGCACTCAGATATTATTGTTATCAGTACAACCCTGCATTTACTGCACTCTCATATATTATTGTTATCAGTACAACCCTGCATCTACTGCACTCTCATATATTATTATCAGTACAACCCTGCATCTACTGCACTCTCATATATTACTGTTGTCAGTACAACCCTGCATTTACTGCACTCGTATATTATTGTTATCAGTACAACCCTGCAACTGCACTCTCGTATATTATTGTTATCAGTACATCCCTGCATTTACTGCACTCTCGTATATTATTATCAGTACAACCCTGCATTTACTGCACTCCGTATATTATTGTTATCAGTACAACCCTGCATCTACTGCACTCTCATATTATTGTTATCAGTACAACCCTGCATCTACTGCACTCGTATATTATTGTTATCAGTACAACCCTGCATTTACTGCTCTCGTATATTATTGTTATCAGTACAGCCCTGCATTTACTGCACTCTCGTATATTATTGTTATCAGTACAGCCCTGCATTTACTGCACTCTCGTATATTATTGTTATCAGTACAGCCCTGCATTTACTGCACTCTCATATATTATTGTTATCAGTACAACCCTGCATCTACTGCACTCTCGTATATTATTGTTATCAGTACAACCCTGCATCTACTGCACTCTCGTATATTATTATCAGTACAACCCTGCATCTACTGCACTCTCGTATATTATTGTTATCAGTACAACCCTGCATCTACTGCACTCTCGTATATTATTGTTATCAGTACAGCCCTGCATTTACTGCACTCTCGTATATTATTATCAGTACAACCCTGCATCTACTGCACTCTCGTATATTATTGTTATCAGTACAACCCTGCATCTACTGCACTCTCGTATATTATTGTTATCAGTACAGCCCTGCATTTACTGCACTCTCGTATATTATTATCAGTACAGCCCTGCATCTACTGCACTCTCGTATATTATTGTTATCAGTACAGCCCTGCATTTACTGCACTCTCGTATATTATTGTTATCAGTACAGCCCTGCATTTACTGCACTCGTATATTATTGTTATCAGTACAGCCCTGCATTTACTGCACTCGTATATTATTATCAGTACAGCCCTGCATCTACTGCACTCTCGTATATTATTATCAGTACAGCCCTGCATTTACTGCACTCTCGTATATTATTGTTATCAGTACAGCCCTGCATTTACTGCACTCTCGTATATTATTGTTATCAGTACAACCCTGCATCTACTGCACTCTCGTATATTATTGTTATCAGTACAACCCTGCATTTACTGCACTCTCGTATATTATTGTTATCAGCACAGCCCTGCATTTACTGCACTCTCGTATATTACTGTTATCAGCACAACTCCTATTTTTTTTTTTCTGCTTGCTCCCCCTCCCCCCCCTTCTCCTCCAGGACACATCTAGAAACGAGCAACTCTGCTCAGTATGCCTTTGCTGGTGAAACTTTTAAATAAATAAATAAATACACACATACATGTTCTTATCAGAATACTGAAACTGCAGGCTCTTTATCTTGCTAAGTGCACTACTAAATGCAGTACCACAGTGATTATCAGTATAACAGTAAGGAAGAATAGACTAGCTTTGCTTTTTCGAATTGTGGTCAGGTTTCTCCATCCTTCCTGTCTGCAGCTGAAAAAAGCATCTTCAGTCACTCAGTGCAAGGAATTTGTTCTGTTCTTCTCTGACAGGGTGTCCTCCATCAGGACTGGTATCTTCCCAATAGGGCACTTGCAGCCCCACAGTGGTGAGTTGTGTGTCCAGATGCACTCCTGTTGTCTAAAGCAAGTTCAGGATGGTTGTGGTGGCTGAGGTTTGCGGGGTGACTTCAAAGTTGTGGGCCACATACTATAAACTGGACCCAGGCCCAGGCTCAACTCATCTCTTAATGGGATGTGTTGGGTGCATTGGTCCAGTGTTCACCCACACTGTCTGGTGTTCGCCTTTGGAGGGATGCTTTCCTTGTGCCCTGAAAGAGGTGCTGGTGAGACTCTTCCTTAAGAAACCATCTCTCAACTCTGACATCTTGGTGAATTATAGACTTATCTCTAACCTCTCATTCTTTGGCAAGGTTATTGAGAAGGTGGTGGCTCTGCAGCTCAAGGCACACCTCACAGCCCCTGACAGCTATAAACACTTCCAGTCAGTGTTTAGAACAAGACATATCACTGAAATGGCATTAGTCTGAGTGCAGAATGATCTCCTCAGGGTGAGAGACAGAGGGGCGTGGTCAATACTCATTCTCCTCGATCTTTCCTTAGCCCTTGGAGGCAATATAGTGTAGCAGTTAAAGGCACTGAGCTGCAAACCTGGAGACCTGGGTTTGAATCCCACAGCCCCCACTTCCATACTGTGTTACCCTGAGCAAGTCACTTAACTTCCTTGTACTCCCATGTCACACCTGGAAACAAGCTCCAGCTTAGTGTGCCTATACTGGTTAAACAATTTCCTCTTTCCCTTTCCTTTTGACACTGTGGACCTCATAGTGTTGCTGGATTGCCTAAGGGAGCTTTGTGAACTCACCAGTACTGTCATCAACTGGTTTGAGCCCTTCTCACAGGCTGGACATAGAGGGTGGTGATGGGAAACTTCTCATCCTGCCCAAAGCCCCTGCTATGTGGAGTTCCCCAGGATTTGCACCTGACATCTGTGTTTGCAGTGTACATGCTCCCACAGGTCTATGTGGTAACGGTGAATGCCTAAAGGCAATCTCCATTATCACACAGTCAGAGTGCCAAAAAGCTTTTTGGCACTCTGACAATCCCAGCACACAGGACAATGGCACCAGGAGATTTTTTTTAATGCATTCTGTGGGGGAGCATACACACATACCCTAGTGGGGCCTTTGGCCCCACTTAAGATTCTCAACTCCAGGGGGTGCATGTCGGAGGTGAGCATTAAAAATAAAGGTTCGGGCCAGGTGCGATAAAATTGCACTAGTGCCCGGACCCAAACCCAGTACCTCACCCACCCCAGCCACTAGCTAACCCCAAATGTCACAGTGCAGCTCAGCCATCCACCACAGCACCACCCCTACAGCCCCTCTGCCCCCTCCCAGCCCACACTTGCCATGCTCGCTGCCCCCGCATATGCGTACACATAGCGACATCCTGTCACCCAGTTCACCCACCCCTCATCCAGTCACCCTACCCTCCCATCGCCATGAGGGGTTGTGCCAGGAAGGTGTCGCCATTATGGATGGTGCCCGTCATCATGCACCCACCTCACAGGTTACCTGCTCCCACTGGGTGAGATCATTAGATAGTACAGCTTGGGTTTTCACTGCTATGCAGATGACACCCAGCTATACATGTCATTTGCACCTAAGACAGATGGCACTGTGGAGGTGCTAAATAAATGTCTGGCCAAGATCCAAAATTGAATGTCCTGTAGCAGGCTGAGACTCATTCCTGACAAGATGGAAGTGCTAGTGATTAAGCATGGTTGTCAATGGGATGTGGGTGCTGCTGGGACAGGAACAGGGTTATTCCTTGGCCCCATTCCCTTAGTGGCATCTACCAAGGTGAAAAATCTGGGTATCATCCTTGGTGATGGACTGACACTTGAGGCTCTGGTGTCGTCTGTCTTGAGAAGTGGTTTTTACCACTTTAGGAATGTCACCTGGATTAAAGCCTTAATTCTGTCTGACAATCTGCCCTCACTGGTACATGTATTTGTGACGTTGTGGCTCACCTACTGCAATGCTCTGTACCTCAGGTTCAATGGAGGGGTTTTCCAATGCCTGCAGTTGCTGGGTAATGCAGCGGCCAGGTTACTGACAGGCCTTCTGAGATCCTATCATGTGACCCTGGTTTTGTGTGAACTGGACTGGCTGCCAGTTAGGTGGAGAATCATCTTCAAGGTGGGCTTGGTCACCTATAAGGCCCTATGTGCATGGAGTCTAGCTACCTGAATGACCTCCTGACTCCTACCCATCCCATGAACTCACTTTGCTCCTCTACTGAAGATCTCCTAGCATTTCCCAGGGCCCACCTTCAGTCCTCTGGTAAACGTTCATTTGAGTTGGTGGGCCTGATATTGTGTAACTCACTTCCGAGACCCTTGAGGGAGGCCCCATTGGTGGAGGTTTTTAAGTGGGGCATGAAGGCACATCTTTTTAAAAAAGCATTTTTAGACTGTTGATAGCTTCTAACTTTGTAAACTGCTCATTACGCTATTCAAATCAGGATGTATTTTAAACTTTTTGTATCATTGCTATTTGTTTTTATGTTGATTTATTGATGTATGTTGGTTTTCCTACCTACCTGTACAGCGCCCAGAGTGTCTGGAATGGGCTGGAATGGGGTGCTAAACAAATTAATGTTACTTACTTTACTAGTATATATTGCTGGCCTTGTTAGGACTGGGGCTGAACATCACTTGGCAGCATGCACGTGGCAGGCGGTGCCCTGCTTGGATGCCTTAGGGAACCAAGGTGGCACTAGCAGACCAGTGCTGTGACTACATACCATACCACTTTGTATTAGGTACCTAGATACTCCTCAGGTTTAACTTTCCCAAATGTTAATGATGAGGGCTTTGTTGCCCTCTTCTATTCTCTTAGGTTTTAATAAAGAAAGCAATACTCACCCTACAGCCTCCAAGGAACATTGCACTCACTACTTGTTGTTGGTTACAATTCTGGTTTCCCCTATCAACTCTAAAATCCTTTTTGTATTTGTTTTTTTTATATATTTTCAACTCTTCAAAGAGGGGGATTAACCCTTCATGTTTCTGTGTTTAATGTTTAGTATCAGCTAGACTTCTTGTAAGTATTTCAGCTAAGATAAAAACTGATAAAGCTAGCGGCTAAGGGCATACCAGATTACTCTGGAGAGTGGATACAATCTCTTTGGCTAAGTAATGGGAGAAGTGAAAGCAAAAACAACCCTGTCATGCTTCATGAAGGGCCCTGGCTAATGAGTGAAGGAGTCATTCCTGCTGTGTTAGACAGAGAAAAAAAGGTTAAGGATCTTGCAATACATCAAATCCAAAATTCCACTGTGGGCCAGTTTTTCCAGATGGGAGGTTTTCCAGGACAAACGAAGGTCAAATCTATGTTGTCAGAGTGACATACTGGATGATGTGTAAGGGGGGGGCACCTGAAGTGTCACAGGGACTCCGAATAGTAGTTGATAACATGTAAGGTTTGAGTCTGCCCTTCTTCACCAAGGTGTTCTGTGTGGGTAAGCCTTTCTAGTTTGGGAAAATCAGAAAGTGCAGCAAGATTTTTTTCTGTGTGTCTTCTGTCTGCTGTGTGCAAGATATTTTTTTTGTTATTTCTGAAGGATTACTGTTCCCCATAGTCTTTGTGTAGTATCCTGTATTATATGTGTAAATACCCTGAAGTATTAAAGCATTAGTTTTTATATACTTCATGCTTATGTGGCTGAGTCTTTTGGGGGTACAGATAGCTAATTTATAACTGACAAAAACTGTACTTCTGCCTCTGAAGAGAAGGCTACAGTTATGGCAGAGAGGGTTGGGTCGTTTACCCTTGAGTAAGGAGTGCTACACTGTATAGGCAGTGGCTCTGAAGGGATTAAGATCTACAGATACTCCAAGAAAGTCTCTATATTGGATGGTGACCACTATTGAGCATCCTTGCAGGCATCTGAAGGATTCAAGAAAGCAGGTAACAGTCGCAGACTGAGTCTGGGATAGAACAGTTTGCCACAAACTGGAGGCAGCAGGTGGGATCTGAATCAGGTTTGTCAGTATAAAGGTTATCGGTCCAGTCACAGAATGGGGATATACAAAAGTGGACTGTATATGCTACCAGTTTTATTTTGTTAAGTGAGGATAGATAGATAGATAGATAGATAGATAGATGATATTGTGTGGGCCGTATGAGAAGTGTACACTACTAAACCTGCAGGAGCTGTGCTGAAGGAAAAACTGAGTAATGAGGAAGTCCAAATATAGGCAGAACTCATAGACATACTAAAAAAAAGTTACCACGGAAGTCATGCAAAAGTGATCACTGCTAGCCAAAGTTGTGAGACAGATTCTAGGTAGAAAGCAGGTGTGCCTGAGTCTTTGATTAGGACAGCTGTTCAAGCAGACTAGGTATAAATGTTAGAAATGGAGCTTTCCCTGGTTAAGGAGAAGGCAGAAATTAAGAGGCAAAAGGCAGATGTGGAGCTGCAGAAGATGAAGCTGGAGGCAGAAGAGTGAGAGAAGGAGGAGAAGGAAGAGCGAAAGGCTGATACAGAGAAATGAAAAGCTGAGCCACAGCTGCAGACAGAGGAGAGCCCAGCCATGGGTGGTTGTTCCACAGCAGAGTGTGTTTTGGGAAAGGTCAGGCATACAGAGCTAGGGAGAACTCACCAAGCTGACCCATCCCTGCAAAAACTAAGGAAGTTAGCCACCAGGGTGGAAGATGACGCTCTTACTTCTAAGAAAAGGGAGCTACCCCGGGAGAATGGGCTCCTGTACCATGGATGGGTTACTAAGAGAGGACCGGAGGAAGGGGTACTCCAGCAAATAGTGGTTCATAGGGAGTATAGGACATAGCTTTTGGCCTTAGCCCATAACATAACCTTTTCCGGACACCTAGGCATCAACCATTCAAAAAGGTGTCTGACAGAAAATTTTACTGACCCACTATTTTTAAAGACATGGCATACTACTGCCAGACTTGTCTGCAGTGCCAGAAGTTGAACAAGGATGGGGACAAAGCTAAGGCAGCTTTAATTCTCCTACCTGTTATTGAAGAGCCATTTTGGTGAGTTGCCATAGACATTGTGGGGCCACTAAACACACCAAGTCGCACTGGCAAACAATACATTTTGGTGGCTGTAGATTATGCCACAAGAAACCCAAAGGTAGTGCCCTTGTCCTCCATCAAGGTTGAGAAGATGGCCAATGATTTGCTGGGGATGTTTAGCCAGGTGGGTTCCCCCAGGAGATTCTGTTGGACTAGGGCACCAACTTCATGTCTGATCTTATGATTAGTTTTTGAAAGAAGTGTAGGGTAAAGCAGTTCAAGGGCTCACCATACCACTTCCAGACCAGAATGATCTGGTCAAGTGAATGAGAGATATTAGTACTGAATCATAACAAATGTTCAGATTGTTTTTACTTTCTTTGTCCAGGAAAGACACACTGAGCTACAACTTGTTCCTGGGTGTATTTTGGAGCACAGAGAGGTTAAGTAACTTGCTCTGGGTCACACAGTATGCATGTTGAAATTGAGGCCCATTTTGCTGGATGAACCAAGTTTGTTCACAGCTCTTTGCTTTAACCTCTAGGCTATACTGCCAGCTGATCCTCCCTCCTATTTCCCTTATACAGTGTTACAATGAAGTACTGGTGTAGAGACATAAAATTGATGACACAGTTGTACATTAGGTGCCGAAGGGTAAGTGCAGACAGGTCATACCAACACATCTTGGCTTGCAGTGCTTGTTCTAAGATTTCATTTGACGGGGCTTTGTAGCACAGAAATGCAGGACAAGTTAATATAATTTAAAATACTTCATTATTTTTACTATTCTTCCAAATGCCTGGAAGATAAGAGGTTTATGCCAAATGGCTCCTGCTGGTATTATAAACATCAGCATGCAGATCTAGGGCACATGATCTGTGGAGCTGTCTTAATGTCAGTCACCTTTGGTCAACAATACAAAAAATGCGGTCTGCTTCATCATCCCTATATATCCTGGGACTTACACCTGCTTTATCTTAATGAAACCACAACTACTCTGGGTGCTAGCAGTCCTAGGCATTAAACACATTCTCTTGTGTAACTGCAGAATAACTAGATTACCTCATGTACAAGGGTGACTTAGTCACATGGGCCACAATGTGAATAATGAAAGACTCAGTTATTCCATCTTGAATAAATGTGACGCCTTTTAAGAAATCTGGTCCCCCATTCCTAAAGAGGTGTTAAATCCCTATTCCCTTCCTATATCAATAAATCTTTTTTGCATTTTCTGTCCCATATTTTCTTTATGAAGCTTGTTCTCTGTGAAACCCTATAGGAATACTAACTCTACCATCTGTAAATGTTCATTACTTATTTTACACACAGTGATTGTAATTGTAAAGTAATTGATTTTTCTGGAATGTGTTCTTGTTTTAATTTTTTTTTTTTATTTCTGTTTGTACATTTTTTAAGTGCTTGTGAAAGGTGCTGGATTGACAGCACTGGAATCTGAAGTCCTCTGCTTATCCACGTGATAGGTAAAGCAAGAGTGAACACAGTGCAAGCTTCCCTACCATGTAGGTGAGAGGGTAGTTCAGAATCTGTGCCCATTCAGTCCTTGGCCTATCATGTGAGACTGTCAACTAGGGTGCCAATTGGTGCCAGTTGTGTTGGTGGTTTTTGTGATGTGGGCATTTGCCCACTAGAAACTGGGCTGAGACCACCACAACTCATTTCATGTAGGCCACTGAACAGCCCTCAGGTGATAATGGTGTTCAGCCAGTACCAACCTTTGCTGGATTTAAGCCAGAGAAATAGAGGTAAAAGGCTCATTTACCCACTTCCAAGCCACTGAGACCTCCATTTCCTTATGTTCTTGTTTTAAATAAGGATGACTCAGTGGATTGTAGCAAGTTGAGCCTTTCACCTCTATCCACTGGTTCAGATCCAGCAGTTTGCTTGTTTTAAATAAAATCTTTTTAATAGAAAAAAGGATAAGTTGAAATATTCTAATGTATTGTAAAAATAAAGGATGGGTAGGTGCAGAATGCTCGTAAATGTAAATGTCTGGGGGCTAGTCAGATAATAAAGCCACTCCCCATTTGGGCTTATTGCCTTATTATCTGATTTGACCCCTCAATGGGTATATTTTCCTGTATACCATGCTTACCTATCATTTATTATTATATCTGTAAAATATGTTGCATTTCAGCTGGGCTATCCTTGATTAAAAAAAACTATAAAATAAAAAATATAAGTAAAATATTATTATTATTTCTGCACAGAAACACCTATAGTGGCATGGAACACAACTCCTTTTTTGGTCACTCCTATCAAACAGATGCTACAATATAGATGGGAGAAGAAGAAGAAGAAGAAGAAGAAGAAGAAGAAGAAGAAGAAGAAGAAGAAGAATGTATATAGTGTTGTTCATATACATTGTATCCCAAATTGTTTTACAAGCACTGAAAGGTTGTGAAGTGAAGTGACTGTCGGTAAACATACAGTGGCAGCCATTTTGCACATCAACACTCACACACAACCTTGAACAATTTGCATGAATCAGGTTTATGTGAAGGGGGATTTTGGCCAGGACACCAGGAAAAATCCCCAACTCTTACAAAAATTGCCTTGGATTCTTTTACTTCCACATGGACACCCACTAGGACAGCACCAGAGATGGGCACAAGTGACCACAGTTTAATGTCTTATCTGGGGGGGCAGGCACACCCCAACAGTATATTACCCCTTGTACTGCACTCATTTGCCAGCATTTATGTATGTGCCCAATCTCAGTGTGGGATTAGAACTCATGACCTTCTGGCCCAGAGATGGATGTGCTACCAACCAGAGATGGATGTGCTACCAACTGAGCCACACTGACATCTGAACATAGAACTGTGCCAGATCAAGCTCTCCTTTGAACTAGAATGTTCCCATAAAATGAATGCCCAGAAACAGATACTTCTGGAAAAATCAATACTACAGTAAGTAATGCAGTTTCAGTAATAAATGAATGGAGCACAGATTCCAGATGTCTAATCTGTTATGATATTGTGCCAATTTACAGGACACCAGCTCACTGCAGCATTTGGCTTAGTTCCATAAGAACACTAAATTATATGCTTTTAAAAATACTGCAGATACAGAAAAGAGGAACAGAAAGCAATGTGGTTTCATATAGTGTCTTTCACACACTACATCAAAAATGTGCTACAGTCCCAGAACCTGGGAGCAGACATTAGTCATGCAGAGCCATTAAATACAATTAAGTGGTGTTAAAGAGTGTTCTGGAGGACAAGTATAGAGAAAGCATGAGAGAGAAGTAGCTAAGAACAGGTAGATTATCTTGCTCAATGTCACACAATAGGTAAATGGCAGTTGTGGGGCTCAAACCTGGGTACCTAGGTTCATCACTCTTACGTTTAAACCATTAGAGTGCACTGCCTCAGTTTACTGCCAAGTTCAAAGACCATAGCTTTGACAGGAGTAATCAAATCTTTTTAAAGCAACAATGGTCATGACAGCCTTTTGGATCAAATAACTCCAGTTTCTAGTCTTAAACCTAGTAAATGAAAACAGGATTTGGATTTTACATAGTACCTTTAATACACAACATTTCTCAAAACACTTTACAAGCCATTAACTTGAGACGTTGGTAGTGTAGGAACTGCACTTTGACATTATGTGCTAGTCATGAAGCATTCAACAGTATTCACACACAGCCAAGATTATTGCATAAGAACATGCTTTACTGATAGATGGCAAGTTGGCTATGAGACTGGGGATGTGTCCTGTGTTCTGAAATGGTGCCACAGTACCTTTAACTTACACCTAGATAGAAACGAGAGATGGTAGAAGGGGCCTCATAGTAACATCTCATATAAAGAATGACAGAGAGCAGCAGAACCCCTCAAATTGGACTGCAGATCCATTACTGGCTTTGTATCAGTGTCCTGGTATGCAACCTTATTTTCTGTAAATTCAGTAATTTCATTAGTGTTCATCACTGTTTATCAGTATCAAATGATATTTCTGATATTGCTTGCCTTGTAGATACTTTATGTGGTTATCGTTTCTGCTGAAGTTTTGACAACTTTGCTGTAACTGTTTGCTTACACCCAGGACCTCTTTGAAAATGGGTTGTACTCAATGGATTTTGTTCTGGTAAATACAAATACAACTTGAACCAATGGCATATAGGTAAAACGGTCACCACCTGCCTCCGACTGACAAATATATACTATAAATGACTGAGCAAACTTTTAGTCATTTATGGCAATGGTGGCAGAAGCAGTGTGAGAGCTGAGGATCAGAAGTAGACAACTACAGGAGCAGAGGAGTATACTAAAACTGTCCAAAACTGTAGAAATGGAATTGTAGAAAAAGTGTACAAATTGAGGGAGCACAGGGAGAAACACAGGAACACAATAGCTGATGAGATGGAAAGAAAGCCATGATCCCGGGACATTTCTTGCACGAAGAAGAACAGCAAGCCAGAAAGGGAAGTGAAGTGCATCAGTATAGACTCAGTGGACAATCCCAACCTACAAAATGTGATTAAGAAAGCTTGAGATTATAAAATAGTGGCATAAGCATCATAGGAGAAGGATAAAATTCTGGAGAGATTACAGGTGCACACCAAAACGGTGTCCTGTACTTCTGGCAGGATCTTTGCAAATCCTGGTCCTAGTCTTCAAAGTCTGAGCGTCACTTAATAAGTGATGTCCTCACAAGGGCAAGGTAAACACATAGAATGACTCATGATGACATGAACATGACAGCCAAATGAGGAATCAGAAATCCGAAGCTGTTTATATATGAATGCAAACCTATGTGGAACTGAAGCATTAAAGGTGTTTATGCACTTTGTAAAATAAACATTTTCACACATAAACCAGCAAATCTTCAGGAGTGGATACTCTTTCAGGAGACATTTGCCAATATGGTGTAAAGGAATGCGTTTGGATGTCAAGTATGGTGTAAAGGAATGCATTCGATGGTTGGGGAGAACAATCTTCAGCTAGACAGAGATCAGAAGGGGAAATGGAAGAAACTGAGCAGCAAAACAACACATATTTATTTATTTAAAATTGTGAATAACCAGAAAAGGCACACTGAGCCAAGGCTCATTCCCAGATGCAACCCGGGGGCATGCGTTCAAGTACAGACGAAGGAAATTTCAGAGAACACAAAATATAATGTAGTAGCAATACATACAATGGCCATAGAGGGCAGAATTTTCTAAAGAATCCACCTAAGATGTGTTTTCTGCTATTTGTAAAGCAAAAATGCACAACCCTATATGCTCAGCCAATAAATAGCCAAACAGGATCCAAAGTTTTTGTTTAAAAACAGGCACACCGGTGTCCAAACTGGACCCAGCTCACAAATGTGTCTGTTTTGTGCTGCAAATTGTGGCTTTCTGTTGTACACAAATGCAACTTCTAAAAATAGCAGCAAGGCTGGCTGGATGGAAGAGGGAGGATGCAGATGCAGGTGATGCATGCATTTTTGTCTGCATCCAATCCTTTTGAAAATCCTCCCCACGGTATCCAGTGCATCAGTGATAACAGCAGAGGCTGGATAGCTTTGACAGCAGTTGCCTTGGCACTGTTCATGATGGCAGGTAAAAAGTATGCAACGAGAAAGTACTGACAAAGAAAGGGCAGAGGAACAGGAGTGATCCTGTCAAGTGGAGACTATGAGATCAGCACATACAGTTGAAGAACAGCTGAGTAAAAAGTACCAAGAGAGTCATTAACTAGACACAAAGTGGAAAGAGGCCACCAGGGAAACTGAACCCAAAATGAAATTATACAAATATAACAAAAATGAAGAAAAACTTGAGGAGAAGACACTGGACAGAAATTCCTGGAGAAGACTTTAGAGGGAGCTGAATGCTATATAAAAGCAATTATTTCTGAACTGACTTGAAATGCCTGTTGGCAAATATAGGGAATTTGCACCTTCATATCTGTAATTCAGCATATAATTCTACTTTTCCCAAACACCTGAATCACACTATGAGAGTAACCAAGTCTGATTCATTTGTAATCTACCCAAAACATAAAAATAGTTAATCTGTGCTCTGAAAATCACAAATAGAGATTATTGTAAGGTTTTCTTCACAGAAGCACCCATTAGTTTGTTCAGAATGGAGATTTATAAGATTAGATAGTGGGTTTAGAAGAAAACGCCCAACTGGTGCTGCACTGAGCACATCAGAAGAATGAATCAGATTTAATCTATTCTGTTCTAAATATAGACCTTAGTATTTGAAATGTAATTTACCCTGAAAATGTCCTACATAAAGCAGTATTAATTCTTCATAATACTCTCACAGATGAGCCATGACCTACAGAGATTAGGAATCATATGTGTGTGTGTGTGTGTGTGTGTGTGTGTGTGTGTATATGTGTGTCTGTGTGTGAGTGTATGTGTCTGTGTGTCTGTGTGTGTGTGTGTGTGTGTGTCATGATTATTTTTTCTTTTTTGGTATAGCTTGTCCTTTTGAAACTGCAAAGCATCAATTTTGCAAAGAAACATAAAAAAGAGCTATTCTCTATTTAGTCTAATATAATCACACACATCCTAAGTTTCAAGATTGTGCATACATTTAGTTAGTGAGTTTGCTAGTGAGTGAGTGAGTGAGTGAGTGAGTTGTCTTTATTATCAGGTAAGTGCTGTTGCCCCAGAGATTGTCATCAGGCACGACCAAGGTAGTACCCCCCTTTTAAATTTCTTTTATATAGTCACTACAACATGAACACATACTGTTATGATCCAAAATGTTATTGCAAAACATACCACAATAAACCAAAAACAATCACATTCAGTGAATTAAATATTCAGTAATGAGAGAGAGAGAGAGAGAGCTGCAGATGGATATATAGATATTTAAAAAACCTTTCCGAGAGCCAGCCTAGTGGCACAGAGGGGTGCGGTGCTGTGTGCCTTACCTCTCACCATGCCAGCAACCCAAGTGGGGAATGAACTTGGGTCACCAAGGGTTGGAGAGGGGGGAGAGGATTGAGTGTCTGGTGGACAGCTTTTCTCTCCCAGGGTGGGGCCCTTAGCTGCTTCCAGGTGGAGGGCTGGGGGTAGTGACGGCAGCTCAAATGACACAAAGCACGAAGCGAGGGGTCACGGTTGTGCGTGTGTGTGTGTGTGTGTGTGTGTACCTCCATGTGCACACACTTACATACTACCTCAGCAGGAGGCTAAGGCAGAAAATGGAAAAATTGGTTAGTGCAGGCTACATGAAGCCCTGTCTGCCTACCTCCATTCTGCACCATCGCCTGTCCAACATCCCAATCTGGATGAGAATCACTGGGAGGTGGAGGACTGCACTACCATTCCTGATCCTACCATGGGGGGAATCTGTGGGGGATTTCAGGCTTGGTGGTCCAGGGAGGTGAGTGCTGGGAGAGAGGACGTGCTGACAGGACTGACAGCCTGCCTGTGGCAACCAGCGAGGCAAAAAGCTTTATGAAGCCTTTCTGAGGCTCAATGTGCTATATAATAAAGAAATAAGCAAATAAAAAAAATTATCAATAAAATTAGTTAAAAAACAAAAAAAAACTTATAAGTATGGAGTTATTTTGATCATATGAAACCTTACAAATTCCACATGCTTATCCCTTACAGTGAGCTATGGGTCAGATGTGTAATTTAAATTAATCCAGACACCACTGGTAATGCATCCCTTACAGTGAATTATGGGTCAGACATGTTATTTAAATTAATCCAGACACCATTGGTAATGCAACATCTTCACTTATTCCTGCATGCTTCCATTTTTAGGGATTTCCTTTATGATCCATATTATTGTACGGTGGCATGGTAGTGGATAAGCTGACAACTTTATGCTAATATAATGTCCATTTAATAAATTACACAGATTCAGGAAGTAAAGAATATTAAAAAGAAAAGCAACATCAAAGCACAACACTTGAGTAAGGGTTATGCTAAATAAAGGTTTAGGCTGCAAAGTCACAGTTTAAAAAAAAACGTTTCACAAACATATACATATCCCCTAATTCAATAGGTCTCAGACTGTGACACAGTGAGCCTCCCTAAATCCATGGAAAAGATTTTGAGCCTCCCCCAAAAACTTAAATAATCTTGGGCCTTCCCAAAGTAAAATAACATACTGTACTTTGAGCAGTACGCCATGAATAAATGGAAACCCCTCTGAGTACTTGGCTCACATTCAGTTCTTTGTCTTATACTGACATGGAACCTTTGAAAAAGAGCTCACATGCTCAAAGGTATTATCTGAATAACAAATAAATACAATAAATATTATTATTCAGCTTATTGTAACCCCTCCCTTCAATAGGCCAGCCTACTTGCTCTGCTATTTTCGTTCTTGAACCATTGTTGCAGTGCCTTCATGGGTCGGACTACTTTCTCTATTTCCTCTCTATATGAAATAACCTTCCTACATACTTTGCCTCTCCCCCTCCTTCCCTGCTCCTAAGCAACTCCTCGGGGATTATTTTGCTCCTTCCTGCTGCTGCTGTTAGCATTTCTATGCTCAACCCTTATATTTGGGCTGTTCTGCCATCAGTCTACAAATTAATCAATTACCACCACTCATTATTAGTTTATTGTTCATATTTGTTTGCACTATTGTTCTTTGTGTATTTTTTGATTGTTTTGCAGTTACCTTTTGAAATGCATTCACTCTCTACCCTTCCCCGGGTACACCTGAAATGAGCCTTGGCTCATTCACCTTCCCTTGTCACCTATTAGTAAATAAATACATAAAATTACCTACTACTGTCCTCTTTCAGTTTGCTTCATCTCTTCACACAAAATACATAAAACTCAAAATTTAAATACAGTACTTTTTCAGACTTGCCTGAGCCTCCTCTGGAACAGGTTGAGGCCTCCCCAGGGAGGCTGACCTCACCCTTTGAGAACCCCTACCCTAATGCCATGTATTACGGATATTAATGCTTATGCTCTTATCTTTGCTGCAATCCATAACTATGCCTGCCGGACTATGTTAACCTGTTGATTGCTGCTATCCTCACAGGACCATCATGAAAACAAGATACTGGAGCTCATTGGGTTATCCAAGTTGGAGTAATCTCAAAGAACAAAATAATAAATACATGCAATCCCATTGAATTAATAATTGCTGTTATAAAATGGGCAGGGAATTTTTTGCATTCTGATTGGTTATTAACTTAAAAACAAGTTCTGAAAACTGTAACTGTGGTACTAAAAAAAAATCAGTGTGCCATTAGAACACAGAGTTTTTAAACATCACCATTTTTTTCTGTTAGCGAGTGAAATATTCAGTTGAACAGCCAGCAATAACCATTATTTTATGGAAACTAGCAGTTGTAAACAGACATGTCAGACTTGAATTAAAACAAAATGTAGTAACTGCTCCCTTTATCTGACCTGATGATAACTGGTCCCATTCTCTGAGCTCATGATCTTGGTAGTGGTCCTGCAACATGCCTCCTTCCACTGTCACCTGTAGCAATCCACAATTCCATTTGGAATTTGACTGGGTGACCAAAGTAGTAGACCAGGGAGGGGCTGTGTGTATTGAAGGGAGCGGTGCGGCACCACAGTTTCTTAGGAAATGGACCCGCACAGTGTTGGCCATGATAGGAGATTGCAGGCTTTTGCAAAATAAAATAAAGTAAGTTCGGAGTGGAAAAATATTGTGCTATAGTTGAAAAGCCTAATTAGGGAGTATAGTTTTTTTTTTGGGGGGGTTAGTAATAAGGACAGCTTTCCTTTAAAGAGTAGCTTGAGATGTGCTTGCTGTTTATGGCCATGTTTTTTAATGCATGTGGCCAATTTACAGAGCCCTGACATGCTTCCTGTTGCTCTAGTCATTTAATCTCTGTTTGTGGGAAATTGTTTTACACAAATGATCAAACACTGGAACAGATGAATAACTGAAAAAAAGCCCAATATCTGAAAGGGTCATAGAATCCTTAAACGTATCAACTGTGGCATAAAATGAAGTTTAAAATGGGAAATGCTTTGGTGCTTTCTCCATACAGTTGCAGCAATTGATGTGGTCAGATGGGCTGGCAGTAGAGCCAAGAGGCTAGAGTAACAAGCTGTGAATGACTTTGGTACATGCAGCAGACCAGACCTGGGTTTAATTCTCACAACTTCCACTTGCATACTGTGTGACTCAGAACAAATTGCCTAGTACTCCCAGGTTGCCCCTGAAAACAGGCACTTGTGCCTAGTGGGCCTTATCCAAAAGACTTAAAAAAATAAATGTTTTCGGATATCTCACAATACTGCTAAAGCGATTCCCTCTGGTGGCCCTACAGTGGTACTGCAGACCAGCAGGGAATTTCTCTCTAGAGATATTGCAGACATTTCAGAAAATGTCTGACCATGTCAACTGTGCATCAAAATAAAAGTTCACTTTGTTCTAGAAGAAAATTAATTAGTGGTACAGTATCAGTCAGTGCTAGACAGTTGAAATGCAAATTATAATAAGAGTGAAATAATGTGACCTAACTAGGAATTGAAACTAGGTCCCCAGAATACCATCTCAGTGAAAAATCTGAGTGAGAAGGTGACTGTGTGTTTTTCACGCCAGCCACGTGAGCCTGCTAGCAGGGGTAATATTCTTGGGTCCTACATTCAATTTCCAATTAGATCACATTATTTTCTAATTATGAGTTACTGCAGAATACAGTCTTTGAGTGGTGTGCCAAGTTACGCAGCTTTTGTTTATGAGAAGAGCACCTGGAGTCAGTCTAGTAGGCAATCAATCAGATTTTTTTCAGGTATTTTTTTTTAAACATCTTAGAAGTTTGAACTGCTGAATGGGCTGGTTAAGCCACTTCCGCTGTCTTTCATTTGTTTATGGGAGGACAGAAGCCCGAGGTTCAATGTGGGGGAATAGCTCATCCCGCGTGCAGTATAAAAGCAGCCTACTCCTTGAAGTTCATACTTAGCGTGTTTTGTCATGCTGGGCTCCTGTATGATCTGTCAGCTGCGCCTCCATGTTTTTCCCTGCCTACTTGCCTTGCTGTTTAGTCTCATTCTCTCCTGCTCCCTTCTGTGTCCTGTGTTGTGCTTGGTCCCCCGTTTCTTTTTTATTTCCTCCATTTTTTCATCCATTATGCACTGCTCCTGCTGCTGTTTTGTGTTTTGTTCTCATGTCCTCCTCCCTGTTGGGTGCTTAACTGTTGTTTGCTTGTGCTCTTCCTCCTCACTAGATTGCTCCCTCTTGTTTTCTGTTTCTCGATTGTGCTGCCCCTTGTGCTCCCCTCCCTCCGTGTGTTACTTTGTTTTAGTTTTTTTTGGGGGGTCTTCTTCTTCTTCAGAGCCATGCTCCGTTCTTGGCTCAGCACTGCCAGGTGAGACGTACCTTCATATCAACACCCCTTCTGTTAACTTCCTATACTCCTCACTTATTTCCAAAGGTGGCTACTAATTCATATGTATCTACTGGCGTGCAAGTGTTTTCCCTAAAAGCTTAATGTCCTAGCATTTCTTAATGAATGAGTAGCTTCCTGTTATCCTGATTATTGTTTGTCTTAACTACAAGGTGCCACCCTATGCTCCCGGTGCTCCCTCCTTCCAGTTACTCTCTCCATACCTCTCTCTTTGCCTTACTCAACCTTTTGCAGTATGTTTATTCTATGTAGTCCAGATCCACGCCATAAGTGTTTTCACTCCTGCAATGTCCTTTCACTCCACTGTTTGCTCCTTGTTCCACTCCTGTCTGCCACTCTATTTCTGCTGTTTCTTAGTTTGACTCTGCTACAGCAGCAGAAGCTAGCTACTCTTTCCTTGTACAGTCTTCACCAGCAGTTTGCAGTGGTTTTCAAGTCTCTGTCTCTTACTCATAGCTTTTGAGATATTCAAGTGCAGGCGGGCTCACCCAGTCTACCAGAGATGGTAGTTATGGCACTCATCATTCAACCACTCTGAATCTACCACAATATGTAGCCACGTATTGGCATTTTTTGCATCGGCCAAGTTACCAGCTCTGCATCCACCACAATACACGCTGTATACTGCCATTTTCTGCATCAGCCAAACTACCAACTCTCTCCATCTACCGCAATGCATAGCTACATATTGGTGTTTTGGCATAGACCAAGCTACTAACACCACATCTACCACAATATGCTGCCATGTATTGATATTTTAGCATCTGTTACACTATCAACACTCTGCATCTCCCAAAATACGCATCCACGTATTGGCATTTTGGCATATCTTTACCATCTGACTCCTGTACACCCATAAGAATCTCTTGCAAGCCTCTGGACTTCTTCCCAAGTTCCCTGCTCATACCTGAGCATCTGAATTTTGCTACTACATTTATGGTTGGACTGTTCCCTGCCTTCTGGCTGACTGAAGACAGCTGGTATCCAATCTTGTATCTGCCAGCAACAGGAATTGTAGTATTGCTGCCTCACTTTAAAAATCTCACCCTGTTCAGACTCCCAGTCTCAGCCAGTCCATTCCTCAATGAGGTCCAACTTCTTCGTCAGATATTGAGACTTCATAGCTCCACCTGCCTTCAGTTTTTACTATACAATCCCATTTCATAACTATTAAAGTTAACTTCTTGCTTCAGCCTACTTTACCTTCTGATCCTTCATTCTTCTTACTGCCAATACATCCACCAGCTACCCTCCTTAGAGCCTCCACTGCTCCAGACTTCAGTCTAGTGATGACTGAATCATATTGGTTCCATGGTAGAATATTGACAACAATGTTGTCGACATGCTGAACAGCGACTTGAGCAATGCCAACAGTTGGCATTGTTCCCATCAGGAACAGAGTGTTTTTGAGTGGGGAGGGCTTTGCCCCCACACCTGCCATGCAGGGGGCTGTGCCCCTGCACCCCTCCCCATCTCTAAATAACCAACTCTGAGTTGGAGTTGGTTCAGGGTGAGGGTGCAACACCTGGAAAGAGAGCAGTGGTGTAAAGCAAGATCATCACAGTGACCTGCCGAGATTTCTCGCTGTGGTGGTCTTCGCTATAAAATTGTCATTGTGGTGGTGTGCTGCCAATCATATTCCATGGAAACATTCCTGTGATATGAAGTCTACGGATCCCAGAGTGCAGAGGAAATTGACTGTGCCTGACATCATCCTAGCATTTGGCCTCTATCCCGACATGATTTATTCCACATTGCCATTCAGTCATGAGGACTCAGACTCCTCCCTAGACCTTATCACTGCTTTAAGTGTCCTTTATGGAGGGCCGCATTTCTATGATTCCCATCAATCCTCCTCCTACTGCAGCAGCTGCATTAGCACATTTCATTACCAAAGCACAATGGGCATTCTCACTATGAGATAGTTTCAGTCACTTCTCTGGGCAGCCTGCTTACTCCTCCCCCCCCCCCGTGCAGCTCTTTCCCATTGGACTTTCTTTGCCTTTTAACAGCTTCTCACCCACTTTCTCCACCAGTCCAGTAAGTCTATATTGTCCATGAAGCTTGTATTTTGCTCCTTTGCCAAAGCTCACTCGGATCTTCTGTACTTTTTCATCCATCAAGCTGACCGGGCATTCTAGACTGGCCTACTCAAGTCTTGTGAGTCAAGCCAAATTGCACCAGTTGTACCTACTCCTGCTGTCCTAGATTTTGATGCACATATTTTCATATCTACAACTTCTGTGGCTCCGTCATGCTCTCAATATTGCCTGAAAGCTCCTTAACCTCCTCAATCGTCGCGCATTCCTCCATTTACTTCAAGCAACTTACAAGCTTTATCCTGGATTTTAACTCCCATCCTTCTCAACCAGTTTTGCTGCATATTATTTCCAGCTTTCTCATGGACTCCATGCAGGTGTCTCAGTGCTCCCTGCTGATGCCTTCCACCGTTATACTCTGCACTCCATCATCTCTTCCATGGAACCTTGAACAGTGTTCCTCCTGAGACTTTTAGCACTCACCATTCCCTACTTATCAATCAATCCCATAGGTATAGTTATGGGATACTTTGTGGCATGATGCTTCTCATATGCACCTTCAGAGGAGCTGACTTTGATAAGATGGCCAACAGAGTTAAGCTAGCCCTGGCAAGAAGAAATACAGGTGAGGGAGTATAGGCAAAGTGGGCAAGCATTAAGGATGCAATACTTGAAGCAACATCCCATTGTGTTAGAGAGAAAAGCAAGAGAAAAAGAAGAAATAAACCACTTTGGTTCTCAAAAACAGTAGTAGAAAAGGTCAGAGCCAAAAGGTTGGCTTTCAAGAAATATAAGGGAACGCAGCAGGATGAAGATTGGGAGGCATACCAAACTTCCCTAAGGGAAGAAGGGAAGGCAGTAAGGCAGGCAAAGGCCCAAACCAAGGAAACACTAGCACAAACAGTAAAAGAAGGTGACAAGACTTTCTATAGATACATTAGTGAAAGGAGAAAGTCCAGAGGGGGTATTGCTAAGATCAAAGGGAATAAGGGGGAGTGTGAGGAGGAGGACCAAGGAAAAGCAACTATCCTAAAACTGGCTCTCCCCTAACTCTAAGCCTATCCAGCACTCCGTGGAATCATTGAACCTTCCCCAACTAATCTCTGAATCCACTAGGCTTAATCCCCACTCCTCAAATCACTCCCTCCTGGACTGGGCACTGATCTCACCCCCACTGAGTCTCATCCACTGATGTTCTCCCAAATGTATTCAGTGATCACTGTCTCATCAATTGCATTAGAAAACCCGCCGCCTCCAAAATCCTCCGCAAAATATACTTGGCACAGACCCCTAAGTTCCCTCAGCACTGATGCTGTTTGGAGTGACCTAGCCTCCACTGACTTGTCCCTGGTCTACTCTGCCCAAGATATCAAACACAGTACTAACGCACTTCACTACCATCCTCACTCCCTCCTGGAACACCCATGCCCCCCGAAAAGAACTAGAGTGAAACACTCCCATCACCCCTGATTTATCGCTGACCTCCAAGAGCTATACAAAACTAGGGACCTTGCTTAGGCATGCTTTAAGGCCTTCCACTCTGACTCTGACTACCAGCACTACACGTCCCTTAGAAACTCCTGCATCAAGGCTCTCTGGATAGCCAAAGCCCACTACTTCAATCCAAACCTACAATCCAACCTAAACTCTCCTTCCAACTTCTGGAAAGTAAGTCACTCCCTCTTCAACCCAAACCCCAGCCCACCCTCCCCATCTCTCTCCAAGTAGATGGCTCACTGGTCCCCAACAATCTTGCTGTTGCCTCCCTTTTCAACAATTTCTTCACTACATGCACTGCTCCCTCTTGCCCTCAGTTACTTCCCCACCACCACAACCCACCTCATCTGCTGGTTTTCACTTCCCTCCCATTCCCCCCATAGGAAGTTTTCCTTGTCCTCAAGTCTCCCAGTCTCTCAAAATACAGCCCTAATGGCTTAGACCCCAAAGTCCACCATATATCTGCATCCACTAGTCTCCACCCAGTCACCCATCTCTTGAAACTCTCCTTCTCTCTATGTGCTGTCTCCCTCACTTGGAAAACTGCCAAGGTACTTCCCCTCCACAAAGGGGGTGATCCAACATCCCCCAGAAACATTACGTCTATCTCTCTCCTTTCTTCTCTTGCTAAACTGCAGGAGTCGCTAGTCCACTCTAGATTAGCCGACATCCTTGACTCCCCTTCCTTCCTATCCCCTTTCTAAAAGAAAAAAGACTTGCACTTGAGAGTTTTCTGAATTTAAACAATAAAGTGCTAAAGTTTATTTGAGCAGGGTGCCCAGCATTACCAGAGCTCCTGCACTCTTACTCAATATGGGTCTTCCTAAGGAGATATGCTCCCTTAGGAAGACCTGGATTGGGGGCGAAGCGCAGGAGCTCTGGTAAAGCTGGGCACCCTGCTCAAATAAACTTCAGCACTTTATTGCTTAAATTCAGAAAACTGTCACGTGCAAGTCTTTTTTCTTTTAAACTTTGTAGCTGGCTGCTTTGAACTCACACTGCATTTCCTGTGCGCACTGCATTTTTCCTTTTGTGCTATCCCCTTTCCAGTCTGTCTTCAGAAAAAAAAAAAACACTCCACAATCACCACCCTTCTCTGCGCTACTGACTCACCAGTGCAGCTATTTTTGTTAATCTAGCTAAGGCATTTGATTCGGTATCCCACCCTTTCCTTTTAAACAAGCTGGCCTCAGCTGGTCTCTTCACTCCTGCAGTTCAGTGGTTCCACTCCTATCTAACTAACCACCAGCAATCCGTGCGGGTGGGTGGCACCTTAATCCCCTTCTTCCCATTCTCACTGGAGTCCCCCAAGGCTCTTTCCTGGGCCCCATACTATTGTCTATTTTTCTAAATGAACTTCCTTCCATTTGTCTCCTCCCATATTCATATGGATGCCGGTGACACTGTCCTCTACACATTTGCCCCCCCCCATGTGTTTGGGTGCATCCTCACTCCAACTTGATTTTCATAATGTACTATGCTGGTTCCAAGCCAACCAGCTTAAAGTAAATACCAAGAAGACAGATAGATACCATGTATCCATGACCTTTGGCACCAGCCAAAAGCTAATAAGGTTATCCCCTCTTCCTGTCTTCTCCACCCTTGATGGTACCCAACTGGAGGTAGTCCATACTTATAAATATGTCAGTGTATAACTGCTCGACAGCAACTTAGACTTCTCAGCACACATCGATGTTATACACTTCAAGCTTCACTCCCAAACTAGGCATCCTTTACAGTAACAAGGATTGTCTCTCCTCTGAAGTCTGCAAGGACCTGCTTGTCAAAATGATCCTCCTTATTTTTGACAATGTAGATGTAGTCTACAGTGCAGCCCCTCCCTCCGCTCTTGCCAGGCTGGACACCCTCTGTAATGCGTTGTGTCGCTTCGCTATTAATTGTTCTCGCCCCCCCTCATTGTTCCCTCTGTTCCACTCTCTATTGCCCCTCACCCTCCTGCTGCCTTTCCCACTGCTCCTCTCTTATTGGAAAACACTGGTTTGCCTCCCTCCCCTCCTATCTATTCCCTCTAATTTCTCCCTCTGCTACCTCCTCTTATCCCCCATTTGATCTGCAGACTCTTATTCTATCTCGATCCTTCACCCTCACTCTAGTGCTGATCAGGCTGCCTTCTCTTACCCGCTTCCCTCCCTTTGGAACTGGCTCCATCTTCTTCTTCTTTGCCATGACCCTTCCCCACTATCCCAAAAGTGGTTGCTAAAGCCAACCTCCTCAACTTGCTCCTGTCTCTTCCCTAACACTCCCCTCTCCCCCCTCACCCCTTCTCTCTCTCCCCCCACAGCTGCCCTACCCTATGTATCCTCACACTCCCCTCACCCTTTCTCTCATCTGAAACATATAGAAACATAGAAATATAGAAGTTGACAGCAGATAAGGACCACAAGGCCCATCCAGTCTGCCCATTTCTTTTTCTACCTTATAAATGTGCCATTGACCTTTACTCTGTCAATGGCCTATCTATTCATACTCATCTGTATTGCTCCCTTATGCCTATCCCATGCCTGTTTGAATCTTTGCACTGTATTCATATCCACCACTTCCTGAGGTAGGCCGTTCCATGCATACACCGCCCTTTCTGTGAAAAAGGACTTCCTCACATTACCCCCAATTGGCCTCCCTCTAATCTCATGCTGTGTCCTCTTGTCCTGCTGTTTTTCTTATATTGACACATGTTAGACTCTTTCACCTTGTTAATGCCCTTGAGATGTTTGAATGTTTTGATCATATCACCTCTCTTCCTCCTTTGCTCTAGGGTATACATATTGAACTCTATTACTCTGTCCTCATATGTTTTCTGATGCAGTCCCTGCACCATTTTGGTTGCCCTTCTCTGGACTGCCTCAGTTTGGTTAATGTCCTTGTGAAGGTGTGGCCTCCAGTACTGCATGCAGTACTCCAGATGGGGCCTAACCAGTGTCTTGTAAAGTGGGATTTTTACCTCCCTCTTCTGACTTGTGATACCCCTACTGTTATACAATGGGGTCCAATAATGATGTATTCTGATTGACTGACTAGTACCTTTTACCCATGGTAAATCATGGCATAACCCATGGGAAAAGGTGCCAGTTAGCTGCTTCACAAAGGAAAGCCTATGAGTGTTAGAACCCCTCAACATTTTTGTCCGCCATCTTGATTATCGGATTAACCGAGAAAAAAAGAAAGTGACATTGTATATGTCCTAGAGCCACCTCACATTACAAACAATATTTAAAATCTTTACTCCCTCCCCAGTAACAATTACTCCACCATTAAATATGGCTAGTAGTAGCAGTCTGTAGATTTGCACCTGTGCATTGCTATGGGAGGGACCTGGTTTTGTCTACTGTTTCAGAGCATCCCCGATCAATCCTGTTATGCGCATAAGAACACAGTGTGAGTGTCCCCCTTTGTTGAACTGTTGTCCTCATTTTAAGAGATCCACACAGTCCTTTTCTACAAGCCTGCTATTTTTCTAAGGACTACAGCCTTAAGAACAAATGAAGGCAGGGGGTGGGGCTGGGAGACACTTGCGCACAGAGAGAGAGAGAGACATGGTTGATTATTTTCAAAGGACAACAGTGTTAAGAAGAAACATAGCTGGAGAGAGAGAGAGACACACACACACACAGCAACGTGGCTGACAGGTTTGCTCATCTCTCTCTCTCTCTCTCTCTCAACTCACATGCACTCACAGCGAACAAAACATAGCTAGCAGCTCACTGAACGCTGACAGCTGCTCACAGCTTGTGCCACTGTCTTTGATATAAAAACACAGCATGCACCAGAAAATTCAGAAAAAAACTCGGCTCAAGATGGAGCTGCAAAATAGCATCCCCTGCTGTGGCTTACTCCCCCAACACTTAGACTGTCAGTCTCCCAACCAGTACCCTCTTCTAGCCACTACAATCTCTATCAGTACCCTCTTCTAGCCCAGTACAATTTCCAGCCATAGTTATATATTCTACATAGCAGCAGGGGATTATTTGACAGAATGAGGAAGGATAGTACAACCAAAATACATATGTAAAAGTTTTAAAAAATAAATATGACCATGTAATTAAATATTTTTTCAAACTTATCTTGGTACCCATTGTATAATTGCATTAAACCACTCCAGGGTGTGGGTTATGCTGTGATTTACCCACTTCTGGTGTGGATTTGATCACTCGGCTGTGCCTCATGACCAAACCACACCAGGTGTGGATAAATCCCAGCATAGCCCACACCCTGTTGTGGTTTATTGCTTAAATACACCTTAACATTATAGGGCTTTGCTGCACTAGAATTTAAACCTGTCTGATATCTCCCCCAGCACACCTTTGTAATCCTCAAATTGACTCCAATGTTTAGTAATGCTGCCTTTTTTACCTCTATGTGTTCCTACCAGTATTTTTGCTGCCACTGGATGGCACTTTAACTAATGCTGTTTCTTGCACTTTGGTTTGATTGTGTTTTGCCACTTATTCTGTTCCCCTTTTCCCCTTCCCCCAGGTTGCACCTGGAGATGAGTCCAAGCTCAGTGTGTGTTTCCCAATTACCAAACTTTTTAATAATAAATAAATAAATAAATATTTGAATAGAAAATATCATACCTGACCTTTCATGAAAGTTGAAAGACTACAGTGGTTTTAACACAAAACAGTATTATAAACATAAAATTAATTATACTTTTACATTTGACTCCACAAGATGTTCTATTACAATCAAGTGGTATAATCAAGTTAGCAAGCATGGGATTCTAACAAATAATGGGCAGAAAACCAGTCTGGAGACAGGACAAATCCTAGTTGTAAGAGCTGGTAGTAAGGGTAAGAATTGTTTGTCTATAGTGTTCTAGGAGGGGATTATTCAGCACTTGACCAGACGAGAAATAAATCTGGCATTCCCACCAGTAGGTCTATGCTGACTCTCTGGCTCCCAACTCTAAGAAACAGCAACACAGTGTGCTGACTGTGTAAGATGTGGATACTCTAGGACTGGAGCAGTATGTAAGGACGCCAACACGTGAACTGAGGATTCTTGACCAAGTGATAAGTAACATGGGGGTTACTATTACTAGCTGTTCAGTATTGTCACCACTGGCAACAAGTGAGCATATGAAGGTCATTTATGCTATACAAACAGATCATTAAATAGTACAGGGTCTCACTAACATTAAGTGTTTTGCTAGAGCAAATTTTCAGGCCATGCATTGGGAGTTGGAGAGGTGGGATGGATTGATACACTGAGCTTAAAGATCTAAACCTTGAGGAAATGTGCAGCGACTGTTGTTAAAGATAAATGGACTGGGATCTACATATATACCTACTAGAAATAAATATAAGAAAAACAGGAATGGGAAACCTTGGATCACAAATACCATTACGGGAATGTTAAAAAAGAGAAATGGAGTGTATTTAATAGCCAAACAGTCATGTAGAGAAACCAATCGACTACAATATAAACAATTAACCAGGGTGGTAAAATCGAACATTAGGAAAGCAAAGGCTGATTACGAGGTGAAACTTGCCTCGAGAACAAAGAATAATTATAAGGCCTTCTATAAATATGTAAACACCATGAAGGGTAGTAAGGGGCAGGTGGGACCACTAGTGGATAAGGCAGGTAATCTGGTGACAGAGGATATAGATATGGCCAATATGCTTAATGAGTATTTTGTTTCTGTTTTTGGTGATGAACCAGTAAGCAGTTCTGCTAATCCTAGTTATGTGGGATCAGGCACTCAAGTCATAAAATTTGACATTAAGGACATAAGAGACAGATTACAAAAAATTAAACCAAATAAATCACAGGGGCCTGATGGATTTCACCTTAGAGTTATAAGGGAACTGGCAAACAAACTGTCTGGGCCCATTACTTTGATATTCCAAAGATCCACTGACACAGGGATTGTTGTATCTGCTCGGAAGGATGCTCGTATAACACCCATTTACAAGAAAGGATCTAGGAAGGACAGTAAGAACTACCTACAGACCAGTGAGTTTGATGTCGGTACTGGGAAAAATACTGGAGGGGCTCATCAAAGAATATATGGAAAATTATTTAGTAGAGTCTAACTTGGAGGATTTATTTATTTATTGAAATGTTTCACCAGGAAGGCACACTGAGCAACAAGTAGCTTATCTCCTGGTGTGACCTGGGGGGGAGGGGTACATTAGGAATGAGACATTAAACATTTGAGTTATAAGTTCAACATTAACTTACAGTTGTAAGGCAGATGTTACAAACAGTGTCACATTAGTGTTGCACATGATGAGTAAAAAGAGTGGACAATAATAAGTGCTGGGTTAATAAGTAACAAGTGCTTACGTGAAAGAAAAGGGGGAAAGGAAAGGCAGTGCTGAGGTGGGTGGGGAAGGGGAAGAATCTTGTCCCTAAAGACCACTTCAGGATGCGAGGAACCCTGCAAGGGGGAATGGTGGGACCAGAGGGAAGGGGATAAGGAAGTGTCCCAGAGAGACCCCTTCAAGATGGTGGGGGAAAGGAGTATATGAGAGATACAAGCCCCTTTGGGGGGGTTGGAGAGGGACCCATGGAGACCATTCGGGGCCCCTTACATTCTGTGAGAGATCAAGGGAGGCCAGTAAGGGGAAGCAATTTGAGGGAAGGGGAGGAGAGCTAGGAATTTGAGTGGGTGTGCACAGGGTAAAATGAAGGTGACATTAGAGGGGTAAGGAGCAGCTAGGAACAAGGTAATTATTGAGGGCAGAGCTGATGGAGTAGGCAGAAAATGAGTGCAAGATTTGAGGGGGGAGGAATTCCAGATTTTTGGGGGGTGAGAGTAACCAGATTGGCCGGCTGGTAAGGCGGGGGACTACTAGGGGGTGAGAGTCGGGTTGATCTAAGGGAATGAGAGGGTGGGGGTGTTGTAAAGGAGGAGGTGAGGTGGGAAGGAAGCTCACCCAACCAGTGCTTGGAGGTGAATTTAACACAGTGGGACAGCTACCTATTTGCAAGAGAGGGGAAGGATAGGGCACAATAAAGATTGCAGTTGTGGGTGCAAGGGGGGCATTGAAGGCATAGCAGCAGAAGGAATTGAAGAGGGTGTCCAGTCTGGCCAGGGAGGACTTAGGGGCAGCACCATAGACTATGTCACAGTAGCCCAAAATGGGCAGTATCATCTTCTGGACAAGTTCACGCCTAGCTGTAGGAGGGATGCAACTACGGTTCCTGAACAGGGCACCAAGTTTGGGGCACAGTTTTTTCTGGATGGCGTCAATATGTCCAGAGAAGTTTAGGTGTTGGTCCAATCAAACACCTGAATAAAACTCAGCATGGGTTTACAGCAGGAAGATCTACTCAGACTAATATGCTTACATTTTACAACAAAGTTAGTAAGGCATTGGATGAGGGTAAGGCAGTGGACTTGGTCTTTTTGAACTGGAGCAAGGCCTTTGACAAGGTCTCTGATGACCAGTTAGTGCAAGTCCTATATAACACAGATATAAATAGTACTTTAGTAGCATGGATTGCATTGTGGCTGTCCAATAGGAGACAATGTGTGGGCATAAGAGGGCATACTTCTAACTTGAGTGCTGTTACTAGCAGGGTGCCACAGGGATCAGTCCTGGGTCCATGCTTATTTAAAATATATGCAGTGTCTGTGCCCATGTTGGAAGGATCATGGCTTATCAAATTTGCTGATGCTATAAAAGTTGGAAGGGTCACTGAGAATGCAGCAGATGCAGATCAATTTCAAGAAGCACTAACAAAAATTGAAATTGGAATAATGAAAAAAATTGGAACTGAGCATTGAGAAGTGTGCAGTTATGCATTTAGGAAAAATAATAAGTGTTTTGAATATACATTAGCTGATAAGGACCTCAGAGAAAGTATGGAAGAAAAAAGATTTGGGAATACAGATAACAAATAGATTGGAAACTGGAAATCATTGCTACATCTTAACCAAAAGGGCGAACTCCATACTGGGAAATATAAAGAAGTATATAAAGAGCATGGACAGAAATGTGCTATTGCCCCTGTATTTGTATCTGGTAAGGCCAAGTTTGGAGCACTGTGCCCAGTACTGGTCACCCTATAATAGGTTGGAGGTTATGGCTTTGGAGAGACTACAGCACAGAATGACAAAAATGATCGATACAGTAAAGCATTTGAGCTATGAAGCACGATTAGGAGAACTTGGGCTGTACACTTTGGAGTATCGTCGGTTACAGGGAGATCAATGTTTGGTATACAAGGCTTTTTAATGACCTGGATTTATGGGATTGTTTGGACTTGAAGATGAGAGACAACATGTATGATACTCAGGCACATATACTACAGCTGCAAGGAGAAACTGCTAATACTAAAAAAGGACATCATGGTTCGGTCAGAGAGTTATCAGCCTGTGGAATTCCCTGCCCTGTATAGTGGTCAATAGTGGGACCATGGAGATTTTGAAAAAAAGACAAGATGATTATTGCGCTACAATGAGGATCAAGGGTTATCAAGCTTAGTTGGCGAGCTGCTATGGACATTTGCCTGCTTGGCTCATATGTACTTATGAAACGATCAACAGACTGAACACTTAAAAGTAATTTTCCTTTAGGCCAGCTGCAGGGTGTTCATTTTCATTATAATACACTAGCTCCTAATTTAATCTTGGGTGGTACCTCAAAAGGTAATAATTTGAGTTTCATACCAAAGACTGGCTAAAGGTATGTAATGGACTCCCATCACTGGAATAAGGCACAGGTGTGGCTCAGGTAATAAAACATGACAGTGACAAACATAACTCTCAGCTGTCCTTGATTTTCAGGGAAGTCCCAGATTTTGCATTAACATTTTCCTTTTGACCCTCCTAAAATCTGTGTTACCCTGACTGAACAGTGAAGACTGAAAACACAAAATAATGCAAAATATTAATGTTACAGACTTGCTCTTCATCACAAAATGCATGTTTACCCTAAGCTCCTTATTCTACCAGCTTCCTGGTGGCTATCACCTATTTTTAAGATGTGTCCTTGACGTCAGTTCTTTGTCTCTGATTTTTAAAGCATTATCCCTGATTTATGAGGCAGAAGATTGAGAGATATGGTGGCTAGCAGCTCATTTATTTTGGCCCAAAGCCATCTTGCTCTAGGATAGTGACAAGCTCTTGATATGGAGTGGACTGTAATCAAAGAGAAAGGGTTTCAAACCACTACTGGTAGAATTAGCCAACAGAGTTTTTGCTGTAGTTTAGTTTTAAGGTATAACTGAGATAATAAGTTTGTAAAAGCATTAAACTGATTCGATCAAATGTTAGCGCTCAGGTTCGATGCATTCAGCTGAGCTCCGTGACCCTCTCCTGCGATCGTTACTAAAATAATGTAAAATTAAATTTAAGTATTGAAATGCTTTATTAATCATAATTCTAGCTGGAAAGAAACATTAGAAGCAGAAATATACACCCACATTTTGTTGAGTTTAATTTAAGTATATTTATAAGCACTTATCCCCATCTACTGGTCGAGGCCCATTGAGATACGATAAAGACATCCTGATTTCTTTGAGCATCATACAAATCTATCTACCAGCGGAAAACAAAATTTCTGAAGCTAAGGTCAGAGACAATAAGATGTTGTAACATAAACTGAAATACATTTGGAGAACAATATAATTAGTCAACCTCATTAGCCAACAAACCTCAGCTGGCTAACATAACTCAGAGCTCAGGATGACAACTCAATCAAACTATATATTTATCTGACTAACTAATCCTATTAAATATAATTCAAGCATTTCAGAAGATAGTGAAGATATGGAATTTCAAAATATTACATCAGAACATGAGAATATTCCTTTATCTAACACAAAGATCAATAAAAAACCCTCCAAAAGACTGTTATCAGAATTAAGTGCAGACAGCGATGACAGCTTGGAAGCATCAGACCACTCCGCGCAGCCACTAACAGTGTTACATTTTGATTTATTAATGTCTAAAATGGATATCATTATCAATACCATTCAAGATATGTCTGACAGTATTAAACAACTCAGAAAGGACACAGACACTCACACAATGAGAATAACAGATGCTGAAGTGATAATTAGTAGTGTGGAAGACAGGGTTGAAAAAAACATTAGAGAGGATATTCTAATAAACAAAAGTGTTGCCAAATTAGAAGAGAAAGATGAAGATCTAGAAAGCAGAAGTCAAAGAAATAATCTATGTATATTTGGTTTAAAAGAAAGACTGGAGGGCAGTGACAACCTCGTGTTTTTAAATAAGGTCTTGATTGCTATAGCTGGCCCTCTTCCTGATTGTGCTCGGTATGTGCTAGAAAGGGCACACAGATCTTTAAAACTACTCCCTGGTCCTGGCGATAGACCTAGATCCTTTGGGCCAGATATTCAAAACTTTGTGCTGGGCAAAAACCATTTGTGCAGGTTTAGCGCGGGATTAGCGCAGGTCTGCCATATTCAAAAGGCCAAATAGCGCAGGCAAACTGCATTAGCGCCGGGCAAAATTATAATGTATGCAAGGGGCAAACTGACATGAATACAGGTGCAATGCTATATTCAGCGACTAGCATCGCGCTAAGTGGTTTTGCGTGACTTAGCGCGACACTTAGCGCAGTGCACATTACCGCCCAGGAAAAGCTGGTCTTAATCCTGGACAATCAGCTTTGCGCGACATTATGGCTTCTTGCATGCGTTTAGCTGGTTTAAGCGGGTTTGTACAACCTAACAAATAAATATGACACATAGATAAAGCCAAACATAGAGGAAGCATGCTGCTAACTGATGGCATCACAATGATGCCATCATCTGCCATCAGTCCCAGCCATGCCAGGCAGTAAGTGGTGACCCTGCCACCAGTGGACAGCATGGCAGTGTGGCCATACAGCACACACCTGTGGACCACACTTCCGTGGACACCAACAGATGCCAGCACACATGCAGCACTGTGGGCATGGAGGATGTTGAGGGAGCATATAGGGTGGCGAGGCTGTGCTACAGATCAGGTGTGGCCACAAGGCTGGGACACATCATGCAGTGTACATGGGTCAGTATTGGGAATACCCCAACACCAGTGTGCCTTTCGGATAATATATGCCCCCCGCCACATACCTCACAGCTGTACAACTGCCATAGCACACAAAGCCAGAAATGTACATGTCACTGTGAGCATCCATGCCACAGGTGCAGCATCTGTGGGTCACACAACAGTGTAACAGTAATGTCCAGTGTCAGAAAACATCCGCAGGTTGGGCCGCCACTGTGATAGTGCAGTCATCATCACTGCCCTACACACCATAGGCATTGCTGTGTCCATGCACTACTGGCCCCCTTGCTACTGTAGTTTCTGCTGTGCACTGTAGCATGCCCTACAATGTGACAGTGGCATGCAGCACCATCACCACCTGTGCCTATGGTGTCCTGTCCCCTGGGGTATAATATGCTATGCTATGCTGAATTGTTTACATGTAGCCTGCAGCTATCATCATGCACTGCCAGACTGACCTACAGGTGGAGCTGCGGTTGGACCTGGTCAGCCCCTATACTTCCAGACTGACCTCAGGTGCTCTGTGGGACTCTGCAGTAACGCTAGGCAAACTGCTATGCAAATCAGGGTATAATGAGATACTAATCCAGTTGTTTGCCCAGAGACTAAGTAAGTAGGCTCATTTGCATGGCACTTTTGAATATGGCACATTTTGGCCCGAACGGCGTGTTTGCTCCGGGCTAACTGCTGCTCGATGCTAATGCGGCGCTAATGTGTTAGCGAGGCGCTAAATACGGGGAATATTATACAGTTTTGATCACTGTTCTTTCACATCTGCTGCTTCCTAGCTGTACTGAGTCCATGCATTTGCTGGACACACATTGGCCACGTAGTTCGTCTGTACCTGCCCTCATGTTGCTGTGTACTGTGTTGTTGTTGTGGGTTGCACTTCCTGGTTGCTTTATTCAATGCTGTCTTATTCCAGGGCTATTTTGCCCTGCACTCCCAGCCCAGTTTGCATGGCCTCATTACCATGCCACATTCGGAAGCTGTTTGCCCTGGGCTATTCCTTTTGAATATAGCGTGCTCTGTGTTCTGGCTAAGTTTGTTCGCTGGGCAGTGCTAATTTTGCACCGGGGCAAAGTTTTGAATATCTGGCCCTTTGTATTTAAATTCCTATATTTTCAACATAAGGTGCATGTTCAACATATGCTAAGAGACAAACTATCTATTGACTTTGAGGGATGTAAAATCAAAGTTTTCAATGATCTACCACCAGAAGTTATTAAAAAAAGAGATGCATTTTCCAATTAAAAAACAACTAAGAGAAGCAAACTTAAAATACAGTCTCTTATATCCAATGTTGTTAAAGGTCTGGTGGCCAAATGGTAAAAAGGAGTATAACGGATACGAAGCAGCCAAGATAGGTCTGAGGAAGGACTTTCTGGCACTCTTTTCAAACTTCAAATTTTAGTGTACTGTAAAAATGTTGACAATTGCTAAACATGGTATCAGGGATGCTCCTGACTGTTGTGCGATTTGGTGTTGTAATGCCGAACTACAGGCCAACTTAAATTCCTCTCTTGTTTTTGTTTCTTTTCTCACCATTTTCTTTTTACCAACATGAGGTTATGAACAGGTAATGCACCATTTTAATCTTACCCGCTTCACTGTCTGGATGTAACCAAGCTTTTAAATGAATCCCTCTCCTTTCCCATATAGATATAACAATCACTTTTCTGCCTGCTCATTGTGAAAGCAAATCAGGAGAGTCATGGTGGCATCTTTAATTGATTGCGTATTAAACAGGAAATTGTACAGTAGAAAGTGCTGCCCTGTTAATATAACCAGAACCTTTTACGATAGGAGCGGAGGCTATCTAGTGTGGGGTTAAAAGATAATTCAACAGAATATTGGCTGCATTATTTTCCTCTGTTCTTGTACAATGGATGTACCTGATCCTCTGATAATCTGCTGGCCAAATGAGTATGGGAGAGGGTAAGTAAACAAGGGCTATCACGGGAGTAAGGATGAGGGATTTATGAGAGGGGCAAGGTGTTGAATCAGGATGGTGGTGGGACAAATAGATAAGTGTGTTCAACTGTGAATTCCTCACGTAACTCTTTTTATATACTAACAGAGAATTTATTATACTGGGACCTGTCTGTTTGGTGTGAGTTGGACAAACGCACACAGTGGAAGGGGTACTGTATAATTTTATAATTGTACAATGTTTTGGCAATCTTTGTTTAAAACACACAGAGACTTAATCAGAGAATAAGTGTGGAAATGTACAAGGATTCTCACAATGTGACTTGCTTTTTGTGACTTATGCCATTTTGGCCCCTACAAGGATTCTGAGTCAGTTGTACTTTTGAAAAGCTTCAGGAGGCATCGTACATTTTCATTCTAGACCTCTCGAGAGCATTTGCAGGCTGCACATGGTTCTTTTTACTTAGCCTTCTGGGAGTACAGTGACTGAACCCAATGTTCTACTAGTGTTTAACGCAGTGCATCCCTTACTTCACTGGTGTCAGGTTTTAACTACTGGTTTCCTGCATCACTCAAATAAATGCAATCTCACAAGAAATGTTTCATGTAAGGGGTTTCTCCTGAATCTACTGACTTAAGGACTTACAATTTGAAAAGTGATGTGGTTGCTGAATATTTTCTTTTGTTTTCTCTTAATTTTCAGTACCTCATTTATTGAAAATGAACTCTCTGTGTATGAGGGATGAAGAAGAATGCATCTCATAATGAGGATATGAACAAATGGCAATATTGCATTTGAAATATCTCTAATTTACTTTAATTTTAAATGGTAGTGCACTTCTGTATTTTTGCATTGTTAACTTTGTCAGAATGTATTACTTTGTTGAAATATGCATTTAAAACTTTAAGCTTGATAGATTTTATTTGTTATAGAATTGTATTTATGCTCCATGTTCAATTTATATTTAATTACTAAAGTATATTGTGACAACATTTGGGTGAAGATTAGATGAGAAGCTTAATGGAAAAGTTACTTCTTGTTAGATATTAAATTGCAGGTAGTACTAAGAAGCTTTTACAGCTTCTATAGCTTGTGATACCTGCTGCATAGCATAGTCATATAATTATTCTTAATGCGATTTTATTATTACAAATATGCATTTCATTACAATGTGAGAAGAAGGGTATTGATCACGGAGGGGGCAGGTTTAAGTGTTTAACTGATGTCTCCTGTTACCACATTTGAGAGTAGACAAAGGAGAGGGAGGGATGAAACAGGTATTTCAAAAGTATGTTATACAGGATCTTTTTCATTGTATAGCTTCTTCTACTGTGTCTGCTCTTTTCTCTTTTTTTCTTCTTTCAACTATGTCTTAGTTATTTATCAAAACACTAGCCTTAACAATTTTTAAAATGTTTGTTCACACATTACTAACATTGGTGAAACCAACACTATACATATTGGGCCAACCTAAACATCAGTGTCAGTGGCTCAGTAGGTAGCACACTTGCCTCTGAGGCCGGGAGATCAGAGGGCTGTGGCTTCAGTTCCCACATCTGGCACTTGGGTTAATATCCCAGTACTGACACTGTAATGCAGCATGAGAGGAGTGCTGCATTTCTGAGGTGCCGTCTTTCAGATGAGATGTTAAACCGAGGTCCCATCTGCCTGGATTGGTTGTAGTTCAGGTGGATGTTAAAGATCCCATGGCACTTATCGAAAAGAGTAGGGGTAATTTTATTAGAATAATCACATTAATACAATTCACAGGTACATAAATAAGGTACACGACTGGAACCTAAAACATGCAAAAGAGAATATTACAACTGGAAAACAAAACTAAATCCAAGCCAACTTTTTATATATTACAATACTAATCATACAGTGAAACAAACATAAACTCTAAAATGCATTTTCAGATATCAAAAGAAAAATTAAAAGAAAAAAAGAAAAAAAAGAAAAAAAACTGCTGCAATTACTTTTGTGTTATACATTTCCCCCAGACAGAAACAAATCCACTAAGAATACTTAAGCCCCTAACTTGTCATTTATATTTAATAAAGTGTAAAAATTCCTTCCACCATAATCTTACTTTCTTTGTGTTATATGATTGACATTCCTCTAAATAAATTTGAGTCAAAACATTCGTTACATACCCTCTAAATCCCTCCAATGAAGGACGTTTTTGGTATAACACCCATTGGCACCTAGTTTGCCATAAGCAAAATCTAAGACTAGCCAAAAATAAATGCAAAGTACCTTTTTCAAAAGGTGTCAAAAAAGGGGGAAAACTCCCAATTACTAAGATGTCATAGTTTAGCTTTGCCAGCCATGGTAAGCCCCGCCTTTGCTAAAAAACACCACAGTTTCGTAGAGAAGGAGCACTGCAGAAAGAAGTGCTCCATCGACTCTTCTTGATTTATGTAATTCAGGGTATGGACAATATCTCTCTTCTATCCTTAATGTTTTGCTCATACCCTCACATTTAATTTCCGTACATCATCAGCCATAAATTTTCCCACATATATGATGGAAGCCTGGGATTATTCAGTTGTTTTAACACATCTCTCATCTTTTCCCCTGACAGTTTTTAAAATTTGGCTCCAAATAATAAAATTGTAACATTATTTCTTTATATAAAGCCCTTGCTGTACCCCTTAGTTAACTGCTCTTTAGTAACTTTCCACTTATATAATTTCTGAACAGCTGGCTAAATACGCTGGAACCCCTAGCCTCAAGGACCATTTAGGTGCATAAAGCCGCCAATTAGAGAAGTAGGGCTGTAGTAGATTCTTAAAATCAAACTCTCCTGCTCATCTGAAGGTCCTAATCCTTTTTAATGAAAATGAGAAAAAGGGTAAAACAAAAAACCACCGGGTCTACCATTCCTAACCCACCCTGTTTTTTGTCTAGATAAGTGCAGCCTCTCTTGACCGGGTTTAGTCTATTTCCCCATAGCAACTGAAAACAGATGCTATAGAGTTTTGTCTCGAACTGAGCAGGTAAGGGGAAAATTGCCGCCATATACTGGAGTCTTGGTAATATAAATTGTTTTAGGACTTGAATCCTTTTCATTTTAGTAAACTTAAATTTCTTCCAGATTGAAACCTTAAGTTCAATTTTATCTAATACCCCAGACCAATTCTCCAGCGGACAGTTTTGATTCGTAAACAGAACCCCCAAAATTAATAATGGTTTTAGAGAAAATTCTATAGACTTAAAGAAAAAAACTTCCCGGTGGACATTACCTATCAATAACCCTTTAGATTTATGCAAATTTAATTTAGCATTAGCTAATCTTGCATACACGGAAAATATCGAAAAAAAATCTGTTAAATGAGCGTGGTTGGAAAAAAAAAGGCAAATATCATCTGCATACGCTTGGATGATACAAAGGAATCTATGAACCTGGAATATGTATTCCCTGCCACAAGGGGTATACTTACTGCTCTAATTAATGGTTCTAAAGAAAATTATACAGAAGAGGGCTTAATGGACACCCTGATGGACCCCACATTTAACATTAAACCTCCTAATTCCCTTTAATAAATGGAAAAACCATGCTGAAACATACAATCCTTTATTAGCTTCAAAATCACCTGAGGGACCCCAAACCATTCTAAGGTGGAAAATAAGAAAAATGATCCACTCTGTCAAATGCTTTCTAAATCTAAAGATACTATAACCCCTGATCCCCATCATGATTTACTTGTTCAATAATATCCCTTATAAGACACAAGACTGATTGAATTCTTCTCTTGGGAATTCCGCAATGTTGAACAGGCAAAACATCCCTCAGCTACTCTTTTAGTCTATTGTTAATCAAAATTGCCAAAATTTTATAATCCGAATTCAACAAGGTTATGGGTCTCCAATTTTTAAAGTCTCCCTTATCCCCAGATTTGAAAATGTACGTCTGAAGACCATCTGAAAAGGAATTTGGCCCCACTCCCTTTTTAAGGAAATAATTGAAAACCAAAAATAAACAATCCACAATTTCTGATTGAATTTTTTTATAAAAAGCATTTGAAAGACCATCTAAACCAGGAGCCACATTTAACTTCAGAGAATTAATGACTTCATTTATCTCAGACTTCGAAAAAGGCTGTTCCATTGTACACAAGGTCCCCTTGTCTATTTTTTTAACTGAAACTGGACCGAAAAACTGTCTAATCTGAAGTAACGAAGGAGAACCCTTAGACTCTATGTTCCTAAAATGATTTATGATAATGTCTCCCATAGCTTTAACTGAACTCACCTTTCCATTTCCTTGATTTAAAAATTCTAATGACCCATGCTCTTTAATGGTTTTACATAACTCGAAGGGGTCCCCAAACACTGATTTTTTACGTGGTTCTCCAATAATGCTTGAAGGGTTTTGTTCTATCATATTGTAATGTTCTCATTTGCTGTTTAATTTCAGAAATCTGTGCTGAAAAATTTCCCTAGAGGAGTTTGCCCAAGATAAAACTTGTTGAAGATGGTTCCTTAGTTTTAAATATTCAAAAAACACTGAATTCTGCCGTCTCACCCCATATTTTTTAAACCATAAGATGCAATCTTCTTTAGTTTCCTGCCACCAAACCCCTAAATCTTGATACAGGAAACCAACTGATAATCTGGCTTTCAATATACATTGAATGGAATTTGTTACAACATTTTCCTGAAGAATTGAAGAATTCAATTTCCACCGATTATGTTGCCTTGAGAATCTGTTACTTGCCCCTACTTTAATTAATACCAAAGCATGGTCAGAAAATTCTATTGGAATAATCTGGGGACTATGTATAGGAATCTTGCCTGAAATAAACAGATAATCTATCATAAAACTTTTCCCCTTCATAAAAAAGGTACCTTTAGAACCAATCTCTTTAGCCTTAATACAATTGACTAAATCAGCTGTTTTTATAATATTCCTTAAGCATAAGGTGTCACAATAAATCTTTTTCCCACTTTCCTTTATGTCCTTACCCTTATTCTCCCTTAAATCACAATTAAAGTCTCCTCCCCACAAAATAGGAATTGTAGAAACCAGAAAAGGTTGAATGTCTGTAAAACACCTAACCCTTCTTGCTTTAGTTTGTGGACCGTAGATATTAATTAATCTAATTGTGCTTGTATACCAAGTTCCATCTATGATTAGTATTCTTCCTGGACAAACCTCTATTAATTTACATAATTTGAAATTAAAAGAATTAAAAAGAATCCCTAAACCATCCGCCCTCTCTTCCCCAAAGGACCAAAAGGTGGGTCCCCAAGGCCAATCTTTAGCAAAAGAGGCTATTTGGTTTCTAGCAAACATCCATGTTTCTTGTAAAAAACAAATGGAGATTTGTAAATCATAAATTAATTGAAAAACCCCTTTTCTCTTCTGTGCTTTCAGGAGACTATGGGTATTTAAGGTGGCCCATGTCAACTCCATTTTAACGGCCTAACAAAAAAAATCCTTGCGTTTATTTTCATTTTTTCCTTTGTTTCTTCTTTTTCCCCTTATAATCTTCTTTCTGTGGCATCCCTACCTCCTGCAACAAAACTTGAGAATCAGTATCCCCCATGTCCATTTCTGAATCTCCCCAAAATAATTCCGCATAAGAATTTTTAGATTCTATACCCCCTGTTTCTAGTGGCACAGGATTTTTAGATGCTCTACTTGACCTTGTAAGAGGTAAAGGAGCAGAAGGGGGTTGTAAGATGGAATTACTAGGCTCACCACTTCCCTCGTTTGCCGCTACATAACAAACAGGCTGTAGGAGTTTAGGAACTACCTTGTCTGATTCCTGTTTAAGTGACTGTATTTCCATTTTAGTAACCCTCGATTCCTCCTTAAGTTCTACCGTAATGTGAGGGACAGAAGGGGGATTCTACCACCGGATCTACCTTTTGCTGGGAAACACTAGCTTCCTGTGCCTTTTGAATAAGCAAATCAGAGTTACCACAAGTATTTTTATTCTGGGCTGCCCAGGGACAGTCCCTAAAAGCATGGTTCAGTTCCTCACACAAATCACATTTTAATGAATTAGTGCAAAACATGGTGATATGACCTACTTCTCCACAGTTGTCACATTTTGGCTGGTCACAGGAACTAGACAAATGTGTTTGAGCCCCACATCTGTAGCAGGCCCTGGGCTGTCCACTATAAAAGCAAACTCCCCTATCCCTGCCTAATAAAAAGGAGTTAGGGATGTGTTCCACTCCTACCGTTGTCTGTCTCAACTTCACCTTAAACTTCCACCCTCCCGTCCAAAAGAGTTCTGAGTCTAATATTGGTTCCGGTTCACTAAGAACTTCGCACTTCTGAGATAACCAAAACTTAATATCATCCACGTGCACTCCCCTCATTCCTGAACATGACTGTTACAAACTTTATCAAAGGTTTTGACAATGGGATAACAAAAAACGGGGCCCACAAGGGAGAGAACTTAACTTGATTGTATCTCTCCCAAAATAGATCTAATAAAGCTGGGGAATGAAAACTAATGTCATAGTTGTCTTCCCCTGAAATATTAATAAAGGCAAATACGTCTCTAGGGGAAAACTTCAAAGAATCTTTGATTAATGTTCGCCCAACAAAATTCCTGTTTGGTCTTTCTTTTAAACCACCTTTATATCTAATTCGCACCGCATTTCTTCTTGGAGCTGCCTCCCTCTTAGTTTGAGCAAACAAACTAGACAATAAAGGTTTTTCAGGCTTAGACCTTAAATCCTCACCCTTATCTGCTTTATCTAAATTAGGCACACCCTCCTTAGACTTAGGATCAAGTGTTTTGCTAGGCAATTCCCCAGAAATAGATTCCTTTTGTGACAAAGGTTTACCAGCCAGATCCTCTGTCTCACCCCGGCTTCCACTCTGGCTTAGCATTATGTAGTTCCCATGATTTATCCCAAGCAGAATCAGGAGACCAAATACCATGTCCAAGCTTCTTCCACCCTGCTGCTGTTAAAGCAGCCTGTGAAGTCAATTATCATCATGTACTCCTGCCTGCAATGTTCTCCCGGGATGGGCTTCCGTGGGACTACTGGTAGCATCCGAATCAGGCATAGACACTTCAGAGTTTTGAAAAGGAATGTTAGAGCAGGTTTTAGACTTAAAGAAAAATTCAGTCACCCCTTCTTGTGTACCGCTCATAGTTTGATAAGTTATAGGTGATTCACCCTGTTCAGGAGGGGTCTCAGGTTTAAAAACAAATCCTGACTCTTTATTTATACGTATTGTAGGGAAAGTCTTATCAGGGCACAGCATACTCACGGACCGTGAATTTTCAATGTCCCCCTTCGTGTTTCCTAGTTCCCGTACTCCACGAACATCGCGCCTTCTCAGAAAAAAGTTCATCCGACTCCTTTGTTGCAGACTTACTCGAAACCGCCGAGATGCTTCCCTGATGTATCCTAATCACTGTCGCAGCCATCTCCGCTAAACTCCCAATACTCCGTTCGTTTTGCACCACTTCCGCCTTTCTGCCTTGCTCATCAGCTTCACCCGGCAGATTTAAAGGCACCGGCTCAGTGAAAAGCACCTCAGATGCCCAGGGATCCTCTGCAAATTCTACGTTAAAGGAACTCCCTGTCCTTCTTCTTTGTGGTTCTTCTGCGACTGAAATGTCCCCCGTAGTTATCTCTACAGCCTCCGAAAACTCTGAAATTTCTCCCTGTTGTTTTTTCATCTTGACGATCTGAAAACTCAGCACCTACCAGCACCATCACCTCCTCCTCCTCCGACTGAGCCACAGCCATTGTGGCCATCACTCACCAACACCCACACTCCCCCCACTGGCTACTGAGCGCCAGCAGCAGTAGGGGAATTTCCCTGGTGTCCTGGCCAAATTTCCCTCATTCACTAAAAATACCACCAACAGCTTAATCTGGTTCAGGTCAGTTGGCATTCATCTGTATCCCCCTCCCCCGGGTCGTGCCTGAAAATAAGCAGGATTTGTCTAGTGCACTTACCCGGTCAACAAAAGCTAAATAAATAAATACTGCTCAAAATTTGTAAATGGATAACTTCAAAATGTATATGCATATAACTGGGAATGTTAAAAGCCTTAACTATAAGCTTAAAAGATACACAGTAATTACGCATCTTAAGAAATTTAACCCAGATATTGTATATATTCAAGAATCACATTTATTTGGGGGAATCTATTAACCTAATGAGAAGAGAATGGGTTGGGCAAGTGTATGGGGCAGGTTTTAATTCTAGAAAGGCAGGGATTCTAATTCTCATTAAAAGGGGGCTTAATTTTCAGATGAAAATAGTAATTTCTGATCCAGGTGGACATTCTGTGATTGTTGAATGGAAACTAGAGGAGGAAAATGTGATACTGGTAAATGTATATGAGTCTATAAATGCTTCTCATGAGGTATTTACAACTTTAAATGCCACATTAAACTCTTACACAGATAGTACAATCTTTCTAGTGGGAGATACTAATAGCACACTTAATACATTACTTGATAGAACTAGTACTAGGTATAGAGCCACCAAAACAGATAAAGACTTACAAAACTTAGTGACTACTCTAGATTTGGTAGATATATGGAGAGTTTTTCATCCTAGAGATAAACAGTATACCTTCTGGTCAGAACACTATAATTCTGGATCTAGAATTGATCCGATATATGTTCCAGAGACTATGGTAGATAGAATAGTTAAATCTGACATATTAGAACAAGTCATATCAGATCATTCCCCAATCTTAGTTTCCTTTTCAGAACACACTCCAGTAATTCCATCAAAAAGAAGGAGACTAAACTATTTTGTCCTTGAGGACAAAGGTGTTACTGATAAAAATCAAACAGGAAATCACACAATTTTGGGAAAGTAATAATCCAAAAGATACTTTGTGGGTCAATACTTGGGAGTGTTTTAAGTGTTATCTGAGAGGATTCTTTATTAGCAGCTCATCAGGTATAAAAGAGAAAAACAAACAAAAAAAGAAAGAATCTTGACAGAGATTAAAGCTATAGAGACAAAGCTAATCCCAGATCAATCAGAGGATAATTGGGCTCTCTGGGCTGAATTTAAAACAGAATATTTTGAACTAATAAGGGGAAGCAGAATTTGCTATAAGAAGATCTAAATTAAACTACATTAATTCAGGTCCTATGGCCACTAAAATACTAGCTATTAGATTAAAACAAAATAAGAGGGGAAATAGAATAAGTAGAATTAATGAAATAGGGAAGCATAATCTTATAACAGATAAAGGTAAAATTAACAAAGAATTTGAAAGATTCTATCAGGAGCTATATTACAATACAAATCACACTCCTCTTGATGCACTGACAAATTTCTGTAGGAAAGTTCCCATTCCTAAGGTGCCGGATTGTTTCAAAGCACAATTAGAAAACCCTATCAGTCTGCCTGAGATTATTAAAGCAATAAAGTCCCTTAAGAAAAACAAGACTCCAGGTTCTGATGGTTATTCCATGAATTTTTATTATAAATTCTATGAGGAAATCTCCCCTCTTTTAGCTAAAATGTTTGAAGAAGCCTGGGAGGAAAAATGTCTTCCCAAAGAAATGATGAGAAGCCTGATTACTGTCATCCCCAAGCCTGGGAAAGACCCTGTGGAATGCAAAAATTGTAGACCAATATCTTTGATTAACAGTGACATCAAAATATTAGCTAAAATCCTGGCAAATAGTCTAGAGCAAGTGATGCCTATACTAGTGGATAATAAGCAAACGGGTTTTATAACAGGTAGATTGGCAGCTGACAATGCAAGGAAAATCTTCCACTTACAACAAGTTGCAAATAAATCAGAGATAGACTCTGGTCTTCTATCGTTAGATGCAGAGAAGGCTTTTGACAAAGTCTCATATTTTTAATACACTGATCATATATGGGTTCCCGGAACAATATATTAACTGGGTTAAAATATTATATCATAACATATCAGCATCAGCAATAACAAATGGGATGATTTCTAAACAATTTTCTCTTCTAAAAGGAACCAGGCAATGCTGTCCATTATTGCCTCTAGTTTTTAATCTCACCTTGGACCCATTAGTAAGGAAATTGACACAAGATGAAGTCATTAAGGATATTGCCACACAGAATAAAAGATATCTAATTTCCCTATATGCTGATGATATACTTTTATCAATACAAAATCTAAAAGAATCCGTACCCCGAATATTAGACATCATTAATGCATTTGGGAAAATATCTGGTAATTCACTTAATAACGAGAAGTCAAACTTTCTTCCAATAAATTGTTATTGTAACAAAGCTGATATTACAAGCACAGGGATAAACTGGGAGAAATCAGGGACACAGTATCTTGGGATTAAACTATGTAAAACTACTAAAAAAACAATATCTATGAATCTTAAAGATCTTAAGCAAAATATTAATAAATCTTTGGCAAAATGGAACTGTTTACCATTAGGCTTATGAAGTAGGATGGAAGAAGTTAAAATTAATATTTTATCCAAAGCATTATTTATATTTCAAATGCTACCATTCTTTATACCTAAAAAGTGGTTTTCAGAATTACAAGCTAGCATTAATACATTCTTATGGAGATATAAAAGAAGTAGAATGGCGCATAACAAATAGCTAGACTTAAAAACCAGGTTGGCCTTAAGTTCCCGGATCTTTATTTATATTATTTATCCTGCAGGCTGTCCCAAACAGTTTGATGGTTTATGCTATCAAGCAATAAAAAAGAGATTCCAGAATGGCTAGCCACTGAAAGACATGTAGCAAAAGAACAGAAAGTAGATATAGCAGCTTTACTCTTTGCTAAATTTGTTAAAGGTATACAAAATAAAATCATAAAGGACAATATCAGATTGTTAATGATTAGCCAGAAGCTTTTACAGCTAGGTATTAAATTTTCCATTTCCCCACCTTTATGGAAAAATCCCAACATTACACAAAATGGTGAGACAATGGACTTTCAAGATTGGCAGTTAAAAGGGATCAGCTACATTAATGACATAATTAAAAATAAGAGTTTAATTTCTTATCTTGAGTTAGCCCAAAATTACAACCTAAATGATGCAGATAGAGAAAAATACAGAGTAATGTCCAACATAATACTAAACCAATATGGTAATGACATATAGAAATCTGAGGTAAATGATAACACTAAAATATTTTTAGCCAACATTTGCTTGAACCTTTCTTTCTCTAATTTCTACACACTCCTGACTGAATTAGTTAGGGGAGCTAATAAAGAGTGCATAAGGTGGTGGTCATTGTAACTAGGCAAAGAGATATAACACTGGAATTGGACACTAATTGGAAATATTCACTTAAATCGTTTAAGACTGTTAACATGAAGCTTGTCCAGTTTAAAACTCTCCATAATTTATATTATTCACCCATGCATATGTTCAAAATAGGGATTCAGCCTACCTCTACATGTAATAAATAGTGAGGACAATGCTAATATGCTTTACATGTTTTGGAAATGCAGACATATACAGGCATTATGGAAGGAGGTAGCTCATTTTCTTAGAAATATAGATTGGCTTAAAGATAAACTAAATATAGAAACCCGTCTTATAGGTCACTTTAATGAGCAATTAGTCTGGTCTAAGGAACAAAGGTTCACAATACACCTTATTTCTGCATCTGTTAAAAATGCCATTCTTCACAAGTGTATCGAGGAAGAGACACCTTCCATAACAGAATGGAAAAATGAATGTCTAGAAATTCTTTGTTTAGAGAGATTAGCTCATCTAATGATAGGTCAGAATAAGACTTTCATTTCTAAATGGAATACTGTATATGGAACAGTTGCACAAACACAAGTATTTAATATATATATATATATATATATATATATATATAATCAAATAACCTTATATAATTGATACGCTTGTAAAACAATTAAACTTCATTGCTCCACTGCTACATAATAGGCCGGCTTTCATCCTTTATCAAAAGCTTTCTTTCCTATCTTCTTTCTTTTTCACTTTCTATGCCCTTTTTTCTTTTCACTGTTCATATTATCATTTGTTGCTCTGTTTAAATGAACAGGGGAAACAATGTCGATAGGCATAACATAGAGAAGAAGAGCACATACAGAAGTAAATAAGATTTTAAGAAAATATCTTGACTAAGGTAAGAAATCTAAGACTTTACTATTTATCTTCTACCTTATTTTAATTCAATTGTCAGATTGTATATATTATAGAGCAACAAATGTAAAGTAGGATGGTAATTCTTATTTAAAGCATATAATTTTACAACTGTGTAAAGTGAGGATTATAATGTGTTAAGATAAGACTTATTTGGTGTGTACAAAAGTAATATTCACAGTAATATGCATGGTGCATTGTTACTCTGACTTTAAATCAATAAACTTTAATGAGAAAAACAATAAAAGCATTAAACCTTTATAACTTTGAGAAGTTGATTCTTGTTAGACAGAAACACACTTTGGGGGTTACCCTGCAACTCTTGTTTAATTTACTTAGTCATCTTTAAATCATTTGAACCAACCTGAACTAGTGAGAATCAAATCAGTAGTTCACCCACCCTTCATCATTCATGTATCACTAGTGTCTCCCCCAGCTCCCCTACTGATTAGTTGATTTTATGCAGTGGGAGTGAGTGTATAAAGTAAACATTGTTAATCATACTGCAGTTAAGATACATCATTTATCTGCACCATTCTGAAATTTACCCTTAAAATGTTATTTAGTCTCACATCTCTTGCTGCATCCAATAAACTGACACTTCCCATGGCATATCAGCCAATCAAAGGCATTTGTAACACTAGACAGAAAAAAAAGTACTGCAGAACAAAGAAAAAAGACATCTCAGGACTTCAGATTAGAAATGAAGGTACCTTGGAGACACCCACTCGCAGTGCATAACTCGCACTTGCAATAGGGCATGCTCAGATAAATAATTTATTCAGACTCGTTATGTTAACCCCGTTGCCACATTACTCGTGGCGATGCTTCACTTTGCCACTTTTGAACAATGTTGTCTCTCATTCTTTGACTCTATGAGTGGAAGTTGTGTGTGTGTGTGTGTGTGTGTGTGTGTGTGTGTGTGTGTGTGTGAGATTGGGTGCCAAGAAAAAGATCTACATGCATAAAGTGGGTCCATATTAAGTGTATCTCTTATAGCGTATGGTAGATCATGAGTGAGGATGGAATTCCATCCCTAGAATAGGTTTCCTGCACTGCAGTAGCAATGTCATGATGTTATTGTGCTGCACTGAGGACATCACTACTACAGCACAACAACATGGAACGTCTTTGTGCGGTTGTGTTGTTCAAACCACCGCACTTGATGAAGCGCCCGCAGTGGTGACAGCTGGCCCAGAAAGTGAATAGTGCCTGAAAGAACCGCTACAGTAAGGCATTAGGGGACCATGGGGGACTTTTTTTATAGGTGCTGGACACAACTTGTATTAATGGTTGCTCATACACTATGGAAGATTGTGAATGAGCAACCATACACATGCAAGGCTGAGTTTCAATCTCAAGGTTTTTATGGTAATGAGGCCTCTCGAGCTGCTCTCTCAAGGTCTCTTGTTACCATGTAAACCTCTTGATTGAAACATAGCCTTGTTGTGTATGTTTGCCAATACACAATCCTCTATATTGTCAATAAACAATGTAAGAGATTAATGAACACTGTAATGCTCAATGCAAAGCATAAACATTTAACCTAATGCAAACAATGAATATAAATATAACACAATACAAACTACGAATTTACAATATAACGGTTTAAAATATACAGTTTTATACAATGAATGTAATTGACAAACTATGAATGTAGTTATGAAAATGCAACTATTGGGCCTATGCACAAACCTGTGGAGTCACTACATGCATGTATCTAGGGTGTGAAGCTACTCTGTGCCCTATGTGCCCCCCGCATGGGCTGCACCAAGGGGGAGTGCACAGGACCAGTGCACACTATCCTCCCCGGTCCACCAACTGCACCATGCTTGGGCAGGCTGGGGGCGTGCCAGGACTACACACCATGCACAAAAGCATGCAGTGCTGGACGCAGGTGTGTGGAGGGGCACAGGGTACACCAGGGAGGACCCTGCTTTAAGCCCTCTATGCACCCCATGAACACATTGGGAGTCACCTGACAACATGGCGTGTGGCCCACCCACCCTCCAGGGCCACTGTATATGTCTGCCTGGTGTCTCCCACGTGCCCCAGCACACATCGGTCCCCCACTCCCAGCACAACCCCCCATATAGGGGCACAGGTCATGGATTCTGCCCTTGGCCCCCCTCCTGAACAGCACTGCCTGCCCACCCCCCACTAACAGTGGGATACAGTGCCTCCCTCCACACCACCTACAGACATCCACCCACCCCATCCCTGTGCATCTCTCCAGTGCCATCAGAGGGCCAGTGGCACTGACCTCCTCATACCACCACTGCCACCGGCCAGTGGACCTCCACGAGGCATGCTGTCAACACGCGCCCTGCCGCATATGGGATCCACTGTGGGCCCCAGTCCAGGAATCCAATTGGATGACTGGCCGGATCTGCGACTCCAGCCACAGTCACCCTGTTGAGTCCTGCATGCCGGGGGGGTGGGGCCATGGACATGTGGCGGACAGTGATGAATACTGCTGGCACACACCTGTCAGTGAGTGCAGACCTCCTTGGGTGGGTTACATGCCTCTGGCACATACTACCCACCCCATTGTGAATAGGGTCCATTGAATGTACTATTAAAACTAGTGCAAAGTATGATGCACACACTAGCTATCATTTATTGCTTTCTGTCCTGTTTTTCCCATTTTCCAGTAGGTATATATTTTCTGTAGGTCAGTTTTTCCACCAGAAGATAAAAACAATTTTACTTCCAGCAGAGGTGTAGCCAGGAATTCTAAACTTGCACTCAAGAGCTGACGGAAAGGATGCCCCCCCCCCGTAAACACAAACCAAAAGATCTGCTGTCCCACTACACAAACATTGCCCCACCCCTATTTTAGTAGATATGTAAGCAATAATACCTGACAGGATTGGGTAATACTGGACCACCCAGGGGCATAATGAGGTCCAACGCCAGAGACAGAGGGCCTTATAGCCCATGGCTGTTTTGCTAAATTAGTGTGCTTATTTGATGCAGGGTACCGTGGCTACCCTCTGAATTTATCCTGTAACCTGTTTGCATTCACCTCTGTATCAACTGTTCTATGCTATGCCTTAGTTGATGTGGAGCTTTTGCAAAGGAGTCTCTGACTCAGAGGTTTGTAATTCCAATCTGTTCAATAAATAAATAAACAAACAAACAACATGTAGTAAGCCAAAGATCCTAATCGATTCACAACATTTTATCAAACACACCCACTATCGATCAGACAGAAATTGGCTGGCTTTTAGTTATGATATATAGGATACATTGTGATAAGCCTCTGTACCACATCAAGGTCACCAGCCTTACAGACATCCATTCACGCCAGCACTCATGCACTCTGTACATACTTGATCAGGTCATTCATACAGTCATGGCCTCTAAATTTAGCACCCACACATCCTACAAAGATCATTGACAGACACACTAAAGCTTCCAAGGAGGGGGAGAAACAGTTATTCCAGTGCAGCAGGCTCTGTTTGTGTTTCTTGCCCTGGCCCTAGTCTCATGTTGTCCCTGGATTTTCCATATTTTATTGTACTCAGCAAAGTACACTGAGTACGCCTGCCAACACCCATGTCCATCAGCATATCTAAGTGAACTTCTTCCAGTCAGTTTCTTGATTTTGTTTTAATGCTGTTCATAGGGCTGAAGCCTCTCTCACAGTCTGCACTAGATGCTTGAAATGTAGCACACACATCTTAAAGTTGAGCCACCATGCTATATTGCAGCTTTGTCCGGAACAAAATGTACCACGTCTTTAAAGGCACTAACTGATCCACCTCTGAGTTTTTTCCTGTTAAGTAATTAAAATTTGTAGTCATTGTACTGGCTGATAACAGCTGCCTGGTCCACTGATGCAAACATGTTCATGGTATTTCTTGCGCCATCTCTCACATACACCAGATTCAAAGCTGCAGTGCGAAATTACTTCAGAATCAAAGGCAGACCACTGAGAAAGTTCACCTACGGGAAATCATGTGTCCAGATGATCACATAATAGGCTAATGAATGTTCAAAATTGATGTCTGCGCTTACTTCCCTCATGCAGTTATCTGGAAGCAGTTGTACAGGCCGACTCCAGTAGGCAGTATCACACAGGCACTGCCCCGATCTTTGGGATTTTACCTCTGGCAATTTGTGCAGCTTCAACTGTTCTCAAGCCACTTTTTTGAAATAGTTTTGATAAGCCTGCCAGATCGCAAAGTACAGCATTTAATACTGCTATGGCAATCTGGTATTTAGGGTTGGACAGCTTATTAAAACAGCATTTTGGAACAGAATCATTGCTGTCATTGACATCTGCCTCAAAATATTGCACCAAGCCTCCATAGTTATGGATTTATGTCCTTAACTGCAAAGTGCCTTGAATGCCAACGAACCTTGTTAAGTGAGCAGAAAGCCACTGCATCACAATCTTGGACCTGAGCAATTTCCTTCTGCTTTGATTTTCTTACAGAGGACCTGAGAAATGCAGTATATGCTGTTTGCAGCGAAGTCTCAATGTCATTCATGCAGGATACCTGTTTCCAGGCATCATCAGTTCCCAAGTCTTCTATATGGGCAACACAGTGCTGTTCAACTAAATGGGAGGCACACAGCTGGAGTTGTGCTGCTACACCGCTATTTTCCCAACTATAACAGATGCTCCATCAGATGTAAACATCATCATTTTCATCAAGTTCAGTTGATAGGCCAGCCTGGTGGTGCTGAGGGTCGAGGCGCTGGACGCCACACCCCATGACATGACAGCGACCTGGGTTCAGGAACGAGCCTGGGCCACTGGGGGTCAGCAGGGGAGGGAAGGGATTGAGCATCCGAAGAGCAGTTCTCCCTCCCCTGGGGAGGGATGGGGGACTCGCACCACACTCTAGCAGCTCCTGGGGGAGCTCGGGGTACTGCAGTGACACACCACCACAACAGGGGGTAGGAGCATCAGTGGACATCAGCACATAGTGCCAAGACATCATAGAATGTCTGAGCTCTGGGGAACAACTTAAGGAAAAAAACTCAGAGTACTGAGGAGGCGATGAGGGCCTCAAGGACCAACCCTCAAATCCCCAACACCGGACTACCTCTTTGGCGATCCCCAGGCACCACCCACAAGGAGATGGACCCTCTAATTGCAGACATATGCCGCCAGGGTAGGCATGGTGGGCCCTCCCCTTGGGGGTGATCTGGGGGGGCTGGGAAATCTCTCTGTGGGAAGGGATCACTGGGAGGAGTCATGGTGGGGAGTAGCAGGGGCAGTGTTGAGTAGGCACCTCTGAGAGATGTCTCGGTACAACGGAGTACAAAAATAATAAAAAAAAAATAATAAAATTCAGTTGATAGTCTTTATAGTATTCCTTCACAAATGTGGTGATGGCCTGGGCGTTACATGCTGTTAATTTAACAAGTCCTCCAAATGCCCTTCTCTGATCTTTTGCCTTTTATTTTTCCATTTATTGAATTTTCTTTCTCCAAACTTCCGTAGATTGCAGAAGCAGGGAGCCCAGAAGTGAATTCTGCTGAGGACAGCAGCACCAAAAACTGGAGGGTAGTGGAGTTCCACAGCATGACGGCCTGAGAGAGATGATTGTTTTTATTTATCTCACAGGTACCAGAGGCTATCGCAGAATCCCATTCAGATCGCAAGGTGTCAGAGCAGGAGCCAATAGGGAGCAAGGAGAAATGGAGCCAAGTAAGACAAAAGAGTTGGGGGTATTTAAAAATGCACTTTGGTTTGCTACTATAACTTTCTCCACTGGGATGGGGAAGGGAACATAGTCGGGGACATTAGTTTTGTTTTGCTTTTAGAGTTTGGTTTAATCAGGATCGTTTAAACTAAGCTGAGGACTTGCTGTTGTGCTTTACAGCTTGTCGTCTGTTTTTCTTTGGTTATTTAGGTGCAGGGAGTTGGGTAGCAGTACCTGAAAAGGACATTTTAGGGCTGCACAGGCTACCCTTCTCTGATCTTTTATTTCTCTTTCATTTTTCCATTTATTTAATTTTCTTTCTCCAGACCTCTGTAGATTGCAGGAGCAGGAAACCCAGAAGTGAATTCCGCCTAGGACAGCAGCACCAAAAAGCAGAGGGTAGCAGAGTCCCAGAGCATGGTGGCCTGAGTGAGCTGATTGTTTCTAGTTGTCTCACAGGTACCAGAGGCTGTACAGTACATGCCCACTGGTGCTCAGTCAGTGGTCAGCCATTGTGGTGTGAGGAGGGCTGTGCTGGTCACTTGCTGGGGGTCAGGTTGGTGGAAGCATGGTGGGGGACATTGTTTGACAGGATGGGGTGGTGGGGGATCCACTAGACCACCAGGGTAGAAGCAGTGTCAGTGGCTCAGCAGGTAGAACACTTGCCTCTCAGGCCGGGAGATCAGAAGGCTGTGGGTTTTATCCCACACCAGGCACTTGGGTTAATATCCCAATACTGACACTGTAGTGCAGTATGGGGGGGGGGGTGCTGCACTCCTGAGCTGCCGTCTTTCGGATAAGATGTTAAACTGAGGTCCATCTGTCTGTTCTGGTGGTGGATGTTAAAGATCCCATAGCACTTCTTGAAAAGAGTAGGGGAATTTTTATTGTAATAACATCAGATAATACATGGGTCACATTGTACATTTTTTTTTTATAGATTCTTTTTACCCCTCCTCAGCAGATCCCCCTCTTGTTGGCCAACCCTACTGGACTCCGGGGTCTTTTGGGGACTTCAAACACTAAATGTGCCCTGATAGAACCCCTGGAGCTGGCCCTGAGGTGTCATCCTGGAGGCCCCCGTAGTTTCCTCTGTTATCCTCCTTCCTAACCCTGGAGCCCGGGAAGTGGTGTCTGTGTGTGGGTGGAGGCCCACATGAGCACCACAGCTCCCTCCCCTGGCCTTTTGCCCAAGCTCCCTAGTATGGCACTGCCACCCAGCCTCCATTGCGCGGCAGCCAAGCACCGAGAGACCCATCTCTCCCTCCCAAGGTGGAATACTTGCCATCCAGCAGCTACTCACAGTCCTCTCCCTCCCCTCCCTGCTGAACCCTGATGACATGAGCTCATTCCCGAACCCGGGTCGCTGGCATGGTGCAAGGTGTGGCGTCCAGCGCCTCAACCCTCAGCGCCACTGGGCCGGCCCTCATTGTGCATTTCTTAATACACCATTACAAGTGATAGTCTTTACAAACCCTTGTCAGTTAAAGCTGCTGACAGGTAAAATTCAGGAATACTTTATACTAATCCTTGTAAAAAAAAAAAAAAGATTTTCTTATAGCTCAATTTCTTCATCATTTATATTTGATAAACATGCAAAATCCTTTCCACCATTTAAGTACCTTTTGAAACGTGTGTGCCGTTACATCTTTAAGATATACTTTCACCATGGTTTGTTGAATTAACTACATTACAGTTCCATAAGGCCTTTTCTTTTGATATAGTACCCATTAGCTTCTGGCTTGCCATAAAAAAAATTTCAAGCAACATAAAAATTTTTTTAGAGTGTTGTGGTGGTACAGCGACCCCACTTGGGAGTATTGTCCCAGAATACGTATATCATATGTTAACCTTTTCAGACACCCCATATTCCATTTAGTCTCTAAAAACACTCATAAAGGCTGGGCACAAGAGCAGAGAAATAGATAATGCTCTATTGTTTCTTCCTGGTTTATACACTCTGGGTAAGGACAGTTTCTTTCCTCCTTAGCTTTGTATTTGGCATCCCCCCCTTATGTTTAGTCTGCCATAGACTGATAGCCATCGGTGTTCCCACATATAAGGGGGGATTCTCATACTTGTTAGTAGGGCAAAAAACAACTTGTTTTTGTTGGGGGTTTAAAGCAAGGTTCCTGAGGGAATATTGCAATCATAACAGTCTGGTAAAGTTTCTGCCTAGTGCTTTGTATAATTTGTCGCTTTATTATCCCCATTTATTAATTTTTGAAGCTGCTGGATTAAAATATTCAGGGATATAAAGATATTTTGTTATTTTAGGAGGGACGGTATTCCATGCCTGAATGTATCTAACTAAATTCAGCATAACCCATTTATTGTGAGGTGTATCTGAAGGTACCAACCCACATCTTATTGTATGAGAAATGAACAAAGTGTGGAAAAATACTCCAGGATTTATCATTCCCAATCCCCCTTTCTATTTTGACAGACAGGTATAGCACATTTTTATGGGGTTCAGCCTATTCCTCCACAGCATTTGAAAGAAAAGGCTATGCAGTTTTGTTTCTAACTGAACAGGTAGGGGGATAAATTGTGGCTACATATAATATGGAGGGAATAATGAATTGTTTTCTTATGTGTATTCTTTTGATTTTTGACATTTTCCAGTGTCGCCATTTGTTTACTTTAAGTTCTACTTTTTGCAGTGTGATCTCCCAGTTCAGTAAAAGGTATGTTCCGGGTTCCAAAAGTGATGCCCAGCATTTTCAAAGGTTCTGAGGAAATCTTGATTCCTCCTATCAAAGTGGAGTTGGGGAGGCCTGAGCCCACAAAAAGGCCTTTGCATTTGTTTGTATTTATCTTAGAATTTGAAAGACGAGAATATACTGACATTTCATGAAAGAAGGACGGTAACTGGGTGTGGTCAGAAAGAAAGAGACAGATGTCATCTGTGTAAGCTTGAACCTGTAACCTTTCCCCTATTTCTGTCCCTGCTATCCCTGCCCATTTGGGAGGTTCTGTTAATTTCCTGAGAAATGGGTTTAGTGTGAATATATAAGGAAGGGGGCTTAGTGGACAGCCTTGTCTGACCCCTGTGGATGTCTGGAAATCCTCTGTGATTTGCCATCTAATAACTGGGTGGACTATTATAGAAGTGTATAATAACTTCAAATGTTATAATTGTTACCTGGGGTATACCATAGGCTTCAAGCGTTCAAAATAAAAAGGAGTGATAGACTCTATCGAAAGCCTTTTCTTGGTCAACTGATATGATACAGCCTGACTTACCAGAAAGAGAGAGTTGATTTATCATATCTCTAATTATCATGTGCGCATGTTGTATTTTCCTAGAAGGAAGCCCACAATATTGCTGCGGGGAGATTACAAGATTAGCATATCATTTTAATCTATTGTTTAGGATATAGGCTAAAATTTTATTATCTGCGTTTAAAATCGTGATTGGTCTCCAATTTTGGAAATGGGCTTTGTCTCCAGACTTTTATAAGAAAATAAGCAAACCCTATAAAAATGAAGGATGCATGATATTTGATGTGAAAAAATATCTAAAAACTGTTTCTAAACATATCGATAATTCTTGTGCAAAAGATTTATAAAATTCATAGGGAAGCCCATCAAGCCCTTGGGAAGTAAAGAGGCAGTATAGCACAGTGGTTTAAGGCTCTGAGTTGCAAACCTGGAGACCCGGGTTTGAATCCCACAGCCCCCATTTGCATACTGTGTGACCCTGAGCAAGTCACTTAACTTCCTTGTGCTCCAAGGTCACACCTGTAAACAAGCTTTCAGCTTAGTGTGTCTCTCCTGGTAAAAAAAAATTAAAATAAGTCCCTTTTTTGGGGATTTAATTGCCACTTCTATCTCCTCCCTCCCTATGTGTTCTTGTATTTCTAGGGCTTCCTCTGAAAGGTTTGGAATATTTATGTCCTGTAAGAATGTTTCAGAAGCTTCTTCTGAAGGGGGTACCTTAGAGGCATAAGATTCTATGATGCTTTTTATTATTTTATAGATTCCCTCTGTTGTATAGGCTATATTCTCATGCTGGTTTATTAAGATATCCATTTCTGTGGTGTCTTTTATTGTTTTGCATGCATTGAAGGGGTCTCCAGTGGGGGTTTTCTGTGTCCCATTTTGTAACATAGCCTTCAGTGTGTATGCTCTGTCATATTGATACAGCTTCATCTCGTCCTTCAGAATAGTGATTTGTTTGGAATAATCATACCTGGTACAGTTAGACAAAGAAAACAGGTTTTGTAACTGTTGCCTCAAAAACAGGTATTTTAAAACATTCAGTTTTCCTTTATTTTCCCAAAATTCTGAAACCAGGATTTAAAATCAGTTTTCAAATCTTTCCACCGTTCATCTAAGTCAGTGAAAAGAAAACTAACAGAGCTTCTGGCCCTTATCAATTCTAATATTCCTGTTCTAACTTGGGGGTCTGTTAAAATGGATGTATTCAATTTCCATCTGTTAGTCCTTTTAGGATCCACTGGGTTGTCACTGAATTGGGTTGTTAGTGCTAGGTGGTCAAAGAATTCTACTGGGATTGTGTGGAAGGATACATTTGGCAGATTTTTTGAAATAAACATGTGATCTATAGTTGTGGTGAATTTACTCCATTTAAAGGTGAACTGTGGGCCCCTTGTGTGGATCTTATTGCAGTTTATCAAATCCGCTGGCTCTACCAGTTTTAATAAGGCATTGAAGTCACAATAATTTTTTTAGTGCTGTCAAGATTTCTCCCTTTTTCCTATATGTCACAATTAAAATCCCAGCATAATTTTTTTTTATTTGAGGTGACTAGAAAAGGTTGCAAGAAATTCAGTAAAGTTACCCTTTCAGCTTTGGTTTGTGGGCCATAGACATTTATGAGGCTGCAGTCCATTTCTTTTTATGTACCATCTAATATTAGGACTTTTCCTGGAATAAGGTCTATTAGTTTATTGACTGTAAATGTGAAAGAGTTAAATAACATACCCACCCTGTCTGCACTATCCTGTCCAAAGGACCAGTATGAAGGGCCCCACAATCATTCCTCTTTAAAGAATCTAGCTTGATCACTGGAAAAATTCCAGGTCTCTTGGATGAAACATATATCAAATTTGGTATCATCTATATAGTTAAACACAACCTGGTATTTCACAAAATTCATGATACTATGGACGTTGATGGATCCTACCCCTAAAAATGCCAAAGTTTAAGCTGTTTTTTTTTTCTTTTCTTTCTCCCCTTATATCCTACAAGTTACTGGTTCTGAGTAACATGATCTGCAATGAGAGCCTGAGGTTCCAATTTCCCTTATTCTGTATCGGAATCTGCCAAGTTTGTGGCCAGAGCTGCATAACAGTTTGCAGATTCAAAATCTACTGAAGGGGGAGGAGATTTAGGTTTAACATTTCTGGATGACCTTCTTCTAGGAAGAGGGCATGGGATGGGAGGAGGGAGAATCCCTGATTCTCTGTGTTCTGGGTCTTTATAGCACACAGGGACTAGGGTTCCTGGATCAGAGGGATAAACTCCTGTTTTGGGGGAGGGGGCCCTGAATCACTACTACAGATGCTGGATCAATGATTTCTGTTGCGGGGGGTGGGGGTCAGTGGAGGGTGCGGGTCTTGCCCTGAGGCAAAGTCTTGTGCTTGTTGTACTAGCAATTCAGGGCACATACATGTGGCCTTATTTTTTGTGGCCCAGGGACATTCTGTAAAGACATGCCCTATCTCTTCACATAGGTCGCACTTAGCGTGAGAAGTTCATTGCGGAGAGATGTGGCCAATTTTGCCACAGTTATCACATGAGCTGGATAAATGGATCCTGGAGCCACATTTGTAGCAGGCCCTGGGCTGGACGGCATGGAAACAAACCCCCAGTCCTTGCCAAGCATAAAGGAATTAGGTATGTGATTCATTCCAGAATCAGTGTGCCACAGTTTAACTTTATATTTGCAGCCCCTGTCCAGAACATCTCTATATCCATGATAGCCTCTGGATCACTTAATACATCACACTTCTGTGACAGCCAGTAAGTAATGTCCTCCACATGGACCCCCTCATTCCGAAACATTACGGTTACATATTTAACCAATGGTTTAGTTAAAGGGATAAGTAGAAAGAGGATCCATGTGGGGGAGACCGTGACCTGGTTGTACCGCTCCCAGAAAGATCAAGAGCATATGCAGTACAGAAGCATAAACCTCCCTTGGGGAGAAATGAAGAGAGTCTTTTAATAAGCATTTCCCCACATAATGTCTATCTGGTCTCTCATCTAGACCCCCTATATATTGTATTCGAATGGCCTTCTGTCTGGGGGCAGCTTCCTTCTTTATTTTTGAGAAGAATTCAGATAACAAAGGCCTCTGTGGCTGCATTTGTTCCCATGGATGTTCACCTAGGTCAGGAGGAGGGCCCTCATGGGCCTTTGGTGAGACAGGCCTGTCTGTGGGTGTTTTTGGGTCTATGCCCTCAGTCAGTAGACTAACTTTTGTTTTGGTACTGGGCATCTCTTGGTTAGGTTTTGAAGTTAAACCTGATTTTTGCAGGTTTGTGTCCAGCTGAGATAATAGTTCATGTGAAGGTATAGTTGGGCACCATTCTGGAACTGATTGTGTGAAATTCAATTAGGGTCCCTGTCAGGGTCAGGTAACCAGGTTCCACTGGGTGTTTGCTTCCATCCAGCTTCACATAGGGCTTTTTGTGGTGGCCATGGGTCACAAGGAGAAACTAGCACTGTGTTAAGAGAAAATGTCTCCTGAATTGCTGCTGTGGTTGACCTTTCAGTAGTGTCGGCAGATGGAGGGGTGATTTCATTACTGGGATGACCTGAGGTACATTTTCTAATTGGATATGTCATTTAGCCAATGTTAAGGCAGTGCATTTGTCTTTTATATCATCCCATATCAAGTTTATTAGTTGTCCCTTTTACAGTGAATGAGAATATAGTAGCACCTTCCTATGCAACATTTTGTTGATAAATAATTTGTTCTCTTTCAGAAGGAGATTTTGGTGTTTAAGTCTGTGGCAAAGGGATTTGTTTAAAAACAAACCCAGTTGCTCTAGATGGAGTCCCTCTTTTTGGCACAGAAACATTGAAGCCTGTGGAACCTCTGGAGCTTCTGTGTCCCTTTTGTTGTTTAGCTGCTTCGTTAACATTATTATCTTGATTCGCTACTGCTACACGCCTCACCCCATCATTAGGAAACCTTTCCTCATTCCCTGCTGGCTTTTGGCACATGCTAGAAGTCACACTTGGGTTTGAACTGCCAGCCAAAATCACAGTGTTATCTAGAGCTGTTGCAGTTTGTGAAGGGAGAAGAAGGTTTGGTGACTCACCTGGCCCCTCCTGGGCCTTTGCTGCTGCTGCGTCATCCCTGAAACTGACAGGCTATTCGGGCATATTAACAGTAGATTTATCGGCTTGCAGCAAAGCAAGCTGAGCTCTGAGTCATTCTTGTTCCTGAAGGTGCCTGCCTTTTTCCTGTTGGATTTGGAGTAATAAGGCAAGCTCTGTGTCTGTTTTAGCTATTTCCAAGTCAGTAGACATTTTATCGTGGGTCATATTTGGGTGACTGAGATCCTCTGTAGAGACAAAAATTTCCAGGATTTCACCAGCATCTTCTTCATTTTCCATCAAGATTTCCACAACTCCATGTGCCTCTGGAGGTACAAAGATAGGGGAGGAGGCCTGCTCCCCCACCTCGGAGATGTCCATCTCCTCCTACGTCTTACACCAAGTGGCCATTCTCATGGCTAGCAGTTCCCCCAACTGGAAAGTAGGGGAATTTCCCCAGTGCCCCGGCCAGTTTCCCCGCTTTGTCTCAAAATACCCCAACAGCTTAATCTGGTTCACGGTCAGTTGACATTCATCTGTATCCCCCTCAGATCGTGCCTGAAAATAGGCAGAATTTGTCTAGTGCACTTACCTGATCAACAAAAATGAAATAAATAAATAATGTCTGACATCTATCACAGGATGGGGTTTGGGAGCAGGAGGCGATGGCTTCCAGAGGAGTTATTTTTCTACTATGGGACAGCGATAGGAGAACTGGAGGGGGACGCTGGACAGGGCATAGGATCTTGCTTTCTACTAGATGACTGACAAACAGAACATTAGGGGAGGGACACTAGACTATCAGAGTTATATGATTTTCATGTACAGGATTGTGATCGGAGATGGGAAGGGGGAAGGGACACTACACTATGGAAAATATGGAAAATATATAGTCTAACATGTTGGGTGAGTGATCAGAGACTGGGGAGGAGTAGGGACACTAAACTATGGAAAATATATATTCAAACATGTCGAGTGAGTGATTGCAGTAGAGGAGGGCACCATTAGGCAACCAAGGAATGTAGCAGAAGATGGGTGCGGAGATGGCCAAGGAAGTGACAGAGTGAGAGTATTTTTTTCTGTCTCAGTAACATGACCTGGGTTAAGTCCCTGCTGCCCCTAAAGGCCTGCTATCACTAGTGCATGCACTTGCGATGTCCAGGCTTGACCACTATAATGTTCTGTTCCTCAGGGTAAATGGAAATATCCTTCAGTGCCTGACGCTAGTGCAGAATGCAATGGCAAGTTGCTGAAAGACCTTACTCAGTCATGCCATGTAACCCCAGTCCTGCATGTGCTGCACTGACTGCCAGCGAATTGGTGTATTACCTTCAAGGTTGGCTTGTTGATCCATAAGGCCACAAATGGATGGGCCCTGGCTACCTGACAGAACTCCTGACTCATCATTATCCTTCACGCCCCCTCCGCTCCACTGAGGTGGACCTCCTGGCAGTTCCCATGACTAGCCTTAAATCTTTGAGGGACTGGGCATTCGAGGTAGCTGGTCAAGACCTGTGGAACTCATTACCTAAATCTTTGAGAGAGCCCCCCTTTGGTGGAGTCCATTAAGAGGGGACTAGAGACCTTTTTATTTATTGAGGCCTTTGGACATGTTTAGGGGCCTCTGTGTTTACATCTGCTGATGCTGTCTGTTTTTACTGATACTCATTGCGGTTTTAAATATTGAATTGATTACCATATTTATTATATTTCATTTATTTATGTAAAGTTTATATCTCTGTGTAAGGCATTGTGAGCCCTGGGAGAGGGTGTGATATAGAAAATAAACTACTGCTTCTATTAACGCTAATCAGTCACCTGTACTTTGTTTTTCTGACCCTGAACTAGATTGATCTAAAAAGTGTGAGACTCACATGTCCCTTTTAAAAAGTCCAGGTTTAGAGGGGCATATTTCTGTTGGGGTACCTCTGATGTGACTGACTTGCTCCTATCCAGAGATACAGATTGGTAAAGACATAAACTGACAATGCCACTGCTGACAGGCTGAACATTACTAAGCTAAGTAACCTCTGCACCAGTTACATCATAAAAGCCAGAGCTGCCTAGTTCCAGAAGGAAATCCTTCACTCTGCTGCTGAACCCAAACATTTTCAGAAAGTGGCTCATTACCGTCTAACCCCTGCTAGCTAGCTGCCTGCTATGCTTTCCTAAAATTCTAACTCTAATCAAATGCAAATGCATTAAATCAGAACTTCATTTGGTGGCCCTAAATTCCTGCCTACACGTGTACAGGCAAACTCCTGTAAAACACAGCTTCCCTTTTCTTCAAATGCCATTAATGACTTATTTGTATTTTCTCCTAATAATAAAATAGATGTTCTAAATAAGGTTGCTGCAGTTGACCCCACTGATATTATTTGGCTAGATGAACTATCACCTAAGTTCCTGTCACTTGATGCTCCTGCTAGTACTTACGGTTGATGTATATTTCTAACTGTTTATTGGTTACTGGTACATTTCCTGTTGTTTAGAAGAGTGCTCAAATCCTTCCCCTTCATAAGAGTGGTGCTGATGATAATCTTAACCTTAACAACTACAGTATCATCCTATCTCCTTTCCGCCCATACTCTTCAAAATACTAGACAAATTATTCAGTGCATAGCTTACTATTCTCTGTAACAAATCTGACCTTTTCTCTCCTTTTCAGTCTTGTTTCCATGCCAGCCACACCCCTACTACTTCCCTCCTCAGACTTACTAACATCATTTCCAGTAATATGGACTTTAAAAGGGGCTCTGGGGATATCTTTATGGATTTAGCTGAGGCTTTCAGCATGGTGAATTATGCCATTTTAATCAATAAACTGGCAGCTTCTGGTGTTGCTGGCATACCTCTTCTCTGGTTTAGATCTCATCTATCTAGCTGGCTATCTGCAGACTGTGAAAGTTGGTCAGTCCCTATGGTACTCACTCCATATTAACCTGGGGTGCCTCACAGTTTGCTGCTGAGACTTAGTCTTTGTAAATGACCTTCCCAGCTGTTTTTTCTTTCATATATTTTATTTTATAACATTCATGAATCATCAACATAAGATACATATACATTACAGTAACATTCATACCCACATTTCTCCATATAAAATAAAAATGAATAGTGTATAAACAGAACAATATTGGGCATGACTTAAATAGTTGATATCTTTTTTCATCACATAGAATAAACTGGAAGATTAACACCAACCGATTTCATCTTTTTGATCTTATTAATGAAGGGAATAAACTCATTAATTTTCTCCAAGGTGTACCGATAATGTCATCTAAATGTTTAACAAAGTGCCATAATTTCTTATCAGAAAAAATGACCACAGGGTCTGCCACCATTTATTCTCTGATTTCCAGTACTCCAAGATAATTTGTTTAGTGGCCATAGTAGTCAGGTAGTATATTTTTTCTTGATTCCTAAAAATAATCAAAATGAAATATTAAACAAAAGTGTAGTGGGCAAAGGTTCCATGTCATAATGACAATCACAGAATAGCAATCACCATTACGGTGAGTGTATGTCGACGAAAATGAATTTTGGCAATGCACACTTGCAGTGTGGACAAAAACAGCACCCAAGACCTACGTGTCTTATTCTTCATGTGGGCGACTGCACCCCCCACAACCTCCTACTTATGGATTCTCAGCTCCAGGGAGGTGCATGTCAGGAGGGTGTGTGTGAAAAACTTAAAAAATTTTAAAGCTGCCTGCCAACAAAATAAAAAAAACACACACCACAACAAACCAGAACCCTGTGCCCTCTGCCTCCCAGCAGATCACTCTCCCCACCACACTAGCAGACCAGCTCAGCAGCTTCCCACCATACCCCCTCCCACATACCATCCATCCGCTGCCTCTCCCCCCCCAACGCATGCACATGCGTATACCCATGTACTTCCTATTGTGGTATTTTGCCCACCCCAGTTGCCCCCTGCTATGTAACCATGAACACTGGTGCTGTAATTGAGTCGCTGTTTTTGTAGGCACCCAATTTTGGTTGCCTTGTTCACTGGATACCATGGGGGGGTTAGAAGGAAATAAATAAACAACTGTTCTGTTCGTTAATGTGTTTCTATCCCTGTGCACAAAGAAAAATATATGAGGATTAGTAGTATTAAGAAAAAAATATTAATTTTTAGTTTCTGGATAAGTGGACAGATACAGATGGCTGTTTTTTTTAGTTAAAAGTAAAATTACAGAAGAAAGTAACACAGTTGTGTCAGTTTATACCCCATTCTCTTGCAAAAATAATTGAGTGTCTTTCTTTCATTCAGGGAGAAAGATTAATATTGCTTAGAAACCATAATGTGTTGCTGGACCCTTGGCTAGATAAAACATCATTGGTATTAAAGAGTAATAAAAGAGGCCGGCCCAGTGGCATTGAGGGTTGAGGCACTGGGCACCACACCAGTGACCCGGGTTTTGGAATAGGCCTGGGCTGTCAGGGATCAGCAGGGAGGGTGAGGATTGAGCATCTGGAGGACAGGTCTTCACTCCCGGGAAGGGGGGTTACAGGCTCGCTGCTTGACTGGCCTCTGATGGAGGCCTGGGGCACAGCAAGTACTCTGCCATACTAAACAGGGAAAAAATGTGTGGCAGACATCATTGGTTATGCCTTGACATTGAGGGGTGCACGCCATGCACAGAATAGTGGAATAACTGCTCTCTAGGCTCCAGAAAGACAAAGCACCTCAGCGCAGACCCAATAAGCCCACTTGTCTGTCCTGGACCAGTGCTCCGACAGGTGAAAGTTGCTCAGGGGTGTAGGGCCCCCAACTCTGTCCCCGCCTGGGGGGCAATCCAAGGCTACATGGAGGAGGGATTACTGCAGGCTCCAGGTAGGGTGAGGCAAGGCAGATGCAATTGGTGACTCCCGAGGTGGCGGAGCTTAGGGGCAGGGAGGAGTATAAAGACAGAGTTAAAAAAAAGAGTAATAAAAGAATTTCCCATATTTAAAACATTTTCTAAATGATCATGATTTGGTGGATTAATAATCCTTTTTAAAAAGAATATACATATCATGACAAAAAGAACAAATATATTTTCTAGATTAGTATTATGTATTTAACTCTAAAGACCTTGTTTATTACTGTTCCAATGCATCCTGCACCTGATAGCAGGTCCTCAGTCATTAATCAAAATGATTTCATTACGTTACAAAACTGGTTTTCTGCTAACCATCTTGTAATAGATCTAAAGAAAGCTTATACCCTGCTATGTTGATAACACTGGATGAGTAACTATACCATCTATGCATTCTGTCATGCAGCAAATATGAAGGCCTTTTACATGACCAGGAATTGAACTATGTAGCACATATTAACTCAATTGTTACTACGTGCTTTGCTAATTTAGGTGCTATACACAAGCTGTAGGAAAGTCTTCCCCTATATGCAAGAAAACATGTTGTTGCACAAATGATCCTTCCATCTTTGGACTATGGTGACAGTGTGTATGCAACTGTTTCCAAGGTGACCCTCTCCAAACTTGAAAAAACACCTATCGTGTTAAATGGCGGTGTGTGTGGATATCTGCTTGCTGTCAGTGCTGCTCTTATCTATGAATTTCAGCTTGTGAGTAATAATAAAAATGTTTTGCACTGAACAAAGATGCAGAGTGCCTTGTGAGAGTTTTCATGTATGCCCAGCTCTTTATTTACTTATAGTGCTGATTTTTGCTGGTGGCACCATGGGTTTAGTATTAGGAGAGGTCTTTGTTCTTCATCACCATTAACTTACTTAGTTTTACAGCAATCAAGCTAGCAGTGATATAGTGATAATTTAATGATGGGGAGATCGTACAAGGAAATAACAGCACTGTGGGCAGCAGATAAGGACTGTGGCTAAAGGCGGAGGGCTTTTATTTCTGCCTGCAGTGCCATTATTCTGAAGTACAACCTCCCCAACATCACATTATCACTGTTACATCAAGTGAAAGCCTTGTTAAATATCAAGAAAGAGGAAGTTTGTCATTAATAAACTATTTATTTAAATTTTAACTGAGCAGCTCATTTTTTAATGAAAAAGGAGTTTGCCACGTTTACTTGCTTTGAACTTAGCTACTGTCCAACACTCATGGAGTAAACATTAGGTCAGATGTTCGGTAGCTTACCTAGTGTGATTTTATCAGTCCATTTGCATAGCTAATGTGCCTTTGTAGCCTGATAAGGGCACTAACTGAGCGTGTTTATACTCGCTGTAATATCTATTGTGCCCCACTACAGATCTCTTCAAAGTCTCCTCTAGATGTTGCAAGTCCCTTAGTGCCTCCATAGTAAACACTGAGATTAAATATTCATTTAGCCTTTTCATAGCCATGTTGCCACAGTGACACATTTCAGGCTGTAAAATGGAAACTGGGAAGCAAACAAGCTTCAAGAGAAGGTTTCTGCAACATTTCTGAAAACAGAACCAATGAAGTGTATTCTGTACCTGTTTCTGTAATTTGGAACTGTTCTTGTGGTATCAGCTTATCTTTGGTTTAGATTCTTGGGGCTCCATTTGTTGATTGATTGATTGATTTCAAAGGTTTTACCAGGAAATACATACTAAGCTGGTAACAATTCATTTCCAGATGCATCCTGGGGGAGGGGGAAGTGGAGGAAAGAACAGAATACAAAATACAGAGTAAAATGCATGAAATGGAAATACAGTAGGTATGTAAAAACAAGGGAATAATGCTTAAGAATAAAACTTGCCAAATAATAATAGAGTAAATTGTAAAACTGATGAAAGAGCAAATAAATATTAGTCAAAATAAGGAGCAGAGGGAATTAAAGGGGAACTGTCATCAACAGGGTTTCTTAATGACTGAAAGCCATAAAACACTAATTTGAGTGAGCCATTGTGTTTATGTGTTAGTGTTTGCAGTCCAGAGTTATTCATATGTAAATCAGCCTGTAATTAAGGGCTGGGGAAAGCCATATGTTTCAGGCTCCTGACAGGAAATGATGTCGCCAAGGAACTTGGTCCTCCATTTACTGTAGGTTAAATAGGAAATTCTCTGTTTTATTAAGTGTGTTTTAAGGTGTTATTATAACATGTAACCCCCCACAGCCCCCCTTATTTAACTAGAAGGCCACACCTCTTACCACCATGGCAAGTCTAGGGGAGAAACAGAGAGGGGTCGGGGTTCCATACGAATTTTTGTACCAGACAGACTGCTGATACACAAAACTAGAAAAAATGGTGTCTGATTTCCCACCATATACAAGATGGGACCAATGCAGAACACAACCAGGTGTGGCTCTAAATACCTGTCACACACCTGGTGGGACCAATGCATTGACAACAACCCAGGTGCAAGGAGAAAACATTTGCTCAGGGGTACTCTAGGTTTGCACTTCTGGACAGGGGTACCCAAAGTAAATCCACATGGGGAGCAATAACCAGAATGTCCATACCAGGCCGGGATTCTAGAGTGTGACTTTATTCCATAACACACGAAGGAACAGCACAAAGCAGAGATGGACCCCCAAGGGTTACACACAGGGTACTTGCAGACATTTAGGATACAGAACTTCAAGAATTCCCATATATCACAGGACAGTTATTGCAATGTGGACTAGCCACCAGTAGAACACACTTTCCCTATGACTAGGCACATCCAGCCAGTACTTTGACACTTCCCATAGACTAGGCACATCCGGCCAGTACTAGGACACTTCCCATATTACATGGAATAGATTATGTGGTACTCGGACCATACAGAGCACAAGAGGCTCAACACTGTATGACTCACATACTAGGGGTAAAACTGCAGAAAATCCACTCACTGGAGAAAAACTGTTTCTTCAGACATTGGTCACATGCACCGATAGAAAACACAGGTGCCCTTCAGAATCCATAGAGGTAAACTGGTCACTCCAGATGGGGGGGTCTCTCACCTTTTGTTTCCTAGTTCATACCCAGCCATTCATCTGGTAAATACACCTCACACACTGTAAAAACTGTAGATGTTGTCTTGAAATGTATATCACACTTAACATACTACAAAACACCTTATGGGTGTCAGAAGTAAAAGTTCTGTCACATGGATGGTCACATACTGGACTCCACAGTAGGCAGACAACTTTTAAGAAAGTCTAAGGTGACAGAGTCGCTTTGTTAGAGAATCCACCTTTAAATTACTGCAGGTACTCCTGGGCAAAACTCCAAAACAAACAAGGTACTCACAGAAAGTTGTCATAAAAAAGGCAGCTTCCAAAGTCCTAGGAGGATCAGGAAATTGTCCCTGAAATCCTGGAGTCCTGCTACATCCCTCCTGGGATGAAGCACAGGGAAATCCACTGGCACAGGTTTCCACCACTTCCACAGGCTTGCACAGTTGTCATCCACTAGGGTGAGGACTAAAATTGCTAAAGAAACTGGTAGCTCTATACCCAGAGCTGCTTGAGGAGCTGCAACTGCACTCTGCAGCCTCCTCCTCCACGAACTCCACTACAGGACTGCTACTTTAGACTGACTCTAACATTCTAACTCCCTCACTCTCAGCTACTGGAATGTGAGTTATGCAACTGTGAGAGTTCCAATGACATCACCTCCCCAGCTCTTAGCTGTGACTGACAGCAAGAGAGGTAGACAGATTGAAATCCATTTAACTGGCATTTCACTAGCTGCGTTCCCTGCCTACCACTAATTCTAACTGGGATTCTAGTAACCCCTGGGAACAAGGGGGTTACAGGCACTTTCTACATTTATAATAATTGTTTTGTATGTGCTTTGAAACTATTGAGTTATCACCTTTACATTTCAAACTGTTAGTAAAAATAATCCATCTTTAGGATTGCTTTAACTTCTAGGCTATAATGCCAGCTGATCTTTAAAAACTACACAACTCACGGCTGGCTCTGTGGTGTCAACAGTTACTGGGGCTCCATATCAGGATTTCTAAACCCTGGCTGCATTCATGTCAGTAAAGATTTCTGGGGCTGCCACAGCACCGACTTCTGTCTTATTCCATTCCCTCTCTTACAGCCTTTTCTCTTAAAATTTCAGGTGTGAACTCAAGTCTACAAGATGCAAATGTGGCTAGTTACCTACTGGCCTGGCATCATGGGCCAGCCTTGAAATGTGTAGTTTTTGACTAACAGCTGGCAACACAGCCTAGAGGTTTAAGCAAAGAACTGTGAACAAGCTTCTTTCATCCAGCAGAATGGGTTTTGATTCCAACATGCTTTTCTTGTATATTGTGTGACCAGAGCAAGTCACTTAACCACCCTGTGGTCCCAAAACACACCCACAAACAAGCTGCCATTGTGTGCCTTTCCTGGACAAAGACAATCAAAACTATATGAGCATGGGGCGTGGCCAAGCCGGCATCCAGGATGGCAGCTTGAATTTGGTGCTCTGTGCAGTATCCATCCAGAATGTATGTCATCCTGCTCCCTGGGACCATCCCTAGCCAGAAATTTTGTGTAGGAGTGATAGAGGAAAGATTTTATTGCAAAATGTAGAAGAAACAAGTGCAACTTAATTTTAAAAATTCAGCAAATGGGCAGAGATCTGCTGGGGCCGAGGCCCTGCCTCCACGACCTACCCCCAGAGTCGCTACAGAAGACTGCAGGCTTACTCCTGTATCAGAGGAGTACATGGTGAGCTCTCCATACCTAGCTCTCGAAAAATTGTTCAACTATCTAAAATCCAATCTTACCTCTAAAATGAATGCTGGGTTTAAAAATATGTCAGTGCAGCTTGCACATCTACAAACCAATGTTAATACATTGAGCGAGGCGGTGGAGCAGCACACATCCCAACTAATAGAGCTTGAGTCCAGAGTTAGCTCCCAGGAAGCTCTACAAGCCCAGGCTCAGCCCGCCCTACAAAAAGCGCTCACAGAGATTGAGAAGTTGGGTGCCATCTTGGATGATCATGAAAACAGAGAGCGCCGCAGTAATGTGCAGGTGGTGTGCCTTCAGGAGGGCATGGAGGGCCAAGATTGTGCCTCTTTTTCCAAAAAAGGATTAAGAAGAACTTACAGCTACCAGAAACCTGCACCCTGGAGATCAAAGGGCACACAGAACCCTGGGTCGTAAGCCAAGTTTAGATGAAAGCTGAGGCTTGTAATTATCAAATTTCTGCACTATCAGAATTGCCAGCAAATCCTGGAAGCTGCGACGAAGGCAGCGCTGCTCAGAGTGAAATCCCAGGTGATAAGCATTTTTCAAGACTACTCTCATTCCCTGCAATCTGAGGGGCAAGCATTTCTACCTGTTAATAGAAAGCTTCATGAGCTCAATTGGCCCTTTGCGCTGGTTTACCCAGCATGCCTGATCATAAAGATCAGGGCATGAGCCAGAAATCATTCATGAATCCAGAGGTGACTCTTCAATTTATTGAACAGAAAACCCAGGTACAGGCAGCAAGTTCAAAGTGAGAGCTACCACTCGAAGATTATCAACTTTTATCTAACTGTCTGCTTCTTGACAGGGTAAAGGTTGGCTCCATTTTGAACAGGCGTCTGGGGTGGGGGAGGAGACCTTAAGGTTATCCACGGCCCGCAGCTCTTTGAGGCCTATTATGGCTGGGCGGTGCATATCCCCCCCCATGCTCCTGGGTCCGTGTTTCTGGTGCCAATGTTCCCCACCGATTGTATGCCTGATAAGATGGTATCTGTAGCTCCAGGAACACTTGACTTGTCTCTCAATTACTTGGCCTGTTGGCAACCTGTAGTGCAATCTAGATCAGTGCTAATGAAGAGACCATGAGGTAACATGGTGTTCTAAAGGACTAGAGACTGACTGCCACTTTTGATCTACAGGCCACAACTTTTGAATTTAATGTTGCTGTTGTGCTACAGTTTAGCAGGGTTGAATGACTGGAGGGCAGGGAAGGGAGGGGGGAACTATGGCTCTTCCAAAGCTGTGTGCTGAGAATTGTAAGGCATAAAGATCGAGAGTGCCTCTCCTTGCATCCCTGGACCCTTATACAGAGGCCTGGCCCTTTAGGCGGGCCTATTACCTGGTTTGACAGCCCATGCAACCTTGTTAATCTTCTACTGATATCAAGCTGCCACACGGCGAGGCCTGGACAGTTGGCCTGGTCACAAAAGTGGAAGCCATTCAGTAGAGTGCACCTTATTAGGGCATAGTGGCCAAATAATACTAATTATGTTTTTTCTGTTGTTGTTTCTTGGGTTACTTTATAAAGTGGTTGCTCTGCTCCCTGATACTGCTGTGTTAAGCACATTTGTGGGCATAGAGCCCGACTTTGTTCTTACTGACTGGGATGGTTTTGGGGGGGGAATGGGGAATATGGATACTGCGGGAGGTGGATTTATATCTTTGAGGCTTTATTACCCTAGGCTGGAAATAGGTCACCAACTTGCATGAGGATCATTTGAGCAATGCAAGCATAAACCTGATCCAACAATAGCAGGGAGAGGCTCTTGCAACAAAGGGGCCCTGTTTCAGTGGGTTCCCTTGCGGAGCTTACCCCAGGGGTGGCCTACCCTAGCATAGATTGTAATTTTCTTTGGGGACAAACTGCAATTTAGATTTTAGTTGACCCGCAGGTGTTAAACAAATTTCCCCTAGATGAATTGGTCAGATGGTTCATCTACAATATCAAAGGGGCACAAGTCACCCAGATCAAGGGCTGACAGAACTGGGGGACCTATTGAGGTCTAAGGGGAACTTGAAGTGTGTGCATGTTGCATCTGTTTTATTTGCTGGGGTAAGAACTATGTTACAAAGGGGGAGGGAAGGGGTGGGAGTTGTTACACTGTTATTAAGAGGGTGGAAGGGGAACAGGGGATCACACTCAAGGAGAAGGGGAGGGGCTATTAAGGGGTTGTTATGGTTAACAGTTCTGTTACAAAAAAGTTATTGACAGCAAATGATATCTAACGTCTCAGTCTTGATACTAACAATTTGGCTGTAAAATTCAGGGCACAAGTATCTCTTTAAATGGGTAAGATGGGTAAGTTAAGATTGGTGACTTGGAATGTCAATGGTCTTAAGACAGTAGTTAAAAGGAAAAAAGTTTGGACATATTTACGCAAATCCAAGGCAGATGTAATTTTTCTGCAAGAACTTCATATGACAAAGGATGAGGTAGATAAACTGAGGGCATCATGGGGGGCACTCTGATCACTTCGTCCTTCACCTCAAAGGCTAGGGGGACAGGCATTTGGTTTAGACCAGGCATCAGAGTTCTTATCCACTCATCCCAAGTGGATGGGCAGGGCAGATCAGTTGTGGTTGATGCCACTGTGGAAGATGAAAGACTGATCCTGGTTTCTCTTTATGGGTCCACAATTGATTGTCCAGAATGTTTTCATCATTTGGCTCTCTCCCTTTCTACACTCCCAGACAGATTAATAGTAGGGGGAGATTTCAACAATTACTGGGACCCCTACTGGGACCATTTCAAACCCCAATTCGGCGGACTCCCTAGAAGCTCAGATGCCCTGAGGACTTTTGCCAGAGAACAGGCACTCCAGAAAATTTGGAGATTTAAAACCCCCACCAAGGTTGAGTTCTCTTTTTTTCCCATGTCCATCAAATCTACACAAGGCTTGATTATTTCCTACAGTACTTTCCCCCATAGTCCTGGGTAAAACTAACGAAGTACACTATGGACCAATATTGATCTCAGACCATGCTCCATTATATTTGGAATTGGAAGGGGGGGGCAAGAGGCAAGGGATGCCCAGCAATAGAGATTGGACCCCACTCTCCTAAAAGATAACCACTATTTGGCCCAAATATCTTCCAGAATTAAATATTTCCTACAAAACTACAGGGTGGAAGACACTTTGGCTAAAAACACATGGAAAGCCTTGAAGGCATATCTTACGGGGAAACAATTTCATACATGGCATTCAAGAGAAGGGGCGAACCAGCTCTAGAAAAAAATTGGAACAGCAAATACAAGATCTAGAGCTACAAAATATGAGGCAAGTCACAGGATCTGGACAATTGACCTTAAAGAAACTGAAGAGAGAGTACAACCAGATCTCTTCCAGGTGCATAGAAAGGGATGTTTTATTAACAAAAGTGGGCCTAGTTGGTGAAAAAGCAGTGAGCAGAGTGTTCTATTTTGGCCATTGAATCAGAGTCAGGCAAACTGACCACCTATAAGCCAGGTATTAATAATATCTTTAGGGACTTTTATAGGACCCTGTACATGTCTCAGGCCCCTCTGGATGGTAATCCAGGCCTCTTCCTGGACAAAATCCATCTCCCCTTGCCAAGTCCAGAAGAAAACTATTCTCTGGAAGGCCCCATGGAGATTCAAGAAGTCAGGGAGGCAATTTGGTCCTTTGGGGCGGGTAAGGCCCCGGACCTGGATGGCCTACCCTTATAATTTTACAAGGCTTTCTGGCCAGAGTTGGGTTCATTGATGATCAAGATGATCCATGAGGTCTTGGCGGAGGACTCCCTGACAGCCTCCCCATGCTTGGTGACGATAACAGTGCTACGCAAACCCGGGAAAGATCAAAAAAAGTGTGGGTCATACTGCCCAATCTTGCTGCTCAATGCAGATTATAAAATTATAGCTAAAATCTTAGCCAAACAGCTGGATAAGATCCTTTCTAATGTGATACACCTGGGTCAGGGGGTTTTGTCCATGGTAGGCAAGCCAAGCACAATCTGTACCAAGCCCTAAATGCAGTACACTATGGGTCAGGGAATGGTGGGAATCAAAGGGGCCTTCGTGTTCTCGATGCTGAAATCAGCATTTGATCATGTCGAATGGCCCTTTATGTTCACAGTCCTTAAAAAGTTTGGCCTTAACCCACAATTCTGTTTCTGGATCTCTTGTTTATATAATTCCCAGAGAGTGAAAATACTGACTGACAACAACTTATTCCAATCCTTTAGCCTTACTAGAGGCACTTTCCAGGGCTGCACCCTGTCCCCACTAATTTACGTACTAACGATCCAAGCACTAGCTTCAGCCATCAGACTTCACCCTGACATTGAATGATTTAGGGTAAGGGGGTGAGAATGCATCATTTCTCTGTTTGCCGATGATGTTTTGTTGATTTTGGGGAACTGCGGGAATTGCTCTGCAGGCCCTAACTGCACTATTTAGCGAGTATGGCCCCCTTTCAGGGCAAAGATAAACTGGGGAAAATGTGAGTGGATGCCTGTTGGAGGTACTCCCATGCCAATCCAAATTGCAGGTGCTTCGCTGCCTCCTTCAAAGGCAATAAAATACCTGGGAGTCTTGATACCCCAATCATTGTCTAGCTTAGGAGAGATCGATAATAAACCCTTAGCACAAAAAATCAAAGATAACTGCTCCAGGTGGAGGACCCTCCCCCTTTCACTTCTAGATAGAGTAAACCTGGTAAAAATGCAGATCCTTCCCCAGTGTTTGTATTTATTCCAAGCAATACTGTACCAAGTCCTCACTTGCTACCTTAAATCATTAGAGGGCTCCATTACATCCCTTATATGGGCAGGTCATAGACCTAGACTAAAAAAGGGCATTTTATGGTGTCCTGTAGCTAAGGGAGGTTTGGGTTTACCTAATCTAAAATTGTATGCCATCACTGCACAGTTGGCCCATGTCTTTGACATTCGGGAGGAGGGTAGTAGGAGCAAAGCTTGGATGGAAATGAAATTTGGCTCTTCCAAACACTCTGTACTAAACCATTACCTTGGCTCTCTGGGAGCAGGAGGTAAATGGGATCCACCTGCAAATCCCTTCACTGGAGTCACTGTGTCTACTTTGCCTTGCGGCTTTTGAAGCTTCTGAGGTGACTGTCACCAGATGCTTCAATACTTTATGCTTTGTGCAGGGGGAGACAAGTACCCTACCCGGTACGGAAAGCTCTGGGGGTGTGGGAGGAAAGGAGTATTTTCCTATTGTCGCACCTCTACAAAGATGGTGCTCTTAGACCATTCTCCTCCCTGGCTCAGTAGTGCAAGATTAACCCTGTTCACTATTTTATATACCTGCAAATCAGAATGTGCATCTGTCTAGGGAGTGGAGATAGTGACTTGAAGGGCTGGTTGTCCCATTCCCCCTTGGAGGAGATCTTTCTCCTGTATCAGGCACAGAGCTCAGGTAAACCAATGAGCTGGATATACAGACTACTGTTGGGGGCCCTTCCTGACCCACTGGTTCATTTGTAACAAAAATGGGGTGAGGATCTCCAACACGAAAAACTGTCGGGGGGGGGATTGGGCCCTAGTAATGGGGAAGAGTATGTTGTGCTCAGTAAACAACAGACTTAGAGCCACACATTATAATTTCTTCAACAGAACATATTTTACCGCCTCCTTGGCTCACAGAATAAACCCTTTGAACTCTGATAGGTGTCTGAAATGCGTCACTCAGGTAGGCACTTTTTCATATGACATGGTCCTGCCCTGAGATTTTTAGCTTCTGGGAAGAGGTGAACTCTCTGATGAATAAGGTCCTGGGGTTTTCCTTATCTTTAGACCCCATGGACATCTTGCTGGGGTTACCTGGAGATGCTATCAGGAACCCCCTTGCTGGTCATCCTCTGTGGAAACTGGCCCTGGTGGTGAGGAAACAGGTGTTAGCCTAGTCCTGGATGAAACAGTCCCCTCCTACAATAGCCCAATGGAGTGGCACACTGCTCCATAAAATGAAATTAGAAAATATACAATATAAAGCACTGGGGGCACAACAGATATATGAATCAATTTGGGCTCCCCAGGAGAAGGTTCTGGGGGAAGCATGGTTCCCAGCATTTTGACATTTTGATTTCGATATTTAGTTCATTAAAGGGATGGGGTATTTGGTTAATTAACACCTCTATACGTGTGAATCTTATAAAATTGTGCCTCTCCAACCTTTTCTGTACCTCTTCTCTGCAGGCGTCTGGACTTCCATTGATGAAGTACTCCTATGTCTAATATTCTCTTACTCCTTTTAACATCTTATTGTTTGAATCGACTTTTGTTGAACTGCTCTGACTCAACTAATGTATGTAATTTACTTTATAGCCTGAGATTAGTTGTATGTAACCACCTGCTGACTTTGAAATAAAGTTTACAACAAAAAAAAAACATATATGATAATGCATTGTGATTCTGAAAATATTATGTTCTTTCTATCCAGATTTGACTTGAAAAGAAAAAACAGGACACTGTTAATTGTTTATTAATTGCAAAAACATATCGATGGTCAACATTGTTAAAACATGCATAATCTGAACTGCATTATTAAAATATAGAATAATATATGGGCGGGTGTGTGTAACCAGAATTTTACACACACACACACACGGTATGGGATGCTACATTCACACTGAGGGCAAAGTCAGAGAGGTTTATAAAAACATCCCACACCAAGTGTGTGTGTAAAATTCTGGTTTTTACACCCCACCCACATATTATTTTATTTAATTAATTAATGGTGATAATTTTTTTCCCCTTTTAGCACAGTTCAGTTAGTGCAGCACTTCTCTCAGAGATAGACAAGCACACGCGCACATGCACACGCACACACGCGCACACACACACACACATATGCGCACACACAAACACACAGCTGGTCTTTCCCTTTTTTTCTTCTTTCTTTTTTTTACATTACAGTGGGAATGGTATTCTGGAAAGTTGTGGTCCATTGGCAGAGCTGCAGCGTGTAAGAAACGCTCGAAGGGCATGGGCTGCAGGATCAACTAGATTCATTTTTTACTTTGCAGTAGAAAATCCAATTCCATCCAAAGTGTTTCAGTACGAAGCTGTTATACTTTTAACTTAATCAAAATTAGTGAAATACTCTTTTAATAATGCATTTCACATTAGGCATGTTTTAATAGTGTTGTCCATCTATGTGTTTTTGCAATTAATAAACAATTAATGGTACTCTATTTTTTTTCTTTTCAGGTCAACATGCTCAGATTGTTTTTACTGTCTTTGTCCAGGAAAGACACACAACTACAGTAAAGCTTGTTTCTGGATGTGGTTTGGGACCACAGGGAGGATAAGTGACTTGCTCTGGTCACACAATATACAAGTAGAGCATGTTGTAATCAAACCCCATTCTGCTGGTGAACAAAGCTTGTTCACAGCTCTTTGCTTAAACCTCTAGGCTATGCTGCCAGCTGTTAATCAAAAACTACACATTTCAAGGCAGGTCCCATGATGCCAGGCCAGTAGGTACATAGCCACATTTGCATCTTGCAGATCTGAGTTTACACCCGAAATTGTAAGAGAAAAGGCTGTAAGTGGGGGGAGAGAGGGAGAGAGAGAGAGAGAGAGAGAGAGAGAGAGAGAGAGAGAATGGAATAAGACAGAAGTCAGGCCAGGGTTTAGAAATGTTGATATGGGGCCCAATACCTGTTGAAGCCACAGAGCCACCCTTGAGATGTGTAGTTTCTAATGATCAGCTGGCAGTATAGCCTAGAGTTTAAAGGAATCCTAAAGATGGATTATTTTTACTAACAGTTTGAAATGTAAAGGTGATAACTCACTAGTTTCAATGCACATACAAAACAATTATTATAAATGTAGAAAGTGTTGTAATAACACCTTAAAACACATTTAATAAAACAGATGATTTCCTATTAAACCTACAGTAAATGGAAGGCCAAGTTCCTTAGTGACGTTATTTCCTGTCAGAGGCCTGAAACATATGGCTTCCCCCAGCCCTTAATTACAGGCTGATTTACATATGAATAACTCTGGACTGCAAAGCCTCACAAATAAACACAATGGCTCACTCAAATTAGCTTTTTATGGGCTTTCAGACATTAAGAAACCCTGTTGATGACAGTTCCCCTTTAATGGTGCAGTAGTACAGTCAAAAGGTTTCAGCTGTGCTAAATAGCCCCTAGCACTGGGCTATTTCCTGCCACTGAAAAGGGAGTTGTAACACAGTGCTAAGGCCACACACCCCCAAAGGTAGAAAGGCTGTATTGTGCTGCCTGTTCATGTGTCTCGTGGACTCCAATTGCCCATTCTACATGCAATACTAATAACATGGTAGTCTATTTAATCCCCCCCCACCAATCACCTGGGATCCCGTGTATATTTAAGATCTCTGCAGGGCTAGCACTGCTCCACACCAAGCACTGACCCCTGTGAGGTGACACCCCTCACCCACCCACCTCTCAAGACCCCCACTCTATAACCACCACACCCTGGTCACCACTCATCTGAAAATCTGTATCAGATCAGCAGCCCTCTGCTGATCTCCTCCACCAGCCACTCTCGGGCAGTCACAGAGTGAGACTGTGAGTCAGTACAGTACTCACAATCATGATCTGTAGCTGTCAGATGGGGGCTGGCCAAGGAGGTGAGCCGAGGGCTGTGCCAGCCAATGATCTGATACAGATTTTCAGATGAGCGATGACTGGGGTGGGAGTGTGTAGGGGGTCCTCAGTGGGTGAGCAGGAGGTAGGTGTCATTTGCACAGGGGAATGGTAGTGCATGGTATGGAGGGGTACTAGCCCACAATGGATCTTAGATATACATGGAGCCAGGGACAGTTGGGGGAGAGGTGTCCACTAGACTACCAGGGTATTAGTACTACACATAGGTGGGAGATCAGAGGAGGGGAGTCCACCAGATTACCAAGGACTCTTCTGTCCACCACTCAGCATGGGTGCTAGGGGGTCTGCTTTGTGCATGCAGATGAGACCATAATGGGCATACGGGTGGCCGCTAAGTGCCTTGAACGCCCACTGGGCTCATTTGCATGCCTGGGCTGAACATGGCCCACTGGAGCCTTGACACTATTCAATTTTGGATACCCTATAGTCTGTGGGTCATATGCAGCCTTTGGTCATGTCAGCACAACCCATATCTGCTGAGCGGTTTACCAACATGGTCCAATATTCAGTCAGTTAGCAGGCTCTGTTAGTATGTGCTAGCTGGCTGAATAAAACTCAGAGCCAACCATGTGCTTATTTTGGCACAGTGCTACAGGCTCTACACTACTAGTGGACAGTTCTGAATATGGAGGCCTTCAACATTAAAATTATTTTTTTTAATTCCTTAACCAGTTTATTTTTCTTCAAGTCTCACCCGTTCCCTTACCCTGTCAGATTATGGTTGCATGGTCCTCAGGCCTGAGGAGGCAGTATAGTGCAGTGGGGTAAGGCTCTGAGCTGCTCATGCGGAGACCTGGGTTTGAATCCCACAGCCACCTAGGTGCATACTGTGTGATCCTGAGCAAGTCACTTAACTTCCTTGTGCTCCCAGGTCGCATAGGGAAACAAGCTTCGGCTTAGTGTGTAACCCCTGGTTAAACAATGTTCCCATTCCTCCTCATCCTATCTGAAATCTGCACATAGAACAAGAAAATCAAGGATAGGCAGAGCTTTGGACTAGCTGCAGTAACAGTGAAATAGTATGTAGTCTTGTGCGGTAGTCATAAGAACCAGAGCAGGGAACATCATCTTGACACTAATGCTTAGATGAGAATGCTAAACTTGTGTGCATTAGCAGAAACAATGGATCCTATCAGTATAAACTCTTATTAAGTTGTTAGTTTTAACAGACTCTGGCCATAGTCAACACGGCTGCAGCCGTGCTTGCTGAGCTGAAGGCGGAACAGTCCGCCATGCCCAAGACGAGTGCTGGAGCTCAGTACACATGTGTGAGCAGCTGCATATGCACGACTTTACCTCTGCAGTTTTGCACATGCGTTCTGAGTGTCAGTGGCCATCTTGAGTATGGCATGGCAACAAAAGTAGTGCACTGTGGAGGGAGGGAGGGAGGGAGGAGGTGAGTGGAGTCTTTGGAGTTGCAGAATGATCATGCTGGAACTCCAGATTTGTTCTTTGGATGGATCCACTGGGTCATTTTTAAGGTGCTCACAAAACAGCTGCAGGCTCTGCTTACTGCAGCCATAAAATGAATGGGAAAAACGGTACTCAAGGTCTTCAAAAGGAGAAAGATTCAAGGGAAATACCAAAAAAGAACTTCTTGGCAGAATGACACGTGGACACTTGAAATAGGGTACCCTGCATAGAAGGATGGGTGGAAAATCCCTATTAATTAATGCATGTGTGAACAGCATATTTGTTGCTCCCTGCTTCTGAAGTGTGTGTGGGGAGGGTGGGAATGAGGAACCTAGAATCTCTTTCAACTGTAAATTATTATGTTACTTACAGAATAGGTGCTATCAGCCATCACAGTTTCTGCCCTAAACTGCCAACTGGATAAATACTGGGTAGGAAAGTGGGTGACAGGATATTCACTGTAAGTTGGGGGAAAGTATCTGATGGCTCGATAGCCTCCTTTCTTTACTAGATCTGCATGCTTTAATGCTCTGTTTTCCCAGTCCCACCCCTTCCAACCAATTGTTTCTCATTTCCTCTTTTCATTTGAGTTAAAATATATCCAAGTCTTCTGGGTAGTAACCCACATCATTTATTAAGGGCTGCGTAACCTTCCTAAAGTAATGTCTCATGGGAGGATCACTGTTTATCCTTTCAGCATCAGAGAAGACAGGCTCTTTGCCATTTCATAGGTATTTTGTAGACAGGAGCTAGACTTTGCAGAGAGGAACTAGACTTCCTTCAATTGTCTTTTGAGAACCCAGATTTGAAATGAACCTTTGACAAGCCAGTAGCAGAGTACGTAGCAATTTATCCCAGTCTACCTATATACTGACCAGTTTGCTTATGTTGGATCATTTCAGTGTGTATGCACACAACCCCCCGCATATAAAATAAAAACATTACTTCTTACAAAATGTATGTCCATACTTGAAAATGTTCTTCTCAAAGAATGGGAGGTGCACACAAAAGAACCTATTATGAAAATAGCACCATTTATGTTTTCTTGTATGAGACATTAAACTTCTTAGCCTGCATTGTGTAAATTATTTGTTTTGAGAGAAGAGCACTACAAGGATTTTCATCAATGTGCTACTGTGTTTCTAGGTTATTCACATATAGCCTTAGTTCAGTTATGTTGCATTTCCTTTTCTACATTTTCTTATATAACCAGAGGTGGTAATGAAAGTAAATAATTACATCACTGTTCACACTTTTCCAGCAACTTCTGATAGATATCTTCCATTGCAACATTAGCGTAAGGCATGCTGTTCTGTTAGATATCAACATCTACATCTAAGTGTTAATCTCTTTGCAAAGTTTATAAACCACTAGACAGTCATATAGATGTATCTGATAATGTTACCATGGCAGATGTTACTCAGTATGCTAGCAGTAGTTACTGATGTTTTTGTGCTCTACTTCGCAACAAGGTAACGGTATCTGTCTTACTTTCAATAAAATATTAAATACTTTTTTTTTTGTTTAGCAACATGGAAGCGGTTTTTTGTTCAAGGTTTATGAATTTCAAGATATGTGGAACAGCATTTTATTCATGGGATAAGTATGCAGGGCTTACTAATTCTAGTCTAATTACGTGACATTTTAGAAATTTCACGTCATTCTTTTGAGACACGAAACGTACAATATCTGTTATAAAGCATATGTTTAATTAAATAGTCATGAAGGGAAGGTGCATTCTGTATGGCTGCCGTGCTTGTTGTTAATTTCTGGAAATGACCAGCACAGCTTTCAGAATCACAGTACCAAAGAGCAAAAAATAAACATAAAACTTAGTAAAATCTCAAACGATTACATTAAAATTAGACTTATAACCACAAGAACAGCTTCCGAGCTAATCATTTGTTTGGGAATGAATGGCCAGCTAAATGCAATTGCCCTTGCCTTTGTCTTGGGTCATTAACAATAGCCAGCCAATTATTAATCTCGAAGAAGGGACCAGCTATGAGGTTATCATTGCTTTATAATATATGGTTAACTACAGTATATAGTTAGGGCTTATTGTGTATACAATTCAGTGACTCTCTAAAAGCTGTTGTAGGAAGCCGGCCCAGTGGCTCTGAGGGTTGAGGCACTGGACACCCTACCTCACACCATGCCAGTGACCCAGGTTTGGTAGTGGACTCGGGCCGTTGGAGGTCGGCAGGAGGAGGACAGAATTGAGAATCTGGAGGACTGCTGTCCTCTCCTGGGGTGTGATCTGGGGCTTCCCTGCTTTGTAGTGACTCCCAGAGGAGACTGGGAGCACTACATTTAAGTGGGGACATGGAAGGGGGAGGTGGCAGCTGATGTCTGGGGAGGGGGTGGGTACATGCTCTCCACATGCTGCCATCATTGTACATCTGTTGCCTCAGGGGAAACTAACATGATGGTGGAAAACCCCAGCCACTAGGAAGATGATGGCAGTCTCCATGGTGGAGCACAAATATCCACCGCCGGTCCCTACCCAGTCGATTCTCCCATGTCCTCTCCTCTCAGGCAGCAGTGGAGAGGACTCTGTCCCCAATTCCTTGGCCAGGTGGGATTAAGAATAAGAAAAAATAAGATCCCAGACCTGCAGGCAATAATGTCAGAGGCTAAACTGGACATAGTAGCAATTAGTGAGATGTGATTTACCAGTAACCACACTTGGGAGACTTCAGTACCTGGCTATGTATTGTTCAGAAGAGACCGAGGTGCAAAAGGGGAAGGAGGCCCTGTATGTTAATGAAAATATCAAAGCTACAGAAATCTAGAATACACATAAGGAGCCAGAAGAACCGTGGGTCACCCTGGAAACAGGAAATGGGACAGCCATAAGAACTGGGGTTGTCTACAGGCCCCCAGACCAGAGGGAGGACATAGACATTATCACTGTTAGAAGATATACAAAACATGACAGCTAAAGGGAGGTTCTGATAATGGAGACTTCAACATGCTGGATACAGATTGGTCAATACCAGCAGGAACATCTGCCAGAACTAGACTCATAGTGGATTCCCTGCAGGAGGGCCTCAAACAACTGGTACAGCAACCCACAAGAGACAGGGCTATCCTAGATCTAGTACTGACTAACAAAGAAGGAATCACAGATCTCCAGGTAGAAGGTCACCTGGGGCCAGTGACCATCACATGGTATGGTTCAATTTGGCTACTACATCTAAATCATCCCATTCCAAGGCAAAAATATGGGACTTCAGAGGAGCTGACTTTGATAAGATGGCCAACAGAGTTAAGCTAGCCCTGGCAAAAGAAACACAGGTGAGGGGTACAGGCAAAGTGGGCAAGCATTAAGGATGCAATACTTGAAGCAACATCCCATTGTGTTAGACAGAAAAGCAAGTCAAAAGAAGAAGAAACCACTTTGGTTCTCAAATACAGTAGCAGAAAGGTCAGAGCCAAAAGGCTGGCCTTCAGGAAATATAAGGAACACAGCGAATGAAGATAGGAGGCATACAAACTGCCCTAAGGGAAGCAGGTAAGGCAGTAGAGGCAGGCAAAGTCCCAAACTGAGGAAACACTAGCACGAACAGTAAAAGAAGGTGACAAGACTTTCTATAGATACATTAGTGAAAGGAGAACGTCCAGAGGGGTATTGCTAAGCTTAATGGAGAAAAGGGAGCATGTGAGGAGGAGGACCTGTAAAGGCATCTATCTAAATAGATACTTTTGCTCAGTATTTACTGAAGAGAAGGTAGGGCAGGGCCCACAGCTCAGCATCATGGACACAGGGGGGAGGGAGGTGAGCACTACTCCCTTCACAAAAGAAAGGGTCCTACAAGAGCTTGCTAAGCTCAGGGTGGATAAGGCAATGGGACCTGATGGCATACATCCCAGGGTACTTAAGGAGCTAAAGGAGGAACTAGCAGAGCCATTAGCAGAATTGTTTAGTGAGTCTCTGAGCACAGGAGAGGTCCCAGAAGACTGGAGAAGGGCTCATGTGATCCCGCCTCCACAAGAGTGGTAGCAAGGAGGAGGCGGGAACTACAGACCAGTCAGTCTTACCTCAGTAGTGGGCAAGATTATGGAGGCACTCTTAGGAAAGGATAGTGCAACACCTGGAATCCATAGGGGCACAGGATCCAAGACAGCATGGGTTTACAAAGAAGGTCCTGTCAAACTAATCTCATAGATTTCTTTGACTGGGTAACCAGAGTGGTGGACCAAGGGGAGCAGTTGATGTCACCTACCTTGACTTCAGCAAAGCTTTTGACACTGTTCCACATAGAAGATTGATAAATAAGCTGGGTAGGCTCGGCGTGGTCAGAAGTTGGTCAACTGGGTGGCAAACTGGTTGACGGGCAGAAAACAGAGAGTGGTGGTAAATGGTATACAGTCAGAAGAAATGCAAGTCACAAGTGGGTACCTCAGGATCAGTCCTGGGGCCAGTCCTCTTCAACATCTTCATTAGTGACCTTGCAGATGGACTAGAGGGTAAGGCTTGTCTGTTTGCAGATGACACCAAGATCTGCAACAGAGTAGATGATCCAGATGGGGTGGGCAGAATGAGAAGAGATCTGGATAAACTAGCAGAATGGTCAGAAGAGTGGCAACTGGGATTTAATGCAAAGAAGTGCAAAATCATGCACATAGGGAAGAGAAACCCTGAAGCCACCTATAGGCTGGGAGGGAGTTGCTAGCAGTCACAAAGGAAGAAAGGACTTGGGCATCATCATCACTGATGACCTAAAATCATCCAAGCAGACCTCTCAAAGCAGTAGGTAAGGCTAGGGGGGTGTTAGGGTGTATTAGTAGGGGTATCACAAGTCGTAAGAGGGAGGTAATAATCCTCTGTACAAGACACTGGTTAGGCCCCATCTGAGTACTGCGGCAGTATTGGAGGCCACACCTTCACAAGGACATTAACCAAATTGAGGCAGTCCAGAGAAGGGCAACCAAAATGGTGCATGGACTGCATCAGAAGACATATGAGGACAGATTAACGGAGCTCAATATGTATACCCTTGAGCAAAGGAGGGAGAGGTGATATGATCGAGGCATTCAAACACCTTAAGGGCATAAACAAGGTGAAAGAGTCTAACATGTTTAAATATAAGAAAAATAGCAGGACAAGAGGACACAGCATGAGATTAGAGGGAGGCCGATTAAGGGGGAATGTGAGGAAATTCTTTTCACAGAAAGGTGGGATGCATGGAATGGCTTACCACAAGAAGTGGTGGCTATGAATACAGTGCAGGGCTTCAAACAGGCATGGGATAGGCATAAGGGAGCAATACAAATGACTATGAATAGATAGGCCACTGACAGAGCAAAGGCCGATGGCACATTTATAAGGTAGAAAAAGAAATGGGCAGACTGGATGGGCCTTGCGGTCCTTATCTGCCATCAACTTCTATGTTTCTATGTTTCTATGATTCAGGCCAGATGGTAGCACTGTTCAAGTGGGTCTCCTGTGAGGGGGAAGCCCCTAGCAACCAGTGATGGGAGCAAAAAAACATTTTCACAAAACAAAAGCTGTTGTAGGACAATTCAAAGGTCATGGAAAGTTGTTGTTTTATCATTACAAGGTCACAACAATACTACAACAGTTTTTCTTGACCTTTGAGCCACCTGCATTCCTCATTATCATTAGGGAGATCATTCTGAGGTGCACAGGCCACAGTAAAAGCATTTCCTTCTACCTGCTCCTGCCCATTATCACCAGGAGATACAGTTAAATTTAATATTTTTTGTTGTTAGTGGTGTTAGCACATCTTGGCAAAGCCCGCTGGCTGCAGTTCACGCTTGACATTATGGAGCTGATGAGGAAGCCTGCAGCTAACCTAAAGAAGGGGGCCCATAAAAACAGTAAGTCAAATACAAACTAAACATGTAGTATATATTTCATTACACACACTACAGGAGCCACCACAGCAACCTGACTATGGTGCTGGTGGATGGACTTGCAAGGGGGTGCTGGGAGAGAAGCACTATACTCTGTATTTTAAATATATTGTTTGTAACCATACACTGTATAAAACCGTGTATGGGCAACCATACACAGCAAGGCATGCATTTACAGTACCATCTCAGGGTTGAGATGACATTAGAGGCCTCTTGAGCTTCACTCTCGAGGTCCCTATGTTGTCATCTCCACCCCGAGATGGAAACACAGCCTTGTTGTGTATGGTTGCCCATACACTAATCTGTATGTTGTAGGGCATTTCAAAGATCACCTGAAATTGTAGTATGGTTCAAAGATCATGAAAGTTATTATAGCATGGTAGTGGCATGGTTACCATACTCTGTCTTTTCCCTTTAAAGTTTGTTCCAACAGTCTCTCTTCATGAGGCTCACCTGCCCCTCATCACCTGAAACCAAATATGTCATTTATATTTTACATTTTATATTTTAAAAGTAATTTTTCCTTGTTTTACTAAGAGCAGAAGTACTACAGCCAGCTCTATTTTTAAAACCCATATACTACAAAAAATAATATATGGACAATGAAAACACCAGTCTCCATGCGGTTCTATCGCGGGGTAAGCAGTTTATTTACTGACTGTATAAGCACGTTTCATTCATCATACAGAAACAGCTATATATCATGACACAATCTTCCATTCTAACATGGGCAAGATGTTTTTGTGCTATCAGCTTGTAACATGCAACAGCACCACAATATAATTCTGCTTATCAGAGTAACTGTTTAAATAAACTGGAAAAATCCAATGGCCTGACTCAGAATATACCATTATGATTGTGGGTGAAGGGGCAGGATCATAACTCATGATTGGTAGATCTATGAATAAGTTATAAAAGTCCAACCCCCTCATAAATGATGACTGACGAATATCATATTCTGAGTCAGGCCATTGTGTACTCAGTTTATGCCACATAACATATTTTCAAATGTAAGCCTTTGAAATTAGTCTTTTTAAATTATGTTTTTGTTGACTTTACTCCTCTAGTTAGAATGATGCAAAGCTGCACTGTGATGTCATCAAACATTGTTTCAGCTGCTCTCTTGTTTGTTAAGGGCAGCATTAAGACATATTCAGCCTAGGTTATCTTTGTTTGTGACATACTGTATCTAACACCTTGGTAGGGTTTGTGAAGCGGTTTGGTTGTATAATGCTGCAGGTCCCAAGCGTGTTGATTACATGATGCATGGGATGTAAAGGTGAAGCGGAATCTCTCAATGTTCCATCCCTGCATTGTATAGACACCCACTAGACCACAGTTTCATGGTCTTGTGTGTGTCACTATTTTGGTCACTTGCATATGTCTTGTGGCTGCTTTCAGCTTACCATAGCAGAAAGTAGCAGCAAAGCATGCCCAAGTGCTGTAAATGCACCCTCGAGTGTACACTAGGGCACAGTTGTAGCTTCTGATTATGGTGCACCAACAGTACCAAAGTACTTGGAAGTACAACTGGCCACAGACATTGCACCTGCACTGGAAAATCTGAACATCAGTGTCTTGTTATTTTGCTATTGGTATCATCAACAACAATAACACCATTTACAGTATCTTGCAAAACTTATTCTCACTGGCTTACTATAAACTGTGTTGCCATACTGCATAAACAGAGATTGCAGTTGTCAAGCATTTGACTACCCCTTTCAGAAGGTTTAAGGAAGGTGTTGAGAAGGGATTCTGCTCAGTAAGGGCATGGGGCAATACTATGGAATCTCCACTACCACAAAGCAGATAGCAAGACCATATAACCTATTCCTTTTCTGTGACATAAATGCCTTTCTGACAGAGTCATTTCAGATATATAGTTTCCACTACCTGAATGTGCAATTGGAAAAAGTGGTAGATGAAAATTCAAGATGGGAAATTTGAGAATTTCTCTTTAAGAAGCGACTCTGTCAACCACTTTCTTTAAAAAACTTATCAACATCTAAGAGATTACAAGGCACAGCCAAATAACTCTGCATACTGTATATAGTATTTAAAAACTACAGCAATGGCAGATTACATTAAAAAATGGAACTATAAAATGGATGGGGGGGGCAAATGGGAGCCATTATAGCATAACATGAAAATATTGAACCTTCACAGCTTTCTGATTCGGATTCAGCTCCTGTTCAATTTTTCAGTCCAAGATGCACACTGAAATGAGGGTATTGGATGTACATATTTGACATTTGTAAGGCTAACAAAATATAGTAAACTTTAAGTGTCCCATTCAGAAAGGTTACTCATTTTAGTCTATGTACCGCCACCATGTGCAATCACATATGGATCATAGGGGCAGGGCTTGTGTTAACCCACTACTGAAGTCCTCAAATGGGATTTTTGAGGATTGTGAAGCACAAAACTAAAAGTAGTGCTTCAGCACTTACCCTGTATATTGAGAGGTCTGCACAGATATCCTTGGCAGAAAAAGTATTGGATAATGTTGTACAAAGCCACTGCAGAAATTTCTGACCCCAAGATTTTCTGGTCTGACGCCCAGCATTTGAAGTGGAGGGTCAAACTGACTCCCACTTTACTAATGTTAATGCAAACCCTGATAGGGGTGTGGCTATCAGACCATGTAGCATTTAAAGAGACATAAGCCTGAGTGGCTACACAAAGGCACCTTACTAGGCACCAAACAGTACACTGCCCACACAGTAAATGTAAGGCCCTTTGCTATGAGGCAGTATCCCACTGGCAACTACAGAACGTGATCCTTCAATACAATAATGACAGAAATGACTTCAGTCAGTATCATTCATTGCAATGTCACTTACGTGCTGCTCTGACCATGCATGCAGCAAGGCTATGAAGTAGAGCTTCATGAAATGCAACATTCCATTGATGGAATTAGTGTGAAATTGCAAGTCTGCTTCCAAAATTCTTTTTGGAATTTCTTTTTTAATTCTGTAGCTTTCCAAAAACACAAATCAACTTTCTTTCTCAGAGCAGTTAGCTACTGCAAGGTAAATCATGAAGGGAAATGTGAAAGGAAAATGTCTGTCCCCTACTGGGATTTAAACCCAGGCCCCTGGCATTCTGTGTATGATTTGCCTTGCAGTGGTTAACTGCACTGAGAAAGAAAGTTGATTTGTGCCTCTGGCACGCCTCATTGCTGACTTATGCAATACCTAGAAAGGAATGTGTTTGTCTGAAAGGGGTGACTGGGCTACTATTCTCTTGAGTTCCTCTTTAGCTCAGGTGGTTAGAGCATGGCATGGAATACTAGGGACCTGGGTTCAAATCCCAGTACCGGACAGACATTTTCCTTTTACATTTCTCTTGCAGCATTCCAAACGGCATTTGTTTGTAAACAGATTACATAATCTGCAGTTTGTGGAAAATTAATCTGTGGTTTACACAATGATAATTCCATGGTTAATATTCCACTTTCAGGATTTCAGAATTCTGCTACTGATGCTGTGCCATGGAATTGGGTAGCATTTCTGAAAACTGTATGCTCAAAATAGGTGATTTGATACCTTTTATTGGACCAACAGAGATTTACAGAAAATATTTAAGTTTTTGAACCTACAAGGTCCTTCTTCAGAAAGAAAATGGCAGGTTTCTTAAAAAGACCTCACTTTAAAATACCAGAGCCTACACATTTTACACATGAATGTGGCAGATTAATGAAGTAATCAGATAAGAAACACAAGCAGAGATGAAAAAAACATCCTTTAAAACTCTAGTTCTGTGTAGGTCAAATGCCACAGAAGGAATGTTATCTAGGTCTATACATTTTCTGATGTAACTTAAATGTCTTGCCAAATAAGAGAAATACTTACAGTAGTAGCCACAGACATTGCCAGCTATTTCCAGATATTTCGTGAAATTTCTAAAGAGTTTCTCTCTGCTTCCCCTATTGTGCAAATGGAGAAAGCATGAGATATTTATGGAAATATCACAGAAATTTCGGGAAATAGCTGGCAGTGTTTGTGGTTGCTACTGTACATTAGCAGTTCTGCATATGTGAGTCTAGAGCCCATGTAATCACCACCACTAGTTAAAAACAAACCTATAAATACAGGGGTTGAAATTAAGTTTTTCAGCCACTAGCCAGCAGGGCTAATTGACTGGGAAAATCCACTAGCCCCACAGACTTTTCCACTGGCCTAGCTGGTGTATTTAACAAAATGTTACCTTCTCCAGTATAAGCTCACAGGGCTACTTAAAGGAGAATCTTACTAGCCCAATACAAAATCTAGCAGCATTTTATTACAATTCAACATATAGGGGAATTATACATGTGTATCTCAGATACATTCAATGCAAGAAATGTCCACAAACAGGGTATGTGGGGGAGACTGGACAACCTCTTCAAACTCAAATGAGCTCACACAGACATGATACAGTAGTAACATGAAGAAGACTGAAAAACCAGTGGTACAACATTTCTCTAAGTCCGATCACGCCATCTCTGACTTCTCTGTCCTGATTCTCAAACGACATTTCAGAAATATGCAACAGAGACAAGCATTTGAGATCAAACTTATTTTCTTTCTGAACATAGTGCAGGATGGCATGAATGCAGACACTAGTTTCATGTCTCATGACATGATTTAAAGTGGTTTCTTGTTTCAGGTGCAACACATGGACAGATATTTGTTTGACATGTTTCTAAAATGCTTATATATTAAACGGTTCTCTTTAACCTATATAACTGTGTATTTCTGGGGTCAAAACTGGCACTGTTCACTAACCAAATGCTGGCAGATTTTGTATCAGGCTAGTAAGATTTTCCTTGAAGTAACTCTATGGGTTTATACTGGAGAAGGTAACATTTCATTAAGTAGACCAGCTAGACCAGTGGAAAAATCTGTGGGTCTAGTGGTTTTTCCCAGTCAATTAGCCCTGCTGGCTAGTGGCTGAAAAACATAATTTCAACCCCTGTATTTATAGGTTTGCTTTTAACTAGTGGGTGGTGATTACATGGGCTCTAGACTCACATATGCAGAACTACTAATGTAAGTACTTAGCACACACACACACACACACACACACACACACAGTCATTTGATTTTATACCTTTTGTTATACCAGAAGAGATTATAGAAAAATCTTATGCTTTCAAACTCAAGCAGAGGTCTTCTTCAGAAGAAAAAAAATGCTTTTTTTCTGAAGACCTCTGCCTGATCTGTTGGTACAATAACAGTTATCAAATCACCTAATTTGTGCATCTTGTTGTATACGAGGACCAATACAGCAACAAGCATAGTTTCTCTTTGGTAAGACATTTAGGTTACGGCTGTAAATGTTGTCCTCTGTATGAAGTTGTATTTCTTTGTACTCTCCCGGGTCATACCTGAAAATAGGCAAATGTCTTGTCTAGTGTACTTACCTGGTCAACAAAAGCTAAATAAATCATGTTGTTTTCAACTCTATGTATCTTCAAGTGTACCCCCGGACACAACTGGAAACAAGATCTTGTTAGTTCAGTATTTCTTTCCTGGTGAAACTTTTAAATAAATAAATAAATAAACATTCCTTCTATGGCATTTAACCTATGCAGAACTAGAGTTTTAAAGGATGTTTCCTCATCTCTGGTTGTGTTTCTTATCTAATTACTTCATTAATCTGTCACATTCACGTGTAAAATGTTTAAGCTCTGGGTATTTAAAACACAGCTGTTATGAAACCTGCCTTATTCTTTCTAATGAAGAACTATGTGTAGTTCAAAAGCTTAAAGTTTTTTTTCTGTAAAATTTTGTTGGTTCAATGAAAGGTATCAAATCACCTATCTTGTGCATTTTGTTGTACAAAGACTAATATGGCAACAAACAATTTTTTTGTGAAAATCCTAAGGAATTCCAGCAGAATTTGAAAATCCTATGCAACTACTACAAAGCTAACTGTATGGCACAAACACACTGATGGAGGCTTTATCATCTGACTCTCAAGCAGAGCACCACACAGCCAGCTTTGCAAAATTGATGGAATGATATGTTTTTGTTTGCATAAATTAAGTAAATAATAACACATGTCAGGATGTGCAGTAATTCTTAATTACTGCATGCCCCAGGTGGGTGCCTTCAACCACCTGGGAACTGCAATAATTTATGGCATTACCATATACCCTGGAGTGTGTCACTGCACTTATAAAATAGTTTTAAGAGTTAACAAGCAAGGAAAAAAGAAAGTACAATTCGAGCTGTGTGGTCATTGAAATGACCACACAGTCATGTGACCAGTTTTGTCCAGTCAGATGGCTTGTATGATTCAAGCCATTTTATAAAATCTTTTTTCACAGTCAATTGTTAATTACAGGGCACCAATTAATCGTATAGTGCTTGAAAAACAATTAGTGAATATGTATATACTTGGGTTCCCTCTGTCAGTGATAACCTGAAGTACAAAAAAGACACTTGGCTCAGATATCCAGATAAACTGGTGGTGATTTCTACTTTATTTGAATAGTGAGAACTTCTGCTTAGGGGACTATGGGGTCAGCTTTCAAAATGAATACTTACTCCGACTCAGCTGCTTCTTGAGATGCAGCCCATGGATGCATCTACCCACTGAATGAACTTGCTTTACATGTGGAAATGAGTGTGGTGCATCCCCTACAGAAAGAGGAAGTACAGTAGATGTTGTATATGAAAAACGAGCATTAAGACCACATGCAGAGTCACCCCAGGGTGACCAACCTGAAGTAAAAAAAGAAAGCGCCTAACCCTGTGGTGGTGAGGCAACACCTTGAGCTCCCACCTGAGAGACTGGGGTTTGAGTTTGTGCCCCAGAATCCCACACTGGTGAAGTACATAGTCAGCAGAACCAGGGGGTCAGGGGTCAGCACACCCCTTCATTTAGTAGTCGGGGGTGAGCCCATTCATTTTTACCTCCTGCATTCCAGTTAGTGAAGCAATGATAATTTTAAAGAAGTGGCTGGCAGAAGTTCTCCCACAGCAACCATGCTATGTTTAAATAGTTGCATACTTAGTACATGCAGAAAAGCCAGGCAACATAAAAGTACAATAAAAAAGAAACACTTTTACATTTTGTTTTACTATCAAGAAAATTGTACCCTATGGTTATTTTGGCTTCCTTTAATGTCTCAGAACTCTGTAAAAGTCACTTATTTGTGACCCTACTCCACTTAGATCATCATGATTATCCATAAATTACAGCAAATAAACCATGGATAAATCATGAAATTTAGTAGATTATTCATGATTATAACAAACCAGGTAGGCTGACTGAACTATATAGTATTTAAGAAAGCAGTTGCTTTCCCAGTGTTCTTGAACAGTGTTGTATAGCTCCGGCCTATCTGACCCCCTATGCTTTGATATGTTGCTCCACAACTGGCTCAGTATGGATTCAAAGTGCATCTTGGAGATGCAGGACCCAATCCATATCAGGTCAGCACCCACTCAACACACACAAAGAAATGCTTACATGGGCTAGTGAAAGTGGAGGTCCCACTCGCACATGTAATGACATGCCAACATCCACATCCCCAGGATACTGACCCCTTCCACACCAGATCCCTTGTCACTTGTGCTTCTACATGCATGGTGAGGGCAGGGACAGGGGTGTGGGTAGGCACACACCCCATTCATGTAAGTTTCTGCAGTGCATAGGGCCAGCAGAGGGGCAGAGGCTAGGCTGCCTAAGGGCTCCATTAGCAGGAATGTGCCCCCCTCTGGCCAGTGACTGGATGGTCCTTGGGGCCCATTCAGACCCCCTCTCCCCAGCCCTCAGAGTGCCCACAGTGGACTGAGGGCTGACACAGCATGGGTCGGTGCCATCTAATAACTTTTGCCTGTTCCAACGGGTATATGGAAGTTCTTGGAGAAGTGCCATATCCTGCCATCCCATGCTCCTTGTGGAGTCAAAAATCCACCAGCAAGTCAGTGTGGGAATTCATTTGGATGCCAGAGTCCTGCACAGCTCTACTCACTGCTGTCCTCTGACCCCCCACATGCAGATCCATACCAGTGGGGCACAAGGGGCAGGGGTTGTGGAAGCTGTCCAGTGCAGACAGGCATCGTGGTGCAGTGCACCACAGCCAGGATATGCTCCAGTTAAACTTTTTCTAGGTGGCTTTGTGGCTTGGGCCCGAAGTGCTCAACTCTTATGGAGGGAGGACACAGGTTATCCAGTGTTCATACACCACCTGCTGGTGGACCATGGAGTAGCATCAGTGCCGACTATGAAGTCAGCCACCCCCCCCCCCATCCCAGCCAGAGGAAATGTACTGACACAGCAGTTCACATTGGACAGGGAACAATGGCGGCAAATGTCAGAAATGGGGGAAGGGATACATAGCTCAGTTCTCCAAAACAGCAAATGAAGATTTCCTGCAGTGCAAATTGCAGATCAGAGGACACCATAATCACTTCTCTCCTCTTGCTTATTTATGGGACAAATAGTAATAAACCCATTTGTGTTCATGTTCTTCATTTGAGAGGTGTGTCTCTTTGAAGCAAATGATATTAATCATATGTTTTTATTAGTAATCTTTTCTCTTCTCACTGGACATTCATTTAGCATTCATTTAAAAACCTCTGACTGCCAGTGTTAATCCATGGATTTACAGATCCTTTTAAACTAGGGTACACCTTCAAATGCCATTTAAATTATTAATGGAAAAACTGAAACAAATGAACAATAAACAGCATCACAAATTATGAAATTTTGTCAGCTCCATGGTGCCAAGAGGCGAGGTGACCCAGACTCAAGCTCTCAGCCTGGGAGAACTGGTTTGGAGGCTGGCAGGAGGGTGAAAGTGTATCTGTGCAGATGCTCTCCTCTCATGGGGAACACTGTGGCATGGGCAACTCCTAGAGCATCTCCTGGTGGTGGTACAGCAGAGTGCGCTTGGTGACATGGGTCACCACACGCTGCTGCCCTCCCTCTGGATAATGTGATGTGCCCCCCCAGTGAGAGTTGAGTAAAGAGAGAGTGTGGAAAGTGGAAACTGCACTTACTCTGGCATGCCAGCTCACAGCTGTCATTACCTCATGCCACCAAACCTCTGCAACACACTAACAACTAATGCCCCAGCTATTGCTCAATGTCCTAAGGGATTTCCTCTCTGGTGACAGTAGGGATACGCTAGAAACAGAGGGATGATAGAGAAGAAAATGAGGAGCCTGGAGATGGAAGCTGAGAGATGAGTCTGGTGGGCAGCTGGGGTGCTGAGAGACCTGAAGGACTAGAATGTTGAAAGAGACTGCGAAGAGCAAAAAGAAAGTTATGAAACTCAAACAAATTTCCACTATACCCCGTGTTGTTGTTCTAGACTTCCCACCTTTTAGGTTCACCCCTTCAGATCAGAAACACCTACAGAGTTATCTTTACTGCCTAGAGTGACAAGTATGGTTTGATCTTGTTCTGTGATGTTGAGATAAGTACCTGCATAGGAGGGAAACAGAATTCATCATGGTCCCCTTCCCTGCACTGCCTTGATAAACACAAAAAGACCATCAAAACCAGTTATGTCCAAACTGGACCCACTGGGCTATTACTTGGCTGAGACATATACTTTGCACATTTTCAGTTCTTTTTAATCCAGATCAAGTTCAATTCTATTGCTTGCCTATTCTTACCCTTTATTAAGGTTTGAATGTACTGATATAAGTCTGTACACTAAACTGGGATATTCTATTTCATATTCCAAAGATTATTAAATGCAGAACGTAACTGGTAAGGTATGTGCAAACAATATTTGTCTGGTGCAAAAAAGGCTGCACGTGTGTCATTGTGCATGTGGCAGCAGTGGTCATAAAGACAAACACACATGTACACACGAACATATATACACAAATCCTCACAGCTATGTATACATATACACACACGGACATCAACACACAGAGATCCATGCACACATTCAGATATCCATACATACTGTACCATAGACAGTTCACCCATGCCACAGTGACAAGCATTTTGCTGATTATGGCACAGGTAAAATACTGCCTGGCGTAACAGTGCCAGGCATTTCGTCTCAAGGGAGTTACAGTGCCAAAGCACCCTCCCAGGAAATGGTAGCTTATACAGAGGGCTTCGCCCCCACACCCCTCCATAGTTAAATATAACCTCCTCCTCCTCCAGGGCGGCCATGCCCTGGAGGGGGTAGAAACTGTGGGGGTGCAAAAGGCAACATGAGTGAGAGGCGATCTAAAATCCAGATCGACCTTTTTGTGGCGCCCTAATTGCGGCGGCCAAATTTACTTGTCAACTTGATGGGATACACAATAGACACATGTAGACTTCCATACAGAAAGAGATACTCAAATAAACATATATTCAAACATCTGTGTGTATATATATATATATATATATATATATATATACCCATACACACACACACACACACACACACCTCATTTTTCTTATTTTAATGCTCTGCTGTTGGTGCCAGCCAGGCAATTACTCTGCACATTACACTTAGGCTGATGGCAAGGTAAACTGGTATGTGGATTACAGGTGGGATGTAGCAGCTGGGGGGATCCAATATAAGGAGATAGGAGCTGGTGGTTGGGGGAAAGGGGTAGGAGGACATAGGAGGGGCATTGAATGGAGATGGTGTTTTGAGTTGGGGTGTGGCAGCAGGAGGGATGATTGGGAAATTTGATGTAGATGGGAATCGGAGTTCGGATGAGATAAGGCAGTGAGAGATTCAATGGAGGAAATAATTGATGGAGATGTGGATTAGAATTGTGGTGGGATGTGGTAGTGAGAGGGAGGCTAGATGGATGTGGGAGGGTGATTAGACAGAAATGGGAACTGGCAAGTGGAGGTGGAATTTTTCAGTAAGAAAAATTCAGGAGAAGATAAAAGCTACCCAAGGACAATGCAAGAGAAGAAATAAACCAGGGAGGCATAGTACAAAATCACAAGCCTAATTCTGAAGTTTTAACATTTCAGTTCACCTCCTGATACACTGAAACAAGTTCTGTTCTTGTGGTTTCTGTTTCTCACTATGTCTCTGTCTGTCTGGTAGGGTTGCAAAGCACAGTCTAGAGACACAGCCAACACGATTACATCACCCCTCCCCCCCTATACACCTTAAAAAACACAAACTGATTCTATTGGTCAGAATCTTGATGCTGGTGATTAAACTAGACAGGAGCCCGCATAAACTCAGTTCCTCTTCTTTTTCGAAATTGTATGTAAGTTCTTTCTCTTTTGATATATCCATTCCTGAATAATAAAAGAGAATGCCACCTCGAAGAGTTCAGAGTCCATTCCATATTAATTTAGTGATGAGAGATTCCTCCTCCTAAACAGTTACAATTGAACTCCTGATTGGCAGTACAGATCACCAATAAGAATATGAATCCACACATCCCTTACCAAACCAGTTTCATGGATCCTGCAGTTAATACAGGCTTGAATGGAGTGAATCCTAGAAATAGTCTCAGAAGCTTATCCTTCACAGAACATCTAAAACTCCCCTCTCTTTGGAACTGGCTCCCCTCTCTCCTTCACCAAGCCTCATCTCTACCATCACTAAAGCAGCTGTTAAAGCCACACCCCCAACCACCCCACTTGTTCCTGTCCCCCAACCCTCCCTCCTTCACCTCCTCCTTGGACTCTTCTATGCTAATCCTATCTCTCATATGTACCCTCACCCTACTCTCTCTTTCTCTCCCTCTCTCTCTCTCTCTCTCTCTCTCTCACTTGTGTAGGCTCACATCTTTCTAATTACATGTGCCTTAATCATGTACTGCATACTTTTTGCAAAAACAAAATATATATTTTTTCGCTTTTTATAGTCACTTATGCACAGCGTTTGCCACGTACCTTACTGTAGTCACACACCTCTTTTGTCAGTCACTGTGTTTGCACTTGCACTGTTGTTACTGCACTTTATTTGTTGTTACTGCCAGCTTGGCTTTATCACTTTTATGCATCCCCCAGGCCGCACCTGGAAACATGTCTCGACTCAGTGTGCCTTTCCCAGTTACCAAACTTTTAAATAAATAAATAAAACTAGATGCCCGGGGGGGGGGGGGAGGTGAGTGAATGAGTGAGTGAACCAAGAATACAGAAAGATACTGGATTCCTGTGATCCATGTAAAAGGTACTCCTGCTGCAGTGCATGGAATTACATGTGACTGTGGATGTACAGGACAAGCATAATGTTATCTTGGCTGTAAGATAGAAGGCACCCCAAATCCTTGAATGAGTATAGACTGACAAAGGCCTGAATCCCTGACATAGGTGCCAGAACCAATGGGTACAGGGGCTGTAGCACCCCCACTTTTGTCCATGAGCATTCAAAGTGCCTCTTTACTTGCACAAACTACCTTTGTACCTTGTGCCCTTTAGAACTCCAGCACCCTCACCTTTCCTCAAGTTCCGGAACCTATGATCCCTGAATGACAACAGAAAAAAAGGTGTTTCTATAATTCAGTCTACCTACAGGACAGCAAAATGTCAATGCCACAGTCTATTACAAAACAGGTAGGGAGTAGCTTGCTCTACGTATCAGGGTTCAAGTCCAGTTAGAGCTCCTGGCCTCACCATAGAAGCAGCAAGCTGTAGCCCCTAATGGGTGTGGTGAATCTTGGTATCACCATCTAGATGCCATGATAGGGAAAGGGTTCTGTGTCCATCCTAAGTCACAGATGAAGGTTCAGAACTGATGTCTGTAGTCACTTCTGAAGCTGCAGGAGTAGCCCCAAACAGGAGTTTTGACTCTCAAGTCCCACATTAGCCATGCTTCTTATGGAGAGAGGGTACCCCAAATGTCATTAAATATGTTGACTAGATGCCATCTGCATAGTGATCACAGCTAAAGGCAGTAGTTGGTAGTATTTAGTTCTGTCTGGCACCCTTTCCTGTGTGGTCAGGGTACAATTACAGCACAACACAGTACACGCATGTTAAACAAAATCAGTCACCATAAATAATCAACACGTACACAGATGTAGCTAACTTAATGAACAATAAAAACAATGCAAATCAGACAATCAATAAAGAGGTCTTTTCATATATTCAGCTGGGACATAAACACCTGGGGGAAAATAGTCCCCAAACACCTGGGTGAACAGAAATGTTTTGAAACCTCGCTTAAAGGCCTCCCTCCCTCAAAGCACTTGACAAGGAATTCCAGAGGACCAGGCCTGCTACCTCAATGGTCCAGTCCCCAAAAGCATTTAACCTCATCCTTGGAGCTATCAGGAGGCCCCCTTCAGTGGGGTCAAGAGAGAGAATGTGAGGGTATGTGAGGATGCAAGAGCTCGCACAGGTAGCCCAGACCCAGCCCATGCAGGGCCTTATAAGTTAGAAGACTAGTTGTAAGAGATATGCCACTTAACCGGCAGCCAGTGCAGGTCGCACAGTGCCAGGGAGATATGAGACATCCTCAAAAAGATGCTCAGCAACCTAGCACCTGCGTTCTGCACCAATGGCAGGCATCACAGCATGCCTCTGTTGGCCCAAAGGTACAGAGCACTGCAGTAGTCAAGCCGTGAAGTAACAAATGCATGTACACACCAGAGTTGCCAAATTGCCAGGAGAGATAAAGGGTTTAATCTGGCTGATGTTCTACAGATGGTGAAAATCATTCCAGACTACTGCTGGCACCCAAGGTCTGTGTATGCAACTTTTAAATAAACCAGTTCATGTTACAGTGCAAACTGAAGTTTGTGTGCCCTGCTTATGTAAGCCTAATGCTGGAAACAGAGATTAAATGGTAGTAAGGCATGCACCGAAGATTTGAAATTAAAGTGGGAAATGTTGTGTAAGTGACGTGAAAGCCAGTCACTGTAAGCAAGAAAGTGTTGAGCCTGGTAAAAGACATCATAGCTGCCAGCTTTGCTACAAATACCTCCCCCCCCAGGATAGCATGGCAAGAAACACAGTCAGTAGATTTCCCCAAGAGACATCACATCTAGGGCCTTCCTGTGAAAGGAGTCACTTTTAGTGGAGGCACCATCTGCCTTTCAGACCTTACAGGTCTTGCATCATGAATTCAGAGTATTCTGACCAAAGACCAGAGCAGATGAACCCTGTTTTGAGATTAGCGTGCCAAGGATTAGTGCCAGCCTAGATAACAGTGGAGGCCTTACATTAATCTTTTAGCAGTTTTATATTTATGTGATCCTCAAGCCAGTGTGAGAAGACCAGTGAGGTGGACTGGAGAAGGTCTATGGTTCTGATCCTATGAAGTACAATAATGTGTAATTTTGTAGTGTTCATGGTAATACAGCCATGTGAACACATAGACATTCCCCTGCAACTTAACCCTTCATTTGCTTCATTAGAAGGTTGTCCGTAGGGGACACTGGGAGTTTTAGTTCAGCAGAATGGTGGGCAGGGGGATGCAGGTTCAAACAGGTCAATTCTAATATTAGAACCAAGTAAGTCTAGAAAAAATGATCATTTTACCCATTTTGCTTAATCAGGACCTCTAGGTCTTGCAGTCCTACACATGCTTCCAAAGTGAATAGTAGTAGTGCTTTCATTTCCATTACTTCTTACAAAGATATCTTCTGTAGTAAAATCAGACTATCCCCACCCCCTTATTTTATCTTCTGTTGTATTTCCTGTTCATGTTTTTCGTGGTTGAGCTAACACAGTAAAACTTTGTTCATGCTTAACTAACAAGCGATATACCACCTATTCATTTGTTAAACCTGGACAGTCTTAACAGAAAGGTAAAACTATTTGCAGCCATGACAGCCTCTCAGAATGTAAGTATTACAAATTTTATAATTGTTTCAAATTTTGATTGCATAGTATACTTTATTTACTACCTCTTATACAAATGTATGTTTAAAACCCTATCAACAAATAAAATTACTGGTCAGACTCTCTCAGTTGCCAGATTTAAGGTATCTAGGTTACATTATTAACAGATTTATAATCTGAAATGTTCAAGCTAATCCTCTCTACGTAAAGAGCAGGTAAATAATGCTTCAGATTTAAATGTCTTTAACTTCCTACATGATAGAGTACATGCAAGCTGACACAAGGTTAAAGCGACAGGCACAGTACCAAAGCTATATCACTTCTTAAACATAAAGACAACCTCCATGTGGACTTTAAGCTTTTAGCTGTAGAACTTAATGCATAAAGAATCAGCTTGTTCAAATAAAGGCCATTGGAGGGGCTTTTATTAGTTTTTTGAGTCTACTGTGTGGTTGCAGGGCTTCAGAATAGAGTCGCATGGTATTTGGAATTCCACTGGCTGAATTTGTGCAGAATGGCAATTCTGCTTCCAAAATGCTATTGGCAATCACTTTTTTTAAGTCTGCAGAATTCAGAAAAACATTTCTATGTGAACCATGGAATTATGTTATGCAGAATAATGCAATCTGCAGAATATTACTTTGTGGTTTGTGGAAAATGAATCCGCAGTTTATATGAACTACGGTATATGATTCCATGGTTAACATTTCACTTTAAAAATTTTGGAATTCTGCTTCCAAGAGAACTCCTCAGAACTCGGCAGCATTTCCAAAATTCTTTGGAATTCCAGCTGAAGCCGCATTTTCAAATTCAGCTGAGCTTTACTGCAGAAACCAATAGAGAAATAGTGGCAAACAAGTCTCTCCAAGTGGTAGACATTCAGACCATTTATTACACAAAATGTAACAAAATAACACAACCACAGAATATGAAAGCAATCCTGCTGAGCTAGCAAGGTAACCCCAGCATTTCAAATCAAACAGTCTGAACTTCTTCCACTTGGAGTCTTGTGTGCCGCTATTTCTCTCTACCAACAGAATACCCTTAGTTGTCACATACCATCCTGACCTTGAACTCCTACATAAGATTATTAAGGATCTCCATACAATATTTAGTGAGGATGAAACCCTTAACTGTATTTTTCAAGAACTACTACTACTATCTTTTAAACAACCACCTAATTTAGCCAACCTGATTATTAGGAGTCAACTTGAACAGGAACAGAATGCCATGACATCATATGGTACACGACCCTGTCATCAACGCACATGTAAGACATGTAATCTCATTTTCACTTCAGATTTTGTGGTTACATCACAAAACAGACTATTCAGGATACAGGGGAATTATACATGTACATCAAGTAATGTGGTCTATTTTATCCAATGCAAGAAATGACCTCGCACAGGTTATGTGGGGGAGACAAGCCAACAACTCCGCACTAGAATGAATTCACACAGACATTCTATTAATCACAAGAAGATTGAGAAACCAGTAGCCCAGCACTTCTCCCAGGATGACCACTCAATCTCAGATATGTATGTGATGGTCTTAAAAGGACATTTCAACAATACACAACAGAGACGGGCTTCTGAAATTATACTTGTTTTACTTCTCAATATGGTGGCAGATGGACTGAACATTGATGTTGGTTATATGACACATTATTCCACTTAACTTACACAGACCTTTACTTTAAAAGATGGACATAAATACTCTAGTTCTTCAGCGGGCCTTTGATTTTGTAAGCTTATGGTTATCTACATGTTGACTTCTCACCTTAACACTGTGGTGAGTGCATTTGAGTGTGTGTATGTATACTGATGTGTGTATGTCTGTGTGTGTTTTGTGTGTGTTTGGTATGTGTTGTGTTTTTGTGTGTTGTGGGTATGGTGTGTGTGTGTGTGTTTTGTTTGTTGTGTGTGGTGTGGTGTGGTGTGTGTGGATTGTGTTTGTTATATTTGTTGTGTGTTGTGGTTGTGTGGGGTGTGCAGGGCTGTGAGTGTGTGTGTGTGTGTGTGTGGTGTGGTGTATGTACACACATATGTCCTGGGGGAAGCGTGGCATGGGGCAATTGTTATGTGGCTAGGACACTTAGTTTTCACATATAGTGTACATTTGCTTCCTTCTACTAGTTGTCAGTGGTTGGATTACACACTGTCACATTTTTAAATCTGCTCATATTAAGATGCATTCTCATTTACATGGGGGTTCATAAAAGGTGTGATTCCTTTGGGTTTTCATTTAGATTCCTTAGACTGATTCTATGCATTTTTGTTATACATGGACTCTGCTGAAATCTGCACTTATCAAGCTCATGGTCTCATTTTCTTGGGGGTCCTTGACAAGTATTTTTTTTATTTGGCATTTACACTTACAAGTGATACTATCATGCATCATGTATATATGTGTATGTTAATTTGAGGCTTGTTTTCAACTTGCAGTTATACCTAATTTCAAGATTTTGTCTCTCATTATCTGTTCTTTAATATACCAGAACAATTGGAATGTAAGTTGTAAGCTCATCTTACATGTATTAGAGGGAATGCCACCCCAAGGTTTTTTTATCGCTAGAATGCTTTCTTTGCATACTGAGACATTTTAAAATGTATGTGACAAGAACTCTCTGGCTGTAGAGAATTCTTGATAACCTTTGCCCTTCTGAGGCTCCTCAGTTAAAGGCATATTGGTGTTAATTAGCTTCTCTGATATAATCTTCTGTTATGTTTTAAATGTATATGTTAAACCAATGAGAATTATTTCTATTTTTTCAATATAATCTCGTGTTAATAGTATGGGATATTTGAAATAACTGCCACAAAGCTTCTGAAGAAGGACCTGATTGGTTTGAAAGCTAGAGCACTTTGTTATTTTCTGTAACATCCATGTTGGTCCAATAAAAGGTATCAAATCATTTATTTCTGGAACTATTTCTCTCTGGATTTCTTGTATATGGGGCTGGCTGCCTCGTTTATAGTGAATGCCAGCCCTGCATTGTCTGGTCACAGACATACCTTTCTGGACTCACTTTACAGCAGAATCAAAGTTACAAATGAACAGTTGCAACTTTACAGCAGAATCAAAGTTACAAATGAACAGTTGCATAAAGATGTGAAACTGGGCCGGCCCAGCAGCACTGAGGGTTGAGGCGCTGGATGCCACACCTCATGCCATGCCAGTGACCTGAGTTCGGGAGTGAGCTCGAGGCACCGGGGGTTGGCAGGGAGGAGCAGGTTCAAGCATATGACAACAGGTCACCTTCTGTGTGGAGGGAGGGTTGAATGCTCCAGCAACAGTATGCCTCCCAGTGGCAACTGGGAGGTATTGAACTGATAGTCTTCTGCTTCTGGAGTGGTGGGTTGCAACAGATGTCAGAGTGGCACACACAGGAGCATGCACCCCTTCCCTGGACATCATTGCATGTCCACACTCCCCGATGGGTTGGGGGGCAACCACGCAGCCATGAAAAAGCCCTGGCTTCATGTTACACGGCATCAGTTCTAGCACCTTGCCCAACATTGGATCCTACCCTCCTGTGTCCTGATGCCTCTTGACTTTCACCTCCACCCTGAGGTAAATTGGATTTCATCTATGAGAACACTGAGGAGCAGGAGATGGCCCCACCTTGGGGGGGGGTGCAAGTCGGGGGTTGCCTGAAGGGTGAGCCACGAGTGAGTCAGAGGTCCTGGGGGTCCCAGGTAGGGAGGATTTCAGACAGGGCAGGAATAGCTGGATGACTGAGGGAATACATGAAGCCAGTGACTGCAGGGAAAAAGAAGTAAAAAAAAAAATATGAAACTGGGACAACCATGACCACTGTACCCTTGACTCTGCTGTCTGTCACTCTAAACAAGGGTTATACAGACATCACATTATCCTGTCCACCAGGATATCTGAGACTAGGACAGTCCTTTTATCCCAGGTAATGGTTTCAGACATAGTGCTATCCTCTTTGGGTTCACAGAGAATTCACACTATCCAAACCAAATGAAATAGAATAGATAGTTTCAGAACAACCAAATCCTACCCTTATCACCTTAGTTAGCAGTAGAACCCAGACTGAACAGTACAAGAAGAACATGATTGTGCCCCCCCCTCACCAGCACTGGCTCCCAGAGTAGCCATATTGCAATTCACCGAAGAGACCACCCTCCACTTTATAAACTGAAATCCAGAAATACACTGAGGCCTGGATATTCAAACTGTGCCATTCTGAGGCGCAAGCCCTTGCGCTGCTCAAAATAGTTGCGCAGGGGTGTGGCCGGGGTGATATTCAAAGGAGTTGCGCTATTGAGCAACCTTGAATATCACCTCCAGCCAACCACTGTGCAGGCGCAGTGGAACTTGCGCCACCGCAAGTTGTCAGAGTTGAGCATTAAACTTGCGGTGGCGCAAGTACCATTGCGCCATGTGCAAATTTCTGATATTCAAGGTGACATGCAAATGGGCCATAATTCATGCAAGGCATGGGGGCCATTGCATCTGATTATAGCCCCCTTGCATGCCATTAGCATGTGGGTGCGCCCGATCCCGAGGACTGCGCCTGGCAGCCCTGCCAGGCGCAGCCATCAGGACTGGCAGCGCGCCCTGCAGCCCGATCACGGGCACTAGCGTGAGAACAACCCCCGCCCACATCTCCCAATGCCCGATAAGTGGGCAGAGTATCATGAAACCCCCAAACAGCTCCCAATGCCCGATCATGGGCAGGCGTATCATGAAACCCCCCAAACAGCTCCCAATGCCCGATCGCGGGCAGAGCGTATCCATGAACCCCCAAACGGCTCCCAATGCCCGATCGTGGGCAGAATGTATCTGAAACCCCCAAACAGCTCCCAATGCCCGATCGCGGGCAGAATGTAAAGAACCCCCAACCCGAATATCTCCTGGTGGTCAGTGGACCGTAATGCCCGATCGAGGCAGAATGTCCAGTAACAACCCCCAAACATCTCCCTGGTGTCTAATCTCCCCCCACCCCACACCATGAGCCCACCACCCGCTCCCCCCTGGCGGCGGCGGGTGGCAACATCCACCGCCTGCCGCCCGCCACCCGCCGGCTGACTGTCGGTGAGCTGCGCCCATTGGTGCAGAGGCGTAGCTTTTCAGACATGACAGTCTGATTTGTGAATGAACCTATTCACAAATTCGACTGTCAAGGGAGCGGTGGCGGGCTGCACGCCCATTGGCTCTAGCTCTGCACCACGGGCATGCAGCCTTACCGACAGTAGTCGGTGGGCGCGGGCGGCAGGCGGTGGATGCTGCTGCCCGCCGGCCGCCGGGGAAGCGGGTGGTGGGGCTTCGGGTGGTGGGTGTGGGGGACACTAGACCAGGGAGATGTTTGGGGGTTGTCACTGGACATTCTGCCCACGATCGGGCATTACAGTCCACTGGACCACCAGGGAGATATTTGGGCTGGGGGGTCTTTTTTTACATTCTGCCCGCGATCGGGCATTGGGAGCTGTTTGGTGGGGAGGGTTGTTTACGCTCTGCCCGCGATCGGGCATTGGGAGCCGTTTGGGGGTTTCGATACGCTCTGCCCGCGATCGGGCATTGGGAGCTGTTTGGGGGTTTCATGATACGCTCTGCCCGCGATCGGGCATTGGGAGATGTTTGGGGCGTTGTTTTTATGTTCTGCCTGCGATCGGGCTGGTGGGGGCACAGGGACTGAGTTAGGTGTGCCACGGTGGTAGCTGCTGTATTGCGCCCTGCAATACAGCAGCTCACCTGTGGGTGGCCCTCAACTTGATCCTTTTTTTTTTGGCTCAAAGTTGTGCAGGTGCAGGTTGGGGGTTGCGCATGCACAACTCTGCACAACCCGACTGAATATGGGGTTGCGCAGTTTATGCATGGTTCCTCCCCCTCCTGTTGAGCATGCATTCATTTGCATTGCGCTGTTGCTCAACCTGTTTTCAGTGGCGCAACTGCCTCCTGCTGAATATCGCAGAATGGTGCAATATAGGACTTGCGCATGCGCAACCCTGTTGTGCATGGCGCAACCCTTTTGAATATCTGGGCCTGTATGTTTACAGTGAATTCTTAATTCCACAATAACCAGTTTAAAGTCAGGAGTCAGTAGATGATTAGAAGTGGAACTGTTGCGGTAGACCTATAGAAAGGCACTCATCATAAACATGATAACAACTCAAAACATAATTCAATATTTTCTGGAGAATTGGAGAACTGTATAAATACTATAATGGAATCAACTTTGAGCTATAGAGATTATAGACCGAACCAAACCCATAACAAATATACACACGCAGAATTTGTAAAATGTTGTCAAAGTAAGTAATTTGATTCCTTTTATTAGACCAACAAAAAAATGTAATTACACAAGCTTTCAGGCTATGGTAGGGTTAGTCGTCCTACCTAGGCATTAGAGGGATTCTAGTCTAATAAATTATTTTTCTAAAGCCTGTTGCAAAAGCATTCAACTATTCTATAACTGTACTATTCTCTCCCTGTTCTGTCAGGATAGCCACCCACAGAACCCACTCCCGTTTTCTTCTTTACTCTTATGTTTCCTTTCCAAGTCCCTCTAAAGTGCATCCTGAATGGTTCAAAGTGACCAAATAATGTACTAGCTGGCTAGCAGTTTCATTTGTTAGTATAACAACGGATGCCTGTTGTTAAATATTTACACATTTAAAACATGAGCCATTTTTGCCACACCACTGTTACGTAGCACATATGCTATAAAATATGTTTGATTGCCTAAGTACATTGAAAGTGTTACTGTTACATACCATGTAGTACTTTGGTGTCTGAGAAAGCCAGATTGGGTATAAATGAGAAGTCTCTCCTGATAGGGAAAAGGCTGGAGGACGATATACAAAAATCCCTAATATGAAGCTGCTAAATAAACAAACTGTTTTTGGGATGTGCACTGTAGTATTACAATGAGAGGAGGGAAGTGAGAGAACCACAGTGCCTTAAATTGTGCTTTGTCACCCCTGAAAACAGTTGCAGAGAGTCTTCTGTAGGGCTACCACAACTCCAGGGAGCTCTTCTGCTAATAAATATTAAAATGATTTTCCAGGGTTTGTAACCCTTAGCTCTGCCCCTGGGAGCTGAATTTATGTACAGCTGCCCCTTTTTTCCCCACTCCCTTACTGGAGCCTGATTTTAATTAATTTAAACAAATTAAAATAGATCCACCCTATGCTCTGCTACTGGAGCTCAATTTAGTTGAATTTAAATAACACTGCCTATGAGTGGTCCTATGAGAGGTCTTCAGTCCCAGGGCATGCGTCCCCCAGTGGTTAACCTGTAGGCCTCTCATCCATCCAAAAATACACCAGGAGGCTACCTGTGCACAGCTAGACAAGGCAGATAGACTGAAGGCCGTGATGGACATGTTATATATACACTAGCTCGTTTTTAATTCAAATGTATAAATTTGGATTGTGAGTGAGGTAAACAGGGGTCTTGCGGACATTGGGGGTGTTTGAAGGCTGCACCTGTGTCCCTCTGAATATCTTAGGTTACCCTATGCTCCCTTACTAGAGCAATTTCAATATATTTGAATAAAACCCACTCTTTGGTGGTCCTTTACTTCTGGAGCTTTCTTTTGCCACTGTCCAGCCATCCTAGTGCCCACAAAGAAAAATATTTTCTTGTCCCTTTTGTTTAATTTAGTCCTGGCAGACAGCACCTGCCCACTTACAATGCCACTGACTCATCACCCCATCCCAGGGAGAAGAAATGAAAGGAGGCAGGAGGAGGAGGAGGTGTGCAGCTGGCTACAGGCTGGAGACAGGCAGTAGAGAGGTTATCTCTGGTGGTGTTGCTTCACTTCTCAGCCAATGCTCTCTCTCTCTCTCTCTCTCTCTCTCTCTCCCCCCTTCAAGATGCGCTCACCCATTCAGCCACACTACTGTAGGGAAAACTTTACTAAAAAAAGAATCCCACAGAACAACAAACAGGGCTGAACAGAGCCCACACTGTGGCCAGATCTGTAGCTGGAGCCACTGACACACTCTTAGACTACTGCAACAGCTGGGACCCGACACCTGCAATGAGGGATGAGAGGAGGACAGCACATAAGCCTCTTTCAATCTCTGCTACTGACCTGTGTTCCCTCTCTCCCACAGAGCACAGCCATAGATGTCTTCTTTTCTTCTGAGTGCCTAAAAGTGCTCCAGGCTGCACGTCTCTTCTGGGGTGCCTGAAGCACTACCTTGTGCTCTTCACTACCCAACTGCTCAACTTCACCCCAATGGCTGCTTCTCCCATTATTGCCAGCTGTGTCCAGTATTTAGGATGCTGCACCCCTAGAAATGCTGACTCCCACAACAGTCCAGCACAGGCTGGACTTTCAAAAGATGCCTTGGCATCTCATTAGAGAAATGGGACAATTGTTGGCTGAACGCCCTCAAGACATGTAAAGAAGCAAAGGGAAGGCTAACACATTATAAAATAGTACATCAGCGGTATCTCACACCAGAGAAACGGTTTAAGTTGAGCTTAACTGATGAGAATAAATGCTGGAGATGCTTGAATGATGTTGGTTCCATCTCACACATACTACGGTCATGTCCATTAATATAAAACTTTTGAGATGAAGTTTTTGAAGCATGTGAAAAAAATTTGGGCAAAACTATTGTGACGTCTGAAAAAACAGTAATGCTGGGAATCACATCGGAACTTGTAGGATGGCCTCAGACTAAGATTTTATGGCTGTTAGTCTCCTTGATATCAGCTAAAACTATAATCCTCAGAAGATGGAAACAAACCCCCCACCCACACTCTCTGAATGGTTAGAAGATATCACCACTAGATTAAACTATGAAAGGGTGGCCTTTACCTGTAGTGATCGTACAGAGAAGTTTTTAGACCAATGGAATCCTTGTTACAGTCTATTTTTTGTAAAACATAATAATTTAGTTAAAAGTTTTGCATAACATTAGTCCTTATGAATATTATGGAATGCTTTATAGTTTTAACATGTGTTTAAAGCTGTAGTTCTTTTATTTATTTTACTTCTTTATTTATTTAATTTTGTTGACCCAGTATGCCCACTGGGCCTAGAAGTCCCCTTTTCAGGGGTAACCGGGAGGAGGGGAATACAGATGGTAAGCAACTGGAATTGAACCAGATTAAGTTGTTGGTGGTATTTTTAGTGAATGGGAGAAATTTGGCCAGGACACCAGGGAAATCCCCTACTCGTTGGTAGAGGGAGCTGCTGTGCTACTTGCAGTATGGCAGATGGTGAACAGATGTTGGAGGAAATGGATGTTGCTCTGTGGAGCAGGCTGAGGAACTTTTGTGAGGTGCTATACACCTTATGGAGGCAGGAGTTCAACCCGTGTTCTGAGGCGATTTGCATGATGAGTCTCATGCAGCAGGAGATGTAGACAATAATGTACCTGCTGATTTTTCTCATGATTCTGCACAATGTGCTGTACTGCAATCTGTGGTGCTGCCTCTGGAGGAGCAGAGCTCAGTGGCTGTTTTTGAGCCGGTGGCGGCTTCCATGTCTGAAGGTTTGAGTCATGATACTGATGTAGCCCGTGATGGTATGCGGAAGCAGTCTGACGCCAACGATGACGGACGCTGGTCTAAGGAGCAGGCTCTGTTGAATGTCGGCTGGATGTGTGTGGATGGTAAATGGATTCCTGACTCCAGCTGGGAGTCTTTTTCTCCTTCTCAAGCGGATTCTTTGGGGGACATAGCTGCTGGATTCAATTCAGGTCAGGTTTTATGAGACCCTGTTTGTATGCACACAGAAGGTTCTGAGGGCAATCAGAGACCTGAGCCTGTTAATGACTCTCTCCCAAACGTTCCCCCAGCTGTTTCACCCCCTCCTTCTCCCCAGAGGCATTCCCGTCAACCGGGACCTTGGTTTTCAGATTTTTTCAAACATAATCGACTGGAGCAAGCCCCCAAACGTAATGCTGTCCGTCTCCGGTATCTAGGTGGTTTACTTGAACATCCTGACAGGACTTTTGTTGCCAGGAAACTCCTGAAGGAGTCCATGCATTTTCTTGCCTCAGACAGTTATGCTGTGATTAATGTCATGGGGAGGACATTTTTGACATTAGTTTCAGGTCTTTTTCTGGTTTAGACAAATTTTGGCAGCTTTATGAGTCTTGTAAATCTTAACCACTGTGGGTTCCTTTTTTTGCCATCCCCCTTACTAAGCCTTTATCTAAAACCTTGCATATCATGTTTAGAAATGAAGGTGTTAATGTGGGGGACATTCAATTTTGGCTTGAGCACAAACGTTATGTTTTGGAACCACCAGAAGCTGTTATTGATGATGGGGGTATTTGGACTGGGAGTAGGAAGTTTAAAGTTAAACTGCATATAGTTGAAAATGAAGTGTTGCGCATCCCCAACAGTTTTTTTTCCTGGGTAAAGATGGGGGGTTTGTTTTTACCCAGGGCAACCTAAAGCCTGCTATAAATGTGGTAGTCATCGACACCTTAGTAGTGTTTGTGACAAGGCGAAATATACCTTATGTGGGGATTTCAACCATGACAGTGGGGTTTGTCAGAACACCTTTCGGTGTAACTTGTGTGACGAGCAGGGACACGCATATCATCAGTGTCCCTGGGCTGGGCAGAATAGACAGGGAGGTATCAATAAAGATGATTTAATTAATAAGGCCTAGGAAACTCGTAGGCCTCCTCCTGAAACACAGGATATGTTCCACTCCAGGCCTTCTGCCCAGTCTGATCCTGAGGTTAGGCTTGATCACCTTTCTCCAGCTACGCAGCCTACTGAGCCTTGTCCCCAGGAGGGTGAGCAGGGCATTCTGACCACTGCTGACTCTTTAGTTGAAGAGTCAATGCCCCCCAACCTGAATTCCACACCCCACACCCCAAGAGGGTTACTAGAGCTTCTAGTAAAGTTAGTATTCCTTCTATCGTACTTCCCTCTAACAACCCTTTTCAAGTTTTACAAGATCAGGACTCAGAGTCAGATGTTTCTTCCAAATCTGGAAGGCTCTCTGAAATGGAAATTGAGGAGGAGGGCATTTCAGATCTTAGGACTCCCAAAAACAAAAAAAATTGGGGAAAAAGATAAAAAAAGATAAATGATAATTAGTAACTTTTGATGGTATCTTTGAACCTAGTCTCCCGTAACACCTGTAGTATGAAGCATTATAAAAAGAGGCTGGCTTGTTTAAATTATTGTAGGGGTTTGGGTGCTGATATTACTTTTTTGCAAGAGGACTAGGTTTAGCAATTTGAATGATGTCACTTTGGCAAAAAAATCCTGCGTTACAGGTCCTTCTTTCTGGTCTTATGGGGAGGATGTGGCAGATGGTTTGGGTATTCTTTTTGCTAATACACAGGTTCAGGTTCTCCGTCTGGTGGATTTGCTGCCTGGGAGGGTTTTGCTCCTCGATTGTGTATACCGTGGTTTTTCCTTGCGCCTCATTAATGTTTATGCACCCCAGGTTAAAACTGCTCATATTGACCTTTTTAATTTAATCAAACCTTTTCTGTTTACTAAATTGCATGTGGTTTGGGTTGGGGAGTTTAATTGTAGTTTGGATTTAAAAGTCCGGGATCACATTCAGAGGAAAACCTGTCATGACACTCATGCATTACTGGGTGGATGCTCAGAGGCAGCTTTATCAGGATGAAGGGGCTACGTACAGGAGAAGTTTTTTTCTTCTCATATTGATTATTTTTTTCTTTCCAGGTATCTACTGCCCACTCAGTTTTCTTTGAGACTTTGTGAAATTTCGGATCATATGGCTTTTGTTTGTACGGTAGGCCTTTCTGCAGTCTCTCCCAGGTTTCCATCAGTCTCTGGTCAGTGGAAATTTAATTCTTCTTTATTGGAATAGGATGATGTTAAACATAATTGTTTGTATGTCTTATATTCCAGACTTTCGGTTCTTGACATGTATGATGATTGGGGTTCTTGGTGGGTGGATACCAAGACTGACCTTAGGCGTTTTTTTCACACTAGGCCGTACCAGAAAACTGACTGATTATATTCGATATTTAGGGCTTCGGGATCAATTTTATCACCTAAGGTTTCTTCCGGATATTTCAGAGGTAAGGGTACTTAACCAGTTCGATACTATTAAGTCTGCTATGAGACAATATCAGTATGATAGGGCTGCTTCTTTACATGCAGAAATGCGTTTTGGCTTATAAAAGTCTCCTTCTGCTGACCCCTTTTCAGCCTGTAAAAAGGCTGTGGAAAGTAAACTGATGGATGGTTTGTTTGATGTCACTGGGATTTTGAAACTGATGTTGAAATGGTAGAGGTTGTGGAAGGTTATTTATTGAAACAACATGGGGCTCCTTTTTCTTTGGATACAGTTTGGGAAGAGGTTTTTAATTTTATCCCTCCTGGGGTGACGCAAGATCAGTCTGTGGAGCTTGAGCATCCCATTACAGTTGCTGAAATTATGCAGACTACAGCTCGTTTAAAGTTAGGGGTTTCTCCTGGTGAGGATGGTATTACGAATGAATTTTATCAATGTTTTTCTGATGTTCTCAGTAAGGTTTTGTGTCAGCTGTATAATGAAATTTTAGGATCCGGACAGACTTTTCCCAGGTTTGCTACTGCCCTTGTAATTTTCTTGCACAAAAAAGGGTCTAGACAACATTTAGAAAATTGGAGACCTATCAGTCTTTTGAATACTGATTATCAAATTTTAGCCTCCATATTATGTCGTAGGCTTCAGCGTATAGCAATGACGGTTATACACCCTGCACAGACCGGTTCTATTACTAATAGGTCTTCTAAACAGAATCTTGTTTTTTTGCGGGATATTTGTGCTTTTGGTAAACAGAAAAGGCTTTCTGGTTATTTAATAGCTTTGGATCAGACTAAAGCATTTGATAAAGTTTCTCAGGCTTTTCTTCACCTGGTTTTACAAAAATATGGGGTGCCTGCACACTTTAGATCCTGGATACAGCTTTTGTATCATGATGCTATCTTATGCCCTGTTATTAACGGTTTAGTAGGGAGAGGTGTTCCTAGTCTCAGGGGGCTGCAGCAGGGTTACCCTTTTAGTCCTCTGCTATATGTGTTTCTTATAAGCCATGTGGTACATCTGATTATTCATGATAGCAGCATTTGGGGATTTTCCCCTGCTTTGGAGATTGTGCCTCAGAAGATTGCTGTTTATGCCGATGATGTGTGTCTTACTGTTCCAACTGAGGATTCTGTTTTCAGATGTATGGATGTATTTCATTTATATTCCAGGATTTCAGTAGCTGAGATTAACTTCAATAAGAGTTCAGGTGTTTTTATTGAGGAAGGGTATTTTGTTCCTAATATTGGACAGATACAGATTTCCATTTCTCCTATTAGAATATTGGGTTGTCTTTTTGGTAACGGGGATTTAGCAGCTATTAATTGGATGGAGAAGCTTGAGATCGGGGAAACAAACGTGCATATGAGGAAGTCTTTGCCTTTATCGAACGAAAAGAGAGTTCTGATTATTAAAACAATTTTGCTACCAATATTTCTGTATATTAGTGTGATTTTTCCTATTTCCTTGCATTTGGAAACTCAGGTTTTGAGCTGTTTTTTTTTTTCAAATGATTTGGGCAGCCATTTAAACCCCATTAAACGGGATTTTACGTATTTGAAATTGACTCAAAGAGATCTGTGAATGATTAATCCTATGGTGTTTTATTTTTCATTTTTTCTAAATTTTAATTTTGGGAAGGAAGGGAGTCATTCCTGGTCTACTTGGATGTCTTTTTTGTTTACTCCTTTTTTTCAGAAATGGGGCTCAGTTTTCCCTTGGATAACCCCTACTCTGCAAGTTCCTGATTTTGCTATTCCTGTTTTGAGAAAATGTAACTCTTGGTGTATTACAAAACTAATGTTACAAACTTTTAATAGAAAATCCCTGTATATGGCAATAATGGAGCAAAATTTTACAGTTCAGGTGGATTTTCCGAAATGCTTACCTACGAAATTGAGGACTGCTTTTCGGCTTTTAAATGATAAACTAATTCCTGCTACTATGTGGGATACTCAGTGGTTATGTTGTCACAGGAAACTTGGGGTTAAAGGTAATCTTAAGCACAAACCTCTTACTGAATGGCAGTGCATTAGATTAGAATGTGGGGGTATAGAAGAACTTTAAAACTTTTTTTTTGACTGTGTTCCTTTACTACTATGTTTTGGCAAGATTTGGTTGCTCGCTGGAAATGGCGTCTGGTGTATAATATTTCTTACGAATGTCTGATTTGGGGGGACTATACTAGGTTTGGTTCCCGGTATCATTACAGTACTTTGAATGTTATTTTTGCCTATATTAAGTTTTATTTATGGCAGGCACGATGTCGTTTTTCTTTACAGCATGTGAGTACTCCTATGTTACTGTTGATTACACAGATTGAAAAAGCTTTGGCACAACAGAAGGAGAGAGAACAAGCAATCTTGGACTCTAGTCTTTTTCAGTCTTACTGCAAAAATGTTCCTTGGATTTGAAGTGACTTTTTCATTTTCTCTCAGTGCATTATTTAGTTTTTTGTATTTTTTTCTCTTATTCTGTATTTACTGTGTTTTTCTCTATGTATTTTTTCTGGTGATTTATTGTTATATTTTTTTTCCTGATGTTATTGTTTTTCAATAAATAATTCCCCTACTCTTTTTTGATTTTTTTGACCCATATTTTAATAGTTATTTTATCTAAATGTATAATAGTTCATGCAATTTCATGTAACATTGAATTGCTTTATCTTTCTTGTTATGTTTGACTTATTTTGATCTCTCAACAATAAACTTTGAATTATAAAAAGAAAAGATGTCCTGGTTTGTGTTGCTTGCTCAGGGAAAGGAGGGTTCTAGAATGGAGCAGGGTGCCAGGGACAGAAAAAAAATGAAAAATCATTTTTTATTTATGACCCCAGGCTCAACTCCTACAAACTACTGTGGAAAGGGATGGGGCATATCATTTGGTGCCTTTACTGTAGGACACTACTTTGGGGCACTACACTTGATTATTCATTCTGCCTGGAGCCTGGGAGAGGGAAGGACATGTAGTCTTCATGTGCTGAAAGCAATCTGAAGCACAGATGAGAAAAGGATCTTAGAAATGTTATGTAATCCTGACTGTTGCATCTCGGCCAATGGCATGTAATGATTTATTTTAATTTACTTATTTTTATTTGCTTTTGGTTTTCATTTTTGAAACTTTAACTAAAATCACTTGGCCAGTGTGTTGCACCTTATACAAACTGAAATTAGTGTCTATATTTATTACCAACACCTTGGGACACAGGCTGACACGGAGCTCTTCTTAAGGGGATGGCAGTTTCTACCCTTCCATCACCTGAAAAAGGGCTCTGAGCAAGCCTGAAAGTGTGTGTATTAAACATTTCTGGTTGGTCCAACAAAAAGCATCAATCCCATCTTCTGTAACAACTGATTCTACCTGCTATTCCATACTTTGTTTTCAGTTCATACTGATGTTCTCTATCATTTACTTTACATGCTATCTTACGTTTAAGCAATAAGCTGGTAATTTCCAAGGAATTAATGACTGGTTGGGGGGATGGATGGCCTGAGTCACAGCTGAGGGCCACCTCCCTCCAGCCAGTCATTAATACATGGAAATGACCAGCTTTTAGGCTGTTATTATGATTATAAGTCTAATCACAAAAACAATGTTAATTTCTGTGGGGTTTATTTAGTTTTATTTAGGATTTAGCTGTATGGTGCAAGCCATGCAGGCCCTACAGCATCACTTTGCAGCTGGATTGGTAATTTCTAAGATGTTAATGACTGATCCAGTAGCCAATCAAGAGCCTTGCTAGGCTCATTAATAGTTAATTAGACTTATAATATAGTTCTATATTGGGTTCTGTCACTTTCCTAAACAAATGTTTGGTGTGCACATATATAAAGCCTAAAAAACCAGTAGAGGGAAAGAAATAAGTGCCTTGGCTGGGATTTGAACCCAGACCACATGGAACACCGGCCAGTCTGTGTACTCGCACCCTTTCCCTAAAATATGGAACTCTCTACAACCCCAAATCCAACACTCCCCCTCTCTCTATTCCGTCAACACTGCCCTAGCCAACTATCTGGCACTTAACTGTTCCTGTTATGACTTGCCTTAATTTCCTTCATCTTTCTGCTTGCAGTTCATCCCCCTTCAAAATTTGCCCAATGCCTCTATCAACTCTACTGCCTCTACTGACCCTAGCCCCTCCTAGATGCTAGTTCTCATACCTTTCTCCCTTCCCCTACTCTCTCCCCCTTTTTCCCTAGCCTTCACACTCCCCTTGCAGGGTTCTCAGCATCCTGAATGCGGTTTTGTAGTGCCTAGGCTTGCCACCTTTTTTCCCCCATCTACCTATTCTTGGTAGGGTTGCCACCTTTGGAGGAGGCAAAAACCGGATCCTAAGCTCCGCCCCTAGCCCCACCCCTTTTCATGACTCATCATGCATTGTTCTTCCTAAAATGCCATTTGTTATATCAATAAAGACAACACTTAATGCAGCAGTTCAACAAAGATGTTAAGATACTGTACTGAACCTGTTAAAGTTACTTTCCTAGGTTCTTCCTAGTTATTTATTTACTTGTATATTTATTTATCGACATTGGTTTACCAGATAAACATACAGAGATAAAAGAAATCTCATTTACAGACATGATCTGGGGAGACAAGGAAACACTATAAAGAGCATACAACAGTATACATGGTATATAATAATACATAATAAAGAAATAGTTTCCTGTAATGTGTTTTTTATTTTATCTGGCTTCATTTTCTTTTCATGTCCACAGTAATATTTTAAAGCCAAAGAAGTGACCATACTTTTGTCTTGAGGAAAAAAATAATTTAAAACATTTAAAATGTCTAAATTCTGTTAGAGATGAAAATGTTTACCAGCAAATAAAAGTGGAAGACAAATGCCTGTGTTGCTGTTACAAAGGTAAGGCAGCTGTGCTGCTATGCCACTTTAAGATGCAGTGGAAAAGATTAGGTTAAGTAAGTGCTAATGGTGTTAATGGCCATACTTTACACCTCCCAGTCTGACTGTTTTCACAAAGAAAAGGCTATACTGATGGCAGAACTTGTTTATAATCTGGCCATGTAGCTGAAACAATGAATGAGAAGACACATTCTGTTTCAAAAGTATGTGAACACTCAAAATGACTCAAAAACCTGACCAGCAAAGAGCAAAACCGGATTACCTGATAGGGACCCTGAAAACCTGATCACCAGGTAAAAAACCTGACAGGTGGCCTTCCAGGTCCCCTTGCAGGATCCCCAGCATCCTGGAGGGTTCATTGGAGCAGGCCTCATCCCCTCCCAGGTGTTATTTCTCTTTCCCTCTGTCTCACTATCCCTCTATAACTACAATGCCTAACTGGACACCTCTAGCAGTGCCAAGGAGAGCCACAGGGATGAGAATATATTTGACTGTGTAAGCTAGGCCCATTGTGTGGGTAGGATGTATGAGCGGCTATGCTCTGAGTGTATTTTTTTTCTGATTCTAATTCAGAATGAGGCTGTGATAGACCTTGTATGCCAGGGTAATCAGCTCATCTACTGTTCTCCCCAACAGCTGTGGCAGTGTGCCCCTTCCAGGGTAGGGCTGAGCCGATGCCAAATTTGCATTCAGTAAACATGCTGAAATCCAATATTTTGGACACCTGCAGAGCAGGTCCAAAGGAACTTGGTTTCCTGTTGGCATTTTGTCACACTGACATCATGACGCAGCAGTTTTTACAGAAAGTGCAGACTGAGCATGGGTAAGTTATTGGCAAGCCACATGACCTGCAGCAGCCAATCAGCAATGCTGGAGATCAAGTACTCCTTGTGCGGCGCACATTCTAGCACTCTCTCACAGGGGAAAGATATGATTACTGCAAGAGCTCCTGTTATGTGAAAAAGAGTGGCTTTTGACTAGAAAACTTTCAAAATCATTACAGAATTGTGCATTATCATGCCAGCTAGCTAGGTTTCACTATATTTAACTGCAGTTTCAGATAGGCGGGCTAGGGAAATTGTGCTGCAGTGCAAAGAAAAGGAGGGGAAAGAGGCACAGAGTGCTATTGGTGTAGGGTACAGAAATCCACATTTTTTTTTTTAGTTTTATTTATGTTGTCCACTGCAGCAGGAGCAAAGTTAAGTGAATTTAGCAGACTGGGAAAGGTGAGGGGGTGGGAAGTTTGGAGGATTCATTTGACAAATAATTTGGTGGTGCAGGGCAAAGAAACCCATCTTTATTTTTTTGCCTGATTGTGAGTGAAAATTAAGTGAAGTAGGCCTCTGCAGTGAGACACTAGGTCTTTCTGAGGGTGAGCAGGAGGGCATGTCAGTGGGTGACATAAGGGACCTGTGTGTGTGTGTGGGCATCTGCCATTATCTGGTGTAGAAACTATAAGTAAAAGAACTGGAGGAGAAAGGGAGATGGTGGGGAGCAAGGAAAGGTTCCACTATACCATTTTCACCAAGTACGAGTTCTGTAGGTAGTGGTGGTGGAAAAGGAGTAGGCAGGGACTGTGAGCCATAGTGGTGAGGAACAGTTATACCTAAGAGAAGGAGCAGGATCGAGCATGTGATAGCCCCATCCAGAGAAACCATGGTTTAGTAGCTTCTAGACATCAACTGGCTCCAAGCTCATCTCAAGTAGCAGCTGTCACAGTCAGTCCAAGTCATCTAGTGCATCTAGTGATGATAGAAACCTGAGCAAACCAGGAACACACAGGTTTCCTACAAGTCCTGCTTCGAGTACTTTGAGGGTCCACACATGTGGTGATGTAACAGATGCATCCAAATCTGTAAGAACAAGTCCCCCCATCCACATTCATCCTGTATAACCAGCACAAGGCCATCTGCCAGTGTCAGTGGCAGCAGCACCACCACTGTCCCACTGTGCCATAGGCAAGGATGACTGCATGTCTGATTTGAGGCACTATATAATCCCCTCCACCCCCAGCCCCCCAAAGCAGGCAGCAGTATCAGCGTCAACCCAGTGCTGCTGCCCAGGTATGAGTAAGGTGACTGTGAGTCTTGATCTGGCATTAAAACTGCTGTTATCTTGTCACCTGAGGAAAAAGTTAAACTGTTTGTGATAGGGTGAGGTATACCAACCCCACAATTTTATTAAAGCAAACCAGTAGTGCCACCACCAAAGTAGTTTATGGTGGAGGAGTGCGCCAGTAAGGAGGATATGGAAGTAAAGCTGTTGGAGTGGAGGGGGGGCATGAGAGTGAGGTGATAGAGGATGGGGAATAAGAAACATTCAAGGAGGTGACCCAAGGGCAGGGGGAAGCTGAAGAATCACATGAGACTGAGATGCAGGGCATAAGGAAGGGTAAGCAGTCAAGAAGAGGAGAAGCAGGGGAAGAAGCAGGAGAGAAGGAAGCACATACATAAGAGGAGGAGGAGGAAGCAGAAAGTATGCTGTCAGTTACACCAGCACATTCTGATGAGGGGTGTGATAGAGGAGTGAAGGTCATCAACAGGAAGTTGTTATTCCTCTGTACAAACAGTTGACCAGACTTCATCTGCAGTACTGTGTGCAGTTCTGGAGACCCCATCTTCGCAAAGACATAGACAGGGTGGAGGCTATCCAGAGGAGGACAACCAAAATGGTGCAGGGTCTACACCAGAAAACATATGAACAGAGACTAAAGCAGCTTAATATCTATACCCTCAAGGAAAGGAGGGGGGACATGATAGAAACTTTCAAGTACCTCAAGAGAGTCAACAAAGTCCAAGAGGGTAGCATCTTTCAGAAAAAGAGATGTGCAAGAACAAGAGGACACTATTTGAAGATAGAGGGGTAACGGCTCAGAAGTAATGTGAGAAAGTATTTTTTCATGGAGAGGGTTGTGGATGCATGGAACAGCCTTCCTGAGGAGGTCATGGAGTGAAAAACAGTGGAGGAATTCAAGAATGCATGGGACAAACATACAGCAATTCTAGTGGGGGGTAGGAGGAAGTAGGCTGTTGGTTAACTAGGATCTGCAGCTTATCCATTAGGTAGGGAAATAGGCAGACTAGGTGGGCCAAGCAGTCCTTATCTGCCATAAAACTCTATGTTTCTATCACAGAAGATGGCCATACTTAAAAAAAATAATGCAAAAGAGAAAAGCAAGAAAGCAAGTTGGTCTGGCAGGGGTCTCTGAAGGCCTGACCTGCCTGCAGCCCCCAGATGATCAGCCACATGGTAACGCTAGTGCTGTTGATGTCAGCACTGCCTTGTCAGGGCATCCAGCCTAGTCACATCATTCCACCATGGCAGAAACAAGAAATCATCTCACAACTGCTGCCCTATTGCTTCCAAAGACCTCCATCAGCCAGATCATGTAGCTAAACAAAAAGAGATCTTCTGCAGTGTGGGATTATCTTACCATTGAAGATGTGTGACAGAAACACTAGTTGGGTCAGTCTGCTTAGACATTGAGAATCAGCATTGTGGCTGATCTTCTAAAGCTTGAACATGTCATCTTCCTAACAGCCATACTGATTCCCAATTCCCACTTAGGTCACTTGCGCCAGCAGCACCACCACCAGCAGTAGCAGTAGGGACATTCGGGCATGTGTGGTGGGATAAGATGGTGCATTCATGTAATGCAGCCACCATGGTAACTACAGCAGCCAACTGATGCATCCTCAGGTACTGGTGCTGCTTCAAGAGCACCACTCCAACCACCCCCAAAGAAACAAACTACACTGCCTGAGTTATTACACACCAGCAATAAAATGCCAATAACTCACTCAGCCTCTGTCAAAATCACATAAAAGATTGGGGAGATAATCACCCTTGATATTTAGCCATTCTCCATTGTAGAGCACACTGGTTTTCAAAGAGTTTTGTTTGAACTGAAGCCCAAATACAACATTCCAACATGCTTCACATTTTCCAGGGATGTTCTCTCTAGTCTGCATGTGTCAGAGCACACCTAGATGGTGACACTTCTGAAGAAGGCAGAGGGGGCTGCGGTGCTTTTTACTAGCGATATCTGAAATAGTAGTGCAAGTCAAATTCCCTAACTCCAACTTCCCATTGGGTTGTGTCTATATCAAGCAGCATCACCCTGATCCTGCCCCACCTTTGTCACCACCAGCCCCTGCAGAAGTCGTATTGAAGCAGACAGTCTTACAGGGGCACACAAATAGAGGAAATGCCTTACTTAATGTGTTGGTCATGGAAGGTAAACAACATTCTGTGGTTCATCCAATCACTGCTAGACATATGGATATGCCCTCATGATCTAAAGATGGGAATGTATGTGATGTTCAATAGGAGTAACATGCTGAAGGTGATGAAAAAATGGGAATTTTTGGCCAGGCACCCTGTTTTGTATTTGCACTGAATCTGGTGAGGAGTCCTGTGCTTGACAAATATGTATAGCTAAAAGAAGTACTTGACACTGTCCAGGATATAACTAGATATTTTCTTCACTAGATACTCTATAACTAGATCACTAGATAGTTCATCATTCCTTCAAATGCACTGAGCTCCTCCATGAGTACCAGAAGAAGCACAATGTTCCACAGCATTTCTTAATTAAAGACACAGTGACAAGGTGCAACTGTATCCTTTATATTGTAGAGAGACTGGTGGAACATGTAGCTATGTTTTGAACTTTAGAATTTGATGATGTGGTCTTTGGGGATATCTCTCCTGATTGCAGGAGTGTGTGCTGCAAAAGTTTGTTCCACTTCTGAGACCTTACAAACAGTCCACCAAAGATGTCAGTGCTGAATTGTCAACCCTTAGTATGGTCCTTCCCTTGGTGAGTACACATGAATGACAAACATGCCGATATTTGAGATCCTCTACAGCAACCCAACAAAACAAGACTCGTGATGGGTAGCACGGTGATGTGGATGAAGGCAAAAAGGTGACCCTGAAAATGGCAATGGCTTTACAGTGAACGGAAAGACAGTGACATTCAGATTCCCCCCTCCCCGAGGTGCTACAACTTTGGAGTTGGTATATTTAGAAAGGGGAATGCGGGGGCAAAGACCCCCCCACAATGGAGGTTGCAGGTGGCATAGCCCCCTGCAAATACAACTGTTGCCGTCTTTCCTATCGCTGTAAAGTCGTCGTTGTTTTCACAGTCACCTTTTTGCCTTGGCCAGAATGATATGGAACCCTCATGGTGATGGTCACTGAGGTAGCAGAACTGGTGGTGCTCGTGAGATTGACAGCAATTGTAATGTGGTGGAGGAAAAAAGTGGTGACATCACTAGTTCATCTAAGTCATGATGCAATACTCATTAAGGAAGTGGCAGAGATGTGTTTGACACAAACTGAAGACAGATTTGAAAGCATTAGATTGGGCCCATAATTTGGCATGGCAACAATACTGGATCCTATATATATATATATATATATATATATATATATATAAGATATGTTCATCACCCCTGAATGCATAAAACTATATCAAGCAGCAACCGTTGCATATATTTCTTTTTTCCTTTTTGCATTATCTGTTTTTACTCCCCTTTTGTGCTCTGGTGACCCCCACTCCTTCAGGCTCTGCAAGTCTCCTCCTAACCCCACTGGCCTTACTTGAGCTTCTCTGATCTGCATATTACAGCCAGTCCCTGGGATATCCCGGATGTAACCCTTCGTTGGGCCGGTCCCCCTCCTTCAAGAGGGAAGGCACCAGTGGGGGCATCCCAGCACACTCTCGATATGGCCTAAGGACACTGTTGAGGAGAGGGAGGCTCATTGAAGGCACCAGAGGTGTTGGGGTCAGAGAGCCATCATTCAGTGGCCACCGAGCAGTATTTTCAGTTTTCTAGTTTCTGCATCGCGCCACTCATGTAGTGCCTCCAGTCTCCACTAGGGGCTGCTACTGAGTGAGGCCTTCCCCAATCCCACCACAGGATAGGAGAGCAGTCCGTTGGATGCTCAATCCTATCCTCCCCCTGCCAAACCCCAGTGCCCCAAGTCCATTCCCAAAGCTGGGTCACTGGCGTGGATTGAGGTAAGGTGCCAGTGCCTCAACCCTCTATGCCACCAGGCCAGCTGCATACATTTCAAATGGAGCAGCACAGACAAAATGAAGAAACAACCAAGAGCAACCTCCTCCTTTTCATACTGTTCCTCTCAGTTGACTTTGAATGCTCCCAGTGCCAGGCGTCAGCATGACAACATCGAAGATGACTTGGATGGTGATAATCTGGAGACAACAAAGGTCATTTGGAAGTTTTTTAACACAGACTGATTGTGCCACACAAACTTTATGGAGGAAGACACAGACATCCCATCAGAGTACTTGATGCAGGCTTATCTAGCAGAGCCACCGACTAGCCAAAGTAGTGATTCCATGAGATCCTGGCAAGAGATGAAAGTCATTTAGGCTACACTGGCTAAACTAGTTTTGTAGTGTATTTTCTCAGCTGTCCTCCCACATTGGTTGCTTTGGAAAGGTGTTTCTGTACAACTGGTGATACTGGCTTCCTACACTGCTGCAGGCGGAAGCACCACTTGTGCTTGACAGACAATTTGCCGACGTCCTGCACAGTGATGGCACAATACCTACACCAGTATTGTGCCATCACAAAAGAAAGTGTTTTTTTCTGGGAGCTATGCCCACCACCCCCCCACACACATTTAATTATAATCAACTCCAGATTGGAGTTATTTCAAAGAGGGGGCAGAACACCAGGAGAAGCTGCTGTTGCTGTAATGGTCTGTTTTGCTAGGTTTGCTGGCAAAGGCACCTAGCTTCACCTGAGCTCTTTTCTTCTAGGTTTGCTTGTAAGGACAGAGCAAGGAACAACATTATCAGAACAAATAAATCGATTAAGGCTTCTTTTGGCTAGGCAGATTTATTGTGTGTTACTATTTTCTTTTGTGCTCTCAGATTTTGTTACTGTTTTTTGCTTACATTTTACTGCTTTATTGTTCTCTGATTCAAATTGTTGTTGCAGGGTATACTTTCACCTGCATTATTGCAGGGTGTGCCTACAGGTTTGTTACTGTTTTGTGCTTACATATTACTGCTGTAATTTTCTCTGATTAAAATAGTTTTTTGTAAGGTATCTCTTCTGTTACTGCTTTATTTTTCTCTGTAGCAAAGTGGTTTTTTGCAGGGTATATCTTCTGCGAAATTGTTACAGGTGATGCTTATAGGTTTTACAGTTTTATCTATCATTAAGATAAGCTTTCAGGGCTACTACATTTTTTGTTGATTGCTTGTTTCTTCTCTTAAGTCCTTGTTTCTTTCATCTGTGGTTCTTCTTTTTTGGCAGGGGAAAGGCCCAACCACCCACCCCATCCTCAACCACCCCATGCTACCCTCATTTTATAGTGTAGCACAGTCGTGACAATTCCTGTAGTAAAGCAGAAATGGGAGGATCAGAGAGGTATCCACACAATGACCTCACAGGGGCACAATTAATTTAACTTGTTATAAAAATGTTTACAAAAACAAAAAATAAATATATAAAAAAATATTTTGCTTTCATTTTCCTTCTGATTACTCAGACTAGGTTATAAACTCAGCAACTCAACTGGAATGGATATTATTAACTGCAGGAACTGCGGGACACTTTTCAAAATGGCAATTATACAGGATTTAGAATGCTGACCTACTTGCTGGACCATTGGAGATTTAAGGGCTCAGCTCTGGGCAGCATGGGCAGAGATTGCATGCCTCAAATTGCATATTCAGGAGGAAATATATTACAAGAACTGCCCGCCATTTCCCCAACATCCAAGTGAAGCACCTGGACCGCAGAGGGTAGTTGGTCCGGGAGGTTGGCAGGTGGTTAGGAAGGGCAAATTGGATGCCCCATCACTCAATGATCACCAACGTGTCACCTCCACAAACCATATAAAAACTACAAACAGGTGTTTGTCTCTATTTCTGAAATCAAACAAAGGTCAGAGGACACTGCAGAGCAGGACTCTGCAGCACAGGAGCTAGCGCTACAAAACTCACCCAAAACAGGAACCAAAATGAAAACAGCAAAAAGGAAATCTAAAACACTTCTGATCATAGGAGACTCCATGATTCGGGGAGTTGATACCTACCTCCAGCCAGGGGTAATGGTCAGATGTCTCCCAGGTACATCAGCGTGGAGATACACTGACCGCATTGCTAAAACTGTGCAGGAAGCAGGAGAAAACTTCAATGTCCTGGTACACATAGGGACTAACAATCTCACCAGCTGGTCAGTTGTGGAGACCAAGGAATGCCTGACCAGGCTGGGAGACAAACTGTCATCCATTTTGTCCGGCATCTCATTCTCTGAGATTCTGCAGGTCTGGGAGAGTGGTCCAGATGGATGGAAGATCAGAGAAGGGGAGATGGGGAGCTAAACGTGTCTCAGAGGCTGGTGACAGGAAAAAGGACACCAATTTGTAGGTAACTGGCAACAGTTTTGGGAGCAAAAGTTCTTTAAATTCAAATGACTGCATCTGATTAAGGAGGGAGTCAGTGCATTTGGACAGAAGTTTGATGTCTTTGCAGAATATTTAAACTAGCAAATGGAGAGGGGGTGTAGCACCCAATACATTGAATGGGAAGAACACCCCTCCCCCCTCAGCTAGTGATCAAACAGGGGTTCAGCATGTTTGCAGTTCATTTGCATCACCAGGTAAGGAAAAAAGTCCAGCTCCCCATATGACATGTAGGGGAAATGCTGGACCTCGCACAACAACTAACACGCTGAAATCTGGCCAATAGAAAATCATGTACACAAATGCCTGCAGTCTGGGAAACAAGATCCCAGACCTGGAGCCAACAATGACGGAGGCTAAACTGAACTTAGTAGCCATTAGCAAGACATGGTTTACCAGTTACCACACTTGGGAGACTTCAGTACCTGGCTACGTACTGTTCAGAAGAGACCGAGGTACAAAAAAGGGAGATGGCCCTTTATGTCAATGAAAATATCAAAGCTACAGAAATTCAGAATACACATAAGGAGCAAGAAGAACTGTGGGTCACCCTGGAAACAGGAAATGGGACAATCATATGAACTGGGATTGTCTACAGGCTTTCAGACCAGGGGGAGGACATAGACACAAGATATACAAAACATGACAGCTAAAGGGGAGGTTCTGATATTGGGAGACTTCAACATGCCAGATACAGATTGGTCAATTCCAGCAGGAACATCTGCCAAAACTAGACGCATAGTGGATTCTCTGTAGGGGTAGGGCCTCAAACAACTAGTACAACAACCCACAAGAGACAGGGCTATCCTGGATCTGGTACTAACTAATGGGGAAAGAATCACCTCCTGGGTGGATGAGGACATCACCCCTGTATAGCCCTTATCCTCTAGGTGGGTCCCCAGTCCTCAATGTAGCTGAATCCCTCCACTCTCCACCATTCCTTTAATCATGAGTTGAAGCTCCTCATGTGGAGAACCCTCTCCTACCCCCTGTCATAGACAGTACCTCAGCAAAAGCCAATGAGCAAACTAGCTATGACCCTCTCCTCAGCTCCCTAAACTCCTACTGCACTATTCTAGTCCCTAGGTAGAAGGTCACCTGGGAACCAGTGACCATCACATGGTATGGTTCAGTTTGGCCACTGGAACTAAATCATCCCATTCCAAGGCAAAAATATGGGACTTCAGAGGAGCTGATTTTGATAAGATAGCCAACAGAGTTAAGCTAGCCCTAGCAAGAAGAAATACAGGTGAGAGGGTACAGGCAAAGTGGGTAAGCATTAAGGATGCAATACTTGAAGCAACATCCCATTGTGTTAGGGAGAAAAGCAAGAGCAAAATAAGGAGGAAATCACTTTAGTTCTCAAAAACAGTACTGTAGCAGAAAAGATCAAAGCCAAAAGGTTGGCCTTCAGGAAAAATAAAGGAATGCAGCGGGATAAAGATAGGGAGGCCATACCAAACTTCCCTAAGGGAAGCAGGGAAGGCAGTAAGGCAGGCAAAGGCCCAAACCAAGGAAACACTAGCATGAACAGTAAAAAGGAATAAGACATTCTATAGATACATTAGTGAAAGGAGAATGTCCAGAGGAGGTTTTGCTAAGATCAAAAGGGATAAGGGGAAGTGTGTGGAGAAGGACCAAGGAATAGCATCTATCCTAAATAGATACTTCTGCTCAGTATTTACTGAGGAGAAGGTAGGGCATGGCCCACATCTCAGCACCAAGGACACAGAGGGGAGGGAGGTGTGTGCAAAAGTTCCTTCACAAAAGAAAGGGTCCTACAAGAGCTTGCTAAGCTCAGGGTGGACAAGGCAACAGGACCTGATGGCATATATCCCAGGATACTAAAGGAGCTAAGGATGAAACTAGTAGAGCCATTATCAGAACTATTTAGTGAGTCTCTGAGCACAGGAGAGGTCCCAGAACACTGGAGAAGGGCTCATGTGATCCTGCTCTACAAGAGTGGCAGTAGGAAGCAGGCAGGGAACTACAGACCAGTCAGTCTTACCTCAATAGTGGGCAAGATTATGGAGGCACTCCTTAAGGACAGGATAGTGCAACACCTGGAATCCATAGGAGCACAGGATCCAAGACAACATGGGTTTACAATAGGAAGGTCCTGTCAAACTAATCTCATAGATTTCTTTGACTGGGTAACCAGAGTGGTGGACCAAGGGGGTGCAGTTGACGTCACCTATCTTGACTTCAGCAAAGCTTTCAATACTGTTCTACATAGAAGATTGATTAATAACCTGGGTAGGCTTGGGGTGGGTCAGAGGTTGATCAACTGGGTGGCAAACAGTTGGCAGGCAGAAAACAGAAAGTGGTGGTAAATGACATACAGTCAGAAGAGATGCAAGTCACAAGCAGGGTACCTCAGGGATCAGTCCTGGGCCAGTCCTCTTCAATATCTTCATCAGTGACATTGCAGATGGACTGGAGGGTAAGGTTTGTCTATTTGCAGATGGCACCAAGATCTGCAACAAAGTAGATGATCCAGATGGGGTAGGCAGAATGAGAAGAGATCTGGATAAACTGTCAAAATGGTCTAAAAAGTGGCAACTGGGGTTTAATGCAAAGAAGTGCAACATCATGCACATACAGATGAGAAACCTTGAAGCTACCTATAGATTGGAAGGGGAGTTGCTGGTAATCACAAGGGAAGAAAGAGACTTGGGCATCATCATCACAGATGACCTGAAATCATCTAATCAGACCATTAAAGCAGTAGGTAAGGCTAGAGGGATGTTGGGGTGTATTAGTAGGGGTATCACAAGTTGTAAGAGGGAGGTAATAATCCCTCTTTACAAGACACTGGTTAGGTCCCATCTGGAGTACTGTGTGCAGTACTGGAGGCCACACCTGCACAAGAACATTAACAAAATGGAGACAGTCCAGAGAAGGGCAGACAAAATGGTGCAGGGACTACATCAGAAAACATATGGGGACAGATTAATGGAGCTCAGTGTGTATACCCTAGAGCAAAGGAGGGAGAGAGGTGATATGATCAAAACATTCAAACACCTTAAGGGCATTAACAAGGTGAAAGAGTCTAACATCTTTCAATATAAGAAAAATAACAGGACAAGAGGACACAGCATGAGATTAGAGGGAGGTCGATTAAGGGGTAATGTGAGGAAGTTCTTTTTCACAGAAATGGTGGTGGATGCATGGAACAGCCTACCTCAGGAAGTGGTGGATATGAATACAGTGCAGGACTTCAAACAGGCATGGGATAGGCATAATGGAGCGATACAGATGAGTATGAATAGACAGGCCATTCACACAGTAAAGGCCTATGGCATATTCATAAGGTAGAAAAAAAGAGCAGACTGGATAGGTCTTTCGGTCTTTTTCTGCTGTCAACTTCTATGTTAGAAACATAGAATTTGACAGTAGATAAGGACCAGTTGCCCCACCTAGTCTGCTCATTTCCCTACATGCTGGATAAGCTGCAGATCCTAGTTACCCAACAGCCTACTTCCTCCTACCCACCACTAGGACTGCCTTATGTCTGTCCGATGCATTCTTGAATTCCCCCACTGTTCTTGACTCCACAACCTCCTCAGAAAGGCAGTTCCATGCATCCACAACCCTCTCCATGAAAAAATACTTCCTCGGATTACCTCAGAGCCGTCCCCCCTCTATCTTCAAATTGTGCCCCCTTGTTCTTGCACATCTTTTTTTCAGAAAGATACTACCCTCTTGGACTTTGTTGATTCCCTTGTGGTACTTAAAGTTTCAATCATGCCCCCTTCCCTCTTTCCTCAAAGGTATACATATTAATCTCCTTTAGCCTGTCTTCATATGTCTTCTGATGCAGACCCCGCACCACTTTGGTTGCCCTCCTCTGGATAGCCTCCACTCTGTCTATGTCTTTGCGGAGATGGGGTCTCCAGAACTGCATGCAGTTGTCCAGATGGGGTCTCACCAACTGTCTGTACAGAGGGGTAACAACTTTCTGTTTTCTACTGTTGATGCCTCTCCCTATGTATCCCAGTATCCCCCCAGCCTTCTTCACTGCCTTCTCACATTGCTATTTTCTATGTTTCAGGTTTCGCTGTTGTGGTGTCGCTCACAAGTGGACCACTGGCTGCAGGCTGGATTCAAATAATATTGAATTCTTAATCTTTCTAAATCTCAGCTGACCGTGGATCTGTTTCAGCTATTCATTTGATTATTTCCACATCCAGCAAGCCACATCTGCTGCTGTTCTCACTTATACCACCTGTCGGCAAGTCGCTCCAGCTTCAACTTGAGTTGGTAGCACTGCAGTGTGGTTCAACACTCCCAGCAGTGCTGGCAGAGTAAGGGCTATGAGACACACCACCACCGCCTCAAGTTCTCCTGAAGACAATACAACCTTTACAGTGTCGTCACCAGCAAGCTCTGTATAATCAGAACCCTAATTTATTATTGATTAAATAAGATCCATCACAGCACTCAGCCCACCGACAAGGGATGGCAACCCTGACACCAAATGAGTCATCAGTGATGGGTGCACATTGATGTTCAAGTTCCTTGGCCTCAGGACCTCATGTAGTCCATTGTCTATAACCAATTTGGTTGCAAGCAGTCAGCAGCTGTTGCAATCATTGTTTCAGTTCAATTAATGTAAATAACTTAAAAAAGCATTTAACCCCCCCCCCCCAAAAAAAAAACTCTACCTCCGTGCATGGTTAAACATTGGAAATGTTAATGTAATGCCTTTTAATTTGTGTTTACGTTCTTGGATGGATAACTTTTTTTAAAGCGGAGATATCATAAATTCTGAAAATATAAAAGAGCCAATGAGAAGGTAGTAATTGCCATGGAGGTAAAGCAGAAACTACTGGGGGTAAGCCTTGAGTTCAGCAATGAATATTAACAATTGCTATGGCTCAAAACTTCAATGTAGCAGTTATACTCATTGTGGACAGTGTCACACTGCCCACAAACCCATTTCCTCCCCTATCTTTACTCTGTTTTACCCTATGCCGCTTACTGCATTGGTTGCCAAAATGATAACAGTTCTTAAGTGGGTCTAAGTGCAAGCAGCATGAACTGATAACAGAATAAAGCTCATTAAACAAAGATGCTTCCCTCTGAGTAAGACTTAAGGTGTCTCTAAATGTTATTATCAACAAACCCAACATACCACCCACCAGCTCACCTTATCTAGAACTTTTTACCACCAACCATTTAAATTCAGCCACAGTGCTATAAACCATCAGCAAATTACACCTCTTGTACAGTGCATTGGGCCCGTGCATCCAGCTTCAGGAGCTGTTCTATGTATCAAACCCAGCAGCACAGCAATGTAGGGTGGGCAAATACATTTTGTTACTTACAGTATATGTAGGCGGCAGGATCCAAAGCAACCAGGGTTACAAGGTGACACCTTACTTTTCCCAGAAGAAGTATTATGACATTATAATCGAAGATAGTTAAGTCACTTGTAACTTCTCATGATGACGTCTGAGTGATCCATGTTTTTGTATATGACTCTTGATCGATTTCCCTGAGTTTATGGAATGGAAAATTGGAAATTCTCAAATTTCTTAGTGACATATAGCGATGTTCACTTAAATAACAACTTTTCAGGTGCACATACTGTTTGGAGATCTGCCAGTTTCCAGTAAAAAAACTGATAGGTGGCATCAGCAGAACATAGTTACACTGTATTTCCCAAAGATCCAAATTTTAATGCATTCCATTTTTTATGATTATAAAATAATGGTTGAAAATAGAGCATTCTGATTGGGTGGCATTCTAAAAGGGTTTGGTTAATGGGTGGACATACTAATGAATAATGGAACAATTAAAGTAGAATTTTAACTGCAAAAAACTTTCTTTTAATAATAGCTGTTGTGCAGAATGGTTCCCAGAACAAACAGAGAAAGGGCTCAGGTGCTCAATGCTAAAAGCAGGGCATCTCAGTTAAGGAGCACAAACTGCACGGTAGCAGTACTGGAATAGTAGATACTTCACTGACAGTCTTTCATTGCTTGCAAAGCACTTTTGGATACAATGTGCATGAAAAATACTATGTTAATGCAAATTCTTCTACTTCTCTTAACAGACCATTGTTCTTACAAACATTGCATCATGGAATTTGCTCTAGTGTAGAAGACTTTAATAACAGCATTAAAACACTGTGGGTGTTGGTTATCCTTCTTCATCCTACTCTAGAGACATAAGGCACTCAGCTTCATCTCATGCCTCATGGCCCCACTTAGGGTTAGATTATATGACATTATAACACTTTTGACCATTTTACAAATGCTGCAGGTATAATAGTCAACTTTGGGGGCTAATTCCTCAAAACTCCAATTGCGACACAAGGTGGCTATGTCAAACAGAAGTGATGCAAGGGGCACATTGCATTACAACTTGCAGAGTTTGTGATCCTGGAAGGTCAGCTGCAGCACAACGGGGACCCACTGTGCCAGTCTGGCCATTAGGCAGGCCTGCCTCAATGTCAGGGGTACACCAGGGTGGTAGGGGGCTTGAAACAGACGTGGCTGCAATATCCTCTTCAACAGGATTCCAACAGCCAGCAGGACCTGACAAGACTTAGACCACTCAACAGGTAGTCTAACGGCCCTTATGCCACCCCTGGAGCTTTGGAAGGATAGGAGGGAACCTGTGCTGCTGCCTGCCTGCAATATGCCATGTCCCCAAAGCACCTGGAGCACTCACATTCAATGGTACAGTGCCTGCAGTTTCCCCCCATGATGCCAGGCATGCGGTGGCTACCCCCCCATGGATGGCACAGGCATGGCAACACCTCCAATGTTCCCCTTAGGGAGCTGTTGCCACTCCCCTGACACCCATTCATGCCCTACCTTCCCTCAGCGGCCCCAATCCTGTCCCGCCTCACCTGCCAGCCTCCAGGCTGATCCCTCTTACTGGGTTCCGATGCTGCCCTCTCCCATGCACCTTGCTTTTGGTGCACAGCAACATTTGCCACAAGCTGTGGGACTTTGGCGCCAGGACCTCACCCATTCGTGAATCAGGAGTAGGGTCCCTGGCACACCAGTGATCAGTGCAAGCTGCCTTTGGCACAGATTATATTAATCTTTTAGGATCGAGCCCCAGGTATGCAACAATGCTGTAACAACCTTACTTCCTGAGGCTACTGCCTTGGGCCTCACATCCCAACCTGGTTGTTCTGAGATTAGCCCACTGTGGATTATTACTAACATAACCCACCCGAGGGTCAGATTGGGGTACAGAGGGCCCACCTGGAAAGAAGATACAAGGGCTCACCTGGAAAATCAATAGATTAGGGCCCAGGTTGACACACTCATATCAATATTCCACTTCAATCTGATATACTAGCTCTGTGTTTGCATCTTACATTTATTAGCAGTGTCCCAGATACCTCATTTAATTAGACAAAAGAATTTAAATGCAAAAGTTTTCACAGTTCAGAAGGTAATCACTTTCCCAACTGAGGAGGGCCCACCTGGAAATTTCCAGGTATCCAGGTGGGCCAGTCCAACCCTGACCCACCCCCTAGACATACCTTAGTGTTAAATTAAACAGAATCCATTTTCTTGAAGCCAGAATCAGTTTCTCTTTTATTTTTTATTCCCTTTTCCTCCCCTTTCCAACTGCCCCTCCAGTCTCCCCAGCTCCATCACCCCAGTGTCCTGCATGGCTTACCTTGTCCTGCACCTGTCACCAGAGTTTACCCCCCCAGTGATGTCAGTAGTGTTCCCCAACCCCTGCCATCAATCTGGACCCATTTCTACTGGACAGGGTCTGGGTAGTCGAGTGCGGGCATAGAGAGGGGCCAGTGTCATCCCGTGGGTCAGATGTTTTCTGTGTTCCTGGGAGGAGGTGCAGATGTACAGTGCCCTCATGATGCACACTGCATGTTCCCACATGATGTGTATTGACAGCTGCCGCACCTCTACACACATCTGGCAGCCCCAGACTGCCTACTCCCTTACCTCTACTAGCAGTCGGGCGCATTTAGGGCTCCATGTCCCACCAGCCTGGAGAAGGAGAGCAGTCCATCAGACACTCGATCCTTCTCCCCCCCACATGACCTTGTGATGCCCCTGAGTTCACTTCTGAACCCGGGTTGTCGGCACCACAAGCTGTAGCACTATCACTGCACCAGCAAGCCATCTAGAATCAGTTCCTCTTTAGATTGCATCTGTTTCTGCTGTTTATTCCTGTCATAAAGTCATAATCCTCTGCTCATGATATCACAATCATTTGCTGTTCACATGGTTCTGATTGTTATGACTTTATGGCCAGCACAAGTAGAAAAAACAGATGAAGAGAAACATGTTCTGTATCAACAAAAATGTCTTCAGTGAGAAAATATGGAATGCACTAAATTTCACATTTTTGCAGAACATTGTTAGGTTAAGTCCTGATGAGGCCAGCTTCCACTGTGTTGCAGAAAACTGGAAGCTAGTTTATTTGTTTGTAATTGTTGACCAGGAAAGGCAAATTAGCCATGGCAGCTTGCTTCCAGGTGCGCCCAATAGTGATGGTGGGGGGAGGGGGAACTTGGATCTGTTTTACTGACAGGGGACAAATCCAGCATTAACATCTCAACAAACTTTAAATTACCTTCTCATTGGTGTGCTACCGGTTATGACATACATAAGTTAAAACAAGAAACTCAGAGCACATCCCCCCCAAATTGGCAAGTCGTTAAATTATTGCAATGTGCTTTCTGTGTGAAATGACTACTCACTTGTTTTGTCTCAAAGGGGAGTGGGGGTCTCTTAGTTTTTCACATCAGAACTTTGGTGTAAAAGCAAGCTCAGACATCAGTCAGTTGAGTACCTGTTCTCAAATACAACTGCCACAGTTGGCTTCCTTTAAAATATGGTGCACTGCCTTATCAGCTCACTTTCAATGAGGTGTAGTCTCCAGTCAATGTACTGGTGACTGGTAGAGAGCCAGCTAATGGAGAAAGCCATATCTCTCCCAGACATAAACAAATCCCCTAGTAGCAGCTCATCCCATGCACTTTCACACACTAAATTGTTTTCTCATTGGGGTGCTACTGGTTACAGCATACATAAGTTACAACAAGAAACCCAGTGCATCCCTCCCAAATTGGCAAGTCATTAAATTAAAAAAAGACCCCTCCCCTTTGGAATGAAATGAGTAAGAAGCCATTTGAGGCAGAAAGCACACTGTAACAATTTAATGACTTGCCAATAAGGCAGTGCACCATATTTTAAGGGGAACCAACTCTGGCAGTTGTATTTAGAATAGGGCCTTAGTTGATGGGAGATCCACCTTTGCTGACTGGTGGGTGAGCTTACTTTCACCCCAGAGTTCTGATTCAAACTATTTAGTGACTCCGACTCTCATTTGGGATGAAATAAGTGAGTAGCCATTGGAGGCAGAAAGAACATTGCAGTAATTTAATTAGTTGCCACAATGGAGGGGGGATGGGTAGGGTTTACTGACAAGGGAAATGTTGATGAGTACATTAGAGTGTGCCATGAGATTTTTAAAGGCACACTTTCAACCCTTTTTGCAACATATTATTTCTAGAAAAAATGCACATTTTATGATTGCTTATGTCTCTAAAGTTCACTGAGATGTTGTTGGTTGTTTTACCTGCTTCCTTTCATAGTAGAACTGAAATGCATGCAAATGGTATAATTGTACGCAACCTTGTTTAGTTTCAAACCCTTGATTTACTCTTGTTTCATTGTTCCTGAACATTAGTAATGCCCCCAAACAGTGCTGCCACTCATGCTGCAATGGTCTTCTCTCCTTCTATAGTATCTTGAGCAGCTAGACTGTGCTGGGGATGTTCCCAAGTCCAGAAAAGATGCAGTGGGAGTTGATGAAGGACCATAAACAAACATGTTTCTGTGTGGTAACACCAGTATGGTGGGCAGAATGTTTTTCACTTGTAAAAGGAAAACAGGAATAGCAAACTACCTGCTACATCAGTATACTCTACAGAATGTAACTAATCAAACCATGTGGTTTTTAAACTAGAGACAATTTGAGGCTTAAGAGGGTTGACTATATCCCTTTTACTTCCCACTGACAGCCACCAGAGATGGGTGGAAAGGACCTTGGTTTAACATCAGGAATCTCAACAGTGCAGCATTACCCTTCTACTGCACTACAGTGTCAGTACTGGGAATTGGCCTAAGTTCCAGGTGTTGGACTAGAACTCACAACCTTCTAATCATCCAGCCCCAGAGGCAATTGTGCAACCTACTGACATTGCTTAGTTTTAATTAGAACAGGTGACTAAATTAATTGATCTTGGAAAACCAGTGAAGTTCATTTTTTTTGCAGTTGGGTTGTTTCGTGTCATTTCATTGAAATACTGTACATGAACATGGCTTAAGCACGGTTCCCATCTGTGGATGATTTGTTTTTCTGTGGGTAAGGATCCCCCCCAAAGTACCAACAAAGCCAAAGTTTGCATTACTCCACCACTGCAGTTCACAAAAATCTAACTTCATCTATTTTGCTTGTGATTCATTTTACATTTCAACAACATTTGCACTTGTAACCAAACAACCATGCAGTTCTAAAATCCAGTTCCTTGTATAAAAATCTAAGAGCAAAATAGTATTTCTTCAGGTAGTCCTCACAGAGCCATGCAGTGCCAAGCACAGGGTGGCAAGACTTCAAAGACTGTATTAGATGCAGATAGATAAATCCCAGCTTTTTAGGATTGAATGTGCAGTTTATTCAGTAACAACAAAAGATCCCTCTGCCCCAATAGAGAGGCCATTCACCCACTGAAAATTTGGCAGCTTACTGAGGAAAGTAACTGTTCTCTGCAACACTGCTAAATTTAAAACAACCCAGACATTTATTGTTTTATGCCTGTGTCAAAAAGCCATTGCATTATTTACAGCAGTTTTATGAGGATGTGTTTCACTGCTGTCAGAGGTGGACACTGAAATTATTGCCTCATCTGTAAACCATGATGGTGAAAGTATATGATGATAGCTGGAATCAGTCAGGAAACGCAGTGATAGAAAAGTAAATGGTGACAGAATTTTATTTAAATATTTTTTTAACAATTGTATGTGTTGCGCTGTTTTAATAACAAAGTCAGACCTGTCCGTATGATCTGCATTCTTATTACATAGGTAGCATACATCTAATTTACAATGTGATTAAATACTTAAAACAATACAGGGCAATTGAGCAATTACAATTATACTTCTTAAAAAGCAAAATCTATACTGTAACTTAGGAGTAACCAAAATATTGTTCCTTAAAGGGACACTTTCAACCCCCTTTGGCCTCAACGTTTCCCAAGTTTAAACAACATACATGCTATGATTACTCACATTCTGTATCTGGTTGTTTGATTCTGATTTTTGTTTTGTTTTTAAAAGTGAAAAAACAGACAGACCATTGTACTAGTGTTACCACACAAATCCATGTTTGTTTACACTTCTTGATCAACTCACACTGCATCTTTTCTGGATTTGAGAACAACCACAACACAGTCTAAAGGTTTTAGTAGAAGGAGAGAAGATTACCACCTCCAGAGTGACTGCACTGTTTCGGAGTGTTTGTCATGTGCAGGAAGTATACAGTAAGAGTAGATCAAGGATTCAAAACAAAACAAGGTTTGGTGTAATTACATCATTTGCATGCATTCCAGTTCTACTAAGAAATGAAGCAGATTAAACAAACAGCAACATCAGTGAATTTTAGAGAAGGTAAGCAATCATAAAATGTGGATTTTCAACTAGAAATGATATGATGGAAAAAGGGTTGACAGAGTCCTTTTTATTATCTTTCCACATCTGAAAGAAAAGGCCTGAAACAAAATGAACATACTTGTATGTGCAATTGCCTATCTCCATATTATTCCACCTCAGAACTAGTTGATCTAAGGGTGTACACTGACACCATGACCGTTCTTCATTAGCTCTGCACAAGTAATTTTTTATATATACAGGCTGGGATATTCAAACTGCGCCAGGCAGTGGCACAAGCCTGGGTGCAGCGCAACTGGGATGCGACAGGGCATGGACTGGGCAATATTCAATGGTGCTGCACCATGGCTCAGCACTGTTGAATATGGCACTGTGGTTGCCTGCATTGCGCATGGCGCAGTGGCACTACGCCAGCACAAGTGGTGAGAGAGGAGCAGGGGAATGTGCCAGCGCAAGTGCAGTTGTGCTAGGTGCAGGAACCATGATATTCAGTGGTGTGTATGCAAATGAGGCCATTATGCATGCAAGGCACAAGTGGGGCCATTTGCATGTCATTATGGCCCCATTTGCATGCGGGTGCACTGATCCCCGGGAACTTGCACCTGGCGCCATGCCAGGCTGCAGCCGTCAGGGACCAATGCCCCTGCACAACAGCGCCAAAGCACCCCAATGCCCTATCACGGGCTTTGTAAACATGTAAAATCCCTGGTGGTTCAGTGGACCTGCTCCCCAGCCCGATCGCAGGCTTAGTAAAATTCAACTGTCTCCCTGGTGGTCCAGTGGACTGAGCCCAGCCCGATCACGGGCTTTGTAAATGTAATATATCCCTGGTGGTCCAGTGGACCCTACCCCCTTGACCGATTGAGGGTGTAATGAAATAAACCCAGTCCCTGGTGGTCCAGGGGACCTGCTACCCAGCCTGATCACGGGCTTTGTAAAAGAAAACTCCCTGGTGGTCCAGTGGACCCACTCCCAAGCCCGATTGTGGGCTTTGTAAAAAAACTGGTGGTCCAGCAATACCCCCCTCCCACCCGCCCACTCAGACCTGCTTCCCAGCTCCCCGGTGGCGGGTGGCAGCTCCCCATCCACAAGCCACCTGCCGTCAGCCAACTGACAGTATGTAGTGCGGTTGTAAGCCCATTGGTTTCACAGCGCACAATGGGTTTTTGCAGACAGAACAGCCACACAGTCCCGATATGTGAACACATTCATCGGGACCGTGTAGTACAGCACACTAACTTCATTGGCCCATGCCAGACCAATGGACTTACAGCCGCACTGTATGCTGTCAGTTACGGGTGACCGGGTGGCTTGCAGGTGGGGAGCTGCCACCAGCTGCTGACTGGAGGAGAGTGGAGGGCGGGTCTGAGTGGGCAGGGTGGGGGTACCGCTGGACCACCAGGGTTTTTTCTTTTACAAAGCCTACAATTGGGCTTAGGAGTGGGTCCACTGGACCACCAGGGACTGGGTTTATTTCATTACGCCCACAATCGGGTGAGGGGGTAGGGTCCACTGGACCACCAGGAATATATTACATTTACAAAGCCCACGATTGGGCTGGGATGCAGCTCCACTAGACCACCAGGGATTCTTTTACATATACTAAGCCTGCAATCGGGCTTGTGAGCCGGTCCGCTGGACCACCAGGGCATATTTATTTTTACGAAGCCCGCAATCGGGCGTTGGGGGGTAATGCCCAGCCTGTGGCTCTGGAGGTCAGGTGGCCACCCACAGCTGGTGACTGCCATGTTGCGCCCTGCACTACAGCATCTCACCTATGGGTGGCCAGGCCTTGCTCCTTTTTTTTCGGTGGATCTTTGTGCCCCCCCTGTGCGGCACAAGGCAGGTGTGTACCTGCATATGCAGCACACATCCTGGGCTGAATATTGGGATGTGCTGAATATGCATGGGCACGCCCCTGCACATGCACCGCATACATTACTGGTGCACACCAGCGCATCAGGATTTGCGCAGCACAACATCCCCTTTTGAATATCGCGCCGGGGCACATCAATTGGTTGCGCATGGTGCAACACTGTTGTGCCATGTGCAACCCCTTTGAATATCCTGGCCACAGTCTACAAAAAGAGAGCATAAATCAGGCCATGGAATTGGAATGCTGTGATTGAGGTATGATTGTTTCCACTGTTCACAGGACCTGAGGATCAGTATGACTCCGTTATCCCCCACTCATTGCTCAACTTTCATTTCTCATTCTTGAAAATGCAAAATGATTCCCAGGAAGGCCTGATGAAAGCTAGTGATATGAAACTTACACTTTCTGAAACATAACTGGCAACCACAAAACCTATTTTAGAGAACGCAGTCTAACATGCCTTGGTACTTTAGATAAGGTATTGAAACCCCCCTGTCAGACAGCTTGGTTTCTCATTAATTGTTGCTGCAGTGAACATCTGAAGAATGACACAGCACCAGTTCAGTTATGTAGAAAACATTGTTTAATTATATCAAAACAATGTATAACAAGCATTTGTCAATGCCAAATGTTGTCTTGCTGATATTGGCATTGGTAGCGCAGGAGTTGAGCAGATGCATAGTAGGAATGGCAGTGAAGTATGAAGGTGATGTCAAACCCCACATCATCCTACAGAGACCGACAGGCACTGAGGTGTGTCTTTGGGCATCGGCCATAATGTTCATGGCATTTTAGCTCGCCCTACCCTGCAGTGCGACAGATATTGTGTGGCACCTTGGGGTCCTCGGACATTATGTTCACCTCATTTGGCCATAAAGCTCATGGCATTTTACCTCACCCTGTCCTGTAGACACTGACAAGTGCTGAGGTGTGCCTTGGAGTGTTTGGTTTTACAGTCACCCCATTTCTACTTGATAGCTGATAGATGGTTGCATAGGAATGGGTGAACTGTGGGGCTGAAGAGTCCAAGGCACACCTCGATACCTGTCACTGGCTGTAGGGTGGGGGATGGTATGGTGTGAGCATGACAGCTGGCAATGCAAAGACACACCTCTGATGCCTGTCAGTCTGTGCAGGGTGGGACGTTATGGTTACAAACCCTAATCCCCCCATCTGTTTGTTGGTATTTGCACTACAAATTTGAAACCCGGCATTTTCGTGACCCCACCTCATGAATGTGTTTAGGACCTCTGCTCATGAATAGTGGCACTGTGATTTTATTAATCTGTCCCGAACGTTGATTTCTCACAGTGACCACACCATTCTGCGCCAGATGTGGGAAAACACCATTCAGGCAGGATGTGAAAAATGACAGCTGTACCATTCATAGGGAGGTGTGAAGAAATGGCAGTTTTGAAAATCTTGAGCGAAAATATTAAAAATGCTTGAATTTACGAGCATACGTAGAAACTGCGCAATGCACACTCATTACACAGTCATTTAGTGGAATTATTTCACCAAATTTTCAACATAGGCATTTTGGGACCTCTGCTCATGGACACTGTTACTATGATTTTCTTCATCTGTCCTGATCATTGCTTTTCCACAGCGACTGCACCATAGTGCTCCACATGCGCAAAAACACATTTCGGTCAGGATCTAAAAGAAGGCAGCTGTACTGTTCATAAGGATCTGTGCAAAATTAACAATGTTGAAAATGTTGAGTGAAAATATTACAAATTGTCAAAGTTATGAGTGTGCGTGGAAACTGCGCAATGCACACTTGTAGCATAGTCATTTTATGGACTTTTGTCACCAAATTTTCAACATAGGCATTTTAGGACCTCTGCTTACGAACAGTGTCACTGTGATTTTCATAATCTGTCCCGAATACTGATTTCCCACAGCAACCCTGCTATTCTGCACCGGTGGAGCGAAAACACATTTCGCCATAATGTGAAAATTACAGCTGCACTGTTTATAAGGAGGTGTGAAAAAATGGCAATGTTGAAAATCTTGAGTGGAAATATTACAAACTGATAGTTACGAGCGCGCTGGAAACTGCACAACACACACTCGTAACACAGTAATTTTTTGGAATTTTTTCACCAGATTTGCAGCACAGGATTTTTGGGAGGCCACCTCATGAACATCGACACTGTCATTTCATTACTCAGTCCTGAAAGGTGATTCCACGCAATGATTGCAAAATCACCTTTTGAAACCGAATAACACCATGACAGTGACTGAACTCATGAGGAGGGGTCACAAAAAACCCATGATGAAAATTTGGTGGCAAAAGTCAAAACAATGGCCGAGATATCCACATAAGTTGAAAAAAAAAACATTTATTCCATTATACAGCTTACCAGCATTTCTTCAGTTCATGGTCGGCTTTGAAGAGTGCAGACATTTTCACGGTCCACCGAAGATCGTCGTGCTGGGCTCCGGAGGGTAAGTATGGGGTGAGGGGGTGTGGGGAAGCAGGGTGCACAGAGGGTGGAGCACGGGTTGGAGGAGGGGCCACCGCACTCAACAAGGACCGTTTTCTGTTTCAGGGTAAAAAAAAAAAATATCGTGGACTTTTTAATTTTTTTTACAAGGACATTTGGCATGCTGGGATGGGCTCCCAGTGTGCCATACCTGAGTGTTTTTGGGGCTGTAACTAACGGGATTGGGCACTTCGCTGGCCACATATAGAGTTGGGAAGGGTCGATGAGCTGAGGGGATTAGCACCCTTGGCACACAAGAAATGGGAGGTACATTATTCTGATGGGGATTGGGCACCCCCATTGGCAAATTAACTTAGGAGGGTGCATGCCAACAGGGGGATTGGGCACCCCCGTGGGCTTTCAGAGGGACTGTGAAAGGCAGCTGCTATCTCTCGGCTTCTGTGGGGACTATGAGAAGCTGACAGGGAAGTGCCGCCATGTTGCTTGACGGGGATACCAGACGAGGCAAGCAGTAATTGGCTGCTGCAATCAGGGACCACCCCGTGGCACTCCCTGATTGCAGATGCTAATTTCTTTCAAGGTGGTGGCAGATTTTTAAACTGCTGTCATAGACAGCATGCTATGCCATTGGCGCCACAGAGTCCAGCCACAAAAAGTAGTGGTGCCATTGGCTACAGCAGGACCACACCTCCAAAACCCCTCTTCTCCACTGAAGCAACCACAATATGTTGTCTGTGCTGCGCGCATGACAACATAAAAATGCATATAGCATATCAGAGCCAACAGTAAAATGAGATTCACTCACATTGCAGAACACAAAAAAATGCAGTCACCCACCTGCCAACAAAACAGCTCAAAGCACTCTTTCTACCTTGAAAAACTGTTAGGAGTGAAAGTGCGCAGGGCTGGTTTCTCGGTAGGTGGGTGACATTTTTGCTTTTTTTGTGCTCTGCTATGTGAGCATATCTCATTTTATTGTTGGTGGCTCTGTGATATGCTATATCAATTTCCCAACACTTGTTTTGGTGCAGTTAAGTACATGTTTCTACATGATTGAGCTAGTGCCACATTTTGCTTCACTTGCTTACAGTTTTGCACAGACCATGGCAATTTCTTGGAGTGGCTCTGTTGTTTGCTATCTGCTGTGGAAAAACTTCCATTGCCTCAAACTAGCTAAGATAAAATTGCAGCACATCAAGAACTAACTAAAAAACATAACATTTCAGGGAAATTTAGCATACAGTATATTTGGTTTATTATTGCTATTTCACTTTCACTCATTTGTAATCACTTAGGACGTTTGCATGAAAACGGGATCTTAGCCCAGTATAATTCTTCCACACCTGCTGCTGTTACACCAATTAAAGCACTAGTACATGTTATGGGCAACGTTTATGTATCAATACCTTTTTAATCCATTTTAAATTACCCTTTTTCTCCACTCTGAGAAGATGCCCTCTTTCTCCATTTTGAGTCGGCTTTGCCATTTTTTTTTTTAGACATGAAATTAGTAAAGGAGCACTCCTTTAGATATGGCTATTCATGGATTTTCATCAGTATTCTCAGCTGTTTTTGAATGCTCATTTATCAATGTTTATAAGCATTATCTTCAGCATTAAGACCACTTTTCTTTGCCATATCCTTATATTAATAAACTTCCACTTTGCTTATACTCCAGTACCTCTCTCCTGCATGCTGATTTCACAGGTACTGTAACTTGATACTGACTTTCATTTTGTCAGACTCTGGCTGTATCACAACAAACTTTCCTGAATACAACTAAGACACAGGGGGACAGATTTTCAAAGCATGGTGCAGGGCTCTTGCGCTAAGCTCTACACCAAGACATTTAAGTTCTGGTGGTGTGACGAACACCCTTGCTGCAGCTGCACCCGGTTTTACAATCTTGGGCACAGTTGCTATGGTTTCCGCATTATACAGCAGCTTGGACCAAATATCTGGCACAAGCTCCAGGAGAAATGCCCCTGGGACTGCCACAAGTGGTACCACAAGAAGTTGTTCTAACTTGCGGCACTCGTCGCATGGGATAGAAAATCTTGATTGCTGACCAGGAGAAGGCTGAAAGCCGGGTGCGCCATGCATTTGGCATGCCTGGGGATGTAGAATGCTCACCCATTTGAAAAGTGGGCACAGGCTATGCTATTTGCCTCATCATCAAAACTTCAGAACTGTCCTTCCCCATCACTTGTCACCAGTCTTGGTGGCTCCTCTCTTGCTACTGTGATCTCTATCAAATATCTCTGAGTTATAGTAAACCCTTACCTCAGCTTTACCCTGCATGTATCTGATGTGTATTGGCCACCCAGTTCTAGACAGGGAATCTGTGTTCTAAACAGGGAATCATACAGAATGAGGAACAACATGATTCCAAAGCTCACATGACTGTTGCCCAAGGTATCTTGCTACTCAAGCTGAGCTATGGTGCATTACTTTATTGCAACACTTCAGAATCCAACCTGAGAAGGTAGGTTTGTGCATATTAACAATGGCAAGGAAAGAATCCTGGGCTCTGGTTCATCAGTGTGTGCCTGGGACAGTGATGTCATCCCAGTATAACATCATTATATTAAGTACAGGCACACACATGACTGAATATCATCAGTAAAAAAAAAAATCACTCCACATGCAGATTAGGAAGATAGAGAAATTAACTATTTACTGTACCCACAATTCCTCACTATGAAAATCAGTATACATGCGATTATATTTCTGCAACATTGCAGAAAGAGGAGAGTACATCTCTCAGTAAAGAAATCTTGTCAGCTATCGGTGTGTGCACAATGCTTCATTTTGAAAATGATTTGCAACAGTAAAGGAGGTATCTTCCTCCCCCTCACTGCACATTTGAGCAGTGCCTGCTCCTCCTTCAGTCAACTCAGATATAGCTTCAACTGAAATACGGCTGTGCCTTTCCCCCCTTCTCCCCATCTCACCCCTTTCAGTATAGAATCCCCCAGGACAAGTACCCCGTCCCTTACCCCCTTTCCCTTCTAATGCCCCTTTCTCCACCTCAGTATTCATTCTTCCCTGCCCCTTACACCCACCAACTGCACCCTCTGTGACTTCTGTATCTGCACCCCCTACTTCTGCCTCACCCCTTTTCTCTGTCTTATTCCTCCCATCCCCCTTGAACACCCTCCCAGCCTGACTACTTCCTACTGGGCTTCCCATGTCGACCTCCCCTCCTCCCCTGCTGATTTTCAACTCCTCTCCTATCACCACTGTTGTTGATTTAGAGCCCCCATTCCCTTCGACCCCGATAGTTATGCCCCTCCCATCCTTCCCCTTCCCATAGCTTTCTCTCCTCCAGTCACCCCCTCCTTCCCCGCAGCCATCTGCTCTCTCCCCAGGTACTCCTCATGGTCTCTTCCTCATCTGTGTTGCTCACTTATGCCTATCCCATGCCTGTTTGAAGCCCTACACTGTATTCATATCCATTACTTCCTGAGGTAGGCTGTTCCATGCATCCACCACCCTTTCTGTTGAAAATTTGGTGATGAAAGTCCATAAAATGACTGTGTTACAAGCATGCATTGTGCAATTTCCATGCACCCTTGTAACTTTGCAAATTTGCAATATTTTCAGGCCAGATTTTCAACACTGTCATTTTTTTACATGATAAAGCCATTAGAGGGGACAAACTATCACCTTATTCATCCCTGATCCTGTTTCTCTCCGCTCACTGGTGCCCACATTACTTTTAAAACTCACCTCGAAGCCTGGTTACAATCTGAAGCCAAATGCTCTGCTGCATCAACTGTCCCCGGAATTCAGCCCTATCCCTCATTTCTATGGCCCCAATAAAATCCCTTCCCAACCTGGGGAACCAGTGTCTGTCTCACAATTACATAGAAACATAGAGGTGAGTTTTAAAAGTAATGTAGGCATCCAGTGAGTGGAGAGAATCAGGGAGTCTGTTTCACAGAGTGGGGGCTGTGACAGACAGGGCTTTGCTACCCAGGACAGTGGAAATCAAGGGAACTTCCAGTGGTGGGATAGAGGATACCCATAGGCATCTAGGAGTGACCCTGTGTTTTATCCCCTCTAATGGCATTATCAGTGATGCAGCCAAGGACAAAGTCATAGCAGCCTTGAAGGGGTAGCCAGCCTAAGGATTGGTAAAGGGTGCAGTGATGGGTGGAGAAGGGTGACAGGAGTGCAAACCTGCAGATACTGTTTTATATGGTGGTTAGTTTGGAATGCAGTGAGGAGGATACCTGGGAGTAGATCGGGGCACAGTAATCCAGTAGGGGGAGGAGATTGCCTTGAAAATTAGATGCGATTCAGTCAAGGAAGAAAGCCATGTAAAAAGACATAACCAGCACACTGTTAGACTGCTTATGACAAGGCAGTGTAATTTATATAAAGGAATGTCTTCAGTGTGTGGATGTCCAAGTTGCTCTGCCCACATATACTGTAGCATCATGTAAACTGTTGCAACTCCTGTATAAAGTTTTAAAGCCTGTTGCCTTGATCCAAGTTAGCACCATTTACCTCAAATGCAGAGGAAGAAAACGGCAGTAATGGACAAGGGTATTTAGGTAATTACGTTGTTAAGACAGTCAGATAAGTCCAGACTAATAGAGGATCACAAACAGCATTCTGATAAAAGTAGTCATCTCACCAATACCACTTCTTGAGTGAAAAGGGCAAATAACTACAGCATCCAGCAGCATTTGTGCTGCAAGTAGTTCCTAAACGTCCTACTGTGCAACAGTACAGATCCCTACGCCACCTATACCATTGAATTACAGCTGCACACAGGCCACCTCCTGCTGAGTTGCTAACCCTTAAAGGGAAAAAAATAAATAAACATAAACATACTCTGATCAGAGCCCAAATGGCTGCTAATGAATTAGCCTGATAAGGGAAATAGATACAAAAACACTTCAATTACTCCGGTCCCACCTTTCCATTGCCAGCTTCCCTGTCTGACTTATATATTCTATGTCCTTTCACGCATCCTGTCCCACCCTACATTATCTTCTCCTCCCAGTGCCATCTTCCCTGACCCCACCTGTGCTGGTTAGCTTTCTATCCACGCCACCCCATAACTTACTTTCCACACACTGCCCCTTCTCCTCCGCCCATTATCTGTCCTTTCCCTAGTATCAACTCTCCTGCCTCCTATTTTCCAGAAGCTCCCCTCTCCCCACTCCATACCCTATAATGTAGCCCCAACCCCACCTATACAGGTTTACCTAGTCCCCCATCTCAACCCACAGCACACATGATAGCCCCACATTACCTGCTCTTGGGCCTTCCTTTCAGCCTCTGCCTCCCACAACAGCCACTTGCTAGGTCTAATCTGCCTGCTGCTGCCGGATCTGGATCTTGCATTACACTGCAAGCCAGTGAGAGGAGGGGGAGTAGTTAGATGCCAGAGGTAACTTGGAACAGCACTTCTGTGACCTGTCTTTAGACAAGGGAGGACATATCAGGGACTTTGTAACAGCTCAGCAGAACTTTTATCAACTTTGCTAATTTCTATTGTGCATACTGCTTGACGGTACCATGTCCCAGCTCCCATCCACAGTCGTGTCATAGTCACTACTGTACCTCCTTCAGCCACTTCTCCATGCCCAATGGCTAACCCATTTCTAGTTGCTCCTGTCTCAGTTTACACTGAGAAGGAGTAAACGAGTCCCTAGTCATGGACAATGGGAGCGACGCTCTTTCATGTATCCCAGCAGACATGCGTGGAGGTTGGCCGTCTGTCATTCTGCTTCCAATGGTGAGTTTTTTTTCCATTAGTTTTATACCCTCCAACCTCCCTCTTCATAAGTAAATTGTTTCCCCAATTCCCGAGCATCTCACCATGCTGATGGTACACTATTTGATTCAGGGGCCACCACCTTTCCTCTCCCTATCCAAACTCTAAATTGGACGGCGTGCATTCATCTGTATGATGGCCTTTTGCCATAATGTGATGTGGAGCGCCAATACCAGCCTTGGCGATTCTAAGAGGATTTTGATGTCACTTGGGAAGCTGACCAATGTGGTGAGAGGAGGGTCTGTGTCAGCCACCATCTTTCTCTCTCTTCACCATGGATCTTGTTTTCTTTTGTTTGGTGGCATGGGGGAGTGAGTGGTTTGGGTTTTGAGTGGGCTGGGGAGGGGAATTATCACTGTATTTTTTGATAGGACTGGGTGGGGACAAGGGGGGGTGATTTCATTTTGCTGAGCGGGTGACAGAAGGTATGCTGTATTGATTATTTTACCAGGCCTGAGACAAATGTGAAATTGTATGCTGCTGAGTGGTGAGGGGGCTACAAATGCAGTGAAGTGTTTATTCACCTGTTCAGGTGTCTGTATTGGTACTGGCATGAATGCATGCAACGTCTTCACTCTTAGTAAAACCTGATTGTCTGACTAATAAAATTCCCTCAAACTAGGGAGAAATGATGGAGCATAGTAATTGGGATTTATCAGAGGAAAAATCTGTCAGACATCATGAGACTGCAGAAGGATGCATTTGGCAGTGCATACGGAATAAGACTCGCTAAGGTGCCTGGGCATGCTCTAATATACGAACACCTCAGGTGTGTTGTGAGGTACGAGGTGTATGCTGAGTGTCTTCAACCACCTGAGAAGTCCATATATCAGCACTTTGAAGGGTATTATTCCTCTTATAAAATAGGTCCTAAACTGATTTTTGAAATGTAAATTGTCATTTAGATCTGAACTATCCGGGTTTGCTCTGATAAACGGACAGTCAGGTGATGCCCTAAGCCAATCAGATTACTAGGATTTCATTACGTGTATTATAAACTGCTACTATGAAGGGCATTTTATTCCCAATGGTATTTTATTTTCTTCAGAAAATACCTTGATAGACAGAAGAAGCCTAAGGAGATGTGAAGAGCTGGAGGAGACAATGATATTGAAAGACAGATAAAATGAGACGTATTGATCCAGGCTGTGATTTTTTTTCCTGAAAAAGGCATGTAGGAAATTGAAATTAAGTGAGAACACTTTTTGTAATTGCAAATATTGTTACTGATAAAACATGTTAGTAAAGAACATTGGTAATGAAAAAAAACACATTTATTTCACAACCTCAAGCCGTGCTGGAGTATGTCAGTCTATATTAGAACTGCCTTCAGAAAGGAACTTACCTATAAAACTGCCAAATATAAAATGCAGATGTAAAACCACTTCTCTGCTCTTTCTTCAGCTTCCTCTTCTTTTTTTTTTCTCGCCTCTCCACCAGGCTCCAACAGAATATCACAAAATCACTGTCATATGAAACTGTTACTGGCATGTTCATGGTATAAAACAGTCATCTTTGCAATATATGTATATCTCCACTCCTGAGTTATGTGTCTTACCACTCACCAGTGGAGATAAATGTGTTATTTCACTGCAACACATTATGTAGTTCAGAGACAGACAGACAGACAGACAGACAGACAGACAGACAGATAGATAGTTAATTTGCAAAAAAACTTTGTTAATGCACCAGTTAAGATAACCTAATGTCACAAAAGTAGGGAAATGTGGTGTTAGGGTTGTCAGCTCTAACCCCCCACCCCACCACCACCACAAAACAGCAAAAAGAAAAAATTGTTACGGTTTTGTCTGTCCTGAGTCTTGGCAAATCAGGGGTGGGGTCTTCCTTGGGGTTTTCAACCCTAACACTCACTCCATTCTGATAGTGTTTAAACATACAGAACTGTGTCTCACCACATTTTGCCAACAACCGTGGGTCCTGCCTGAAGGAAACGGATCACATTTGACCTTATTAGCTCATGAAATGGGATGAGTGTTAGGGCTGAAAACCCCAAGGAAGACCCCACCCCTGATTCGTCAAGACTCAGGAGAGCCAACACCATAATGATTTTTTCTACTGCTGCTTGGGGGGTGTGGGGAGTTAGCGGTTGAAACCCTAACACCACATTTCCCTACTTTTGTGGCGTTAAGTTACCCTAAAGGGTGCATTAACATTTTTTGCAAAGAATTTTCTTTCTTTTTGAGATAGTGGAATCATATCCTCATTCATGCAGGTCCCTTTGGGATATTTGCCAACAGGTGCAGATGTGCAAGGCCCCTTTGTCCCTGCACCATGGAAAGAATCCGCCTGGCTACAGAAGTATAGAGTCTGGTGTGTTCACTCTTTACATATTCACTTTTAACATATCACTCTTTAGTTTTTTTTTATTTTGACCCCAAATGTTTAAGATAGTCATTCCATGACCGCCCTTATACACATGAGATGTGGCATTTATAGTATATTGGCCAAAATGTCATTTCGCACCAGATGTGTGGAAAGGCATCTCATCCAGGATTTAAAAAATAGCTCCTGCTGGCCCACTGGTGTGGAGGGCTGCGACAGTGATGCCTTACCTCCTGCCATGTTGGTGACCTGTGTTAGCAGTGCGAGTGGGTCATCGGAGGCTGGCCGAGGTGGGAGAGGATCAAGCATCTAGAGGAAAGTTCTCCTCTCTCAGAGAGGTTGGGAAACAGAGGTTGGCAATTGCCTGAAATCTAGCAGAGGCTAGGTGTTGGCATGCCTGGCCCTGTACAGTGGGGCATGGAGGCAGAGCAGCCAGCAGGCATGCTGCATGTGGATACACACATGACACTACCACCATCAGCATTGCATGCTCTGCCACTGACAGAAAGAAGGAAAAAGGTGACCCTGGTCGAGCAGCTTAATGGCCATCCATTGTGAATGCACCACCTCCAGAGGACATCACCAGTACCAGATCTCGCCCTGATGGAGAGTTTGAGGGGCTTCTCGCCACCCCACCATGGGGGGGGGTAAGCCATGGGGGTAGCATGGTGTTGGCCTGAGTGTGGAGGATGGTGAGGGATGAACAGCAGCCCGAGGAATAGGATGCCAGGTAAGAGGAGCCAACCCGGGGCCAGAGGTAGAAATTGCAAAAAAATATATAAAACAAAAAAATAGCAATTGTCACATTTATGAGGTGGTGTGGAAAAACTGCTATGTGGAAATTTTTGAGGAAAATATTGAAAATTTGTGAAATTATAAGTGAACATTGAAATACTGCAGCATTCCATAACCTGGGCATTTTACCATATTTGTACACCACAATTTCAACATAGCTTTTTTGTTACTCCACCCCATGAATCTGGTAGGTGAAAATTTTCAAATAGCTGCTGAAATGTGATTCCATACCACTGAAATGTCATTCTGCGCCACAAGTGCTAAAACACATTTTGGCTAGGATTTGAAAAATGACAGCTGTCATGTTCATGAAGTGCAATGAAGAAATTGATATGTTGAAAATCTGTGGCCAAATTATTTAAAATTACCAAAGTTATGAGAGAGTGTAGACAAATTTTAATGCTCGCTCATAACACTGACATTTTCACATATTTGTACCCGAAATTTTTAACATAGCCTTCTTGTGATCCCAACTCATGAACAATGGCAGTGAACATTTTCAAATCCCACCTAATCAGTGATTTTGCCAGGTGACCATGAAATTGCCTTTTGTGCCTGATTGGCATAATTCCACCACCACTGGTCATGAGATGGGCTCTCCAAAAAGCCATGTTGAAAATGTAAGGTGAAAATATGCAAAAATGACAAAGTTGTGCATCTAAGTTCAGAACCCCAGTGAAATACATTGAACCAAACTTACCTGAGTTCAGTGGCGGCTCTACACCAGGGCCCGCCAGGGCACGTGCCCTGGTAAAAAAATGCTGTGCCCCAGTTGGTGCCCCAGTTGGTGCAGAGCTTCCCCCATAGTAACCATATATCAGTGCCCTGGCTGACATCTGTTGTGCCCCAGCTGTGCCCTGGTAACCATTTGTGGCTAGAGCCGCTAGTGCCTGAGTTTCTCATATTGCAGTTGTCGGCTCCAACAGCACGATGCGTTTTCAATCGGAGAGTGGAGATTTGCTATAGGACCTGTCCAGGTGAGTGAGGGTGTGGAGGGGGTGTACTGGGGGTGTTGAGTGGGAGATCAGGGTGGAAGGGGTGAGATCGGTGAGGGACCATTTTCTTTTTTATAGGTTTAAAGAAAAACATTGAGGGATGGTTTTCTTCATTACACGTCAGATTTGTAAAATTAACAGTAGGACAGCAATCGGAGGGTGGAGTGCCATTAGACACCAGGGAAACATTACAGTAATACGAGATGGTGATCAGAGGGTGGGGGTGACACTAGGCACCAGGGAAACATTACAGTAATAGGGATGGTGATCAGAGGGTGGGGGTGACACTAGGCACCAGGGAAACATTACAGTAATACGGATGGTGATCAGAGGGTGGGGGTGACACTAGGCACCAGGGAAACATTACAGTAATACGAGATGGTGATCAGAGGGTGGGGGTGACACTAGGCACCAGGGAAACATTACAGTATACGAGATGGTGATCAGAGGGTGGGGGTGACACTAGGCACCAGGAAACATTACAATGTCTGGGATGGTGATCAGAGGGTGGGGGTGACACTAGGCACCAGGGAAACATTACAGTATACGAGATGGTGATCAGAGGGTGGGGGTGACACTAGGCACCAGGGAAACATTACAGTGATACGAGATGGTGATCAGAGGGTGGGGGTGACACTAGGCACCAGGAAACATACAATGTACATGAGATGGTGATCAGAGGGTGGGGGTGACACTAGGCACCAGGGAAACATTACAGTAATACGAGATGGTGATCAGAGGGTGGGGGTGACACTAGGCACCAGGGAAACATTACAGTGATACGGGATGGTGATCAGAGGGTGAGGGTGACACTGAGGCAGAAACATTACAGTAATCGAGATGGTGATCAGAGGGTGGGGTGACACTAGGCACCAGGAAAACATTACAGTATCTGGGATGGTGATCAGAGGTGGGGTGACACTAGGCAACTGTGAAAATTACAGTAACACGAGATGGTGATCAGAGGTGGGGTGACACTAGAATAGGGAAACATTACAGAAATATGAGATGGTGATCAGAGGTTGGGGGTGACACTAGGCACCAGGGAAACATTACAGTAATACGGGATGGTGATCAGAGGGTGGGGGTGACACTAGGCACCAGGGAAACATTACAGTGATACGGGATGGTGATCAGAGGGTGGGGGTGACACTAGGCACAAGGGAAACATTACAGTAATACGGGATGGTGATCAGAGGGTGGGGGGTGACACCAGACACCAGGGAAAAATTACAGAAATCTGGGGATGGTGATCAGAGAGGGTGGGGGTGCCACTAGACACTAAGGAAACATTATTATATACATAAGGTGATGGTGATTGGGGGTGGGGGTGCCACTAGACACCAGGTAACATTATAGACATCAGGGGGTGGTGGTTGGAGTGTGGGGGCAGGTGCCACTAGATACTAGGGAAAATTATATAAATACAGGGTCAGTGATCAGAGAGTGGGGGGTGCCACCAGACAGCAGAGAAACATTATATATATATATATAAGGGGATGGTGACTGGAGGCCGGGGGATACCACTAGACACCAAGAAAACATTGTATACGTAAGGGGACAATGATGGGAGGGTGGGGGTACCATTAGACACCAGGGAAATGGCAGCTCACTGCTCTCAGAGCAGCCCATAGCAAGAGTTCCGGCTGTGACTGTAGAACTCAAGAAAGTCCCACTGTTCTCATACACAGAACATGGGTCAACAGCTCCTCTCACAAAGTTGGGTACCCAGGATTTTAGGGAGCCAAGAAAAGGTATTTCTGGCCATTAATTTAAGAAACAAACACCAGAATCTGCTAAACGGTCCCACTTATCTAGGTTCTGGTATTTGTTTTTTTAAATGACAGCATTTTTCTGCATTTTCCATGTTTATTAGCTCAAGGAGAAAAAGAAGCAAGATGACGACTCTCATGACACAAATAAATGTTTCATACTGTGAAACATAATTGGTGAGAAATGATAAACAGGTATTGCAAAACAATAATTTTTGGTGTTGTATCAGAATGTTATTCCCAAGAACCCTACTGAGCATGCTCAGAACAGAAAAAAAGTAAAACTTTAAAGCCTTATAACTCTGGAACCATTTAATATTTTTCCACAAAACCTTTCAAAGGCACTGCCTTAGGACATTATGCCTGTACTGTGAAGGTTTTGGGGAAAATTCCATTCCATGTAGGCTGTAGATGAGAGCAAGAAAATCCCGTATTAAGTATAGGAAATAACATCTACAGATAAATGTGTATATCAGAAACCACACAAGCTGCCGTTACAAAACATTCCACAAATTTAGATCTTGCCTCCTAGACAACACATGCAAAATTTCAACTGATTTTGTGAAATGCTGACAAAGCTATTGAGGTATAAAGTTAAGGGTTTAACATTGAACACCCTACTCAGCCATAACTATAGGGGTGCTACTGTGCCCCTACAATTCAGTATAAATCATAGTTAGAAGTGAAATGTGCAAAATAAGACTATTAAAACAGGTTATATGTCAAAACAATGATTGCTAAATAGCAATCACCATTATAGCGAGTGTACATCGCTGAAAAACAAAAACAGTCTCCCAGTGAAGATGCATGGGTCAAAACACATTTTTTTTATGCAGGGGAGCTTCACCCCCAGCACCCCCCCTTACTAAAGATTCTCAACTCCAGGGGGTTGCACGTCGTGGAGGGGGAGAAACTTGTAAAAACAAAATACTCCTGCCCAAAAAATACAAAATACTGTGCACCTCCCCAGCTATGAATCGTGCCACCTCCGCACTGTAACCAGCTATCCTTATGACCACACCAGATGGCCAGCTCAACAGCCTCTGGCTGCACTACTTCCCACCATCCATCCTATTCTGTTCCCCCTCCTGTTCTTCTGGCCGCCTTGTTGTTCGCCCCTCGCTACTCTTTCAGGGTAGCTTACATGACGAGGGCTGAAATAGTCGCTCATATTCAAGTCGCTCAATTTCAGTCGCCATTTTGATGGGATACCACTAAAACACAGTGCAGTCTGTGTATAAAAATACAGAAGGCACATAAAGGTTGGCAGCAAAAAGCTGGTGCACCCTGTACCTACAGTAGTGATATACAATTGTGCAGCATAGGTACGGGAAGCTAAGGCAAAGTGGTTTAAGCAAGACAAGACAAAGTAACGGTACTGACAGGGAGTTGTAAAGTAGGCCCAGAAAGAGGAAAAGTGGTAGAAAAAGTGAAGGTGAAATGAGGGTAATTTGGGAGAGGTGTGTGTGTGTGTGTGTGGGGAGGAGCTGGGATAATTGTAAGTTAGACAAGAGGGGGTATGGTGCTGAGGTTGAGGAGGGGTGGATTGGGGGTGAAGGCTAGACCAAAGCTGGGGATCCTATAGCAGAAAGCAGCCTGCCCAGCAGAGGTCTTGGCAGCAGTAGCAGAGAAGGAGAGGGGATCAGAGTTTCTGCTGTAGTGTGAGGAGAAAAGGTGGACATTGAAATACAGTACGAGAGGTGGGACCCAAATGAGAATTCAGAGATAAGGGAAGCACAGTGAGAGAAGCATGCACCCTCGAGTGAGGGAAGTGAGATAAAGGAAAAAAGGAAGCAATGATGAGTGTGACAGTAAATGGAAGAGGCGATCTAGTCTGACAAGGGTGGGTTTGGGGACTCAAATGTAATTCACTTGTAGATCTCCTCAGTGCAGGGAGGAGGGTGCATACTACATGACAGGGGACCCTGCAGAAGCAGTTATGTGCCACTCCACATGGCTGTCAGAAAGCATCCAGGCTACACACATACACACACACAAACACACTTTGCCCCCAGTCCTCTGAGCTGGTATAGAGGGCTGGAGGCCATGTCCAACAATTTGTTAATTTGAAAAAAATATTTATGTGCCCTTTACAGCAAGGAGCAGTCCTTGGAGGACTTGCTTATCCCACAATCCACAGCTCCATGCTGCACTTTATGGATCAGGGGATTAACCTGAATGCCTGCCTGGGTATCAAATTAGATTCCAGGTATCCTGCCCCACCCCCATATGTGTCAGGGAGGCCAGGGATCATGAATGGCACCAATTGTGAAACACCTCGCAGGTGTGGAGCTCCGCTGTGCAGATACAAGTCTTTGGTGCATACCTGGGGCACCTGCGTGGAATAAGCCCAAAATCAGGGATCTATCGGCACTGTTTTTCTTTCAGTGGTGGGCTAATCTGGCTCTGGTTTTGTGCAAAGGCACTGGGATTTAAGATGAACTTCACCAAGCTTTGTGGTTTAAGCCTTCAATAAAAAAAACACACAGAACAAAGCTCAGTTCCTCTTTTGTAACAGGTGACACAGCTGAGCTTCTCTTAATATTCATCAGGGTTTGTCATGGACTTACTGAATTGCATGTACTGTGTTTAGGGTTAGTAGATTTGCTTGAATTATAGAATGAAAAGGTGAAGAGTTTGTGAACAGGAAAGACTATAGAGGGCTTTTGTTGGGGGGGGGGGTTAAGGCTCATGGTGCAAGATCCAACAGCACTAACAGTCATGGAGCTTGTACTTCTTGTTGCTAAGTCATCCTAAAAAAGAACAAGTAGGATTTTCAAACCTCATCTGCCTGGATTTTCAGTGCAGACATCCATTCATATTACCTGCTGATCTAGCAGTCTGGATACGAAACACAGAGCTTGCATCAAAAATTAGGGCATGCAACTTTTTTATGAAGCATGTTTCATGTTCTTATAAATGCATGCATCATTTCTAGGTGCCAATAACACAGCTGTAAGCACCTGTCGTGGTGGATGTGCATACTCTTTTCTGCATTTAGTCAAGTTTAAAGGTACAGTCAGTGTGAGTGAGTGAGCTGCATGATGTCACTGATAATGTCAGTAACAGGGTCTTTTAGGGCTTGGCATAGGGTTTGAAACCTGCCCAAGTCTGGGTTCAATTCCCAGTCTGAAACATTTGTTTTCTTTCTTACTACAATGTAAGTAGTTTGAAAGAAATTGCTAGATGTTATTGCTGAAGTTAGTGATATACTTCCTGCAAGGTCTGAAGTTCTGTATTATTAATAACTTGAAAAGTTCCAGCTCAGACTTTGAGGTTTAAATGCACCTACATAGAAACATAGAAGTTGACGGCAGATAAGGAACGCAAGGCCCATCCAGTCTGCTCATTTCTTTTTCTACCTTATATATGTGCCATCAGCCTTTGCTCTGTCAATGGCCTATCTATTCATACTCATCTGTATTGCTCCCTTATGTCTATACCATGCCTGTTTGAAGCCCTGCACTGTATTCATATCCACCACTTCCTGAGGTAGGCCGTTCCATGCATCCACCACCCTTTCTGTGAAAAATAATTTCCTCACATTCCCCCTTAATCGGCCCACCTCTAATCTCATGCTGTGTCCTCTTGTCCTGCTATTTTTCTTATATTTAAACATGTTATACTCTTTCCTTGTTAATGCCCTTAAGGTGTTTGAATGCCTCGATCATATCACCTCTCTCCCTCCTTTGCTCAAGGGTATACATATTGAGCTCTGTTAATCTGTCCTCATATGTCTTCTGATGCAGTCCCTGCACCATTTTGGTTGCCCTTCTCTGCACTGCCTCAATTTGGTTAATGTCCTTGTGAAGGTGTGGCCTCCAGTACTGCATGCAGTACTCCAGATGGGGCCCAACCAGTGTCTTGTAAAGAGGGATTATTACCTCCCTCTTACGACTTGTGATACCCTTACTAATGCACCCTAACACCCACCTAGCCTTACCTACTGCTTTAGAGGTCTGCTTGGATGATTTCAGGTCATCAGTGATGATGACGCCCAAGTCTCTTTCTTCCCTTGTGACTGCCAGCAACTCCCCTCCCAGCCTATAGGTGGCTTCAGAGTTTCTCTTCCCTATGTGCATGATCTTGCACTTCTTTGCATTAAACCCCAGTTGCCACTCTTCTGACCATTTTGCCAGTTTATCCAGATCTCTTCTCATTCTGCCCACCCCATCTGGATCATCTACTCTGTTGCAGATCTTGGTGTCATCTACAAACAGACAAGCCTTACCCTCTAGTCCATCTGCAAGGTCACTAATGAAGATGTTGAAGAGGACTGGCCCCAGGACTGATCCCTGAGGTACCCCACTTGTGACTTGCATCTCTTCTGACTGTATACCATTTACCACCACTCTCTGTTTTCTGCCCTTCAACCAGTTTGCCACCCAGTTGACCAACTCTGACCCACCCAAGCCTACCCAGCTTATTTATCGATCTTCTATGTGGAACAGTGTCAAAAGCTTTGCTGAAGTCAAGGTAGGCGACATCAACTGCTCCCCTTGGTCCACCACTCTGGTTACCCAGTCAAAGAAATCTATGAGATTAGTTGACAGGACCTTCCTTTGTAAACCCATGCTGTCTTGGATCCTGTGCCTATGGATTCCAGGTGTTGCACTATCCTTTCCTTAAGGAGTGCTCCATAATCTTGCCCAATACTGAGGTAAGACTGACTGGTCTGTAGTTCCCTGCCTCCTCCCTGCTACCACTCTTGTGGAGCAGGATCACATGAGCCCTTCTCCAGTCTTATGGGACCTATCCTGTGCTCAGAGACTCACTAAACAGCTCTGCTAATGGCTCTGCTAGTTCCACCCTTAGCTCCTTAAGTACCCTGGGATGTATGCCATCAGGTCCCATTGCCTTATCCACCCTGAGCTTAGCAAGCTCTTGTTGGACCCTTTCTTTTGTGAAGGGAGTAGTGCTCACTTACCTCCCCCCGTGTCCATGGTGCTGAGCTGTGGGCCCTGCCCTACCTTCTCTTCAGTAAATACTGAGCAAAAGTATCTATTTAGGATAGATGCTTTTACAGGGTCCTCCTCCTCACATGCTCCCTTTTCTCCATTAAGCTTAGCAATACCCCCGCTGGACTTTCTCCTTTCACTAATGTATCTATAGAAAGTCTTGTCACTTTCTTTTACTGTTTGTGCTAGTGTTTCCTCAGTTTGGGACTTTGCCTGCCTTACTGCCTTCCCTGCTTCCCTTAGGGAAGTTTGGTATGCCTCCTTATTTTCATTCCACTGTGTTCCCTTATATTTCCTGAAGGCCAGCCTTTTGGCTCTGACCTTTTCTGCTACTGTATTTGAGAACCAAAGTGGTTTCCTTCTTCTTTTGCACTTCCTTTTCTGTCTAACACAATGGGATGTTGCTTCAAGTATTGCATCCTTAATACTTGTCCACTTTGCCTGTACCCCTTTACCTGTGTTTCATTTTGCCAGGGCTAGCTTAACTCTGTTGGCCATCTTATCAAAGTCAGCTCCTCTGAAGTCCCATATTTTTGCCTTGGAATGGGATGATTTAGATGTAGTAGCCAAATTGAACCATACCATGTGATGGTCACTGGCCCCATGGTGACCTTCTACCTGAGATTTGATCCCTTCCTGTTAGTCAGTACTAGATCTAGGATAGCCCTGTCTCTTTTGGGTTGTTGTACCAGTTGTTTGAGGCCCTCCCCCTGCAGGGAATCCACTATGTGTCTAGTTCTGGCAGATGTTCCTGCTGGTATTGACCAATCTGTATCCGGCATGTTGAAGTCTCCCATTATCAGAACCTCCCCTTTAGCTGTCATGTTTTGTATATCTTCTAACAGTAATGTGTCTATGTCCTCCCCCTGGTCTGGGGGCCTGTAGACAACCCTGGTTCTTATGGCTGTCCCATTTCCTGTTTCCAGGGTGACCCACAGTTCTTCTGGCTCCTTATGTGTATTCTGAATTTCTGTAGCTTTGATATTTTCATTGACATACAGGGCCACTCCTCCCCCCCTTTTTGCACCTTGGTCTCTTCTGAACAATACATAGCCAGGTACTGAAGTCTCCCAAGTGTGGTTACTGGTAAACCACATCTCATTAATTGCTACTATGTCCAGTTTAGCCTCTGACATTATTGCCTGCAGGTCTGGGATCTTATTTCCCAGGCTGTGAGCATTTGTGTACATGATTTTCCATTGGCCAGATTTCAGGTGTGTTAGTTGTTGGGTGAGGTTTGGCATTACCCTTGTGCATCATATGGGGAGACAAACCTTTTTTCTTACCTGGTGATGCAAATGAACTGCAAACATGCTGAATCTCTGTTTGACCGCTAGCTGAGGGGGGAGGGGTGTTCTTCCCATTCGACGAATGGGGTGCTGCACCCCTCTCCCCATTTGCTAGTTTAAATATTCTGCAAAGACATCAAACTTCTGCCCCAATGCACTGACTTCCTCCTTAGTCAGATGCAGTCCATCAAATTTAAAGAACTTTCGCTCCCAGAACTATTGCCAGTTCCCTACAAATCTGTGTCCTTTTTCCTGGCACCAGCCCTTGAGCCACATATTTAGCTCCCCGTCTCCCCTTCTCTGACCTTCCGTCCATCTGCCCCTCTCTCCCAGACTGGCAGGATCTCAGAGAAGGAGATGCCGGATGAAATGGATGATAGTTTGTCACCCAGCCTGGTCAGTGTTCCTTGGTCTCCACAACTGACCGGCTGGCGAGATCATTAGTCCCTATGTGTACTAGGACATCAATGTTTTCTCCTGCTTTGTGAATAATTTTAGCAATGCGGTCAATGTCTCTCTATGCTGATGTACCTGGGAGACATCTGACCATTACCCCTGGCTGGAGATGGGTATCAACTCCCCGAATCATGGAGTCTCCTATGATCAGAAGTTTTTTGGATTTCCTTTTTGCTTTTTTTGTTTTGGTTCCTGATTTGGGTGAGTTTTGTTGTGCTAGGCTCCTGTGCAGCAGTGTCCTGCTCTGCAGTGCCTTCTGCCTCTTGTTTGATTTCAGAGATGGAGGCAGATACCTGTTTGTAGTGTTTGTATGGTTTTTAGAGGTAATATGTTGAGAGCAGAGGAGGGATAATCTGATTGCCCCTCCTAACCACCTGCCAACCTCCTGGACCAACTACCCCTCTGCGGTCGAGGTTTTTCTGTTGGATGCTGGGGAAATAGCGGGTGGTTCTTATAATGTATTTCCTCTTGAATATGAAATTTGAGGCATGCAATCTCTGCCCATGCTGCCCGGAGCTGAGCCCTAAGATCTCCAATGGCCCGGCATGTAGGACAGTGTCCTAAATCCTGTAAGACTGTCCTTCTGAAAATAGTTCCACAGTACCTGCAGTTAATGATATCCATTCCAGATAAGTTGTTGGGTTTATAACCTGGTCAGAGTAATTAGAAGGAAGAAAATGCAAGTAATGGTTTGATTGTGTTTTGTTTTTGTTTAACTTGTTATAACAAGTTCAATTACTAGTGCCCCTGTAAATGAACTCACCTTGTGGATGCCCCACTGATCCGCCCCTTCCTGCTCTGCCACAGGAAATGTCACAACTGTGGTACCCTATAAAAGGAGTGTGGGTGGTTGGGGATGGGGTGGGTGGCTGGGCCTTCCCTGCCGAAAAGAAGAACCATGGACAAAAGAACAAGGAGGTAGAGCAGAAACAATCAGTCAACAACAAATGCAGTAACCCTGAAAGCTTATCCTAATGTTAGATAAAACTGTAAAACCTGTAAAGCACCACCTGTAATAATTTCAGAGAAGATATAAGCTGTAAGAAACACTTTGCTACAGAGAAAAATAAAGCAATGAAATGTTAGCAACAAACAGTAGCAATTCCTGTGAGTAAAAAATAAAAACAACGCCACACCTTAAGGAACACTACTTTAAACTGACAAATTTAATTACGAACATTCACTGCAGCTGTGTAGGGGAATTCTGCACTCACTGCTGGATGTCCTTTACCACAGCATGCATTTTCTGTATAGACAGCTTAGTGCCACGGTAGACCTATAAGCTACCAAGCAATACATGGTGGGGGCCTGGGTTTGATCCCTATAATGGAACTCTTTTTCTCACTACAATTTACGATACATGATAGAAACTTTCAAGTACCTCAAGGGAATCAACAAAGTCCAAGAGGGTAGCATCTTTCAGAAAAAGAGATGTGCAAGAACAAGGGGGCACAATTTGAAGATAGAGGGGAGATGGCTCAGAGGTAATGTGAGGAAGTATTTTTTCACAGAGAGGGTTGTGGATGCATGGAACAGCCTCCCTGAGGAGGTTGTGGAGTCAAGAACAGTGGGGGAATTCAAGAATGCATGGGACAGACATAAGGCAGTCCTAGTGGGGGGTAGGAGGAAGTTAGCTGTTGGTTAGCCAGGATCTGCAGCTTATCTGTTAGATAGGAAAATGGGCAGACTCGGTGGGCCAAGCGGTCCTTATCTGCCATCAGATTCTATGTTTCTATGTAGTTTGAGAGAAATTGTTAGCTGCCATTGCTAAAGAAAGTACTAGTCTTTAGCAAGGTTTGAAGTTCTGTATTGCTGATAACATGAAAAGTTCCAGCTCAGACTTTGAGGTTTAAATGTAACTTGGGAAACACTACTTCATATTGACAGATTGTTAATAATGAGCATTCACTGCAGCTGTGTGTAGGGGGAGTTGGAACTCACTACTGGATGTCATTTGCCACAGTATGCATCTACTGTATATGAAGTTTAGTACAGCGGTAAAACAGCAGGCTACCAAGCAATGAAAGGAATGGGACCTGGTCTGATCCCCAGAGTAGAACATTTTTCTTTCTCACTACAATTTATGTAATGTGAGAGAAATTTCTAGATGTCACTGCTGATGATAGAGATAGACTTTCAGCAAGGTTTGAAGTTCTATACTGCTGATAACTTAAAAAGTTCCAGCTCAGACTTTGATATTTAAATGCAACTTGGTTAACACTACTTCAAATAAACAGATTGTTAATTTTGAATAAACACTGCAGCTCTGTATGTGGTGTCTACACTCACTGCTTGATGTCCTTTGCCAGGTGATGTGTTTCCTGTATAGGAAGCTTAGTACAGTAGTAGAGTTACAAATTATCAAGCACTAGAAGGTAGGGGGACTGGGTCTGAACCCTAGAGTGGAACTGTTTTTCTTTCTCACTACAATTTATGTAGTATGGGAGAAATTGATGATGCCATTGCTGATGATAGTGATAGACTTTCAGCAAGGTTTGATTTTCTATTTTGCCGATAACTTGAAAAGTTTCAGCTCAGATTTTGAGGTTTAAAATGCAACTTGGTAAACACTGCTTTAAATATATAGACTGTTAATTACAAGGATTCATGGCAGTGTGTAGGAGATCTGAACTCACTGATGGATGTCCTTTACCACAGCATGCATTTTCCTGTCTAGGAAGCTTAGTACAGTGGTAGAACTGCAGACTATAAAGTGGTAGAGAGCTAGGGGCCAGGTTTTGATCCCAGAGTTGAACATTTGTTTAATTTCTCACTACAATTTATGTAGTATGAGTGAAATTGTTAGATGTTTTTGCTGATGTAAGTGATAGACTTTTAGCAAGGTTTGATATTCTATATTGCTGATAACTTGAAGGTTCCAGGTCAGACTTTAAGGTGTAATGCAACTTAGGACATATTACTTCAAATTGACTGTTCATTATGAAAAGTCACTGTAGGGGGGGTCTGCACTCAGTGCTGAATGTCTTTTGCCACAATATGCATTTTCAGTCTAGGAAGCTTAGAATACTGGTAGGGCTACAGGCTATCAAGCAGTGGAGGGTAGAGGGCTTGGGTCCAACACCCAGAGTGGATCATTTTGTTTTCTTTCTCACTACGTATTTTTATTTATTTTACAATTTTTGGCCAGGAAAGACTTGATAAGCCAAGGCTTGTTTCTGGTGCATCCAGGGAGCACAAGAAAGATAAATGACTTGCTCATGGTCACACAGTATGCAAGTGGTGGCTATGGGATTCAAACCCACTTATCCAAGTTTGCAGCTCAGTGCTCTAATATATGTAGCATGAGAGAAATTGTTAGATGTTATTTCTGATTTTAATGATAGAGTTTCAGCAAGGTTTGACATTCCATACAGCTGATAACTTGAAAAGTTCTAGTTCAGAATTTGAGGTTTAAATATATCTTGGGAAACATTACTTCAAATAACAGACTGTTCATTGTGAAATTCACTGTAACTGCATGGGGGGAGGTCTGCACTCAGTGTGGATGTCCCTTGCCACAGCATACATTTCTTCTCTAGGAAGCTTAGTACAGCAGTAAAGCTACAGGCTTTTAAGCAGGAGAGGGTAGGGGGCTGGGTTTGAATTCCCAGAGTGGAACATTTTTTCATTCTCACTACAATTGATTGATGTTATGCCTCAGACACAATCCCGCGTCATTTCCATTTTTACTTGCTACAGGAAACCTGACAGCATTCTTTCTGCCCACATAATTACTTCATACAGACCTTCTTTGGTGCCTTAAGTACCACTGGCACTTTGAGTTTAGTTATGCAAGCAGTCGCAGATTTTAGAAAGCATAACAATAACTCAGGACCCTTTAAAATAGGGTCCCTTATTTTGGTACTATTAGGTGAATGCAGATGCAGACCAGGGCAGGATCTGGAATTCTATCAGTAGAGCAACAAATTTTGTCAAAGACGTGGGACTTTATAAAAATATATATATATATATAGAAAATGTCCCCTTTTAAAGCTGTGATTAGGTTAAAACCATTGCTGCGTACTGTCCTAAGGGGATCATGGGTGTTACCTCATTACATACATATTGCTAGATCTGCTAGTGATGCAGACTCGGGCAGAAAATGTATTTGTGTCTGCATCTGTTCCTTTTGATCCCCAGTGTGTTTTTCCTTTTTTACTTTTTCCATTACTTTATAACTTCATCTACTTATAGGGTCCTCCCCCATTTTCCTGTCCTCAGGAGCCCAAACCCATCCTTTACCACCTCCTTCCATTTTTGTACTTTTTAGACGGTTTCATCTCTTTCCAATAGTCACAGACTTTTTTTGTTCAGAACCCATTGTCTTAGGGCCTCCCTGTTGAGCCAGTGGAGTCACTTTTTTTTTCATCATTTGATTATCATCCTGTTCCTCACTGCCTTAACCTCCTTCTGTCAGTGTCCACAGCCCTGTCATCCACTGACCCTGAGCCTTACCCCATCTACTTACTGACTGTGATGGAAGAGTGGGTGCTCAGTAGGTGGTTCAGGGCCTGTGGGGTCATCGACATCATCCTGTCTTGCAGAGGAGCTTTCCCTCCTGTTACTCCCAGTCTGGGTCCAGCACACATACAGTGGTGTGCATGTACATCACAAAGATGCAGCACACCTCAATGCCCATGTCTGGCTGCAGCACACATACAGTGGTGTGCAGGTACAGCACAAAGGTGCAGCACACCTCAATGCCCATGTCTGGCTGTCAAACTAGGTGACCACTGCTGCACCACTTAGCCTGTGCTAGGTGGTAGTCAAGTATCAGTGTGCACTGTCCCCCCTCCCTAAAGTAGGAGAACCATCTCTGGACACTTGAACCTTCCTTTCACTGCCAGTCACAGAGTGACCCTGTTTCCTTCATGAACCTTGGTTGCCAGTGTGGGGTGCCTCAGCCTGCCATGCTATGGAGCCAGGGAAGTCACCTCTCAGCCTTTTTCCCCTTGCTTCTCACAGTGACAAAGACCTCTGCAGCTGAGTAAAGCACCTTCTTCAACAAATCCCACATGTGCTCCGATTTGCCAGTCTCATGCTGCTACTCTTGACCCTTGTCCACCAGGACTTTCATGCTGGCAAAGTCTGCCTTTATGAAGTCACAGGTCTTGGTGCCTGAGGCCCGACCTCAACTAGCCTTGCCTTTCAGGAAATTACCTGGCTGTGGGCACATCCTTATACCAGTTTCATCTTGTTCACACTGGAGATGACCTCATCATCTGCTGAGAGCAATGTCAAGGCCTTAAATCCTGTATTCTGTTAGACATGCCACTCCAGGAAGCAGTCCTTGAAGTTGGATAGGAACTCTGTCTCAGCCATGCCATTAACCCTCTCAAGACACTAGACTATGCCTAAGTAATTGAAGTCTCCCACAAACACCATTATGTCTAATTTGGTTGTTCTCATAATTTTAATAAACTACTGTAGCTGGCTATCATGTTCCACTGAGCAATTTGGGGACATGTAACACCCTGCCCGGGGGAATCCCACCCCCCTTAGCTCAACCCATGTGGACTCTATGACTACCTGTTACATAGATTTCCATGTAATCATGTCTTTCAGGGTTGGGGAGATCTGGTTGTACTCTGACTGTAGCTCTGATCTTGCTAGCATCTCTATCGAATGTTGCAGCAAAATAACCACATTTCCCTAAAGACAAGAATATCTCTGATGGCGCCCACCAACCGAACTGTGTTCATTCGGTTACTCGCCCGACAGTGACAGTTTAACATCGAGGTCCTCTACAGTGACTACAGTGCCATGTCACTGTAGGGGACCCACTAGAACTGATCACTGTCTGTCGGGGATCCTGCACCCGCCCAAATCAGCTCAGACTCAGAGTTGATAATCATAAATAGTGGGGGGGTGCGAGGTCACAGATCCCCATGTGGCGGGTTCGGGAGTGAAGCCCCCACCAAAGAAAATACTTAGTGGCATGTGAAACCAGCAGCTGACTGCAAAATGAGGTCGACCTGCCAGTTTCACTGTCAGGGCATTCGACAAATATTTTGTCGAACACCCGTCATGGATCCGTGTTCATTATCTTTGTCCAGATGCTGCTATGTAGAGTTAATTGGGCACAAGTGAGTCTGATTGCATCACTACTTCTTCCTCTGCCTTTAGTGTTTTGTATTGTAACTTTTTTGTGCTGCAATGTGGCTATTAGTAATTTACTGTTGGAGAGTTGCTTGTGCTTTAGTAAAGCATATTCAGATGTGTAACATACTGCTGTTAAACTTAGATGTAAGGTCCATCTTGTCCATGCCTCCTGTTGCACAGCCATAACTATATTCAGAATGTTACCACTACTCATGCTGTGTAACCCTCAGTGCAATTCTCCCTCAGGAATCTGTCTAGTCCTACTTTGAAAACGTAAGCAGGACTAGCATCTACGCACTCACTTGGTAGGTCACTCCACATGTTGACCAGTAATGCTCTCTGATACTCCTTCATGTTCCCTCAAGGGGAAAGAGCTGTGAGATGTGCCCTTTAAGTACAAAAAAAAGCCCATTCCTCCTTCCCTCCCTCCCTTTCTCTCTCCCCCCTCCCATGTGGCATTTCAGTTATGTGAGATGTCCACGTAAAAAGGGCATTTGTAACTATGCTAGCCTGCTATCAGATTTCAGAGACTAGTAGAGATCCAGAAACAAATGATTTGATACCTTTTATTGGACCAACATGGATGTTACAGAAAAGAACAAAGTGCTTTAGCTTTCGAACCAACCAGGTCCTTCTTCAGAAGCTTTGTGGCCAGAGACTAGTAGGAAATGCCTCAGATCAACAGATTCCTAACAGCTGTGTTTTCCTGAGCCTTTGAGTAAAGGACAGGGAGTTATCAGTTCAGGAGATCTGCAAGAGTTAGTGTGTGTGTGTGTGTGTGTGTGTGTGTCTGTGTCTGTGTGTGTGTTGGGGGGGCACTCTGTTAACCCTTTCCTGATATATTAATCTTTTTCTAGTCAGCTTGCAAATGGTTATAATGCTGTAGGTAGCTGTGTCACTGTTCAGAACATGAAGCAGTGTATGCACGTTATTGTGTGTGTATGGCACTTTATTTTAGTCCTGTTGGTCATTATGATGTAGATTAGTACAATGAATTAGTGCAAAATGCAGTACTTATCCTAAATACAATAAAAGTTAGAGTTAGATGCATAATTAGATAAATGCCATATAAGGCAGTGTATGTGTGTTAGAGTGTGTGGCAATGCTCTGCATGTGTAGATAGTGCACTGCTATATTATGCTGAAATACATATGCATATATGTGTATATGTATTAGTCGGTGTATGTGTAGTACAACAATTAGAAAGTGCTGTTAGGTGGCTTAGTGGTTAGTGCAAAAATTGCTAGTCTACATTCCCCCACTATCTAGATCAGTTTCAGCCTTATGCATGGCATTGCTGATTTGAATGAGGTATCTAGTGGCAATCCCACACCCTCTGATGTCTCTCAGAGCCTGAAAAGAAGAAGAAAATGGTTCAAGGTCCATTGCTGATGTGACCCACACCCCCAGCCCGACCTCCCACTGAGTACCCATTACCCCACACTCCAGACCTCCCCACTAACCCTCACTCACCTGAACAGATCCCAGTGTGAAGATCCACTCTCCCACAGAAGACACGTCTTGCTGCTGGAACTGGTGACTGCTATATGAGAAATAAGGTAAGTGCGGTTGAAAACCCCAGAATACCAGAACCATAAAGCAGGAGCCTTTATGTCACTGCACAAGCTTTATTTCAACGTTGTTTTAATTACTTTTCAGTTTTACTGTACATTGGGTATCCCATTCCCTCGAATTCCCTCCAGGCAGCAAAATCTGACAGCTGACCCATTTGTCAGATTTTGCTACCCTCAGGCTAAGTATCACCTAGAACTCAGAGCCACAAAGCAGAAGCCCTTATATCAATGTACAAACTTTATTTCAACATTGTTTTAATTACTGTTCAGTTTTACTGTACATTGGGTATCCCATTCCCTCGAAATTCCCTCAGGTAGCAAAATCTGATAGCTATTCTCATCTGTCAGATTTTGCTACCTTCAGACTAAGTATTACCCAGAACAACAGAACCACAAAGCAGCTGCCCTTATATCACTGCACAAGTTTTATTTTAACTTTGTTTTAATTACTTTTCACTTTTACTATACATTGGGTACCCAGAACACTCAAATTTTCCCCAGGTAGAAAAATCTGATAGTTGATTGTATCTGTCAGATTTTGTTACCCTCAGCCTAAGCAGCACTTAGAACACAGGAACCGCGTAACAGCTGCCCTTACGTCACTGTGCAAGCCTTATCTCAACTTTTTTTAATGACTTTTCAGTTGTGCTGTACATTGGGAACCTCATTCCCTCAAAATACCCCCAGGTAGCAAAATCTGATAGCTATTCGCATCTGTCAGATTTTGTTACCCTCAGACTAAGAATCACCCAGAACACCAGAACCACAAAGCAGCTGCCCTTATATCACTGCACAAGCTTTATTTCATCTTTTGTTTTAATTACTTTTCATTTTTACAGTACATTGGGTACCCAGAACACTCAAATTTTCCCCAGGTAGAAAAATCTGATAGCTGATCGTATCTGTCAGATTTTGCTACCCTCAGCCTAAGCAGCACTTAGAACACAGGAACCGCATAATAGCTGCCCTTACATCACTGTGCAAGTCTTATCTCAACTTTTTTTATTGACTGTTCAGTTGTACTGTACATTGGGTACTCCATTCCCTCAAAATACCCCCAGGTTGCAAAATCTGATAGCTATTCGCATCTGTCAGATTTTGCTACCCTCAGACTAAGTGTCACCCAGAACACCAGAACCACAAACAGGTGCCCTTATCTCACTGCAGCAGATTTGTTTCAACTTTGTTCTAATTACTTTTCAGTTGTATTGTGCATTGGGTACCCAGGACACTTGAAATCCCCACAGGTAATAAAATTTATTACTTTTCAGTTTTACTGTACATTGGGTACCCCATTCCCTTGAAGTCCCCCCAGGCAGTAAAATCTGACAGCTGACCCATTTTCCATGTGTTGCAAAAATAATTTTGTGTGCCCACTGATCACCTGCACAATCCTTTCTTCCAGACCAGCACTGGCCTGAGTAATTGTGGCCCAGCATTCCTCCTGTAATGCACTTTACTCTACTTCTATCATTCTGTTGCCAGAATCCTTCCACTTATCATACACCCTGATCTTCTCCCTTAACTTCTGTTGAAGTTTCTGGGACAGCCATGGGGGCCATCTTACTCTTGTTGCCCATGGGGACACATCTAGTCATCCTTTTAATTACAGTTTGCTTCAGAACCTTGCACTGGTCATTAACACTCCCACTTAGAGGTGTATTTATCGAGCTGGCCACAACCATCTCTCTTTTTTTTTTTTTTTATCAGATTTTATTAAAGTTTCTGATGCATACAATGACACAACAGTACATCAACAAAATACAACAAAGAAAGACAACAGGTCATGACAGACAGTAATTACAGTTAATACATTCACATGAAGTTCATCCTTTTTCTTAGACCATAGTGATACAGAAAGCTACCTTTCACCATGTAAGTCCCTTGGCATTTGAATGGATGCCAGCCCCTCTGATTCCCTTCAGCTAGTATTTGTCTCCTTCACAAGGTACAAAAGATGGTTCCCTATTTGTGACATACAGGATCCATCTATTCCGTCTATTATGCTGCTTCTCCTCCTGCTATCTCACTGTGTACATCGTGGTCTCTGTAGCATATGTGGCATTCACTAATGTAATCCAGTCCTCTATGGTTGAGGCCCCTGCTGTGACCCAATGTTCTGTGATATATATATATATATATATATATATATTTTTTTTTTTGCCATTGTAATAATAATATCCAGAAGATGTCTAGTTTCTGGGCCCCTCAGACCCTGTAGGTACAACATAAAGAGGAACAGGTGCCCAGTGACAGTAATTTATGGAGACAGGATTTCTTTTGGTGCTTCCTCAGTTGAAGTAACAAAGGTAGCCAGATGTGGACAGGCCAAGAAAATGTGACAGTGTTCTACTTGTTCCTCTCCACGCTCCCTCTAGCAATGGCAATTTTCAGCTGTCTTTCAATGTACCTGTTTGATTGGGGTTAAAAAGTATCACTGTAGACTTCTCCAGCTGAACTTCCTCCAGGACATTAATGAAGGGATTTTTGTGGGAGTTGGAGCAGGCCAGCTGCCATTATTTCTGGTTAAAGGCTGCCTAACTATTCTGATTCCACTTGTCTAACACCTGAAGTAAGGGGAGGGGAGGGATTTGAGCTAGAGAAGAATGGCACTACAACTGCCTCTTTCAAGTTACTGAAATCAGCTCTACTAAAGTTTAGTGTCCTGGACTTATTTTTGGCAAAATTGCTTCCACCACTCACCTCAAGTTCGGTCCTGTATTTGTTAATGATACTCACTGGCTCCCCAACCTTGACCACTCTGATTATGTCATCCCCACTACTCAGAAGCAGATCAAGTATCGCATCACATCTTGTTCTATGCATTACATGCTGAATAAGGAAAGAGTCCTTCATGACTAATACAGCATTTTCCCTGCTTTCCCTTGGACATATTCTGCCTCCCAATTAATGCCAGGTAGGCTTAAATCCCTCATGAAAACCATGGGCCCAATAGCTGCTACCCATTTCATTCCATTTGCAAACTCCAAGTCCTGCTCTGCTATGTTACCTGTCAGTCAATAACATACTCCCATTTGTGAGTAGAGCAATTAAGCCTTGCAGAAACAATATACTACGAAAATAACAGTGGAAGGCGAAATAGCCTTCCCTGGAAATCAGCACTGCTCAAAGGTGATAGTGAATCAAATATTTTATTTTATTAGTTCACAACTAAATGAACAGTATACATAAGGCAACTTTAGGTGAGCATGTTGGCAATAAACATAAATCTCTTAGCTTTCCCATGCAGCGCTGAAGATGAGTCTTCTTAACCAGAATGTAGAGTTCTGAGGACAGCAACCCAACCACATGTCACAAAAACCTTAGTATGCTACGTGACAATGCAGCAGTGATACACTCTGGTTAAAAAGTCTTGTCTTCAGCCCTGCATGGGAGGAGCTAAGATTTTTTATGTCTATTCCTAATTTGTTTGCCTAAACTTATCATATATGTGCTGTTCATTTAGTTGTGGAGCTAACAAAATAAAATCAGAATTTGACTTAGTATTATCTTTGGGCAGTGGTGGTTTCCTAAGAAAGTTGTTCACCTACTGCTCACATGATGGGTTCCTCCAGAAATGGAGGCACCATGATGCCCAGGTCATGGCCCCTTGAATGAAGTGAGTGCTGTGTTTTCTTTTAGTTTTTGCAACATAGTAAAAACAGATGCTGCTTTCATTAAAACCACATTTCTGTCTCCCCAGATCATTTTTGACAAGTAAATCCCTTAATAATATGTTTATTTTCAAAACAAATATTATACCTTCTCACATGCCCATGCGGTTATGTTCTCTTCCAGGTTCCTTACTTTCCTCACTTTCTCCCCAAACCTCTGCTTTCCAAGTAACCCCTCCTTATCACTCCCTGCTGTATTTTTCTTTCCACTCTACAGCTGGCCTCCTCAATTGCAAGTCCTCTGGGTGGCCAAATCAGAAAAGTGGCACTGATGTTTCTACTCAAATCATGCCCAATAAACAGTTGCCATTGGGCTTATAATGACCAGTGAAACAAGTGCATACATGCAAGTATCTCAGCTTGCTTGGGGAAACATAAAAAAGGGGCCTGGTTTATCTCTCCATTATCTGGGTACTAGAGACAGCCATTTAGAGGTAGATGCAACTACCCTAGACTTGAACTACTGCACATCCTAACAAACTGTACAAGGTCTCAAACAGCCCAAATGAAATCCAAGGTTTAGGATGTACACCTGCACCCTCTGGGTTGTTAGCAGACTACTAGGCCATCAGGTTGGTCTATTTTCATGCAATTATTATGTTTATCCCATATTAAATACATTTGGACAGCTCACCAGTGCAAGAGTAGTGTTACTGATTACTGCATTGGTGACCCAAATTCAGGAGCGAACTTAGGACATCACAGGGTCAGACAGACGGGGAGAAGGATACAGCATCCACTGGACAGCTCTCCTCCATGGAGGGAGACATGTGGTTCCCAGTGTAATCCTGGCCCTTGGTGAGTTGGGGGGTAGGCAGCCAGGAACTGGAACGTTGGGATGGGAGAGGTGGTGACTACCAACATCCTACTTATGGAAACTTGCATGGGGCCATCTGGGTGGCATTTCTTTTCCTCCCAACTCTGAGAATGAACACAGGAGGAAGATAAAAATACAGGCTGGGCAGGATGATGGACCAGACCCTCTGCATGTCCCACAGTCAGTGACTTTGCATGCGTCCTGTCTGAGGCTCCATTTCCTGACCTTCTGGGAAAGCCTTGCCATGGTGTGGAAGATGTGGAGAAGACAGGAGTTGGACAGTAAGTCCAAGGGATGCTGGGCTGTTGGAGCTCAATGGGTCGGTTTTGATAGGGGCCCAGCCAGCAGGAAATATGCAGAATTAACTGCAAAAACATTAAATTCATTTGTTATACCTTTCTCACATTCTCTGCATTTCTTAGTTCTTCCTATATTCAATGCGTGTCTATACAGTAAGCGCTCATGCAGAGCTCAGTAGGTGGCTGGCCGTGGAGATGAGAGGTGGGCTATGCCAGTTGCTGGCTGGGGATGGGTGGGGGGTGACTGGCACTGCTGGGTGAGGTGGGTGGGGGGGCCACTGGACTACCAAGGATCTAGGGAGTTCTAATATTTAAACAGTTACGGCACCATATTGGGTTGGGGAATGGATGAGGAGGACACAGCTGCCCTGCGGGGTGCTAGCATTGTGGGGTCAGGGGCATGATGTGTGTGGGGCTACCTGCAGGGCAGTGAGGGTTTGGGGGTTCTGGGGGCTGGGAGTGTGAGATGCCCAGCTGGACACATCTGCTATGGGGGATCAGGGGCTGAGGGGGTTGTGGGCTGCCCTGTGGGGCACCGATGGGGGGTGTTCTGGGCATGGGGGGAATTCCTGGAGTGGGTGTAGTGGGTCTCCAGAACCCCTGGAGGACGTATGTACAGTTACGCCAGCTAAATGCTGGTGTAACTTACATTGCTGGTTCTCCTCCGAGCGTTCTTGTAGAATCCCGACATTGGGGACTTTGTTGCTGCCCTACTAGAATAGGGCACAACTGCTGCCATAAACCCTCTAGCACTATGTCACAGGGGATTTGTGATGCTATTGTTGGCGTAACTGCTCTTTGGTGCAAGTGGCCTGCGAGGTGTCGCAGGCTACATTGTAGAATCCTGCACGTTGCAACTGCTGGTGTAACTTGCTACTTGCACCATTCTTTTTGGTGCAAGTGCTGTTACGCCAGGTGTTTCTTTTAGAATCGGGCCCATGCCAGTTCTGGACCATGGGGTATGAGTGACAGATGCAGCAGCACCAGCTGTAGTGCCTAATAACAAAAGGGTACTGTGCAGTAAAACAAGTTCAGTAAATCTGCCAGCATAGATCTGTCTCAAATCTTCCATTGTCTGGTCTTGACATTTGAACTGGTTACCTTTGAATTTAAAGTCTATGTATAATGTTCCCAGTTTAAACCACAATATTTTGCATAGAAAGGTCCCAGAATGCCTATTTGCACAAGTTATCCTATCCTATTATAATTATAGCTCACGTTCATAAAAAAACTGTTAAATGTTCTGCTGATAAAAAACAGAATGGGTCAGTATTAATTTAGGTATTTGGCATTCTCCACTTGAAATAGTTTATCTCCATCGATTGAAGCCCTATCATCCTTTGACTCATTTTTTATGGAACTCAAGGAATATGTGCTGGATTCTGCCAAATGCACTTGTTACTGATGTGAATCTTCATATCTGTATTCATGTGTCCTCAGTTGCTATTATCCTATCTCATAGAAACATAGAAAAATAGAGATTGCCGGCAGATAGGACTAAGATCCATCTAGTCTGCCCAGTAAAATATTCTACCTACCCTCCAACGTGCAGTGTTATAGGGGTATTAAGCTTGGGGAAATTACAATTCGCAAATTTATCACCTACTGTATGTTGCCTGTGCTGATTTTGTTTGCAGTGAGCTCAAAAGATCAAGAAAATAGAACTAAACTAATCATTTTAAAGGGCAGCGTACTACACCTGGGCGATGAAAGGCTGAGGGAGATGCCTTAAGGAATGTTGCTCTGTACTGAATACACTTTTACACTATACTTCCACCTGAAAAAGGTTAAATGTAAAAATTCCCACTAAAATTGACTACCAACCATTACACTTTTGACCTTAATATTGCTCCAGCTTTTCTGTGCTTAAATTTTAACTCCCTTAGATTAATTACTCTACAATCTCTCCGAATTTACATGCACCCCCAAAGAGGACAGTATTTGAAGAAATTAGTTATTACTCCTAAGGATCATCATTGTCTCCAAAAGGCCATGTAAGACACATACACAATATGCGTCCATGTCTCAGACTGGCACATTGACTCTAGTCATTTCTTAATTTCTCTTTGTATTTCTAAAGAAGTGTCAGAACTAAGAAATGCACTGGTCCCTAGAGGGGTGAATCATTTGACAACCAATATTAAATCTTAACCCAATTGAAAACAGGAAAAAGAACCCCCTGAACATAAAGTAAATATTTAGTGCAACATATATGCATTTGCAAAGATTTCTTGATTCCAGGAATGTAGTTTCAGTAGACACATTACTGTTAGAAGATATACAAAACATGACAGCTAAAGGGGAGGTTCTGATAATGGGAGACTTCAACATGCCAGATACGGATTGGTCAATACCAGCAGGAACATCTGCCAGAACTAGACTCATAGTGGATTCCCTGCAGGGGGAGGGCATCAAACAACTGGTACAGCAACCCACAAGAGACAGGGCTATCCTAGATCTAGTACTGACTAACAAAGAAGGGATCACAGATCTCCAGGTAGAAGGTCACCTGGGGCCAGTGACCATCACATGGTATGGTTCAATTTGGCTACTACATCTAAATCATCCCATTCCAAGGCAAAATATGGGACTTCAGAGGAGCTGACTTTGATAAGATGGCCAACAGAGTTAAGCTAGCCCTGGCAAAAGAAACACAGGTGAGGGGGTACAGGCAAAGTGGGCAAGCATTAAGGATGCAATACTTGAAGCAACATCCCATTGTGTTAGACAGAAAAGGAAGTGCAAAAGAAGAAGGAAACCACTTTGGTTCTCAAATACAGTAGCAGAAAAGGTCAGAGCCAAAAGGCTGGCCTTCAGGAAATATAAGGGAACACAGCGGGATGAAGATAGGGAGGCATACCAAACTTCCCTAAGGGAAGCAGGTAAGGCAGTAAGGCAGGCAAAGTCCCAAACTGAGGAAACACTAGCACGAACAGTAAAAGAAGGTGACAAGACTTTCTATAGATACATTAGTGAAAGGAGAAAGTCCAGAGGGGGTATTGCTAAGCTTAATGGAGAAAATGGAGCATGTGAGGAGGAGGACCCTATAAAGGCATCTATCCTAAATAGATACTTTTGCTCAGTATTTACTGAAGAGAAGGTAGGGCAGGGCCCACAGCTCAGCATCATGGACACAGGGGGGAGGGAGGTGAGCACTACTCCCTTCACAAAAGAAAGGGTCCTACAAGAGCTTGATAAGCTCAGGGTGGATAAGGCAATGGGACCTGATGGCATACATCCCAGGGTACTTAAGGAGCTAAAGGAGGAACTAGCAGAGCCATTAGCAGAATTGTTTAGTGAGTCTCTGAGCACAGGAGAGGTCCCAGAAGACTGGAGAAGGGTTTTATGTGATCCCGCTCCACAAGAGTGGTAGCAGGGAGGAGGCGGGAACTACAGACCGGTCAGTCTTACCTCAGTAGTGGGCAAGATTATGGAGGCACTTAAGGAAAGGATAGTGCAACACCTGGAACTATAGGGGCACAGGATCCAAGACAGCATGGGTTTACAAAGGAAGGTCCTGTCAAACTAATCTCATAGATTTCTTTGACTGGTAACCAGTGGTGGACCAAGGGGAGCAGTTGATGTCGCCTACCTTGACTTCAGCAAAGCTTTTGACACTGTTCCACATAGAAGATTGATAAATAAGCTGGGTAGGCTCGGGGTGGGTCAGAAGTTGGTCAACTGGGTGGCAAACTGGTTGGCGGGCAGAAAACAGAGAGTGGTGGTAAATGGTATGCAGTCAGAAGAGATGCAAGTCACAAGTGGGTACCTCAGGGATCAGTCCTGGGGCCAGTCCTCTCAACATCTTCATTAGTGACCTTGCAGATGGACTAGAGGGTAAGGCTTGTCTGTTTGCAGATGACACCAAGATCTGCAACAGAGTAGATGATCCAGATGGGTGGGCAGAATGAGAAGAGATCTGATAAACTAGCAGAATGGTCAGAAGAGTGGCAACTGGGATTTAATGCAAAGAAGTGCAAAATCATGCACATAGGGAAGAGAAACCCTGAAGCCACCTATAGGCTGGGAGGAGTTGCTAGCAGTCACAAAGGAAGAAAGAGACTTGGGCATCATCATCACTGATGACCTAAAATCATCCAAGCAGACTTCTAAAGCAGTAGGTAAGGCTAGGGGTGTTAGTGTATTAGTAGGGGTATCACAAGTCGTAAGAGGGAGGTAATAATCCCTCTGTACAAGACACTGGTTAGGCCCCATCTGGAGTACTGCGTGCAGTATTGGAGGCCACACCTTCACAAGGACATTAACCAAATTAAGGCAGTCCAGAGAAGGGCAACAAATGGTGCAGGGACTGCATCAGAAGACATATGAGGACAGATTAACAGAGCTCAATATGTATACCCTTGAGCAAAGGAGGGAGAGAGGTGATATGATCGAGGCATTCAAACACCTTAAGGGCATAAACAAGGTGAAAGAGTCTAACATGTTTAAATATAAGAAAAATAGCAGGACAAGAGGACACAGCATGAGATTAGAGGAGGCCGATTAAGGGGAATGTGAGGAAATTTTTCACAGAAAGGGTGGTGGATGCATGGAATGGCTTACCACAAGAAGTGGTGGCTATGAATACAGTGCAGGGCTTCAAACAGGCATGGGATAGGCATAAGGGAGCAATACAAATGACTATGAATAGATAGGTCACTGACAGAGCAAAGGCCGATGGCACATTTATAAGGTAGAAAAAGAAATGGGCAGACTGGATGGGCCTTGCGGTCCTTATCTGCCGTCAACTTCTATGTTTCTATGTTTCTATGTTTTGCATTATTCATTGAAACCACAAAAAGGAAAATTTAAAAGGCTGTAAATTTTCTTGTGTTAGGACTTTATAAGTGCATCATTTTGTAAAAAAAATCACTTTGCACCTGCTCTGCACTCTATGTATGCCAGAAACAACATTTTTTTAATAATGGAGGAAGTCTGGCCTAGTGGTTAAGAGCACAGAGCTGTGAATGGACCAAGAGACCCTAGTTTGAATCCCACAACTGTTTACTGTGTGAAACTGAGGAAGTTGCTTAATGCCCCCATGCTTAGCTTCTCTGTAATCACAGTCTCTCACATATCTTTGTGCTGTTTGAATCTCCCTATGCACCTGAAATTACTACAACATTCTTTCCCTTCCTAGACTGTATACAGCGCCCCCCCCATGTACACTGTGGCAATGTGGACCTACTGCATATTCCACAGCAGACCCTCATATTTGCTGTGGCAGAACTACCTCTGATACTGCTGCATTCTGTGGCTTGTTTCCTCAACTCCCAGCTGCATTTAAAAATGTAGTCCAGCAGCAAGAATTGTTTCCCTTTAAAGTGAGGAGCATGGATATACAGAAAAGCAGAACAATCCAGTACTGAAAGCCTTGATAATTTTGGCATTGAAGGCAGAAGAACAGGGCCACCACACATAGCCATCATGCAGTTTTTGTGAAGATCCAGCCTGTACTACCTAGCTGAGCTGTAGCAGTGGCAGAGAAAGTGCCAGAGCTGCATAGTCCTAGAGCAACAATAGCAGCAGAGGCAAGGACATTCTGAAAGCAAGTGCATGGATTGCAGTGTGAACTAAGTGCAAAGCAAGCACATATGCCATGGGGGGGAGCATACATGTTCTGCCATTTTGGTGGGGGTAGTTTTGTACATCACAAACTTCTGAAAAGCACCCTCTTTCAGACACCTGACACACAATGGCCTCAGAATGGAGTTGGGTCACAAAGTTGGATGGGAGCTAGAAGGACATGTGTGATAATTAATTTTAAAGCTCCATATTATTGGGGGAAGGGGGTTGTTTATCAGTGCTGGGAGGATGGTGGTTGTGGTCCTGTGTTGCAGCCACTTTGCAATCATCATATTTAATCTGAGCACAGATGCAACCCTATTGTGATTCCAGTTGAGTTTTTTACACATTGCTCGCTCATTTTTCAGTAAGGGAAATATAGAATGTGCATGACTGTTTTCACTAATATCCAACTTTCTGTGGTGGGTTCAACCTTCTGCAGCCATTGCCACTGGATCACAGAAAACATGGGGCCTTGACTGTAAAGTGCCTGGGATGCAATTTGCATGACAGGCACCATATGAAACCAAATTCCTGTCCTTTTTCTTCCCTTGATACCTGATACAACACAGCAGCCTTATGGAGAAGGTCTGCTGAACTTCAGGAGGCATTACAATCTAGAGGTAAGAGCACTGTCTTGGAGTCCAGGAAATCGCAAGCTGAAACCACACTAGAGCCAAATATTCACTGTATGACCTTGGGTATGTTACTTAGCTTTCCAGTGCTCCAATCTATCCAGTTGTGGAAATGCACAGAAGCAGGACACCACTGGAAGTAAGATGCTGCATCCCAGCTGGGTTGCTCTGGGTCAAAAACTTAGAACACAAAAACTGTATTGAACTTTGTGTTTCTTTTTTATTATTATTCTCCTCCCCCATTTTTAACATATTAACATACTAGTCGCCAGCAGATTAGGCCTTATGGTCTATCGAGTCTGCTCATGCCTCAGAAACCTGGGTGGATTCTGAAGCCATCCCCCTTATCGTATCCCTGTTTCTCTTGACCTCCATCCCAGCCCCCCGAGGGCAAGCCTTTCTGTACCTATCCCACCCTCTCTTGAACCCCTCCATCGTAGAAGCCAGAACCAGCTCACCAGGCAGCGTATTCCATGGTTCCACCATTCTCTCAGTGAAATACCTCCTCCTCCTCCCCCCCCCCATCCTTCTTCCTTCAAGCTTCCAACTATGTCCTCTGGTGATTCTACCCTCCTTTAGTCTAATGATCCCTTCCCTATTTACCCTATTTATTCCCTTGAAGTACTTGAAGACCTCAATCATGTCCCCCCAGTCCCTTCTCCAGTGAGAACAGGCCGAGCTCCTCTAGTCTCTCCTCATACGTCAACTCCCGTAGACCCCGGATCATTTTGGTTGCTCTTCTCTGAACCCTTTCCAGGAGCTGGATGTCCCTTCTCAAGTGTGGCCTCCAGTACTGCACACAGTACTCAAGGTGGGGTCTAACCAGGCCATTGTACAGTGGCAGAATCACGTCCCTGCTCCTTGAGGTAATCCCCCCGTGCGATGCAGCCCAACATCCTGTTTGCCTTTACTGCCACCCTCCTGCGCTGCTCAGAATTATTCATGTTGACATCCACCAGGACCCCCAGGTCTTTTTCTCTTGTCATGGCCTTCAACTCATCCCCTCCCAAGTTGTACTCATGTTTGGGATTCCCCCTCCCAAGATGTAACACCTTGCACTTGGAGGAGTTAAAATTTAATTTCCAGGTGCAGGCCCACCTGTCCAGGGTCTCCAAGTCCCTTTGCAGGGCCAACCTCCCCTCCTCCCCTTAACCACTGCACCCAGCTTGGAGTCATCCACAAAGAGACTCATTTCACACCCGATACACTCCCTGATATCTGAGATGTAGGCATTAAACAGGATCGGTCCCAGGACTGAACCCTGTGGTACCCCAGTAATGACCCCCCTAGGTGACGAGACCTCCCCACCGACCACTACTGTCTGAGTGCACCCAGCAAGCCAGTTTCTGATCCATCTGACCATCAATGGGCCTGCACCATCCCCCTCAGTTTCTCCAGTAGGCCGTTGTAAGGGACCAAGTCAAACACCTTGCTGAAGTCCAAGAACAGTACATCCACAGGCCTCCTCCATCGAGTTCCAATGTTACCCATTCATAGAACTCCACAAGGTTAGTTTGACATGCTCTGCCTTTCACAAACCCATGTTCATGACTATCCAGGCATGCCATTTCCTCCAAGAACCCCCCCCCAAACGTTTCTTAAATATACTCTCCATCATCTTACCCACCACCGATGTCAAACTGACAGGTCTGTAGTTTCCTGGCACCTCCCTCGATCCCCCTTTATGGATGGGCACCACATATACCACCCTCCAATCCCTAGGTACCCACCCTGTCTCAAGCGACATGTTGAAGAGATCCACCAGAGGTGCAGCCAGTACATCCGCCAACTCCCATAGCACTCTGGGATGTATGCCATGTGGCCCTGGAGATTTTTTCTTTTTAAGGGCTTTCCACACCCAGTCAATGGGGATAGCATTGTCAGTCCCTCCCCCCTTTAGCAGATTTATCCTGATGTGATACCCTTGAGGTAACACTCCCACTCCTTTTCTTTACCTTTACCTGGTGCTCCATCAATCCTACCCGCTGCCCCTTCTAACTCCATCAGCTCCCACTTTGTAAGTTTCCCAGCCCCTTCCCTAGTGAACATGGAGGAAAAGTATTCATTTAATACCTCTGCCTGTTCCCTAGCCTTCTCTACCAACCCCTCTTCTGTTCTCAGTCTGCCAATCTGTCCTTTGGTTATTCTCCGCTCCCCAATATACCTAAAGAACCCCTTTTCCCCACCCCATATCCCCATATATTTTTGCCCTCCTTTATTTGATCCGGTCCCCACACTCCAATGACTGGTGTTGCTACAGCTGTGCCCTTCCTCCGGCTGAGTGGGTGGGGAAGCACCGGTTTTCACAAACATTCCCACTTTGAGCAAAATGTCCTGTCAAAACGTAATGGTGGATGTGTGATGGGTCTGAAGTATGGACTGCAGGATAAGGTTTGGTTTGTTAGTTTGTTAGCTTTTTTAATCAGATAAACTGGTTTTTTTCATAACATCTACTCATGTTTGTTGAGAATTCATTGGAGACTAGGGAAATCACCATTACAGCATGGGCTTCCTACAGTAATCAGCATCTGGTGTGTCTTCTGTTGTCCTGCTTCAGCCCTGGCTGGAGGAGGTAAGCCTTATCCTTGAGCTTACTACCGCCCTCTGGTTCTGCACAGATTCTGCTGGACTTGGAACTTGGGGCTACCATTCTGTAATCAAATGCCACACTGCAATTTGCCTGTTGGGGGGGTATTAATGTCAGGTGACCCATGTCATCACTCTCTAGAAGCCGACCTCCTCACCTCCATGGCCTGAACCTGGACCCATATGTCCCACAGCCCTTCCCCTAGTTGACCTCAGTGTGTGGAATTCCAGGCTTCACATATTGAACTGAATCTCCCAGGTGGAAGAAAATGTGTTATCAACACACCACTAGGCCAGCCTGCTTTGTGTGTCTTGCTTTATGAACCAGTACAGAACATGACACCTAAAATGATGGCTAATAAGATTTGCATGAAGTTCAGTCTATGTAATAAAATGGGGAAGGGGGCTTTATCTTTTGTTTACTCCTCCCTTTTTGAAAAGCAAACCCTTATTTAGAAGCATAGACACATAGTTATGGCAGAAATAGACCCAGAGGTTATCCAGTCTGCCCACAAGTCCCACCTGTTACCCTAAGTCCTGCTGCCAAACAGAGCCCATCCACTCCTATCAGTCCCTTAACTCTAGCTGTCCCCTACCTTCTATTACTGCTCTCCTTACCTTTTGGTGTCACTGAGCCCCTGAATCTTTCCCACCTGACCTTCAACCGACCTAAAGTGCCCACCTCAACCACCCCCTTGGGCTGTGTATTCCACTGATCTACCACCCTCTCAATGAAGAAGACTTTCTAATGTCCTTTGTAACCCCCCTACCCCACTGGCTAGTTTACATCCATGTCCTCTTGTCACCACTCAGCAATGTGCCATGCACCATATCCGAATACTCCTCATTGCCTACGCCTCAATCATACAGGGCAGCAGAGACTGTAACCGATACTCCTGTTTTGGCATTTCATCAAATATACTTTGTGTTTCTCATGTCTCACTTTTTAGAAACATTTGAAATAAACATATTTAATACATCATCTTTATCTCTTTCTTCTGTTGTTCATTTCTAGGATATTTGCAGAGAAACAGGGTCCTCGTGTCACAGAGTCCATCCATGTCTGCTGCTGAACCCTTTGCTGTGGCCATTATCCTCTATTTGAGAAATCATAGCATACTGCTGTGAAAATTATTATGTTGTCACAAGCTTTAGGAATGGATTAAACAGCAGGAGTAAATGGGTTTTAGGGGCAAGGACACAGTTTCCATTTAATTACCTCTAAAAAGGAAGAATAAAAGAAACAGAAACATAGAAAATCTGTAAAATACAAGCTGAATTGTGTCAAAATATGATGATTTTCAAAGTTTTCCCAAAATTGACAAACTCACTTGAAGTACACTGACTCCCTTCGTACATTACAATGAACCCAGATCCGTAATGGCTAGCCATGTCATCAGAGCCATATCTAGAAATTATATCAAAGGTGCCCCTTTGCGTATTCTCCAACTTCTTGTAATCACTGGGTAGTCATGTTCTTCTCATTGTGAAACTATCTAAAATAAAAAGCTTTAAAACCCTCAAAAAGACCATTCAACTCTGAACCATACGTTGTTTCTTAATCAATAAATGCTTCTTCAACTAAGGACCTATATTTTTATTGAAGCCTTTCTGAGAGCTGAAGTTCTTCGTTGAAGTACTCCATCTTTGGAAGAGACACTCTACTGGCTTACAGTAGACAAAGTGTATCAAATATTGAGACGTTTATTGTGATGGAGAAACAAAAAAGAGAGAAATGAGTGCCCTCACTTTATTAAAATGGTCCTGTAGAGCTGCAGTCAGGGAATCTAGAATGGGGCATAGGTCCAACCCCAGGGGAGAATATGATAATAATAAAATCTGAGCAGCAGAGCAGCAAGTTAAACAAATAACCAGGGTGAGCTAGTCAACACATTTGCACATGCAATTCGGTGGTCATTCAAATTATAAAACACTTTTTTTTTGCAACAAATGACTGTCAAGACTCTCTGGCAACATTGCCAAAATATAGCTACTGTCAGTGCTAATGATGTCTCAAAGTACTGTATTTCTGGGAGGGCATTTTCAATCCCAAAAAAGGCTTCAAATGAGAGCTAATTTTAAGCTGCAAGGCTGTGTTTTTCATTGAAGCTGTGTTTCAAATCTTGGTTCACATTATATTATTGTTTCATTTTCACTGGGCTTTTATTAAACCAAGTGAATGTTTTTGATTTACACACTGCTGGTAAGGACCATTTCAGCACTGTATGATGCAGTTTATGCCCTTGTTAAGCTCTTAAAGTGTTTTCACAACACATCTGCATTCTACTGTTTAACTCAGTGACTGAGCGGGGCATAAACTATGTTGTACTGTTCTAAAATGGTACTTTACAACAGTGTGTGCAGTAAATCAGAAATATCCACTGAGTTTACAAAAAGACTAATAAAAATGAAGCAATGACTAAATGGCAACTTGAATTTATACAACAGTTTCTATGAGGAAAAGGGTCCTACAAGTTCAATGCAGTTCCTCTTTAGTATTAATGCTGGGCCCTATGCACAAATAACACAGTTGCCTATGTGCCTCATATCTAAGGTGTGTAGGCAATAATACATGAGAATGCCACACAGCGGGGGTCCCGTGGACCCCGGCAGCAATCACCAGTGGTGTACATGGCACTTGCTCTCCCGCCTCCCAGGCTGCTAAGAGATCACCGTGCTGGGGGCATTCCTGCACTACGCGGCATTCACTAAGCCGTGTAATTCCAGGTGCATGGGTTGCCAGCCATGCCTGCTAGGACCTGGCATAACCCAACATGCACACCCATGTTTCTTGTCCACTGGGCTTAGTAGTACTGGGCTACAGCCTTTTGTGCCACCCCAGCCCACAATGCTGCAGGGAAGGGCATGGGCGGCTGCTCGGGTGAGTGCCAGGTGGGTGGTCTGATGTTGCTAACTGTGTGTCCACCACATGGGCACAAGGGATCCACTGAGGGATCTGGTATGGGCATCCGATTGGAATGCCCACCCGGGGTCTGCAGCTCCACCCCTGACCAATTATGCAACCCTGCATTCTGAGGGGGCATGGCCATGGATAGGTGCCCCATGGGAGCACGCAGTCATGCATGCCATGCACCCTGCACCTGTCTGGGGCCGTGTAGGTCCACAGGCAGAGTACATGCCTCAGGCATGTATAACCCACCCATTGGTGCATAGGGCCCATTAAAAATAACTTCATTGCACATACTGTTTGTAATGTGTGATTCCTAATTATTATTTCCAGTTACATAGTCAAAATCTCAACATTTTTGTTTGAATCTATGTGACGCCACCTATATGGGGCATGTGACTTAATATCTGATTTTAGTGTACTGACTTCAGCAGCCTGGGAAATTAATATTTGAATAGAAATTTACTTCCCTGCTATTTTGAGAATGTTCCCGTGGTTTGCAAATGCACAGTTGGAGTCTGCATTCTCTGAGCATGCAAGACCTGTGAGGGGTCACTCAATTACTAATCAAAAAGCTAAGGGAAAGCTCTTTTCAACAAGCTATTAAGCTTTTCTGCTCTGTGCCGCCTTACGTGGCCCTGGTCTTGCCTGAAAATGGTCCCTGGGTCAGTGCACCTACCCGGTTACCAAAGTCATAAATAAATAAAAATACCTCTACATGTTGGTGGTCTGGATATATCCATATCTAAGTCATCTTTGTATAGTTTTATGGACCCTTGAGATAAAGTGACACAATAGGTGGGGAAACTGCTGAACAATACACAGCTTTTTCCAGCTATAGCATCACTTTCTGTCTCATGGGGTTCCATGAAATGGATGCAGCCTTGGCTCACTCTATAGCAGATAATGTTCTGGACTGTTGCTGTGTACAGGTGAGGGCAATACCTTATTTAAAACAGCGTATCATGAGCTTCTTCTTATATATCCCACTTTAAAGAGCCCCTGGTGCCATTATGACAACTTTGAGAAAATGTAATACTTAGACACAGTTCAGCTTATAGTTAATATTTTTTTCTATAATTCTCACACTTACTTCCTCACTGCTAAAGACATTTGCATGTGAACAGGATTGCTGCCCTGCCTGTTCTGGCTGGTTGCCTACACTTGACATCACAGTCTGTTTATGACATCACAATCTGTTGCTACAGTGGAGATGATTATGATGTAATAAACGGGATTATGATGTCAGGTGTAGGCAAGCAGAAAAACAGATAAAGTGTAAGGGACAGTAATCCTCTTTGATGCAAGTGTCCTCAGTAATAAAGAAAAAAGGGATAGAATTATAGTAAATGTATGAAATATAAACTGAATTGTATCTAAATCTCACATTTTTTCAAGTTGATTCTAATGGTGATAGGGGCTCTTTAAAGAGCTAGGAGATCATTATATCACTGCAGTACCTAGGATGGTTCTCTGTCCTTTTAAGAGCCAGGACACAGAAACATAGAAACATAGAATTTGACGGCAGATAAGGACCGCTTGGCCCACCCAGTCTGCCCATTTCCATCATTCTGTCAGTATAGCTGCTTGCCCTCTGACCAGGGCTGCTACAGCTCCCAGTGGTTGGCAGGCTCCTTTCCAGCTGCCAACCGAGACCAGGACCCAGGACAAAATCAGGCTCAAGCTGCTTGCCCTGTGACCAGGGCTGCTATAGCTCCCAGCGGTTGGCAGGCTCCTTTCCAGCCACTGACCAAGACCAGGACCCTGGACAAAATCAGGCTCAAGGTATGGTGAAAGCACACCCTATCGGATCGCAGGTGCCACCTGGCAGTCGCAGCTGAGTGGCTCCCCTATCTCTCTCTGCCGACAGGGCTCCGACTGTGAAACTGGATTGATTGCTACTGTTTAAATTGAAGCCTGCCTCTGTAAAGTAAGGAAAAAAATACAAATTTTGTGTTCGAAGTTAGAGTGCTAAGTATTTGCAGCTCCTTTCTGAATCTTTGAAACCCCACGCCTCCCCCCCCCCCCCGAGCCAGCTTTCTTTGGTGCTCAGTTTCTCCAGGGCTATTGTTCTGCTAAATCTCCCCAAACCCGACGTCTCTTACTATCTTCTAAATGTTCACCCCACTACCCTCCCCACCCCTCCGCTGATTAAATACTCTGTCTGCCTGCCCTCTTCCTTGACCCCACCCCCACCAGCCTCCTGCAGCCTTCCATTGGCTCCCCTCTACTCTAGAATTCCCATTCTCTCTGTTTCATCTCCTAGGCCTATTGGCCATTTGCCCTCCTAGGGGCCAACCAACACATTCATCACAGCCAATTTCAGGCTCCTTTCTCCTCGTAATTACCTCCTTGTCTAAGAAGCTGCTACAAAATCCTAGCACCATGTCCACCGTGGCTAGCATTTTACCTCTACTCAGTTGTCTGTTCTCCTGCCTCCCACCATGCTGCCTACCTTTCCCATGCCCCTCTTCCCACTACTTGGCTCATATTGTAACTCCTCCTTGCTTCTCCAACCCTGTGCTCTCTCTCCTACCCACTCCTACCTGGGCACACTCCACTATACATTCCCCCCTTTCCTAATCAGGCCCTCCCCCCTCCTGGACTCTCCTGCACCTACTTGCTTCTTGCCCCACACCTGCTACCCACACAAATGTCAATCGTTGCCCCACTTGCAGTGGGGCTCTTCCGTTCCAAGCTACCTCCGTATACTAGCTCAACACCTATCCTTCACCCTCCTCCTTCTTGTAGTGGGAGACATACACCCAAATCCGGGACCTTCGACCACCACATCCTCACCAACCTCAGCTGGCACCCCAACCCCGCATCCCATCCTCTCCCAACTGCCAGGTTACCCCCTCCACAAAGGCCTCCATCTCCTTCACCCAAATATTCATAGCCTACCACTTAAAATCGACCAGATACAAGTTCTCGCTGCCCTACATGCCCCTGATGTCCTCATCCTCTCTGAAACTTGGCTTAACAAAAACATTCCCGACTCCTCAGTTGCAATCCCTGGTTACATGATGGCCCGCCAGGACAGGGCCATGAAAGGTGGCGTAGCCATCTTCATAAGTTCAGACATACGCTACTGAATAATCTTACCTAAAACTGAACCTAAAGAGTATGAACTTGTGCTGCTCCAGCTCACACTACCTTTCTCACTGCCCATATTCATTGCTGGAATCTACTGCCGACCAGGCACCCCAGCCACAACTGTTACTGACCTTCTTACACAAACCAGTTCACGAGCACCCACCGGGGAATTATATGCTATGGGTGACCTTAACCTAAACTGGTTAGCCCCGGCCCTCAACAAAACCTGGACGGATGTCGCTGCCCTCAATTTAACCCAACTCATCACTGAGCCCACCCGCCTAAACCTTAAATCAGGTAACCACTCCCGTATCGACTGGGCTCTGACCTCCCATCCTCGCAGAGTCATCCAAACAGGCCTACTCTCTGACTGTATGAGTGATCACCATGTCATCTACCTTGTTCGCAATATCCACCATCTCAAATCCCCCCCCCAAGTTCTTAGTCCAACGGTCGTTCAAATCCCTAAACCTCGCTTCCCTCCTAAATGACCTTGTCCTAGCTAACTGGCTCCCCTCCCCTCCAACCTGATAGATGACACCCTACTTCACTTCAAAAACACGTTCCTTAAGATATGGGATTCCCATGCCCGGCTACGACATACTAGGGTATGCGGTACCCACCTGCCTTGGATCTCCCAAGAGCTCATAGCTTGTATGAATGCCCGTGACTCAGCATGGCAAGCCTTCAAAGCCTCAGTCCTACCTCAGGACCTCTCCCATTACCAGTATCTGTGCAACATGTGCTCTAGAGCAACTTGGCTAGCTAAAGCAGAGTACTTTCGATCCTCCCTCCAATCTAACCTTAATAGCCCCTCCAAATTCTGGAAGGTCATACACTCCCTCTTCTCACCCCCAGTGGCCAAGCCCTCACCTCTCCTTGTGTAAACAACTCCACACTCTTAGATCCTATCTCAGTCACTGCTGAGTTTAACTTATATTTCTCCACCTGCGCTTCCGTGCTCCTTTCCTCCTTACCCCCAATGTCACCATCTCCACCACCTACAGGGCAAAAACTACCTCAAAATGCAGGTATTTTTCTCCTTCAGGAAAATCTCTCCAGATGAAGCGCTAGAAGCCCTGCTAACATTAAGCCCCGCAAATGGGAATTCCCCGGATGGACTAGACCCCAAACTTCTGTTCCTCTTGGCCTCTGCCATAGCCACCCCTATTGCCTACCTCCTAAATCTATCCTTCACCACTGCATCTGTCCCTCTGTCCTGGAAGCATGCCATTGTCATCCCTCTCCACAAAGGGGGCGCCTCCTCCTCCACCTCAAACTATCGGCCAGTCTCCCTCCTCTCTGCTCTGGCGAAGCTGCAAGAACATTTAGTGCTTAGCCAGCTAACCTCCTATCTCACCAACTCAAATTTCTTCACACACTACCAGCCTGGATTCAGGAAAGATCACTCCACTGCCTCCTCTTTACTAAGGCTCACTGACACCATCCAATCTGGAATAGATAGAGGTCTCATCACCTCTGCCATTTTCATTGATCTGGCCAAGGCCTTCGATACAGTCTCCCACACTTTGTTACTATCTAGCCTCTCTGACTCTGACCTCTCCACATCTGCTACTGCCTGGTTCAGTGCCTATCTTACAGACTGCACTCAATCTGTCAGGATTGCGGATGCCATATCCCCTTTCCTCCCCATGTCCACCTGTGTCCTCCAAGGATCGGTGCTTGAGCCTATCCTATTCTTTATTTTTCTAAACAACCTGCCCAAAACTTGTTCTGCCTCCTTGATCCACATGTATGCTGATGATGCTGTCCTAGTTTCTTCTGGCTCCTCCCCAGCCTCAGTTGCCTCTATCCTCCAGGTGGATTTTAACAAAGTCCAGCTCTGGTTCAACTCTCACCAGCTCTCTCTAAATGCTAAAAAAAAATGTAACTATGACTTTTGGTACATCCCAATGACTAGCCAGGCTCCCCTCCCTCCCACTTTTCCACACCCTTGATGAGTCAGAGCTGGAGGACGTCATCTCCTTCCGGTATCTTGGAGTTTGGCTTGACCGCCACCTCACCTTCACAGTCCATGCTGACTCTGTGTTTTCTGTGGGGGGCTGTGCCTCCTGCACCTCCTCGGACTTTAGGATTTTGAACTCCAGGTCGGAGTTGTCCGGGAAGGGGGAAGGACACTGGGGGAAGTGAAACTCAGAAACGTACCATTACAGAGACTGTTGCTGTAGTGGTCATTTTCTGTGTTTCGGCGTCGGGGTGTCGGGCAAAAGGGGCCACGCCTTTAGAAGATACTGTTGGTACTCCACCAAGGAGAACCACGTTTGTTTTTTAAGTTGAAGTTTGCATGTGCCATGATGTATTGAACCTTCTTTTAGAGGACCAAGAATTATCTTTGACACTGCAATAGTGGTATGATGATGCAAAGAAACAAAAGGCAAGGCTGCGCTCCTTGGTGTTGCTGTGAGGGGAGTGCTAATCCCCCAGAAAGTCCAACAAGAGAAGAACAGCACACGCAAAGGAAGAGCAGCAGGAAACCAGCTTCTTTACTGCAAATTAACTAGCTTTATTTGCCAATTTTGTGCAAAACAAGCAAACCAATGTATCTATATCACAGAACCAATGCATATTTTATATCTTGATACTTACTAACATATGATTGTTTAAAAACATTTTTTATTTATATTTTATTGTTTTCAGAGAAAAACAACAACATAAAGTTGATACCTCCCACCAGGCATACACAACTAATTGCACTGAGCCATCTAATGGTAGGCAGTATAGAGTAGCCTCAGTAGTCTGAAGAAAGGAGTTGTGGGTACTCCAAACAGAGGCATTTAAATGGTCACAATAGCTGGAACTTCACAGTAGTGAGGCACTCTTCCAACAAAAAAGTAATCCAAACAGAGTTCAGAATCAACCCGAAGGCTGATATCATCCCATTCCAAACATGTATTAACAACAATAATGGTAGCATTGCACCCAAACCCCACCCCCGCAGAACTGTTATGCTCCCACAGTAAACAAGAAATCAGAATAAAAATACTCAACTGCAAGCAAAAAATACAGCCTCAAAATGAGGTAGAAATATCACAGAACTAGCTAACTAGTGCAGCTACAGGCACCAAAGATTGAGTAAAACACAAACAATAGGGGCAGAAACAGTAGTTATAGAAAACATGAGGCACACAATAACAACAAGGTCTCTGAAGCTACAGTATATAAACCTTGCATGACCTTAACAGTACATGGGCTACTATAAGGTTTCCATCACAGCTGCCCTGGGAATCGAAACTGCCAGCCTGACCCTGGGAACAGACAGCTACATGGAGAAGAAATAGGAAAAAATACAACTTCCCTGCATCAGGTTTCTACCTCTGAGACGTTAGGTGGTCAAGCTACTGCCAACTCCTTTTGAAGTACCTGGACCTTCCTTCCAGTTTCCGGAGGATCTATAAATTAATAGGTATAGCCACCATGGTGGATTTGAAGTTGTGCTAGCATCAGAAGGGAATGCACAATCCCAAAACTGCATAGATGGGCCCAGATGGCATCAAAGTTCTTTCTCCAGGACCAAGTGACAAACAGCAGGTCTGGGAATAAGTGTAATGTTTTGCCATTGAAATAAAATCATTGGGAATCTCTGTCCACCTTAAGAAGGGGGTCTCAAATAGACACTCCCAAGGTGACGATAAGAGTCGTTCTAGCAAGTTCAGTTGGGGTGGAAGCAACTCACAAGAAGATCTGGCAGACTCATACACACAAAGGAGCCATCACTGGACCACTGTTCACTCCCAAAGCACCAAACAGTCAGTTACAAAAAAGGCTAGGAGATCCGAGCCTTCACTGCCCTCTGGAAGTGCAAACAAATGGAAACTCACAGCCCACTGAGAGTTCTCAAGGGCTTCCAGATGGTAGTGGAGTTGACTATTTTCTTGCACAAGTCTGCCATTCACATCTTGTGCTTCTGCTGAGGTGGTGGTCTTGGTAACTGCTTTAATTTTAAAATATTGCTCTGCCACACAGTGAAGAATCTCCTCCACTTTACCACCAGTTGCTTTCATGGAGAGGGTCAAGAAGTTCCAAGGTAGTTTACTAGACCTCAAGGCCTCTACTGGTGCAGTTGTGGCCTGCCGCTCTGCTGTTAATTGGATTTTAGAACCGCCAGGTCCGCCTTTATTTGAATGACCCATGATCTTGAGAGATCTTGTTTGATTCCTCACCAGTACAATGCCGCTCCTTAGAAGTCCAGTTTGTAGAAAACATTTTAAGTATTTTAATGAATAAATTCCAAAGTCTGCAGAGACGAGATGAAGCGCATCTACTTAGCAAGCATGCTCAACAGAACCCCCATTTAAAAACATTTTACAGACACTTTTTAAACATGTAAAGATTGTTGGTTTATATAGAAACAAAAAAATGTTTGCAATGAAAATGCCTTCTTAAAGGGGTCTACTTGCCTTACATAAAATCTTCATTTCCCCCTTGAATAACTCCCAAACCATGCCATGCTTTCACAGGCTATGCCTACAAAAATACTGGAAGACAATAATATGGTGCCCATTAGGTTCAAGGCATCTAAAAAATGGGAGTTCTGAGAAAAGCGAAGAATTTGTAAGATATGCAACTCCCTTGCCAGCTGAGGTCAAAGAAGTAAATGCTGCTTACCCTGTCCTGGATCACACTGTCACTTAAAAATGAGTAATGAATGTGACAATGATCTCTAATTATTCCAACGTGCATAATATTGAGGTCTCTACTAAAAAAGTGCACGCTATGGTGACCCTAAAACAGTTTTGAAAAACAGGAACTCAGATCTGAATCTGCTAACAGAGATACTGTATACAGATAGTGGCCTATATTCAGGAACATTGCCTCCAGTGTCAGTATGACTTGACTTTGCCTTTACTAACAACGTTCAGCAATGTGCCATTGAACTGCATGGGAGATTGCTGAATAAGGTTACTAAAGGTTAAGTAAAGTGGTGTTTCTGCTGGAGGCCATGTCCATGAATATAGGCCAATGGCTGGTAAGTCTTTAAGAGATTTAGAAGTTACAAAGGCAAGGTAGTTTTATTTACTGTATATTACAACCCTTCCTGAAGACTTGGGTGCTTTATATACAAATAATAATAAATAATAATACTTTATTTATATTGTGCCTTTCTGAAACCAAGGCGCATTAACAGAAGACTTCTTAAAACAATAAATAAAACACAAATACATTAGCACTAATACATAAAATATGTTAAAACATCATCAATAAGAAAACGCTGACAACCACAAATGGGTCTTTAAGGCACGCTTAAATTTCTCCACAGACGTGCACTCCTGAAGCGGATGAGGTAGAGAATACCAGAGGGTTGGAGCCATGTACATAAAAGCACGGGCCCCTGAAGATTTCAAAGAAACCCTCGGAACCTCTAGCAACCTCTCGTCCACCGAGCGAAGAGATCGCTTAGGGCAGTAGGGTACGAGAAGCTCTTTCAAGTAGACCAGGCCCAGTCCGTGTAGGGCTTTGTAAGTCAGAAGACCGACTTTAAAGGTGATCCACCACTGTATTGGCAGCCAGTAGTAGCAATATGCAAACAGTCAATAAAGACCAAGAATTTCGCTGTAGTGAGATTAAAAATACAGCAAGCGCTCTTCTTCTTCACAGCAGCAGCAGGTGCTGACAAGCGGGAGACAGACTGACAAACATGTTGAGCCACCTGCCCTAGACTGCAATGTGCCATTCTTGGCTATCAAAACGTTGCTTCCCTGCCAACAAAAGTTGAGTTACATCTGTAACAGATATGCAGTCTTGGCTGTTTTTAACTGATTGGGGCTGAGCTAACAAATTTGACTGTCAGTGCCATTTATGTAAAAGACATGGTGCCTCAGTGAAGCCTGCCAAGCCAACATTATGTGGATGGGACCCTGTCCACTCTAAGAGTTAATGGGTTTACATGGCATTCGTGGTTGTGTTCAGGGACCCTGCCCCATGGCTGCACCAGCTTCTCACGAGAGCATGAACTGGCACCTGGTCCCAGGACACACTCTAAGAGCTCCGGCACACAGAGGACTGCTTTGCTGTTCATGATCAGATGGGGGCAGTGGATCACTGTGCAGCATCTGGCATTTGCAGGCAGCAAGTTTCAGTGCACAGATCTGAACAGCACCATGCTGCATGTGGTCGTGCCCCACACTGCCCTGCTGAGCTCTGTCTGTCTAGTCCCAAATCTAAGTTTGAGAAGACTCTGTGTTTGTAAATCAAAGTTCTGCCTAATTAATGCAAAAATATGTTAAAAAAGCAAAAACTTAGCCGGCCCGGTGGTGCTGAGGGTTGAGGCACTAGATGCCACACCTCGCACCACACCGGGGACCCGGGTTTGGGAACGGACTCGGGCCGCAGGGGGCTGGCAAGGGAGAGGTTGGATTGAGCATCCCAGGACTGCTGTCCTTCCTCTGGGGTGGGATAGTGGGATATGTCGCGCTTGGGCGACCCCTGGTGAAGACCGGGAGAAGCACAAGGTGCGGTGTAAGCAAGGGGCAGAGTTCAGCAAGACGCTAATGTATCACAGTGTATCATTGCACTGCCAGCTCTGGGGGGACCAATTAAGGTGGAAAACCAGGCTGTGCGTGACCGAGCAGCTTGATAGCCAAGCACCCACTGACCTGGAGGCCTGTCATGGAATCGCCTCGGAGGGTCCGGTGTCAGCCATGCTAGGACCCTTGTGTATGAGTGAGCCTGCTATCCTCCGGGTCGGTGGGAGCCGGCGGCTGGATGCCCCCACCGGAAGCGCTGCAGAGGCGAGAAAATAGAAAGAAGTTTTAAAAAAAGGCAAAGACTTCACTTGCACTGATGACAACATTGTTACCTTTTCTGACCAAGTGAAAAGGAAGTGGCAACAGCGAACTGTCTATGCAGATGAACTAAGCTTACTACTACACGTGCATCTCCATTATACGTGCCAGCATGTGCCTGCTGTCCCTTCCCCTGAAATTAAACTGTTGTTACGTACAGGTTTTTTTTTGTTTGCTTTTTTTAATGAATATCTGCTTTACAGGTTACAAATAAAAAATATGTAAGGGCCCCTCCCCTCAGTAGGGGTTCACTCCTTTGTCTCCCAGGGGAGGGCTACATGTTAATTTCTATTTAACCTGGAACTGGGAGAGGTCAAACAATGGGGAAGGGGTGTTCAGAAATCACAAATAGATACAAGTACTGGTTGTCATTCTGAATTCACTAGCTCCTCTCTGGACTTGGTTTTGGACTTGGTACTGATGGACCTCTACATGAATGTGGATTTGAATGCCCATGGGTGGCGAGAGAACCCTTGGGTTTAATCATTTTTTACGTTGTCTTTCCTGGGCTGTTCAGACTTTCTTGTACATTTGGGGCAGTAGTGAGAGAACTGCCCTTATATCTGGGTTCCTTTTGATTACTCTGGTGAGAGAAGAGACTGTCAATTCAACACATTAGTTTTACAGCTGGACTTGCCCTGATATCCTACAGTGATGTTGCCTGGATCATAATTTGCACTACAGGACTCAGTTGGGATTCTCCTATTTTTGTTTAATTTGACTACTATTTTAGCATTTGTTGAGTTGCCGATGGTGTTTGGTGAGGGTGGGTGGAATGGTATAGGGGTGGGAGGTTGGGGTTTATTAGCTGGAATTTTAATAGTTGTGTGGCAGGGTGTGTCTCTGGGTTGGGGTTGGCATTGCAAGTATTAGTTATACCAGGGTAGTTATATTAAGGTATTAGGATGTACTGCCTGCAGCAGCCACTGAGGTTCAACTACTGCCCATCCCAGCTTAAGGATCTGCGTCCCTTCAAACCCACCCCCATTGGCACCCATGTACTGTCAGTGCAGGGAGGAGGGATTCATGAGGAAGGGTAGGAGGAGAGCATGGGGAATGGTAGGACTAAGGGAGCAGCACCTATCAGGGTGGTGCAGACCAGGAGACCCCCTGGGATTGGAGAGAGATCAGACATGTTTGGTCCCCGTTCCCAGGGATTCCACCAGATCGAGTGGGCATGCAGTTGAAGGGCCTTCTGACTCGCTCCATCTGCTTCAGATGGTGCTATGTAATGCTAGATCAATGAGGAATAAGACCACAATTATGGCGGATCTTATTTCCTCTGCTGATCTGGCTTGTTTTACCAAGTCCTGACTAGAGGACAACTCTGGACCAGTTCTGGAGTTGGTGGTTCCGGTTGGATTCTTGGTTCTGAACTGCCTGAGGAGGGACTGTAGTGGAGGGGGTGGCCATCTGTTTTAAATCTGAGCTGAACTTGGTGGCACACCCAATAGGGGCTGCCAGGTTATTTAAAAGTATGGCCATGCGGGGTGGTCCAAGTACAGGCTGCAGAATCCTCCTTGTGTACAACCCTCCAGGTCGTGAGAGGGAGTTTCTTCAGGAAATTGTATCCTTAGTCACTGACCTTGTATTGGAATTGCCAAGATGGCTTATCTTGGGTGATTTCAGTGCCTGGGTGGATGATGAACATTCACAATTTGGTAAAGATTTCCTCCAAAGTATGGAAGCTCTGGACCTTGCACAGGCCATTACTTCCATGACCCATCAACATGGTCATGGCTTGGACCTGGTATTCTACCTAGGGCTCGAGGTTAATATACTCGAGATTGATCTGGTCAGTTGGCCAGATCACTGTGCAGTCAAATTCAGTTTCAAGGCCCTCCTTGTAGTCCATCTCTTGTGGAGGTGGTCCAGTACCACCCTTTGAGAGAACTTGGACCAGATGGATTGATAGCAGTTCTAGACACATCAGAAATGTTGTCAGCATGTGCTAGGGATGCAGAGGCTGCAGTGGTGGCCTATAATAGGGTAGTTTCTGAGGCCTTTGACCACATAGCACCAGTCCATGCACATCCCCTGCCGTCGTGTCTTGGTTCACTGTGGTTTGACGGTGAATTGTGAGCATTAAAGACCAGGGCATGAAGGTTGGAATGTTGAACTGGGAGGACAAACTAGTTCTGATATGATTATGAAAAATATTAGAAGGCAGTTAGTCAGAAAAAGGCAGATTTTTCTGTTGAGAGAGATTGCTGTTGGGAGGAACCGACTCTCTTGGCTCTTTTGGACTGTAGACAGGCTTCTGTACCCTGCCTATCTGGAGTCCGTATGAGCAGTTACACCCATGAAATGCAAGGAGTTTGCTCAGCTTTTTTTAGACAGAGTGTCCACTCTCATGGCTGGAATCACACCAGTTGGACCTCGGAAGCCCAGCAGTGGGGCGGGTCTGTGGGTCAGGGACACAATCAGCGGTCTTTGAAGGGGTTTCAGCCATTGGTGATGAATCAAATCAAATCAAATCAAACTTTATTTTTATAGCACCTTTCAAGAACCAAGGCGCTGCACACAAAATCAATTATAAAATGTATCATTAAAACAGGAAGATAAAACACATTAGTCATTAGGGAAGGCAAAATTAAATAAATACGTTTTTAGCTCAGTCTTGAATCTATCAACGGTCGGGCAGTCTTTTAACTAACGAGGTAGAGAATTCCACAGGGTTGGAGCCGAAAAAGCAAAAGCATGAGCACCTGATGTTTTTAATCGTACCCTGGGAATCTCTAGCAATCCCTCATTGGTGGATAGGAGAGGATGGGAGGGGCAGTAGGGTATCAAGAGGTCTTGCAGGTAACCGGGTCCCTGATCATGTAGGGCTTTAAAGGTTAGCAAACCAACCTTAAAGGTGATCCACCACTGAATAGGCAGCTAGTGCAGTTCGCGGAGCACAGGAGTAATATGACTGGACCTAGAAGTCCCAGTCAAAAGCCTGGCTGCTGCATTCTGCACTAGCTGCAAGCGGCGGATATCAACCTCAGGAAGCCCTAGGTAAAGAAAATTGCAGTAATCAGGGCGGGTAGTGATGAAGGCGTGGACCAATGTTGGAAGGTCATCCGGAGGAACCAGGTGTTTCACCTGGGCGATATTCCTCAGATGATAGAAGCAGGATTTGACAACAGCTGACACCTGAGACCGTAGTGTCAGACCATCGTCAAAAATAACGCAGAGGTTACACACTCAGTCTGAGGTAGCGAGCTGTATGCCACCAATCAAAACACCTGATGCCTGGTCAGCTCGTATACCCGCCCCCGGATGACCAGGGTCCACAACCAGCACTTCAGTCTTATCTGGATTCTGTCTCAGCCAACTAGAACTCATCCAGGTTCTGATCTCGGTATGGCAGTTGTTTAGCGCAGAGAAAGCAGCATCCTGTCCGGGCAGAAAGGACATATACAGTTAAGTATCATCTGCATAGCAGTGAAAACTCAAACTGTATCGCCTGATGATATCTCCCAATGGCAGCATATACACTGCAAACAACATGGGGGCCAAGATGGAGCCCTGAGGCACCCTGCAAGACAGGGAGTAAGTACCAGAGGAATAAATTCCGGTTGTAACTCTGAATCCTGTCTGCGAGGAAAGAATGGAACCATTTGAGGACTGTGCCAGACAGACCACAAAGCAGCCGCAGGCACTCCAACAGCACACCATGGTCTACAGTGTCAAATGCTGCGGAGAGATCAAGAAGGACCAGAATGGTACATGCCCTTCGATCTCTAGCCATCAGGAGGTCATTCAATACTCGGACAAGTGCAGTCTCGGTGCTATGTTTCTTCCGAAATCCGGACTGGAGAGTATCATAGAGATCTTGTGAGTTGTAAGGTGATCATCCAGTTGCAGCGCAACCGCCTTTTCAATAACCTTACCAACAAATGGCAGGTTAGCGATAGGTCGGTAGTTGGCTGGACAGTCCAGGTCCAAGGAGGGTTTCTTAAGGAGTGGTCGAATGACTGCCTCCTTTAGGGGTTCTGGAAAGACCCCTATCTCCAAGGACCTCCAGACAATTTCAGCAAGGATCGAGCATATAACATCAACATATCTCAATAAGAGGGGTGTCGGGCCCGGATCCAAACTACAACTGGTTGGGTGCATAATCTGGATGATCAACACAATATCTGTGAATTCTAGCTGGCAGAAATCTGACCAGAGAGACTGAGTGCACCCCACATCCTGCCGATCACCACAACTTCTCGTAGGAGAAGCTATGCCGATGCTAGACCTGATGCTGGCAACCTTATCTGTGAAGTATCAAGCAAACTCTTCGCATTTTGGCTGAGAAAAAGTTTCTCTGGGCTGAAGACAGATTGGATTGCACAATCTGTCGATGGTCCGGAAAAGCTGAGCTGGTCGATTCTGCATGGCAGAAATCTCCCTGGACAGGAACTCTACATTCTTACGGGTGATTTCTAGCTGATAGCAATCATAATGTGCAATCAGCTTAAGCCTGTCAGTATCAAGGCCAGACTTTCGCCAAGCTCTCTCCAGCCTTCAATCAACTCGCCTCAATTCCTTCAAGGAACCATCAAACCAGGGGTTCCTTGGATGAAGGGTGAGGGGTCGAACACAATCAGGAGCAATCTTGTCCAGGGCATCTCCCACAGCCTTATTGTAGGCTAGTACGAGGTCATCTGGACTCATGCATTCACCCAACAAACCTAATAGATCCAGTACTGCTGACAGGTCATTAGGGGTAACTCCCCTCAGAGGGCGATACTGGACCATCTCCGTAGGGGCAGACCTATTAGGGGGGACCCTGAAGCTGAACCTTATGGTGTGATGGTCAGACCAGCTGACTGGTTCCACCCCCAGATCAGCTATCTCCATACCCAAAAGAAAGATCAGATCCAGAAGGAGGTGTACAGGGTGATCTCAGAGCTGTGGCCAACATTTTGTAACCTGGACCTAGGCCCGATGCGACCACTGGTGAAAATAAGTGTCAAGTAGTAGGTTTTAGTTTGTCACATAAGGTTTTAACAGTCAGAATGCCCCAAGGAGGATGCAGGTGCAGAAGGTATAAAGGTACATTTCCATGGGCATGTACACAAAGTCCACTTGTGTCCCTGATCTGGGGACACAGGGAAAGCCTCTTTTGTCGATTCCTCTTCTTGGATCTGTGCCAGGACAGTGAATGTACAGATTTTGGGATGTTTCTGGGTTCACCAACAGCACGTTTTTCTACTCAGAGACAGAACACTTTGGGACCGGCTCTGTCCTTACTTTTGCACACACTTTCCTGTGACCTACAGCTTTTATAATCAGGAGCCCTTCCTCATCTCCTGGTCAAGCGGGGTCAACCCTCCTCTTCCACTCAGGGTGATCTACCCCATCTTTTACAGAATAAGTACCGTGGAGCACCATTTGGACAGTTTACTACAAATGCTCCTCCAAATCTTGGAGTCTAAACACCGTAACCCACACAGGCATTCCCACTGGGGCCATCCTGGTGATTCCAGTTACTGGGCAGTTTCCCAAAATAAAGTCTCTCACAGTTGAGGCTTGACACCCAAAAGTTACTCATGGTTTCTTGACCAGATGAATTTCAGTACTTTCATCCCACACAAGGGCACACCACAGGAGAAGGCCACCACCATGGCTCAATGCTCAAACTACTCAGTGACCGAACTAGGAACATGGGGTAGGGCCAAATAGGTTCTCTTATTTACTGAAACTGTACCACCATGAGTCTTACTTTGCCTTGTTATTTGTTGTCCCTCAACTACTGCCATCATGTATTGCCAAATTTAACAACTGTAACCTTTCACTATGTATTACCTGTTCTTGTTATTTTGATTTTTCTACTCTGTGCCATCTTACGTGGCCCGGGTCGTGCCTAAAAATGGTCCCTGGTATCAGTGCACCTACCCAGTTTACAAAGTCATAAATAAATAAATAAAAAGAAGAGGGTTCCTACCTCTCCCGAGGCTATCCTCAGTCAGACTGACTGACAGCTGTCCGTGAGCAACTAACAACCACTGCAGCATTCCATTGTGGCTTATACTGCTCTGAAGCCCCTGCCACTTGCAACCTCTGTTCAGATGACTGACAGTGGTTTCAGGGGAGGCAAGGAAGTTAACTGTTTGCTGTCCAGACTGGCTTACTATAAAAATGCATAACACTGCATAGGGTTGTAGCAACCCCAAGGGGACCCAATTACATATACTACAGCCAAACAAGAAACTTTCTATTTTCCTATAGTTCCCAAGTTCTCTTATCCTTCAAGACGTGCTCAGTCCCGAATCTGTTTCAATGATACTGTTGTGTTTCAAGCAATAAAATGAGTTCTCCTTTTTTATAATATGGCTAAGTATCTTTCTCCCAGGTTTTCATCATCGTTTTTATTTTTGAGTGCTCAGTGCCTTATAAGATACATGTACTGGCAGTGTCTCCTGCTTCCTAGTTCACCTCCCATAGTCACAAAAAATGTGATGCTTTTAGGGTGTTCAGACAGCTGAATATGAAACCTGGGGGATAACAGGAGCACTCCTTTTAGTTCAAACATCAAAAAAATGGTCAACCAGAGACTATAAATGAGCAGCATCCCAAAAAACAGGAGAACAAGGACACTACAAAATAGAACAAAAAGGTAGGCCAAAATGTTTAACCAAAAAATACTGTGCTGCTTTAATCAGGTGCATAGTTGCAGTAATGCAGTACTTTTTCTGTAGAGCTTTTCCTGCTCCAGGGTGCTGGCTGACTCTTCAGCCCCTTCTCTCCCCTCGACCAGCTACCATCTCCCTCCAGATCTTACCTTTCTTGTTCCCCCATGGCTTCATCCCCTGTGGTGGGGCTGGGGAGGGAGGGCCATTCGCCCCACCCCACCCCCAAACTCCAGATCTGGTTGGCAGGGCCTGGGATGATGGTGCAGGTTGAGGCAGGCGAGTGGGGCTTCCTCGTTACACAGCCTCTGTTTTTTCTGTTTTCTGGTCCCCATCCCCAAGGCCAGTGTGCATGCAATGGCATGGGCATACAATATGAAGACGCTGTACTTAGTTAAACACCCTTGGGGAGGGTCCCCTTCCATGCCACCCAGCCTCCACTGGGTGGCAGTCAGGCAGCAACACATGCTATCCCCCTCCCCAGGGGGAGAAGAGCCATCTGTGGACACTATATCCACCTTCCCCAGCTGGCCCCTGTGCGATCCAGGTCCATTCCTGGGCCCAGGTCACTAGTGTGGCAGGAGGTAAGGTGCCCAGCACTTCAGCCCTCCACACCACCGAGTTACATAGAAACATAGACTTTGACAGCAGATAAGGACCGCTTGGCCCACCAAGTCTGCCCATTTCCCTACCTATTGGATAAGCTGCAAATCCTAGTTTACCAACAGCCTACTTCTTCCTAATCCCCCACTAGAATTGCCTTATGTCTGTCTCATGCATTCTTGAATTCCCCCACAGTTTTAGACTCTACGACCTCCTCAGGAATGCCGTTCCATGTGTCCAGCACCCTCTCTGTGAAAAAATACATGCATTTTTTTAACATAGCGCTTGTGCTTTAGAGCTCTATTATGCCTGATGGTATTTAAAAGCAGAGGTTGTAATCCTTTACTTATGACATCAAACTCTGTGGCTATAAAACTGCTTGAGATGTAGCAAGCAGAAGATTACTGTGACCTCAGTATCAGGTCCAAATGCACTGGAACAACACAGGTTATGCTTCCATACATATCACCTTATTAATAAAGAAAATAATACATTGAAATTCCACTTTATTTAGAATATTAATTAACAGAGCTCATGTGATGCCACCTGAGATGTTTGTACTGGTGGTAGAAGCCCCTCTTTAAAACACATACAGCAGTCCCATTAAAGTCCCTGACAAGTGGCCCAGTGGTGCAAAGGGCTGAGGTGCTGGTGCCTTACATCAACCCACGCCGGTGACCCAGGTTCGGGAACGGACTCGGGACACCGGGGCTGGCAGAGGAAGGAGAGGATTGAGTGTCCACAGGACTGCTCTCCTCTCCTCTCCTCTCCTCTCCTGGGGTGGATTAGGGATGGATGTTGGCTGGCAGTGGCCTCTGGTGGAGACCAGGAGCACTGCACGACAGTGTCAGGAGGGAAAAGTGTAACAAGAAAACGGAAAATGGCTCCATGTTACGCCGGATGACGGCTGCCTGGATGTCCGAGGTCATCAATACCCGTACAACCATCCATCTCAGCAGTACCTCGGGGATAAGACATTGCTCTGCTCTGCCCTTCCCAGGCCAGTGCCTTCCCCCTCAGAGGAGAGGGACCCACTCGGTGAAGGGTTAAGTCGGGTCACCCCGAGGAGGCTGCTATCTGAGAGCTGGGGGTTGAGGGACAGAATGGGTCAGAAACATCCTTGGTAACCCAAAGGAGTAGCTGGCATGGTAGCACATAGGAGAGAAAAGAAATCACACAAAAAAAAAAGTACCTGACAAGAGGAGGATAAGAAAATAGGTCATGAATAAAATATTGGGATCTGCATACTTTTCTATATAATTAAGCAATAAGGCATGACAAGGCATGAGTAATTAAACTTCTTGTGGTGTGTCACGAGGCACAGCTGAGGGACTTAACCACATGAGAAGTGAGTAATCCCTAAATTACCTATGTCTTGGAGTGCCTTATTGTGATCATACAAAGGACCCAAGTGTAGAATACATTTAAAATGTGTTTGTTTTTTTATAAATGCACTTCCTCAGTCATGGAATATTGAAGGATTTATCGATGGGTAAAGACCTTACCTGGCCAATCAGGTCCTAGCATTTCTTACAATACATCCATTGTGTAATACAACTCACTCTGAGGTTTAAGCGTTGCGCTTATGATGTATCTGTTTTGTGATATATACCCTACTTAACCCAACTAGGATGCAAAATCTCATTTTCAGAGTTTTCTTCATTGACTGTACACAATTTTGTAACCAACATGTATAAAACATTCAAATGGGAAAACTGACTTGCACACAGTTACGCAGTGAGCCAGTGTCATGTCTGTAGTGGGATTTAACCCTTGCTGTGCCGCGGACTGATATATTCCTATATGTTCTAATTCTGTCGGCAGCCTAAGGGTTAAACCTGTGACTCCTGTTTCACAGTTCAGTGTGTTTTTCTAACCACAAGATGACAGTATTGCCATTTTATTACCCATCCCGGGTCTCTGCTCAACATCAGCTGCATGGTATAATTGTACAGAGTAACAGCAGTGTGGCAGCTTGTTGCTCCTTTTGTTTGTACTATACGTTTATTGAAGATTTCTGTAAGCCATACAGTTAATTTCCTGACACAGCATATAAGAATATATATATATATCTACTGAGGGTGCCACTCCTCTTACTACAAGCACACTTAATAGTCCAGCTATTAAAACATACAGCATCTAAAAGATACATCATTGGGGGATACTACCAAAGAAAAACATTTCTTATAGAGCTTACATTGCTGAGTAAGTGAGTCCATGAGCTGCGTGTAATAATAAAAATCTATTATAAAGCATATCATTTTCAGAGTCACTGGTTCCAATAAGGAACAATGTAATACATGCCTTAACTGCAAGTAAAAGCCTGCCAAGACTAACGACAAAAGGATTAGTGGCCAAGCAGTTGAAATCACTGCATCTTCACTGCATTTATTAACTATCTGAAGCGTCATCAGTAATATGAAAGGAGGATTAAAGCATACCCAAAATATTAATTTATAACTCTATTATTGGTTACGCAAACTGCCTTCATATACAAAATATACATTTGGTATAGTGTACAGTCAATTTTTAAACTAAGGTACTAAAGGCAAACCCTTGCCTTTAATCATAAGTCCTCATGACATTTCTTCCTTCTCTTCCTAGTCAGTGTCTTCTGCCCTGGAAGGACGAGCTGTGGTATTCCTCTGGGCCCATTTCAGTGCCTCTGCTGGGTCTGAAAATACAAAGATCTTGCTTCTATGTGCTACACGCAGGCGGGCCAGAAAAATAATTCCGTGCGGGATTCTAGCTTCTCGCAGTATTGTCCGAACTCCATCAAAATGCATTTTCTTAATTCTGGTAGCATAGCTTAAGTCCAGATAAAGATGTACTGGCTGCCCGTCACAAAGAAGGACTTTATTCTGCTTGGCCAGGTTGAGGAGCAGATCCCTGGAGCTCACACCATCCAAAACCATCACAATTGCCCTAGGAGCTTCTGGATTAACTGGTTGCCCCCGGACTGCCCCACGATAGGCCTTCTGAATATAAAATGGCCTGTTTGCTAGGGAGTCACCAAATTGTGAGTCCAGCCACTCTTTCAAAAAAAAAAGCAAATGATCCCCCTTACTATGTTCCGGTACACCCAGCATGCGAACATTGAGAGCCCTTGCCTGGTTCTCCAAAGATTCCAGTCGGGCTTTCAGATGTCCATTTTCTTTGACCAGAGGCATTGTAGCACCAAGAGCCACATCAGAGCATTTCTTACACTCAATTGTCTCTGTTTGCACAGTCACTATGTCAGACTCCACTTTACTCTCTCGATTTGTGAGTGAATCGAATTTGTCTGATAAGCCGGTGACTGTTCGACTTAAATGAGAGATTTTCTGCCCCAGGCTTTGCAGCATTTCCTCTCTCTCCTCTACCATAGCTGATGCTGAATCTCCAAGAGCCGACCTCATGGCTGGAGGGCCAGGGAGAGATTTTGTATTTTCTCCCTGATGCTGTTATCTGTCCTTATGGGGATTGCCCATGTTGACATACAGTCCTTCTTGTACCTCTATATCGACAAAAAACATTGGTTGACGCCCAATTGTCTACCAAATTTATCTATTTTCTGTACTAGATATTGAGAGCAATCTTCTAAGCCTCCATCTTGCTTGGGCTCCACAGCGCTCCCCCCCCTTATTGCTCCTTTTGACTTGTATCCTCTCATAGAAAAGTCTCAGGGTAGATTTTGGTTCCCTTTCTGTTGGTCAGCAGTACTGGAAATTAGAGCACATAAACAAGCATTTTATGAAGCTTCTCAGGGTTATAAACATTTTCATTACCATCACTGTTGGTCACACTTGAAAGTGAAACCAGATCTCTCAAATGAAACAGAAGACGGGGAACCCCCAGAAAGGTTCATTCAAATTCAAATTTAACAGCTGTACCTTGCATTTTTTACCAAACCTTTTTTTTCTCTCTCTGCAAACTGCAGCTTGTTTCATCATGCCCAGTGAAACCAGTCTATGCAAATGTAAATTAACACTAACACAGCAATAACAGGAGTTTGGGTTCAGTTTAGACTGATACGACCCATAATTTTCAGGGTAGTTCAGTTTTCTTCTAGAATTCTAAAGTCATCCCTGGGTGAAGGACTGGCACATCATAAAGTAGACAGTGCAGTCATCAAGTGTGTTCGGAAGTTCCTCACAGAAGAAAGGTTCATGAGAGAGCGCCCCTGATAGCACTCAAGTACTAGTTTAGAGATATTCATAGGTTAGCCCAACCAATACTAATACAAGGTAACCACCATTTCATTTACGCTTCAGACAGCAAAAGAGAAAATACAGTTTACCAAATCATGACAGAACATTGCTTTCTCAAGATTCTATAAAACAGCTGCATGACCTGAACCAGTACAGAGAAGACATAATGTATGAGGACTCCAGATAGCTATCACCTTACGATAAGCCCATCATCATGATGAAAAAGCTCTTCATGTACTTTCACACTACAAGAAACACTGTCCATGACCCTTCCCCTTTAAATGTTGTGATACATAAGGCATAGTACAGTACCGCATTTTGGCACCTTCTCCAGAACATTATTTTGTTGTTTGGGATGTACAGCAACATTAGATCCTTGCCATAAGAGCATACATTCCCCACCAGTGATGAATAAATTGGCTAAATAAATCATTTTATTTTGGGATTCAATATAGAATAATGCATGGGGAAGTGTGGTTAACGAGGATTTTATGCACACCCGAGGTGTATGATGCCCGCTCTCGGGGTTTATCTGAGCATCACACACCAAGGGTGTGCAAAAATCTGAGTTCCCAGACTCCCCCATGTTTTATTTTTTATATTTACTGGTTAAAGCAAAAACATATAGATATTGGAACAGGCAGAGGAGCGGCTTTAATTTCACTTTTACTTTTTTGGTTTACTGAAAGCCACTGTGTCAGCAAAAGTTCCTCAATTGCCTCTAAATTATGAATTCATGGCACAGATAAAACTTAAGAATAGAGTGCTTGAAAATAAAGAGAAATCTGTCCTGGAGTGGCTTCACTTTCTCTTGCTGTTCAGAAGCTGCTACTGTAACAGCCATGAATTGAAAGTGTTGCCAAAATTGGCAAAAGGTGTAAGCAGGGCTGGTACCTGAAACAGGATGCTTTTCTTTGCAATTTGATTAGAAGACTGAGATTTTTTTGAAATAAAAAGTAGTATGCCTGTTCTCAGAGACAGAGAGAGAGTATGTTTTTATCTAGACTTCTACTAATACAGTGTGTCCGGTTTGCGTTTGTCTGAGAAAACTGCCATTCGCAGTGGCAGTTTTTTTAGAGCGAGTGTGAACAGCCAACACGAGAACAGTCCATCATTCAGATGTCCAGGTGAACTGATAGCTATTTTTTGAACTATGGTTTACAGAACTCTGTAATTCACACGTGTGAATTATGGAGTTTGTGAGGCTGTGCCAGTGGTGGCTAATTGACCCTAACCAGTAAATATTATGGGATATGCAACAATAGGCCAACTTAAACTTTGTTTATTCATAACATATTTTACCAGCTAAGCAAGCAGAGCCAAAAAGACCTTGTTTCAAGCTGCAACCTGTAAGGGGGGAGGGGATGGGAACAACAGCATACTAGAAAAATACAGACATTTTAACAGATACAGAGTCAGTAAGTGCACAGAGTTGTAATACACAAAGAAATAAAGAAGCAGCTATGGAGAGGCACAGAGGGGATTTCATACAATCCCCTCTGCTCCATTTATCTGCAGATATAAGGCAGGACTACAGCTCACAAGTGACAGAGTCACTGAGTTATATAATTCCTGCCCCCTCACAAGTCATGATAAATTACTTATTCTGAGTTAGGGCATTGTGTGTCCAATTTATACAATGTATTATAAACAAAAAAAATTAATTTAGTGTTTTATGAAGATGTAACTGTTTCTGTTTGATTTCACTGCTCTCTTCTGAGTGCAATACAGACAACTGCGATGCCATCAGGCATTGTTCAAGCTGCTCTCTTATTGGTTTACAGTTTCTTAATGACCTACCTAAAATGAGGGTAAATGGCCAAAGTGAGTATAAATAATTTATTCTTATTTAGAATGCAAAACAAGGAAGCAGAAAGGGGACACACTGAAAGATGGTGGCTGAAAACAGGACAGCACACTGAACATACTGCTGCAGCAAAAAAATAAAAAAAATAACAGTGCCCTCTACTGCAAATGCCAGCAGTACAGGGACTACTTTGCAGATTTTTTTTATTAATTTAAATTAACTATTTAAACTAATGTAACCCCCTCTGGGGGCTTACCTTTATTGCCTCGCTCTCCCCGTTTCATCCCATTTTTCTCCCATTTCCTCGGGGTTTTCCCGTTATCTGGCAAGTCCTCTGGTGCCCCTGGGTGTCCCCCTCAAGTGGCCCATGCTTGATTTTAGCTCATTTTTGGACATAGAGTGCTGGATGCAATTGCCACTATGGGAAATGCGATTGCACATGGGTGGGATGTGCTTTGTTGTACCGACTGCTGTTGCAGTCCAAAATCAGAGAGCTTTTCAGTGGTTCTGGTGCCCCTTTTGGGTTTAGTGGGGACCAGAGACGTTGATGAGGCAAAAGAGGAGCCTCAGATCTTTGTAAAATACAGTTTAAGTTTGGGCACAAAGCAAGGGCTCATGAATATTAATGAGGAACCGCCTGCCGCCTGGGGGCATATGTTTCGGCAGCAGCAACAGCGGGAGCACAGTGAGCCTGGAATTGAGAGTGGGCTCATTTTACAGGGGGCGGTCGGGGCTACAATACCATGGGGGGTTTTAAATAAATAAAGTATTTTGTTTGGCTGCGCCTGTCCTTGGAAAATGGGAAACTGTATGAGACTGCATAGAACTGAATGGGAGCAAGTCATGCTGTTGACACTATGACCCCCAAACTGCAGCCAATCATATAGTTAGGGGCCTAAAACTGTGAAAAAGGGTTTCCTAGTAAAAGGAGGAGACTAATTCAGTCACCCAAATCATGCCCCAATAAGGCACTTGGAAATATTGATCTCTATGGTTATGGACAATTAATAGGCTCAATCAGCCAATCAGAACTTTGGATTCTTGGGTGAAACCCCTGGACTTTTGGGTTGTTCTTCAGTATGTTCCTGGGTTCTGTAGGAGTAAGAGGTCTCCTGTGAGAGTGAATCTGGACTGAATGTCTTTCCCAGGCCTTTAGAGGAGATTGCTGTGTTCAAGAAAGGATCAGCAGGGGAAAGAGAGCAAGAGACTGAACTGATACCTTGATTCTCCAGGTACTGTGAGCTGTTTTATTATTTTAGAGAAGATAAGTGCTGTAGAAACCCTGCAATGGTGGACTGAATTGAGCTAAGAGGACTGAGCTGTTCTATCTGAGTGCCACAGTTGCTGCTGAGAGTTTGTTTTACCTGTGTGGGACTACAATTGTGATTCTGAAAGGCAAAGCGTCTCTGGACGCCGGGGTGCTAGCCGGATGCTGTACACTTCCTGAGTGAACTGGTTGAAGTGCCTGAGAGCTGTGTCCCAGCTGCAGCTGAAGAAAAGGTTGTGGACATCCTCTGACTGGAAAGTGCGGACTGGTGCGCAGGGGTCTGTTGTGTTTGAATCCCCCTGTTGATTGCACCTGTGCTTCATTGACCTAGAACTAGAACCCACTGCCACCTGGCACTGGACTTTGCTTGAGCTATTACTTGTGATTTCTGCAGTTTTCAAACTCAGTGCAGGGACTGCAGGAGGACCCCCACCATTTGGGAGTTCTCACCCAGAGCCAGGGAGGGAATCAGCTAACCCCTTCTCACTGTCTGAGGAGGTCACCGGCACTTGCTGGGATGCTAGGTCACTTGTGATCCATTGTGGGGAGCAGGCCTGTGGAGCCAGTCCCAGGTCTGGGCCCTCTGGGGCAGGTACAGTCCTGCCACAGAGCTCTGCAATGGGCCAGAAGCAGCTGAAGGTGACAAGCGGCCAGACCTCCAATCTAGGGGACAAGCTGCAAGATCCTCGATCAAGATTCCATCCACCCATTACAGCACGGAGCTCTGCATTCCTGGACATCAGAAGGCAATCAACCCAAGCGTGTTTGAGTTCTGCAAAACTGTGAGTATCCAAGACCTAGTTCCCGGAAACCAAGCAAGGGAGTGTAAAAGGGAGTTAATTCCTTCCTCAAATAATTGTTCTATTTCATCAGGGCCCCAACAACTGACCAAACCATGGCAACGAACAGACCTACACCTTTTGGGTACCACTAAGGACTATCCGGGACAACACTGATACCAGTGGGGGAGGGCTTCCAGGGGCGAGCTTGGCCTACAGGCCCATATAGGTTTTGTTACTTGTTCTCTCTCTGACTATCTTTTTATTCACAGCCATCCTTTGTTCCAGTATCATGTCCTTAGTCCATACCCCCAATAAAGGTGTGATTCATCGTTTGAAATTGGATTCCGTACCCCATGAGGAGCAATGCATAATGTGCACATGTATTGGCTGACTTCCTAACTTCAGAACCTCTCCAGTGTCCCCTTTCAACTGACCTGAGACAACTTTCTATAAGCCTTGCTCTTTTGACATCTCTCCCTCTCTGCCTTGGTGACCATTCTATGTATTGCCCCCCAAAGCACCTTGCCCATACTGGCTTCCTGTACCTATCCCCTGCAGGTACTGGGCCAGCTTATTGTAAGGGGAGACAGCTCAGAATAAGTGACAAGGAACCCAGGTGACTATGAAGTTTTCAATCCCTCCCTTTACCCCCCAAGATTGTATTACCTCTGTTTTTTTCTTTGAGACATTGTTGTCCCTTGGAGGCCCAGGACCACGTGCATCTGGCCTACCTATCCTCGAGCCCTACTCTGGTGCGGTACAGGCAGGAGCGTTACCCTGCCTGTTCCTTGGAAGCAACAATGTACATAGCTAACTGTTTTTTTCGGTACCACATCAATTGGGTCTTACCCTGCTGATCATCCATTTCCTCCTGTTGGGGAACTGGACCCTCTGACCTTATTACAAGTCTGTTCCTTATGGTCTTGTACTCCCTTTCCTAGTCCCTTTGTCCCTTCACATAGTCCAGTGCCTGGACACAGTCCTGTGTTTACAGTATAAATTAAGCAGAGATGGATAGAATGTAGGCAAGCCTTTACTAGTACAGAATCAAGTGAAGGTTATTGTTTTATTTTCTCTCAGGGGGGGCCCTGGATTGGTTATCCCACTATTTCATGTCCTACAAGATGGATGGCCAGCCATGTGGGTCCTTCAGGGGGTATCTTGTTCGGGATTTACCATCCTTTTCCTATAGTGCGGGCCTGTCCAATCTCGCAGCCACATATTTCGCTCCCTGTCCATTTAAATGGCAGTGACTCCAGTGAAGATGTTGTCCCCAAATATCAATGGACTGAATAATCCTGTGAAAAGAACAACACTTTTTCAGTATTTATGACATCACCCAGCAGATGTTTATTTCATCCAAGAAACATATCTGACCCCTTCTGACCCCTTCTAGAGGTCACGGGTAAGGGGAAATAGACTTCTAGGAAAACAAACTGAACTTACAAGCTCAAATGGGCAGACTAGGTGGGCCATAGGCCCTTATCTGCCGACACTATCTATGTATCTATGTATCTATGTATCAGAAATTAGCTTGAGGATGCACATGTGTGATTCATGCCTTCTCTGACCCCAAAAGAAAATGCCGGGGGCACTTATTACTATCCCTTCCATGACTCCCTTTGAACTGGACCAGGCCTATAGTGACCTACAAGGGTGCTACAATGGAATCTGCTTAAATGCACACCCATTTTGCAGCAAGAAAATGTGCATTTAAGCGGAATGTTTATTTATTAGAACTTGTATGTTTACAATGCAACACAAAGAAAATAACTGAGACCTGACACTGTAATGGCATTCCCCATTTATTTATCTTAGCAATCTATTTAAAATGTTAAAAATGTTACAATGTGCTGCCGTCCAGCACTGGCAAATAAATTAATGAAGCACAATGCTATAAAAAATATCAAAGCTGATCATCTGCCCTCATTACCTGCCCTCATTATCTGCCCTCGTTGTCTGTCTTCATTATCTGCCCTCATTATCTGTCTTGCTTGTGGACCCAAAAAAGGAAATGATCTTTGTCTGTTTGCAATTTTTCAGTGCCAGCTGAGTGATAAAAGGTGTAAAATATTGCTTCACAACTGCTTACAATCACGTGTGCACTGAAGAGGTGCTAACTACCTAAGGAGAGCTGTGTTGGTGAATTGTGAAACTGTGCATTTAGCCTAAATGTGCACTTATCCAGTGTGTACTTAACAGATTTTTTTGTACTATGTGAATAGTAAAAAAATTGGAAAACTGGAAAACTGTGCACTTATCAGGAGTGTGCACTTATCCGATTTTGCAGGGCAGGTTATTTTAAATAGCAGCCACCATTGCCAGTGTGCACTTTCCTCCTAACACTGCCACCCTGACACCAAAAACATTCCAGGGCAAACCAGTGGTCCTTCTCCAAGGCCAAGTGATACTAGGGGTCAGTCTAAACCTTGTAATGTCAACAGAGCTGGATTCTTCAAATTCGGCAAAGCAGAGGGCATCCCCATCACAACGCTAACTATGCTCCAGTCTCATTCACTTAGGGATAATTGACATCTGGCATCAACTTTTCTCCTCATCGAAACATAGAAACATAAAATCTGATGGCAGATAAGAACTGCTTGTCCCACCCAGTCTGCCCATTTCCCTATCTAATGGATAAGCTGCAGATCCTAGTTAACCAACAGCCTACTTTCTCCTACCCCCCACTAGAATTGCCTTATGCCTGTCCCATGCATTCTTGCATTCCCCCACTGTTTCTGATTCCATAACCTCCTCAGGAAGGCTGTTCCATGCATCCATAACCCTCTCCGTGAAAAAATACTTCCTCATATTACCTCTGGGTCGTCCCCCCTCTATCTTCAAATTGTGCCCCCTTGTTTTTGCACATCACTTTTTCTGAAAGATGCTACCCTCTTGGACTTTGTTGATTCCCTTAAGATACTTGAAAGTTTCTGCCATGCCCCCCCCCCTTTCCTTGAGGGTATACATATTAACCTCCTTTAATCTCTCTTCGTATGTCTTCTGGTGCAGACCCTGCACCATTTTAGTTGCCCTCCTCTGGACTGCCTCCACCCTGTCTATGTCTTTGCAGAGATGGGGTCTTCAGAACTGCATGCAGTACTCCAGATGGGGTCTCTCCAACCGTCTGTACAGAGGGATAACAACTTCCTGTTTTCTGCTGCTGATGCCTCTCCCTATGCATTCCAGTATCCCCCCAGCCCTCCTTACTGCCTTCTCACATTGCTTGCCCACCTTTAGGTCATATGATATAACTACCCCCAGGTCCCTTTCCATTTCTGTTGTTGTCAGTATCTCACCCCCCATTGTGTACTCTTCCCCTGGGTTTTTGTTTTCTGGGTGCATTACTTTACACTTCTTTGTGTTGAATCTAAGCTGCCATACATTTGACCATTCCTCCAACCTTGCTAAGTCCCTTCTCATCCTTTCCACCCCACCCTGTGTATCAACCCTGTTGCAGATCTTTGTGTCGTCTGCAAAGAGACATACTTTTCCTTCCAGTCCCTCTACAATGTCACTTATAAAGACATTAAAAAGGAATGGGCCCAGTACTGAACCCTGCGGTACCCCACTAGTAACCACCTTTCTTCACTGTGGACTCCGTTTACTATTACCCTCTCCGTACTATTGTCCAGCCAATGTTTTACCCAGGCTACCACCCTAGGACCCACTCCCAGGCTGGCTAATTTGTTTATTAATATTTAGTGTGGGACTGTGTCAAATGCCTTGCTAAAGTCTAGGTAGGTCATGTCCACAGCCCCTCCCTGGTCTACTACTTTGGTCACCCAGTTAAAGAAGTTGATTAAATTTGTCTGACAACACCTTCCAACTGTGAATCCATGCTGTTTGGATCCTGTGCCCCACTGGCCTCTAGGTAGTCAACAGTTCTTTCCTTCAGAAGTGATTCCATCATTTTCCCTACCACTGAGGTCAAACTGACAGGTCTGTAGTTTTCTGCCTCTGTCTTGCTCCCAGTTTTGTGAAGGGGAATGACATCCACCCTCCTCCAGTCCTCGGGTACCACACCATCCTCCCATGATTTGTTAGAAAGGATAGTCAGTGGTGTTACTAGCTTTCCATTCTCCCCTTAGTTATTTTAGAATTCTGGAGTGAATCCCATCAGGTCCTATTGTTTTGTGCAGTTTTAGGAGCTCTTTCAGAACCCTTTCTTCTGTGAAAGGACTGATATCCACCCCCCCCATCCAGAGGGTATACCATGACATTGGCGACCGCAGTTGAGCAACCTGCGAAGGCGACTCAGATGCGGCGCATGTCAGGCAGCAGACCAGGGCTACAGTGACGGGATGGGGTGGGTTGAACCTGGTGACAGGAAGCCACTACAGGTACGCGTGCAGGGGGTGGGGCAAGTGTAGCTACCACAGGTACACGGGTGGGTGGGAGCGAGCACAGTCAGTGAGGGGATTTGAGGGGTGGTGCTGTGGCAGGCTGTGAGCTGGCCCCGTGGTGTAGCCAGTTGGCTCGTGGCTTTGCTGTGTAGGGTACTGGGTTCGGGTCCGGGGGCAGGTTCGTTTTTGTTGTGCCATGCCCGAATTAAATTTTTTTACATTTTGCCCCACCCTCAACATGCACCCCCCCCCGGAGCTGAGAATTGTTAAGTAGGGGTGTGTGTGGAGGGGCAACCCCCCCAGGAGGAGTGCATAAATGTAAAAAAATACAAATCTCCAGCGTCGTTTTGTTGTGCACCGAGAGTCAGAGTGTGAAACTGATTTTCAGGGCTCTAACTTTGCCGTGGCGGCAATCGATCACTAGCGTGGTAATATATCACATAGAACCCATTCAGAGTGCTTCTATTGACCGGATTAGGTACTTACCTCCTCTTCTTTTGTGAATACTGAGCAGAAGTATTCATTCAGTATCCCTGCTTTTTCACTGTACCTCTCTGCCCACCCACCCTTCCTTATACTTAAGACTTTTTTATGGGGGAAGGCATTTCCTTTTTTATTGTGATTTTATATTATACGTATTTGTATATGTGTTTTGTTTTTATGAATATTGTACAGCGCTTTGAAATTTGAAAGGCCTTAATCAAATAAATGTTATTATTATTATTTATTCAGCCTTAGTATCACTCCCTTTGTCTTTCTTTGCTCCCTAATGTACCTATAAAAGGTTTTATCCCCCTGCTTAACCGAGTTGGCTAATTTTTTCTTGGTTTGGGCCTTTGTTATTCTGACTGCCTTCCCCGCTTCCTTCTGCTTTAACTGATACAGTTCTCTGTACTGCTCCTTCTGTGTTTCCTTATACTTCCTGAATGCTATATTTTTCTCCCTAACCTTCCCCGCCACCTCTTTTGAGAGCCATAGTGTTTTTTTCTTTCATTTTGATTTATTTGCTTCACACAAAGACTTGTTGCCTCTGTGATGGCAGTTCTGATGTTTCCCCATTGTTGCTCCACCCCTCCTTCTTGCCTGTTTGCTAGTGCTTTTCTGAAGCAATCTCCCATTTAGACAAAATCAGCCCTCCTGAAGTCCAGTACCTTCACTTTTGTATGACTTGACTTTACAGCTAAGTTTATCGTGACCACACTGTTTGGTGGTTACTTGTTCCCAGGTGGCTACCCACTTCTAGATCTGAGATCCTCTCTTCATCTCCATTTGGGAGTATCAGGTTTAAGATTGCTCCCTCCTGAGTGAGTTCCATTACTAGCTGTCTGAGGCATGCCCCCTGTAGGGCATCGAGAATGGCCCTGCTCTTGGATGTGGCTGCAGCAAAGGTGCTCCAGTTAACATCTGGCATATTCAGGTCCCCCATCAGCAATATCACCCCTTTCTCTGCCATCCTAAGGATGCCTTCTATCGTTTCTTTGTCCAGTTTCTCCCCCTGAGATGGAGGTCTGTAAACAACCCTGTGCAGATTGTGGTGCCATTTCCAGTCTCCAGGGTGACCCACAGTGCCTCCTCTCCTCTCCTCTCCTCTCCTCTTTGTTTACCCTTTACTTCAATTTATTTGATCCCTTCCCTTACATAGAGAGCTACTTCTCCTCCTCCTCCTCCTCTTCTACCCTCCCTGTCCCTCCTGTAGATTGTGTACACTGGCATGCTAACATCCAAGTCATGGTTCTCTGTGTACCATGTTTCTATGACTGCCACAATATCCAGGCATCCTTCTTCCATCATGTAAGGCCTTCATATACTTCTCCCTAGATGTGAGAGTTATTCCCATATAGATTAGTTTTTACAACCTGTGAACATTTTTCAAGTATTCAAGATATGGACTATAGTCCTCAATTATTCTCAGATGATCATTCTCTTTTTTTTTAACTTCAGCTGGGGAGGAACAGAAAAGATCCTTTTGGTGTCTTAATGTGGCTCTGCTTAAGGATTACCAATTTCATACCTTCATTTCAGAATGCATCCCACTGATTCTGAGAGATAATGAATCACAGATGGTGACTTCCCCGATTCTGTGGGACACTCTGAAAACAGTGTTAAGGGGGATATTATTTGTAATATATCTCTAAAGAAACGGCATCAGAATGAGAGCTATAATCACCTCAAAGAACAACTGTACACCTACCAACTTCTTTATTCTCTAGGGATAGGTTTATCACAGACAAAGTAAGGCCCTGATATGTGAGTGTCACTCCCTAATGGATCTATGGGTCAGACAAGACCTGTTCTTTTTAAAGCAATTTTATTATGAGGGGGGAAGTGAAGGGCTGTTGTCTTCTGGCTCAGAAGCTCCTGGCTAGACATTCGTCTGCCTATATTTTGCAGCTCTGGGACCCACATAATGGTGACCTGACTCATGACTGTCCTCTATTTTTGGGACTTTTATCAACATTTATAAACTGAAATCTCCGTCAGTCCTATGTCACTGAGTATCTCTTCAAATTAAATCTACCACAACTTACAGACTCTGAAAAGAAGCCCTCTCTGCTCCAGTTCTTTGGGAGGAACATCATTTACAGATTAAAGTGGTGAAAACACAAAAATGTCCTGATCAGATGGGTTCCCCATTGAATGGTGAAAGAATTTCTCAGAATACCTTTTCACACAAGTCCATTGAGCCTCTCAAGCGGTGGCCTCTGGCAACCTCCTTCCCTCCCTCCTTCTTCTTGGTCCTGTGCCTCTTTAGCAGTAATACCCAAGCCAGGGAAGGACCCATCTACCCCTTCTTTACATTGATCCATATCTATTTTAAATGTAGATTATAAAGTATACTTGGCAGTCTGGACCCACAGGCTCAATAGGATTCTTCCCACTATAATCCACCCAGATCAAACAGGTTTTATTAGACATCATCAAATGGCAGATAATGTTCACTGTACTGTCCTCCTGGTCAAAATATTCAAAGTAGAAAATTCCCCTCTGCAGTACCTAGTTTGGATGCAGACAAGGCCCTTGACAGGGTGTCCTGGAAGTTTTTTTGCAGCACCCTGTCTGCCTTTGGCTTCCTTGAGACTTTTCTCTCTTGGCTCCAGCTGAGATATCTCTCTCCTTAGCCCTTTATTAGGGTGAGTAGCTCTCTTACTACCCCAATACAATTATATAGCAGAACCCATCAAGGGTGCCCCCTATTACCCCCTCTCTTCACCCTATAGATTGAGCCCCAAAGCCAAGCTCTCAGAACAAATTTAAGAGTGGAGGGCATACTGTTAGTGGGTCAGGTATACAAGACCACCCTATATGTGGACAATGTCCTACTTATTTAATTCCAGACAGGTCTATTCCAGCAGCATGGGCTGACTTACTAGAATTTAGCCAGGTCACTGGGTTTCAGCTAAACCTTTGAAAAACAGGTTCTTCTACTTTATTTTGCTAGCTCTTCCCTTCAATGTGAATGATCCCTAAAGTGGCATAGTACCAAAACAAAAATATCTTGGGGTGATTATCCCTAAGGATTTAGGTAATCTAGAACTTTTGAATAATGAACCTCTCGCTCTGACTTTGAAGGAGGATCTACTTAGACTGCAATAGCTACCACTGACTTTTCTCACTAAAAGTGAAGTGGTCAGGATGAATATCCTCCCACACCTAATATACCTGTTTCAAACCCTCCCATTATTTCCTGCTCAGTGCCATATTTTTTGTGGGACAGATTAATCTCCACATTCATGTGGTGGGGACATCATCCACACACCATGTAATCCATATTACAACTTACATTATCCAGAGGAGGGGTTAATTTCTGGAATTTAGTGAGCTATGCTAAGGCCTCTCATCGATGCATTACATTAAACTGGATTTTCCCTAAGCTTCTCCCCTTGGAAACAAACGGAATTTGCAGTTAATGACCTTTATAACATGCCCTCTCTTATTAACTAACAGGTTGTTACCCCCTCCCTGTGGCACACTGCACTTATTTCACAGTTCAAACTCTACAAGTCTTTTTTTTTTTCAAACAATCTTTATTATGTTTTCCACAATAAATACAGCATAATCATCTCATTGAAGTGAGTAAAGTACACCAAAATCTATATCACTGTTGAACTCAATCATGTACAGAAAGGATACACAAATACAGTATATATCTGCCCTCAAATATGAGATCGAAGGGGAAATAAATAAATAAATAAATACATAGATACATAACAGTTTTTATCATAAGCCACTATAAGCAAATTGAGATATCTTACAACTATGATAAGAACCAGTGCCCAACAACCAAACAAAACTTATATAATATACTTATGTTCCAATCAGACGATGTCTAATAAATATAACTAATAGACTTCTAAGGAGAATCTAGCCAAGAGAAACAGGGATCCCATATAACATTATATGTATCTATATTTCTAGCATTGCAATGGCTAACATATTCATTAACAACTACTTTAGCTAGAGCCCTAACCCAGTCCTCTAACGTAGGGGCACAATTATCTTTCCAGTGACTAAGCATCAATAAGTATCAATCTTTTAAAACATAGATAGCCTATAGAAATTATTTTTTTTTCACTCTGAGACAAGGTTAGTAGCAAAGTGTAATCCCCCAGTATAAATATTCCTGGATCAAAGGGGAAGTTCTGTCGTAGGATCTGCTGACACGCTTCACAAATAACAAGCCAGGCCTGTCTCAGTATTGGACAGTTCCACATCATGTGTAATAAGTTGGCATCTAGGTGCTACATCTCTAGCATTTGCTATCTGAAGAAATACCTAATCTAAACATTTTCTCTGGTGTATAATACCAGTTATGAAGTAATTTAAACTGGATTAGCAACCCCTGTAAATCCATACTGGATTTATATGCATTGCACCAGACTGACTCCCAAGAATGGGGAGAAATTGAATGGCCTAAGCTTTTTTCCCACCTACATTTAGATGACTCTGTGAGATCCAACCCTGCTTTATTAGAAAGTTTATACAACTTGCCAGCTATTTCTTTGCTACTGGCCATTGCAAGTAGACCCTCAAAGTCATTATAAATAGGGATGGCCAAATTGACGTCCAAGATATCCTTTACTGCATCTCGGACTTGAAGGTAAGAGTGAAACTGTGTATATGATAATCTATATTTGCCCTTTAAATCAGCAAAGGATCTGAGGATGCCCATGTGAGGGTCTGTTATATCTTTTAATAGTAAAATACCTTTCTTTTCCCATGTATCATTGGTTAATGTTTTATTACCAAATTTGATGTTTGGGTTTCTCCATAACGGAGTGTATTTAAGTATAGCCAAGGGGTTTAAAAATAGGTTGGTGTAATGATATATAGAGCTGGCTGAAGAATTTAAGAAAGGGTGAGAATTAATGGATTTGGGATAAATACCAATGGCAACATGATAAAGCAAATGGGGGTAGACAGAGAACTGTTCATACTGCACCCATGTGGGATTAACATTGGTTGGCTTGAACCAGTAATGTGTCTGTCTAAATAGGAAGGCTTGTCAATATTGTTTAAAATCAGGTAAGCCCATACCACCCTGTTGCCAGTGTTTTCTTAGCTTTGGCAGACTAATCCTTGCCTTCTTACCCTCCCATAAAAAGGACCTGATTAAAGAATCAATTTTTTTAAACCAGGAGGTGCAAATGTGTACTGGCGTAACATTAAATAAATACAAGAGCCAAGGTGCCAGCATAATTTTAATAGCATTAATTTTGCCCCATAATGATAGATTTAATTTGGCCCACTTCTCCAAGTGTACAGGGTAGTTTCATATCCTTTAATAAGGGGATCATATTAATTTTAACCAGGGCTTCCAATTTATTGGGAATCCTGACTCCTAAATAAGTAATCAATTCCTCTTGCCATTTTAGGTTATTCTCAGTACATAGTTTTTTAAGCTTTCTTTAATACCCTTTAAGAGGAGCATCTCTGATTTTGACCAATTAATTGAGAGGACAGAGAGTAATCTGAACTCTTCTAAAAGTTCCATGGTAGGTTTAAGGGATCTGTGTGGATTAGATAGGTAAAGTAGTATATCATCCATGTAGGCTGTAACTTTATGCTCCATCCTACCAATTTTAATCATTGAGATAATATTAATCTGCCTAACCAGGCAAAGGAGAGGTTCTATGGCCAGGATAAAAAGTAAAGGGGAGATGGGGCAGCCTTGCCTTGTCCCTCTTTCCAGAGCAGATTTCTCAGATAGCATCTTATTGGTGCAAATCCTTGCTGTGAGGGATCGGTACATCGCAGTCACTCTAGATATAAAATTATCCTCATCCCAAAAGCCCTTAAAACCTCATAAAGACAACTCCATTCCACAGAATCGAACACTTTACGAGCATCCAATGACAACAAAATAGAATCATCTTGAACCTAAGGGGCCATCCACATAGAAGAAAGGACTCTTCTGACATTTCCAAAACATGCCCTTCCTTTAATAAAACCCACTTGATCACCATGTATGAGTGTACTAAGTATGCCCTGTAATCTATTTGCCAGAATCTTAGCCCAGACTTTATAGTCGATATTCAGTAGGGAAATTGGACAATAACTAGCTGGGTCTAGGGGGTCCTTTCTTTTTTTCAGTAGGACTGTAATCACTGCTTCTGACATTGAAGGCTGTAGAGCCTTGTTAACCTCCACCTCTGTGAATACTTTGTAAAGCATTGGGCAAACTGTATCTTTCAAGACAGCAAAGAATTCAGCTGGCAGACCATCTGACCTTGGGGCGTTATTGTTGGGCATATCTAATATCACCTCATTAATCTCATCAATCGAAATAGTCTTGTCCAGGATCTGCCGCTCTGACTCAGAGATCGCATGTAATTTAGCCCTGGATAAAAAATTTGCCAATTGGACCTGAGTCCTTGTCACACTGAGTTTTGTAAAGATTCCTGTAAAACTGTTAAAGACATAATCAATATCTTTAGTTTTAGTATACTGTATGTATTCTTGGCTCCATCTCCTATGCTCTGTATATTATTTATCTTTTGGACCTGTTTAAGCCTATAGGCCAAAAGTCTACCAGGTTTTTCCCCAGACTCCCAGTAAGTATGATGTGTCCTAAACAGAGCAAATTTAGCTTTACTCATATGTATTTTATTAATCTCATATCTAAGCAGTATTATTCTCCTAAGGATATTCCAACTATTCCCTTTATGAGATTTGTGTAACTTCTCCAATTCAACCGATTCTTTCTCCTTATGCAGTAGGAATTTCTCTATTTCTTTCTTTTTAAAGGAAGTGTAGCTCAAAATTCTGCCCCTAATAAAGGCCTTATAAGCCTCCCAAACCATAGCATAAGAAGTTTCCCTGTTATCACTGGAGTCGAAGAACTGTTTTGTTTCATTTAAAACCCACAACTGAAAGTTAGCGTCTTTTAACTAAGAGCAATTAAATTTCCAGTGAAAAGGTTTCTTAGAATCAGGGTCTAAATGCAAAATGACTGAAACTGGGGTGTGGTCCAAAACTGAAATTGTGTCTATGTCAGTTTTCAACATACTATTTATCAGATTACTGGATAACAAAAACATATCCATCCTACTGTAGGTCCTATGACAATTTGAATAGAAGGAATAATTCCTTTTATCAGGATACATTGGCCTCCAAGCATCAGAAAGACCAAAATCTTTCATCCTATCTACTATGATCCTTCTGGCCTTTGAATTGGTTTTATTACTGGATGAACCACTTCTTTCTAACCTGTGATCAATAACTATATAAAATTCCCTCCACCATAATATTCTTACCAGACATTTTACTAGCATCTGCAAATAAATCCCAGAAAAACAGACTGGATTCTCTGTTAGGTGCATAGATATGGCATATGGCAATGTCTATCCCATCAATAGAGCCCTCCAATATCTGCCATCTTCCATGAGGATCCACTCTATGGGAAAAAGCAACAACGTTTTTTGTTTTCTTGATAAGTATGGCCAACCCCTTCTGTTTTCTACTAACGGAGTTATGAAATACTTCCCCTACACATGATCGTTTAAGCTTCTCAGCCTCTTCTGGCAATAAGTGAGTCTCTTGCAATAAAGCTATATATGTTTTTAACTTACAGAAATAAGAAATCACTTTTTTCCTTTTTATAGGCGATCCTAACCCCTTTACATTCCAAGAGACACATTTAGTACTTACACTGCTATCCCCCATTTTTATTATTTAACCAGATAGTATAAAAGATAAATGCTAAGGTAATGGAGAAACTGAGCAACTCTCCTGCCAAAGAATTTTTTTGTATTGTAGCTAAACCCATCAAGAACGAATAAGAACATTTTATAGGCCTGAATATCTGGAAGACAACTAACAATAGCCCTAATAAGAAACAAAGTTGCCCAATTGGGAAATGACATTTGGCCATTACAACTCTAACATTCATTATTTGTGTACTATAAAACAAAAGCATCATATTTAGAATAAACTTAAGTTGAGACCCAACACTTAATTCTTCTGTATAAATCAAATATGAATATATTAAAACAAATTCAATTGACTTAGATACATTGTGGCTCTTCAACATGACAAATTTTATAAAAAAAACACATGCAATAATAAAGAACAGTTCCTATAACCTATAATCAACATGAAACCTCGATCCAAAAGTCAGGGGTTCCCAAGGACCCTGGGTCATAGCTTCACGTTGCATGGCAAAAAACAGTAAACCAGGAGCTTAAGTGAAAACTTGACTCAAGCAAAGCGTGAGCGGTATTGAGAGAGAAAAAACACCCCCCCCCTTGCAGTTTCAAGCAGTAGACACCCGCCATCCAACCAGGAACAGATAAATTAACAAATTAGACAAGACAAATAATATTGGCCTGGGATGAGAATAGCCACAGAGATTTAGAATAAGATATGCAGAACAAGGAGTAATACATAGTACATATAAGAAAAGCAAGAAAGATTTAAAGAGATGGTGTTCCACCACGCTACAAGGCTTTACACTTATCTGTAAATCCAAGTCCTGATCTAGAGACAACAGCAATATTTTGTAAAGAACACAGGACTGCTTAGCAACAGCATATTTTTTTCTTTTAAAAAACTTGACTACACATCACAGTAGCCCCGTTAGCTTGAGCCATCTAGAAATGTGCAAGCCCATAATACTGAGTGCAAACCAAATGCATATCTAATCAAGGCTAAGCATATTAATCCAACAATCGGCTGTTCTCCCCATTTGACTCAAACCAAGTGTTGCCATTATTTAGCTGGTCTGCATACATCCAGACACCATTAAGAGAGAGAGAGAGAGAGAGAGAGAGAGAGGTATGAAAAGGAGAAATATAGAGCTAAGAGAAAGAGACAGCTTAGGACGTCAACAGGGTATAATAAAGGACAGAAGAGAAACCAAGGAGAATCAAACAATAAGCATAATAAAGATTGAAGAATATGTGAAAAAAAAACAAAAAGACTAGACTACAGACCTCTCCTCCTGGAACATAATAGGCCCCCTTACTATAATGAAATTGCCAACAAACCTGGCTTAAAAAAATACCAGGATCAAAAGCATAGCAGCAGAAGCAATATTTCAGAGTCATGTGTAAAGAGGATAAAACCCACTGTGAAAACCAAATAAGGGGTAGGAGACAATGCCATGTTCCTTACAGCATGCATATGTTAATTAGCTAACAAATTACAGATGTAATCTTGCAGCTAATAAAGCATTTAATAAATAGTTCTTCTAAAAAAAAAAATAACAGAGGCTGCCTGTTTTGACTGACCTAAAAGCCTGCCTCATCTGCAGATCCTGTTTAAGGAGAGATAATGAAACACATAGGGAATGAATTAAATAGTTAACATATATGTCAAGTTTTAAGAAAGAAAAAAAAGTAGCCTCAAACTGTTGAGCATTTAAAATTCTTTGTAGAAATTGTACCACTTTCCATTTCTGCATACTCCAAAATAACGTAGATCGGTAGTACTGCAGCCATCTGTGGACTCAGTAGAAAGCCTGACAGCATACGGCTGCAATCGTGCAAATTAATGCCTTGAAAAATCCAAAGTAACCCTGATGAAAAACACAACACATTTGAAGTTGAACTGAAAACAAAGGAAACGTGAATTCACCACCAGTTTGGAGGGAGGGATTCAAAAGGGCATGAGACAAACACAGAGGGGTGTTGAGGGTGGAGGGGCACAAGTCCAAGCAAATAGCTGGACAAATGGGCAGACTCGGTGGGCCTTGTCAGTCCTTTTCTGCCATCACACTTCTATGAATATATGAATCTATGAAGTTACAATGCACAGCATATATTTCCACACAATATCAAAGTGTTTCTGGGAGATCTGGAGAAGTGGGGGCATCCTGGGACATCTGAATCTATAACCAGGTTAAAGCCTCCTAATTGGCTGGTATTTACATATTCCCCTGTGGAGTGACCTTCTGCTTCCTCTTCCATATCTTCTATGCCTGTAGCTAGCAGGAAAAAGTGATTTATACCAGATGCCACATTAAGAAAGCCTTGCTTGCCTGGACTGCTTCTTGTCACAAAACGAGTTGAAGTACGACGATCTCTGGTAAGGCCCTTGCATTTCCTATTAACAGACTGCCAGCTAACTTGGGAGGATTCTGAAAGGACTGATGGAATCTTAGGGCTAAAACCTTTTTTAGAACATTGAGGATGGAGAGGTTCTAGTGGAGTCGGTGTAGGACTGGAATCTTGAGCCTGCTTTACTTCAGAATGTTGAGTCATTTCAAATTTCTTGCCTTTCTGCAAGGAACTGCCATGAGATTTTTTCCATTTGTTTATGAAAACACCTGCATCATCTGGTGATTTAAAACTGTGAGAAACCCCACTGGCAGAAATAATTAAAGTTGCAGGATATTTAATCTTATAAGCAAGACCAAGTTTTTGTAGACTCTGTCTGGTTTCTGTAAAGGCTTTCCTCTGTGAGACCACCTCCACTGAATAATCCTGATAAAAAGAGATTCCATTGCATTCCAATATATGGATCTTATTTCCCTTGCTAGGTTTAAAATCTCCTCCTTCACAGTGAAACGTAAAAAATATGCCACAATAGGTCGGGGGGGAGGCACCTGCTTTTGCTTTAGGGGAGAGAGATCTGTGTGCTCTCTCAATTTTTGAAGGGCAACTCCACCTATATTGTAGAATTTCAGGAATAAAATCTTGTAAAAACCTTGCCATACTTGGTCCCTCAACACCCTCTGGCACCCCCACAATTCTAATATTACTTCTCCAACCTCTGTTTTCGAGGTCATCTAGTTTTTGCCAAAGAAGTTTAAATTGCTGGTGGAAATAAATGGAATCTCCATCCAACTTAGAGACAGACTCCTCAACTGCAGCCACCCTCTCCTCAGCTTCTGACAGCCTCTCATTAAATTTTTCAGAATTTGACCTTATAATGTCCACAGCTACTTTGAGGCCAGTGATGTCCCTCTTAATTTCTGATTGATTCAATGCAATACGATTCAACATCTCCTTAATGCTGTCCATGCCAGTGTCATTAGAATCGGACGGCCCTTTCAAACTTGCCGACATCATTCTGGTGCCCAGAGTAGAAGAAATGACTAGATGTGTAAAATTATTTATTTTTCCAAAGCGATCTACGTGAAACTTCCCCACTGTGCTCAGTAGACCTTCCAACGTTCAATTAGTTTCCAACAACTGTCCACCAGGTTAATTAGGATAAAATCATGGATTTGTTACCATGATTCGCTCCTCATTGAAATTAAGTAGCCATCGCTGTCTATGGCTAGCGCACGACCAAACTCTACAAGTCTGATTTAAGCTTAATCATAATCTGAGATTGACCCAGCTATTTTATTATTATATGGTTTCGGTGCTGGATGAAAATGTTCTTTCTCTTCAACTTAATCCAACATTTCAGAGATGGAGGGGGCTAAATAGACAGCTTCACTGTCTAGCACACCTACCCAGTCAACAAAAACAAAAATAAATAAATAAATAAATAAATACATACATACATACAACTTCTTGGACTCCAGTGGAGTTTTCCCTTTGATATGCACTGGCAGCAATATGGCCTTACCATCCATGAGAATTTCCGATGTTTCCAGGACAAAACCTATATTTTACATAAACACACAGACTACACTCACCTCCCATATCCAGCTTCTTACTATGATACTGGATGTTATCCAAGACCAATCATGAAGCCACATGATCGGTAACCTACACCTGGGACTACAGGAACTTTTGGGTGATTTGACCCAATCGATTCTGGATAGGTGGAACAAAGAACTGAATGCCACATTGCATTTTGCTACCTGGCTTCAATGTTCATTGCCAGCAGTGAAAATAACCTCTGCTATCTCCTGGAGAGATTTCGCTTGGAAATGCTGCTACAGAAAATTCAGAACTCTGGCAGTGTGCATAATGTTCATGCTGATGCATTACAGCCAATGTCATTGGGGCTGCATCCACCCCAAGGCAGACTATTGGCATATTGTTTGGTCTTGCCTGGTTTTGTTCTCCTTTTGGGAGGAAACAATGGATCAATCTGAGGAACTATTGTGACCCCAAACTGTATTGTCCCTGATAATGATATTGGTCTCTATCCCTCCTTCTGACACACATCCCACCCATCCCAAGGTCCCTGGTATACATATATCTTCTAGCAGAAAAAAGGCAATAACCTGCCTCTGGATGAAACCATAGGCTCCATCAGTAAGCACCTGACACACAATAATGGGGGACATATATGTCATGGAAAAACGAACCGCTGCCCTCCATAACAGGTCTGCTCAGTTTTCCTCCAGGTGGCAGCACTGGGTGCTATATATTTCCAACACAGATCCAGTTGTTGACCGATAACATGATACTATGACTGCATCCTACTACTGGATAACAGTTACAGATACAAATGAGTTGAGTGCCTGACTGAGCCCTAGCTCATACTACTCTTTATTAAAATTGCTGTGGATGGGATGGATTCTGCTCCAGAATGGATGTCTAGTGTTTTACCTGTGCTTCTGTGCCTTATGTGTGTAATTATTTCACTGTACCAATGCAAAGATCTCCGTCTTGTTTATTGCTTCAATAAAAATGTTAAATTTAAAAAAAGAAAATAAACTGATAACACAAAAATACTTAACCACAGAGTACATAGATAAATAGAGAAGCAGACTGATAGAAATACAGAGTCACACTTGAAGGTTATCAGTGTCTCATTGCTTGTAAAGCTCTTTGGGATACAATGTGTATGAAAAGCGCCATATAAATGTTTAATTCTTAATCTGCTGCTTCATCTTCTCTTTCTTCTTTTATTGCTGTTACAGTTCCTTGTTTTCAGTTTTCTTTTTTTTTAAATTCATGTTTATTGACAACAAGCGGGTACACAGTCAGGCTACATACAGAAGTAATATAGGTCCAATCAGTAAAATATTCATCCAATGATACAGAGACAGTTAATTCTTTCTGTTAAGAGAATTTTAGGAGTTCCCAGCCTTTCCAGTTGGATCAAGCTCCCTATTAACTCACTGTGCCAGGTCATGAGGTTACAGCTTCCCCCTTCCCATAGGCCCCAACCCCCTTCATCTTTTTGTTCTCTCACCCCTGTATTAAGGAGACATCCTGCTTCAGTCCACCATTGTCTCAGGACCTGGGTTCCTATGTACATCTAGCCAGGTTAACCATCTCATCCATCTACGGGTATAAACATGTGTTTGTTGGCTAATTCTAAAGGTCAATTCTTCCAAGTCTGAGATTTCTTGTATGATTTGGATCCAAGTCTCCATAGCAGGCGGCTCTGGTTTCAGCCAGGCACAAGTAATGGTCTTATGTGCTGCAGCCAATATTATGGCCCAGAGGTACATTGAGTCAGCACCCCTTACTGCTTGAGGTGGAATGCCGAGGACTGCCTCCGCCCACTCTAGTGGGTGATCCAGCATGAAAAGGACCCCCAGTATTGCCATAAACCCGCCTCCAGAAGGGTCTTATCCAGGGACACATCCAGAAGATATGTAAATGATGTGTGTTCTCTTCCCCACAAAGTCTCCAGCATGTATGAGAACGGGTTGGGTCTCTCCTGTGGAGTAGTGCTGGGGTAAGAAAGGAACGCACCCTCACTTTCCAGCTAAATTCTTGCCAGAGTGGGGATCTGGTTGTTTTAGTAACCATATGGAATACTTTATCCCAATCTACCTCCCTCCCATCCATACCCGACTCCCTTTGCCAATTGATTTTGATTTTTTCCAGGGGGTCCTTCTTCAGTGTTACTAATGATTTATATAATAAAGATATATGTCCTCTCTGGACTTGACCAACCATCACGCCCTTCATGCATTCAAGGAAAGGGGATGCCCGCCCCGGGTCTGGGTCTGCCTCCTGACATTTGTAAATATATGTCCTAACTTGTAGGTATCTGAAATAGTCAGAGCACCAGAGTTCGTACTTGCTCCGGAGAGTCTCAAAGTCTAGGGTCATATTTCCCTGTAAAAACTGTCTGAAATTAGACAGACCGCGTCTACTCCAGGCCTTAAAAGTGTGGTCTAGCTGGGCTGGCGTAAAATTCGGGGACCATGAAAGCCCACTCAGGGGCCAAATGGACCTCCCAATTCTGTATTTGTTTTCAATTTTCTTGATGTCTTCTCCTCCTCCCTCATGTATTAAATGCACTATACTCTGCAATACTCCCATATGGCTATATTAGAACTGTGCAACCCCCCCCCATGTGCATCTTCCCTTGCTGGCAACTCAGTTTGGCATCTTATCCCAGGAGTAGCTTAGCTGTGATTAGGCACTGCCTAATCAGAAATAATGGAATCCTTTTAAGTGCCATGAGTTGGGAGGAATTGAAAGTGAGCCCTCCTACTCCCTCTGTATATTAGCCTACACCCACTTCCATACCCATCTACGGTCCAAATAAGTCCCCCCACCATTCCTGGTTCAGCACCCTCCCCCATCAATACATAACCCACTCAAAAAATAATATGGTCCCTCAGTGGGCAGTTGGGACAGTCTTCCTTCCACCTCAGCACACAGCTATTTAATGAATGACTGGAGCTGCTCATTTTGCTAAAGTAACAGCTTCTCAGGAAGTATGTGTGGTTCCGTTCCTTCATTAGTTGGTGGCCTGCTGAGGCAGAGGGATGCTGTGTTGGTCACCAGCTGAGAGATTATAGCCTTTTTTTGGCATTGGATGGGGATGGCAGGAGGGTGGTGAACCAAGAACAGAGGGTGTTTTTACTTGGACTGGGGATTGGAACAGAGGGTGAGGGGAAATACCGTGCAAAGAGAGGGATCAGGTGTGTATTGTTACTTAGACCAGAAAATAGAGGGTGAGAGGGAGTGAGAGAGACCGGTAGTTGGCAGTAATGTTTTTAATGTCCCCTCTCCTTACGGGGACCTGAAGCACCAGTGACAGTTGCAGTGAAGCTGATGCAGCAGTCTCCTTTTGCACAATGCCTCAAGCAAATCCCCACAGGCACAGGGGTTTGCATTGTGTGCTGTAACAAGACTCACAATCTGTGGGATGGAGCACACCCATCTTAACTAATCTGTGGCAAGTTATGTGATTTACTGCCCCAACCCAATCCCAAGAGCCATCTGAGCTGCACCCTGGCTACCTCTCACTGCTGAAGGGAAGCTGGATGGGGAGTTTGAAAGTAGCAAAGGATTTCAAATAACACAATCAAGGGAGCAAAAAAATAATTCCATGCACACAAGGATAGAGGCACAAGGTGGTGCAACAAAAATTAAACTTTAGCACAAGGCTTGCTAACAGAAGTCAGTCATGACAAAACTGAAGTGCATCTGTACACCACAATCTGGTTCTCTTTGAGGATTGCCAGGTGATCAACTGGGAGGCTAGTGGGATTGCAGCAGGAGGGATGTTGTTTGTGGGGTTGCTGAATGATGGGTTGGGAATGGTTGGAACTGCAATAGCAGGGGGAGTGAGAAACTTTTTTGGGGGGTTGTCGGGTGATCAGTGGGGAGGCAGGTGGGCAAGATTGCAGCAGGAGGTGTACTCGTTCATGGAGCTGCTATGTCTTACTGTACCCAACAGATAAGGATGCTCAAATCTACTGCCAGTGAAGAAATGCTTATCTTTCCTGCTCCCTTCTCCCCCAAGTCCATCTGCAGAGTACATTCTTCACAGGACCACCTCTGCATTCCCAAGAACTTCACCACTTGCACATCCAGCTCTCATGTACAGTTCTAGTAATCCCCAATGAAACATTCACATCTTCACAGCAGCAGCTTCGCGTTCCGAAACTGTGCCACTTGTTCATCTGGCTCCCATACAGACTCCCACTTATGCCCAATAAAATCTTCATGAATGGTAAACAACAATAACACATAAAATAAGTCGCTCCTTGACCTCATAAAAATGGCATGCCCATGCCTCCAATGTGTTCCTATGGCAGTGCTCAAAATTACATCCTGACTCCGGTCACAATAGGAACTGGTCCATTACACAGACCAGCCTAAAACTAGACAGTCAGGCATCTCTACCTATAATACTTTCTGTGAGTTTGTTTCTTCCCTTTTGTTAAATGGAACAGAGAAAAAATTATTTCAAGAGCAGACCTCAAGGCAAAATCTATAGTATACTCTTGCCTTTTACTGAAAGGGTTACAAGTATGGAATATGGTACTGCAGACAATTGCAAGAATCAAGTTTGAACATTAGTGATCGTATAGCAGTGCAAAAAGTCTGCTTGCAAAATGTAGAACATATAGTAAAGTAGGTTGATAATTGATAATGTTATACAGCACTTACACCATCCGTGTATAGAACTTTCTATACTACAGAAAAACAAGTGTGGAGGTAGAGCCATCAGTATGTTAACCACAGCACAAGATACTAAGACACCTTTGCTAGACTGAGAGGACATCATATATACCTGTGGTTTATTAAGTGTGTCAGTGTAGCAGTCTTCATGATTAGCAAGCAACTTTTTGTTACACATAAGCACAACAGAAAGTAAAGGAATCAAAATGGAACATTAATTTTGTCTGTTTTATATCTGCTTCAATTATTTCCTGTTTTGCCTCACCACCTGTCTGTTTTATTTTGACTTCTTGTTTTTTCTCTTGACAGCCTGCCTCCACTTCTGTTTTTGAACCTTTCCCAGGTGCATTCCTATCAGTTCCCCTGGCTGTTGTTGAGAACTGGCTATAGTGCCACCTCTCCTCCCAACACCCCATAGAATAACACCCTTGGAACCTGGAGCAGGGAGGACTACTCCAGTTGTTACAGGAACACCTCTAGTTCATTAGGAGAGGTTCAGGAGCTGGGGAGACAGATTAAGGATCAGTGGGGGGGGGGGGCTCTCAAAACTGTCAGTCATGAAGTACCAAACATTGTACATGGGACTACATGAGGATTTGTTTGAATCTGCATGTTTTTTAAAGTTTGTATTTAGATGTTTTTGACTGGATTGGCACATGTTTGACATTTGGGTTTGGATGTGATTGGATTTGGTTGTTTTTTGACGTTTGGTTCTAAATGTTTTTCTTATTTGAATTTGAATGATTTAGATGTTTGAAGTTTGGAGTGGGTGAATTTTCATGTTTATGGGAGGGGTATTCCGATGCTTTTGATGATAGGATTTGTACATTTCCTGTAGGGATGTACTTTTATTATACAACTTGACCCACAGAAGTTGTAAATTAAATAACAGTAGTTTAACTGAAATCCTGGCCTCATTCCATGCTCACAATGCTCCCCTATGTTTGCTTACTTGTATCCTGACTTACTAGTGCTGCTGTACTTACCAGTGACATTCGGCATAGTATAAATCTTGGTAACATTGATATTTATAATTGCAATATTTCCACTGTTTGTGAACGTGCCTGCACATGGCATAATTATATACAGTATGTGTTTTTACTCCTACCCTCATTGGGTACCTACTGTACCACGTCTCCTTTCTTGTACCCTTTCTCCTTGCTATACCCTCTCATATACTAATTAGGGGGACTCACATCTTATGATATAAAATGAACTAGGAGCTAGCTGTACAGGAGGACAGGCACCTCAACTGCTTCATAGAATCTATTCATTCAATCCTTGCTTGAGAGGGCCCTCCATGTAAAAATCTATAAAGTACCAGTATACTGCATCCCTTTGGAACTTCTGCGGCCTTGCTACATCTTCAAAAATGTCTTCATACTCCAAGTTATTCTTTTCCCTTCTGTGGAGAATAAAAAACAAAAGAAGTTTTATACATTCTGTTTTATTTGCAAAAGAGGGCAGGCAAAGTGGCACCAGCGGTGCTGCAACTGTGCCCTGTGGGCACAAAGATTATCTGATAGAAAAACAAAGATAGCATACACAAGGTCAAAACTGAGTGTAAGCTTATTTAATCACATTCACATGCAAGTCACATAACACTCCATAAAAAAAGAGTTTTATAGTGTAGTTTTGGCCCTGATGAAGCAGCTGAGTGCCTCGTTACATTGGGGAGTCATTTGCGTACTGTAACAGCCAGTTGTGGCATTTTTTGCTCTGAAAATTAATTGTACTGTAGAGCACTTTATTTTGCACTTCATTAAATAAATCCATGTAAGATTGATTAAATTACCTTACACTTACTTTTTACCTTGCGTGTGCTATCTTGTTTTTTAAAATAACTTCAGTACATTATATGACAATTGGTTATCTTCTGTGTCATCTGACTACTGTCATCTGGTAACACTGACAGCAAATTTGATCCTAGCATAAGTTCCCTCCTAAGACTTCTGACAACACAAGGCTACACACTGTGGGTATTTATATACTGAGCCTCCATCCTGAGATTGCTCTTAGCTACTCCTGAGTTATTCAATATGCAACAATGTGATGCTTGTACATGGATACTCACTAGAGATGGGCGAAGTTAAAAAAAATCCATGTTGCATTGTACATTGCATAATATTGCTGACTTCAAATAGTGCAAAATTTCAACTTCACAAAAGATTTTGCACAGCAAATAGCCACTTTTCCTAGCAAAGTCTACTCATAATGGCAACTTCTCTGGCAAATTTGTGGCAAAGTTACCACTTTGTGTAGTCTTCACTGAGAAAAGTGACTCTTTGCCTGCCAAAATCTTTGTGAAGTTGACACTTCCCTGCCATTATGTCGAGAAGTGGTAAGGCATGAAATTGGAGCTGGATGTGCGAACTTCGCGAAGCTTCATGAAGGTACAGTAAACTTACTTTGCTAGCAAAGTTTAAATTTGCTGCCTGCCTAATACTCAATAACTAGGTTAGACAGACATCTGTAAAAGGTTAGACAGACATCTGTAAAAGGTGGTAAATTGGCTGTATTATATATACAGTGTATATATATATATATATATATATATATATATGAAACAATTTAAAGTGTACTAACTGCCACCCAAATAGGAACTCCAGGTGTGTCAAATACCAGAAACTCTTGCCATCAAGATCTCACTAGCAACAAAGGATCTGTCATGTTTCTTCAAAACTCCATATGCTCCCAAATCTTCCATACTGTACCTCATGTCCTGGAATGCTTACCCATCCATCCTCTGAAATGCAGACATCATATTACTTGGGTTCTTCAACACCTACTAGTTCAGTGGCCTATAGGATACAGAAAAGGACTGGTTAACCAAACAAAATATCCCATAACTATTTACATCATATCTATGTGATAATGGCAATCTCAGAATAGCGATCGCTGTTAGGATGAATGCACATCGCTAAAAAAATATTTTGGTGATGTAGTCCCCAGTGCACAGCAAAAGAGTACCAGAGACTTACAGTTCTAATGTTAATGTGGGGGGCTGCACCCCCACACACCCCCATGGGGGCTTTGCCCCCTGCACCCCCTTCTGAAGGTTTCTCGACTCCAGGGAGGTGCATGTTGGGGGAGCAAAAGAAAAAAAAAACATTTCTGGCCAGGCACAACAAAAGGTACCTGGCCCAGCTCCAAACCTGGCACCCTGTGCAGCATAGCCCTGTACCCATCCACCACTCCACAGGAGCAGCTTGGCAGCTCACTGCAGCATCACTCCTCACAATCCTTCCCTCCTGTCCCACCCCTCACTGTGCGTGCTGGTTCCCCCCTCCTGTGTACATATACATGCAGTGACAGGATGTTGCTATATTTGTGCACCCTCCCATCCAGTCACCTCCCTCCCTGGTCACTGCAATGTGAAGCACTGTGATTGGGTCACCATTTCAGTAGGTGCCCAATCATGGTCGCTGAACTCACAGGATACCATTTACATCTATCAGAAGACTTCATGACAAAAGAAACAAAGGTACCTAAATAGACTGAATACAAGCAGACCAGACAGAATCACTCGTTTTGGAATGTATTCTGATTTTCTGAGTAATATTAACTGTAATATATAGGTGCTATTTTTTCAGTGTGAGAATGAGCCCAATTGAAAGTTGCAATATCATAGTTCTGATGTCAGGAATCCATAACACTATTAACTTGATATCAAAACGATGGTATTACAGAATGAAATGTCACTGCGGCTCATACTCAGCTGTTGTCAGCGGTCACTCCTTCATGACTTTCAAATCTCACCTCACAAGTAACAGGAGTACTGGCAACAGCTGACTTAGTGGACATTATGTCTAAAAATACTAGTGAACCCTTTACCTTGATTAAATTAATTGCTTCGTAACACATAATTGCCTGTTCTGACTTGTCAATGGGATGGGTGATGTTGAGTGGTGGGATGGAGGGGAGGTGATACAGTACATCTGTGTCTAGTTCCATTTCTGTATTTGTCTTTACCGGTGAACAGAACAGAGAATGTAACCTGTGCCTGCAGAGGGAGCCCAAATGAAGAGCCTGAGTGAGGATCATTAAGTCAGCAACAGTAACAGATGGGAAAAACAGCACCCTTATATTACAAAAATAACAGATGGGCATCCATCTGTTATGGTTCCAGTTAAATCCATCTCAGGATTCCTGTGTCTCTATAAACCTCTCAAGCTGTGCTGTCAAGGTTTATGACATCATAGGAATCCCTTGATGGATTTACAGCACCGTAACAAATGGATTCCCATCTGTTATACTATTTATTTTGCACATGGAAGTGTAAACCTAACAAATAAACACCTTGCTGCATAAAAAACAATGTATTGCATAAACTTGACACAGGCTAGGTGCTCCTGGGTTAAGTAAGGTTGGATGGGAAAGACTAATCTTCAGAAAGACTAATCCTCAATCTTGCCATGTCACACCTGTGCTCCATCCATGGCCTGCACTGGCTGCCAGTTCAGTGTCATGTCACCTTCGAGGTCAGTTTGCTGACCTATAATGCCCTACATGAACAGGGTCCATGCTACCTGCAAGGACTCATGTGTCCTTATTGCCCCCTTCGCCCACTTTGCTCTGCTGATGAGGGATTGCTAGAGAGTCCCAGGGTCAGTTTGAAGTCCTCCGGTGCTAGGGATTTTTCATTTGTGGCACCAACCTTGTGGAATTCTCTACCTCATTCGATAAAGGAGTGCCCGACTGTGGAAAACTTTAAGCCGGCCTTGAAGACTTATTTGTTTAGACTCGCCTTCTCAGAATCCTGATAATATACTATAATGAATACTGTTATTTTTATAGTTTTTAACTTTGTGAGATGTGTTTTCCTGCTGTACTTTTTATCTTTTTGTACAAGCGCCTAGATATTTTGATTTGCACTTTTAAATAAAGACGAATTGCGTTTGAGTTGAACCCTCATCCAGGATATGGATTCTGCGTGGTTATTCTTTGCAAGTGGGTTTAAATCAGTGTGCAGTAAGTTGCTCCCTACAAAGCTCATTAGAGTTTAAGGAAGGAATATCAATGTACAACACCAGATCTTCTGAGTTTCTATCCACAATGGAATAAGATCTGGGTCATCTATAACCATCTATGAATTAATGCTAAATGACTTGGACAGGAAGACCTATAATGTCCTTAGAAATACGGCAATATCTCTCACCAGGAAAGTTAAAACTGCTTACTATACAGAACATTTTGAAAAACACTGTAAATCTCCAGGAAAACTCTGTTTTGGTATCAGTACCCTTCTAGGCAACAAGCAATATCTTACCACATTGCACCTCATTTATGACAATTAATGTATCACAAGCAATCCAGAAATTGCAGACACAGTAAACTACAATTTTATAAAACTTAATTTAACTCTACCAGCTGTATCGTAACATATCAGCATGAGCCCACCTGCATTGTCATCTTCTAAGACCACCCCTTCCCATCTCATCTGTATCTTTCAGTTTGTTGAAATACATCACGAGGATGTGCTTAAATGTTTCAAGGAACTGGACACTACCAAAAGTGCAGTTGGGCAGTGCCAAATGTACAGTTGCCGAAGACATTGAACCATATTTTAAAAGCTGCAACTTTAATCCTGGCTCAACCTATAACAGTGTCACTTAACCTTTCATTATGGACTGGTCAGATTACAGCCATCTGGATGCAGGCTACCTGTATCCCCTTCACAAAGCTGGTCCCACCATGGATACAAACAATGGCCATCCAGTATCAGTTTTGTCTACGTTCAGCAAGATGTTGCAAAAAATATGCATAGTCAACTAATGAATCACATGCTGGAACACAACTTCCTGTCAGATGACTGTTTCTGACCCAAGCACTCAACTAGCACTGCCCTCCTTAATGTGACCAACAATTTTATGACAGCTATGGACTATGGCAAATTAACTGGGGCAATCTTCATTGACCTACAAATGCTTTTGATACTGTAAACCACAGTTTATCATTTCAAAAAGCTAAAATATATGGGACTTTCTGTAAATAATATCTTGGTTCAGAAGTTATCTAGGTGGCCCACACAGGTTATCATTGGTTCAGGAGTTATCTAAGTGGCATACACAGGTTATCATTGGTTCAGGAGTTATCTAAGTGGCATACACAGGTCATCATTGGTTCAGGAGTTATCTAAGTGGCTCACACAGGTTATCATTGGTTCAGGAGTTATCTAAGTGGCATACACAGGTTTTCATTGGTTCAGGAGTTATCTAGGTGGCCCACATAGGTTATCATTGGTTCAGGAGTTATTTAAGTGGCATACACAGGTTATCATTGGTTCAGGAGTTATCTAGGTTGCATACACAGGTTATCATTGGTTCAGGAGTTATCTAGGTGGCATACACAGGTTATCATTGGTTCAGGAGTTATCTAAGTGGCATACACAGGTTATCATTGGTTCAGGAGTTATCTAAGTGACATACACAGCTTATCATTGTTTCAGGAGTTATCTAAGTGGCATACACAGGTTATCATTGGTTCAGGAGTTATCTAAGTGGGATACACAGGTTATCATTGGTTCAGGAGTGCACTATATGGTCCACACAGGTCATTAAGGCCAATGAAACTATTTTTCACACTCTGCCCTCTGTCTGCTACACCTTCATCATCCATAGAACTCCAAGCCACACTCCAACCTAGATGGATACCAATGGGCTCCAACTACATAATAGTAAAACAAAAGTCATGCTGTTAGTAAACAAAATCCCTCCTCATACCACCCTCAATATGCTACCCAAACTATTTCAGTTGTACACCTAGAGGACAGGCTGCACCATTGATAAACACTCCAAAAATGAGTTTAAAAGAATGGAGCAGAATTCGCTGGTCTCTTTTGGAAATTATCCAAAGTTTCAAGTACTGTGGGGTATAGCTTGACCTTAGATTATGTAAGCAATAATATCTGACAGGGTGGGAGGTATTGGGCAATACCGGATCACCCAGGGGCATAATGAGGCCCGATGCCACAGGCGGAGGGCCTTGTAGCCCCTGGAAGGTCCGGTATTGCTCATACTGCACACCCTGGAGGGTATTATTGCGCTTAGAAAATGGACACCATGAAAAAAAAAGTTTAATCAAAAAATGTTCTTTCAAAACTAGTTCAAAATGAGTTTTGTGATAAAATAGTTCCTCTGCCTGTATTTTTCATGGTCACACACACACACACACACACACACATGCTTAGTAACTAAGTGCAAGCCTAGTGCTACTTTCTATTGCAACAGCCATTTTTTTAAGGGGAAAATTAAACACTGTGTGTGGGGGGGTGAATGGCAATTAAGTTGTTGGGGTAGATTTATTTAGTGTTGGTTCAGCAGTGGCAGTAGCTCTGTGTGTGAGCAGAAGATGAGAGCAAGCAGGATACTGAAAGCAGCAACTGTGATCAGCTGGTAAAACTGATTTATTTTATTTTCTTTCAGCGCTATGACTTTGTGGAGAAAAATAAGGCAAACATTTATCCCCCACCCACCACCTCCTCCTCCTCCTCCTCCTGCTCTGGTGGCAATACAAGTTAGTCATTTGTTTTATTTTTTTAACCGTAACGGCAGATGTTACCACGGAGATTGGAAACAGCAGAACGAGAGGGTGTGAGAGCAGTCAGTAGACTGAGTGGGATAAATAAGAGCTGTTCCTTTTTTTTTATCCAGTTCTTTTAAATCTATGACCATGAACTGATGCAGTTCCCATCGGGGGCAACAGAGAGAAAAAATGTTTATGCCGTATGTAATTTGAGCGGGATCAGGAGACTGCGCGAGGTCAGGGAGGCAGCTGTTCAATTCAGTCTGTAGGTGAGATCAAAACCGTGATCCTACAATGAGAAATTTATTTTTTTAAAGAACTGCCAATCAACTCACTGTGGGATTTTAAGGCCCAAATTTATTTTAGCTGCTTGTGTGTGAACTTTACAGTTTAGATTTAATTTTGTGACTCAGAAGCTCTTTCAAGCGGGTCAGGGAGAGATCGGCAGACAGTTTAGGGCTCCATTTGCGAGGCAACCAACATGGCGGCAGTTACCTTTTCAAAGTTCTACTGGCCCATTTGTATTAGAACTAAATGAGGCAACAGAGACTGGAACTAGTTATTTCCCTGTCTCTACTGTCTCATACCCGACTGGCTGATTGGTCAGTTCAGCCAGTCAGAATTAAGAATGAACTCTGCCCATTTTCTAAGCTTCTGTGAACACATCAGCAGGACAGAAACACATGTCAAAAGCTTAGCTTGCTTTACAGGACTCTCAACTGTATCTGTCTCCATTTTCAAAAGATGATACTGTGACTTAGCTACTCTAGAATATGATAATGAAGTCTACAGAACTGCAAATTCCTTGTCTCAGTAGAAAATCACTATTGCCTTCAATAACCTATGTAGTTTTGCACTTGCATGTGGCAAAAGGACTCGGCACTGCCAACCCTATAATAAACTTGGACTCTACCCCCAGACTAGAGACATGATCTAAAATGACGCCCTGTTATTTATAAATGTGTTAATGATCTTTATCCTGCCTACCTTGGAGATTTATTCTCAAAGCCTGCCCAAACCTACCATCTAAGGTCAAGCATGCAAAATCTCCCTGCACCCCATGAACACAGATTACTAGGTGAGAAGGCGTTTTCAAAAGCAGCACCAATCTGTTGGAACCTACTCCCTGACATCATACAGTATTTCTTCATTACCCACTCTTTCAAACAAAAAACGTTCCACTACTATCATTATGTTACGTTATTTAATGTTTTTTTATTTGCTTTACCAGAAGGTGGCTGAGTCAAAGACTCATTTTCAGCCATGCCTGGCCATGGTGGACAGCAGACAAAACAATGTGTTATAAATAAGTGTACGTGGTTACACAGGGTATGTAAACTCGTTAGATCATGCTGGAAACAACATTCAAATCATTCTGCAAGTGTTCTTCACAGCATGGAGACATGTCAATTTTTAGTGTATTAGAGGGTTTGCTTAAAAATAAAGGTCCTGAGCAAGTAGAAGACTCAGGGGCCTAGCTACAAGGGTGCAGGGGGTGCAGTGGCACCCAGGCCCATGAGGTTTGAGGGGCTCAAATCATAATTTTGATGTTTATTCAAAACTGGGGAGGGGTCCTGTAACATCACCTTGCACCCGGGCCCTCTGGGAATTTGGTACACTACTGAGAAGACTACCCTGCAGATTTAGTCTTGCATCTCTTCTCTCAAAATCATTTTGACTGTGCTGACCTTGCTTGTTGCAGAATGTCAGACGCTGTCAGTTTAACAGATAGAGAAGAGAGTTAGCCATCGAGAAATACACCATGCTGAGTTTTTAGAATTAAACAGAATGTTTTTTTTTTCTGCGGCTTAAATATTCAAGTCTTTATAAAGGTTGCACTGATGCATCCTGTGGCTAGCCTTATTGACATATGTTACTGAGACTACCTTGTATTTATTAATAGTAAAGACAGGGAGCCCATTAAATAGACAGTTGCCGTAATGCAATGTAGGCAATAAGACCTGTCTTGCAATAATGCTATATGATATATTCATTAGGAGATTTATATTTTGTACAAGTACCGAGTTTTACATTATTTTTTATTTCTTATTGTGCACTCTGAATGGTGATCATATGTTAAGTTAGACTGACACCCAAATATTTAAAAGTTGGTACATTTTTCTATTTCACCCTGTTCACTCCTACAACAGACAAATCATCTTCGGCTCGAGACAGTTTGTGGGGTGTGCCAAAAAGCATTACTTTGTCTTTGTCACATTAAGAATGAATTTACTTTGGAAAAACAATGATAGAGGGTATTATAATTGTCTGTAACTTAGTTTGTATTTCAAGTAAGTAACGCTTATTGTTGATCTGTTATTTTAACCATTACAACACTACACAAATTTAAATAACATAAAATATACGCCACATTCTTACAAACATGCTAAAATATCACATTTACATCATATTCATAATCCATGGTACCTGTATCCTGATGATATGAATTAATTTCTTCAACAAAACCAACATATTATAGTTACCACAAGATATACTTTCTACAGGCATCTATTACTATAACTGCCTATTTTTCAATTAACATCATTCTTAGCCAGTGTAGCTTGAGCCTTGAAGGGGTTAAAAGTTTAGATAACATATTGTTCTCTCTAATTTCAGTAAACCCGACATACAGCTGCCTAATAATTCTGGGTTTGGTCATCAGTTCATGCCCCAATTCATTCTTATTGCCAGTTTGCAAAGGTACTATAGCATAGATAGTGATAGCAGGAACTGAATCACTGGACCCGAAAGAGACAGCCTGCAACACCTGCTAGCTCTGCGCCTCTAATTGTCACTAATATAACATCAATTATAAACCAGCAGCAATTGAAAACCACATATAGGTCACTATAGACATAGTATGCTTACACGTATGCACACATTTTGCTTCATTTTCAGACTCCTTTGCCCTCTAATGGGCCCTACTGTGAGCATCAAGAGGATGCATCCACTTAACTTTGGGCCTCCTTTTGGGCCAAGTATCAACTCACGAAGGTACTACGGCATGTCATAAACATAGATCACATACATTTAGTCACATGTCCCAATAGGTATTACCTTGTTGCCAGTTATACCTGACCTTTTTAGTGAACATTCAGAAGCTTTCTTCCACATGCATTACTCTTTGCCTCTAATTATCATCAGGTATGGTAGGAATTATATACTGACCACAAATGGTGATCACAAATAAGTCACTATGAACAAACCCTGCCTTCAGACATCCATACATTTCACTCCACTATCTGGCGCACTTGCTTTCCTCTGGACCAAACTGTAACTCCTAATCTGATCCCCACAGAAGCCATTAATCAGTCTGTTATAAATTATAATGATCTATGGGCCAATTAGGCTGTCAAATCATGCCCCAAGCCCTACGAAGCTGCTTTAGCATAGATTCATTTTCTCAAAAATTTACATTTTGATTTTTTACTATCTCAGGTACGATTTCACTCTAGCATCAAAATTAGCACTCAAATTAAAATTAAGTGGCAAACCATAATAGATTTCTGAGTTAGAAAAGATCAGAAATGCAAAAGATTCAATGTTAAATTCAATGATAATATAAAAGACACATTTAAAAACTTATAATTTATGCAAATAGAACACAACAGTGCAAAATTGCAACACAAAGGCACCAGATAGAACTTATAACTTGTGTTCATTGTCCTTTGGAGACCTTTCCTTTTTAAAAAAAAGTTAGGTTGTTTAAGTTATTCCTTTAGCTTGCCGTTCTCCAGGCTGCAAACCAATGACTGTATTGGTTCTCCACTATGAAGCTTCCTAATGATAATTCAACTGCAGTTGTTCGGTAACCCCATATTTATCTTCCCTTATCGGTGCTCCAACAACACCTCAGATAAATCTGCTTTATGGTAGTCACTTAGTCCTTACAGACCTGCTCAAATTCATTGTAATGTGGAGTTCACTCTCTGTCTTTTAGCTCTCCACAAGGCTCTGAAAATATTTGAGTCACTGAAAATATCAAGAAGTGACAGAAAGTTTCAGAGTGCCAAAGTTAACCAGGTATTTCAAAGATGCTCAGTTTACCTGCATGCTGCTTCTTACCACCATAAATGTATCTCTCTGAGACTCCAAATCAGTCTTAATCCATGCAGGAATCCATGGAGGTCTCTGAAATAACTTCACTGAGAAGGAGAATTAAAAATAAAAATCAGTACCTCTTGGGGAAATACCACCTTTAGTCAGCCTCTGAATATTGCTGCAACCGCGTCTTTTTACCTTCTACTTCCCTTTTCTCCCTTTTCTTTAGCTGATGGTCTGGGAGTCTAGAAGGTCAGCCTGATTCATGTGCTCAACAGATACCAGACACAAATACTCCTCTGTTTAATCCAGTTCAACTTCTCTTCATTGCAGCAGTGCTATAAAAACAAAAAATGAGAAAAGCACTCCTTTAAGTGTGATAAATTTAGGTTTTTAAAAGAAAAAAAAAATACATTGGAGACCCCAGCCCTCAGGCAACAATAGCATACCTCTTAAAGACTTGAATAAGCCTGTCAGCACACAAAGTACTACAATACTTAAGTGTCTTTCCCGCCTTATAAAGGTGTCCAAATTACCTTAAGCAAAAGGATAGGCTTTCTCTCTTTCCTCTTTCCAGTTCAGCAGGTGTCCAAACATCAAAGCAGAGCACCAAGAGTGCCACAAATGCGCAAGACCAACGGTCAGCTGGCTTGATCATTCAGCAACAAAAGATCCTTCAAAGAAAGCCTCAAACCACAAGACAAGCAGCTTCAACTCACAACCTGCTCTGGCAAAACTTATCAAACTAGCAAAATGCTGAACACTGACCAAGCTCTCAGAACCTGCACCCCAGGAGCTAAAAGCAAAGCGGCAGTGGTAAAGCAAACTGAGGCAAAATTAAAACTAAGTTTCATTCATCAGTGTGCTGTAATATAAGATACCAGCATTTTTAAAAGAAAAGAAAACTTTCAGACGCTACTACAAATGTAGTGGCAGGGAGCGGAGCAGTGTTGCGGCCATCTTGTTACTCCACCCCACCGCAGGTTGCTGTTCTAGTTTGTATTTCTATTACTGTCGAGCCCAAGTTGAAGATGATAATCTCATCAGCATAAGTTATTATATTGTCATTTTGATAAAACATTTTGCAGGTCATTTGTGAATATGATAAACCTTAGTGGTCTCAGTACTGATCCCTGTGGCACTCCTACTGACAAAGACAAAAAAATAGTACATAGTATTTTTAATTTTAAAAGACTATTCACAATCATAGTATTTTTAATTTTAAAAGACTATTCACAATCACAGAAATAACTCCTAAACCAGTTGAAGGTAGGAGCCCCACCAATATTAGCAAGTGTTTGTGGTAACAAGTCATTGTTCTCTAGATCAAATGCCTTTGATAGATCCACAAATGTGGAGCCCTATAGATGGCTCTGATCTAGTAAATCATTGACCTCTGGGGTTAGTGATATCAAAGCCACAGTGATACTGTAATTTCATTTAAAGCCATCCATGTGGTCTATTTACCTGTCCAGCTACCCGTCTTCCTGTCCCCACAAATCCTAAGTAGCACTGTAGATAACATATCTAAAACCTGCTTCTCCTATGCACTACTATTACACTTCTGTCTGATCTAATATCTATATCCCATACTATTTGATCTATAGTATTTTGTTAATGCCCCTTAATATAAGTGCTCTCTTTCTTTCTCTCTCCTTTTACATAAAATTGCTCATATTTAATTTTGCCTGAAATGTTATTTCAACTTATTTTATAACCAGTCTGCTGCTATTCTTGTCCCCAAAACCTTCTTGTAAAATAGGTGCTATACCAAAATGGGGATATTATGGTGTGCAAAATTCTGAAATAAATATTTTGAAAAGGGGGATTTAAAAAAAAAATGCATAATTTGTTGACACAGGATATCCCAGCTGACATGCTACATCTCTTCCAATGGGGTCCTACTTCTGCTTCTTTCTGTAGTTGGGTGGGCTGGAGCACTGAGACATTAAGTAACTTGCCACAGGTTAAGCATTGAGTACTTGGCTCTTGCAGGGTTTGAACCTGCAATCTCCCAGTTCTCAAACCAGTATACTAACCACTAGGCCACACTGACTTTCATTAAGTTTTGTGGGGGGAATTTGGATGTATTAGGTGTTTACATCTGCATGTTTCTGATGTTTGGATTAAAATGTAAAACATATTTTAATCCAAACCCTATCCCAAACTGTGTCCTTAAGAAACAATCTACATTGCCTCCCTTTCCCCACCAGTTGCTGTCCCACCTCCTCTCCTTCTCCTTCCACCTAACCTACAAATCTTCTTATCTCCCCTCCCAACACCTGTCTTCTGCTGCTCCACTTCTTCTACTGTACCCTCACCCTTTAAGCTCATCATTAATTTTGTCCAATTGCTGCACTTGCACTTTGAGGTTCCCTCTCAGTTGATATCCTACTTGTACTATCTCTGTATCCCCACCCAAACTGTAATTTGCACTTCTCTGCTCCGAGGTGCATTTTCTCACATTGACTCGCCATGATCGTATTTCCAATTGACGTGTATTGCAATTTTCGTGTAATATTGATATTGCATTATATTATGTCTGTATTATAATGTACAACTGTTATAATGTTTTACACCCCTTGTCTGTATTGTTTCCCTTTCACCCCTGGGTCACACCTGGAAATGAGCCTAGGCTCAGTGTGCCTTTCCTGGTTGCAAAGTTTTAAATAAATAAATAAAAATATAATACTGCCGAGCAGCATAGTAATTTCAGTGCTAGGTCAATCAGGCTCCATAGTAGTATGCCACAAAAATGTACTCATTTATAGGGATACCTCAGTCTAGGCTTACATTGAAGACCTATATTGTCAAGCAGGCATGCAAGCATGAATCTGTAGTCTTGGGGAAAGTGACAAGCAGGAGTAAGGAAACAGAGAGTATTCTTCTGTGAAGTACATGGTTCTGGAGTAGGAGACTACGAGTGGTAATAGAAACCCTCACCCCAGAATCTATCATCATCATCACCTTTGCCTGGTGGCACTTCTGCATCTCTCTTATCTTACAAAAATCTGGAAGAGCACTTAAATCTACAGATGTTCATTTTTAGAAGGTTAAGCCTCTTGACATTTTTAGTTCAAAGGCTAATTCTCCTGTCATTCACTATTGCACCTGAAACACTAATTATTCTCTAAGTAAGTACTTGAAAATGGACAACTGATGTACTCAGTGGCAGTCAAAGAATGACACATTAACATCCAGTGTTACAAGTATAGGAGAGGCTCATCCCCTGATGCCATTTGCACATTGTGTTCTTGATATTCCAGTGTCATCTTCATGGCTGGAACTTCTATTGCCAGTTAAGCATACTGTGTTGGCCATCATTTTCTATCAGACTTCAGACAGCATATCCAAGCATGGTTTGCCAGCTGCTAAAGGTCTAGCAGTCACAGCAACAGTCCTTAGTTGGACCTCCACACTGTGTTCAGCAGCGGCAGCAGCAAATCAACAAAATCACTATTCTACTTCCATCTCCACCATATGAGATGTAGAGCCAAGTCTGGATGATGCCTTGTTTCTGCAGTGTGGCCAATTCTTTCTTTCTTTGGGTCAGTTGTGCCATCTCACTCAATCATTTTCTGTGATGTTGTTGGTCTTCACTGTCTTCTGCAGTACCTCAAAGAATGCCAGCTCATATTAATTATGTGGTTGGAATCAAAAATTTAATAGATTTGATCCTGACAATATGAATTTATCATAATTTGGATGCCTATTCACTTTCAACCATAGCACTGTGCTGAGTATTTGGAGAGCCCATATGCCTCGCACTCCTTACAGTTCACATTTTGTCATGAACATTGTGTAATTTGATTTTTGTTGAATTTAGAAATTCTGCAGATGACTGGACTTATTTACATTCTATCCCAGACATAAATACTATGTTACATTTTATTTACAGTGAATTTAGTGGTATGTACGGTAAATTTGCTCCTATAAGAAAAACTTGAATATGTGACCACAATTAAAACCAGATAACACCAAAACTGATGCAGATTATATATGATTGTAATAACTCTTGGTGAAAATACAAAAAGAGTGCACACATCATGGTATAAAATGCCACTGAGCACTAGCAAGAATGAAATATGTGTCAATGGTGTGTTGTCGTTATCCTTTGCAGGATGTTTCTGAATCATTTTGACACCTTATTGTCCTGCTTACAGCCTACTCCAGAATACATTCCTGCATTGTGAGTTGCAATTATAAATCTAATTAATTATTCATGAGCTAAAGTAGATAATTGATTGGCTATCGTGCTGGTCTAAAATCACTTAGAAATGCCCAGCACGGCAGAGACGTTCATGTGATCACTCATGCCACTCTGCTTAAAACTTTAAGAAACTTAAAAAATAAATGGTGAAAAAGATAATTGTTGTTGTGATTAGGTTTATAATCACAATAACAACCTCAAAGCTGGTCATTTCCTTGAATGAATGACCAGCTAGAGAGTGGTGGCCCTCGGCACCCCCAACTGGTTGTTAATCCCTAGGAAATTACTGACTTCTTGGTTGTTATTGCTTAAATATTATCCAAGATGTCTTGCATTATGGGAGTCTGTGTAATTTTGTTTTTTCCTTAACACATGGCTTCATCACCAAAGCACTTTAAGCATAACCTAGTGCATTTCCATCGAGGTTCTTGTCTTAATTACTTTCTTCTTTTTGGATCACCATGACCCAAACTACTGTCAGCACTTGGTTTGTGGACCATTTGTCCTAGGTTGAGTCAGCAGCTATATCGAATGGATGAGTCCTAACAAGGGCAAAACATAAGGGCTGTAAGGAATGTTGAAATTACAGTAAAACAAAATTCTGAGAAAATTCCACAGAATTCTATCAGTAGTGGAATTCCTACATTTCTCGTGTAAAATGATTTTTGCAGATTACTAATCTGCAGTTTACATCAACTACAGATTCTTTTTCCCTAATCCATAGAATAATATTCTGTGGTTTACATAATTTACATAAGATTGTTCTGTGATTTACACAGAAATGCTGTTCAGAATTCTATGTAATTTAAAACTAAATTCCAAAAAGTATTTTGGAAGCATAATTGCTATTCTGCACTATTTCTGTTGGCAGAATTCCACATTCTACACTGCCCTACAAAACACATTATCTATGGTTTTCTGTTTTAAGCCTTTACAGACTGTGAAGCTTTTTGCCTCTTTGTGGTTTGATAAAAGCCTGGACAGTCTCAATTCCTTTAGGGTAATTCACATATATTATCCACCACTAATCCCTATACGGCATCTGGACACTAACAATATATAAGCAGGAACAAGGCATCTAACCAAACAAGGAAAAGGCTAACAAACAAAAAAAAAACAGAAAAAGAGCCAAATACAACTCAGACAAAGAATTGTTGGCAATTGTGGAGAAAATTGGACCACCACCAGACCTCCACTATTTGTGTAGTGCTCCAGTTGTCTAGTTGTGGCACAGCACATTCTATGACATGTCAGTCTGTCAGTTATTATTTTTTAGTTTATTTGAGTTGGGGGGCTTTGCCCCCTGCCCCCCCATAAACTGTTAAAACCATCTCACTTACATTATCAGTCAATCAATGTTTATTTTACCAGGTGAAGCACCATTGAGCAAGCTCATTTGCAAGATGGACCTGGACAAATGCACATAAAAGTAAACAATATACAAAGGAAAAAGATGGGTGTACAATCAAGGAATACACTGTGAAAGAGGACATAAAACATAGTACAGTATTAGGCAAGGTCTATACAGGCAAAGAGGCTAAAAAAATATTTTCAATATACATTATTATACAGTATACACATTAACAGTTCAGGAAAAAGGGGAAGGAGGGGTGATAGGGAGAAGAAAGGAGAAGGAGTGATAAACAGGGAATCACAAGACCTGGGAATGGATGTCCGATACTTACTTCACTGGCCTCCGGGGGGGGGGCAGTTACAGGATTCTATAAAGGAATGAGAGAATAGCTTTTTGAAGGAGGAGAAGGTTGTCAGGGCAGCCAGCTTCAGAGTTTTTTGCAATTTGTTCCATAAGTGAGGGCGTACATAGCTTATAGATGCTTCACCAAAATATGAATTAACTTTAGGAATGTATAAGGAGATAAATGAGAGGCTGCACAAGGAGTAATTGCCTACAGCGCATAGGGGCAATCAGTGAGAGATATACTGGGGAAGCTTATGTGTGATAGCTCTTAAAGTCCAAAAGGTGGCATTTCTTTGCCTTCTGAACTTGAAGGATGTCCAGCCTACTGCAGCATACAGAGAGCAGTGGTGGGCAAGGTACGGCAGACCAGAGATAAATCTCAAAGCTTGGTGATAGAGCAAGTCGAGTTTAGAGAGTGCAGAAGTAGAGCCTTGGCCATAGAGGAAGTTGGCATAGTCCAATAAGGATAGAAAGGTGGTTTGGACCAGTCTTTTTTTGGTGTTGTGGGAGAGGAGATGCTTGATCCGAAAGAACAGGCCCACTTTCTGCCTTAGCTTCTTTGATAGTTCCTCAGTGTGGTCAGAGAATGTAAGCTTGTGGTCTACCCAAAGCCCCAGATATTTAAATTTTGTCACATATTCAATAGGTTCTCCCAGACTGTCAGTTATTTTTTAACAGTTTATTTCAGTTGGGGGGGTCTTCACTCCCCACATCCCTGTGTTAAAAACAAAGGGGTGTGAGGGCAAAGCCCCAACTCAAATAAACTGATAAAACCTAAATCAAGAGCCAGCATGCAATGAAAGTAGCCTAGTGCAGCACAGTACAACACAGCAAGCATGCGACAAAACTATGCTGTATTCTCTGTAGCTTTGCACTATGCTAATAGCGGTGGTCCGATGTTCTCCACAGTTGGTGAATTGTTGGCGATATTTCCTTTTTTAACACCTCAGTACTTAAGATTAACACCAACGTTTTGTGGCTATTTAATATTCATGCCACTTCATCTGGGTACTATACATATTTACAATAACATTAAAGTGGATGATGTTTAAAAATATATATTTTATTTATCTTGTTGAGAAAGGAGTATACCTGTATGTACTAGACATACTTTTTGAAACAATGTTATGTTTATTTCCCAAGTTCTGTGGTACCCCCTCCTATACAAACAAGAAAACATTAACAAAGATCTGCTTTTTTTTATTATACTGGTATGGTTGTACTCAAACTTGGCTGTCTTAGACCCTAGGACTCATTCAGCATGCATTGTCAAAGTCTTAAGGTCTACTTGGCTGCTAAAGGGAATTCATTCAGCTGTTTGAGACTTACAGCATGCTAAATTTACATACAAATAAATACAATAAATAAAAATAAACATGTCAAATTTCAGCTGTATTATTGCCCTCAGAGTAAAAATGAAGCAGAGCTAAATTATGAAAGTTACAGGTTTAGTAAAATGTCATCTATGAATCTATGAATAGGTCGTTTTATCCCTGATAGGACTATTTAATAGTTCATGACAGATGGGGGGTAACTCCAAAAGACTGGAAGTTAGTAAACATAGTTCCACTGCATAAGGGGAGAACAAGGAGCAAGTGGGGAACTACAGATCTGTCAGTTTTACTTGTGTTGTGGCTAAAGTGATGGAGTCACCAGCCAAAGAAGACCTTGTGAGCTACCTGTAGAGCAGTGGTCTCCAGGATAGCAAACAGTATGAGTTCATGGCAGGGACGTCTTGTCAAACCAATCTGATAGTTTTCTTAGATTGGGTGATGAGGGTATTGGATAGGGGCTGCACTGTGGATTTACTCTACTTTGATTTCAGCAAGGCTTCCAACTCAGTGCCTCACAGAAGATTACTGAAGAAGATGGAGGGTCTGGGAGTGGAAAAGGACAAAGTAAGATGCGTAGGAAATTGGTTGAAGGAGAGGCAGCAGAGGGTTGTGATTTAATGATATCAAATCAGAAGAGAGAGAAGTCACAGGTGGGGTGCCACAGGAATCGGTGCTGGGTCCTGTCCTTTTCAATATGTTCATCAGTGACATTGGTGAGGGAATCTGGGGCAAGTTGTGTCTCTTTGTAGATGACACTAAGCTCTGTGGGAGGGTGGATAGCAATGAGGAAACTAGGGAGATGCAGAGTGACCTGCAAAGACTAGAGAAGCAGTCTAAGGTTTGGCAGTTAAATTTCAATGCCAAAACATGCAAGGTGATGCATCTAGGGAACAAGAACTCCATGACAGAGTACTGGATGGGAGTGGTAAAGCTGAGCACTACAGCTGAGGAAAGGGATCTAGGAGTCATCATTAGTGACTCCCTTAAACAATTAAGACCATGCAACAAGGTCTATAGTAAGAGGTATAGGACCCTGGGATGTCTCAGAAGAGATATTGACAGTAGAAGAAAAGAGGCATTACTATATCTTTATAGATCACTGGTGAGGCTGTACCTGGAGTACTGTGGCCAGTTCTGGAGTCCTCAGCTCAGGAAAGATAAGTAGAGGCTCGAGATGGTGCAACAAATTGTGACCAGGATGATTCAGGGCCAGCAGGACAGATCCTAGAAGGATTGTCTCGAGGCACTGAACATGTATTTACTTGAAAGCAGATGAGAGAGGGGTGTTACGGTAGAGACCTTCAGGCTCCTGAAAGGAATATACAAGATGACCTACGAGGAACTATTTAGCATAGGTAATAGTTCAAGGACACCGGGGCATGGGTGGAAACTGATGGGAGGGAGGTTCAAGAGGGATATGAGAAAGTTTTATTTTTCAGACAGCATGGTGGAATGGTGGAGCAGTCTGCCAGCAGTGGTGGTGGGTGCCAAAATCATAAATGATTTCAAGAATGGCTGGGATTGAGTAAAAGGTATAGTTGTTTCCCAGGTGGGTGGTAGTAGTAGTAGTAGGGAGGGGAACGGGGGGTCTGGATGCTGGAGGCTAGTAATGTGTATGGACAATAGGTCTTAGGGTTTGATAAGGAACAACAGGCAAACTGGATGGACCATTCCTCTTTTTCTGCTGTCATTGTCTATGTTTCTGTATTTCTAAGTTACGACTCCACTTTCTCAGAAACTAAGGAAATTTATGGCAAGAAACTACTTTAATGTACAGTTAGGGTTGTGTCCAGTCCTAATCCCCACAAAGTATGCAAATGTATTATTTTGGTTGTCAACCCAATGTCCACAAATATGAAAATGTGCTGTTGAGGGTGTCAACCCTAACTCCCTCCCTCCCTATCCCCCATCCTCCACCCTTGTGACCCAAGTCCCAGCTACAAGTCTGGGGCTGTGCCCCATGGGTCTACTGCTTCATGCTAGAGATTTGGAGCCTTGTCCCACATGCCTACAGCCATGCAGCAAGGGAGCATACTACATGTCTGGGGCCATGCCTTATAGGTCAGCTATGCACCACTGTTTTATGCTATAAGTTGGGGACTATGCCCCACAGGTCTGCTGCTTCAGGCTAGAGGTCTGAAACTGTGCCCCATGGGTCTGTTGCCTCATGTGGTGTCCAAAGGGCCTAGCATTAACCAGGATACAGGTCTGAGGTTGTACCTAAAGGGTTTGCTGCTTCGTGTAGGGCCCACATGTTTGGGACCAAATACCACAGATGCATTTTTGAACCCTAAAACCAGCCCACATATCCAGGGCTGTGCCCCCACAAGCCTGCTGCTTTGCTTAGGGCCCACCCCATAAGACTGGAACCATGAACCACATGTCGGCTCCTTCAACCCTACAAAGCAAGCTGTGAGATGGTGATGCCCCACAGTTCCTCTGCTTTACTTAAGGCCTGCAGGTTTGTGACCATGCACCATGGGTCTGCTCCTCTGACCCTGTGAAGCAAGGTACAGGTCTGGGACCAGAACCCACAACGCTGCTTCTTTTCATACAGCTGTACATCAACTATGACACTTATGAGCAACCTGAAAGGTATGTCTCCAGACCCGTAGCTGGAACCAGCAGGTCTGTGGTGGGGCACTTCCCTGGACATGTAGCTTGGTTTTGGATCATGAGGGTGGGGGTTGGGGGAGAGAGTGGGAGTTAGGGCGCTGACAACTCTAACAGCACATCTCCATACTTTGGAGCACTGGGTGACAACCCTAACAGCACATTTCCATACTTTGTGGGCAAAAGGACATGGTGCAACCCTAACTCTTCACTGATGTAGTTTTTTGCCATGAATATAAAATGGCCGAGTCTTTTTTTTTTTCTAACTCAGTCAAACATATAGTAAACTAATCTCTAAGTAACATGTTCTCCTATCTTCCCCATGCCTTTCTTTGGTAATGTTTTATTCTCTTTTTGGAATGAAAAACCTGAAAATCAATGCAGTTTTCATAATTTTTTTAAACTCTGATACACCAAAGTCATTATTTTCAAACTGTAGTCATGCATGCTTTTTCAAATGCTCTTATGTAATTCATCCATTTGCTGGGCCTACCTTGTTTGTAACTTCCTTCTGACTTGAGTAGGTACAAACTGAAACTGACAAAAAGCTGCCTTTTGAACTGTTTCATAGTTTGCATGGGGGGGCTGAATCAGAACATGCTTGTCACCGAGAGGTGATGTCTTACACTGCTACATGGTCGGTGCACATATTGCAATGTGAGGCGTGCTCTGTGTAACCCTAGAAACCAAGGGTTTAAGTCAGCATTCTTCTTAGTAATAAATAGACATACTCAGAAGTTTTACTTTTATCTGTGTCAGGCTAACGTAACCACTTGGTTGCCAGGGTTATGCCGAGCACTCCTCAGGTTGGGACATATGTGCAAGTCACACTGGGAACAGGCATGCAAACCAGACAGTGCCCCCCCCCCCACACACACACCCACACACACACACACACACACACACAATATGAAACATAAAAGTTAATTAAAGTTTCTCCACTGAGAAGGAAAAAAACTTTAAAATATATATATATTTTGTTTCACTAGCAAAACAGCCTAACTACTGCACATATATAAAGGCACACCCCTTACCTCTTTCTGCCAGAAAGACAAAACTGGAACTGACAAAACATACGTATAGACTACCACACCACACAGATGGTACAGAACACGATCACTGAGGTATAAAAAGAGTGATGAATACGTAGTCTTGTTTTTATTCCTACAAGTTACAGAGAACTGTTCCAGACTGTCTGAACCAACCCGAAACAGAAAGATGCACAAAGGTTATTCATCTCAGTGTAAATTCTTGTAAATTTTATTACTTGCCTCTGCTTTCACTGTTTGAGTCAGTTGTCTGGTTTTACCGCACAAAAGTCAGACTTTGCAAAACTTTTGGGTGGAATAGGCCTTCATGCCCCTGTGGGAGGCTGGATGGGTCATCTAAAGAATAAGGCAGGACACAGAAGTGGAACAGTGCAAGTTGCTGGGTATGCATCATTTTATTTGAAATAAGAATGGAAGTCAAAGCTGAGCCCAAACACCAAAGTAGATTCTGACCCCTCAACAGTCTCCCTAGTTCACAGGTGCAAGTACATGCACCCTGCTTATAACAGACACCTCAGTGTAACTGGGTTTTGGCCGTTAACAGGCATTGTCCATTGTATCTGTTATAATGCATATATAGCAGCACCCCCACACACACACCGCCATACAGTGTCAGTAACCTGATCATAAATCAGTTAAACACCCTTTCTCATCCCTTCACACTCTAGCCTCATTGACCAACACCAAGCTAAACCATCACTGTTTGGAGGATCTGTTTGCTTGTTTCAGCCAGCACACAATGGGACTGTCCCATGTAACTGCATCACCTGGACTCAGTAGTTGATTCAGGGTGAATGCAGCAGAGCTCCATGCTAACTCCATACAGCATAAAGAAAATAGGGGCTGAGTCAGCAGGCCAGTCTTCACAAAGTCTGCAAAAGGACTGTTTCTCCTATTTTCATCAGTGCCACTGTTTGCAATTTTACTGTGCACACAGAATGCTGCCCTTCTCTAATGCAAAACAAACACTGGTGCTAAAAGTAGGTGTGGGAATGCAGATTGAGGGCTTGCTTGTGGAGTGATTGCTTGAACACACTGCATCCTCATTAAGGCTGATAGCATGCTGATAACAGGCAAGCTCATTAGCACTTTGTCATCTCTGACGTCCACTATAGGTGGATGCTATAGTCCATACTATGCAGCAGTTGTGCAATAGCCGTCAATGCAAATGGCTTTTGGCAGACAGGAGTCCTCCATTTAAACTGAGTGTCCAGCTTAAAGGTGTTCATTATAGGTGGGCTGCACTGTAGCAAAAACAGCTACTCACAAACCACCAGGATATGTCCACACCAATAGCAAGCTTCTTCTCCAAGTCTCACTCAGAGGAAATGTCTGTTTCCTTCAAGAAACTGGAACTGAACACAGCCACCTGATTTTCAAGTGCCACTTTTATAATATTTCCCTGGTCCATGTGATCCACTCATTACATCATTAAGTCTGATTTCTAACAATAGGTTTTTTTTATCAGCTTAAAATCAGAATTATCATGAAGTGACTTAAAAAACTAAAAATGTATATGTCATTTTATTTATTTGATATAAAAACAAAACAAAATACTTAAAGACACATACTGTTCATTAAACTTTTAAAACCCCTCCTTAAAGAGCACCTTTTCTGGTGCTCACTCAAAAATTCCAGGAGGAGCTTTACCCTCTCCAAATTTAAATGCTGCCATAATTTAAATTTTCTGTTGCTGGTAAATCAGGAGGGATGGGATCATATTTTGGTTCCATGGACCCAAGAGCCGATTCCCTTCCATTTGCCAGTCCTGAGCCCCACCCCTGCACTCTCAGGTTTTGTGATGTAAGAATATGCGGAGTGTAGAGCACGCTCCATGGGCATGGATAGGGCCAATTTTAAACTCCTTTGTTGCAATACTTTAGAGTGTCAATTGGAAAAATCAAGGTCAATGCTCAGCTAACATTTGAAAGGGCAGGTCAGTTTTCTGCCCAAGAGGGCACATTATTGCAGCTATACAGACCACTGTAGTGACCACATGGTTACTGCTAGCCCAGGGTTATTAGACCCAAATAAAAAAGACCACGAAGACCAAGAAGATCAAAAGGGACAGAAATAGGAATAGGGTAAAATGAGACTGCAGAAGAAGGAAGGGGTTCCTAAGTGTCCATCTTAAGAACAAGGCAGAAGGACAGGACAGAAGACAGTAGAAAGGTAAGTACCTATTTTAGTATGTTATATTCAACCGGGATCCCTATCCACTTCAGCTAGGCTTTTTCTTTGTTGAAGAAGGGGAGGCCTTGCCAAAGTGGCACTGCTTCCTCACTAAAATTACTACATATAAAAATAATTAGTAAGGTAAGCATTACAGTATGGGCAGGGGCCAAGGGACTGGTACAATGGGGTAGAAAGACCCCAGAAAGTCCCATTACCATCTTAACTATGGTCAATGGAACTGTTAGGACCTTTTCCACAGTAACCTCTGTTAGGTATAGAGTGGGGATAGAGATGATGGGAAAGAGAAGTCCCCACATTAACCCAGACCCGAAGGCTGGGCAGACTTATACTGGTAGCCAAAAAGCTATATGAAATAAGAATAATGTCTGATTTTTGCAGAGCTGAGAATGTACATAATGTTATGGACCAATGATCTTTTAGCTTAAACTGTATGTTTCTGTCTTCCTTCTCTGAAGAACATTTGTCAGAGCAGTTTCCTGCCCAGACGTTATTGTTATGTGATTCCACCACTTGTGAAGTCAACAGGATCCAAAACCTGCAGAAAGTGTCATCTCTTTTTTTCAGATATATTTTATTGCAGTTTTTATGCACAGTGACAGAGAGGTTCATCTCTGAAGAACATCTGTCAAAGCAGCTTCCTGGCCAGATGTTATCATCATGCGACTCCACCACTTGTGAAGTCAGCAGGGGTCAACATCTGCAAATAAAAATAAATGTTCTATTTTCATGCAGATATGGTATATCCTATACTGACAGGAAAATATAGATAAATCACTTCAGAACTGCAGGAAATATATCAAACTGGTTGGATTTTCCTGGTTTAGTCAATTAATCAGATGCTAAAGTGTTTATTTTTATAATTTTATGACATTTATCCAGTACTGCAACATCTCTTGCTCAGTGAGGCTCCTGCCTCTATCCCGTTTTGCAGCTGGGAGAGACTAAACACAAGGAGGTTGTTGAACTTTGAAATGTTTGACTGTCAGACAGAAAAGTAGCATAAATCTAAATTTGATACAAATAATAAATGCAAAGCATACAGAGCTTTATAAAACAGAAATGTCATAAAAACAGTAAAGAAAATGTGGAGTTTCAGCTTTCTTTTACATTTGTCGAGGTCAGCACAATATTGAATTTCTAGATAGTGTTTGTTCCAATGGCAAGGACCATAGAGAACGCCTTTTCACTGAACATAGCCATTCTTGAGACCAGAACACTAAGAATGCATCAGAATACTGAAGATGGCATGTTGGTGAATTATCCTGGATTACTTCAGTTAGATATGCACTGTAGGAGCAAGTCCATTGTGTCATTTAAATAGAAACAGGAGTGTTTTAAAGTCAATTCTATACTGAACTGGAAGCCAGTAATGCTTGGCTAATAATGCAGTAACATTTAACAAAAAACAGAGCAAATGCACTAGGTCAGGGTGCTCAGGATAAAAAAATTAAACATTAAAATATAAACCAATCCAGCACTCACCGCCATGCATAATAATGGACACTGCCCTCTGAAAATGTGAATAATGCTCAAATTTACTAAAGTGCCACTGTGCCAATGCAGTAACATGTTCATACTTCCTGGAACCAGTAAGTAACTGATCAGGAGAATTTTGTGCTCCCCTCCGCATGCTTACTTCCTTTGGGAGCTTATTACTCCCCCATTGGGATATTTGCTACTGTACCACGACCTTCCCTGCTATTAATATTTTTGCTCTTGCCTCCCCCCCCCCTTTCTTTGCATGATAAACCTTTTCCATTTAATTTTATTTGATTTTTGCACACTTTATATGCTGCATCTACCTTGAATTTTAACTTCATTCTTGCACAAGTTGCCTGTTTCCCACTTATGCCGTTTTGCATTGTCTCACTTTCATAGTTGATAAAATTTTGTATGGTTTTCATAGATCACTTGTTTTCCAAATGATGTTACACCCCTTCACGCTTTGTGTATATTTTTACTATTTTGACTACTCTGATTGTTTTATTTTTCCACTATGTTTTGCATCTTGTTTCTGTGCATTACACTTTTGTTGTCTTCCCAGGACACATCTGGAAAGAAGCTGCTTGCAGCTCAGTATGTTCTTCCAGTGAAGCTCTTTAAAGGGGAACAGTCAGCACCAAGAGCCTCACACCAACAAGTGGGGCTTCTCCCCTTGTGCACTTTGTGTGCAAAAACATTCTGAGTTACTTACTGTTTACTGCAATATAGTAGATTGTGTCAGATCAGTAATGCAGCAGTGGGAGATTCAATAGCAGTGCATATCAGAGTTTATATAAGCTCTGGAACTAGATTCAAAAAACTTTACCCCATTGCAGACTCAGTTTGCATCATGCAAACTAGGTTTTGTCTTAATGTGGTATTCACAAAGGCCCAATTTGCACCCGCAAACTGGGTTTGTGACAGGGAAAAGTTTTGAGGGGGGGCACAATGCTAATGAGGGGGAGGGGATCTGCATAGGGGCACAGTCCCATTCACAAAAGATTTTCTCCATGCAAGGGCCATTTTTGGGGTACTATTTTATGGAGAAAATGCCACCGATAGATACCTGGCAGTATTCCACACAACCCTTGTGGCTGCTGGAGATATGGTTGAGCCTGACCCTGTCATAATAATAATAAAATGTGATTGCTGGTGTAGTGGTCTCTCCCCATCTCTGATGCCAATCCCTAATTCTGGAAGAATTATTATGGCAGAGTCTGAGCTCTGCCATATCTCCAGTAGCCACAAGGGCTGCTTGGAATACTGCCAGGAGATCAGAGGATGGGGAGGAGAGAGGAGGAACCACTACACTAGCAGGGTAGTTTTGTTAAAATATATATATATATATATATATATATATATATATATAGGAATGGCAATCAGAGACAGGCAAGGGACCACTAGACCACATTAGCTATGGCTGTGATGGGGAGGGGCTGGGGGACAGCACTAGGACACCCGCAGCCCATATAAATGAGCCCATAATGGACATGGAAATGGCCAGCTAGTGCCTTGCATGCCCAATGGGCTCATTTGCATGGCTGCTTTTGTGAATATCGAATAACTCACCAGTGCTATTCATTGTGGGGCATTTTCAGGGAAAGCAAGTCAGGGCAGCGCTAGTGGGGTTAGAGGTTAGAGGGGTTAGAGGTGGGGTTAGGGTTAGAGGTAGCAGTAATGGGATTACCGCTGCTTCTACCTATCCCTGTTCACAGTCAGATAGTGCCCTACACTATCCATCTGTGAACAGCATTTGTTTACCACATGGGCAATAGGAAAGTGCAATGCAAACTTTTGTGCGGCACTTTGCGCTTTTTTGTGAATCCTTCCCCTGATCTTTTGTTTGCTGGTCCCACTGTCCTCCTGGAGCTACGTTCAGTCAAAGAGGACTGTACATAGCCTCAGGAAATATACAGAACCAGAACACACCTAATCAGAGATTATAAAAGCTCTAACATGCACTGCAGGCTATTGAATCTTCCACTGCTGCAGTCCTGCTGTGATGTCAGCTGCAGGGGATTCTAGGAGGTGTAGTCACATAAGATGTCAGCCTAGAAGTATGCAAAATTAGTCAATTACAATCTACTATATTGCAGTGAACAGTACATAAACCAAAATGTTTCTGCATACAACATGCAGATTGGGACCAGTCCCACACTTGCATGAGGGGCTGTTCATGCTTACCGTTCCCCTTAATAACTAATATAATGTGATGAGTGTGTTTCAGATGCACACCCTTTCCTGATTATGTGTTTCTGGAATGCCAGTTTCCACTTCAGAATGCTGATTACTTAACATGGCAGAACAGTGAGAATGTCCAAGTATCCTGTCTAGAAGTAATCAAAGTAACAAAAATCACAGTTAAGGAAGAAAACACACAAGCGTATCAGAAGATTAGATATGCTTGAAAGGAAACAGAAACATAATTTGATGGCAAATAAGGACCCCTTGGCCCACCTAGTCTGCCCGTTTCCCTACCTAATGGAAAAGCTGCAGATCCTAGTTAACCAACAGCCTACTTCCTCTTACACCCCACTAGAATTGCCTTATGTCTGTCCCATGCATTTTTAAATTCCCCCACTGTTCACGAATCCACAGCCTCCTCAGGAAGGCTGTTCCGTGCATCCACAACCCTCTCCATGAAAAATACTTCCTCCTCACATTACCTCTGATCTGTCCCCCCCCCATCTTCAAATTGTGCCCCCTTGTTCTTGCACTTCTCTTTTTCTGAAATATGCTACCCTCTTGGACTTCATTGATTCCCTTGAGGTACTTGAAAGTTTCTGTCATGTCCCCCCTCTCCCTCCTTTCCTCGAGGGTATACATATTAAGCTCTTTTAATCTCTCTTTGTATGTCTTCTGGTGCAGACCCTGCACAATTTTGGTTGCCCTCCTCTAGACAGCCTCCGTGCTGTCTATGTCTTTGTGGAGATGGGGTCTCCAGAACTGCACGCAGTACTCCAGATGGGGTCTAACCAACTGTCTATACAGAGGGATAACAACTTCCTGTTTCCTACAGGTGATGCCTCTCCCTATACATCCCAGTATCCTCCAGCCCTCTTACTGCCTTCTCACATTGCTTGCCCACCTTTAGGTCATCTGATAGAACTACCCCAAGTCCCTTTCCATTTTTGTTGTTGTCAGGATCTCACCCCCCATTGTGTACCCTTCCCCTGGGTTTTTGTTTCCCAGGTGCATTACTTTCCACTTCTTTGTGTTGAATCTAAGCTGCCATACATTTGAGCATTCCTCCAACCTTGCCAAGTCCATTCTCATTCTTTCCACCCCGCCTTGTGTATCAGTCATGTTGCAGATCTTTGTGTCGTCTGCAAAGAGACATACTTTTCCTTCCAGTCCCTCTGCAATGTCGCTTATACAGACATTAAAAAGGACCAGACCCAGTACTGAACCCTGCAGTACCCCACTAGTAGCCCCCTCTTTCTTCACTATGAACTCTTTTTACTATTACCCTCTGCATCCTGTTGTCCAGCCAATGTTTTACCCAGGCTACCACTTTGGGACCCACTCCCAGGCTGGCTAATTTGTTTATTAATCTTTTGTGTAGGACTGTGTCAAATGCCTTGCTAAAGTCTAGGTAGGCCATGTCCACAGCCCCTACCTGGTCTACCACTTTGATCACCCAGTCAAATAAACTGATTAGATTCATCCGACATGACCTTCCCGCTGTGAATCCATGCTGCCTTGGGTCCTGTGCCCCATTGGCCTTTAGGTACTCAATAATTCTTTCCTTCAGAAGTGATTCCATCATTTTCCCTACTACTGAGATCAGACCAACAGGTCTGTAGTTTCCTGATTCTGTCTTGCTCCCACTTTTGTGAAGGGGAATCACATCCACCCTCCTCCAGTCTTCAGGTACCACACCATCCTCCCATGATTTGTTAAAAATGGTAATCAGTGGTGTTACTAGTTCTCCCTTTGGTTCTTTTAGAATTCTGGGGTGAATCCCATCAGGCCCCATTGCTTTGTCCACCTTCAGTTTCAGGAGTTCTGTCAGAACCCGTTCTTCTGTGAAAGGACTGATATTGACCACCCTATTGCTACTATTGGCTGGATTAGGTACCTCCCCCTCCTCTTCTTTTGTGAATACTGAGCAGACATATTCGTTCAGTATCCCTGCCTTTTCACTGTCCCTCTCTGCCCACTTACCCTCCTCTTTATTTAGCCACAGTATCCCTCCCTTCATCTTTCTTTGCTCCCTAATGTACCTATGAAAGATTTTATCCCTCTTCTTAACTGAGCTGGCTATCTTTTCCTCGGTTTGGGCCTTTGCTATTCTGCCTGCCTTTCCAGCTTCCTTCTCTGTCTTGCTCCTTCTGTGTTTCCTTATACTTCCTGAATGCTGTTTTTTCTCTCCCTAATCTTCTCTGCCACCTCTTTTGAGAACCATAGTGTTTTTTTTCTTTCATTTTGATTTGTTTATTTGCATCACTCAAAGACTTATTGCCTCTATGATGACAGTTTTGATGTTTCCCCATTGCTGCTCGACCCCTCCTTCTTCTTGCCTGTTTGCTAGTGCTTTTCTGAGGCACTCTCCCATTTTGACAAAATCAGTCCTCCTGAAGTCCAGTACCTTCCCTTTTGTATGGCTTGAATCTACAGCTAAGTTTATCGTGAACCACACTGTTTGGTCATCACTTGTTCCCAGATGGCTACCCACTTCTAGATCTGAGATCCTCTCTCCATCCCCATTTGAGAGTACCAGTTCTAAGATAGCTTCCTCCTGAGTGGATTTCAACATTAACTGTCTGAGGCATGCCCCCTGTAGGGCATTGAGAATGGCCCTGTTCTTGGATGTGCCTGCAGCAAAGGTGCTCCAGTTAACATCTGGCATATTCAGGTTCCCCATCAGCAATATCTCCCTTTTCTTTGCCATCCTAAGGATGCCTTCTATCATTTCCTTTTCCATTTCCTCTCCATGAGATGAGGGTCTCTATACAACCCCTGTGCAGATTGTAGTGCCATTTCCAGTCTCCAGGGTGACCGATAGTGCCTCCACTCCTCCCTGTTTACCCATTAGTTCCATTGCTTTCATCCTCTCCCTTACATAGAGAGCTACTCCTGCTCCTCTTCTACCCTCCCTGTCCCTCCTGTAGATTGTGTACCCTGGTATGTTGATATCCCAGTCATGGTTCTCTGTGTACCATGTTTCTGTGACTGCCATTATATCCAGGCATCCCTCTTCCATCAAGGCCACTAGTTCAGGGAGCTTGTTACCTTAGACTATAGGTATTGGTACTCATTACCCTCCATTTTTGTATGGCCTTACCCCTTTTTGCCCCATCTCTGTCTTTACTGCCTTTGTCTTTTTCTCCATTTACCCCTACCCTTCTCCCTATTGACTTCTCCATCTCGGTGTTTACTTCACTAACTACCCTGATTTTGTTTTGGGGGGCTGCGAGTTCCCTTCTCCTTTTCAGTGCTTCCCCACTTGGCTAGTTTAAATGCTTGCCAATGAAGCATTTAAACCTATCACCTAGGATCCTGGTTCCCCTCCTGGACAGATGCAGACCATCGCACCAGTATAGGCCTGCATCCCTCCAGCTGGACCCCCAGTACCCAATGATCCAAAAACCCTGAGCTCTGCACCAGTTTTGCAACCACTGAATGGATCCCATGGTGAGAAGCACCCTGGCCTCACCCGTAGAAAGGCAGCGCCTCTGAGAAGGTTACCATGGGTGCTACTTGTCTAAGACACCTCTGCAACTCCACAAACTACTTCTGCAATGCTCTGATCCTTTTCCCAGCCAGGTAATTTGTCCCTAGGTGGACAATGACATCCAGCTCCCTCCTCTGTGGAGCTGCTCCTGCGATTCTGTGGGAACAAAGAATTTGGAGCTTTGACTACGTCACTTCATGGTTCAGAAATGTGAGCGTGAATGTATCAGTACAGTGCTCAAGGTTCTGAACCCATGAAGTGACATAGTCAAAACTCCAAAATTCTTGGTTCCATGAAAGGTACTGCACAGAATGTTGTCCATACAAAGAAAACATTACAAAACACAACTGACAGCTTCAGCTTTTCTTCAGGCATAATTAAATAGGAATACTTTAGAGGTATGAATATAATTTATGAAAATAGAGATATTTCAAACAGCTACACATAAGTAATTAATTCCTGTCCCCTTTAAAGAATTATATTGAACCTATGAGCCGTTTTTTTTAAATACTGATTCACTTTTGGTATTGTTCCATCTTAACTTCAATTTTTTTTAACTTGACAGGTGTCACAACCCCACTTAGCTGATCAGGCCCTCTGCTCCCACAGTACCAACCTCTGAGCACAGTATTGTGAACAGGGTAACAGAAGGGTAACCCTCCTGTCTGTTTTGTGGGTCTAAATCACCTTTGGTCTTAAGTTCTGGAGGGACTCAAACTGTGAACCTCTGCTAGTGTACCCAAATGTACAGGCTCAGATAATTCTGCTCTTTGAGAAAATGCCAGATATCTTTCACCAAGGGCACCGAACCAGTATACAAAATGAACTCTTAAAAACTCTATGAAAGACCTTAGATAAATTCTTACCTTTTTCCAGTTTGGTATACCCATTAAGCTTATGAACAGTGTCAGCTTTAACCATATATGCTTCACACGCAAAAAAATAAAGAATTTCAAAAGGTACTCCAGGCAGTCTCTTTAAAATAAGATGTTTACTTAGAAAATGGATAAAAATAGGTAAAATGTAAACACATAACACTATATCCCAAAGCATACAATCACTTAAAAGAAAATGAGGAAAAAGTGCAAACAAGCTCCTACCATAATACAATGAGACTTGTCTATCTAATGTGCTACCTTCTAAAACAGTACTTAAAGTAGATGTTGTTTCTGAGTCCAACAGGAATGTGTCAGTTGAGAAACACAAAATACAAGCTTAAACTGTCTCTAAACCTGCCCCTTCCATGAGGTCACCTATCTCCTCCCTGTGAAATATAAAAATTAATACACACAGTATGTCCCATCCATCAGAAAGCATATTAAATACTGTGAGTTCAACAAAACTCATTTCCAAAATTATGACACTCTTAATTAAGCCTGTAATTGTCCTGTTCCTTCTCTGATCTATGAGCAGTTTCCTTCTTCAAAGACATCAAAGGGACATTTTATGACTAACTCTGCCAGATCTCACTGAGGTGTATTATGCTTTGTAACACCAGGTGAAATTAACTGTGCTTCCTTTGAAGACTTCATAAAATGGATATTTTCATTTTCTTTGGCATCAGAGCAAACTGGGAAGTTAATCACCTTACAGATGTCTGCTGTTTAACATGTCCTGTCCTTTGAAGTGATACCTGGGGGGGGGGGTCATCCCAGGAGCACAGGATTTCTCATGACAGACAGTCACACTACATTTTTATTTTACAAAAATCATAGAGCAAGCAGAACCAGCTGGCCAAGTGTAACAATCCTCCCCACCTAAACTGAATTTGGGAGCTCTATCCCCTGCATGGGATGAGCTTCCCAAATCAGTTCACTCCCCATAGACATGAGACAAGCCATCTGAGTTCTGATTGGTCACACCAGCTCTATGTAAAATTGTCATGTCATACCCTTGCAAAGCAAGACTCCATCTTAACAATCTATCATTAGTTTTTCCCATTTGTGTCAGCCAAACCAGAGGGTCGTGGTCAGTTTGTACCACAAAATGCTGCCCATATAAGTATGGCTCTAACTTCTTTATGGCCCACACTATGGCAAGACACTCTTTTTCCACAGTAGAGTATGCCTGTTCCCTGGGAAGTAACTTTTTACTCAGGTACACTACCGGGTGATCTTTCCCTTGGTTGGATGTCTGACTCAGTACTGCCATAATGCCCACGTCTGAGGCGTCAGTCTGAACTATAAAGAGTTTGCTATAGTCAGGACTTGTCAATACAGGAGCACTGCACAGTTCCTCCTTCAGTCTGGTAAAGGCTTCTTCATAGGCTGGTCCCCAGGTAATTTTCATTGACATCCTTTTCTTTACCAGGTCAGATAGGGGAGCAGCCAGGGCAATGTAATTGGGTACAAATTTTCTATAGTACCCTGCTGTCCCTAGAAAACTCCTGACCTGCTTCTGCATTTCTGGTCTGGGCCATGCCTGGATCACCTCTATTTTTATTTGGTTAGGACAGAGCTGTCCCCAGCCTACCACATGCCCCAAGTATGCCACTTCTCCCATGGCCACCTGGTACTTCTCAGCTTTGACAGTGAGCCCGGCCCTCTGTATCCTGCCCAACACTTCCCTAAGGTGGGACAGGTGTTCCTCCCAGCTGGCACTAAAGATGGAAGAGTCATCCAGGTATGCCACAGCGTACTCCTCAGCACCATTTAACACCTGGTTCACCAGCCTTTGGAAAGTGGCCGGAGCGTTCTTCATTCCAAAAGGCATTACTTTAAATTCAAATATGCCTATTGGAGTGATGAAGGCTGACTTCTCCCTAGCTCTGTCTGTTAACTCTACCTGCCAATACCCCTTGGTCAGTCAGGTCAGTGGTGGTGAGGTAGGTCGTCCCTCCCAACTTGTCCAGAAGTTCATCCGTCCGGGGCATCGGGGGGGCATCTGACTTTGTGACTGCATTCAGTCCATGATAGTCCACACAGAAACAAGTAGAGTCATCTGGCTTGGGCACAAGGACTACGGGTGAGGCCCAGGGGCTGCAGGATCTGTGGATTACCCCTAAATCCAGCATCTCCTCTACTTCCCTCCAAATGTCCTTTTGGACAGCCTCTGACACCTGATATGCTGTCTGCCATATGGGCATCTGTGTCCCTGTCTCCACATCATGAATTGCTAAGGGGTTAGTCCAGGCTTGGTGCTAAACGGGGGGGGGGGCAAAGTCTTCTAAAACCTCCCTTACTTCCTGGATCTATCTGGAGCCAGCTGGGGAGAAAATGTTACTGCCTCCAAAGAGGACTCCTGCTTGCTTTCTTCCAGCAAGTCCAGAAGGGGGTCTCCTTTGTCCATCCTCTTCCCAGGGCTACTCACTACAAACACCATGTCAGCCCTATTTGCATATGGCTTCATCATGTTGACATGGTACATCTTTTCTGTTAGTCTTCTGTCAGGTAACTCTATAATATAGTTCACGTCATTTACCTTCCTAACTACTTTCTACGGACCTGCCCACTCAGCCTGCAGCTTGTCTTTCTGGACCGGAATAAGGACCATGACTTCCTAACCCACCATGTATGAGTGAGATCTGGCTCTGCGGCCATAGCACACTTTTTGTTTCTGTTGGGCAGCTGCCAGATTACTCTGGGCTGTCCCCATAAGCTCCTTCAGCCTTTCCCTAAACCTAAGGATGTAATCCACTATGGGAGTTCCCTGGGTGGCATGCTTGCTTTCCCAGTCCTCCCAGATCAAGTCTAGGGGCCAATGTACTCAGCATCCATATAAGAGTTTGAAGGGAAAAAATTCTGTCGACTCTTGGGGTACCTCCCTGTATGCAAACAACAGGTGGGGAAGGTATTTCTCCCAGTCCCTCCCATGCTGTTCAGTAAACACCCAGAGCCTTGACTTCAGGGTACCATTAAATCTTTCCACAAGCCCATTGGCTTGTGGGTGATACGGTATCATGCATCTCTGCACCACCCCACACTTCTCCCACAAACATTTCATCAGGTCCAACATGAAGGAACTCCCTCAATCAGTGATAACCTCCTGTGGAAACCCAACATGGGAGAAAATCCCAAGAAAGGCATCTGCCACTTTGTCTGTCCTCAGTGAGGATAGGGCAGCTGCCTCTGGGTACTTGGTGACATAATCCACAACAGTCAGGATGAATCTCTTCCCTGAGAAGCTGGGGGTATTTAAAGGCCCCACAATATCCATTCCCACCCTCTGGAATGGCTCCTTCACTATGGGCAATGGAATCAGGGCGGCTTGGGTTTTCTTGCCCACCTTCCCTATTGCTTGGCACCGGTGACAAGACCTGCAGTACTCCTTCACCTGCTGGGTGAAGTTGGGCCAATAGAAATTCTGGGCCAACCGCTGCATAGTGTGTGTGATTCCCATATGATCAGACAAGGGAATATCATGTGCAGTCTTGAGCAACTGCTCACAATACCCCTGGGGAACAATAAGCTGCCTGTCTATCACCCCTCCCTCTGTCTGCACACCCTGAGTATACATCAGTCCATTTTCCCAATAAACCTTATGTTTACCATCACCTCCTTGTGTTCCATCACAGTCTGCCCAAGCCCTCAGCTTCTCTACACTAGGGTCCCTAGCACTAGCATCAGGGCACTCAGGATCACTGTCATTCCTAACCCTCTGACAATGGGTCACTCATCCCTCTTCACAGTAACCCTCCATAACTGTGTGGTTAACTGCTACTGGGGAAATTTCTACCCCCTATTCATTAGTCTCCATTTCAGGAGACACAGGCTGGGAATGCAGCCTCAAAGTGGTTTCCACAGTGGCTTCTGTGAGGTTCAGGGAACTACAATTTTCCCTTGCCACTTGGCTATGGGTAACTGCACATGCCATCCCCTGTTGGAGATTGTTGCCGAGGATGATGTCCATTGCTAATGTTTTGGCTACAGCCGCCTGTTGCACAGTTCCCCCAGTTTCACCCCAGTCTAGAAGAACACAAGTGAGGGGCAATGTTTTCTCCCCACCAGTAAAGTCTTGTACAGTGACATATTTATTGGGTATAAGCTGACCAGGCTGTATCAGATCCGTTTTTACCAATGTCAGGATGCCCCTGTGTCCCTTAACCCTTGCGTCTGTACATCATTCACCATGACTAGGTGCATGTGTTCACTCATGTTCACAGGCATGCTTCCAGGAACACACAAAAAACAATTTCTTTCCTAGCCCCCCGGTTGTGTATTTCTTGCCCTTTTGAGACACTGTCTGGCAATATGCCCAGTTTCTTTACATAACCAACATTCATTTCTTTTTTCAGAGAAATCTTTTCTCTGAAACCTGGGACTAACTGGTTTCAGTGGAGGCTGTGAGAGTTTTAGCTGCCCTGAAGGCACGCTTTCCCTTTCTGCACTGCCACACCCACCCCATTCGCTCTCAGAGCAGGTCTGCTCTTGGCATAGCAGTCTGAGAGTTCAGCAGCCTCATGCACTGTTTTGGGATCTTGGTCCTCCAGCCAGGTTTTCAGCTCTGCTGAGCATGCTAAGAAAAGCTATTCTAACAAAATCATATTTTCAGTTTTATCTACAGAGTTTACTTCAATTCCTTCCCACCAACTTTTTAAAAAATGATGTTGTTTCATGGCTAGCTTCTCATAGCTCATGTCAGGGCTTCTCCTGAGCTTATGAAATTTAGCTCTGTATGATTCAGCAGTTAATTCAAATCTTTTTAACAGTGCAGCTTTAAGTTTTGCTGTAATCATTACTGTCCTCATTGTCCATTTGATGCAATGTAGCTTGAGTTTTCCTGGTAAGTAGCGGGGATAGCTGGAAGCTCCAGGACTCTCTAGGAATTTTAGCCTGAATACAAACTTTTTCAAAAGAATTTAAAAAGGCATCCATATCCTCACCCTCTTTAAATTCAGCTATCAATTTGGAATTCAATTTGTAACCCAGTCCTGTAGTTCCAGTTAAACCCAAGCCACTTATCTGCTCTGGTGCTGGTGGTTGGAGTCATAGCATCTCCAGTTCATGTCACCTCTGGTGCTCATGCTCCTCATGGTCTGCCTCTTGCTGTTCACTGTCCCTCTTCTCCTCTGCAGCTCACTGGTGCTCATGCTTCTCACAGTCAGCCTCTCACTGCTCCCACTCTCTCTTCTCCTGGAACTCCAGCTCCATTCTGTGCAACTCAATCTGCAGCCTGAGTACTTCTGGCTCCAGAATACTGGTGACCTTCCCCTGCTGCTGTGGCCCTTCGCTGGCACTGTCCCTGCTGTCTTCCTCACCGGATCTGGACACTGCACTGGCCGCTAGCCCCTCCACACCCAAAGTTCTGTCTTTTACAGTCACCGTCTGTGACTCAATGCTCTGGGTATCTGCTACCATCATTGCATCCATGAGGTTCTGCTTGGTGGCTTTCATCTTGTACAGGACTCCTCTGTCCCTGCACAACTGCTTTAAGTAGTCTACAGTGTGCTCACTGTAGTTGGAAGCCATCTTCTTCCCTAACTATGGCTACTCTAACTTGCACTTTAGAAAAAAATTAAAAAAGGTAGGAATGTGACTGTAAGCCAAGTGATATAGTTCTGTTTCCTTTTTGTAAAAAAATAATTTGCTTTCTTTTTTTTTGCAAGTGAGCTGTACAGTATCAAGGTGACACACTGAACAATATAATATAAAGCTTGTGTTTACCAAATTTATCAGCACCACTGCCAACCAATCTGCCACAACCCCACTCAGCAGGTCAGGCCCTCTGCTCCCACAGTGCCAACCTCTGAGCACAGTATTGTGAACAGGATAACCCTCCTGTCTGTTTTGTGGGTCTGAATCACCTTTGGTCTCAAATTCTGGAGGCATTCAAACTGTGAACCTCTGCTACAGTACCCAAATGTACAGGCTCAGATAATTCTGCTCTTCATGGAAAAGCACTTTTGCCAAGGGCACCTAACCAGGTATACAAATGAACCCTTAAAAACTCTATGAAAGACCTTAGTTAAATTCTTACCTTTTCCCAGTTTGGTATACCATTAAGCTTATGAACAGTGTCAACTTTAACCACATATGCTTCACACGCAAAAAAATAAAGAATTTCGAAAGGCACACCAGGCAGTCTCTTTAAAATAAGATGTTTACTTAAAAAATGGATAAAAATAGGCAAAATGTAAACACAGAACAATATATCCCAAAGCATACAATCACTTAAAAGAAAACAAGGAAAAAGTGCAAACAAGCTCTTACCATAATACAATGAGACTTGTCTATCTAATGTAGTACCTTCTAAAACAATGCTTAAAGAAGATGTTGTTGTTTCAGAGTCCAATTGGAATGTGTCTCTAAGTGGAAATACAGAATACAATTAAACTGTCTCTAAATCTGCCCCTTCCATGAAGTCATCTATCTCCTCCCTGTGAAATATAACAATTAATACACACAGGATGTCCCATCCCTCAGGAAGTATATTAAATATTGTGACTTCAGCAAAACTCATTTCCAAAATTATGGCACTCTTAATTAAGTCTGTAATTGTCCAGTTCCTTCTTTGATATATGAGCCATTTCCTTCTTCAAAGACATCAAAGGAACATTATACAATGGGGTATAAAAATCCTGTAATATCTTTGGTCAAAACACATCACATGACAGTGATAAATCCTCCAGTATACCCACTGTAAAAGTTTTATATCACTATAAAATCAAAAAAACAAGTTGAACATTGTATAATAGCAATATACCATGACAGGGAGTGGGTATATGTGTGGATTTACCACTTCTGGTGTGTTTAAGTCACTCAGCTGTGCCTTGTGATCGAACCACACCAGGCGTGGTAAATCCACCAATATACCCACTCCCTGTCATGCTATATTGCTTAATTTTATGACTAACTCTGCCAGATCTCATTACGGTGTAATATGCTTTGTAACACCTGGTGAAATTAACTGTGCTTCCTCTGAAGACATCATAAAATGGATATTTTCATTTCCTTTGGCATCAAAGCAAACTGGGAAGTTAATCACCTTACAGAGATCTGCTGTTTAACATATCCTGTCCTTTGAAGTGATACCTGTTGGGGGGGCATCCCAGGAGCACAGGTTTCCTCATGACAGACAATCACACTGCATTTTTATTTTACAAAAATCATAGAGCAAGCAGAACCAGCTGGCCAAGTATCACAACAGGTGTTTCCAGTTTATGCACTGGTAATGAGCACTATTTTAAAAATGGATGATTTTAGAAATCAAATATATTGTCCTATCATTGTAGAATTCTAACAAGAGCACAAACTACATCATACAGTTCTAACAGGGTTCTTCCACCCAACACCCACTGAGTTTACTGAAAGGCAAATAAAGGCAGAACAATAGCAAAACATGAACAGGTAGAAAAAAAAGCTTCTACAAATAAAATTACCTTAAACACCCCCGAGGGATGCAAGACCCCACAAGACCCACTTTACCTCAGTATCAAGCATAAATTATACAATAGAATGCAATACACTTTATTTAAAGGATTGAAAATAGCATTAAAAGGATATAGGTTACACTGCAATAATTTGTATTGAAAGGACTGGAAACCACATTAAAAGTTATATACAGCAATAAAGGTTAAAGGTTATACTGCAATATACTTTAATGAAAGGACTGGAAACAGCATTAAAGTTATGATATGGGATGGATACAGGGGCTGCAGGTTAACCCCTGGAGGGTGCATGCTGCCCTCAGGCCGCAGGTTGCCCACCACTGCCGTATACCTTTTTCGCCCTTCTATGGGTCCCCAGTTGGGACACCTTTGATTTTTTTCAGACTTGCCCAACAGGTAAGACATAGTATTGACAGGCTTGTAGGTGGAAGGTGGTAAGGATTGGGGCTCATTTACAGTTGAAGGAACCACATCACAGTTTGGAACAGATCATCACCCCATTATGGATACAGCATGCACATACAACAGTGATCATAATGTTGATGCTGTCACAAGCAGTAAAAAAAAAAGAAAACTGAAAAAGTTAAAGCAACATTAATTTTTGCAATATTCCAATTGATGAATTTCCAAAAATAAATTTGTGCAATTTACCAAGTCTGATTAACCCTACTTTTATTATCACATGTACTCCAATAATGTAAGCATCATGGGATGTGTAGGCAAATCACCAGAAAAATTTAGACTGGTAACCCTTGCCTCAATCGTTTTGTACTGAGGTTTTTGTCTTTTTTGCCTACTTTCAATATGCCTCTTGGCTACATTTGCAACTAATTCACATCCATTTTATATCCTTGTTTAATCTAGTCTGTATTCTTGTATTTCTCCTGTGTACACCTCTGCTAAAGCTAATCCCATTTCTTTCTCCCTAGGTTTCTACCACCTCAGAATATCCTGACTATTCATATTCCACAGACGATGACAACTTCTCTATGATAGAGATATGCAACAAAGATGATGTTCGGAAGATCATCAGTGTGTTTCAGCCATGTATCTATTCTGTGGTCTTCGTGCTCGGTGCCACGGGAAACAGCCTTGTCCTGATCACATACCTGTACTACAAGAAAATGAGATCCATGACTGATATTTATCTCTTGAATTTAGCAATGGCAGACCTGCTCCTGCTGCTTTCACTTCCCTTCTGGGCCACTAGTGCAGTCAAAGGATGGGTCTTTGGAGATATCATGTGCAAGTTTGTCGACAGTTTCTACATTATTAACTTCTACAGTGGCTTCCTCTTCCTGACCTGCATTAGTGTGGACAGATATATTGCGATTGTTCGAGCTGCAGTGGCACACAGACTTCGCATGAAGGCAGTCTTTTACAGCAAAATAACTTCTGTCATGATTTGGGTGATTTCTGTTCTTCTAGCTATACCTCAGTTTATATTCAGTAAAGTTGAAAAAAAGGATGGCATGAAGTTTTGCCAGATGATATACCCTGATGGAGACCTAGCTAAAATGATGAAAACAGTCACCCTGACTGCAGAGATACTGCTGGGGTTCATTGTACCGTTTGCAGTCATGATTTTCTGCTATTCAGTGATTGTGAAGACGCTCCTACAGACTCGCAACTTTGAAAAGCATAAAGCACTTAAAGTGATTTTTGTGTTGGTGATTATTTTTGTCATGTTACAGCTTCCTTATAGCATTGTCCTGTTCATTGAAGCTGCAGGCATCAAAGAAAAAAATGGATTCTCCTGTGAAAAAAGCAAGAAGAAAGATGTTGTTATTTTTGTCACCAGTGGTCTAGCTTTCATCCGCTGTTGCCTCAACCCCCTGTTGTATGCATTTATTGGTGTCAAATTCCGCAGTGATGTCCTGTTACTGATGAAGGATATTGGATGTATATCAAATGCTTTTTATGCCAAGCATACTCAAGCAAGGGCTGATAATAGCAGACGGTTGTCTCTAACCTCAAATACAGACACAACAAGCAAATTCTCATTGTAGACTGGTTTCTCTTGCAGTTACATCACCCCTTTTGCCTGCCCCCCCAAAATCCTAAAAATCCAGGGCACCAAACCATGAGCAGAGCTAGAAGTGAGGCAGGGGAAGCAGCCACCCCACTCAGGCCCCTGGCTGTGAAACTGCCGCACCTCCATCAAGATTTAGGCATATTTATGAGATCATCTCTGTGAGATGATTTAGGCTGTACACCTGGGTGTTGCCTTGTTTGGCCACTATACAGCATACCACAGAGTGAACTGCCCATATTGGTGTGTGAAAACACAATAGGAGCCAGGTAGGACAGCTGTGAGTGCATGCCTAAATGTATAATGACATGCTTACTCACAGACCAGTCAAGCTGCTTTTAGACAAAGAACCTCTGCGCGCAAACACCGAGGCAAGGGTTACCCCAAAGGGCATTCGGCTGGGAAGCCAAGTTTCAAGAAAATACAAAGTCACACATGCCCCCACAATGCAAAGCATCATGGGCTGCATATGCAAATCACCACAGAATGTTATGCTGGTCCAACTTTAAGCAGAATTGCATGGTGCCGAAAGGCCTCTCACACAGTTTGCAAAGGGTGCTAACAGAAGACATAGACACGTGTTTCGTCCTACCAGGACTCATCAGTATGCCTCATCTGTTTAACACCCCAGTGGACTGGACCAGCTACCCCTAAGGCAGTGTGCCTGGGATATATTGTGGTGAACCCATTAAAATAAAAAAACATCTAAAAGACAAAGAACCTCTGCGCGCAAACACCGAGGCAAGGCCTTAGGGGTAGCTGGTCCAGTCCACTGGGGTGTTAAACAGACGAGGCATACTGATGAGTCCTGGTAGGACGAAACACGTGTCTATGTCTTCTGTTAGCACCCTTTGCAAACTGTGTGAGAGGCCTTCCGGCACCATGCAATTCTGCTTAAAGTTGGACCAGCATAACATTCTGTGGTGATTTGCATATGCAGCCCATGATGCTTTGCATTGTGGGGGCATGTGTGACTTTGTATTTTCTTGAAACTTGGCTTCCCAGCCGAATGCCCTTAGGGGTAACCCTTGCCTTGGTGTTTGCGCGCAGAGGTTCTTTGTCTTTTAGATGGTTTTTTATTTTAATGGGTTCACCACAATATATCCCAGGCACACTGCCTTAGGGGTAGCTGGTCCAGTCCACTGGGGTGTTAAACAGACGAGGCATACTGATGAGTCCTGGTAGGACGAAACACGTGTCTATGTCTTCTGTTAGCACCCTTTGCAAACTGTGTGAGAGGCCTTTCGGCACCATGCAATTCTGCTTAAAGTTGGACCAGCATAACATTCTGTGGTGATTTGCATATGCAGCCCATGATGCTTTGCATTGTGGGGGCATGTGTGACTTTGTATAAGCTGCTTTTAGTTTAATAAGAAAAGAGCTGCTGGCTGGGCACTTAGTGATCTCAGCATCTGTCTCTGACCTTGCTACTTAAAAATATGCATCTCTCACAAGACTCTCATACTTTATTTCAGCTCCTATCTTGCTGTCAGCAGGCAAATGTCTTGTCAAACTCTGGGCTTGATTATTGTGCTATGTGGGAGGGAGGAAAGTGATGGAGTCTTTACTCCCGTGAGCCTAAATGGACATCAAAATGTATATCCCCCTTAATTCACATCTTTTGTGCCAGCATTGGTGGAATCATCAGTTATGTTGTTTGCAAAATACAGTTCTTCCAAGTTTTCACAAAGGCATGATATATGTATTCCATATTATAGATAATAACTACTGATTATGCAGCTAACCACATTACTTTTTTTAAATCAGTACTCATTAGCTGCCATTGTGCTGCCCCTGTTGACTGTCATAGCCCCTCTCACTTCCCTATAACCTGGCTCCTCCAATAATTAAATATTTAGGAATTTAAAAGACTGAGGCCCAGATATTCAAATAGGTTGTGCATGGTGCAACAGTGTTGTGCCATGCACAACCCACTGATGTGCCCCGGCACAATATTCAAATAGGGATTGTGCCTGGCACAAATCCCAAAGCACCGGAGTGCATCAGTAATGTATGTGGTGCAGGTAGGGGGGCGTGCCCATGCATACTCTGCACATCCTGATATTTAGCCCGGGATGTGCTGAGTCCATGCATGCAACCTCTACTTGCACCGCATACAGGTTAGCCAAAAAGGAGTTAATGACACACCCACAAGTGAGCTGCCGTATTGCAGGGAGCAACATGGCAGCTGCCACCTGTGGATGACCACCCGAGCTCCGGCTGCACCTGGCGCCCCCCCATGCCCAATCACTGGCATACATAGAAAAATGAGCCTCCAAAATCCCTGGTGGTCCAGTGGACTGCTTGCAGCCCAATCATGGGCTGAATGTAAAATTAAACAAGTCCAATATCCCTGGTGGTCCAGTGGACCACTCACAGCCCAATCGCTTGCTTAGATATAAATAAAGAAAGTCCTATATCCCTGGTGGTCCAGTGGACCGCTGTCAGCCCGATCGTGGGCATTTGTATAATAAAATTATGTCCAATATCCCTGGTGGTCCAGTGGACCCCTCTCCCCACCCGCCCACTGAGCCCCACTGCCCCGCTGCCCTCAGCTATCGGCAGGCGGCTGCACCCACCCACCTGCCCCCCACTGCCCGCTGACTGACACCATAGGTAGGGTTATACGCCCACTGGTACATCCACAAGACCCAGCTCAGTTATAAAAAAAGATGGCTACTCCCTCGCCCCCTACGATCCAACCCCGGGCAGTGTATCACCGAAAACCCAGCCGGAGCAGCAGATGCCAATATAGGGCCTGCATTCTCATCTAGCCAGGTCTCGGTGATGCATGCCAGGTCAGATGTTGCAACAAGATCTGCTATAATAGCGGTCTTGTTTTTAATTGACCTGGCATTACAAAACACCGCCTGGGTTGGATGGGTTTTCGAGGAGGAGCGCAGTACCTGCCCACAATTTACGGAGCCCTTGGGTATGGGAATCAGTAAGGGAAAACCCCTCTCCTGAACCCATTTGCCCCAGGGCGTCTCCTAGTCCCCACTACCTCTATTTTTCAACCCCTTTCCATTCTCCCATTTTATGAAAATAGAAACATTTCAAACAGCTGCACATAAGTAATCAATTCCTGCCCCCTTTAAATAGCACGTTGTGATTATCCTTCATTAGCCTTGTAGAACATGATTCGAAGAAAAAAAACTAAAGTTGGACCTTTACTTTGTTCCTTATGTGAAACACACCATGAGAACTTCCAACTGTGCCATGTGATGTAACATGCTTATGATCATCTAAGCCTACGGGAATGCTGTTTCACAGTTCCAGCAGCCGAAGATCTTTTGCTTCCAGGGAAACAAAACTTTAAGCTATTTAACAGTTAAATTATTCTAACATTCCAGCCCAATGTCTTTTGTCAAAATCCATTAAAAGGTTTCTGATAGCAGTATGGCCCATAACAGTCTCAAGAAGTCAATATAAAGTCTTTGGGGGTGTAGCAGCAGTGTATGCCCCCCCAACCTCTGCCCTTCCCCCTCTGACAGTGCAGTTTGAGGCAAAACCTACATACAGGTGTCCTTTGCAAATGGACAATCTTATGCAAGTCCCACTACAAACTGCATCCACTCAACATGGCATTATGAAATAGCAGTCACACACTGCATACTGTGCTACCCTTCCCCCTTCATGTAATGGGGCATTGGGGGAGCAGCTATGGACACCTGGGTAGGTAACAGAGAATGGAGGCCCACACAGTTGTGCCAATCAAAGGCTGGGCCACAAAAGAATGTGTTCAATGTGATCAGCCCTGTAACCAACAGCAACATGGCATCAAATACTGGCTGCCTCCCCCCTCCCGGGATGCAAAAGGGAAGGGCAGAGGATGGAGGCTTACTGTTGCTGCATCTCCAAAGACTTCTTATTTGGTATGGAGGAGTGGAGAAAGGTGGGGGATTAAAGTGGCCAGGGATGTTTTACTAAGGTGGAAGGAGAGAGGGACATACCTCTCAACCATTAAACTCTGAAAGTGAGACACTGATAAACTGATTGAACCATCTCTTTGTTTCCATATATCATATTTTTTGGCTATTGTACTAGTTCTGTTTAGTCATGTCTGACCTAGGCTGACTTCTCAGAACCAGACAAGAAGACCCACACACCTTCCTAGTCATTAATCTCCATTATAAATCACTGGGGTTCTTTTAGGATACTGGAAACGTGATATCATCTTAAGGCTTCGCTGCCAAGCCCAGTGTCCAACCTCGCGGGTATCAACTGCATAAAGACAAGAAAGAAATGTCCATTTAGAAGAAATAGCATCTGAACAGAGACTCATACATTTAAAAAAGAGGAAAGGAATGGGAGGAGTGGATTTTCAGAGTTCCTGCAAACTCCCACCAGCTGTGGCTAAAGAGGAAACATTTTAATGCATGTTGATGCTCTCCCTAAGTCAGTCGGTTTGGACAGAATTGTCTATACTACTGTAGATAAAAACAGTTTGAACCACTTTAAATCTTTTGCAGGAAAATGTTTCTACAAAAGACCAGAAAGTGGTGCAGATGGTAGATGACAACAGAAGTAAACTATTCCCTAAATGTTTCAAAGACCATTGTTTTTGCACAAGACATACTTACAACAAAAAATGTCACAATGACATCTTAAAGTAGAATGACTATTCCCAAACAAGGCCCAGGATTGTGTGCATTCCCCTGCAACACCCACTTTGTTATCCATGTTTCATACAGAGCAGTACTAGGGAGGAAACAGCTGTTAGTGATACAACAGCCTAAGACTATGCTATGCCTCATTTTGATGAACTAAGACAAAAACACCATAGCCCACAAGGCACAATGGAGACGTCTACAGCAGAGCAAAGCTGAGGTAATTTGGAGTTTGGAAAAATCAATTTCCTTGTCATTATTGGAGGAAAATTGGATCAAAGTGAGTTCTATTGCCAACTAATGAGGAAGACACATGGTTAAATTCTTGTGATGAGTTATCACGTGAAAATGCACCTATACTGCAGCTCAACACTTAGCAAGAAGAGAAGTGTGAACATTGCTTTAGCTGGATGTGGAACAGACTGCATGTGTTTAATAAAACCAAATAAACACACAATTTATAAATATAAGATACTTTCCTGTATAAATTACTTCCACTTTCAAATTACTATAGTCCAGTTTAGTAGCTTCTGATAAATATCTAACGGCTGTGCTTGTTCTCATGATTTGAGTAATTTTGTATGCTGTATTAATGTATCTTGTTACTTCCATGTTAGTATGTACCATAGTTCCCTTTCCTGGGATACACCTGGAAACAAGCCTTAGCTCAGCGTGCCTTTCTGGGTTACCAAATTTCAACTAAAAAAATAAACAGATCGAGGCGGCAGTGAAACCGATTATAACTGTTTCAACTAGAAAAGGGAAATTGAACAGTTTAGGAAATGTACTTGATTGTGTGCTCATTTCCTCTAGAACTGATGTAAATGAGATTGAGGTAAATACCCCTACTGTAGGTGACCATAGTACCATTAGCTGTAATTTACAAATGTTGATAAAACCAAAAATGCTGGCAGAACCAGTAGAAATCCAAAGAAGGTGTTTCAAAGTATACACTCAATGAGTTGTTCTTAAACAAATTAGCTAGTGTGGCCTGGTCAAGTCTGTTTTTTTAATTCCAACTGTACATAGTGCTGTGATTGAATTTACCAAACTTTTTATAGAAGTCTGAAATATGGTAGCACCTCTAAAAAAAATCGGAACAGAGGAAAAAAAATGTTCCTTGGATAGCCAAAAACATTAAGAAAGGCATAAGAACTAAAAACAGATTGTGGAAAAAAGCAAATACTGTAGAACTTTAAGCATTCTAGATTGGGAGAATTGTTAGCTTGAAATAAATTAACTCAAAAAATCATACAAGTTCAAAGAAAATATTATAATGCAAAGATTATAAAATCTACAGAACCAAGACAGTAATAGGACCCCATTAAATCTTTTGAAAAGCCAGTCGAAAATTCTCCCTGTATTCAGAAAACTGTTGGCATTCCTACAGCTGTGGAGAAAAACCTGGCACAAGTGGGTTGTCACATGCGGATCCACAGTGTTCCCACAGCTGCAGGTATTTACAAAGGTGGAGCTGGATTACGACCAGCTCTATGGTTTACAGCAGCTTGCTGGTGATGTTGCCAGAGAAATCCCCAGAACTGGGGAACACTGTTACTGCCGGTGTGACCAGCCATAACATCTTCCACAGCTGCTGCGGATGTGAATATCAACCTCCACAGCTGCGGGGATTTCGATCTGCAACTGGAACTGTGGTATGGGACTTAGTCCCAGAAAGTTTTGTGAATTCTACCCAAGACTTTTAAAGGATGCAGCAGATTTTATTGCATCTAATCTTGCAAGCCTGTATAACTGGAGTCCGATTGAGGGAGTATACTCATAGAGCTGGAAAATAGTCAAGACAGTACCTATTTTTAAGAATGGTGAACATACTGTACCATCAAATTACCAACTGATTACCCTCCTGCCAGTCATATCAAAGGTTTTTAAAAGATTTGTCCATGCACAATTGTATGACTATTTGGAAAAATATAGTCTCATTACCAAATATTAGGAGTTGCACAGTCACCGCCCTTTTAGACTCCCTTAAGTAGGGTAGAGACATCGGGTGCAGTGTTCATGGACTTGCCAAAAGCTTTTGATTTAGTAAATCATTGAATTTTTATAGAAAGGCTGGGTAGACAAAATGTCTCTGAGGAAGTCCATATCTGGTTTACATTGTACACTACAAACAGAACTCAGAGTTAGTATTGAGGGTAAGTTATCATACATAAACACGGTGACCAGGGGGACTACTGCTGGGCTCTATTTTGGGCAGCCTATTAATGTTAATATACATGAACAGGTGACCTACTTTCATACAGAGTACAGATATTCATCCATGCAGATGATACGGTGATGTTTGCATCACATGAAAACTGCAGATGTGTAGAAGAAAAATTAAAGAAGGATTTGTTGGAGTTACATTCTTTGTTTGTTGTTGTAATTGTTTATGCTCCTTTTGCTCCAATGGCCTTCTCATTCTGGGGGATCCCCAGCCCCATCACCCTGGCATCCACCAGCCAGCGCTAGTGCTCCCAGGACTTACCCCCCCAGTGGGTTCGGTGGAGGGGGCTCTCTCCTACCAAGACCAGATCTAGTCTTTGCACCGTGGCTGGTCAGGTGTGGGGTCTACGAGCTCCCCCGTCATCCACCAGGAGCTTTCTCCTATTTTTTTTGTTTTGCCCTTGTGGCCATGCAGTATGCAATGATGCCTGCAATGGGGTCATGCATGCTCCTGTGCAATCCCCCATCAAGTGTTGCTGTGCTCCACACCCATGCTGTAGCGGCTCCATGTCACCGAGCCCCAGCCTCCGCCAGGGGTCAGACATGCACCAGCCACTGATCACCCCTCTCCCTGGAGATGGAGAGCCATCCATCAGAGGCTCAATCCATCTCCATCCCTGCCAACCCCCAGCAGCCCATGCACATTCCTAAACACGGGTCACCAGCATAGAACGAGGTAAGGTGCCAGCGTCTCAGCCCTCAGAGCCACAGGGCCAGCCTATTGGAGTTACATTCTTGATTTGAATATTGTAGATTGATATTCAACAGTAAAACATTTAAATAACATTATTTTGTTTTATGTTATGTGTGTATATGTGAAACTTTACGTAATGTAACTGTTTGTACTGAGACCATGGGACACCATTTTAAATTAGTTTATACTCAATGGTCTAACCTTTAATAAAATGAAATGAAAAAAAATCCAGCTTATGGCTTTTCTTACTGGCAGTACTGGCAAGAGGGGAATTTGGAAAAGTAACAAAAGATGGTATAGAGTTAAAACACGTATTTGAATACAAATGCCTAGGCAGTTGGTTGGCCAGAAGTTTAAGTTTTGATCAACATATTAGTACTGTAACAAAAGAAGGTAAATTACAAAATTGGAGCATTTGGAATATTTGGCACAAACAGAAATTTGAGACGTACAATTGCAACACAATTGTTATTACTGATTTTAGATTACGGTGTCGTATTTATGGCTATGCTAATGTAACTTGTCTAAAGAAAGTAGATGCCATGTATAATAATAATTTGACTAGATGTATATTGCGTTGTGAATGTAAGACTCACTGCGGTGAGATGTACGATATGATGGGTTGGCTTACAACTGAAAAGAGACATAAATTGACCTGCACAGGATTAGCAAACAATGTACTGAATCAAAATAACCAGTTAAAGTGATAGAAAGATTGCAAAAGTTGAACATAAACACAATTTGAGTTTCAACAAGTACAGAGAATTTGAAAAATCTATTTAAAAAACAGATCTGGGGATATGCTATTCTCACAAGCAGTAGCAAAGTTTCAGAATGGTATTGGTCCAAAAATTAAACTAGGGCCAGATATTTAAAACTTAGCCCTGGGGCAAAATTAGCACTGCACGGCATGCAAAATTAGCCCAGAACAATTAGCACGCTATATTCAAAGGAATAGCCCCAGGGTAAATCAGTTGAATATAGCGTGGAAATGAAGCCATACAAAAAGGGCTGAAAGTGCAGTGCAAAAACAAGACAGCACTGAATATAGCAAAAAGACAACACTGAATATAGCACCCAGGCAGTGCAAACAGCTACAGTACTACAGTGCAGAGGAGAACCAGTTGTCCACTGGTGGCTGGTGGTGCATGCAAAGAAGTGCAACTCAAAATGTGTAGACAAATGTATACAGCAGTGTAGAACACAAATGTAGCACCTAAGGCAATGCCATGAAACAACACATGAACCACTTAAATAATAAGAAAACAACATGAAAGAGAAAACAGCGACCCAATAATAACACAGGATTGCAACACGATAAAGATGTATTAATGAAATAACACAAATAAACAGTCAACAACTATATACAGAAGAACTGACAAACCGGGAAGGGGAAACATAAAAAAATACAGCAACAAAATGTGTTCAGCACACTCATAAATCAAACATGTACTGCAGAAACAGCAATCAAAGGATGTGAAAACTGTGTACAACAGCAGTACTAAAACAACAATGGGAGGGGGAGAACAGGGAAGGGGAACAACTAAGGAAGAGGGTCATCAGGGGTTTGAAGGTTGGGGCTGGGTGGGTGCAGGGAGCCTCTTCTCCAGGACAGCTGCCACACATCTGGTCTCTGTTATGAGGACCACCTGTTGTTCTATTAATATCCTCTGCAGCCACACTATCCACTGTAGCAGGTCGTCATGGCCCTCTCTCCTCCGGCCACCTGGCCCACAGTGAGCTCCAACGGGAACTTATGGGTGGAATGATGACCATGTAAGGATGGTGTACTGACAAAGTGTAGTAATGCAGACCCCAGGATGTGGCCCCAGGGCAAGACAGCATGTCCCAATCACCATGCCCATGTACCCAAATAATGGAACAGTGCACATGCCACCCGGCCTGTGTCTGTATGCTGCAGCACAACCCACATGTTACACATGCCCAACCCAAGCACCTGGGAAGGCCTGGAAGGCCATTACCAACATCTCCACAGTCAGGATGATGCCACAAGTATAAGCAATGTAGACCCTGACACAGCACTGCCACACAGCCCCCCTCAAGTGACCAATAGACTGCCCCAGAGCAACACCAAAACTCTATTGGTACGGAATGGGTGGGACATGCCGCCCAATGGAACAGTAGGCAAAACCAGTCGAACATGTAAAATCATAACCTGAAATGACACCCCAATTGTCACACACCAACAGACTACAGCCCAAAGTCATAATCCATGGGCCGTGCAGCGGACAGTGTGCAGGTTCCGTCCCTCACAGCAAAAGACCCCAACCATGACAGCAGTGTGCCATGTGTACATGCAATGGACACAGGACCCCAGGACAGTGCTGCAACACAGATCCATATAACAGACCCCCCCCGGAAGGTGAATATGACTGCACCAACAATGTGCAGCACAGATACAACATTGCAGCACATAGGACTGGAACAGTTCAAAGCAGCTGGTAAGGTGGGGCACACAAGGACAGATCATGGTGGGAACCCAATGACCATAGGGGCAATGTCCAGAGAAGATCCATGGCATACAGTGTCCACATGCTGTGAGTAGCCACACATGCACAGAAGCCTGCTACCCACTGTGCAATGCACACAGTGCAGACATGGCCACAGAACAAGGATGGGTGTTCTGCACCCTGGTACAAAGGTACAGCCAGCCACATGCAACTATACCATGTGAACATTTGTTCAAAGACTGCGGACCCTACCCTCCTTCAGGCCCAACTTCAGAAATGTTTTACTGAAGTGGAGTCCTGGTTCATCTCTCATAAGTTTGGTGCTTAATTGCAAAAAAACAAAGGTCATACTCTTCTATGGTACCCACAGCAAGCACAAAGCCAAACAATTGGTGATTAAAAACAGTGCGGGCGTTGTCCTTGATCAGACTCCATCTTTTAAATACCCAGGAGTTACTCTGAATAGTATGCTTTCCTACTCCAACCATGTTGAGAATATTGCCAAGGCAGTTAACATTCACCTAGGCCTTCTACACAGGCATAAACACTGCCTTACTACTGAAGCCCTCAGATTGGCTATCCAAAGTTCAGTTATGTCTATTATTGACTATGGTTTGGCCATTTATGGTTCCACCACAGACACAACCCTATGTCAGCTCACCACAGCTCTGAATAAGGCATGCCGTCTACTAACTGGTGCAGTGTATCGTACTCGCACTTGTGACCTTTACGAATAAACAAACTGGCTTCAACTCCAGGCTCGCATTGAATATCAAGCCTGCCTTCTGGCTAAGAAGGCAGATCTTGGTCTCCTACCACCAGGTTCCCTTCAGCTTTTCAGTCCCTTCCGGGGCACTCTGAGCACACGAAGTTCTGTGAGCCAAACTTTTACTGTCCCTCGCAGTCTAACCTCACTTCAACAGAGATCCATTGCAGTTAGAGCTGCTAATTTATTTAATTCTCTTCCTCCTGAGATTGCAATGACTACAATCTTGGGACCATTTAAGTGGAAGCTGCATCAATTCCTAGTTTCCAGAGCATCTTGTGACTGCTATACCTAATCTCTGCTGACAGCTAAATGCACTGGGACCTCCCTCTTTTACCATTTGCCCATGTATAGCCCTATCCTGTTGCTGCGCTATTCCACTCACAGCACTTCCTCCCTTAGCCCTTTCCCATTACTGCCCTCTTTTCATCCTACCTCATCCCCCCTTCCTTTACCCCTCCACTCCCACTTCCTCCTCTCTCCTCTGTTTCCTCACCTTGTTCTCTCCCTCTATACCCCCCACCCTGTGGGTCTTTTCTGCTTAAGCTTCATTGTAGAATCTCCCTCCTTCCTGCTCTTATTTTGCTCCTTCCACCCCCCAATTCACCCCCTGTACTTCTCTCCTTGTAATCCCTTTCACCCCTCTTCAGACAAGGATACTGGCTGTACTTGACACAATATTTATCTTGTCATTTTGTTCTTTTGTTAATGTAATTACTTTCCTCATGTTGTACTACTTACTGAAACCATTGGAATTTGCTATTCTTGTGACTTGACGAGGAACCTCTGTAAAAGAGACCTTGGCTCAAAGGTCTTTCCGATTTGTTAAATAAATAAAAATAAATAAATGTTTTTTCTGTCCTCCGTGCTGAAGGTCATAATACCTAGTTAGTTTTACTTAGTATCCATTAGTTTCCTTAGATAGGTTCCGCTGTTGGATGGGGATGGATGGTGTCACTACTTGCCGTTCCCTCTCTCCTTAGGAGCCCCTTTCAATTATCAATGTATCCAAAGCACCTATCTATCTTGTTAATCTGTCTACCTCATATTGGTAGCCAGTGATGACAGTGATTATAAATGAGTGACTGTAGAAACAGCGACTCATTTATAGTGCTATCATCATCAGCTACCCTGCAAGGTTAGCGATGGTTTAGTGATGAAAGCGACTGGAAGTGGAGGGATAGGGAGGTGCAGGGGATGGATAGAAGGGAGGCTTTAGGTAGTGAGGAGAGCCTGCTGCAACTGAGCCAGCCCTGTGGTGTGGTGGTGAGGGTGGCTGGCTACAGTGCAGTAGGCACTGGGCTCGGGACTTGCCTAGGGGTGTTGTTTTGCCATTGCTTGTGGCTGTCTATTTTTTTCTGCCACTGTGTTTGCCCTCCTCGACATGCACCCCGGAGTTAAGAATCCTTGGGGGTGCAAGGAGGGGGCCATAGCCCCCCTCCGCAAAACACTATCAGTTGCCAGAAGATGGGTTGCTGAGAATGTGTATCGGCGAAATGCTTTTCAGTGATATACATTCGCTATGATAGCGATCGCTGTTTTTTGATCACTATCGTAACATGGAAGCCCTCATGTTTACTAAGCTGCATTGTTGTCATTCTACTTCTGTGCCCCATTGCCTGATTGCTTCTGTCTTTGGTGCTACTACTATTACTACATTCTTTGGGGGGATCTTCCTAAGGTACCTTTAGCCAAGGGAATTGTCCTGCAGCACCTCTAGCGGTGAAACTCTCTTCGAGGGTTCCTTGCCTTTGGTAGGCCTATGTTTCAATGGACAAGCAGCCAGCCACTCCAACTTCCTGCCTATTTAAGCAGTTCCTCTCAGCCTCCTTCTGAAGCACTTTTTCTTTGCCCCACCGTCCTTCCCTCCTCCTCCTCCTGTAGTGGCAGTGCCTCTCTCCTTTCCTAAGGTACCTTTAACCAAGGGAATCATTCTGTGGCACCTCTAGGGGTGGAACCCTCTTAGAGGGTTCCTTGCCTTTGGTACCCCTACAGGGTGGTAATTCCTCTGAAACAGAGTGTGTGACTGGCCAAAACCTAAGTAACACAGTTGCACAAGCATAACACTATACTGGCTGCACAGGCCATTGAAGTTAATATTAGCCAATCCATCATGCCACACAGGTGTTAAATTTGTCAGGAGTCCACGGAAACTCAGTTCCTCCATCTCTTAAGAAATTGCATGACAGTTCCACCACTTCTGTCATCTTTTTCCACTGACAACTACAGGAGAATTCCACTGCCTAAATATAACAGTTCCACCACCTAGAAATCTAGATGTGAGCATTCCCCCACCTAAATATTCCCTGTTTAACCACTGATGCCACAACTGCAGCACTTTTTTTAAATAGTGTTGCACTGGCCCATCTGTGCAGCAGTAGAGGTATCTCTCTTGACATTAGTGACCCAAGTTTGGAAGCTAGCACCAAGTTATTTATTTAAACTTATTTTACCGGATAAACAAGCAGAGCCCAGAAGACTTGTTTCCAGTTGCGACCTGGGGGCCACCAGGGGGAAGAAGGTCAAGAATCTGATTAGACACTCTCTTCCTCTGGGGAGGGAGGGACGTGTATCCTGCTGCTTAACCGCAACCTCAGTAACCACAGGCAGTAGTGCAGGTCCTGGAGCTCACAGGCTGAGGCTGGTAAGATACAGTGTGTACATTGTGGCCTCAGGCTTGCTGGCACCATGGACAGAAGTATGCACTCTGTGGGACGGGCATACAGTGGTGAAAACCTTGGTGTTGCAAGACAGAGGAATCCTCATCCACCCTTCATGACAAATGAGGGCTAATCTCTCCACAGGGCCTCCAGATTTAACTCCCAGGAGTGCCTTCACTATGCTGAACAAATACAGGGGACTTTATTGCTGCAGGAGCTGAATTACAGGACCGTACCTTGGAGGCACACCACTGGAGGCATGCCACATCTGTAACGAGGGTATCCTGGAAGTCTCCCAAGAAAAATGGCTCAGAGGTCAGGCAGGAGGTAGTTTAGGTGAAGGTGGTAGGTGGGCCGCACAGATGCCCAGGTTGGATAAAGAGTTTATAAAAAAGACAATGTTGCAAGTGGCACATTTGGGGGCTTGTGCCCAGCAGGCCCATAAACAATCTGTCCCAATGTATCAACAATGCAGTTTATTGGGGGGGGGGTGAATATTTTCAGGCTTTTCTGAGGGTTACAATGCATTTTGCCAAGTTATCCAGGAAATCCATAAAAAGGCATCAATGAAGACTATCCCCCATGGCACCTCCTGTTTAGCATCATTGCAAATTTAAAATTCATTCATGAATTGCAACGGATTTGCCCACTACACACCATGTATAGCATTTGACTAGTACTTGCTATGCAATTCACTGCACTGGCAACAACTTTCGCTGTGCTAATTAGCATATACCGATGCTGCAGTGACTCCCCCACAGCAAAGACCACCGCAGCAACAGGAATCGGCCAAGAAATCAGCCTCCCATGCTGTGATGGTCTCCGCTGCTCAGAATGCCTGTAGGGGTGTTCGCTTCCCGGTCCAACTCCAACTCGAGTTGGAATTTTAGAGACTGGGGGTGTAGGGGCAGAGCCCCTCACATGGGGGGGGTTCGGGGGCACAGCCCCCGATGAAAACAGGAGGCATCCCCGATGCTGCATTGCCAACAGTCGGCAAGGCAGCTGTTGCTGTCGGGGATGTCTCCAGAGCTGCTGTCGCTGCAGCATGGTAAAATCACTAATTAGCACTATATGGTGATTTATTGACTCAAACTGTATCAATTCATGTTGTAAAATTTGCCTCAAGGTGCACAGTGCAATTGCATGAATTTTACTATGCGATTTTCCACATTACGCTATGCGTTACACAAACGGTAGAGTTTTATCACTTCACTCGCACGTACTCCTGTCCCCACATCCTAACATGGCTGCACCCTTCCTCCAGAAAGGAGGGTGGACAAGCAGCTTCCTTCACAGCAAATGCTGCTCCTTGATTGGTAGGTTGTGCATGGATGCCAAGCAGCCCATGGCCCTGTCCCATAGACCACATGGCCTTACCATCATAGCATGCTTGGTTCCAGCTTCTCAGCCAACCTCAGTGCAGGATTTCATAGACCACACACAAACCCCTATTGTTGCAGGTGCACATTTCACTGTGACACTTTGCTGACCAATGAGGCTAGTCCTCTTTGTGAATGTTGTTTTCATGACTCCAAGCTGTGATGTCACAAACATAGCAATTGTGAGATCAGCTGTTAGCAATCAACCTTCAAATATTCAATCAGTGTAACATACAACAAAAACAAAATTGTACTAAAAATGGAGATAAATAACATGTTATACAAGCATCATTTCTAAAAATCAATTGGATTAATTGATTCATTTATCGGATTAAGTGCACGTTTACATGAAGCTTTTACTGCAAAACGTAACTTATGGGTTTTATTAGAAAAACTGCAACGCGTTCAACCTGAATCTAGTTCTGCTGAATATGCTGGGCTGGATTTTTGAAAGTCTGTGAACACTGCAGGCCCAGGTGAGCCATATATACGGCGCATGGAGCTTGCTACATTCATCAGCCAGCAACCGGGATTTCCCATCCCGTGCAGCAAGAGCCGCAAGCTGCACCAACTTTTTGTGGTCTAACTTGTGGCAGTCCCAAGGTCCTGTTTTACAGAGCTGGCACCAGATATGTGGCGTGAGCTGCCGTAAATAGTGGAAAGTGTCGCAACTGCACCAGCGATTGTAAAATCATGTGCAGTTGCGGGGAGTGGGCTTGGCGCACTGCCAGAACCAAAGTGCCATGGCGCAGGGCTTGTTGCAAGCCCTGCACCAGGCTTTGAAAATCCTGCCCAATGGCTTTAGCTATTTATTTTTGAAAATACCTGCATGTTTACCTTTTTTATTTGTAAGACTGTGCACTTCATTATGCATAATTTATCCTAACATATCATTAGTGCATGGATGAAAATTTATCTGACCCAGCATTGGATAATACTCTACAACTCTGATATATCAGATTAGATAAACACAATGAGACTACACACATGGAACTAACAAGGTGGGAAGTGCATGCTGGAATACGCCAGGTGCAAATGCAGATTCATCCACAGCTTGCTTGACCAAAGCCAATTGGTAGGGGCGTCCTTTATAGATCTAACCAAGGCCTTCATTCAGTCAATCACGCTCTCCTACTCAAACAACTTTCCTGTACAGGGCTCTGAAATGAAGCAACAGGTTGATTCAAAAGCTACCATGAGAACAGGTGAAGATATCCGATGTTCTTCCTGTTAGACAACCAATCTGCTCAAGAGTCCTGCAAAGGTCTATACTTGGTCCCCTCCTGTTCGGCCTCCTTTTAAACAGCCTTCTTCTCACATGCTTTGACAAGATCCTCCTATATGTGGATGACGCAGTCATTTTCACCGGTCACTCTGATACCTTACTGTTTGAGAACCAGCTTCAGCTAAACTTCTCATGTGGAGAGACTTGGTTTAGTAGGCACAAACTATTGTCAAACTACAAAAAAATAAAGGTCATGTTATTTAATAGTTCCCACAACAAGCATAAAGCCCACCAGCCTAACAATTCAGAATAGTGCAAACATTCCCCTTTAACAGGTATAGTATTTCAAGTATCTCGGGGTCACCATTGATACCACCCTGTCATACACGCACCACACTGAAGACGTTGCTAAAGTAGTCAACACGTGTATCGGGCTACTCTATAGACACAAACATTGTTTGACTGCCAAGGCCCTAAGAACAGCTGTACATAGCTCGATCATCTCCATTATAGATTATGGGCTGGTACTGATACATTTCTAAAGTATGTCTCAACAGCACTGAACAAAGCCTGCAGGCTCATCACTAGTGAACACCGACTCACACATATGTGTGAACTCCATAAGCAGACAGGATGGCTCCACTTGAAAGGTAGGATCAAATATCAAACCTGCCTTCTGGCTAAAAGATCTAGCCTTGGGCTCTCCCCACAGGGGGGTGCAGATGTGCCTAAGCCTTTCTAGTAACCCTCACCATATGAGAGAGTCAGATAGCCAGCCTTTCCTAGTTCCCTTATGCTGAACTGTGCAACACCAAAGGTCATTCGCCTACATAGTCCCGTCTTGGCTTAACTCCTTATATACTGACATCCTTTCTGAACCTAAACTGGGTCCATTTAAACATAAGCTCCACCAGTTACTTGTAGCACAAAGTAGTTTTTATTGCTTTTCTGAGCTGGACCTTGATGGGTGCACCATGGAACTCTGGAACTCCCCTGTAGCACTTAGACAATTTTGGCACTAGCTACTGAAATCATGCCAGGACTATCCTGCCCTAACTACTCCTACCCCATCTCCTACCTAATCTCTCTTGCTGTTAGTCACCCAACCTTGGTCACCCCCACTTCGCAACTGCCCAAACTTCCTATTATCTTCCCCTGCCACCCTACCCCCTCTTCATTGTGCCTTGCCCTTCCATTGAATAAGTCCGCTCCAGTTGATTCTTTTGGTGTCCATCTCTCCTGTAAGCCTTCCACACACAAACATACACACACACACACACGCGCACCCTCTCCACTTTTCGACAGTGCCTCCTCTGGCTAATTCCCACACTGTTCTACCCACTCTGTAAGCTCATAATCATAAGTTACCTTGCTTCATATTTAACCTGTGTTTATCATAAATTGTTCAGTTCTGTTGTATATTGTATTACATATTGTGGTCCTTGTATATTGCTATAATCACTGTATTCTAATTTTACTCTGTATACCTTTACAAACTGTGTCATCAATGATATAATCTGTTATGTCTTATATGTCTTGCTATTGTTGATGTGGAACTTTTGTAAAACAGCTTTTCACTCAAAGGTTTTACAATTCCTAGATTGTAATAAAATAAATAAATAAAAGTAATTTGCAAAACATTGCTTTAGGCACCAGGGACCACCTGTGCTGCAAATTGTCTCACAAACTATAAATATTTCCTTTACAGTTGAAAAGAGTTGAGAAGGAAAATTTATTTATCGAAACTGGTGAAGCATAGTGTCTTTAGCAAACCACCATTGTCCTAACTCGATGAGAAATATTTTGCTATATCTTGCTGCTTCACATTCAGACCATAACAGATCAGATATTTACTCTATCCAAGCCATCCAACCTAGGGATTCAGAAAATCCTGGCAACTCTGTTGGCGGTTCTCTTTGATCCTTATTATTCCTTTACCTTTAAATCCACACCATCTATTAGCTGTATATAACGCAACAAAACTTCTAATTCTTTCAACATTTAAAGCCTGGTATAGCATGTCAGGGATGTCAACATTTATTACTATATAGTTTTATAAAATTTACTTTATCGAAGCTTTGATAGATGTTTTATCCATAAATTATGTATCTATCACTCTTCATCACTACAGTATCCATAATTCATGCTAGTTGACCTTGACCATGCATTAACAGGGTTTTTAAATCAGTTTTTTTTTTTTTATATATATTTTTGTGCCAGATAATGTTGCCATATTGATTTGCTGGGTCCTGCAGGAATGGTCAAAAGTGGGATGGGTGAGATGGAATGGGCCAAAACAATCAATCAATCAATCAAAATGTGTTTATTAAGATAAACAGGATGATGACAAGGCATACAAGCTAAAAGCTTGTTTCCAGTGAAAACAAGGTAGTAGTTAGTGTGGAGCACTGGTAATGCAGTACAAAGGAGCAGAAATCCTTAATACTAGAAAACAGCTCCTATGCTGCTTTTTCTTCTTGTAAATCCCATCCCCCGCTCCCCCCAACATGGTGTGTGGGTTGCAGTTCATATCCTGCACCTTTAAAGGAGAACTTTGATGAACATGCAGGTTGTTTTTCCCAGCAGAATCAGTTCTTTAGAACCTAGTTCAAATTCTGTTATTGCTCCATCCATACTTGCCTATTAGTGACCTCGGTGGTTGTTTCTCATTGACAGTCTAGTGCCGAGTGCCATTTTACAATTTTATGATGTTGTTGATGCCCTCTTCAACCACAGAGTTCTATAGTAGAACATGAATGCATTGTTCCAACAATGAAATATATGAGCAAGGGACATAAATGACATCATACAGTTCTACAATGGCACTCACTATCTGTGTGTAAATCAGTATTACCCTGTAGGATAACTAAAAAACCTGTAGAAATGGAACAGTAACAAAATTTCAGCTAGTACTTAAAATCAACTTCTACAGGGAAAAATGACTTACAGCTTCAGTGCAGTTCTCCTTTAAGGAGGTCGCCATTTCTTGGACTTCTGTCACTTGGTGGGATCATTCTGTTTCTAGGTGGTACCAGTGGAGATCTGCAGAGAACTGAAGGCAGGAATTGAGAGGAAGGAGAAGGTGTGGAGGACTTAGGGAGCGTTCACCCATAGTGGATACCAGAAGGCTTTTGTCCATAAGCCAGTCAAAGAAATGGAGGAGAAGGAGGTCAGGCCCTGTAGTGACACCTGGGCAGGAACCAGGAGACAGACATAAGAACTGGCAGGGGCACCAGAGAGACATCCAATGATGTTGGATCAAGAAGGAGTGCCTAGGAGTGGCATGTCCTTTTACTTATATAATGTTTGCTTCCCAAGTGTACTAACGCCTTGGGGTCCATAGATCCCAAAAAACTCCCCTGTTGGTAAAGGCTGGGAGCAAGTAGATCCCCCCCCCCGTTTGTGAAACAATGGTCCACCTATCAGTGATTGCTGGGGATAACTCAGGAGGTGTAGTGGTTGGTTGGCCTCAAGTACAGAGGGAAGAGTGGCAATTTAAAAATCACAATCTTGATCCTGTCAGTGGGCTCCCTGTCTTGTGGTTAGGGGATCTGTCGCTGTGTGTATTTGTAACTGAAGTTACTGTTCAATTTTCCTGTCTTCATTGAAATCAGGTCATTAACTCCTAAAGCAGAAAACAAATTTGTTCAGTTGTGCTCTTTCTTTTTTCTGGCAGTGGAGTCAGTAGGATTTAAAAAAAAGTGAAGGCCCAAGCATTGGTCCTTGCAGTGTGGGGTAATTTCGTATTCATGCGCAGCTGAGCTAAGGCAGACTTGGCCAACCTTTTGAATCCAGATAAAGGTCAAGGCCTTCAGGCTATGGCCTGACTACTCCTCTGTGTGGTACCTCACATGTCAAATACCTCGTTCAGCAACTTTGGGCCTGGTTCCTCTGCGAATGGATGGCCCACCCCCACACACACCCATGAACTAGGGCCCTACATACAGGCAGTATTTAGCATTATTAGTATGTAGCATTATGATACAATATAGAGTTAATACATCTCACAAGATGGATTGATTGGGATTGAATTGGCAGCATCTACAGTATGTGGAGATACCACTGCTCACATTCTCTTCCAGCAATGTCCTCTCCTCCTCTGTTTCAATGTCAAAATGGAATGCTGGATCTGAATCTCACAATCTGATTGGATGCCTCACCAGTGATCATCACACATTAATTATAAACTCCCTCCAAAGACAAAATTAAGGTGAACAAGTCTCACTGTACTTTAAAAATGTGTTAAAAAGCAAATTTATAAAACAAAGTTGTTTTTTATTTTTATAATAGCAATGAATCCCTCTGTTCAGAGAATATCTTGGAAGTCAGACAATCAGTTGGGTTGAATGTCCTCTGGTTTACCTAAGGCATTCAACTCCTCTGGTATTTCAGGCCTGGAAACTCCATCACTAACTGACTTCATTTTTAACAATTTTGAAAAGCAAACTTTGTAAAATCATCACTATTCATAATTGCTAATGTACAGCACAGGGAAGGAGCAGAGAGTTGGAAGTTGGAGGGAACAGGATCTTATCTTGTTGAAGCACACATTTAAAAAAAAACATACCTTCCGTGCGATCACTGGCGCAGTTTGGGGAAGGCAGCCACGTGGATGCATTCTATGTTGTGCTGCAGTAGTGATGTCTATACTGCAGAACAAAAACATATTCCAGGCATGGAGTTTGGGGAACAATGTCCTACCATACACTACAGACTGTTTTTAGTCTGTGTGTGTTCAGCTGTGTTCCTGGAGGCTATGCATTACTATGATCTGTGTTATTCCTCCACTGCCTGTTTGTGAGCCTTTTGATCAGGTCACCACTATAAATGAGAACCTGTTTTCAAGGTTTTTTCAAACCTGGTTAAATAAAGAATTGAAACTGAAACTTCCTCAGTCAGAGTCACTCCGTTAAACCACCATGAGGAACTGCAGCTAGTGCCATGTCTTCATCCATTAGGTGACTGAGGTGCAGTGTGGTTTCATGTTCCCTCTTACAATGCAGAAGATCTAACAATTCAGATACCATGCAGGTAGTTCAGAGTAAGTGTGTGTGTGTGTGTGTGTGTGTGTGTGTGTTTGTGTGTGTGTGTGTGTATCGTCTGTGTGTGTGTCTGTGTATGTGTCTGTGTGTATGTCACATATAATGTAATAATACATATCAGTGTCAGAGGTTCAGCAGATTGCACATTTGCTGTAAATTTATATTTTTAAAATATACTAGTAAGCGTATATATTTTCATAAGTATATCAAATGTAATAATTCTTAGAACACAAAATATTTCATACTGGCATATTTACTTGTTTAACTTGTTTTGATTTTCCTGCATTGCAGCACTGGTAGTGTAGCTGTAGCTCAGGCCAATGTGTTTCATAGGATTACTAACCCAGATGAATCAACAAATGATTAAATTAAATTGTAGAGGATCATGTGTAGGTAGCTGTACACAACAAGCCAACATTGGCATCAAGACGTTTCCATGACAACCACTGAGCCTCAAGAGCGAAGCTCAAGAGGTTCCTTGCTGATATGGGAACCTCAAGTTGCCAACACAGGCTTTCCTGTTTATGGCTGCCACCACCTTATTTCTTATTCGTGCAAGCTTATTTAAAAAAAAAAATGTAAATCTAACAAATATAGAGGATAATGGATGGGCAGCAGTGAACAGTAATAATGCTGTGTTTGCCTCGAGACATTGTCATGACAACCATTAGACCATGAGAGCAAAGCTCAAGTGGTCTGTGGTGATCATGACAACCTTGAGCAATAAACTCAGCATTGCTATTCATTGTTGCCCCGCCATTCTCTTTTACAGTATATGGACTAATTGTACAACTCCCTGCATCCCACACACATCTTACTTCCTCCCTCCCATGTGGTAGCTTTTTCCTCCCCATTGTAACTCACACAGCAAAATAGAAATTGATTTCTATCCTCTCCTACCACCATCCCGTATACACACACATACACACACACGCACGCGCACGCGCACATGCACATGCACACACACATATCAGGCTCAAGTTAATTCTGCCTGATGTTTTTAGATAAATGAAAACAAAACAAGACTACTTTTTGACAAACTATCTTCTTGATGACTGGAAATGCTGTGAAAAAAAACCATTAGCGCTAACTAGAGGTTTGACGGGAAGGGGATGTGAGTAGAGATAAGAAGGAGGGGTTTCTCAGCAATGAATTGCTATCTGCTGTCATCCAATTGAGAAAATACCCATGCAGCCATCTCCAGTCTCTCATTTCAGCTGTGGTAATTGACAGAGCTGAGAAACAGTGTGATCGGAGAGGTTCAGAATGGCACGGCAGCACGCAGGCATTCTGTGTTGTTGTATCCTAGTAGTGACATACTCAAGATGGCACAACAACGTTTGACATCACAACTAGGGCACAACAGCCCTGGAAATTCATTGAATTCCATTATCAATAGCCCTTACCCATATACTATAAAAACACTGCAGTGGCATTTGTAAACAGCCTACAAAGAAAACTAAAAAAAAATTGTGTTTTACTACCTAAACTAAAATCTATGCATTTCAAACATTAATCAAGCACCTTTTCAATGGTGCCATTAGCAGCACAAAGGGCAACTTTAAACAAGTTAGCAAGGAAAAGGTTTGTGTGTGCCATTGTTCTGCCAGCCACGGTATTTGAAGGAGTGTCTCCATCTCATCGAAGGGCCTTGCAGGATAGCCTTAGACTAAATTAAAAAAAGGTTCAGTGTGAGCATTAATTCAGAGGCAGTTTAGCACAGGGGAGGAGCAAAAAGTTGGAAGTTGGAGAGAACAGGCTCTTACCTTGTTGAAGTACACGTTTTAAAAAAAAACATATCTTCCGTGCAATCACTGGCATAGTTTGAGGAAGGCAGCCAAGTGAATGCATTCTATGTTGTGCTGCAGTAGTGATGTCCATACTGTAGCACAACATTCGGGTATCACTACTGCAGCACAAAAACATATTCCAGGTATGGATTTTGGGGAATAGTGTTCTACCATACACTATAGCCTGTTTCTAGTCTGTGTGTGTTCCGCTGTGTTCCTGGAGCCTATGTGTTACTATGAGCTATGTGTTATTCCTCCACTGCCTGTTTGTGAGCCTTTTGATCAGGTCACCATTGTAAATGAGAACTTGTTTTCGAGGTTTTTTCAATCAATCAATCAAAATTTTTATTTAACCGGGCGAACACCGTTGAGAAGGACTCATTTTCGAGGTAGACCTGGACAAGAAGTACATATAGGGTACACATAATAATATCCATAAATAAACAATACGCATGGGATACAGTATGTACATGTTCAAGATCTATTAATATTCTAGTCAGCACATACACTGACATTGTACATGTGATGATTAAAAAAATACAGAGTAAGATTGTAATTTGTACACACTGGGGGAGATAATCAGAAATGCGCCCAATGCTGGCACAAGTCTGGCGCAACACAAGTCAGATGTGCCATGGCAAAATGTGAGCCATATTCAGAAGATGTGCCCCCTGAAATGCTCCTGCACAAGTCAGCTGAATATGTCAAAGATGTACCACGGCCCAACCATAGATGCGCCAGCGCAACCATGGATGCGTGGAGCAGACCTGAGCACAAACCCAGTGAGCAGGGCAAGAGCAACAGGATACAGGGACACATATACAAAGAAGCACAGGGCAAGGGGCACAGAACCCCACCAGCAGGGCACACACAGGTACACAGAAGCACTGACCTGGAGGGAACACAGGGCACCAGAAGACAGTGCACAGACAACCCCGGTCCACCAACCATGGAAGAAGCAACCATTCAAAACTCTGCCACCACAGTCATGTCAAGAGCAGGGCCATGCAACAGACACCGACCAGGTAGGGTTGCAGGGCACCATGGGCCCAGTGCCAGGTGATGATGCAAACACAGAGCAGGTGACCGGGGGCGAGCAATGCACAGGCCACACAGGGCCACACAGGGCACCGGCCACAGTGGGGAGGGCACAACAGTGCTGCCCACAGTGGATATGCACAGTCCCACAAGCACACAGCAGGCCAGGCAGACAGGTGCACAAGGTGCAGGGGCAGACAAAGGCCATCATGGGACACATGACACAGGGCCATGCACAGGAATGGGACAAGGCCCACCGGCCCAGTGATCACAGGGGCAATGGCCTGGGGGACAATGGAGGAACACCAGAGACATGGCAATGTACAGCAGCACAAACAACTGCAGCATGGCTCCACACACCACCTGCAAAGCAGACATGGACACAGGGATATAGCAGAATAAAGCTTTATAACAATATAAGGAACTATACAAACAAATAACAGGGGCAGGGATGGGTGAGGGTGAAAGTAGAATGGGGACAGGAAACAGGGACTATAAAATGGGATGTGGGACTGCAGGGAAACAGGGTAGTTGAGGGTGAAGGGGGCTAAATACAAGTGGGGCCTCTCAACACCCCCTGGCTGTCAACTCCATCCGCTCAATGGCCCTCCTCAATGTGACAATCTCCCACAGCTGCCTCCGCTGGATGAGAAGTATCCTCCTCTGAAAGGCCAGCATCTGGTAAATGGCTGGGAACAGAGACCGGGCTCCCCTCGGCACCGCCATCCTGGGTCCACCTAGGAGAAGGGACAGGATAGGAAATCAGTGTCATACCCCAAAGAACCCTGGCCCACCCACAGCATGTAGTGGACAGCAGGGACACACAGCACTGGAGGGACCACAAGGGACCCATGCCCGGAGGGCCACACCAGCTATCCACACAGCTCACCACAATGGTGCAGACAGGTAGACAGTGTAGCACAGTGTGCGCATAAGCATGGGCACATGGCACAGAGTGACAGCACTGTTGCAGCACACACAGTGGAAGATGTGTGCACACACACCCCCACCAGCACAAGGTCACCAAAGTACGTGCGACACTGGTATGCAGAACGGACAGTGCACCAACCACAGATGTGCAGACACAGGACTGGAGTGACCATGGCTGGACACTGTCCCCACTGTTATCCCACAGAGACATGTAACAGCAATGTGATCAAGCCTACCTTCGCAACGCTGTCCAGCTGGTGCTGCTGGCTGTGCGCTAACAGGGGCCTGTGCACCTGCCACGGCCGCCCTGGACCACCTGCAGTCCTCTGGCCCTGTGGAAGGAAGGAAAGAAGAGAGGAGGACATGAGTACACAAGCTGCATGGACAGCCCCCCAACAACACACAGCCCACATGCACAGGGCGTGTCCCCGTCCATCCAGTGGCCCCCATGCCTGCATGACTGCAACACATGCAGCAGCCATGCATGATGTGCAGTGACTGCCAGGACTGTGACAAACCCCAGCAGTGGACCATGCCACGCAGCTGTACACCCACCACAGTAGAGCATCTAAGCATGCCTGGCACCTGCGCATACCTACCTGGCAGTGGCACTGCCCCACACTGCACTCACACTTGCAGCCTTCGCAGCCTCTCTGGGTCCCTCCTCCTCAGGTCCCCGAACCTGTTTCGGCACTGCTCCAGGATCCTGGCCACCACTGTCTGCCTCTCCAGATCCCTGGCCACCTGCTGCCACACCTCACTCCATGGCTGCTGGAGGGGCACCAGTCCATACAGCTGCCCCTCAAAGGGCTGTACAATGGCCATGAGGTTGATCACCTCCAGGTCAGACTAGTTTGTGGCTCTTCTACTTCTCCCCTGTGCCATGTCTCCGACCATGTCTTGTGATTGATTCTGGGGGAAATGGGTGCAAAAACCACACATGTGGCCACACATGTAGGATGCATGATTACGAACAACAGGATGCAATCATGCAAGATGGGGATGCATAATCTCGGTGTGCAATGCAGGTGCATAGCACAGTAACATGCATGCGCATAATGCCACTGACTGACAGGTGCATGAGGTCATGTACACTACCCGGAGGGCACAGGGCGTGACCTCACGTGGTGTTGCACACATGCCCACCATGTGCACAGTGCACAGCTGCACAGTAGGAGGCAGTGCCATGAGGCACAGGAATGCTCAATGGCCCCCCCGCACTGCATGTGCAATGGCACAGCATCGCACAAAGGCATGTCAGTGGCACGGTAGACATGTGGTATAGTGTGTGCACATGTGCACTGAAGGCACATGCACCATACATGCGCTGAGCTTGTGCAACAGGGGTTGCTCCGGTACAACTCGATTGTTCACAGTGCATTTACGCGATATTCAGCAGCCATATGCAAATCACCTTATTAGCTAATGCGCAGTGCAGTAGGGTGCATTAGCATATCATCACCATTGCTCACAAGCTCATTTGCATGCAATGCGCAATATAAGCGCCAACAAGCAGCACAGGTCACAGACCAGTATTGCAACCTGTTAGGTGAGTTAATGCAAACTCAGCAAAACAGAGGCCTAATACAACACTGCTACAGGGGAATGCTATGGGCCGTGCTGACACTGACCCACCATATTGTCCCTTTTCACAGGTAGCGACATGTTGGGTAATGATGGAGAGGAGGAGCGTGGGCCTGCATGCAAAAGCAGGTCCAACTTCACAAGAGAGGAGCAGAATGCCTTGTTCGAGGCATATCTGGACAGGGAGGACCTGCTCTGTGGTGCCATGGGCATGCCTCAAGAGAAGTCAGTGGGGTGGGAGGAGGTGGCACGGTATGTGAACACTCACGGCAGACACCAGCTCATTGTGCAGCAGTGTCATAAGAAGGTCGGCACAAACAAGAGAAAGATCAAGGAGAAGGTGGCGGCCATACGGGCATCTCGCAGTGTGACCAGCAGTGGTCCATCCACTGCCCCAACACTGCTGGCCACAGAGGAGCTGGTGGCAGCCACCATCAGCTGCACAGTGGTGAAGGGTGTGCCATTTGGTGGCTTCCAGATGGGTGGCAGCCCCTCACTGCATGGTGAGTATGCACTCAACAGATATAGCTGGCAGGTGTGGGATGGACATGCAGGTGTGCCCGCTGCAATGCTGCATGCCACATGCATGGGTGGCCACAGCCATGCATGGCACCACGTTGGCCAGTGGCAACGGCAACATGCACATGGTGGAGGAAGGCACATGGACGATACAGCTCCACTCACTCTCTGTTTCTTTCTTGCAGCACCATCATGCCTCCGTGGGGAGGACAGAGCAGAGGCAGCCATAGCCAAGGCCATGGACACCGTACCATCCACCTCCACCAGCATCCAGAGTGGGGACAGGAAAAGGCTCAGCTGTGTGGAGCAGGAGGATGTCCTTGGCCTGGGGTCAGATGATGCCCTGGCTGAGTTATTGCAGGATGCCTGCCTGCCAGTGCTGTGCGCTGAGTCTCAGCTGGAGGCTGGATCTAGCTCTGATGATGATCTAACGCTGACCCTGGACACTGTAGGGGCTCTGGTGTCTGGCATGCTCCTGGGAGTATCACAGGCAACATCAGGGCCCAGTACTGCACCAGTGGCAGTACAGTGGTGTGTGGTGCACCCGCTGTGTCTGGTGTTGGTGGTGGTGCTGTCACGGCAGCGGCAGCACAGGGCACTGCCCATCAGACAGCTGAGCGGCAGCAACAGGATGCAGGTACCACTGGGCAGCATGACTCAGGGTCCACCACCATTGCACCTGAGGACACTGTACCCCCTGCATGGCCCCCTGTGCAGTGTCCACCAGAGTGGGATGCTGAGCAGCATGCCGTGTCACTCCCAGCAGCCTTGCATCCAGCCCAGGAGGTGCAAGATGCTGAATGGCTGGCTGAGCACACCCGGTTGCTGCGGGCATCCATTTTCAAACCAGGCACTGCTTGAAACAGAGGTGCATGCACTATGGGCAGAGGTGCATCAGCTGGCCAAGCAGCAGGACAGGGGCACTGCGTGGCTCATTGATGAGCTCTGTCAGATGCAGGAGGCCATGACCGTGCCATTGGACTGCATGACCGGTGCCATTGTGGCCAGGCTTGCATCGGTGGCAGCCTCTGGTCTCAGCCATGCACAGAGGACCCCCCACAGTGCTCTGTCCACCACATGGTCCTGATGTCTGGCAACCCCCTCACAGCAGATACCGGGCTCCGATGTTGGCATCCCGGACACCCCTGGCACTAGACTGTTTGGCCGCCTCAACACCCCTGCAAGGATACAGTCATGGTTCAGGACTTCAACCCTTGGGGGTGCATCAGACACACCCCTGTGGCTGATGCACAGCCAGTGGCATCTGATCAGCCCTGGCACAGCTGCCCATGTGCCTGTGGTGGCCAAAGGAACTGCATGGCTGGCCTGAAGTGTGTGCTGCCTGACCTGCTGTCTACTGCTGCTGGCCTGTGCACACATGGGTGGTGAAGGTGCAGCATGCATGTGGTGGTTCACATGTGTGTTGTGGCGCATGCCCCCAGTGTGTGTGCCATCCAGGCTGCTGGGACATGTGGCATGGGTGTGATGTGGACAGCTTTGCACCGGTTGTGCCTGTGCACCGGTGTCATGCTTCTGATCCATGCCATGTTCCTCAGCCTGTGAGTTTGTGTGTGTGTGTGTGTGTGTGTGTGTGCACGTGCGTGCACATGCCTGTGCTGTGTCTGTGTGCCATTGCATCTACCATGCCTGCAGTGCACCCCATTCCCTGCATACATCCCGCAGTGCACGTACAGGCCCGTGTGTGTTGTGCTGGTCTGTGTGTCCCATGCATATGTGTCAGTGCACTTACCTGGGCTCTCCACAAGGCTCCTTTGCAATTGTGTCTCAATGCCGTATGGCCTCCGCTGCCAGGTGGGGGTCCCACCTCCCTGGTGGTGGCTGCCCACCACCCTCCGGCACATCTTCACCGTCATCCCTGCTGCTGTTGCCCTCATCTGCCTGGACAGCTAACCTATGGTCAATGGCCATGTTGTGCAGAATGCAGCAGGCCAGGAATAGGCCACAGGCTTTCAATGGTCTGTAGAATAGAACACCGCCAGACCTGTCTAGGCAATGGAATCGAATTTTCAGCATGCCAAAGACAAGTTCGATGATACTGCACATGCTGGTGTGTACCTCATTGTAGCTCTCCTCCACGGGGGACGACAGTCACCAGTAGGAGGTGAGCAGCCAGGGCCTGAGCAGATATGCACTGTCACCTGTGTGAGGAGTGACATGGTTAGCACTGCACTGTGTTGTGGTGACCACCCTGTCCCTGTCACCCACTACCCACTCCATCATGCCCACCCTGTCTGCCCTCCCTTCCTCCTCCCACTGCCATGCCACACACGCCCACTGGCCCATGCCCTACTCACCCACCAAGTGGCCCATGGGGAGGTCCCCATGTTTGAACCTCTGGCACAGTGCAGAGCTGTGCCAGATGAATGCATCATGTGCACTCCCGGGGTGTGTGGCGCAGACATTGATTATGCACCCCATGACATTGCACATCACCTGGCAGTTGATAAATGGATATCCTTTCCTATTGATGTATGCTGGCCCCTCAGGGCCAGGTGGTGTGCAGGTGCCCATGTGGGTGCAGTCTATGGCCCTGACCATGCCTGGAATGCATGCCACCCTGTGGAAGTCCTGCATGTTTGCTGTACACGATGCCTGTGTGCTGGGGAAACGTACAATATATACTCTGACGCATGTGGCAGTACAGCGTTGATGAACTGTGTGAGGAGGCGGGACTTGGCCAACTGGGTGATGCCCATGGTATCCCCTGTTGGTCTTTGGAAGGTGGCCATGGCAAGCAAGCACATCACAGCGGTCACCTTAGTCTCCACTGACATGGCATGATTATGTCTGGTGGGTACCTGCATCTCTTCACTGCACAGCTCACAGAGCTGCCTCAGAATTGCCCTGTTCAGGCAGTACCAGCCCACTATCTCTGTATCACTATAGTTCTTGAATGTGATATGGGCACGGTACCACCTGTGTCAGACATACTGCTGCCAGGCCCTTCGTTGGCCACATTGGCATTCCTCCTGCCTCCTCACACCCCATATTACTGCCTCCATCACAAATGATGAGCTGTCCATCTCTCTGTGTGGTTTGGCACAGGGTTGTGCATCTGCTGTCTGTGTGTTTGAGCCAGGTTTTATAGGCTCAAGTCCAGCCAGCACATCTTGTGGTTGGCTCCAGACTTGCACCATGATTTCTGGTTCAATATACTGCATTATTGCACCACATATTCATGGGAATGCCCCCTGCACTTGCGCTGCATACATTACATTTGTGCCATGGCACAGTAAGACTTGTTCTGTGCAGCTGTGGTGTTTGAATATCGCTCGACGGCATAAATCCACAGTTGCACAGGTGCAACTCAGTTGAACTATGCGCAACTGTTCTGAGTATTTCACCCCCCCCCCGTACACTTTGAACACAGGGAAATTAATGTTTATAGGCAGTCAAAAAATACAGAGCAGCTATAACGCAGTCAGGTACCCAGAAAACATATATAACACATAGAGTTTGATGGGTGCCTTGAGAGAGAGGAACAGAAGGGAAGAACAAAGAAGATAATATGGTGTATGCTAGTATCAGACATATAGTAGAGGTAGAGGGTCAGGGATAATTAAGAGGATCAGAGGTAGAATAGTACACTGCTGTAATAAAGGACAAGTGTGGCCATAGAAGATGAACATCAGCATACAGGGGAGTTGGGAACCTATAGAGAGGGAGGGGGAATGGTGGGGGGTTGGTTGGCAGTGGCTAGAGGGACTCAGAGATCTAGGAACATGGGTGCGGTGCTAATCAGGGGTAGCAGTTACAAGACCCCTTGACAGGACACACATAAAGCCTCGTAAGCACTGAGAAATGTATAAGGCAGACCAGTTTCAAGGGTTTTGTATGTTGTTCTATAATATTGGAAGAAGTCAAGAACCTATAGGGAGGAGGGAGGGGGAGAGGGTGGAGTAGTTGGCTGGGGCTCAAAGAACTCAAGATCCAGGAGCATGAGCACGATGCTAATCAGGGGAAGCAGTTGCATGACTCCTCAACAGAATGTACATACAGCATTTTAAATGCTGAGAGAGGTATAGGGCGGACCAGCTTCAAGAGTTTTTGTAGGTTGTTCCATAATAGGGGGAGCACGTAGTTTATGGCCAAGCTGTCAAACCGTGATTGACTTTGGGTACAAACTTGGTTAAATAAAGCATAGAAACTGAAACTTCCTCAGTCAGGGCCACTCTGTTGAACCACCATGAGGAACTGCAGCTAGTTCCATGTGTTTATCCATTAGGTGACTGAGGTGTAGTGTGGTTTCATGTTCCCTCTTACAGTGCAGAAGCCCTAACAGTTTGGATACCATGCAGGTAGTTCAGAGTGTGTGTGTGTGTGTGTGTGTGTGTGTGTGTGTGTGTGTGTGTGTGTGTGTGTCTCACATATAATATATATGTGTCTAAGGTTCAGCAGATTGCACATTTGCCTCTGGGGTCATGGGTTCTAGCCCCACACCAAGTACTTGAGGGGTAATACCCAAAAGTGACACTGTAGTGCAGAGCATTCCAGGGCTGCTGCACTTTTGAGTTGCCATCCTTTGAATGAGATGTTAAACCAATGTCCCTTCTTCCTAACTCCAGTCACTGTCCAAGTAGAAGGCAAAGATCCTGCATACTTTTTGAAGAGGAGTTTCCCTGGTATCATGGCCAGCACATTCCCCCAGTCAAACAAACAGGCCCAATGCAACCCATCCCTTAGGAGGCACCTGGAAACAAGCTGTCACAGCTCAGTGTGCCTTTCCTGGTCAAAAACTAAAAACAAAAAAACAAATAAATAAATACTGTCAGTCATGGCTCAGCACTGTTAATCTAGACCACTCACCCAGTTACTTTCTACACTGATGTTTATGTCATCTAGAGATGGGCACACCTGGTTCAAAAACAGAACCCAGCAGAACAAGATTAATTCTGAACTTAAGAACCTTTCCTACAAAAAGACACTTGGAATGGTACAGAAGTACACATTAATAATTAGCATATAATTAGCAATCAAATATGTGGAAACTATTGCATTCTAAAAGAAATACAATATAAAAATGGCTCAGAGTAAGTGTGTTGCATTTCCAGCCAAGGTGCTGGGTAATGATGAGCCAGTGACTAATTTGTACTTGGTGCATGTGCTGAACTTCGCCACTTTTACCTTTAATTTTGGGCACTTCAGGATCACATCAAACTTCAACCAATAAATTAAAAAAAAACTCTAGCCTTTTCCAGGTGGCTAGGGCTAGCCACATGAGAAGGCCTAGAGTGTTTTGGTTTTAATTATCTGGTAATGACCATCCCTTCACCCATGCTGATGGAAGAGGTTGGGATTGACTAGAGTGGGTGGGGGTGGTTAAGAGTTGCTACTTACATATTTTAATTTTTATTCACTTATTTAATTTTTCATTGACCAGGTTAGCACACTGATCCAAGCGATCTTTTTTTCAGGAATAACGTAGACCTAGATATTTAAAGAGTAAGGGTGACACATGGTTATAAACAAGCTGGGGAAACACGTTTGCAAACTATAGACAAAACAAAAGTAATAGATTGCAGGGCCAAAAAAGTGGTACAATAACATGAAATAAACAATTAGGTTTTGTGAATCAGCATAGAAAAAATGGAAACAATAATGTTAATATAGCACAATGGGAACAAGTGGTGTTAACATAGCATACTTAAACTGTCAAGACTGTAGCTAGTATCTTGGGTTGTACAATTGCAGATAGATGCAATCAATAGAATATGCAAGACCTGTGATTTAAAGAGTGGGTAGAAGGAGCAGTTTTGATGCCCAAAGAAATGTACCCCTCTTTCTAGCCTGCAAACCCCGATGCAAAGGACCCAAAGTATTTTTGACAAAAGTATCGAAGCCAAACCAAAGACAGGGAATTCAAATCAAAACCAAACCAAAGTTCCCAATTTTACAATTCGCTCACCCTTACTCCCATGTGGGTGACCCATGTCTGGGAGTGTATGCGAGGTGTGAAGAGTAGGTGTCCAGACTGGAAAATAATGCTACTGGCTGTGCTTCCCAGTTGGGGAGAGGAGGATGCTACAGCCAGTGCTGTAGTGACCCCTACAGTGGATCTGGGTGCTTTTTCCCCCCAGGGTTAACTGTTGTGTCCAAACCCATTAAGAAGGTCGGCATCACCCGTGTGTGGGTGTAGCATGGTGGGAGAAAAGACAATGCAGGAAAAAACATGCTGTCATTGGCAAAACAAATGGCATCTCCCATGGGACACATGATGTGGATCTATGGTGGAGGTAGTAGAGGATGGGCCTAGGTGGGTCTACCTACCACAGAAGTGCACCCAGGCCCAAGGACTGGACATATGGCAGCAGCAGACAAACAGCTTCATGAAAAAAAAATATATATTTGTAAAGCATTTTGGATCCAAAGAACTGGAAAGGGTTCGCCCTCTCCAGACACAGTCTGTATTCATTCTATCCTCTGGATAGCAGAAACAAGTTCCATATCACAGTTCTACAAGACAGTGGTAAGTGGTCATTGTAACCACTTAATACCACCACTGCTATTTTGATCTTGTCACGCTATACTCAACAGGGGTCACAACCTCTTCACAGTGCTGAAAAATTCTTCAAGTGCTTACAAAAGGCATTGCTCCTAGACAGGAAAAGGGGAAGGGGATCTCATGCATATAATCCGTAGAGACATGTACAAAGACATTGTGGTCCTTGCAAGACTTGTCACAGTCATTAATGTCTCCTCCAGGTTGCCAGGCAGTAATGGGAGATGCAGTGTTGTAGCCAGTTAGGTACAGTACACAAGTCTAGTGGGCTGCTATGGTTGGGTGGAGGGTAACCACTAGACCACCAGGTATGCTGGAAACTGGGGCATGGAGAGGTAACCATTGTACCACTGGGGATCTGGGGCAATGGGAGCTGGAGCCACTGGACCATCTGAGAACACTACAGTCGGCCACAAATATGAGTGGAATAGAGAAGGGACAACAGTTATAGGTGGAATGCTCAGTTGCCCCGCACCAACCAAGTTGTGTCATGGTATTGCACTGTATGCCTGATGCACTGACCCATGCTATGATCTGGGTATAATGGCACATTCAGGCCTGTAAGCAGAGGCAGCTGCTAACAGCTGACTCAGTCAAATGCATTGCATCTCTGTTGTGGGGGTGGTGGGTCCTTCCCCCTGTGACATGCACCTAATGTATCTTTGCGTTTTGCACTGTCAGGTGGTGGTGCACTATGGTGTCTGAAATACAGCCCTTCTGCACTGCCAAGGATTGTGACTGTGAACCATCTCTAAAGCAGTGCAGAATTTTCAACTCCCACTTCCAATAAAATGCCACAAAATTTTGGAAATACTACCTAATAACACTAAATTCTGTTGGAAGCAGAATTTTGAAATTCAGAAAGAATTCATCCCCTATTAATTTATTTTTTAATAAATTACATGTTGATGCCACTTTACAAATTCATGGTGAGAGCTCACCTGGAGTATGGGGTCCAATTCTGGAGACCTCACCTACGCAAGGACATAGATGGGGTTGAATGGGTTCAGAGAAGGGCCACTAAGATGGTGCATGGGTTGAATGGGAAGCCCTACAAGGAAAGGCCGAGGAAGTTGGATCTGTACCTGCTGGAGACCAGAAAGGGAGGGGGGACATGATAGAAATGTTTAAGTACATGAAGAGGATTAATAAGGCAGGGGGGAGCTTATTCACGAGAAAGAAAGGTGCTAGAACCACGGGCCATGGTCTGAGGATGGAAGGGGAAAGGTTTAGGGGTAATGTGAGAGAATGTTACTTCACTGAGAGGGTGATGGAGCCCTGGAACAGTTTGCTGGAGGAGGTGGGGGGGTCAGAACTGTGGGGGAGTTCAAGAGGGCATGGGACAGACACAAGGGGTTGAAAGGGGTGAAGGGGTATCTCTGGAGAAGGGGGTAAGTAGGGAGGGGAGTAAGGGGCAGACCCGATGGGCCAAAAGGGTCCTTTTCTGCCATCACATTTCTGTGATTCAATGATTCTTTGATTTAATTACATTTTTTTGATTTACTAGGCAAATGTAACAACTGATTGTAATATTCCAACCTACGATTGAACAGAATACACATGAACTTTGTAAACCTTCAGTAATATACGTTACAAACACATGTTCTGAAACATTCTGTAGACACATACTTGTGATATAGATATGATAACGTATTATCCTTCTCATTTTTATCCTATTAATACATGTATTAGTAATTCATGGTTTCTATAAATCTCAGATTAGTGTTCCATGATTCACATACACTGTGGATTCATTTTTTTCAAACTGCAGAAAACTGCTCTACAGTTTATGTAGAATGCAGAAAACTAATTTATGATTTAAATGAAAAGACTCCAGGTAGGGCCTGACCATGGCAATATAAAGTGGCAGGATTATATCCCCTGCTCTGGTCATCACCCCTTTGATGCTCCCCAGCATTCTGCCGGCTGTCTTGTCAGCAGTTGTGCAATGCTTGCCCTGTTTCAGCACCCCTGTCTCTTATGATCCTCAGGTCCTTTTCCTCCTTGACCAGCAAGAGGAGCCACACACAGGGTGGCATTCTTACTTCTGGTTTTCCTCCTGAAGTGTAGAACCTTGCATTGGTCTACATTGAATCTGAGACTCCAGGAGTCATGCCACTCTCTCAGCTTGTTGAGGTTCCTCCTGAAGTTTATGCCCATCCTCAAGGGAGTCCGCTACCCAGACTAGCTTAGTGCCATCCTCAAATTTATGCAGCCTGCTGGAGACCCACATTTCCAGATCATTGATGAACATACTGAAGAGCTGTGGTTTAGAACCAGTCCCTAAAAGATGCCACTGAGAACACCTCTCCACTCAAGAGCAGTGCCTTACCCCACTACCCTCTGCTTCCTGCTTCACCATTTCTGTCTTGTGTATACAACACTGGTTTGCTTTGCCCAGAAGTTTGTCATGGATTACCGTATCAAAGGCCTTAATGAATCCAACAGAATATATCTATGGCCCTACCCTTGACCATCTACCTGGTCACCCCTTGAAGAAACTAATCGGGATGGTTCATTGTAAGATACTGAGTTACCCATATTACTGGTACGTAATAGCAGTGACTTAACTGCAACATTTCATAACTTTAAGGAGAAAAACTTCTACACAGTTAAGTGAGGATATACAGTATAGCAACACACTTTTTAAATAACTATTTAAATACAATCCCACAGTATTTGTCACCATCACAGGAGCTCTGGCATGGAACAACATTGTCTGGTGCCCACCGGATCACAAACTAAATAAGCAATAATACACTCTAGCACAAGTGACTGTGCTGTAATAAAAGCAGTTCCTGGGTGGTTGAAGACATGCAACCAAATAAACCCAAAAAGTTCCCAACTGCAGTCCTTAAAAATATATTTAGAACTTTTAGTGACTTCTCAAGGCCAACGAAATTACAGGAATTTTCTTGTCCATTTTATATGAAGATCAGATTCTACGCCTTGACTCATGCAGGAGCCTGACTTTTAAATGAACATTGTTATCTACACAGTATGGGAGAAATATATTTTCAAGATGGGGCCCCTGATTGTTATGTTTGCTTGTCCATGCACAGCAATCATATTGTTACAATGACAGGTTTCAGAGGTGTGTCGTTGTCAGTTCCAATGCAGCTCAGGCTGCAGTGAGCTTGACAGTGACAGCCCAATGATCAGCAAGGCAAACCATGACACTATTTTCTGCTTGCTGGGTGGAAACTTCACGCAGTTGAAAGGGGAAAGCCACTCCTGTCACAGAGTAGCTCAATCATTTCACCTGCATGATGCCACCCAGCAAGCATCTAAGTGACATCACAATCAGCTGACTGAGAACCCAAACCTTCACTGTAAACTGAAAATTAAATGAGCATGACCTGCTCAAATAACCATGCAAGAAAAACAAATGTGCTGTGAACAATGCTAATTACCCCAATGTTATTGCTCAGATATTTCATTTAAATCACTGTAAAGATGCCAAAAAAAACCCATAACTTACAGCCTTAGAGATGCTAAATATGGTGCAAATAAATAAAACAGTTGTGACACACTCCTCTCGACTTTTTCTTACAATTCTTGTTTAATCTCTTTTGTGTCACAGTAACATTTTTGCAAGTCCCCAAGTTAAACTATCCATAAAACACTGTAACATTCGGGGGTTGATTTTGCATATGGATGCAGGGTTGCACACCGCATCCCCATTTCTGTACATTCACCAACCTCTCCCACCAGTCTAGCAGTCAGGGTGCCCAATCCCACTGCTGGTACACTATACTGACCTCTTCTAAGAAAGTCCATCTCAATATCCCCATCCCCAAACTCTTAAGCAAAAAAAATCCTTTCCCATCCTCTGTGCACCCTACCAACCACCTCCCTCCCTCCACCCAGTAATGCCCACTTCTATCCCTCATAGTGACTCTTCTTGTCCCTTGATGTTGAATGTTCAGTTATACCATTCATATGCAGGGTTAGAACTGATTACAGAGTAATCAGTTTCTTTGTAATTGATTCTAATCCTGTATGTAAATGATGCTATCAACGATGTTGGGATCAATTTTGGAATCAATCCAAGTGCACAAAACAAGTGCACTGATTACCTGAACATCAATTTTCAAAACACACGTAGACATGATTGGAGATGGAACCAATCCCATGTACGTGCTCAGTTGTCATGTACCCATTTATGCAGAGTTAAAATCAGTTATTCCCACTCCCAGCATACATACTCCCATTTGGATGGTTTCTTCTTGTCCATTGAAGACACAGATTGGGTAGTGGATTCCCATATTGGGGATGACTTATTATCTGACCATGCACCCATCTCCCTAGCCCCTGCCACACCGTCCCTATTATGGGACCAAGAATTCTTAAAATTACTTGAAGATAGAATACCACAAATAATTAGAGAGAATGATTACCCAGATATCTCACCTGCTACCTTGTGGGATATGCTAGGAAAAAATTACTTACCATAGTAATATTGTTTCTTTCAGGGGATCCCTCAGTATGCTTTACTTATGCAGGATTGCCAGCTGGGTTCAGCTGCCCCAAAGACAGAATTTATGGTAATGATGGCAGAGCATTAACCAGTCAGACTGTAGTTGAAAACTGCTGCCTGTAGGCACTGCTGTTAGTCAGATTCATTTTGAAGCCTGGGGGGCAGAATGCCCAATTCCTAACCCTATTCTAGAAATATGGAAAAGAATAGAAAAAGAAACAAGAGGAAAAAACAAACCACCTATGGGTGAACTATATACATCGTGCTTAACTGTGACACATTACACAGGTTATGGCCCTCCAGTAAGAAATTTGGCCTGTGATAAGGACTACAGAACTGTTACAGTAAGCTTATGAGAGGGGAGGATGGGTGGGAGGTCAAGCATACTGAGGGATCCCCTGAAAGAAACAATATTACTATGGTAAGTAATTTTTTCTTCTCACCCCAGGAATCCCTTGCTTGACTTATGCAGATTACAGAGCAGCGTGGTTGGGAGGAGGGAACAGAATCTACTTTGGAAAAGGTTCTGCAGGACTGCAGTGCCAAATTTGGCATCTGATCTGGACTGTACATCTAGGCAAAAGTGCTTTGTGAAGGTATGTACTGTCTTCCAAGTAGCTGCTTTGCAGATGTTGAGCAAAGGCATGTCCCTTTGTGCTGCCACTGAGGCTGTAGTGCTCTGGATAGAGTGAGTGCTGAGGCTTTGAGGTGGCTGTCTGCCAGCCTTACTATAGTAGCATTGGATGCAAGAGGCTATCCGGTGACAGATGGTTCAAATCAAATCATATTTTATTTATAAAGCACTTTTCTAAAATCAAAAGCACATATACAGTATTAAAACAACAAGATTACCCATAGCTTGAAAGGTCTGATATAGCTGCCAAGTCTTTGCCATTTCCTCAAGAGAGGGCCTATTTTGTTGTGACACTGGTGTCTCTCTTTGCTCCTAGGTGGGAGGGGCAGTGATATGTTTATCATTTGGTTTCTTTTTAGCAGGCACTGGATCAGAAACCTACCCAGTATGTCTTTTTTGTTTGGCTTGGTCTGAATCATTTTTTGTCGGGACATATTCTCTAAGGGGTCCTTGGAGGACCTATCTTTTGATTTTTGATGAGAGGAGGACTTCTCTTCAGAAGGTCTGTTAGAAGGGGAGGCTGACTGAGAAGCCATTATTTCCAGCCTTTTGGCTCTTTTCTTAGCTGTTTTAGAGCAAAATGTAGTGCAAAGTTCACAATTAGCAGGTGTGACTTGGACCCAAACAGATTGGGCTTTGTATAGACAAGCTCAAAATGTTTATACAACTAAAATCAGGGTAGCTAAGTGGGAGCATTTTATAATTAAAATGAAAACTGCCCATAAGCAGAATCCCAGATTGTTTTGGAGGACAATCTTTGATGTAACAGGGAAAAATAGATCATCTGATGTGAATAAAATTACTGTTGATGGAGCTGAAGTTACATCTGGGGAGGAATTGGTAGATTCACTTAATATATATTTTAGTAAGGTAGCTTCCTCTGGGTTTGATAAGAGTGTTCCCCCTGGCCAGACATCAAATGAGAAAAATGGGGTTTCTGGGCATAGGTGTTTTGGTGCATTCAGCTTCAAACCTGTCACATCTGAGGAGGTGAGAACTGAACTGTTGGGGCTGAATACAACTAAGGCAATTGGTTTTGATGGGATTCCTGTTAGATTACTGATGTATGCTGCTCCCGGTATAACTGAGCCTTTAGCTTTTATTTTCAACCTATACTGCTCTTGGAGTGAATTTCCTCAGGGCTGGAAGGTTGCAAGAGTAAAGCCTATTTTTAAGTCTGGAGATAGAGGTGAGCTGGGCAATTATAGGCCCATCTCACTCCTACCACAGATTTCAAAGATTTTTGAGAGAATTATTATTTTTAATCAATTAAGGGAATTCTTGGATTCAAATGGGAAGATGTCCATGTATCAGTCTGGTTTCTGGCCTTTACATAGCACTCAAACTATTTTAGCTAAGGTGGTCAACGATTTCCAGTTGAGTCTGGATAGGAGAGCCATGGTTGGAGCCACATTTATAGATCCTTTGAAGGCATTTGATACCCTGAACCACCAGGTGCTCCTGTCCAGGCTCAGCTGGATCGGTCTGTCCACTCAAGCTGTAAACTGGTTCTCTTCTTATTTGAATACGAGAAAGCAATTTGTAGAAATTGATCCCTTTAAGTCCAAAATGATGAATATCTCTTCTGGTGTCCCACTAGGGTCAATTTTAGGGCCCTTATTATTTGATATTTATATTAATGAGCTTAAATTTGATTTTCCTGACAAAAAATACCGTCTGTATACAGATGACACGGTACTATATGTTGAGGGCCAGACTTTGGACCAAATTGAATCTTAATTCCAGTTGGCTTTTGACCATGTTCAGAATTTTTTTGTAAACATTGTCTGATTTTGAATCCTAAGAAAACCCAGGTTCTTCTGTTCAGAAACAAACAATCTAAAGAATCGAATTTATGTTAGAATATTCAGACCCTGGATGGCTTGGCTATAAAGGAAGTCGCCCAATATAAATATTTAGGGTTATGGCTAGATTGCAATATGAGTTGCTCTCATCATATAGAAAATATGCTTTTGGGACTGAATAGGAAATTGGGGTCTCTTTATAGATTTAAATATTTCATGTCTAGAGATGGCTGATTAAATGTAGTCAATTCTCTTTTAATGTCAGTTTTAGACTATGGGGATATTTTCTATGGTGGAGCTTCTGCCATGTTACTGAATAAAGCAGATATAGTGTTCCACAGAATGGCACATTTTGTTCAGAAGGTCCCCCATAGAACACATAGATGCATATTATATAATAGTCTAAATTGGCCAAAACCTTTGACCCGTAGGAATTTACATCTCATTAAATTTATGTATAAAATCCAGAAACATGCAGTTCCTCTTTACATCCTCGAGATGGTCCTCATAAGACTGGTAAAAGAGAATTTGAGGACAGCTCATGGTTTACAATATCCTATTACTAAATGTAATATAAATATAGGTAGGTCATCTGTATTTCATAGGGGAGTTGTTTCATGGAATAAAATTCCAGTAAGGCTATGTGAATCAAATCAAATTATTGTATATGTTTTTCACATTTGAATGACTGGAGTTTATGTTGGTCTAATTGCCTTTCTCATTGTACTGAGTGTGGTGTTTGTTGATTATTATTATTTATTGTATAATTTTGATTTTTGTGTTTGTAATTTGTCTTTTTTATTTGTTTTATCAATATTCGCAATCTCTTTTTATACTGTAACTGATGTTTGCTGCTATTAACTCATGGGACTTCATTGAAAATGAGCTCTGCTCAATTGAATGTTTTTTCCCTTATTCTGCTGAATAAAAAAGATTTACTACTATTACTACTACTACTAAACAAAGGTTGTGGCCATCTGCCTTAGCCACGATTGTAAAACACTTAATGCAATTTTTAAATCCTGTAGGTCCAGTTCTCTTTTTAGGTCTGACATGCCAATGAGAGGAGGCAAGGGACAGGGCATCAATAAGCTGGCCGACTGAGTTGTCAACTGTGCGTGGTGAGCATCCGGTTGGAGTTTGTGATTGTTTGAGCATCTGGAAGCTCTCTATGGAGTTTTTTGCCCCATTTATAGTGTGACAAAAGGGCATGTCAAAACAGTTCTGTAGAGTCTGTGAAATTGGTGACAGTCGAAATGCAGAGGCAACACGTTCGAAAAACCACGTAGCTCAGCAAGTGCAAGACATGGAAAGATAAGCAGCTGCATACCTCCACAGTGGCAGAGTGTCTTTCTCAGCCACTGCCAGCTTGTCAAGTAACAAAGCAGAGCATATTGGCTCCTCAAGGTACGTTATTTACATTCACTAAATATCAGGATAACTTTATGGAGAGAGGTAAAGCTACAGAAATTCAGATTAAAACTAAGGGAGGCTCAATGGTGGAAAGGGAATGCGTTCCAAAGATCGAGTCAGAGGAGTCTGTGCTTCTGAGTAATTTGCGTTTGTCCCGTGACCTTCTGGGCAGCCCCCCCCGAGTGAATCCTTTTAAAAGGAAAAAAATAATAACAAATTATCAGGGAATGGGAACTGGGTCAACAGTCAATAGCTGAGTTTCTTGAATCTTTAGTGTGCAATAAATAGATTGTTCAACTGTTTGAAATGGCTACATTGCCCAAAACAAGAGCAGCAAAGAACTCAGAGAAAAAAAGAGAAGTCTGATAAACAAAACAAACCTATGGAGAAGCAAGATAAGTTAGACAAACAAAAATGGAACAGGTTAGGCAGCAGACTCATTCTGAAGCTCCAAAAATAACTGGACTGTTCAGTACAGATCCAGCACTGTTTCAAACACACCAGCAAATAAATTTGAAGAATCCCAACAAAAAATTTTGCAAGAACTAAAATCAGGATTTCATAATGTAAACGTTGCCATTTCCACACTGGATCAGAAATTCTCTGAAGTTTTGAGAAAATTAGTGGCATTATCTGTAAACGCAGATGCTTGTGAGCTGAGAGTGAGTATGGTAGAAGATCATCTCCATAAAATTTCATCTGATTAATCTTGTACAAAGAAAGAGTTGGAAGCATTAAAGCTGAAAGTTAAAGACCTTGAAACTAGGTCGAGGCAGGACAGTTTAAAGATTGGTAATCTACCAGAGGAGATTGAAGGTTTAGAACCTTTGAATTTCTGTGAGGAAATGTTCACTAAAATACTGGGCTTCAAATACCCAGAACAAAAGGTTGAAATAGATTGAGCCCACAGGGCATTTGGCCAAAAACAAGATTTCAAGCCTAGGTTTATGTATGTGATACCATTAAAATACCAGGATCATGAAAAGATTCTACAAAAAGCAAGTGTGGAAAGTGGCCTTTACTATAATGGGATTAAGTTAGGAGGCAGTATAGCACAGTGGTTTAAGGCTCTGAGTTGCAAACCTGAAGAACTGGGTTTGAATCCCACAGCCCCCACTTGCATATTGTGTGACCCTGAGCAAGTCACTTAACTTCCTTGTGCTCCCAGGTCACCCCTGTAAAGAAGCTTTCAGCTTAGTGCATCTCTCCTGATAAAATAAATAAATAAAACTGCAAGCGTTTCCTGATCTATCCGCCTGTAGTGTTAAAAAGAAAGGCATTTGATCAAATTAGAGACACTTTACATAAAGAAGGGATTCCATCTTCATTGTTATATCCTGCTAAATTTAGAGTTAATTTGGATGGCAATGTGTCCTTATTTTTTTCTCCTCAGGAGATATTGGAAGCCCTTCAGAAAAGAGCTCAAAATGAAGCACCAGCATCAGCAACTTCAGCAGCACAAATGCGAACAACAGCTATACAGCAAGTTATGAATGATTCACAGCTATTGGACAAGGTGATAAGTCATGCAGAACACTCCGAAGGAAGCTAAAGGATTATGGCAGAATCATTAAGCGTTATTTAAAATAAATAAATAAAAGGGGTTCTCCATCCCCCATCTTTAGATTCTTTAAGCTTAAGGAATTATAATAGTCTAATAACGTTGTTGGATAAAACAAGTAGGATAAAGTTTGAGTGAGATAAGAATGGGGGAAATAGTTGAAGGGCTGTGGTAGTAAATGAAGGGACTGAAAGGAATATCAGGGTAACATAATAAACTGGGATGGGGCAGGCTCACAGAATACCTCACGCACAGTAGGTAGTGAGCCATCTGTAGGATTTGGGAAGGGAGGGACAGTTTGCCTCTTAGAAGGCAAACTAATAGGGAAGCAGGGAGTGAAGGTTTATAGTGGAGAGGTATAGGCTAGTGAATGGGGGGAGGTAGTGAGAATGGGGTGTAAAAGTCATTTTTTTTTACATCAGCAAAATCTAAGCATGGGTTTAATATATACATTTCTGCAAAAGAGCTTTTAGGATTTACTTTCAGGGAAGCCAAATTAAAAAAAAGAGTTAAACAACCTGCTGTTCACTAATGGTTTTCTGGCACCTTTTGAAATTTATTCTGAAAAAAAGTTGAATGAGAAAGTAAATAATGGTTAAAGTTAGATTTATGAGTTGGAACCTGAACGGTGCCAAAGATAGATTAAAAATGCGAAAGATGGTAAATTATATTAATGGAAAAAAACTGGATGTGTGCTATGTGTGCTATTCCAGGAAATACATTTTGAAAGAAAAGACATTGTGTATTTTGTCAACCTACTCAGGGCAGTAGCTGTGTAAATTGAATATGCCAGCAATGCCAGAGGGGCTGCTATTTTTGTAAGGAAAAACTTAAAACCACACATTCTTAATACTTATGTTGATCCTTAGGGTTGGTGGGTGAATGCTAAGATTGTTTTAGAACAAGTTACGTTATCGATGTTTAGTCTTTACACCCCTAACAAAGAAGATCCTCAGGTTTTTTACTGAATTGTTCTTGCAGGTGCCATCCTGTGACTCTCCTTGTATTTTGGGAGGCAATTTTAATATAACCCTTTCACCTTTAGACAAGGAACACTCCACCCCAGAACGCAAAATAAAAACTCTCAATTTAATGGAAAATTATTTGGAGGAATTAGCCCTATTGGATCCCTTTTTCATTTTTTCATTCAAAATTGCTTAAGTTTTCCCATTATTTAAAAACATATAATTCACTTTCTAGAATTGACTTTTTTCCTATTATCAAACAGTTTATTACATGAGATTGATTTTCTTAGCTATAATTCCATAATTATACCAGATCACGCATCCTGTTATATGGAAGTGGATTAACTCAAGTTACTGTAGTTTTGAACCAAAGGGATGAAAGCTGGATTACTCTCTATGGCAAGACGAACAATTTCTGGTGATGTTCAAAGAGGAAATACAATCTTTTGTTCTCAGAAACACTCCTGAGGAATTCTTCTGGTATTCAATTTGGGAAACACTCAAAATATTATTTAGTGGATGTACCATTTCTTTTGATAATAACAGAAAAAGAAGGAATCATGAATCATTAGATTGAAAACAGAATTAATATCAACAGAGGCAATGCAGGCACAAACTAATTTTGAGGAGAATAAAATAAAGGTTATTCATTTGAGGGAGAGAATGGCTAGATTACTAAACAATAGAGCAGAGAGACAGATGTAGAGAGCAAGTGTGAAATATTTTTTTTCTGATACCTCAAGTAAATTATTGGCCTATCAATTGAAAACAGAACAAAATCAAAATAGAATTGATAAACTTACATTACCAGATGGTAAAATAGTCACTAATCCAGCTGAAATTAATAAAGAATTTAAAGATTTTTGCATTAAGCTTTATCAATTGGAGTATTATATATCTGTACAAAATATTAGGTCCTATTTAAGCAAAATAAAATTACCTCAAATTTCAGAAATGGATAAAGAAGCATTTCATAAAGAAATTAGAGTGATGGAAATCTATGATGTGATAAAGAATCTGCCTAATGGAAAATTTCCAGGCCCGGATGGTTTTCTGGCAGAATTTTATAAAAATCTCAAAGACATTCTGGTCCCTATTTTGTTACATCTTTTTCAAGATATTTGGGTGCTGGGTGTGCTGCCCCCCTCCTTCAGTGAAGCCAGTATCTCGTTATTATTAAAACAAAAGATAAGCCCCTGGATCAATGCTCTTCATTCAGACCTATTTCATTAGTAAATAATGATTATAAAATATTTACAAACATTTTGGCAAACAGATTAGCAATTATAACCCCAAAATTAGTCCATAACGACCAGATTGGCGTCATTGGAGGAAGATGGCTTCAGCACAACATTAGGAGAGCACTAAACTTGATGGAAGCTTCTGGAGGTACAGATACGGTTATCCTTTCCCTCAATGCTGAAAAGGCTTTTGATGGGGTGCAGTGGCAGTTTTGTTTGAACTTCTGGGGGCCTTCAACATAGAAAGAAGGTTCTTGGACTGGATAAAAAAACATTTATTTAAAGCCTGGAGCTAAAATTAGACCCAATCAACATCTCTCTGACTTTTTTGAAGTTACACAAGGTAGCAGGCAGGGATGCCCTTTCCCACCTTATTGTTTTCACTGCTTCTTGAATCTTTGATAATACAAATAAGGGCTCATCAGGGTATACAGGGAATTCAAATAGAGAATCAAACACATGACATATCTTTATATGCTGATGACATTTTGTTGTCTATAACAGAACCAGAAAAGAATATTCAGTGATATTATGACTATTTGCTGAATTTGGCAAATTATCAGCTTATAAAATTAATTGGGGAAGAGTGAGGCATTATTTTTATCAGAAGAAACAAGTGTGCCAGCTAATCACCCTTTAATGAAGCTCCGTAAACTGTCCATGAGATATTTAGGAGTACAGATATCCATACATAAAGACCTGTTGTACACTTTAAATTACTCTACAGTATTGAGGGAAGCAGGGAGAGCAGCAAGGAGCTTGAAGGCACAAACTAATGAGAGAATAGCCCAGGTAGCGAGGAAGGTGAACAAGGGATTTTTTAGGAATGTAAGGAAAAGGAGGAAGACCAGGGATGGGACCATAAGATTAAAAAAGGAAGGTGGAACTGTGCAGAGGGGGACCAGGAAAATGCAGACATCCTGAAAAAATGCTTTTGTTCAATGTTCACAAAGGAGAAGTGGAGGGGCCACAAAAAAGTAACAGGAGCATGGGAAGGAGGGAGGGAGGGAGGTGGACACTAGTCCATTTTCAGAGGACAGTGTCTGGAAGGGACTTACTAATCTGAAAGTGGGAAAAGCAATGGGGCCAGATAGGGTACATCCAATGGTATTTAGATAGCTCAGTGAAGTACTGGCTGAACCTCTGACAGTCCTATTTAACAGCTCATTGGAAACAGGAGTGGTTTCAGAGGGCTGGTGAAGGGCAGATGTAGTCCAACTACACAAGTGGTAGCAGGAAAGAGGCTGGTAATTATAGGCCAGTCAGTCTAACTTCAGTAGTTAGAGAGTAAATTGAGTCACTGCTAAAGGAAAAGATTGCAGAATATCTTGAATTCAGTGGGGTTCAAGACCCGAGGCAACATGGATTCATGGGGGAGGTCATGTCAAACAAATCTGATCAATTTCTTTGACTGGGTGACCAAGGGATTAGATCAGGGTGGAGCAGTGGATGTGGCCTACCTAGATTTCAGCAAGGCTTTCGACGCTGTTACACATAGAAGGCTTGTAAGCAAGTTGGGTTGCTTAGGAGCAGGTCAAAGGTGGTAAACTGAGTAAGAAATTGATTAGGGGAGAGGAGACAGAGGGTGGTGGTAAATGGAGCTCACTCAGAGAAAGGGAGGATGACTAGCAGGGTGCCTCAGGAATCAGTTCTGGGACCGGTCCTCTTTAATATCTTTAGAAGTGACATTGCTGAGGAGCTGGAAGGGAAGGTCTGTCTCTTTGTGGATGACATCAAAATCTGCAACAGGGTGGACACTCCAAGGGAGTGGAAAGGATGAGCAGCGACCTGAGAAAACATGAGGAGTGGTCATAGGTATGACAGCTGGGTTTCAACACAAAAAAATGCAAAGTAATGCACTTGGGGCACAGAAACCCAGGGGCAGAGTACAAAATGGGAAGAGTGGTACTGACAAAGTTGGTCATGTAGTACGATGAGACAGTTGGGAGGGCAAATGAGATGCTGGGGTGCATAGGCAGGGGTTATCACCAGCAGAACGAGGGAGGTGATATTGCCTCTCAATAGATTTCTAGTAAGATGTCACCTAGACTACTTGTACAGTTCTGGAGACATCTCTGGAGGGACATGGAGATAGACAGACTGGAGGAAGTCAAGAGGAGGGCAACTAAAATGGTGCAGGGTTGCATCCGAAGCCTGATGAGGAGTGACTTAGGGACCTAAATATGTACAACTTGGAAGAGAGGAGAGAGGGAAGGGATATGATAGAGACCTTTAAAATACCTCACGGGGATAAATAAGGTACAGGAGGAAAGGGTTTTTCAGAAATAAAGATACTCAAGAACAACGGGGTACAATAAGAAGCTGGAGGAAGGGTAGATTCAGGAAAGATGTGAGGAAGTATTTCACAGAAAGAGTGGTGAACTCCTGGAACAGTCTTCCAGCAGAGGTGATGGGGGTGAAAAGAGTGGTGGGATTCAAGAGCGCGTGGGATAGGCATAGGGGAATCTCAGGGAAAGGGAAGAGGGTGAGTGAATGGTCTGGAGATCAAGTAAGATCTGCAGTGATACTATAGGCAGGGAAAAATGGGCAGACTACTGTAGGTGGGCCAAGTGGTCTTTATCTGCTGGCAAATTCTATGTTTCTGTGTAAGTCACTGGTGAGCCACATCTGGAATACTGTGCACAGTTCTGCCGTCCTTACCTATGGAAGAACAGGAACAGGCTGGAGTCGATGCAACGCAAAGTGGCCAAGATGATTCAGGGTCAGCAAGTGAAGACACTGAACATCTGAACATGTGCTCACTGGAGACCAGGCGAGGGGGGGGGCATATGATAGAGTCTTTGACGTTACCGAAGAAAATAAGTAAGGTGAACTGCAGTGAACTATTTAGCAGGAGCAGAGTCAAGAATCCTAGATCATGAGTGGAAATTGGCAAGGGAAGGTTTGTAAGAGATGTGAAGAAGTTCTGTTTTACAGAAAGAGTGGTGGAGCTGTGGAATAGTCTGGCAGTGGAGGTGGTGGGTGTTATGATCGCAACTGTTTTCTGTCAAGACTGTGACAGAGTGAAGGGTTTGATGGTTGCTCAGGTCAGTAACAGTAGGGAAAATAAAAGGGGGTGGACTGGAAGGGATAAAACTCCCTATGAACAATAGGTTCCAGGGCAGATAGGGAACGCCGGGCAGACTAAATGGACCTTTGGTCTTTTCCTGACATCATTGTCTGTGTTTCTATGTGTTATTGTTTTTAAATAACATTCAGGCAGTATTATCTGATAGGCCACACTTTACATTAAAGAGTAGCTGAGACCTCTGGGAAAACTTGGAAAATACTGTTCAGATACAGCTCAGCTTATGTTTCTGACAGTTTCTATAGTTCTCTCCCCCCCTCCCCATTCTTTATTATAAAAAACACTGGCTTTAATCTTTTTCAGTTAGAAACTTAGAATTTACTGGCAGAAAAGGATCGCTTGGCCCACCCAGTCTGCCTAGATGGTCCCTGCTAGTCTGTCTCCAGAGACCCTAACTGATCTCCGACAACCCTCCCTCCTCACTGCCGATTTACTAATGTTCACCTACATCTATACCATGCATGCTTGAAGCCTGGTTTAACCTCCACCACTTCTGCTGACAATGTATTCCAGGTGTCTACAACTCTTTCAGTGAAGTAGTACTTCCTTACAACCCTCTTAACGTGCCTTCCAGCTTCATTGCATGCCCCGTGCTTCTGGTGCTATTTCTCATTTGAACGAGACTCCTCTCCTTCACCCTGTTTACCCCTGTGAGGTACCTGTAGGGCTCTATCATGTCCCCTTCGCTCTCCTCTCTTTTAGGGTGTACATGTTGAGATCCCTTAGTCTCTCCTCGTAGGGCTTTTGGAGCAACCCCTGTACCTTTTTAGTCACCCTCCTCTGGACTACCTCCACCATATCTATGTCCTTTCTGAGGTGTGGTCTCCAGAACTAGACACATTATTCCAGGTGGTTCTTACTGTGTTTTACTATTTTATAACATATTCAAAGGGGTTGCACATGGCGCAACAGTGTTGCACCATGCACAACCCACTGATGTGCCCTGGCACGATATTCAAAAGGGGATGTTGCACTGTGCAATTCCCGATGCGCCGGGGTGCACAAGTAATGTATGCGGTGCAAGTGCAGGGAGTGTGCCCATGCATATGCGGCACATCCCGATATTCAGCCCAGGATGTGCAGCACATATGCAGGCACAAACCTGCCTTGCCCCGCACAGAAGGGTGCAAAAATCCACCAGTAAAAAGCAGGAGCAAGGCCTGGACACCCTGTAAGCTGCGTTATTTAAAGATACGAATGAGGCCGGGTCTGGTGACGGAAGAAATTTTATTTTTACCTACGTACAATGGTAATGCTAGACAGATCATTTCTTCAGTGTGACAATGGAATGCACAAGCTTATATACTGATTATTTAGGCGTGGTCATTTCCCTGGAACAGGTAATTATTAGCTTACTGACACAAACGGCCATAGGTGTGGCAAGCATTCTTTGGGAAGTAACTAGGAGAGACCAAGCCCAATTATGGTCTGACTGGAGTCAGCAATGTTTTTTTAGTCCGTCCTCCATTATGTGCTATCTCTGCTTGCCCAGATAAGGGGACATGGCTTTATGTTTGCTTATGTGCTTGCTCTGTTCCTTCTTCTTATGACTCACCCAAACCACAGCTCAAGGCTACATCTAGTCTTACGTTATAATATTACAAGGGTGCCAACAAAGGTTTTATAGGGATAGGGCAATATGGGGACAGACTCCTCTGCCCCCCATTACATTCCCCTCTTTGGCACCATATTGCCAAATTTGAAAATCAGACACGTAGTAGAGAAGCATTATACGAGATAATTACCCCTGCTGGGTCTGGTCAGACTAGAGCACGTGATTTTGATGCATGATATAAATATGTAGTGTGCAAGCAATATACTGCATATTATAACAATTCCATGTAGGATTGAGCTTCCCCAGTCACCAAAGATGCTTTTTATCCATTGGAAAATGTCCCAACCGCTATCTGTTGGAGCATGCTCACTGAGAATACACTGTTGTAATTTTTGTACCCCCTCAATTACTTGTTCCAGTTCCTCTGAGTTGTCTGGTATATAGGTACAACATTCTTCTCCAATAATAGCACATACTCCACCTTGTGCTGCTAATACATAATCAAGCGCTGCTCTATTTTGTAATGTAAGATTCTAATTGCCTTAATTTCTGCCATTAATAAAGCGGTTGATAGTAATGTTTCATTGACTAATGTTTCTAATTCATAAGCTTAGCTGATCAATATAATGCACTGCTTGGACCAACCCCACCAGGGAAAAATTCCAGCTCAAATTTCTCTCCTACTGATATTCGTTTGGAGTCTTGTGGCACTTCCTGTAACTCCCTTTTAATATGGTTTGTTGGTTTAGGGTGGCTTGAGTTTAACATTATGTGTATATTGGCCCTAGTTTGGAGGGTCCCTAAGTAACAGCATCCTTCCCATCCAAGTGGTAAGTAAGTGTAAGCTTTAAATCCACATACCCAATATAGCCCTGTGACAGATCCAAGCCCTGTGTTACATAAGTCCTGGGGGAAATACAAATTTGTTGCATTGGCTAAATAGATGCTGTTGGTGCAGCTACTGTTATTTCTAGTACTGTTGCCAGTGTCATTACAAACTGTGACAGTTAGGGTTTTAATGTATCTAACGTCAGGGTAATACTTGGAGGTACAGTTTTGGGTTGATCCAACATAACTTGAACTTGTCTTAGAGCTCACATTTTTACATATACAATAAGGAATTGCTGGTGTCTTTCTATGGTCAAGATGAATAACAGTTGGCCCATCAGTTGTCATGTTTTGGTGGGCTGTACCAGTTATGTGGTAGTACAGAGTTATTAAAAACAGATGCATTTACATTAGACAATACATACTGTACAAAGTTTGAGTCATTGATTTTTGCCATTGCGAACAATAGTTGGTATGTATCATATCAGTCAAAGTTTGGTCTCAAGTGGAGTCCAACGGCTGATGAAAAGGGTGAGTGTGTACACATATAACAGTCAGTCACATTTGCATTATTTGCATACAGTCTCATTAAAGTCCACCAGGTGTTTGTGGTATGGAGTGAATCTCCGCTCCGTTTATATATTTTGAGGTCACTTCCTGTTCTCCACAAGAAGAAAATTGTCCTGGCCACACATATAATTATGGTGACGGTAGTTTTAAAGTTCATGGTGTCCTGTTAATTCCTTTTGTCGGCTGCAATAAAAAATAAAATTGTGCATTTATATTGAACATTTAGTTATTGTGTACTTTGTTTGTAACCTTTTTTATATTGGTCTATATCTTGTATGGTCTCCTGGATCCTTCCTTTGTGGGCTCGTCCTCTCCCCCTGCCTGTTTGTCTTGGTCCTTGACCCTCTCTGCCTCCACCCTTCGCCCAACAGTCGCTCATGACGTGTCCGGGCTTTTTGCAGTTAAAACACATCCTAGATTCTCCCTTTATTCCCCCTTCATTTTTCCAGGTCACCGCTGCTACCTCTGCTTTCCTCTCCTTCTCATTTAAATAAGTTTCCAACAAGGTTATATGTTCTTCCTGGGTTGGCGCCATTTTAACTACCGTCCTAAGGGTGGGGTCTAGGTCGTATGCTCTTACCCACAGGTGTCTAAATGTGGTGTCATCCTCTGAAGGGCAATCCTGCCCTCCATATCTCTGATATACTTCAAAAAGCCTGGGAATGAACACCCGGGGGCCCTCCCCCAATTGTGGCTTTGTTTGTAAAATCCTGTCCAAGTCTACTTCTTGCTTGGCAGATTATCCCCTTGCCTTTCTTATGGCCTCTACTACCTCACTGTAATCTGCCCAGGAGTTGACATTGCTCTCAGCTTCTGGGTGTGTACCCAGTACTGTTGAGGGCATTGCGTCCGCTATGGTGTGAGGCAGTTTAAACATCACCAACGGCAGACATCCTGATTTGTTAACCTACAAGTGCTAGTTAACTGTTTTAGTTTCTGTCTCGCACTGACAAATTGGTTTTATGGTCTATTAGCCTATCATTGTGCCCAGTTTGTCATCTCATCTACAGATAAATCTTTGATCTTAGTTTTGGCTCCGGTCTCGGGGTTTCTGCCGGGTTATATTCTTCTTTACCTTTTTTTTCTTTTCGGGCACTTCTACCCAATTGCCTCCCTCCCTCCATCTCATACTCCTTTTCCTCTACCTCCTCTGTCCATTCTTCCTTACCTTCGGGCCCCTCCTGCTGTACCTGCACCATTCTGGCATCCTCATCTTTCTCTAAGAGGTCTTCCAACTGTTTTGCCTTAGTCTCCCATTTCTTTTCTTCGGCTTCATATTTATCAGCCTCCTCTTTCCTTTTCTCCCGTTCCTTCCTCAGTTTAGCTTTTGCTTGTCTTGCTACTAGCTTAACTAGTTGTTCTTCTAGTTGGTGTCTTGTGACAGTCGACATTGTGCCCCCCGAGGCGCTCTGTCCACGGGTGGTCACGGGTGCCATCTTTAAGGGGGCTGAGACCTGTGCTTTTAATTCCTCACACTGGTTTTTTAGTTTTTGAATAGTCTCAGTCGCCTCCTTTAGCTCAGTATACAACTGCCTGGTCTCTGTCACGTGTTCCTGTGATTGTTGATCTAACTTTATGTGTAGCAAGGAATTATCCCTACTCAATAAACACAGATCATCCTGAGCTTTGGCCTGTTGGCTCTGTTTTTGCCCCAACTGGGTTTTAATGGTGTCAAGTTCAGTTAAGGGGATGCTCTGCTGCAATTTTGCTTGCAATAATTCTAACTCTTCCTCCTGTTTTTGTTTACGTATTTTAAACCTGCATTCTCTGTTACCTGTTTTCCCAGCCTGTACACTGCGGTTTGATTATACTGATACAAGCCTTGTAAGGCATTAGCAAAAATTTCCTTTTCTCTCTTGACCTTCTTGTTTCTATCTGCTACTTGTTCTGAGAAATAGACCTGTGCGGAGATGTCTTCTGACGGGGTCTCATATGGCCCCTGTTTACAATACTTCCCCACAAATTTCCCTATTATAGTTTCCATGCTCATTTTGTCCCTTTGGTCTACTTGGATATTTTCAACAGGGTCACCCGTGCACTGATGCCTCCATTTACTTAGCCAAGGTTTACGACCCTTCTGTGCACCCCGGCTTGCAAGTCCCAGCAGCCACACTCATATACCTTGCCCCATGAGTTCTTACAAGGTTATACCTTATAAAGTGAAAAACTACTACTTTAAATACTTTTAGTCAGAACAAGAGGATCGAAACAAGAGGTTAATACATCACCTAGTGTGCAGACTGGGTCCCTTCTGTCCTTGTAGGTGTAGTTGATTTAGTCACCAGACCGGAGTCTCGGTCCACCTTCAGCCAGGAAAACTAGCCGCTGTTCCTCAGTGTTAAACACAGAGCTGGCTCGTCCATCCCATGGCCGACTGCTACGGCGCCTATGGTTTGTTAGCAACAGCGATCCGAGTCACGGCACCAAAAATGTAAGCTGTGTTGTTTAAAGATACGAACGAGACCGGGTCCAGTGACGGAATAAATTTTATTTTTACCTACGTACAATGGTAATGCTAGACACAGATCATTTCTTCAGTGTGGCAATGGAATGCACAAGCTTATATACTGATTAATTAGGTGTGGTCATTTCCCTGGAACAGGTAATTATTAGCTTACTGACACAAGGCCATAGGTGTGGCAAGCATTCTTTGGGAAGTAACTAGGAGAGACCAAGCCCAATTATGGTCTGACTGGAGTCAGCAATGTTTTTTTTAGTCCGTCCTCCATTACGTGCTATCTCTGCTTGCCCAGATAAGGGGACATGGCTTTATGTTTGCTTATGTGCTTGCTCTGTTCCTTCTTCTTATGACTCACCCAAACCACAGCTCAAGGCTACATCTAGTCTTACGTTATAATATTACAAGGGTGCCAACAAAGGTTATATAGGGATAGGGCAATATGGGGACAGACTCCTCTGCCCCCCATTACACACCCACAGGTGAGCTGCCATATTGCAGGGTGCAACACAGCAGCCGCCAGCTGTGAGTGGCCACCCGACCTCCAGAGACACAGTCTGGGCATTGTTGCCACCCCCTCGCCCAATCATGGGCATAGAAGTATATTATCCCTGGTGGTCCAGTGGGCCTGATCCCCAGCCCAATTGTGGGCAGATGAATAAATTACTTTCCCTGTTGGTCTAGTGGACCCGATTCCCAGCCCGATCATGGGCTTCATTTGTAAATATATGCCCAGGTGGGCCATGGTACCCCCTCCCCACCACCACTCAGACCCAGCACCCCACTTCCCCCAGGTCAGTGGTGGGTGGCAGTTCCCCACCCACAAGGCACCCGGCCACTCGCCGACTGACCAGAGTACAGTACAGCTGTACGCTCATTGGTCCATGCAGTGGACCAATGAGCATACAACCATACTGTACGCTGTCAGGCAGTGGACAGCTGGGCAGCTTGTTGGTGGGGAGCTGCCGCCCGCCACTGACCAGGGGGGAGCAGGGTGGCAGGTCTGAGTGGGTGGATGGGGAGGGAGGTATCGCCCACCTAGGCATATATTTACAACTGAAGCCTGCGATTGGTCTGGGGATTGGGTCCAGTGGACCACCAGGGAAAGTAATTTCTTCATCTGCCTGTGATCGGGCTGGGGATCGGGTCCACTGGACCACCAGAGAAATTAGTTTAATCATCTGCCTGCAATTGGGCTGGGGATCGGGTCCACTGGACCACCAAGGAAATTAGATTATTCATCTGCCTACAATTGGGCTGGGGTAGGGTCCACTGGACCACCAGGGAAATTAGTTTATTCATCTGTCCATGATCGGGCGATCAGGTAGGGTCCACTGGACCACCAGGGACTTTAACCTTAACCACAGCCTGCGATTGGGCATTGGGGCACATTGCCCACCAAGGGGCAGGGGGTGACAGTCCCCAATGGCTGCAGCCTGGCAGGGCACCAGGCGCAAGTCACTGGGGTTCAGCACACCTGCATGAAAATGGGGCCATAATGACATGTAAATTGCCCCATTTGTGCCTTGCATGCATAATGGACTCATTTGCATGCCCAGCACTGAATATCACTGGTACTGCACCTAGCACACCCACACTTGCACTGGCGCATCCCCCTGCTCCTCACTTGCTACTTGCACTGGTGCAGTGCCACTGCACTGTGCTCAGTGTGGGCTGCCCCAGTGCCATATTCAATGGTGCTGAGCCATAGTGAAGCACCGTTGAATATCACCTGGGCCATGCCCTAGCACATCCCAGTTGTGCTGCACCCAGGCTTGCACCCCTGCCTGGCACATTCTGAATACCCCACCCACTGTGTTCTCCAGTTTTCTGTGTGCGGCCACACCTCCAGAATGATTCCATGCAAGGGAACTGTCAATGTTTTACATACAGCACCAAGGAATTCTGGGTAAATTATATTGTTGATGTAAATGTTAGTTACTCAGAGGAGCAGTCCTTTATTTTGGTGGTGGTGACTGCACCTAATAAGTAGATGTACTGTACATAGCAAGGCATTGTGAGTACAGTAAGAAGTTGTTTTCCAATTCCCTTACTGTGAGGTGCAGTTCCATATTTCTGTACTGGCTTCAACAATAAAAGCTCTCATATGTTTAGTTGCAAACCAAGGCATTATGGATACAGTATCTATCTGACAAGAATTCTTCACTGAGAGATGTAGTCTCCTATGGTGGTAGTGTAGATGTCTGCAATACCAAGACTGACTACAGAGGTCTCTGTTTCAAAACAGTGCTTAAAAACTTTGTTTCTTTGCATGATGTCATGCTTGGGGGTTGCAGCACTGAGGAAAAAAGGGGCAGATTATACAAATGAAGCGGAGCATAGAAATAAAAGCATTTATTTAATGGAAAAACAGCACTTTTTGGCAATTTGAATGGTAGGAGATTGAATCACAACTCCTACAGGTTACTAATCCAATTTGCTATGGCAACGCTCACAAAATCACTTTAAGGGAGTTTTGGCTTGTTGAAGTTCCAATGTTATCCAATGGAAATTTTAATTTTTTATATTTTTTATATTGCCCATAAATCTTTGGGTGGGAATATGTGTTATACTTGCAGCACTCATTAATACCTTTGTTTTGAAATATAGAGTGTCCCTTACATCCACATATTGAGGGAATTATGGCTTATTAAAGTTCCAATGTTATCCTATGAGAATTTGAATTTTTTAATTTTTATGTTTTTTTTCTTATGTCAGCCCTAAATTTCTTTAGGGGGAATATGTATTATTTGTGTAGTACTCATTAATACCTTTGTTTTGATATATAGAGTGTCCCTTAAGTCCAAATATTGAGGTAGATATGGCTTGTTGAAGTTCAAATGTGGGAAGAAAACTAAGTCCAAACTCTTTTTTTCATATGAGGGCATTCTTTTTTCATATGAATGAAAAAAGTGTACAAAAAAGGAGGCCTTCTTATGAAGAATGAATTTCAAATTATTTTTGTATGAGGGCATTCTTTCTTCATATGAATGAAAAAAGCATATGAAAAAAGGATGCCTTTATATGAAAAAAAAGTGGGGTTTAGTTTTTTTTTTCCCATTCTTTTTTCATATAAAGGCATCCTTTTTCAAATGCTTTTTTTCATTCATATGACAAAAGACTGCCTTCATACGATAAGGAATTGGAAGAAACTAAGTCCAAATTCTTTTTTCATATGAAGCCATCCTTTTTCACATGGACCAATTCTTTTTTTGTATGTCCATATGAAAAAAGAAAATCAGCTCACAAAAAAGGATTTTTAAATGTTAAAAAATACATTTCTGGGTAATTTTTTCAGAAACTAAGAGCAAAATCCACCTAATGGGGTCCAGATGGGCAAGATTCATGTATTGGTGTGTGTGCAGGATGTCATTTTTGTGGGGTTTAAATTTTTTCTTTGAAAAAAATAGAAACAAGATGGCAGCCATGCAAAAAAAATATTTTTTACTCATGAAAAAAGTTTACCCATATGAAAAATGATCCTTTTTTTGTATGGACCAAATTCTTTTTTCATTCCAAGTAGCTATCCAAAAGACTGGACTGAGCGTGCTCAATACTGAAATTTAAAAAGTTAGTGTCTTTGGAATGGATTAATATTTTTTTACCAAACCAGTGAAAGGCACATCTGTGGGCCAAGCCCTTTCTACCCTGAAAATGTCAGACCAACATTCCAAACCATCTGGGTGCTAGGTGATGATCATAAAAACCCAGCAAAAAAAACCAGTAATGTTTTTAAAAACGTTTTTCACTATCCGCAGCTCAGAATCCACACATCCGACCAGAAGGAATCTTGACACATCAAGAGATCTATCACTCCAAGACTGCACATGCAAAATTTGGGTCACCAGCATCACAAGAAATAGTGCTACCACTTCCCCCACAAGCCAGGCTATTCTTTCTCTTTTTGATATTTTATGGAGTGTGTCAGCCATGGTGTGTTCATAAATTAAGTCTACAGAATCAAAAAAGGGATGTTCTCCTCCAGGGAGTATAGGTTACCATCCTTGCTGCAATACTACCACCTGGGTGACCACAGGTGGCAGTGTGGTCAAGGGCACCATGAGAGGGATGGACTCAAGCTGGGGAGGTCAGTGCAGCAACATACTCAGTGTGTGTATGCACCTTGAACCTCCTGCATGCTCCTATATCTGAGCAGACAGGGAAACACATGGAAAAGACCTCACTGTCCAGCAGATGATGGATGTTTTACACCATCAATTGACTAGACTAATTTTTAACTGGCCAAGGGAGACCCATCACTGCCTCCTTTATTAGTGGTTGGAATGGATCTCTCTGGCAGACAGAAGAAAGCTTCATAAGTTGATTTTCTCTTATTAATGTGTTCTGGTGCAGATCCCAGGTTATTTAATAGAACATATTATAGTTTATAAAACTAACCCAACACCGTGTAAGAAATGCCTCCTTGAGCTAGAAGTCCCTCCTGTTAAAATTACAGCTATTCACTTTTTTAGTAACTTTCTATGTACTGCATGGAACTCGCTGCCATCTTGTTTTCATAGTTTGGACTCCAAACTTCCATCAATTTCGATGTTGAAAAAATGATATTTTTTATATCTTGCCACCCTGTTCTTGTTACTGAACTTTTAATGAAGATGTATAGCATAGTGTATAGCAGAGTTGTATGTACTGCAGTATATTATACAAAGAGTTTTATCTTTACTGTGTAAATTTGTAGATTTTTATTAGTTATATTTATGTATATTGTATTGTCCTTTGTACTGGGTCCCCACTGCAAATGAGCATCGCTCAATGGGTTTGAACCCTGAAATAAAAATGAATTTAATGAATGAAATATTGGCTTGGTCTGTTGTGGTCCCACTACCATTTCCCCAAGACCAGCACCTTCCTTTCTTTCTCCCTTTCTTTCTTTCTTTCTTTCTTTCATTTTTTTTATCAGGGACCACTCTAATCATGTCACAAAAGTCAAAGATCTCAAAATGTTCCTCTGGATGCTACTTTGGAGGTGCTCCTTTTCATTTTGTCTTCATCGTATTCATTTGCTCTCCTTCGTGCCCACCACACATCACACTCTTACTCTAAGCACCACAAAATGATGCTGTCTTGCTTACCATGTGCTAACCAAATATGTCATTTTTCATGGCAACAATAACATTATGACCAGGGTACGCTCCATGTTGCGAGGGAACCCTTGTTTCAGACTTTCTAACTGGATGTAGTTTTGTTCAGGTATACCTGGCCCACCTCTGCACTATCCATCAGTGATTCTGTGCTGTGTATTATTCTTCTGACATAGGCAATAAGCATACAGCATATGGTTCAGTGCTGTTGTGTATGGAAAGCCATACTCTGTCAGCTCCTGTAGTTTTCATTTAATTATTTACTTAAAAGTTTCACTAGAAAAGACATGCTGAGCCAACAAGGCTCATTTCCAGATGCATCTGGGGGGGTAGAGGAAGGAGGTGAGCAGCAGAAAATTAACACAGTTTACATACAAGATAACAGTACTTTTAGACAAAGTACGTGTAAGTGGAGAAACATCATTAACAAGGTAAACAGGCAGTCTATATAAATATTATATATAACTGGCATGGGAATAGTACCAGAAAATGCATCAGGGGTGTAGTAATAGGGTTCAGATTAAGGTGCAGAGCACACTAAATGTTAGTGAGGGGAAGCTAAGGGGGGGTTCAAGAGGTAGGGAAAAGGAGGTATAGGAAGGGCATATAAGAATGGTACAGAGGTGGGATCAGGTGCAGTTACAGGAGTGAGAAGAGAATTTGATGAGAAGCAAGCAAAGAGAGCGTAGGGAAGAGGCAGAGCAGATAGGAAGTGGAAGTGAGTTCCAAAGTTTGGAGTAACGATAGGAAAAGGCAGCCTGTCTGGCTGAAGAAGACCTAGAAGGTAGTGCCAGGGAATGGAAGCCAGAGTTGCAAAGAGAATAGTGAGAAGGGGGAGGGGGAGAAAGGAGAGAGGTGAAATAGGAAGGGAGAGAGCCTAGCCAGTATTTGGCTACAAAGGAAGAACAATGAGTGAGGCACCTGGCTTTGAGGGAAGGAAGAGAGAGAGATATAAAGGGAGCAATAGTGAGTGCGGGGTGGGTAGTCCAGAGCAAAACAACAGAAAGAGTAGAAGAGGGAATCTAGTCTGGTCAGGGTTGACTTGCAGTAGGAACAGCACTGTAAACAATGTCTCCATAGTCAAAAATTGAGAGAATCATTTTCTGGTTGATGGCTCGATAAGCCAGCAGGTGGATGCAACCACAGTTCCTATACAGGGCCCCTAGTTTAGGGTGCAGTTTTTTGTGGACCAGAAAAGTCAAGGTGCTGGTCAAGCACTTAAAGGAGGGGACATCATTGATCAGGGATCCATCAAGGGTGTGGAAGGATGGGAGGACAGCAAACTGGGAGAGCTTCTGCCTCAAGCCAAAGGTCATGGAGTCCGTTTTTGTGGCATTGAGGGACAGCTGATTTGAATGGAACCAGTGTCGGACATTATTGAAATCCAACTGGAGCTTAGCCATCAAACCAGAAGGGGTGGAACCAGAGGTAAAAAGAACTGTATCATCTGCATATATATGAATGGACACAGAGGTACAGGTAGTGGGGAGGTCATTCAGAAAAATAGAGAAGAGTCTGGGGCCAAGGACAGAGTCTTGGAGGACACCAGTACTGTTGGGGAGAGGAGGGGGATACGGCATCACAGATTCTAACTGCTTGAGTCCTATCCTCAAGGTAGGAGTGGAACCAGTTGATAGTGGAGATGGAAAGCCCCACTTTTTTTAAGTTTGTCAAGTGAGAGAGGGTAGGCTATAGTGTTGAAGGCTTTGGCCAAGTCGACAAAGATGGCAGAGGTGATATGGACCTGATCCATGCCTAAGAAAATGGAGTTAGTAAACCTGATTAGGGAACAGCAGGTGGAATGAGACTTATGGAACCCAGACTAAAAAGGGGTGGAAAAGGAAACTGAGTCAAGGAAGGGGGGATGTTGAGAGAGTACTAGGGGTTCTTGCATCTTAGCAAGGGTAGGAGCTAGGGAGATAGGGTGGTAATTTCCAGGACAGGAGGAGCGACCAACTTTAGACAGGGGACTACAGAGGCATGTTTTAAAGAGTCTGGGACAGAGGCCAGGGAGAGGGAAAGGTTGAGAACAGAGGTGATTGGTAAAGCTTTGGTTGGGGAAGTTAGATGGAGGAGTTTCAGGTCGAGCCCATGAGGGCTCATGTCCTTAAGAGGGTTTAGAACTAGGAGGGAGAGTCTCAGCAGGAGATATGGGAGAGAAGGAGAACAGGAAAGGTGAGTGGGGTGGGTGGGGGAGAAGAAAGGGAAGGGGTGGAGGAGAGAAGAGAGGCGGCACAGGAGGTGAAGAAAACATTGAATTCAGAGGCAACAGAGAGGGGATCAGATATGGTGACATCATGAACTTTGAGTATCAGGGTGGGGGACTGGATGGGGGGGTGTAAATGGGCATGAATAACCTTCCAGAAACATAGAAACATAAACTTTGAAGGACTGCTTGGCCTACCTAGTCTGCCCATTTCCCTACCTACTGGATAAGCAGCAGATCCTAGTTAATCAACAGCCTAATTCTTCCTACCCTCCCCCCCCCACAAGAATTGCCTTATGTCTGTCCCATGCATTCTTGAATTCTCCCACAGATTTAGACCCCACAACCTCCTTAGGAAGGCGGTTCTATGCATCCACCACCCTCTCTGTGAAAAATACTTCCTCACATTGCCCCTGAGCCATCCCCCCCTCTATCTTTAAATTGTGTTTCCTTGTTCTTGCAAGTCTCTTTTTCTGAAAGATGCTACCCTCTTGGACTTTGCTGATTCCACTGAAGTACTTAAAAGTTTCAATCATGTTCCCCCTCTCCCTCCTTTCCTCAAGGGTATACCTATTGAGCTCCTTTAGTCTGTCCTCGTATGGCTTCTCTTGCAGACCCTGCACCATTTTAGTTGACCTCCTCTGGACTGCCTCCATCCTGTCTATGTCCTTGCAGAGATGGGGTCTCCAGAACTGCATGCAGTACTCCAGATGGGGTCTCATCAACTGTCTGTACAGAAGGATAACAACTTACTGTTTTCTGCTGGTGATGCCTCTCCCTATACATCCCAGTATCATCCCAGCCCTCCCTATTGCCTTCTCACATTGCTTGTTAACCTTATGGTCATCTGATATGATTATCCCCCAGGGCCCTTTCCATTTTTGTTGCTGTTACTACCCCCCCTCCCATTGTGTACTCTTCCCCTGGGTTTTTGTTTCAATGGAGCATTATTTTGCACTTATTTGCATTGAATTCAAGCTGCCATACTTCTGACCATTCCTCCAGCCTTGCCAAGTCCCTTCTTATCCTTTCCACCCCCCCCGTGTATCAACCCTGTTGCAGATCTTTGCGTCATCTGCAAAGAGGCATACTTTTCCTTCCAGTCCCTATGCAATGTCACTTATAAAGACATTAAAAAGGACTGGACCCAGTACTGAACCCTGCAGTACCCCACTAGTAACCCCGCTTTCTTCAGAGTGAACTCCATTTACTATTACTTTCTGTGTCCTGTTGGCCAGCCAATGTTTTACCCAGGCTACCACCCTGGGACTGTGTCAAATGCCATGCTAAAGTCAAGTTAGGCCATGTCCACAGCCCTTCCCTGGTCGACTACTTTAGTCACCCAGTCAAAGAAACTGATTAGATTCGTCTGACATGACGTTCCCGCTGTGAATTCATGCTGTCTTGGGTCCTGTGCCCCACTGGCCTCTAGATACTCAACAGCTCTTTCTTTCAGAAGTGATTCCATCATTTTCCCCTACCACAGAAGTCAAACTGACAGGTCTGTAGTTTCCTGAGTATGTCTTGCTCCCACTTTTGTAAAGGGGAATCACATCTGCCCTCCTCCAGTCCTCAGGTACCACACCATCCTCCCATGACTTGTTAAAAGGGTAATCAGTGGTGTCACTAGTTCTTCCCTTGGAAGTACCACAGTAGTGATGTCAAAATGCTCTTGTACCACATTAGCTATGTCACTACCGTAGTGCAAAAGTGTAAGAATCATTTGTCTATTAAATAAGAACCGTGCTGAACTTGTTGGTCACTATTCCTGTAAAAGGTGTTTTTTTTAAATATGATTTCCAATTCATCTATTGTCCCATCTTTACTGGTGTTTTAGTAAACTCACTGGGTGTTTCTGAGTTACACACTGATGGCAAGAACCATTTTAGAACTTACAATCACAGAATTCTCTTCTGGAACACAGATGCATTGTATTAACAAAGTAAGAGCTTAACAAGGGACATAAACTGCATCATACAGTTCTAAAGTGGTAGGGGAGTTGCTGGCAGTCACAAAGGAAGAAAGAGACTTGGGCATCATCATCACAGATGACCTGAAATCATCCAAGCAGACCACTAAAGCAGTAGGTAAAGCTAGGGGGATGTTAGGGTGTATTAGTAGGGGTATCACAAGTCGTAAGAGGGAGGTAATAATCCCTCTTTACAAGACACTGGTTAGGCCCCATCTGGAGTACTGCGTGCAGTACTGGAGACCACACCTTCACAACGACATTAACCAAATTGAGGCAGTCCAGAGAAGGGCAACCAAAATGGTGCAGAGACTGCATCAGAAGACATATGAGGACAGATTAACAGAGCTCAATATGTATACCCTTGAGCAAAGGAGGGAGACAGGTGATATGATCGAAACATTCAAACACCTTAAGGGCATTAACAAGGTGAAAGAGTCTAACATGTTTAAATATAAGAAAAATAGCAGGACAAGAGGACACAGCATGAGATTAGAGGGAGGCTGATTAAGGGGGAATGTGAGGAATTTCTTTTTTACAGAAAGAGTGATGGATGCATGGAATGGCCTACCTCAGGAAGTGGTGGCTATGAATACAGTGCAGGGCTTCAAACAGGCATGGGATAGGCATATGGGAGCAATACAGATGAATATGAATAGATAGGCCACTGACAGAGCAAAGGCCGATGGCACATTTATAAGGTAGAAAAAGAAATGGGCAGACTGGATGGGCCTTGCGGTCCTTATCTGCCATCAACCTCTATGTTTCTATGTTTCTTAGTCCAGGAAAAAACATAGTTCAGTGCAACCTGCAATGCGGTGGTATTATCTAATGTGTTTATCACTGTTCTGAGTCAACAGTCATCCGTGAATTTGGACAACCAGATATTAGGTAAATCTATTTTAATGAAGAAATGTAAATGTTAAATAAAATGGGGCCCAGGACTGACCCCTGGGGAACCCCACTCATAACCCTGGCCCATTCAGAGTACACACCGTTCACCACCACCCTTTGCTGTCTCCCCTCTATCCAATTGGCAATCCAGTGTGTGTGATATTTGTACACAGATTTAAAGCCCCTAGTGATTTGACCAATTCAGAATGTGGAAATGTATCAAAGGCTTTTGCAAAGTCCAAGAATATAGTGTCAACAGGGTTTTTCCTATCAATTTCTCTGTTGACTTTTTCATAAAAACCTAGTAAATTTGTCAAACAGGATCTGTTTTTAATAAATCCATGTTGGCAGGGGTCTGTAGCCCCTAATATTAATTGATGTTGCTGCATATGATCCTTGATTATACCTTCCAATAGTTTGTCCATTAAAGAAGTTAGACTAATTGGTCTAAAGTTTTCAGGTTTGGTTATAGGTCCTTTTTTAAGAGGGGTACTACAGTAGCAACCCTCCATCCTAAGGGTATATCACCGGAGTCCAGGGAGTGATGGAACACATGGGTCGGTGGTATGAAAATGTAATCAGCAAGTTCTTTTAATACTCTAGGGTGGAGATCATCCGGGCCCGGGGATTCATTGATGTCTAATTTTTTGAGCCTCTCCAGTACATCTGTTGGTTTAATAATTACTTCTCCTGGTATGGATACTAGCTTGTCCTCTGAGGTAATGGAAGTAAACTTATTAAACACTGAAGAAAATTAACAGTTCTGTATGTCAGCCGTTTCCTTATCACTAGTAGGTGTTCCTGAATTATTGGTAAATGGTCCCACCGAGTTCATAGATCATCTTAGTTTATTCATATGGGAAAATAATATTTTTTTATTGTCATTAACCTTGGTAGCCATAAATATTTCCTGTTGTGTTTTTGTCAATTTAATCTTGTGTTTAATTGTTTTGGTCAATGCCCGATATGCCGGAACTAAATGCTGATTGCCATTTTTAATACTTTTAAACGTTCTACTTTTATTGTTAATTAGATTCTTGATAGAGGGCTGCATCCAGCCTGGGGGTGTTCTTTTAGTGGAATATTTTTTTTATGGTTGGTATGTGTTTAATAACCTCACCTCTTTATTTTTGAAGTCAGTAGGTCCCATTTCCCTTCAACTGTATGGTCCATAAAATCATTTTTCCAGTCCCATTTTGCTAAATTTTCTTTTATGGTAGTAAAACTGGCCTTTCTGAAGTTTAGTTTTTCAGTAACCCCTGTCCTGGGTTGTCTAGTTTGGCCCAGAACCTTACAGGTTACACACATATGGTCTCTGTTTCCCAATGGTGTTGTGGTAGTGACATTGGCTACATTGTTACCCATATTGGATAGTATGATATATAGGGCCAGATATTCAAAACATTGCCCCTCGGCCAAGATAACACTGCCTGGTGGGCAAAAATAGCCCGGAGCACAAAGCAAGCTATATTCAAAAAGAATAGCCCGGGGCAAACAGCCTCTGAATATAGCATGGGAAAGAGGCTGTGCAAACTGGGCTGGGAGTGCAGGGCAACCATAGCCCTGGAATATGACACCAATGAATATAGCAACCAGGAAGTGCAAACCACAACAACAACACAGTGCACAGCGACGTGAGGGTAGGTAGAGAGGAACAATGTGGCCAATGTGTGTGCCAGCAAATGCGTAGACCCAGTACAGTTGCAGGCAGCAGCAGATGTGAAAGAACAGTGATCAGAACTGTAAAATATTCCCCAAACCATTAGTGCCACGCTAACACATTAGCACAGCTTTAGCGCAGAGCTAAGCAGTTTGCCCGGTGCAAACACGTTAGCCCGGCACTAAACTTTGCCATATTCAAAAGTGACATGCAAATGAGCCTACTTAGATAGTCTCTGGGCAAACAGCCATATTAGCATCTCATCATGCCCTGATTTGCATGCGGTTTGCCCAGCGTTACTGCAGGGTCGCACAGCTCCACCTGTGTAGGTCAGTCTGGAAGTACAGGGGCTGGCCAGGTCTGTCCGCAGCTCCACCTATAGGTCAGTCAGGCAGTGCATGATGATAGCTGCAGGCTACATGTGAACAGTACAGCATACCATAGCATATTGTACTCCAGGGGACAACACAGCATAGGCACAGGTGGTGGTGGTGCTGCATGCAACTGTCACACTGTAGGTCATGCCACAGTGCACAGCAGACACTACAGTAGCAAGGGGGCTGGTAGTGTGAGGGACACAGCAATGCCTGTGGTATGTAGGGCAGTGATGACCACTGCACTGTACATAGTGACAGGCCCAGCTTGCAGGTAATTACTGACAGTGGACAGTACTATTACGCTGTTGTGTGATCTACAGATGCTGCACCTGTGGCATGGGATATACACAGTGTCATGTACATGGCTGGCTGTGTGTGCTGTGGCATCTGTACAGTTGTGTGGTAGGTGGCTGGGGGGGGCATGTAAGATCCGCCAGGCACACAGGTGGTGGCGTATTCCCACTACTGGCCCATGTGCACTGCCTGATGTGTCCCAGCCTTGTGGCCACACCTGGGCTGTGGTGGGGTCTGGCCACCCATACACCTCCCCTCACTAGCCACCATGCCCACAGTGCTGCATGTCTGTGCTGGCATCTGTTGGTCATCACCGACGTATGGTCTGCAGGTGTGTGCTATATGGCCACACTACCATGCTGTCCTCTGTTGGTCAGATCACCCTTTACTGTCTGTGCTTGGTTGGGACTGGTGGCAGCTTCTGGCATCATGGTGGTGCCAGCAGTGAGTAGCATGTGTCCTCCATGTCTGGCATTTTCTAAGTGTCATACTCCTATGTTAGGGTCGTGCAAGCCGCGCAAATCCCGCGAAAAAACACCGCGCAATGCACCAATGATGTGAAAAGCTGTTTGCCCAGGGTTAAGACCAACTTTAGCTGGGCGGTAAATTGTACCACGCTAAGGGTCACGCTATGTCGCGCTAAACACCTTAGCACAGCGCTAGCTGCTAAATATCTCACAGCGCCTTTATTCATGTTCACTATGCCCCTTGCATATCATTATGCTTTGCCTGGCGCTACTGCTGTTTGCGTGTGCTAGTTGGCATTTTAAATATGACAGACCCACACTAATCCCGTGCTAATCCCACGCAATCTGTTTGCGAACCGTGCAAAGCTTTGAATATCTGGCCCATAGTGTTTTATTTTTCCTAGTGGCACAAGATACTTTTTGTTCAAGCCCAATCTGTACAAGGGTATCAAGATATGAGTGTTCAATTTTACTATTTTCACTATATGTTGTCCAGTTAATGTTGGGCAAATTGAAGTGGCCCATGATAAGAATATTATTGGATGAGTTCAGATCGCTGATATGTTTTAATAACTTGTTGTCATTTTCCAAAGATATAGAAGGAGGCCTGTACACTAAACCTAATTTTATTGAGGCTCCAGTTTGGGGATATATTTTGACCCATAAGGCTCCGATGCCCTCCATACCGTCAAGCATCTCCTCGCATTTAATTGTGTCATGAATGTATATGGCCAATCCTCCACCTTTCCTATATTTTCTGTTTTTAATAAAAACATTGTAACCCGGTATAGTTCTGTCCCATGTATCATTATTGTTGCCCATGTCTCGGTAACTAGCGCCAAATGAATATCATGGTCATATAACTTGAGCTTAAATTCATCAAATTTGTTAGCCAGACTTCTGGCATTAGTTAGTAATCCATTCCATGCTGGATTGGAAGGGCTAGGGAGATTTTTAATAGGGTAGGTGTTACCATGACAAGACAATTCCACGCCCCATTTATTATCGATAGGGTTGGTGGTACCATAGCTTAGTGTTTTCCTCCCCACCCCATATTCCAGTTTAAATGGAATGCTAAAACTTTGTTAATTTTTTTTCCAAAAACTCTTGTACCAAAGTGGTTTAAATGTACTACATCATGTTTAAAGTGAGCTTTATTAGAAAATGTAGCTAAATTATCCATAAACCCTATTTTTTTTCATGGCAAAGTTGACGTAGCCATGTATTTAGAGCTATAACTGATTTGTTTTTATAGGTGTACCTCCCTGTGGTAGGTAATACTCCAGAAATTATTAGCTCCCCTTTCTTATCATGAACCCAATTTATGATGTTGATATATTCAGATTGTACATGAGACAGGTTGTTTGCAGGTAAGTCATTAATACCTACATGCAAGAGTAACTACTGGTTCAGTAGTATTTTCTAAGAGCCCATCCAGGAGTCTTGAAATATCTTTTACACGGGCCCCTGGGAGCGTACTAACAGTTGTATGGGCTTTTCTCCCTTGACATACTGCTGAATCAATTCCCCAAAGAATTGAATCTCTGATCACCACTATGTCCCTATTCTTATAAGGTGGGTTTGTGGGAGATTTAGTAATGGACGAAGTACTAAATAGATCAGTAGTCTGAGCTTGCATGGTATTACTTGGTAACCCAGACCATCAGAGTGCTCTTGATCTTCAGTATTGTTAATCAGGGCATCAAACGTGTTATGCAATTGTAATGATGTTATGAACATTTCAGAATCAGTATCATTTGAGGGTATAGCTGCCCCAGTGTCCTTGTTTGTGTCTATAGCCATTGTATTAGATCTGGAATCTCCTGTAGTGGTAATTTGAAGATTGCTTGTACTTAACAAGGCCTCATCTATATCTCAGAGTATGTTATAACTGAGTATCTTTATTTTTTCTTTTAGTTGTTTTGGTTGTTTATTGTGCATTCTTTTACTACCTCTGTATGTATGTTGACCCTCATCCTTTGACGTGGAACCTTTGTAAACTAGCAGTTTCTGCTCAAAGGTATTTGTAATACGAGAATTTAATAAATAAAAAAATAAAAAATTTCAAGTAGATTAATTTATTTTTGTGTTTCTAGTCTCTGCTTTAATTTTTCTAATTCCCCTTGTAAGATACCAATTAAAGCACATTTATTACCAGACAAACTCAGGGCAAGGTAGCTCATCTGTGTACATCTTACACTGATTACAAAATCTTTTTTTAGTAACTTTACCCCATTTAGCTTTACTTTGTGACATGATAGGCAAAGATAATCAGGCTACTAATACTTAGAGGATACAGTCGAAGTTTATTTACCTACTGGGGAGGTCATAGTATGGTTATTGGTTATGGTCTTCCTGATCCTCAGTGTCCCTAGTGGACAGAACAGACACGCAGCGATGCGCATGTCTCTGCGTGTGCCTCCACACGCGACCTGACACACACTCGTCCTGTTCACTACATTGGGCTATTTCAGCAGCCAGAGTACCGGAAGTATCCCCTTGACGTTCGGTATGGCATTTGTGCCAAAGAACAATTTAAAAAGAAATTAACTGCACAGTTCAACACCACAAGCCCCTCTCATGCAAGGGGTCTTGTGTAGTTATAGCTGCAGCGTCCAGTTATAAAATACACATCAAAAGTGCACAAATCAGTGCAAGGTGTCCAGATGCCTAGGACTGGCCCTGTGTGTCCCACAATGCCTACAGCACCACAAGTGCTAGCTGGAATAGGGGATACTCTCTACCCACAACCTTCTCTCAAATGTTCTCCCTCAACACCACTCCGCAGTTCAGTGATAATGTGGGTCAAATAAAGCTACAGAACCCAGTACCTCTCACCAGAGGCTCTCTCACAATGTAATTCAACTCCTGTTGCCCCGCTCACTACATTTGGCTATTTCAGGAGCTGGAGTACCGGAAGTATCCCCTTGACGTCCGGTACGGTGTTCGTGTCAAAAGACAATTTAAAAAGAAATTAACTGCACAGTTCAACACCACGAGCCCCTCTCATGTGAGGGGTCTTGTGTAGTTATAGCTGCAGCGTCCATTTATAAAATACACATTAAAAGTGCACAAATCAGTGCAAGGTGTCTGGATGCCTAGGCTTGGCCCTGTGTGTCCCACAATGCCTGCAGCACCACGAGTGCTAGCTGGAATAGGGGAGTACTCTCTGCCCACAGCCTTCTATCAAAGTGTTCTCCCTCAACACCACTCCACAGTTCAGTGATAATGTGGGTCAAATAAGGCTACAGAACCCAGTACCTCTCACCAGAGGCTCACTCGCAATGTAATTCAGTTGAGATTGAAGTCCCCTAGTAAGGTAATGTCTCTTGTTGGAGTGGCACACGCTAGGCCAGAGAGGAAGCTGGACAGGATCTGGACGCTACCTGGTGGGGTGTTATAGCAGCAGCTAACGTAGAATTCTTTTGATGCACTGATGGATATCTTACTTAAACTATCATAAAATGGATGGAAATGATTATTTTCTTAACAGAGAAGTTCCCCCTTTTGAGGAAACTTTGAAAAATATCTCCCACTGACAAAGTTCCTCCTATATTGTATCTATTGTCTCCATTTCTCTTCTTTCCTTGCTTTATTCCTGGGTAGATTTACGCAGAAATGATCTGTGTCCCCTCGAGATCATCTGTCTCAACTGCTTAATCATTTGCTGATTTTTATAAACCTTGTTTAAGACATCTTGGTTTGTTGTAGTAGAAATTATTATGCTGTCACAAACAGTGGATTATTAGATTTAATTTTTATTTATTTTATTCTTGGTAACCAGGTAAGGCCCACTACACACACGTGTCTGTTTTCAGGGGTGACTTGGGAGCACTGGGGAGGTTAAGTGACTTGTTCAGAGTCACATAGTATGCAGTTGGAGGTTGTGGGAATTAAACCCAGGTCTGTCTGCTGGATGTACTAAGCTCATTCACATGTCATTACTCTAACCTCTAGGCTATACTGCCAGCCCCAAATTAATAGATGAACTGTAAGTAACAAAGGTTTTGTCACATAAATTAACCTAGTAATAAAGCATGTCAGAAACTGAAATACAGAAACAAATAAAAAATATAAGCTGAATTATGTCTAAAGAGTATGTTTTCAAGATTTGTTTTAAAAATGACACTCCCTTTAAAGATGCCACTTGTCTCAAAACCTATTAAAGTCTGATTGTCTGGTTCACGTGCTGAGTTTTATAATTATCTAATACATTATGCCTTCATGTTTTCTAAGTGCTTTAGAAAGAACCTTTTTTTATTATTAAGTGTTACCAGAAATGGTTTTAAGAATTACCTCTGCACAGAGGCTTAATGAATGTAGGGAATTCCTTTCATGACCTTCGGTCATTAACAAGTCATTCAAGCACAGCTAAAAATCTAGAGACAACATACTATTTCCCCACTTGGTGGCAGTCTTTGTCCATTCATTATAATCTTGCAAAGACTAAAGATTGGCCATGTCATCAAAAGCAATGAAAAAGATGCTGTAACCTTCTGAAATCTTGTCAGAGCTATCAGTAAGGTTAAATGGCAAACTGTGTCTTCATTAGACAAGAGGATACCACCTGGCGACAAAACAAATAATTTAAATCGTAGGTTAAGCCTGCCTGTATGGGGGCCAGCTATGCTTTGATGCAGTACAGAGGTGTATCAGACAATTAGTTTACTTAGACTATCCATTTATTTCCTATTAGCCTTGCACAGTTACCATACCGAGCTGCTGTACACACTTAATGGGCAAGAAGCAGCAAAGATAGCAGACAGAAAGTGTGATTCATTTTCAAATGTAGTCAGCTGTTGCTTTTTATTTCTGAAATATTTTCCTTCTTCCATTTGCTCATTACAGTCAGAACTCAGATATTCGAGCCCATCTGCACCCTGTTGTCATAGATGGATGTCTGGGTGCAGCAGTTATCTGAGTATGACTTCCATGACAAACATGTCAAAATGTAGCTCAGTCACAGGGGCGGAAAACAAGTGTGACGGGTAAGTGAGAGGCAGGTTATAGAGTGCTGACTGAAGAAAGGTTTCTCTCTGATTGCAGCTGGTGGGATGTAAAGATCAATACTTTACCTGGATGCTGAAATTACTAGTGCTGTGCCTCTTCATACCTCATCAGCATTGTGCCCTCCATTATTGTAATATCACAGGTGACCAGTCTTGCAGAAGGTGATTGGCTTTTCTCAGTTTGTTGTGATACCACAGACACTGAGGTCGTAGGGCTAATGATGTATGAGGAGGGACAGAACAGGACTAGTTATGTCAGCCTCTAGGTAGAGCAATGTTCCCACATTACACCACTACCTAAAAATAATATTCGATTTTAAAAGCTGCCAACCATCACCTTTTATATCCGTATGACCCCTTTTCGTCGACACCCCGACAGCAAAACAAGGAAAAGGACTATTAAGGCGACATTTGCGGTAATGGTCCATTTTCCTTGTTTCGCCTTCCCCCAGTGTTCCGCCCCCTCCTCGGACCAACTCTAACCTGGAGTTGGAATCTTAGAGTCTGGGGGGTGTGAGGGGCACAGCCCCCTGCATGAGGGGTGTGGGGGGGTGCAGCCCCTCACAGAAAACAAGGAGTCAAGAGGCGGCACAATACCTGCGTCGGTATTGTGCCAACGCTGTGGAGTAGGTCGGCATTTTCGCAGACAGGAAAACTCGGTGCTTCCTTTATATCTGAAGTACTTTTTCTTTTCCCTTTGTTTAATTGGAAGATTGTTTACCTGATGTTAGTAGGTGTGATGTGTGGAGCAGCACTCTAAATGGCAGCTGACATGTCTTGCTTTACTGCCCCCCACTACATCATCAGCTTTCTGACCTCAACAACTGTGACATCACCACTGGTTAGGAACAGCCATTCAGTGACTGCCAGGTCATTCACTTGCGAGGTCACTGTCAGTGAGATCACAATGCTGATGATGTAGTGGGGGGGCAGTAGAGCTAGATATGTCAGCTGCCAGGCTAAGAGCTGTTCCACACATCCAGCACAATAGTATCACAGAAAACTTTCTGATGAGCAAAAAGAAAAGGAAAAATACTGCAGAATTAAAAAGTTACAACTGACTGCTACTTAAAATTTGTATTATTTTCTTGTTTGCCTGTTTTGGCTCCACTAGAGATAGTGTACTGCCTAAAACTAAAATTAGTTTTCTAAAGCAGTTAACCATTGCCTTACATATCTGAGGTATGTCCTCTTTTCCCTTTGGTTAATTAGAAGATTGTTTATCTGATGTTAGTAGGTGTGCTATTTGGGAACAGCACTTAGACTGGCAGCTGACATATCTGGCTGTATTGCCGCACACTACATCATCAGCATTGGGACCTCACTGACTGTAACATCACAAGTGCTCAGGAAGGGCCACTCAGTAGCTCTTAGATCAGTCACCTGTGATGTCGCTGTCAGTGAGATCACAGTGCTGATGATGTAGTGGGGGGACAGAGATAGATATGTCAGCTGCCAGGCTGAGAGCTGTTCCACACGTCCAGCACAATATTAACACTTAGTAAACTTTCTAATGAGCAAAAGGAAAAGGAAAACACTTCAGGAATGAAAAGTTACAGCTGGCTACTTCTTAAAATTTATATTGTTTTCCTGTCTGTCTGATTCGGTTCCACAAGCTCTTTAACTTAAGGCAGTACATGAGGTCTTTAAGGACATTCAGTGTACGTATGCACTTAGGTGCTGAGCACGCCGATGGAACAAAATGGAATGTTTGTTAAATACAAAACGTGGACTCCGGATTCCAAAAACAAAGGCACAGCAAATAGATTTATAAATCTTGACATCATTCTTAGCCAATCAGGAATGTTTATTTCCAGACATTTCAGGTACTCCATAACCGTATTCATAATAGGGTGTCTTGTGCAAACAGTTCTATAACTTGGAAGTTCTAACTTCAGTTGGCATAGTCCACTTATTACACAGGACTTTCTCTGATTGTTTGCAAAGAAAAACATTTTGATTTTAAGTATGTGTCATTTTTGTTAAATAGAAGTTTTTATTTCAATTTTTAATATTTAGAATACGTTTTAGAATATATATGTATAGAGTGTTTGTTTCTCTTATGGTTATAATAATAATAATTTTATTCATGTGAATCAAACACAACATTGAGTGAGGGACACATTTACAAGGGTATACAATTGTAGCAGGATCTGGTTACAGATTGAAGAAGGTACAACTCAAACATTATAGCCTGAGTACAAATATACACTTTTCGCCACAAATACAAATGTTTCACTTATCCATCACAAGCAGAGAGTCCCTTATTACACAATTATTAGGCTGCAACAGATTACGGTTATCTTCTCAAGTATGTCTTACATGGATAGATGAAACTCCATCATATCAACCCCACGACATAGGGCAGTAGAGGGTGAAGTCACACAAACCATGGGGTCTCAGAGCTTGCTGAGATACAGCAAGGCCTAGGTTGTAAGCAGTGCAGAATGTACCATCCTTGTATTGGGCAAAACATGATGGGGGGGCCAGGCAAAGGCCAATAGGCAGGTTGTTGCAAGCCAGAGGGCCTGAGTGCCAGAAGCAGTTTGACCCCACTCTCATGTTCATTTGAGGGACAATATATTCCAGTCATGCTGCAGATCTAAGCCTCTCCTGGACTGGTCAGGGCTCTACTAGGGCCAGGATGTAGTCAGGCACTTTACCTGCAGTACGTTGGTACATGAGGTTTAACAGATGAAGTCCAATGTAGTCACTTACGTTCAGCCTGCTATATTGTGTACAGTGGTGGTTGTCATGGTGTACATTTAGTACAAAGGGAGCATGCCTGTTGTGGAAAACAGTTAGCTTGCTCAGAAGAGATGTGCTGGCCCCATCATATAGTATGTCCCTGTTGTCGGAGTTAATATTGTGTTCATAATGTGCAGGCATGTAGAATGAAATCAGGCCTTATTCCAGTACAGGAAGTCAATTTGTGGGCCAAAATGTTTTACTGGATGCTGAGCAAGTAGGTTCCATCTGAGATGGGGGCTGAACTGCATGGCCAAATATGTGTCTACAGTGGTGAGATGGAGCTTGTGATGGTCTAGGGGAGTGATAACCATCTGCTGGTTAGTGTATCCTAGTTTCTTCGGGGACCCTAAAAGCATTACTTAGGTTTTGTCTGTATTCATTGTCTGGTTATTTTGTATTCATTGTCAGGTTATTTTGTATTCAATGTCAGGTTATTTTGTATTCATTGTCAGGTTATTTCGTATTCAATGTCAGATTATGTTGTGCAAAAATGGACTCACCTTGTCAAAACCTTGCTGTAAGGAAGCTTGGATGAAGGGCATATTCCTCCTCTGGGCATATAGGATGGTATCATCCACATGTAGGTGGAAGTAGACATTCTCAAACCAACAGTGCAACTCATTGACGAGCAGTGAGAACAGGACTGAACTAAATTTTTGAACCGAAAGTTTGTGTTCTTGGCTCCCATGGAGACCTGTGCCCCAAGAAATTGTCACTTGTGATGTCTAAAGGGGACAGCTTTTTCAATATTAGAGCTTCCAAAGCATGGAATCTTCTCCCACAAGATACTATTGATTCTAATAACATCAATCTATTTAAAAATAGAGTAGAGAAATGGTTTAGTTCCCTTCCACCATAGGAAAATTTCCCACATAGTGTGAGGGACAATCCTGATGGGCTTCCAGCCTTCTTTTGCCCTATACAACCAAGTAAACCCAGTAATAGTTCAGTAAATTATGCTTATCATAAGACTAAAAGCACTTTGTCTCTTCAGTGACATTGAACTGGCAGCCATTTGGGGTTCCTTAGAGTTGATCTTGCCCAGTACAGGTAACTGCCTCCTATTGCAAGCCACAGGAGCTGCTCTGAACCCAGCGGCTGTTCTGCACTGACCCGCCCGCCTCTCGGCCTACAACCAGACGTCCTGCCCAGTATGGGTGACTGCCTCTTCCTGCAAGCTGCAGGAGCTGCTCTGAACCTAACGGCTGTTCTGCGCTGACCCGCCTGCCTCTCACCTACAACCAGGTACACATTTTGAAGAGCAGCCCACAGGTACCAACGGGATTGAACTTGGCGCTTTTTGCCTTTCAGGCCATTTGGCTGCACTACTACTGATCCTGAGCTCTGATTAGGCATAATGCTATTCCCCCTTCTCTTATTGGCTCTTGACTCTACCCTTCCTGAGCTGTCTCTTTTTTTAATACAAGAACTGTTAATGCTGAGTTTACCAGTACCAACTGTTTAGTGGAACAGGACTGTTATTTTTTCTACTTTTTTTTTGTTTTGTGTGTGTCTACTTTTCCATTTGCAAATTATACTGCAAAGCCACTAGACGGCAACAACTCTTGGAGGTTGCAATCCTCTTCCCACTGCTCTCCCCAACACTTCTCATCCTGGGTCCTTCATACCTAAAGCAAATTACCACACCCTAACAAACCGTAGTCCATCACCCTACCACTGTGCCACAGAGACCACCACAATTATGGGTATCAGAGTTCCCCCCCTTATACCAACACTGGCCCACTGCCCCCTTATCACCACTTGCTAGGCACCCATTGTCACATGGACCACCCAAGCTCCTACTGATCACTCTTACTATCCAACTACTTGAACTCCTTAGCCCTTCCCTCAAAGGCCTTCTTCCCACACCTTCTATCCCCACAAACCATCACCGACTGCCACCCACACTGCCACTGCCTGTCATGCATCCCCATCCCCCCAAATATCTCCCTGCAGTCATGCACCACCATCAACTTACATGCCAGATCACATTCCTATCCTTTCCAACCCTTATCACCCTGGCCATCCCATGTACTACCCACACTATAACTAGGTGGCAGCTATACTTGACAATAAGGCAACAATCTTTTGCTCTCCTCAGTGTCTTTGCCAATGTTCATCCTAACCCAGGCCCCATCTTGCCCAGCCTTAGCCTCTCACACCACGGGCTTATAATAGCTGCAATGAACATTTGCAGCTTACCCAAAAAAACAGCAAGTCTCCATTGCTGCATACTGCAACATCAGCCAGATGTGCTAGCCCTCACAGAAACCTGACTGTCCAAAAAAACACCTGACTCCATGGTCGCCCTCCCTGGCTTCACCCTTCAGAAAGCCGACAGAGTGGCAAACATGGTGGGGGGTGTGCTGTGCATGTCCGTGACTCCATGATATGCCATGCCCTTCCACCACCTCCAATAGACCATGGTGCCCAAGTCTTATTGTTAAAACTTACTCCAGATCCCTCCAGAGCCCCTGTAACTCTTACTGTTGCATATGCCTCCCCAAGAAACCAAGCTTCTGCTGTACAATCCCATGCTAACTACACCACTGGCTTACCACCCAAAATGGAACACATCATAGTTGGAGACTTTAATGTGAACTGGCTTGCCGGTTCGGCTTCCCATGCCAAGGACACCTTTGCTGCGCTGGACCTGACCCAGCTGGTTAGCCAGCCTACCAGGGTGAATCCCACTAATGGCTCTAGCACCCTGATCGACCTTCTCCTCACCAACCGTCCCCACAGAATCTCTGACCTGGTGGTCCTTCCGGATTCCTTAAGCGATCATTCGCCCATCCTCTTTTCCTGGTCATGTCTTCAGCAGAAACCCAAACCAAACTATATTGCCCGGTGTCATCTCTGACCCGGAGACCTCACAAAACTAAGAAAATACTTAACTCAGTGGGATTGGTCCCCCATCTCCCGGACCCCTACTATAGAGGAAGCCCTTGATTATTTCACCTGTTCTTTTAATAAAGCATGTGATATCTATGCCCCAATAGCAAAAGTGCAATCCAAGAAATGTAATGCCCCCGGGTCACACCTGCACTGCTCCAACAGCTAAAGAACAAAGATGATCGCTGGCATAAAGTAGTCACATTCGGCATGCAGGCGGACAGACAAGCCTATAAAGTGGCTCATAACAGATGCACTTGGGCCATAAAACAGGCCAGATCGGGCCACTACAAAATGACCCTTGCCCCCTCCTGGGGAAATGCTTGGTTGTTCTAGGACAATATCAAGGAACTCAACAGCAAATCCCGGCTTCTCCCCCTTTCTACTAACTGTCAACAATGTCCCTACTGCCGACCCGCTAGCCATCACCAACTGTCTCAACTCATCATTCTCTGACATTAGTGCAGTACTCCCAAATAATTTCTTCAACCCCACCCCCTAACACCCAGCATCCCCCCTTCCATCTCAGGGTCATCTCTATGAGTGAGACAAGGCCTTATTTCATTAAAGCACTCAGTGGCTCTTACTACTGCAAAGATTCTTTTGATATGAGAATCCTACATGCAGTACTAGATACAATCCTCTCCCCACTGACTGACTTCGTTAACTGCTAACTAAGTTTGAGGCAGTTCCTGGCAGCCTGGAAGACTGCCACAGTCACCCCAATACTGAAGAGGGGTGACAGCACCTCCCACAATAACTACCATCTCATATCCATTCTCCCACCACTCTCAAAAGCCCTCAAAAAAATTATAGCCACCCAACTTACTGAGTACCTGCTTGGTCATAACCTACTTTGCAGGGAGCAGCATGGCATCAGATCAGGGCACAGTACAACTACGGCTCTCACTGAGGTCTCTAATTTTATTCACTCTGCCCTGGATAGAAAACACCTAGCTGGAGCTGTCTTCATTGACCTGTCAAAAGCCTTTGATACAGTCTCCCACCCCTTACTCTTAAGCACACTCCGCCACATCGGTCTGTCCCAAGGACCCATCTCCTGGTTTACCAGTTACATTACAGCTAGATCACAATGTGTCAAAATAAACAACACCCTCTTAACTGCCCTGCCAGTCCACTCTGGGGTTCCCCAGGGCTTCATCCTCGGCCCTCTATCATTCAGCATCTACCTAAACACCTTGCCCAATTCCTGCACCGGCAACCTACTACTCTATGCGGACGATGCGGTTCTTTTTGCCTCGCACCCACATCCCACAGTATTGCAGTCCTCCCTCCAACACGCATTTAACCAGATTGAAAACTGGTTCATAGACCAAAGACTTGTGGTCAATGTAAAAAAGACAAAGACCATGCTCTTTGCCCAACGACAGAATAAGGCCAAGAATACGCGGCTAACAATCCTCTGCCACTCTCTCCTTCCTCTAGAACAGATCCATACATATAAATACCTAGGCCTTACATTTCATTCCAGCCCTCTCCTTCCATTTATACATTAACACTCTAGCATCAGCCATAAATGTCCATATAGGCCTGTTGTATCAGCATAAGGATTGCCTACCTCCGAAAGCCTTTAATCTGGCTGTCACCTCCTCAGTCCTCTCCCTAGTCATTTATGGGCTCACTATCTACTCGGTCACTGACCACACAGCCCCTAACAAAATCCACCCGGCCATAAACAAAGTGTGCAGACTCCTCTCCGGGGCAGACAAGCGTACCCATACTTGTACCCTATATGCCCTGACAAATCTCCTCACCCTGGATGAAAGGCTATTTTATCAAACATGTCTCCTCACAAAGAAAATACACCTGGGGCTTACCCCCTTGGAGGTTTCTGCCTCTCTCCTATCCTCCCACACCTCAGTGAACACCCGCACTGCCAACTGACAGGTATGATCCATCCCGAGGGTTAGAACCTCCTTACCCTAAGGTCATTCCCACACAGGGTCCCAGTCTGGTACAACGAACTCCCCTCTGATGTCTCCTCCATCTCCAAATTAGGACCTTTCAAGTCAGCCCTCAAAGAGCACATTCTCACTTCACGGCACTGCCAATGTACCAGCTAGAGCCGGGTCATCTATCTATCATCTTACAGGACCACCCCGCCACTGAGCTCCTACCAATAGGGCTACCAAACATTACCTATTAACAATGCCTCCTTAGGCTGCACTCACATGATATCTGTCTAATTCTCTACTTCGCTCTAAATATCAAACCTGTTACTCCCTCCCTCTGTCAGCAAACTTATTGCTCTCTTGAAAACTGTAAAATACAGCTCTCGATAACATATTCAATGCAATGTATAGCTGATCTTGATTCTGCAATATTGTATAACTGAAAAAACTGTAACCTTCGCTGCCATTCTATGTCTACATGTATTAAGTGTTTGTATTTGTTTTTTCTGACACGGAGCCTTTGTAAATGAGTCCCTGACTCAAAGGTTGTAATCCTAAAGTCTGTTAAATTAAATAAATAAATAAGATCCTAAGAACAGAATATTTTTGTGCATTATTTGTAATTAGTGTCAACAATAGCTTTTACTTTAAAGAGTTATGAAGCCAGTTTTATAATTAAAGAACAAAAATATGGAGCTGGCCCAGTGGCGCTGAGGGTTGAGGCGCTGGACGCCACACCTCACGCCATGCCGGCGACCCAGGTTCGGGAATGAGCCCAAGTCATTGGGGGTCGGTGGGGGAGAGAGAGGATTGAGCATCTGTGGACTGCTCTCCTCTCTCTGGGGAGGGATCCAGGGACTGCCCAGTGCAACAGCATCACCCGGTGGAGACCGGAGGATGTGCACATGTCTGGGCACTGCAGTAGAGGGAACGGAGTTGCATCAGACATTGTGATGTCATTGCACATCCGAACTCCGGGGAGGGAGGGACAGGAGAAGCAACTAAAATAGAAAATCCCCAGCTCGTGGATAGGCGACGGCACCTACATCCACCCAACCACACTCCACCGCCGGTTGCACTCCTTCCCTGGGCCGAGCCCAGCCTGGCCCAAATCTCAGATAGAGCACCCTAGGCGGATAGGGCAGCCCTACCTCGGGAGGCTTAGAGCTGGGGGGATAGCCAGGCTGATGCCAGGAAGCAGGAGGCCTCTCAGGCATGAAGGTAGAGTTGGGGGCACTGTAGGATGCCCGAGAGAGTTCCACAAGAGCCGGTGCATAAATAGAGTAAAAAAAAAAAAAAAGAACAAAAATATGTGGTTAAAAACATAGACTTTGACGGCAGATAAGGATCACCTGACCCACCCAGTCTGGCCATTTCCCTACCTAATGGATAAGATGCAGATCCTAGTTAACCAACAACCTACTTCCTCCTACCCCCTACTAGAATTGCCTTATGTCTGTCCCATGCATTCTTGAATTCCCCCACTGTTTTTGACTTCACTACCTCCTCAGGAAGGCTGTTCCATGTATCCACAACCCTGTCCATGAAAAAATACTTTGTCACATTACCTCTGAGCCATCCCCCCTCTATCTTCAAATTGTGTCCCCTTGTTCTTGCACATCCCTTTTTCTGAAAGATGCTATCCTCTTGGACTTTGTTGATTCCCTTGAGGTACTTGAAAGTTTTTATCATGTTCCCCCTCTCCCTCCTTTCCTTGAGGATATACATATTAAGCTCCTTTAATCTCTCTTTGTATGTCTTCTGGTGCAGACCCTGCACCATTTTAGTTGCCCTCCTCTAGACAACCTCCATCCTGTCTATGTCCTTGCAGAGATGGGGGTCTACAGAATTGCATGCAGTACTCCAGATGGGGTCTCACCAACTGTCTGTACAGGGGGATAACAACTTCCTGTTTTCTACTGCTGATGCCTCTCCCTATGCATCCCAGTATATCCCAAGCTCTCCTTACTGCCTTCTCACATTGCTTGCCCACCTTTAGGTCATCTGAAATGACTACCCCCAGATCCCTTTCCATTTTTGTTAGTATCTCACCCCTCATTGTGTACTTTTCCCCTGGGTTTTTGTTTCCCAGGTGCATTACTTTGTACTTCTTTGCTTAGAATCTAAGTTGCCATACATTTGACCATTCCTCCAACCTTGCCAAGTCCCTTCTCATCTTTTCCACCCCATCTTCTGTATCAACCCAGTTGCAGATCTTTGTGTCATCTGCAAAGAGACATACTTTTCCTTCCAGTCCCTCCGCAATGTCATGTATAAAGACATAAAAGAGGACCGGTCCCAGTACTGAACCCTGCAGTACTCCGCTAGTAACCCCCCTTTCTTCAGAGTGGACTCCATTTATTATTGCCTTCTGCATCCTGTTGTCCAGCCAATTTTTTTACCCAGGCTACCACAATGGGACCCACTCCAAGGCTGGCTAATTTGTATATTAATCTTTTGTGTGGGACTGTGTCAAATGCCTTGCTAAAGTCTATGTAGGCCATGTCCACAGCCCCCCCCCCAATCTACTACTTTGGTCACCTAGTCAAAGAAATCTATTAGATTCATCTAACATGACCTTCCTGCTGTGAATTCATGCTGCCTTGGGTCCTGTGCCCCACTGGCCTCTAGGTACTCAACAGTTCTTTCCTTCAGAAGTGATTCCATCATTTTCCCTACCACTGAGGTCAAACTAACAGGTCTGTAGTTTTCTGCCTCTACCTGGCTCCCACTTTTGTGAAGTGGAATCACATCTGCCCTCCTCCAGTCCTCAGGTACCACGCCATCCTCCCATGATTTGTTAAAGAGGGTAGTCAGTGGTGTCACTAGTTCTACCCTTAGTTCTTTTAGAATTCTGGGGTGAATCCTGTCAGGCTCCCTTTAGTTTTAAAAGTTCTTTCAGGACCCTTTCTTCTGTGAATGGACTGGTATTGATCCCCCCCTATCCAGAGTGCTGCTATTGTTTGGTTTAGGCACCTCCCACCCCTCTTCTTTTGTGAATACTGAGCAGATGTATTCGTTCAGTATCCCTGCTTTTTTCACTGTCACCCTCTGCCCACATTTCCTCCCCTTTATTAAGCCTCAGTATCCCTCCCTTGAGCTTTCTTCACTCCCTGATGTACCTATAAAAGGTTTTATCCCCCTTCTTAACAGAGTTGGCTATCTTTTCCTCAGTTTGGGCCTTTGCTATTCTGACTGCCTTCCCTGCCTTCTTCTGCTTTAAAGGAAAACTGTACAAATTGGGCAGCTCCTGCCTCTGTAAGGCTTATCTCCAGTTTAGCTTTAGCCCACAAAAGCAGCATTTTTCTTGTGCTGCAAGGGAGTTTATTATATTTTCTAAATGTCTGTGAACTGGAAGTATGGCAGATGCTGGGGGGCTCCATTAACTGTAATGGTGCGGCGCTGCTCCACTCGTTTCAATACAAGTGAGCGGAGCAGCGCCACACCATTACAGTTAATGGAGCCCCTCAGCATCCGCCATACTTCTGATTCATGTACTTTTAGAAAATAAAATAAACTCAGTTGCAGCGAAAGAAAAATGCCTGTTTTGTGGGCTAAAGCTAAACCGGAGGGTAAGCCTTACAGAGGCAGGAGCCGCCCGATTTTTACAGTTTTCCTTTAACTGATATAGTTATTTGTCTTGCTCCTTCTGTGTTTCTTTATATTTCCTGAATGCTATCCTTTTCTTCTTAACCTTTCCTGCCACCTCTTTTGAGAACCATAGTGGCTTTTTCCTTCATTTTGTTTTGTTGATTTGCTTTACACAAAGGCTTGTTGCCTCTGTGATGGTAGTTTTGATTTTTCGCCATTGTTTTTCCACCCTTCCTTCTTGCCTGTTTGCTAGTGCTTTTCTTAGGCACGCTCCCATTTTGCCAAAGTCAGCCCTCCTAAAGTCCAATACCCTTGTTTTCTATGGCTTGACTCTGCAGCTGAGTTTCTTGTATTTGGTTTACTTGGTTTATAGAACAAAAGGAGGCAGTTTGCCCATCAAGATTGTCCTCCATATATATGGAACATTAACCCAAACTCTGTTCTTCCATCCATTTATCAAGTTTGTTTTTGAAAGTTGTAATAGTTGGTGAGTCACCAATATCCTGGGGTAATTGTAAATCACTTGTTTGGTGATCGCTTGTTCCCAGATGGCTACCCACTTCTAAATCTGAGATCCTCTCTCCATCCCCATTTGAGAGTACCAGGTCTAAGATTGCTCTCTCCTGAGTGGGTTCCAACACTAGCTGTCTGAGGCATGTCCCCTGTAGGGCATCAAGAATGACCCTGCTCTTGGATGTGGCTGCAGTAAAGGTGCTCCAATTAACATCTGGCATATTAAGGTCCCCCATCAACAGTATCTCTCCTTTTTCTGCCATTCTAAGAATTAATTCTATAATATCCTTGTCTGTTGCCTCCCCCCTGAGACGGGGGTCTGTAAACAACCCCTCTGTGGACTGCCGTGCCATTTACTGTCTCCAGGGTGACCCACAGTGCCTCCTCCCCTCCCTGTTTACTCTTTAGTTCTGTTACTTTGATTCCTTCCCTTATATAGGGAGCTACTCCTCCTCCACCTCTTTTACCCTTCCTGTCCCTCCTGTAGATTGCGAACCCTCGTATGTTGACATCCCGGTCATGGTTCTCTGTGTACCATGTTTCTGTGACTGTCACAATATCCAGGGGTCCCTCTTCCATCAAGGCCACTAGTTCAGGGAGCTTGTTACCCAGACTATGGGCACTGGTACTCATTGCCCTCCATTTTTTGATGATTTTTAAATACCATTTAAGTTTTTTAGTATGAGGGTAACCAGAAACCACTGTTAATGGCTTGTCTGTTGGTACAGCAGTACAGCTAATGCTCATGACTCTGGCAGCCCAGGCTCACAGCACACGCCAGGGTTGTTAGAGGGTCAGCTGAGGGTAGGAGTATTGAGCATTCAATGGACAGCTGTCTTCATCTGGAATGGGTGGACAGTGGTGCCTGGTGTTAACCTGGTGCTAGCGGTGGCTGAGTGCCAGACCGCTGAGTTCACAATGAAGGGGACAGAGGCATGACAGATGTCCATCATGCTGCATACGGAAGCGTGTGCAGCACTGCCAATGATGTCATTGCACATCAGCTCTTCTACACCATGAGGGAAGGGAGGAAAAATGGCAAATCTCCCTGGTTGGCAGGGTGATTCTCTGACCCCTCACAGGCTCCACACTGGTGACCTGGTGTGGGTCCAACCAGACCCTGTCTAGCAGGTTGGGCTCGGCTCAACAGCATTGTGGAGGGGTTGTGGGATAACAGATGGACCAGAGACAAAACTTCAGGTTCAACACACAATCTCTGTGTGATGTTTACTCAAAATACAGGAAATAAACTTCAGCAATGTCATATTCTTGCTTCAGTACATCAGTTTGCAGCAACAGACTATGTATGTCCTTTCTCTGCACTTAGCCAGCACATACTGTCACTGGTCTCCAATCTGAACATTTTTAGTGAAAACTCTCATCCCTATGTTGGCCTTGTTTTCTTGGGTAGTGGGGACTCAAAAAAGAAAAAAACAAAACAAGATATAGACAAAGAACCTCAATGCAGAATCACTGAAGAAGGGTTACGCCAAAGGGCAATGGCAACAAATCAAGTTTCAAAGAAATACAACATCATACATGCTTCCATAATGCAAAGCATCATGGGATATATGCAAATCACCATGACATTTCAGACTTGTTCAGTTTACAGCAATTTACCTGCATTTTAAATAGCACAACTTACTTAATTTCTATAATGCAGTCACCTAGTATGTTTTACCTTTATCAAAAATGCCTAGTGCCATAGTATTTTCAACATTTACAGGTTTCATAAACATAAGGTATATACATCAATGTATTTTATGACATAGTGCCATTGCATACTAAATCCAACAATGATGAACACAACCTGTTTTACATACATTTGGAGGTCACCACAATAACCTCCCTGTACGAGGACCTGAGAGGGAAAAGGAAAATTAAAGAGGACACTATAGCATAGTCAAGAAAGGGAAGGGGTGCCCATAGGTGGCCAACCTTATGGACGAGAAATTGTAAAGGATAGATTAGGCTAAGAAATAGAAAAACTGTTGCAACAGATTTAAGAAAAGGTCTGTCCTCAAGAGTGGTAGGAGCTCCCTGTCACAAGAATCCCACCACAGGGGTAACCCATGGAGGGATCTGAAGCCAGTAAGCCTGGGGATACCAGGTGTTGGGGCTTGGGGAATAGGAGTGGAGAAAAGCCAGCTGGGAGAGCCAGGAGAAGCACAAATAATGACAAAAGAAACCTCTGTTAATTGTTACCACAGAACAGAACACAAACTTGTTTAAGCCGAGCCCTCCAATCTGACAATAGATTTTACCCAGTAGGTGGCATCAAAAGATGTATAATCTCTTTTTGCCTGGTGTTCAACTAGACTGTAGCAGAATGAAGCAGTACAAATCCTAAAGTAAGATGAAAGTTAGTAGCGTATCTTAGTGCTTGGAGACCAAGATTTTTAAAGCCCATGTGTAGATGCAATTTTCTGTTGGGTTTAAACTGGTCATACAAGCAAATTATGCCTATGTCCATTTTCAAAGTTAGGACATATTTATGTCTAATTTTCAAAACCTCTGACTTAGAAAATGGGCTTCAGAATTCAAGAACTCTGATTGGCTCTCAGGGATACATTAACTTACAGTTAGAGCCCTCTAAATAAAAAGTGCCAGCCTATTGTGCCCCTTCACCCACTGAAATATCCTACTGCCCATCCTTCCTTCCTGAAGTGGGGGTTGATGTTGACACATTATGTAGCGTACAAGATACCAAATAAGAGGACAGGAGCAGGATGTTCCACTATTTCATGCCTAGGACCAAAGGTCTGGAATAGTTTATCCAATCACTTAAGACCACATCGGACAAACATATGTTGGACTAAAATTAAAAGGTGTTTTTGTCCCAAGCAGTTAAACCCAGAGAAACAGGCAATCCCATTACAGAAGGAGAAATGGTAGCTGGCCTCTTATAGGCAGCATAAACTTTCATCCAGCTTTTGATGGAAAGAATTTGGGTGGACGATGGTAATACAGTATTTTCATACATCACATATAACAGCAAGATTTGATTTCCAGTCAATCACAATGTGCTAGAGGGGTTGTGGAATCTCTTCTGCCATGCACACCCATGTTTTTGGGACTGACAGGACATTAGATTTTTTGGGCAGTGGTGGAGGCTGCTTTGAGAGAATTACTGCTACGTTTTGGAGATTTAACAGTACACAGAGCATTATTCTTAATATAGCCCCCCTTCCAAATTAAGGAAAAGCTTTACCAGAAGCAGCAAGGAATCTGGTTAACTGCTGCCAAAAAAACTTACTAAGAGATGATTAACACCAGACAGACCAAGTCAACAAGACTGGGAAGACAGCGATGTCCATTTTCAAAATGGAATGTCTAACTGCAGGACTTAGTTATAGACCCTGAACACTAACCACTTTTATCAACCAGTGGAGCACTTCGCTACTCTGGTTAATGGCACATGTACGGGATGTGATTCCTTGAGAAGCTAGGCAATCGACTGATCCTAACACTGTTCACGTTCAGACACTTGGACAATTTCACTGTGCTTAATTTTTATCACGCTGTTTACAAAGGAGACATGACGCAACAATATAGTTGAAAATGTTTTATTGTACTGCTTATTAGTACTGTGAGCATTGACTGAAAAGTCTGCCTTTCGTTTTTCTTCATTGTCATGGAATCTGTTACAGTGGCACTTCCGCTCCAACAACTGGTCGACGTCTGTGGCATAATACAGCTGTGAAACACTTAAAATGTTCAATAAACAAAGAACTGCAAAAAAAAAAATTAATCTGATACTAAAGTTTCCTGGGAATTTCAGCTGAAAACTTTTTCAGTCTGTTCTGTGGATGCTAATTTATTTCTACTTTAGTTGTTCGAAAATGTTAGACAAAATAGCCTCTTGAACAACCATTCTTGCTGTCAAAATGAAACTGTCAATAGCTACAGTAGCTAGTAAAGATGGTAAAAAAAAGAAAAAAGTACTTGACTCAAGACATGCAGCTAAATCCATGCAGGTTTGAATATAGAGATGCTTTCCTTCATTACAGGAAAGAAAAAAAGAAATACTGAAGCTCGAAAACCATCAAAAGTATCCCTCCCAGGCAGGATCCTTGAGATTTTCCTCTGAAGATGGATGCCATCTGGACACAGATAAGTGTATGCTGCCTAAATGAAAGAGAACTAGGATTACACAGTACGGTAAACTACCAGTTTTTGTGCAGCCATTGTGTGAATGCAAATCACAGATGTGCACGTTGACTCAGTGTATTTGTCTTTATGGCTATTGCTGTCATCCCCAAGTCTGATTCTGCTTCCCTGTGTATTTATTTTATTTTTTTTATTTATTAGACTGTCAGATTACATTACCTTTGAGCAAGAACAGCTCATTTACAAAGTATCCACGTTAATAATGGAGGGTAATAAAGATACAAAGGTCAAACAAGTTACATGGTATCAAAACTACACAAGAAAGACAGAAGTACGACAATTACACTGATTCATAAGGAGAGACTACGTAAGACTAGGATTCAGGAAAGCACAGGTGGAGAGGGAACAGTATAGGGTAGACAGGAGAGGGGTAGGCAGGCTGGAGGGCCATATTCAGAGAGGGAAAAGGGTGGGGGAAGTGCTAAGGTAGGAGGAGGACACAGAACACGGTATACCGTAGGAGAAGTGCAGAAGGAAGAAGAGGGGGGTAAGGAGGAAAGGGTAAGGAAGGGCAGGCAGGGGACTGTAGAAGCAGGTAGAAAGTTATGAGCATTGCGGGCCATCATAAGCAGGTGTACGATCGGAGGTGACCTCCATTAAGTGTAACAGTCACAGCCGCTGGTAGAGGAGAGGTGCAGCCGAAGCAGCCGTTTGAAGGGGCTAAGTTTGGGAGTAGTCAGGAGATCATGGTTGAGCACATTGTACCAAAGTGTATGGGCTACAACTAACAGCAGCAAGTGGTCCATTATGACAGCACGTCTGGTGACTGGGCTACAACTAACAGCAGCAAGTGGTCCATTATGACAGCATGTCTGGTGACTGTTTTTTTTTTTACTATTCTTTGGTAACCGGGTAAGGCCCACTAGACACAAGTGCCTGTTTTCAGGGGTGATCTGGGAGCACTGGAGAGGTTAAATGACTTGCTCAGAGTCACACAGTATGCAAGTGGAGGTTGTGGGAATCAAACCCAGTTATATCTGCTGGATGTACCAAGCTCATTCACATCTCATTACTATAACTTCCAGGCTAAACTGCCAGTCTGAGAGAGGCAGTCGTGTACAGTAGTTGAGTAATGTGCTGTTGAGAATCCAGTGAGCCCCAAAATTAAAAAAAAGCATTTCTCATGTATTTATTTATTTATTTATATATTTATTTAGTTAGTTAGTTAGTTTCTTAGTTTTTTTTCCCTGGTGAGTGCACTAGGCAGTAAAGTTGCCTATTTCAGGCACAACCTGGGTGAGTACAACATGTGAATGAGGTCAGCATAAAACAATACAAAATGAGGACATGAAAAGGAAATTAATCAGAATACGGTGTACGATTACAACACTTGAAACAAAAATATGCTAGCAACAATTGACTTACAGGAAACCTTAAACATTTTACAAAAGCAATAGACATACTGTATAATACATAAGGCAGGAAGTACAACCAAGTTATATAATACAGTATGTGCTCAATCTGACACTGTAGATACTGGAATGGGACAGAGTAGAGGGGATAGATAAAAAAAAAACAGTTCAGCCTAGGGGCAGGAGCATACTGTGGCCTGGGAGTGGTAAGAGTGATAGGCCTTTTTAAAGGCATGAGAAGGCTCACACTATCGGATAGTGGCAGGGATAGATTTCCAGACAGTGGGGGCAGTAATGGCAAAGGACAGGTTTCTAAAGTTGGTCTTAATTTCAGGTACAATCAAGGGCCGCGGGGCTTTGGATCTAAGGGACTAAGTGCAATTTCCAGACTCTAGAAGTGCAGACAGGGTTGTGGGGAGCTGCCTGTTAATGATTGAGTAAGTTAGGCTCCCCAGAGCAAATATCCTTAGTTCCAAGGAAGGAAGCCACCTTAACCTGGTGTAAAGATCACAATTGTGTATAAGCCTCTTAATATCCAGAGCAAATCTGCAGATGTTGTTAGAGGCTACGTCCCATTGTGGAGGGTAGTTTTAGAGGCAGGGTGATAGACCGCCACTCCCATATGTCAAAGTAGGCAGAAATATGCCACGGGCAATAGCAATTTGGGCCAAAGGTGTCAGGCAGACACCGACTTTATAAGAGAGTCCAAGCTTTGTGTTGGCTGCCTTACATATGGAAAAAATATGTGCTTAAAAATCTAAAGAGGCTTCTAGTGTCACTCACAGATATGTAAATATAGGGACTGTAATGAGGCAAGTTCCATCCAGACATGCAACAGTAAGAGGGGTGTTATTCAATCTTAACCTAGAGGTGAAGTCAAATAGCACTGCTTGGGTCTTGTTAGTGTTCATGAGGAGCTTGTCTGAGTGAAGCCAGGACTGTATGGATTGAAGGTCAGAGGAGAGGATACGATTTAGCTCAGGGATGCTGCAAGAGTTAGTCCAAATATCTAGATCGTCAGCATAAAGGATAAGGGTACAGTGATTAAGACATTTACTGATAGAGTTAATGTAAATGGAAAAGAGAAAGGGCCCTAATATGGAGCCTTGGGGGACTCCCAACTTAATTGGCAGCCAGATTAAATAGGGCATGACCAAATTTAACTCTCTGAAACTTATTGCTAAGGTAGCTATTGAACCAGGCCTGAACAGGGAGGGAGACATGCAGAGCACCTAGTTTAGCTTTCATCAGAGTGTGGTCAACCAGGTCGAAGGCCTTCATAAGGTCCACAAAGACCGCACTTTTAAATTAACCCCTGTCCATAGCAGTGGCAATAGATGGGGAGAGGAGGGTGGTGGTAGTGCTATGATCTTTATGAAAGCCATGCTGAGCATGGGAAAGAAGGTTGTGGTTGGTGAAGTAATCGATCAGTTGGGAGGCCACCAGTTTTTCAAGTATTTTATTGAGTGCTGGAAGTATACAAATAGGTCTGTAGTTGTTTATGTTGGTTTGGTCACCCTTCTTATAGACTGGGACAATATGGGATGCCTTCCATATATCAGGGACAGTTTGGAAAGTGAAGGATAGGTTAGTAACTGTGGTGACAGGGAGGGTAAGTTCAGCTGCCACAATTTTCAGGTTTCTAGGTTCAAGTTCGTCTGACCCAGCAGATTGTTCTAGTGGAATTTGGGAGAAGAATCTGCACACCTCAGGTGACAGCCTTGAAGTAGAAAAGGGGATGAAGGGTTCTGGCTTCAACTGGGGCGACTAAGGGAGGAGGCAGTAGTAATGAAATTGCCTAAGTAAGCAGAGATGTTGGTAAAGCATGTATTAAAAGCATTTGCAATGGCAACCGGGTTATTGTAGTTTATTCCATCAGTGGTTAGGTCATGTTGTGTGGTCTTACTGTACTGTCTGAGGGCTTGGTTTAAGTTTAGCCAAAACAGTCTGGAGTTACCAACCAAGAAGGTAAGCAGTGATTTGTAGCATTGGCTTTTGCTTTGTCTGATGGCCTTTTTGCATTAATTTCTGAGAACCCTATAGTTGGCCCAGTCAGTGGCAGTCTTGGAAGATTTATAGAATGACCAGCTGGCATCTCTCAGTTTTAGGCAAGGCAACAGTGAGCAGACCCACCACTTGGAGACACTGCTGTGAACCCTCCTCATGGTCAAGGGGACAATTCCGTTTTGGATATCCAGGAGGATATCATAGAAGATATTAAGGGCACATTGTAAGTTAATGGTGGACCACAGTGGAGACCAATCAACACTAGCAATCTCCCTTTGCAGCTTACTAGGGTCTTGTTTGGAAAAGTCATGGAAATGGACAATTCTTGGGTTGGAGCTTAGGGACCTTAACCCTCCAGATGCAGTATGTAGGGGAGTGGTCACTTATAGAGTCTGGTAGTACTCCAGAGCAGATGAATCTGTCCCGCCATGGTGTAAGTATCCAGCCATGGAGCATGACTGCTTGGCTGTTTTTTGCTGGTCCAAGATAAGTTGGTGGATCTGCAAGTGTTTGATTGAAATCCCCACTTTTTTGGCAAAGTCCATAAACCAATCAATATTAAAGTCTCCAATGAGGAGAAATTCATTATTTAGGGCAAGTGGTCTGATTTCACTCAAAATGGAGGAGAGGGGAGGGTTTGGTAACTTCCTGCAGGGGGCATGTAGATGCAAAGAATGTGAAGTTTTTTAGAGTTGCTTAGAGTGAGGATAGCATGGCAGAATTCACTAGTTGAGTTGGAAAAGAATGAAGAATTAGAGGTAGTGACCTGCAAGTGGTCTTTAAAGTAAATCGGAGTTCCCCCACCCCTTTTGCTGATAGTACGGTTGGCCCTTGTGAATCTATAGCACAGGAGGGCACAGAAGCTGTCCGGTATAGTAGGTTTAAGCCAGGTTTATGTAATACCTAAAATATTAGGTTTACAGTGATCGACCCATACAGTGAGTTTGCTATGATTTTTTGTGAGACTCTGTATATTCATGTGTACAATCTTAAGCCCCTTAATACCTATACAGGGTGATATGGTGAATGCATTAACAGTTGTAGTGGCTAGCTGAAGGCCTGGGTTGGATTCAATGTCACCAGAAATCAAATGAAGGAAGAGAATAAGCAAAGGTATGGACTTTAACCTAATAGGTGGAGTTAGAGAGCATCCCCTACGTAATACTTTTATGCTGATTACTATTTCCCACATCCTTCTTTTGGGTAAAAGAAAGAGGGAATAGCATATAATATCCAACAGATTAATGATGAGCATATTGGAGATTGTGAAGTCAAACAGGGCCATATGTGGGTTATAGGGTGTAGAGGTGGTGGGAAGGAGTCTGTTACTGAAGTAAGACAGATGAGTGTCCCAATGGCAAACAGTACCAGATTAAGTTAATTTGGCATGAGATGAAATCCAGCCATTCCGGAGTCTGTTTTGGAAATATTTCAAACTGATCTTGGCTTTGTTGTCAAGGCCAAAGTACATGAAAATGCTACACAAGAGTGTTTTGTTCTAGCAGTTTTTGACTGCATGCCATGAACTATTTCTTAACTACCCAGCAGAAAGGCCTGTGCTAAATATGGTTATCACCGTTACCTCGTCCCTCGCTCCTGCATTTGTGATAGCCTAGTTATCCCTGGCCTTGGCAGCCATAGTATTCTCCCAAGCCCCATGTTTCAGATGGCAGCTAAAGCTGCTGGCTGCTGCCGCACCACCATACTACATATTTCTTTCCCCATCCTTTTAAAACTGAACAGTACAATGTGTTGCACACATTTTAATGTCGAAAGGTTAAAGTAATCCTTTGTCCTTCCAGGGCTGCACCATCTACCTTATATTTCAATGGACAATAACTGAACTGCCTTTTCCCTCCATGATTCAGTTTAGATTAGAAAATCTAGTAGGTGGAGGATAACTAGGCCTCTCTCTCACTCATGATATCAGGGGCCACATTCTCAAAGGCAGTCGGTGGCGATACACATTATGAGTGGAAACTGGCTCACCATTTTCGCAGTACCTACAACTACCCCACACAACAGTCTGACTTAGTAGCTGGGGTCAGGTGTCTTCCCCATTACTTTCGCCCAAATGTTTTAACGTGCACACAGTTTGCATCTGCTAGCATGCCAGCTTGCAACCCCCTCAGAGTTCAATCCATGGCATAATATCAGTCACATGGCACTATGCCACAACCAGAACTTGCAGGATGTGTTGCTATCACTGTTGTGTTCTGCCCACTGTCTGACTCTCACTATTATGCCCACATCTGGGCCAGATAGACTGATTTTTCATGGCTGTTTGTATCCATTCAAGGTGTTGCAGTGGCACCCACCCACTGCCTGACCTCTGCTGTATCTTGGCATTCAGTGGACATTCCCCTTTCCCAAGCCCAGATCCCAGCAGCCATCTTTGATGACTAAGTTTCCATTTTGGTCTCACCCCCTTGCTTATTTCTCTGAAGGTGGTCACAGTTTTGCACACCCCCCCCCACCACCACCACCACTTGCCCCTAGTAGTTCTAGAGGCAGAAGATGTCACATAACTCTGCAACTTCCTCTGTGAGGGTTGCAATTCTCTATGATTGATCCTGAAGGCAGTTTTCAAAAGGACATCTGCCCTCTTCCTTGTGTGGTTACTGTGAGTTTAGCAACCATGCATGGATGGCTTGTAACCCCATTTGTGCAAGCCACAGTGGGGCACAAATCAAGGGTCTGTTATTAAGTGGTCACTGTAACCGCTTCATAACAGTCCCTCGTGACTGTGAATGGTACCCCAGAAATTCATTATCTGAGTTCAAATGAAATGTAGTCATAGAGCAGACCAGGAGAGATTACTCATCTTATGACTGTATTTCGTCTAATGGATATGATACTGCTTAAGACTAATACAGTCATACTGTGTTGCATGCAGATGGTCCCAGGAATTTATTAAAATGAAAAGAATTCCTTCACACTGTGCTGGCCATGTGACCCCAGGCTCCGCATAGGCAGATCTTTAGCTGAAGAAGTTGGAGCTGAAGGTATAAGTTGTAATAGCATAAGTTAAATATTTAAAAATATTACTGACAAAATCATTGCCTTAAACTGTGTATCAATATTTTCTGTAGACCTACAATAAATGCTCAGGCAACAGAGTAATTCTGCTTCTATTCTGCAATCCTAAATAAGACTGTCTAGAAAGGGGAGGAAGGGAAGGGTTAGTAATAATCAGCTTCACCTCCATTAAAATAAATTTATAATGGACCAAACTCAGCAATGACTGGGATTAAAGAGCATATGTTCATGTCGGAATTTGTGAATATTCTAGTGAGATACTGCAGCAGCTTGTGATACCTTACTAAATACTGCCTTATAAACAAAATGCACCAATATTACAGCCTTTGCACAAATAAATAAGTGAAGCCAGTCGAAAGATATGAAACACAATAGTGATCCTGTATAAAACATTTATGATAAATCTGAGCACTGCTATTAAACCAAGCATTAACAAAATGACAAATATGTGTTGATGTCATTAAAACTGTTTGGGGATTTATTAAACATGTAGTTTTGTTGTTTCAAGAAGTAAGTCCCTATTCAAGAAATGTACAGTGTATCCAATTGCTATAATCTTCTCAGATTTCTGTGTATTTCTTTTATATGTTAAGACAGATGGAAAGATTACTCTTGTAGTTGTATTAAGATATGAGAAATATGAACCAGTGGTAAGCAGTTCTGACTCCCTAAAAATGTCAGTTAGACCACTTTTACAACCATAGGAATGGACTCCCCTGATTCCTTGAGAACATATTATCGTATAATATAACAAAAAGGATCACATAGCAAGGTAGCAGCAAAAATACTAAGCAGAAGCAAGGACTCAAAGTACACTGATGCACATTATATAGAGGAGTCACTAGCATGAGTTTCAGCTAGAGGTAAGCTATGTAGACAGCAGATAGTCCATGAACTTAAATCTAAATAGTTGGTGAGTGGATGTAGATCACACCTCCAAGGGGAAAGTATTTCAGACATGAGGGCAAGTAAGGAGAAGGCTTGCTCACCCAAGTTGATGGAGAGTTTGAAAACACAAATAAAAGACATATTAGATCACCTGAGATCGGTAAGTACTACACTGTCACCTTGCATCTGACCCCCTCCATGGCATGTTCTGTATAATGATTTTCTAATGTGTAGTGAAGTCTAACATTCTACTTGCTTTTTCTGAAACCCTTTATAGTTCTCTAACCCTTGCTGGGTGGTTTAAATATCATATAAAAGGGAAAGTTCTGAATCATAACTTTTTAAAAAACAGTTCAAATGAATCTATTGCTTTGGCAGGGGGAACTGACCTACAACGTGATGCTTTCTTATTTACTAGGCTGAAGAAAATATTTCTGGGAATATGATAAACAATACTTCAGAACACAAGAAGTGGGGTATCTCAGTACAGTAGGGGGCTGTTTCTGTCCAGTTATATAGCCAGAAGAACTGAAACTCAGGAAAAATGGCTGACTTGTTCAGTATCACTCTGCCACCAGTGGTTATGTTGGGATTTGAACTTGAGATCTCCATGTTCACACATCTATGCTCTGTAGAGTAGATAGTCTTGCCATTCAAGCTGAAATCCCTAACCTATGGACAGATTTTAGTGCCATCAGACAGTCAGCTTCCATAAATCCCATGTGTATCACTTAAAGAAATTTGAGATGTTCAGATAATCCAGGGCACTTTATGAATACCCCAGATAGTGGCCATGTTGTCCAAGATTGTTTTGTTTGCATCATATAATCCAGAATCCGATTGCCTTATTTAAGGAAAAAAAAACATCTATATTATCTAGGTTTACCCCACCAAGATTAGCCATTTCCAGGCCTATTCAATCTGCTTTGATATGGATGCGAGAGACATTCACCAATAGTGATCCAAATCAGATACTGCACCATCCAAGAAACAGAAATGGGTAATATGAAACTGAAGTTCCGGCTGTGATACTGGAGATGCAATTCCCAGTTTGGGGCTGCACCTGCAACATCCTACATGTCAGTACAGTAAAACGTCTGACTGCTATGTTCAAAGTTCTGCCGCAGTTGTGGCGCTTGCTATCACTTTACAGTAAAATAACAATACATGCTTTATATTAGGGCTCCCAATGTGAGGCAAGTCATAACAGATGTGCATTTAAGTTATAGCAATTTTAAGATGGTCTAACTTATTGTCACATGTGTCAGGGATGTGGCACCATTGTGCCACAAGTCCCTCACACAGCTTTGAAACTACAGCCCATAGTTTTCATCTGTAAAAGACTGTTCATGGGCAGTCACGGCAGTGGGACCAACATGTTAAATCCCTTTGGTCTAAAACAATCAAGTTGCTGATGACTGTGAATGTGAATGGGAAGTCTTGGCTGTATGAAAACTCCATTAACTGTTATACTAGCAAACTTTAACCCTATAACTTTGTGCCTAAGTGGCCTAGAGTCTAATTAACTCATCCTAAATTTAGAAAGCAAATGCACTCAAAACCAATCTTGTCATCATACATCAGAAGGAGGTATGTGTTTTGCCCTCTGGAAGGGGGTTACTTTCTTTTATGTCTTAAAAATCATAGGATTAGACTAACAGATGAACTAAATTAGAGGGGAGTTGCACTGAGCAGTGCCATTCCTCCTCACACCCTAGCAAGACAATTACATAGTCTCAAAAAGACTGTAACTTCTTTTGCACAAGCCCAACTTTCAGTGCTACAGTCAAATTACAGTAAAATGAATGTTTTGGGTTACAAAGCATTGTTTCATATCTAGTCCTCTGCTGTGACCAAAACAGCTGTGCTCTGAAAAAAATATAGTTTTATTTCCAAGGCATATTTTAAGGAATAGAAAATGTCTCCTCTTATCAAGCAAGCACACAGATATGTAGAAATATAAACTATAAAATGGATAAGATAAACCAAGACAAGTGACTGGTCAAATGTGATCACATGTCCATGCATTATTCCAGCACAACAGCAAAGGTCAGAAATACTTTCATTTCAGTTCAATTTATTTGGTAAGCAAAGCGTGGGGAACCCCTCTTTTACAGTTGCAACCAAAACATTATAGACAAGTAGTAAGTCTATTTAACTTTCTGAACCTCATTGCTCATTTTTTAAAATACAAATCAGAGATACTATTTTAGAATCACACAAAGCACACCATGGTGTGGGTAACTGAGGGATAACAGCACTTCTCAGGTGCTTAAGGCACTCAGCATTGCCTCATGCCTCACTTACCAAGGTGTGCCATTATCCCACAATAACGTATTCCCTGTCATTATGCATATAGAGGATAATGTATGGTTCTGTATATGCAACAGGCTTGTGTAGCCACCGAGAGGGTGCCATGGTGACCATTCAAACCTCGAGAGTGAAGCACCAATTATCCGCATAGCGGAACACAACCCCACGCACACATCAAGAGAAAGAAAATTCGACTCTCACTGTGGAACAAGGTCTGTTTACTTACAAAAGGATGGCAGCATGTACAGTGACAACAGTCATACTAGTAGAAGATACAACATTACTAAAATGTACTCCGTTGATTGCTGAAAACAAAATCAGCAACAAAAAAACGGGATGTCTTTCAAATTATTCTGTGACGTCACATTTTCTCCGCATGATTACCTCTGACCCTGTGGAAAGAAAACAAAGGAAAAAAAAGCTGAAAAACAGGCTGGGGTAAGCTGTCAACTGGAAGTGTGCCGTTTGAATCACACAGCGCTACTGACTACAGCAGCGGCTCTGTTGTCTCGAGACTGCATTCCTAACATTCCTTTGCTGTTGTACTGTAGTAGATACATAGCTGATGTAGCACAACAGCAGAATGATGTACCTACTGCAGCACAACAGCTCTGTTGCAGGTATGGATTCCAATATATAAAAGCATTCCACCATACACTATAGAATCCTTTATGGTAATGGTAAAAATAAGAGTGTTTGCACTTCCTCCATAGAACTCCATCTCTGAAAGATCTTCCAACTCATGGAATAATCATTCCTATACAATGGGATCAGAGAATAGGACACTGTAATTAGCTGGCTGGAACCTATCAGCTGGGGTAAATCCTGGCATGCCACCGCAAAAGGTGCCAGTCAGCCACTGCACCAAAATAGTATAATTATGGCTATGAATCAAAACATTTAAGTTGCCATGGTTTTCTCGGCATACACTTGGCAGTAGAAGTAAAAGCGGGATACCAGAACACTACCTAGCAACAAAAGACTATATTATACAGAGGAAGGATACCACAGTACAAAGCAATAAAAAAATATATTTTTTTATTTTAAAGCGTTTTAATATTTTTTTAACATTTACTTACTACAAATTGTACAATCACAGTAATTTATAACAGGGTGCAAGTTGTGGTGGGATTTATCCTCTTCTGGTGTGGTTAAGTCACTTGGAATGCAGCCTCAAGACCAGCCCACACCAGGTGTGGGTAAATCCAAACACAACCCACACCCCGTCACGGATTATTGCTTAATTCATCATTAAGAATTACCAATGATCAAAAATGTTTTCTTCTTTTGTGCTTCTTAATTGGATTTGCAAGTGCTGCTGTAGTATATACAGTAGTAAGAGTACTGTAGTAACTCTTATTTTGCATATGCTATGATCATTATTTTTGCACTGATAGCATTGTTATCAAATTGCTTTGTTTATTTAAGTATTGGTAATGGGAAAGGCACATTGAACTGTGAAAGCTCATTTTCAGGTGAGTCCTGGGGGAGTGGGTTACATGGACCGGTTTCATTGATATTGGAAAGTTCGGTCGGGACACCAAGAAAAATCCCTTTCTCTTATGTTAAGTGCTGTGGGATCTTTAGCTGCCACCTGGGTTCCACCAGAGATGGGCAGAAAGTACCTCACTGTAACATCTCATCTGAAGAATGGCACCTCAATAGCACAGCACAGCCCCACCACAGTGCTCCACTGCAATGTCAGTATTGGATATTAGTGCATGCTCCTGGTGTGGGACTGGAACCTACATCTTTACACTGTTCTGGCCCCAGAGGTGAGCATGAAACCTACTGAGCCACTGACACTGCTACCCTCTGAGTTACTCTATGTATTGTGTACTATTCTTAAGCTACAGTAATTTGTATGTAACTGTAAAATCTTCTGAATGCATTGTTTTTATAAGTGTTTATCTTCCATGTCAGCAGTACTGTACAAGCAAATACTGATTGAATACCTGCGGCTCCATTGCTGTTTACATGCACACAACCATCCATGAACCTCCAGCTTCTAATCTTGACTGGTTCTGAAAGACCTCCCCCATCTACCAACCAACTACCATCCTAGTTGCCATGTCTTCAACAGTCCTCCTGCCAAAAGAAGGAAGAGCGTATTGCTTCCCTCCAGACTTCAACAGGCAATGGATTCTCTAGCGCCAGAAAGTCAGATCTCTTCCCCCAAATAACAAACTCAACCTCACACAAACCTATGTTTGTCATGTACACATGTGTGTTTTGTCTGAAGACCAATATATGCTATGTATAATCCACCAATAAGGAGGCAGTGTAGCCTAATGGGAGTAAACTGTGGTGAACCTGGAGATTCAGGTTTCAATCGCAGCCTTTACTCACTGTGTAACTTTTAGATGCTTAAATGACTCTTACAGTCTCTTTTTTATCAGCTTTTGCCACCTTAGGAAGTACTTAGCTTCTTTCAGTCCCTCTTAACCCACCTGTATATTGCCTCAAAGCTGCTACAACTGTTTATGGCTTAAAAGTAAGCAATAAGACATGACAGGGTGTGCATTCGACAGTTCTATTGCATGGCTAAGTGTGTACAGTGGTCCTGCTCTGTAGTGAACACTTCTGGAGCCATTTGATATGTTCACAATAGCTAGGTGTTAACTATAGCATGGTGTTAATATGCCTGTTCAGTAAACAGTGGGAAGCATCCTAGGTGTTCACTAAAAGAGGGTTTCTTTTTTATATTGAAGTTCACTATAGCAAGGGAACACTGTAGTGTGCCTTCAGCCCCTGGCAGTGTGTTAGAACTGTCTAATGCACACCCCCAGAGTGTCTTCTTGCACTTATAAAATGGGAATCTGTATTTTAAGTGAATGTAACACTTAAAATTCAGAGGTTTATTACAAAATAAAAGTTACATTTGGTATGTATTTTTACAGAAAACAATTTCTCCACCTGTAATGGTTTAATACATTTTTTTTCTGTAGGCTTCCATAGTTGTTGTTTTTATAGTGTGCTGTAGTTCATAGTGCCACCCCCCCCCCCAGCTGTCCTCACCAGCAAACTCACTGATACGTGCACACAAACTGAAGTTGTGGCCCTAAAGTTAACATTTACTTTGTTTAAATCGTGTCAGTTTTACATGGAATACAAACTAAAAGTAGTAGCTTCGCACCAGCAGGTTAGAAGACGCATGCGCTGTTTGTAACGGCTGAAAAGGGCTACAAGATTATTCTTTAAAAATGAGTGTTTTCTTTGTTAATTTCTTCTTTTTGTCAGTCCACTTGCTGACGTGATTTGGAGGATCACAGAAGTAATTGTGGTGGAGTGCAGACACTGAGCTGCTAGCAAACTGAACAAGGAAGTGCATGTATGGCTTTTGGGAAAGAAAATCAAACTGGCGCTTTGATATGGAGATGTAGGCGCTTTAATGTGTGTTGAGGCACAACGCCTGTCTATTGTACTTGATGTGGAACCTTTGAAGAAGAGCATTTGCTCAAAGGTATTTTTCCAAACAATGAAATAAATAAACAAATAAAGATAAATAAGGCCGTAGGTGAAACACTCCTCAGCACACACCGGGATGGCCTATAACCTCCATTGAATGCAATACCCTCGACTGCTTTCTTGCACTTGTAAAATAGATTTATATTATACATTTTTGAATAGAAAACATGGCATTGGGTGTACTTGAGTATATATAGACATGGCAGGTGCCCTGTTTTGTCCAATCAGAGAGCAGTATTTTTTCTTTTTTTTTTTGTATTGGCCATCTTGATTTATTTTATAAATACCGTACTTTTTTTTTTTATTTATTGAAAAAATCTGAATTACAGTCTTTTGAGTCAGGGACTCATTTGCAAAGGCCCCACATCAACTGGTACATATAATAAGGCAAAACCTAGATACAACCAGGGTACAATAGGTGAGACCTCAAAAGTTTACAAATAACACCATTAAATTGTTAACAACAGGTAATATCCTCAGGAAGTAACTAGACAGAGACAATGAATAACACTAAACAGAGGGGGTTTAGGCATAGGGGAGGGAGTTGTGGGATATGGGGGTAGATGGGATGGGGCAGAGTCAGACAGGAGGAGGGGGGAGGGAAGTAATTGTGAGGAGGGAGCAAGAGTAGGAAAGGAGAAAGCAGAAGTCTGTGAGGACATCGTCAAGCATAGGGGAAGTACAGGGTTAGATGTGTAACATAAGGAGATAGGGGTAGGTGTTAAAGGCAGTCACAGCTGTTGGTAGTCAAGAGATGCTGTCTTATCAGTTTTTTGAATGGGTCAAGTTTTCAGGCGGAGGAGAGATCTTCTGGTGCAACCCATTGAGCCATTGGGGAGTTCTGTACATAAAAGCCCTCTGCTTCTGGGAGGTCCTATGAAATGATACTAAGTTGCTTTAGAGGAGTTTCTGGTAGAGCGAGAGGTAGGTACCAGGGTAAGGAGGTGTTGGGCAGTAGACAGAAGGAGACCAATGGACAATTTCTTGGCTAGCAGACAGGTGCGGTAGACAAGCCTTCCCTCAAAGTTCAACCAGTCAGTTTGTTTATATAGCTCACAGGTGTGAGTGAGACGACTGCAACCGGTGGCCAGACGACAAGCTTTATTCAGGGTGACCTTGATCCTTCTAAGAGAGGAGTCAGCAACAGCTCCATATATATCTATACCATAGTCAACGATGGATAGCACTGAGTTGGTAACAGGCAGATGCTAATACTAATACTCTTCATGCACAAATCAGCAAACTTCACAATAAAACAGGGAGTTTTAGTGCAAACCAATATCCCTTATATAGAATAATATATTTCCCACAAAAGGCAATATCAGTCATATAGACTATTATGGCACATACAGAGCAACACATGGCTAACAGAATAATTACCTGCCAAATGTGAAGGACAGGGTTGCTAAGACACAAGGGGTTCTAGTGACATTATAAAACCATGAGAGAAAAGCTCAAGTGCTTCCATGATGTCATCGGAACCCCAAAGTGTCCTAGTAAGCCAGTATTACACAAGTGGCATTTTTATACACTTTTTAATAAATGCTTTTGCTTGTTTTGAACCCTAATGTTACACAGCCATCATGAAAACCTGTTCTGCACATTCTGAAAAAAGTAAAATGTCATGGTTCTACTCAGAACTGTGAAATATGACATTTTAAAGAACTTACAAACTGTTCAAATCATTTTATTATATAATTCATTATCTTTCATACCACAACCAGTGTATTTCACACACAAACTAATCCTTTATATACTGATCTGGTTAGCCAAGTCTGAATATTTAAAATCTGCATTCATCACCAACATAAATTCCCCTTCAAAGTTCTGGAAGGTGATGCACACCCTATTTACCCCCTCATCTTGTCCACTGCCCCCAGTACTTAAAGTAAACAGCTCACTAGTGTCCGACCCACCAGCTGTAGCTGCAGAATTTAACTCCTACTATACCTCCTGTGCCACTGAGCTACAGAAATACCTCCTCTCCTACCCATCCCCTTCCCCACCCTCTACCAGTGTGCCCCCTCCACCACCCTCCCACCTTCCCTTCTCTTTCACTACTGTAACCCCAAACAATGCCCTACGTGCCCTCCTCACCATCAACCCCTCCAAAGGTGCCTCCCCCGATGGTCTTGACTCAAAACTCCTCTCCCTCTCAGCTACAGCCACTGCCTACCTCCTCTCAAGAATCCTAAATCTCTCATTCTCTACTGCCTCTGTCCCCTCTTTATGGAAACATGCTGTGGTCCTCCCTCTACCCAAAGGGGGTGATCCCTCATCCCCTGGCAACTATCACCCCATTTATCTCCTCCATACCCTTGCCAAGCTTCAAGAACACATTGTCCTCTCCCAACTCACCTCTTTTATATCTGACACCTCCTTTTTCACCCCTTTCCAGTCTGGTTTCAGGAAAAAACATTCAATCACCACCTCTCTCCTATGGCTCACAGACTCCATCCTAAACAGGATGGACAATGGTCAAATTACTTCTGCCATTTTTGTCGACCTGGCCAAGGCCTTCAACACCGACTCTCACTCCCTTCTCCTCAACTCACTCCCAGCAGCTGGCCTATTTCCCTCCATCACAAATTGGTTCAAGGCCTACCTTATTGGTAGAACCCAGTCAGTTATGATCTTGGATGCCACGTCCCTTCCCCTCCCAATTAGCACTGGAGTCCCCCAGGGCTCAGTATTAGGGACCCTCCTATTCTCCATCTTCTTAAATGACCTTCCCTCTGTTTGCTACCCATCCTCCACTATACATATGTATGCTGATGATACAGTCCTGTATGCATCTGGCTCCTGTCCTGTTGAGGTTACAACCTGCTTACAGCAAGACTTCGACAAGGATCAGCTCTGGTTTGCTAACCATAAACTTTTCCTCAATGCCAAAAAGACAGTCTCCATGGCCTTTCGCACAAGGCAGAGACTCTCTAGCCTTCTCTCTCTACCCACTTTTCACCCCCTTGAGGGGACTTTACTTGAAGACACATCCTCCTTCAGGTACTTAGGTGTTTGGTCGGACCAACACCTAAACTTCTCTGGACATATTGACACCATCCAGAAAAAACTGCACCCAAGCTTGGCGCCCTGTTCAGGAACCATAATTGCATCCCTCCTATGGCTAGGCATGAACTTGTTCAGAAGATGATACTGCCCATTTTCAACCACTGTGACATGGTCTATGGTGCTGCCACCAAGTCCTTCCTGGCCAGGCTAGACACCCTCTTCAGTTCCCTCTGCCGCTCTGCCCTGGATGCCCTCCCTCGCACCCATCACTGTGATCTCTATGGTACCCTATCCTTCTCCTCTCCTACAAATAAATGACTATGCTAAATTCACCTCCAAGCACTGGTTGGGTGAGCTCCTTCCTACCTCACCTCCTCCTTTATAAAACCCTCCCACCCTCCCATTCCCTGAGATCAGCCAACTCCCATACCTTGGTTGTCCCCAAGATCAACCCAAATTGGCCAATCTAGTTACTCTCACTGCCTCCCAAAATTTGGAATTCCCTCCCCAAATCTGTCACTCATCCTCCACCTACTCCATCAGCTCTGCCCTCAATAATTACCTTGCACTTAGCTGCTCATGCCATGTCCCTCCCTAGTTCCCTCTTCTAAGCCCTGGGCAAACCCCTACCACCCTACCCTCACATTCATTTTACCCTGTGCACACCCACCCTCCCCAAATCTCTAGCCCTTCTCCCCTTCCCCCAATCCCCCACTTTATTGGCCTCCCTTGATCTCTCACAGAGTGTAAAGGACCCTGAATGCTCTCCATGGTTCCCCCTCCTTACCCCCCAAGGAGCTTGTATCTCTCATCTACTCCCTTCCCCACCATCTTATAGGGGTCTCTCTGGGACACTGCATTATCCACTTCTCTCTGGTTGCCCCAGTCCCCTTGCAGAGTTCCTCACATCCTGATGGGGTCTCCAGGGACACGACTCTTTCCCTTCCCCACCTAACCCCTCTGTCCCCTTCCCTTTTCCCCCTTTTCTTTCATGTAAGCACTTGTTTACTTATTAACCTGGCACCTATTATTGTTCACTCTTTCTACATGTTATGCTTAACACTGTTATAGTATATGGTTACCTTTTGTTATGCATAAAAAATCAGCCTGCTCAAAATCCTTGTTAAACACATCCTAAACTGTTATGCACATTCCAAAGTGCTGTTATGCACATTCCGAACAGTTGTTATGCACAGTTCAAAGGTCATACAATTTTAAATTTCTCATTTATTCTACACATAGCTACTTACTAACCACCCAGTGCCCAAAGTCATACCTTTTACCTTCCAAAAGTCAGGAAATCTGATTTTGTTGTGCGAGTAGAACAAAGAAATGACAAGATTTTTTGTTTTCACTTCAGTGGGGGTCTATCACTCTAGTGTAAAAAAACATATACTATAAAAAATAAAATATGGTCAACCACACACAACTCGGCATGTGTTTCCATCTCAGGGTTGAGATGAAGCGTGGACCTCTCGAACTTTGCTCTCCAGGTTCATATACTGTCATCTCAACCCCTCAATGGAAACACAGCCTTGTTGTGTATCGTTGCCTATACATTATTCTCTTATGTAACACTGTTTGTAACACCTGCCTTACAACTGTAAGTTAATGTTGATCTTGTAACTTGAATGTTTAATATCTCATTCTGGGAGGCAGTATAGTGTAGTGGTTAAGGGCACTGAGCTGCAAACCTAGAAACCTGGGTTTGACTTCCCATCAGCCCCCACTTGCATACTGTGTGACCCCAAGCAAGTCGTTGAACTTCCTTGTGCTCCCAGGTCACACCTGGAAACAAGCCCTGGCTTAGTGCGCCTTTCCTGGTTAAACAATTTCCCCTTCCCTTCCCTTCATTCCAGTTGTACCCCTTTCCCCAGGTTGCATTGGGAGACGAGTGACTTGTTTCTCAGTGCGCCATCCTGGTGAAACATTTCAATAAGTAAATAAATCTGTATATTTTAGAGATAAACACATGTGCCATGTACAAAAATATGTAATTTTTTTAACAATGTAATTTATATGCAAACTGCTATCTATTATACAGTTCGGTACCATTTTTATACAAGGGCAGTAGAAGAAGAATGCATTCACATCCAGTAAGGGTGCAGTTGAACACCAAACAGAAACTTGCCCATGACCCAAACAAACAAAAAAAAGATGTGGTGGGGCACCCACAACCACAGAAAGATAAATAAGGCAGCAGATTTTTAAATGAAATAATGTATCAGTGCCATAAAAAGCCAAGTGACACAGAAGACCATACTCCCCCAACATTTAGCCAGCACACTGGGGGTATAGTAAAAGTGTATGGTATTAATAGGATGTAGCCATGTTGCTCTGACTCCCAGCTTTTATTTTAAAAAAAGTTAGGTTTCTGGCCCTTATAGTTCCTAGGTTAGCCCTTTCAAATGATAATTTATTCTAAAGGGCTAAGTCTTGAACCATAAGGGCTAGGAACTTTTTTTTTTCAAAGAAAGCTTGGCATCAGATCAACCAGGCTGTGCCCTGTTGGTATACTATCATTGCGTCATTACTCAATGATGCACATCAGGTTACATCAATGCCCTTTTAACCATACACTTTTAAACATCACATTATGGTTAAAAGTGCACTGATGTATATTATATTAACATATATCGGTGTGTTTGATGCATGGAAACTATTAAATAAAGGACTTATCCAAGTCAACCCGACTCCAAGCTTTCATTTAAAAAAGTTACTGGCATTAACATTTACATAGTTACTTCTTTGGAAGAATATTTTCTTGAAAAAGGTTGAATTTTGGCAACATATTAAGGCATTATGCTTAATTTTTTATGTAATCTTGGAGGTAGGTTGACATGACTATCTCCATTTATCAATATGCATCAATATAAATTAATACACTTTTACCAATGAGGTTATTAATTTTAAATGAATCAGCACATTAAAAATATATACAGACAGCAACTCTACAACCGCTCAATGGTGGTAGAAAACGTCATGTTAGCCTTTGCATCAGGAGATACTAGTGGTACTCCATCAAGGAGAAACACATTTGTTTTGTGAAGTTATCAAGGACAGCCACATAAAAACTGGATTTTTGTCCTGTATAGAAGCTGAGTCTGGAGCTTAAGTTATAATCCACTGCATGTGACATCACAGCTCTGGCAATGACTATATGATACAGCAAGAAATATTTCCTGGGTAGCCCCTCATTTGATGACCAAGTACAGTATATCAAAGAGAATGAGGCTGATATTGGTGACATTTAAGCAAGTGCAAAAGGAAAAGGCACACAAAACAAAATGTCCTATAATTTCTCATCTACTCCAAACCAAATGTTTTGCCTTGCTGGACTTCTTCAGGAAGTGGTGGTCCCTTGAAGAAATTATACAAATTATCAACACAGCATATTGTATTTTGTGCTGTATTTTATTTTCCTGCTATTTGCACTGTGTACTGTGTTCGTTTTGTGCCACTGGCACTTTGGATTGTGACTACCTGTAGGTTGGAGCACTGTACTCTGCCCAATTTTTACCATTGTATCTTTTGTATTTTGTCTCCTATGTATGCCTTCCCCAGATAGTACTTGGGGTACTAAGGTGCCCATGCAATATGACAATCCACTCTCATGTATAGCAGATGACTGGCAGCTACAAATGGAAGCAAAGCCCAATCCAGGCTGCTGATGATCCAGAACTTGGGACAGAGCTGGCATGAGGATTCCTTGGATGGTGGACAATCCATCTGCCTCTTGGACACCATAGGCAAGAGCTGGAGGAGTCCAGAAGATTCACTGGAAAGTACAAAGCTGGGGCAAACAGAAAGCCTTTTCCAGAATGTCTCCTGGGAAAAGAAGTAGGACACCCCTTTCCAAATTGACTGGCAGAGGTACTAGTGGCTTCCAGCATCAGCATGTGGAGCAGGAAACCAAGTAAAGGTTGACCACTGGAGACATGGAAGAACAGTGAATGCCCAACCAGAGAAGACCACTGCTGCCTTACTTGTCTTCAATCAGGAAAGACCACACTGTTGCACACAAGTATGGACAAGGCATACCCACTGGATGGATCGACCAGGATGTGCAGAACAAAGAGTCAACATAAAACAGTCCTTTGTATTATCAGAGTACCCATTTCATCAAACAATTCATTGACTTGGTGTAGCCTAACTTGCACTAACTGTCTGACCTGAGCCGAATTAGGACCAACAACCTAGCAGTAAGAGGTTTCATAAGGTTGCAGTGTCAGTGGCTCAGTAGGTAGCACACTCGCCTCTGAGGCCGGGAGATCAGAGGGCTGTGGGTTCAGTTCCCACATCTGGCACTTGGGTTAATATCCCAGTACTGACACTGTAATGCAGCATGAGAGGGGTGCTGCATTTCTGAGGTGCCGTCTTTCGGATGAGACGTTAAAAACCGAGGTCCCATCTGCCTGGACTGGTGGTAGTTCAGGTGGATGTTAAAGATCCCATGGCACTTATCGAAAAGAGTAGGGGAATTTCCCCGGTGTCCTGGCCAAATTTCCCTCATTCACTAAACATACCACCAACAGCTTAATCTGGTTCAAGATCAGTTGGCATTCATCTGTATCCCCCTCCCCCGGGTCATGCCTGAAAATAGGCAGGATTTGTCTAGTGCACTTACCCGGTCAACAAAAGCTAAATAAATAAAATAAAATAACCTACTGACAATACAGTCATGTAATGCAGTCTCCTGACTGTTGACATCACTTTACTCAGACCTCTCACAGCATGTTTACTTATATTCTAATGCAGCTTTTCATTATTGACATTTTTGGTGAAGGCTGGCACTGCCATATATTATATTAAACTACATCTTAAATATAACATTAACCACAGCAACAAGTAAAGCAATAATAAGGAAAGAAAACCCCTGGCATTATTGGGAATGTGGTTTGCCATTAGCTTATAGACTAACATCATTCAGAAGTCGAGGAGAAGGGGAGGGCCGTATGGAAAAAATGGGAACATATTTATGGGTTTTACTACTCATGGCACAGCTACAGAGAGTATTACATAACTATCTGTTACTCACAGCTGTAGGTTATAATTCTGAAATTAAAGTGCCTTCCTCCTCCCATGTTCCCAACCCTTGTCAAGCCTCTTTTAGACCTAAACGTAATTTGTAGGAGGATGAGGCTATAGAGCACAAGACTGAAATACATACCCTGCTGGTATTATCCTTTGATTATTTTGTGAAGACCAGGTGCCAGATATCCAAAATATCTGCAGATCCAGTTTAATTGTTCCTGCAAATTTTAAAGAAACAGTGCTTGTTACTGCGAACATTTTTACCTATACCTTTTTATTTGTTTTTAGGACATTCCTTACCATCTATCTTTTATGATACCACCTCCCCCATTTTGAGCATGCCTTAGTACTTTTTTGCATTTGAAATAATAAAAGAAGCTCTAACTTTTAATATGGTTTGAATCAAGTTTACATCAGCATTCTTTGCCATTTTAGTATACTGATTGTCCTTTCAGGTCACGGAGCAGTGTCTGCTGGATACTAGTTCATTTTAGTCACAAGAAATGTGACGCTAAGTGATGAGTGTTCAAAATCAACAGAGAATACTGATGAAAACCTGATCTGAGCATATTAACAGCAGGATTCCTTTTATTATTTTAGATGTAAGTAAAAGTGCTAGAGCAGATGAAAAATAAAGACAGTGTACTGTTCAAGTCAGGAGATAAGGGGCCATAAAAATGAAAAGGTCAAAATGTTTACCACTAGCAGTCATGTACTGCTGGTTTTAAACATTTTTTGATAGATAAGTAAGCAATAAGACACAACAGGGTGTGCATGGAACATATTTTACTGCGCAGCCAGGGCGTAATAAGGAACGAGGCCCCTGGCCGAGTGCCTTTAGCCCCTGGCGTGCAGTAAAATATGTTTCATGCACACCCCGGAGTGTCTTATTGAGCTTATAAAATGGGCTCCTATATTTATTTTAATATTAACAGTTAGAAAAATCTTGCTTGTATGTAGAAAAAAAGATTTAATGCTGCTAATCTATGATAAAATAGTCCTTCCAAAGACATTGTGTTAATATTCATGAGGTAATTTGCATTTATGTGACTCTAGGTTGCTATGTGTAGTGTGCACAGCCCGTGCTGCAAATGAGTGCTGAAGCATTTTTTTAAAACCTCTTCTTATTCATTTGGAAGGCGGGTTCAGTCTCTTTTCACTTCAGCAGACAGCGACGTTACATGTATTCTTCCATTTTGGTTACAGGAGAAAAAAGATTATCAGTTTTAATTTAATGTAATGAGCTGGTATTGGCACCAGCTATACTTCTGTTAGTTTGTGTCATTTGAAACCAGTTAAAAGTGTGTATTTGTTTCTGCACAACAGCCATGTTAAGAGCTTCATTCTCGGGAAGTGTTCTCATATTCCCCCGGTTGTGCCTGCTGGAGCTTTTGCAATGTATCGGTAAAATGTGAGTCTAACAGAAGCATTAGTGAGAGAATAGAAGTTGGCGTCATTTTAAATGCCAACATTCTAAAGCTCCTAATTTCTATTGGAAATGCGGTTCTGCTTCTCTGACCTTTCTTTTAGCCATGCATGGAACAGATTTCATGCATGGTGAGCTAGGTCTCTGATTGGCTTGTTAGCCTACCCATTTTATAACTGTCTCTCATCCATCTTGAGGGTCAAGATGTTGTAAAGTTTTACTTTGCCAACACTTGGCGAAGTTGAAAAATTTGCCATCGCAAATGACAGAGCTTCTCGAAGTTCCTGCTTCACCACTCTGCCATTTCACAATCAGTTTTCCTGGCATAGTAGCACTTTTTAAAATGAAGTCAGACAAAGTAATGTCTTTGTCGGGGAACTTAGGTCAACTCTTACAGAAAAAGGGCCACTTCACCTGGTAAAAACTTTGCAAAGTTTGAACTTGGCACTTCACAAATGTTGCCAACTTTGCAAATTTATTTGCAAAGTGAATTTTGGCTACTTTGCTCACCTCTGCTTGAGGGACATCTCCAGATTGTATTACTATTGTAATTGCATGTAATGCATATCCAGTCTAGACCAGTGGTTCCTCTGCCCTAAATGCTAGTGGCCTCAATGGACTTAAAAATGCAGCTGTCAGAACTTACTGGAGGGCTCACTCCTTATTTTGGCCCCCAGAACTCCTCAATATACCCCAAACCTCCTGCTATAATAGTTATAACACATTTAGTTTCACACAGTATATAATAAATCAAGTCCTTGATGTTTTTTCACTTAAAATATACTTTGTTTTCCATGTTTTGTTAAAGGTAAGAAACTGACCATACCATTACCTTTGTAACCAGGGCTCTAAGAAGGTCTGTAGCTGCAGAAAACTGTGCAGTAGCCTCATTAGTAAAACACTGTTCTAGACAGGCATTTTCCTGCCACAAAAGTGATTTAAAATATATGACAGCACCAGAAGGTACATGGAAATGTTTTGAATATATATCCCCAGAATGCTATATGTCAATTTTTTTATTTCTTTTTTCCTCCCCTTATCAACGATGCTGCCCTTTCTGCAATGCCACCTTCCAGCCCTGTCCTTACTTTGTCTGTCTCTTGTCCACCTTTCAGGGGGTCCACAGGGTTCTCGTCCAACTCTTTTCCCTGTGGTGGATTCCACTGGGGGCTAGGGAAACTCCCCACAGACCCACAGATTTTGAAAGGCAGTGGACAGTCAAGTGGGCAAGACCCATCCAACCCAGTGGGGTGAAAGGCTGAAGCACTGAGCACCTTTTCTGCCACCACACTGGTGACTCAGTTTCGGGAGAGGACATAGGTTGCTGAGGGGCTGCTGGGCAAGAAAGGATTGAGCATCCAAGGGACTGCTCTCCTCTTTTCGGGGGCTTGGTAATGCTGCCATCAACTGCCACCAGGTGGAGGCCTGTTGGTAGTGCAGCAAAGAGTGGCACAGAATGGGAGGGGCAGAAAATTTGGCACCATGCATGCGTGCCTCCACGTGGCATGCATGACTGCCTGTCCACAGCAAGACAAAGGCATCAGAAAAGAGAAATGTTCATTTCTACTAGTCAATTGAAGGTCTGAGATTTAACTCAAGTGATCCAGTTGGTCTCTAGTGGTCACACGGGTAGGGTAGAAGATGCTACAAATTATGGGATGTGATGCTGCATCCTCTTCTTGGTCCCAAACAACCAAAGAGTCAAGGTGATCATCGTGGCCTTGCGGATCAGCATCCATGCAAGGTATTCTGTTAGGGACACAATAAAAAAATGGAAAAGTCACTTGCATTAGGATTATTTGCTGCCATTGTGATCGTTAGTCTCGGTAAACATTAACTGTCACAGATGGAATCCTACTTTGAATTGTTTACTGAGATAGGCGGTTGCATACTAAGGGTGAGAACGCTGGAGCGTTGGTGCATTCCTTTTTGTTATGCCACTGCTTAGACGGTCTGAACAGTGGTTAACAACATTGAAACATCAATCAGTGGCATAACAAGATTGTGTAAGTGCTGATTATGGGTGGTAATTAATGCTAACCTGGGTGGTAATTAATGCTGACCATACATTATTTTGAGAATAATGTATGGGCAACCATACACAACAAGGCTGTGTTTCCATCGAGGGTTTGAGATGACAGCATATGAACCTCAAGAGCAAGCTCCAGAGGTCCATGCTGTCATCTCAACCCCGAGATGGAAACACATGCTGAGTTGGGCGTGGTTGCCCATATTTTATTTTTTATAGTATATGGTTTTTTACACTAGAGTGACAGACCCCCACTGAAGTGAAAACAAAAAAATCTTGCCATTTCTTTGTTCTACTCATATAACAAAATCAAATGTCCTGACTTTTGGAAGGTAAAAGGTATGATTTGGGGCACTGGGTGGTTAGTAAGTAGCTATATGTAGAATAAATGAGAAATTTAAATTGTATGACCTTTGAGTTGTGCATAACAACTGTTCAGAATGCGCATAACAGCACTTTGGAATGCACATAATGGTTTAGAATGTGCTTAACAAGGATTTTGAGCAAGCCGATTTTTATACATAACAAAGGGTAACCATATACAGTACTATAAAATATTATTGCCTACTTTCTTCATCCTGTTTTTTTTTCCCTCTGTTTTCCCCACATCCAAGATATGGAATGTTTATCATGGAACGTTTACCGTGGAATACAGGGATTCAAAATTCGGCTCAGGTCCACTGGCAAAATGTTCGTCTCCTAATATACTGTATACACACACACACACACACACACACATATACAAAACAAAGGCCTGTTCTAGAGTCAGAGACTCACTTATCTCACTGTCAGGGCAAGAAGAAGAGATTTCCCTGATGAGCAGGTAAAGATAGAAGGGGGATTTTTCACTGACAGCAAAGAAACAGTTGTAATGAAAACTATAAACAATACTTAATGTTTCTAACATGTTTATGTGTGTAAGGAGAGTGTGTTGATCAGGGAAACAACATTTAATTAATTTGTTTTATTTTTTATTTAAAGTAGATTTATTTTTAGTGCCCAGTGTAAAGGTAGCAGTCATGTTTGTGATGAAAGATAGTTCTGGTTATAGGGGACTGATGGAACATAGTTCTCGTTGTAATAGAACTGATGGAAGATAGTTCTGGTTGTAGTAGGACTGATTTGCTCATTGTTTGATGTGGTTTATGTCCAGGATGACTGTGGATAGAGATTTAATGCATGGTCAGCCGATGACTCTTGGCCAATGAGATTTCTATATTTTTTCTTGCCATTTTATAATGAGGTTTAAGCATGTTTTGGTTATAAAGACCAAGTACACAACATGCCACAAGCCCTGGGCAACAGAAGTGTTTCATGAAGAAGAATTTAGATTTTCATTTAATTCATAAGAACATTTGGGAAGTCCTTTTACAGAATCAAAGAATGTTTAGGAAATCAAGTACAGTATAATACTTTATGTAAAAACCATGAACACAAAACCCATTGACTAAATTAATTTATCTTCATGGCTGTTGAATAAATAAAATGTATCTACACCATAGTGATGTAATCACCATTTATCTACACAGTAGTGTCACGTCACCCCTGTATTCATATGTGAATAACTTTAAAATGAAAAATGATAGTTGATCGCATAGTACTGTGAGCATGAATGTCGTTCAGCACAAAAATATCTAAAAAAATTAGTGGTGTTTCATTTAATAGCAACCACTACGCTAGGCAGGCCTACACTAGTAAAAGTCACAGAACTTATCGTTAAAAAGAACAGTCAAACACAAATGTCCCTATACTGATAGCAAGCATACCTTATTGAATAAATGAAATATACAATGGTGAGCTGTCAGATGCATGATTTATCTGACACTCATGTTGTTTGCCCTTGGACACATCACTTGTGGCTTACGCCACTCGTGAGGTTACCCGAGGTCAAACAGCACTTGGGTAGATAAATTATTTATCTGACAGCTCACCGTTGTATATCCCATATTTATAATAATCATTTAGTTCATTAAACTCTACAACTATTAGGCTTTTTCACAACAAAAATCTGAATCCAAAAACATAAATGATTAGACATTAAAACATAAAAGTGCATTATAAGCAGCCCATTTTCATTTTAGCCCTTATAAGACATTTTCCTGCATGTTTATGATTTAGTAAAACATGTTATTTTTTTTAATATTTAAAAATAGCATGTCACCAGCATTGCTGCAGACAACAGAATGGGTTGTTGTGTTTAAGTGGCAGCGTACATTGTGTCACAGTTGTTTGGAATATTTCAAGAATGTTACCGTTAATGGAAATTGGATAGGGGAAAAGAAAATCTGATTTAGCTCCATCAGAAAGTCTAATGAACCCAATCCTATAAAAATCTGGGGCACCCATTCTCAGATGGAAAGTGTGGGTGATGCAAAATGGGAGCATTCTGTCCCCCCATCACACCATCACCGCCATTGCATCATGGGAGAGGGATCCTCCGTGAGACTCTATAACTATAAAGATCAGTGTTTGAGATGTTACAAGACAAAATCTTGGTTTCTGTGCACTAGTATACTAGTAAGTGACACCATCAAGTTGCTGAATGGCATAGCAACAGTCACATGGCAGAATGAAATGCTACCAATCCATGGAGTACAGACTTGTCACCCAAAATGACCCCACCCATCCCTAAACCCCGTTGTTGGCCCCAGTAAGCCTGTGGTTACATACATTTATGGCCTGATAGACAGACTGTCCTTGTGGTCCATATGGCCCCTCCAGCTCCAATAAGATAAGCACTCCATGGTAGTCCAGTGATACCACCTTCCCAGCTCCAGTTTGTCCTCGGAGTTGCTTTTCTATGGTCTGGCGAGGGATTGCCGGAGGTTTCCAGGGTATCCTTGAAAACTCTGGGTGAAAGATCTTTTGCCTTTATATCACCTACCCTGTGGAATTCTCTACCTCACTAGATACAAGAAAACCTGACTGTGGAAGGGTTAAAAATTCCTTAAAAACATATTTGTACAACCAAGTATTTGCAGAGACTCATTGAGTGATTGTGAAGATTTTGTAGCTGTTTTTATGTGTGTTGCTGAAAGATTTTTGTAATGTATACTGTTAAGTCACCCTGTGCTTTGGAAGGGCACCTCATATAAATCAAATGTTACTTTACTTTACTAAGTCTTTGACCTGACAAAATCTGTTTCTAGTCACAGCTCTCCCTGCCCCCATCACATGCCTGCACTAGGTCCACAAATGGTGATTAGGGGTTGCAGGGGGATCTCACTCATTTTATAAAAGTGTAAGCATCACTAAATGACCATACATGCTACTTGTATGGTAGAACAAACCCTTTCTCCACAAGGTTGCAAACATATATGCAACTATGCAAGGAAGACCTGTGAATCCAGTTGCGTATGGCTTGTTGGGGTTGCAAAGTTGTGGGTGGTGCTAATTTGCTGAGCTGTCACAGTGACCGCTTAGCACATTTTAGTACTGTGGCTAGGGCCCTCAGTCGGCTATAACTTTGGATATTTTATCTATTTATAACAACAAGGATACAAAAAATGTCTTTAAAGGAGAACTGCACTGAGCTCCTGAGTCATTTTTCCCAACAGAAGCTGGCTATAAGTACTGTATTGGTTCCAGTACTGTTACAGTTCCATCCATACAGGCCTTTTAGCAATCCCTATGGGTATTTCTGGTTTACATTCTGGTGTTTGGTACCATTTTACAACTGTATGATGTAGTTTATGTTCCTCTTAACAAGAGAGTTCTGTAGTAGAACACAGATGTATTGTGACAACAACGTAAGAGTATAGCACAGACATAAACTAATCATACAGTTCTAAAATGGTCCTTGCCACCAGTGCATATATCAGTTCAAATAATTGGTTAAGATACTGACTGTCCAATTCTAAGAATTTTCAAAAGATGGCAACAGACTGGAAGTAATAACTTCTAAATAAAAACTCTGATGTGAAGGTACTATCAGATGTTATAAAATGTACTGTACAAATCCTGTAACTTCATTTATCAAGCCACATAAAATGACCACTGGTTATTATTAGACAACTGCATACATTGCCTGAAGTACATACTTTTTAACAAATAAAAGGCCATTTTTTTATAAGTGTGATAACATACTCCTGGGTGTGTCCATCATCAGGGAATAATACATTTCTTGGGTGGTTGCGACACTCAGTTATACCTCATGCTTAATAACCTCATGAGGCAGGTATTATTCCCTTTAAACTGCACCCCTGTCATGTGTTATCCCTCACATATCAATTTTTCAAGACACTATCTGAGTAACTGTAGTGACTATTCACAGAAGTCACAAAACTGCGGCACAAAATCCATTGCCCACCCACCTCCCTACTTCCCTATCCCTCTCCTTCCCTCCTTTTTTTCCACCTCTCTCTTCTATACCTCCCCACTCCCTTTTTCTCCCCCCCTCCCTTTCTGACTGGTGCTGTCCCCCTTGCAGGGTTCTCAGCATCCAGAAGGGGTTAGATCTTGGGTGTCCCTCTCTCTCCCTCTTCCATTCCCCACCTTCTAGCCTCATCTGTCCACTTCCCTACTAGTCTTATAACTGCCCTCCCTTGGGTATACAATAGCACTTTGAATCTTGTGCTCAGCCTACTACTTCTAGCACTTCAAATGTGTTATCCATCCTCTAACCTTTACCCTACCTCTTGGGTTGTTGCAGTGTATGCTATATCCGAATATGGTTTTGTTTACCCTGGGCAGTTGGTCTGGGTTATTTCTGCTCTGTAATTGTACTACACTGTTTTGTTTTAGTAATTGTACTTGTATTGCTCTGTTATTGCTATGCGTTTGCTTGTTCTCCCAATTCTTGTACCCCCCCACACACACACACAGGGGATGCTTCCTGAAACGAGCTGCTTACAGCTCACATTGTCTTTCCTGGTGAAACATTTTCCAAATAAATAAAAAAATAAATAAATAACAGGCTGTTGTCCAAAGCATCTCCACAAGGCTTGATATTAATAAGCTTCTGTCAGTAGTATCCTACAAGAGGCTAGATATTGCCAGGTTCCTGTAAGTAACCTTCGTGGCACAATACTGCTATTATCAGCCTCTCATTTTCAAAAAAATATAATTCAGGACATTACAGAAACATTCAGCTAGAAATTGTGCCCCTGCAGCTCTGTTGCTAGGATCCTAGGTCTGGAGTCAAAAATCTACATGTTCAGATCTTAATCCAGACACCAAAAATATTCTTACTGTTCCTAATTTTTCATTTGTCTAGTTGCCTACTGTTTACTCATTTTATGTGTTTGAAAATACCTTTTCTGGTTCTATTTGTAGCCCACATGTTGACACAGTACCCACATTTCTCTTCCTATAATGTTTTCATTGGCACCTGCACTTACTCAGAATAAGATTCTGTACTTATTTACTAGGTAGCAAGTACCAGCAGCCACTGTTATTCATGGCACCGGATGTGGCACCACCAGAGTTATTCTTGGCCTCCACTGTTAACCATCTCTGTTTTTAAGGAGGTCCATGGTTTTTCAGTTGTGAAATACAGCAAGTCTAATAAATCCTGGACTCCTGGGGATTACCCAAAAGCATATTCAGCTCACGTTCAAAAAATACTTCATTATTCATCTGTTCTGTTTAATTCTGGCGCTACTGAGAAGCAATGCAAAATACAGTTGTAGGTAATCTGAAAAATCAAAACACCTGTTTACACCACGCAAAATATTCACAACTAGTGTGACAAATTCAGCATGGAGGGTATATTGATATCATTGCATTTCAGTTATTCGTTTCTCTTTCAGCTCCTACACCCATGCAGAACTATGTACCCTCTGTAAAAGTGTATTAGAATTTACATTTCACCAACAAAAACTCTACAAAAAGATCACTTTGCTCTCACAAAAATGTCACCTGTATTTCACAAAGTGTAGCCCTCTTGTGGATTATTGATGGCAGATCTTGTTTTCAAGGACAGCTTCTGACACCAGTAGTCACCACTTACTTGACCTCTGGATCTAAGGGTGACCTCTCTTGTGCTCGCTGGACTAGACTGAGGAACAGAGCTAAAAATTGGTAAACAACATTAAGTACCCTTTTAAACAATAACCAAGGTCCATAATGGTGGAAATAGAGTTTAAAAGTTGGGTCTATTTAAATTTTACAAGTTCAGTGACTGTTTAGCCTGCAGGCAGGATGGTGCACAGTACATTGCTTCTTGATGAAATCTCAATTCATGCTTTTTATTTATTTAACTCCCATGGGGCAAATTCTTGTAAAGGTGTTAGAAGTATTGTACTTTAGGACGTCAGCAGATATGACACTATTTCATTGAAAGCTCAGTTTATAAGTTTGCAGCAGCAGTCCAGATCCAGTATAGTGACCATAAATCTCAGATACATTGTGCCCCCACCTTCGGGCTGCAGACAACTGTTGTTCTTATTTACTTACTTACTTACTTGCCCGCAGATATAGGCCACACTGTCTATGAAGTCTACAGCTAGCACACCGCTTTGCAGCTGCCCCTCACAATCCCACACAGATGAATTCCAAGTGAGATTGAACCAGATTAAGCTGTTTGTAGTATTTCCAGTGAATGGGGAAATTTGTCCAGGACACCAGGGAAATTCCCCTACTCTTGGTAGAGGGCGCTGTTGGTCCCCATTTCCAAGATGGCGGACCTGGAGGAAGGAAAGGAGGAGGTTTTGGACATGGAGTTGAATGGATTACCCTGCCCTTTTGAAAAAAGGAAATATTCGCTGGATGGAGAAGACTCTGATACCTCGATGGACAATGAGGATGAGTCTAAGTTTGCCACACCTTTACTACTGGAAGATTTGGATAGTTTATCAGGGAAAACAGACATTGCAGCTGCTGTTGCACAACTGGAGAAGGACATCGATGAAAGGGGAAATATTCTACTGACCGTGTTAGCCAAGGATGAAGAGAGGTATGAAAAATGAAAAATTGTTTTAAAACAAAGACTGTGTAAATCAGCTGGTATTGGGACACCTATTTTAAGCCCTGGATCTGTATTAGAGGTGGGAAATGAGATTTAAGTATCTGATACAGGAGATCTGGAGAATACTACAAAGAAATTAATTGCCGAACAGTTTGGCTTACCACAAAACCTCACCCCGACTGATGCCTGGTCTCCAGAAGGTGCATTAGAAGATGCAGGATGGACACAGGATGTCAATGGGACATGGCTCCATAATGGTATTGCACTAAATGAGAACACTGTGGTGCCTTGTGCTGCTTCGAACCAAGGGGCTGAAATTGCAAATCCACCTGGCTTTAGAACTGATTGCACCGACACTCAGAGACATGCAGAATAATGTCTGGGCAATGATTTTACAAAGACACCTGCTGCTGGATCGAATACTGTCCGTGTAAGACAGGAGTCTGTAACATCAGAGAGGCAGGAATTGCTGAGGGAGTTGGTGAATGGGAGCAACCCGCTATGTCCCAAAATCAACACAGGGCCAGAAACGGTACACAGAACTGAGGCAGGCATCCGGGACCTGACAAGGGGTGAAAACCATCAGGAGGCCTGGAATCTGAATATTATGAAAGAAATGGTGACTCACAGGCATATACAAAATGACTGGGTAGTGGCAGAAGCTGAGGTTCCTGACAGAACTTCGGTATCACAGGAGCAGGTCAGTACAAGGAAAATTAATTCTAAGGAAGACACAGTTGGGAAGGGTTTGACTATTGAAAGGGGGCAACTGGAGGAAAAAGCACATGGGCAGACAGAAGGTTTGGTTCATTCTGAGGTACCATTAGCAGAGGAACAAACGGGAGCTAACAAAAAGCAAGGATCACCTAAGACAGATACCCCTCAGGAGGAGAGGCAGGACACAAGAGAAGATCCCCCTGCCCCCCCACCTAGACAAACATTTTCAGATCTATTATCTCGTTCCGAACCAACACCAAGGAAAAACGCAGTTTGGCTGCGATACAGAGGAGGGTTAGAAGAGCACCCTGACAGGCATTATGTGGGTCAGATTTTATTAAAAAATGCAATAAGATTCACTGAGCATGATGTCTATGCCCTAATACATGTGTCCGGTGAGGGCAATTTTGACATCAGTTTTCAAACACCTATGGGCTTGGAAAGATTCTGGCTCATGTATAGCTAGTGCAGATTTACCTCTCCATGGGCACCCTTTTATACAATATCTCTGATGAAGCCTCTTATTAAAATGGTAACAGTGATGTTTCAAAATGAAAGTATTCACATTTGTGACATACAACATTGGCTGCAGTAAAGGTGCAAGGTGCTAACTGCACCTGAAGCTATTTTGAATTCAGAAGCATTTAAGAAGGGAGGTTGGTGCTTCAAAGTTAAACTGCATATTCCAAACAGTTTTTTTCTAGGCAAAGATCAGGGAGTGTGCTTTTATTCTGGCCAGCCCAAGGCATGCTATAAGTGCAGGGCCAGAATGCACCTCTCCAATGTATGTGATAAACTGAGGTGTGGGATCTGTTGGGAGTTAAATCATACTAGCTCCCAGTGCATAAACCATTCCAGGTAAAATTTATGTGAGGAGATGGGTCATATATTCCAGGAATGTCCCTGGGTGGCTCAGAATAAAACAGAAACAGTAGACCCCAATGAATTAATATGAAAAGCCCCAAAAAGTCACCTGACTGTGAAAATGAGGCATCGGGCCTAGCACCAAGGCCTTCTGAAGAACAAGGAAACTCACAACAGGGTTCTCATAGGGAAATGCATGGCAAGAAGGGTGGAAATGAGGAAGACACCCCACCCCTCTGGATGTAGAACCAGAAGCTATGAATACAGAAGAAAGACCCAAAGCTCAAGAAGAGATGATGAGTATGGAAGATAGGACACAGGATGTTCTAGACACAGGAACTATGCCCCCCCCTTCACAGGAGACATGGTCTGTGCCTGAGACAAGGAGAATGAGTATGAGCCTGGCAAATGCTGGGTCAACAGGAGAGGACTTGGTGACTGAAAACGCCTTCTCAGTACTGGCTCAAAAAAACTGGGGGGACTCAGTTCAAGAAGAGGAAATATCATATGGGTCTTCAATATCTGGGTCACAAGAGCAATTGGGGGAACACTTACACTGGATAAAGAAAAAAGAAAACAAGAAAGCAAAATGGATGATAAGAAATTGGAAACTGTGTGTGTCAATCTTTTAACATATGTCTTTCTTTTCCGCTATCACATGCAATGTGCATAGTATTAGGAATAACAGGAAACAGCGAGCTTTTTTCCTCCCTTGTACATGAGTTCCAGTTTAATGTTATCCTATTACAAGAAACATGGATGAACTCATATAATGGCTTGTTGGGGGCTAAAAATAATTGGGTATGGGGGCCATCATACTGGTCATTTGGAGAAGATCAGGCTGATGGTGTGGGGATATTATTTTCAAGGCATAAGTTTAAATTGCAGAAGTTAGTGGCTATCACCCTAGGAAGGGCTTTATTGGTGGATGGAATCTGGATGTCTAGGTCATGTGGATTTATTTCTATTTATGCACCACAGACAAAAGCTGAATGGGTTGCACTTTTTAATCTGTTGCAACCATATTTGACAACAGCGAGAGTTGTGATATTGGGGGGTGACTTTATTTGCACATTGGATACCTCAGCTAGGGCTTTGGGAGGAAAAAAATTTACTGTGATTCTCTTGTTCTGCAAAATCTAGTTAAAATAGCTGAGTTATGGGATTGCTCAAGAAATGCAGTTCCTTTAATAAAGCACACTTTTTGTTAAAAATACATTAACAATGAAGATTGACTATATTTTAATATCTAAACAATGGTTGACTAGCGATACGGTAGTACTACCAACTGAATTTTCTGATCACTTTATGATTAAAACTGTTTTAATGGAAAATGGGATGGTATCACCTATAGTCACTAGGTGGCATCTGAACACCTCAATTTTAGAAGAATAGGTCATTAGATTACAGGTTACCTCTATTTTTATGGCTAAAATTTCACTAATGGGACTGAATGATGATTTAGGGGGGTTAGTGGTTAGAAACAAAACAGGATTTAGCAACATGGTTCCAGAAATTTGGTAAACACACCTCAATAGAGATCTTTTTCAAATACATTACACTAAGAACACAGCTGCTAAAATTATTGTCAATCACATACACTTCCAGACAGGATTATTCGGGACAGAATTCAGTGATAAAACAACAAATGGGGAAATTACAATATGATAGATCAAAATCATTGTATGACAAGGATATTCATTCACATCCTAGATCAAAAGTCATAGCATGGTGGAAAGGTTTTCTATTTTTTCAAAAATATGGTCAAATAAAATTGTTTCTTTGGACAGAAATTTTAGATACAGGTTAGGGCAGAACAAGGTGATTGTCTTTTGATTTTTAATACAAAGGCAATCGCATTGTATTCTAAAATATATGTTTTGAGTCTTTTTAATTTTTTTTTCCTTTGGGTCTCTAGGTATGATGTAATACATATTACTGTATATTTTTTGCTCTTATAATTTCAGGAAATGCAATATTGTTTGGCTGGTATTTTACTTTATGCTCTAATAAATAATTCCCCTACTCTTTTCATAAAAGGGGGGTGGACTGTACTTTTCTTTGGGTGGTAAATACATAAACTGTTCTTGTTGGAAGTATGATGTCAACTAAGCAGTTACTTTAATTTTTATGATGTCAGATGGGGAAAGGCTGTTTTGGATAATATTTTGATTTTTATGTAGGATGTTATAAATTTTTCAGTTCATTTCCTGCTCTTATGATGGCATGTGATGAAACACTGTATTTCTCTGTCTCGTACCTTTATGTTCTAATAAAAATTTCTCCTACTTTGCCTGCAGGAGTGCTGCCACTTCCTGTGGACAGGATGGAGGGATCCATTTTGGAGCCGGACACAGGATGAGGAGGAAGTGCTGATGTGGCAGGAGAGTCGGCCTCCTCTCCTGGCCACACAAATCTAGAGGAAGTGGAATGGCAACTGCTTCAACAAGAATTTAAGTTTTTGGATGTAATTGAAGGAGAACAGAAATGGCAAGAAAATGATCCTGACATCGACATCAATATGGAATCGGATTCTGAGATATGTCAAAATATGGATGTGACTGTGATCTTTGATGAGGCAATGAATATAAAGAGACAAATGCTGCAAGAAGGAATGCTGTTTTTAAAATGGAAAGAGGAATTACAGCTAAAACTAGATGTTGTTCAAAAAGCGTAGCCTGTGACTACAGCTAATAATTTGCCTACAAAAAATCCACACACTACTTGTGTACCTGAAATTAAATCACAAAATCCCTCACAAATTTTTCTGGATAAAGAGGCACCACTAAACGAAAATACGGCTGGCAGTAAAGACAGTAAAGCCACTGTGTGCCGAGAGCCTTGCAGGCCAGTTTCTCCCATCAGTTCTTACACTGTGAAAAATCAACAAAAACAAGCAATAGGAGCATCAGAAGTATTCTTACCTGATAAAGAAATTGGTGTTTTAAATATTTCACTAAATAATGCTCCGCTTGAACAGTAGTTTGACAGTGCTAAATCTGACAAACCCCAGGAAGAAACTGACAAACAGGCTGATGATGCACCTGCATCAAAGGCAACACCTGATGACTCAACTCCTGATGACTCAGCACTCAAGAATGATGACTCTGTAAACAGCAAAAAAGCTATGAACTGAATAATAATAATACTACAACCATGACAAATACAGTAAACTGTGATGTTAATACTAAAACTGTTAAACATAAAATACAGCAGAATAAAATTGAAAGCCATGGCTTAGACTAAGAAAAGGCAGAAATGAAACACTAACAGCTTCAATGAGAGGAGAAACCCCTCGCTCCCTAGAAAAAACCCTGAAAAGCGAGGGTTGGAAGAAAGAAGACGCAGGGAAATGGGTTCCTGATCCTGAGCACAGCCCTATCCCTGGGGTCTCCACTGCACAACCTGCCTGCTTAAAAACTTTCAATAGTACAGAACAAAAAGACTGCAGATTTTGTCACGGATTTTGATCTAAACCTTAATGCGGATGATGTACAAGAAAACCTTCCTGAAACTGTAAAATTTACCAAAGTGACATTAATATCGAGTAACTTTGTGGATGAAGGACTGAGTGAGAGAAAACAAACATGGGGAGATCACATGGACACTGAGATGCCCCCCCCCAACTCATGAACAAGCCACATCTAAATGGGAGGAATTTAGACACAAAGACCATTTTAATAATTAACCTCCTCCTAACCAGAGGAGAAATGCCATACGTCTACAGTATTTGGGTTGCTTAGAAATACAGCCGGACAGACTTTATGTTGGAAAGCATTTAATTAAGGAATCTCTTGTTTTTTTTTTCACAAACAAAATCTTTGCCTTAATTCATATGTCTGGGGACAGTTTGTTTGATAGCAGTTTCAGAACCCTGCAAAGCCTTGACAGATTCTGGGCTAAATATGACAAACTAAGGTACTCTGGCTTATGGCTACCTTTTAGAGCCATACCATTGACAAAATCAACAGTAAAGATGGTAACTATACTATTCAGGAATGAAACAGTATCTGTCCATGATATCTCACACTGGCTGCAGCAGCGGTGTGAGATTTTACCCCTCCCAGCCTATTTTAGATGAAGAACATCTCTGGACAGGGGGGGTAGAAATATAAAATTAGACTACCAAACAATAGCCTAGGCCCAGTACACCTTCCAAATAGTCTATTTATGAGTAGAGAGAGGTGTCACTGGTTTTATTTTGGCCAACCTAAAACCTGTTTTATATGCGGGTCTCACCAACACCTTAGCTCAGCATGTGATCGTCTAAGATGTAACCTATGTTTATCTTATGGACACGCTAGTTCTGAGTACCAAAATGAATTCAAATGTAATTTAGGTGACGAGGTTGGGCATGCTTTTAGGGCATGTCCTCAGGCTGCCCTCAATAGAAATGACTGTCCCAGTCAAGATACAAAAGTTACAGAAGCCCAGAAGAAAGATATTACAGCATGAAAACAGATGACTGAGGACTCTGTTCTGCCCCCTCCCTCTCCACCAGAGGCAGATGTAGGTTCCCCTTCTGACATAACAACCTTGACCCAGGACATACAAAATCCTTCTCCTGAGGATATTGCTCCCCAGATCTCGGACCCAACTTCTAAAATAGTTCAAAACCAAGAGAAAGATCCTAAAGACCAGGAAGTGATGCCCCTTCCAGATAAGATTTTGGTGTCCCAGAAAAGGGCCATGAGACAAAAAAGGCCCAAGTCCCAAATAGCCAAAAGCATCTTCCCCAGCACATGAAATCCCATTACAAAACAAATATGAAGCCCTATCATGAAGATCTCAAGAGTCTGAACAAGGAGAAGATTCAGAAAACTCCTCACAACCCTTAATGTCATCAGACTCTGAAAAAGAAGAAATGTCCCAACGCAAAGTAAGAACTAAAAGACTGGGGGTCCCGTGGAGCAAGAACAATTCCTTTCCTAACATTTGTGATCAAATTAAAGGTACGTTCATCACAGCCTTTTATTTCCCACCAGAAAATCATGCTTTTGGTCAAAAGATATAGACTACCTCTGAATGAAAGAGACACTGGTAGAAGAAAAACATCAATGAGTGGGCTAGCCAGACAGTGCAGCTGTCCATTGGGGTAGGGACTTCAAGAGCCCAGGAAATGCCAGAGTTGGCATATCAGTTGGCATATTAGGTAAGAGATGTGTTGCAAATTAAACAAATACTGGGTCACTTACTCATCAAATGGGTTAAAACTGAATGCTGAAAAAAAAACAAGGAGCTTTGATTGCTTCATATTCCATCTTCTTCTTCCTGGCACCATGGCAAAGAGAGTAGGGTTAGAAATAACGGCTGTGCTGCTTAGAAATAAGGATTCTATGAGATTTAATAATGGTGTGGGGGGTATAAAACCAATCAGAATGCAATACAAGCCGCACAGTAGGGTGGCTAAAGGTCCTGGCCAGTAGGGTTGAGGTAAGGCCAGTAGGGTTGAGGTACTGTGCAGCCATTGGGAGCAGTGCAGAGGAATGATTAGATCTGCTGCATTAAGGGCACTGCTGCCTCTGGGAAAGGATATTGCTTGTGCTCCTCATGACAGGACACTCACTGAGGTTCCAGACAGAAATACTGGCAGGAAGGAATCTCAAAGGAAAAAGATCCACTACCAGTGATGGGCCCCTGAGGCAAGAGGCAGCCTCTGGGATTATGAGACCTTCTCATTCACTGCCACAAGAAGCCAGAACTTTTAGGATGGATCCTGGGCATGCATGGTGGATGTTACATGGAATGTCACGTATGTAGGAGGACCACAATTTTCCTCCCTATTTTGTCCTGCCACCCCTTCACTCCCCCATACTGAAGGACTGGTAACTCTGTGCAAGCTGGCCTGAGGGACATAGGATGATGTATGATCATTGAAGAAATCCAGTGTGTCCTCCTATCCTTTATAAGATGTGCTGTGGTTGAGGGAGCATTAACGCCCTCTCTACAAGAGACTGAGGATATAAAATCCATCAAAGTATTTCAGTAGACACCTCCTTGTCTGTGTCCCTCCCCTACAACCTTTAGCCAGGGAGGTAGGGTTCTGGCCTCGGAGGTGGGGGCTTAGCCCTGGTGCCATCACCAGGGGAGAAGCCACTAGGGCTGCTCACAAGGTGTGGAGCACCTGGTGGGGGCAGAGAGCAAGGGGCTAAAAAAATCTAAAGTCAGCAGCTCCCCCTCACTTTGGCCTCCCTCTTCAGGGGTAAATTGAGACAGGGTAGCATAGATCACAAACTGTCATAGTCATTTAACATGGTGGCTTGGGAGTCTCACACTCCAATGGTACAAGGGGAAAAAAAGGGGTATGAGTTGAATTCTTCCAAAGGGCTCATCTTCCCTGGTCAACATGAGGTCCATGGGACTACAAGACTTGGACTTCTCTGGTTGGGGGGTCCCAACCTCATTGGGCTTTTCCTGTGGGTGTGGCGAGATGAGGGTGGTTACTTGCCACCCGACCACATGATCTCCCCACTCTTGGGGCTTGGGTACTAACTAAGGAGATACACCATTCACTTGGCCTGCACAAGGAGTATGGCCCTTCACTGGAAAGGGTGCAGGGCCTGAACTGACTGAAGAGATCTCCATGCCATTCCAATAGTGTAAATTACATTTAATTAACATATGGCTGTGGCCATTTCTCCAGCACATGTGCGTGTGTCTGTCTGTCTGTCTATCTGTACACATTCTTCAGGAGAAGGGGTGTGGGGACTACTATGAAAATTCTGCCTCCACAGCATCCCCAAGACTGCACTGACCCAGATCAGGTGGGTATACTAGCACAGTTAACCTGGTTTGTTAACATGGGACTGGGTTGTGCTCCACCATTGCCACTGAGTTGACTGGGCAGAATGTTTTTAAACAAGTTTTCAAATATGTTTGCTTATATAAACTTTCAATTTCTGTAATGCTGTAAAAGTATTATGGTTGGTACACATATTTTATAGTTATTTTATTTACTGGACAGAATATGTGAAAGATACTTGTTGAAGTTATTGAATTCCAAATTGAGGTGGAGCCACTTCTTACAGTAAGTATAGACCAGGTGATATCCAATGGCAGCAGTTAACTTGGGCAGGCAAGTGATCTGTGCTAGGTAAGCCAGACTTGCTAGGGCCAAGTGAAAGTGATAGGCTGGAGACCATCCTGCAGAGGGCCACTACAGTGATCCATGGACATCAGGGCAAATCATATGAGGAAAGATTGGAAATCCTTAATTTGTATTCTCTAGAGATAAGAAAGGAGCTGGGGGATATGATAGGGAACTTCAAGTTTTTGCAAGGATGCAATAAGGTCAACCATTCCAAATTTTTCCAGGTGCATAAGACTTTGACCACAAGGGGCCATAACCTTAAATTGGTGGAAGCAAATGCAAGAACGAAGTGAGGATGTTCTTCACAGACAGAGTGCTGGATAAGTAGAACAGCCAGCCTATCACGGTGGTCTGCGCAGGCACCACCGCAGTGCTGGAAATAGACAAACTTCACTGGGAAACCCATCACCTTTTATATAGGATCTAACATACCTGACAAGGGTCTGGGGACACATTTCCTTATTGTATGTGGCATTTTAACACATTTCTTGCATCATGCCCTGCATCAACCACAATGTTTGCACAGCTGCACCAAACAGTTTGCCACATCCTATGCCAAATTTTAGTACCTTTGGTGCAGTCGCAACATTTTACTCAATTGACGGCAGCTTGCGCCAAAGCTTTGGTGCAAGCCCCATAACATGGGTTCCCTTCAGATGAAACATTTGACTGGGCGAAGCTAGTCTAACTCCCTGTGTTCCATGCAAGGGACTTGTGGCAAGGCTTTTGCGGCATGCAGCTTACAAAATCGTGCTTGCCACAATGTTGAACACAAGTCACCACTTGTGTCACACTCTCTGCTGCAAGTCCCTTGTGGTGATCTGAATACATTGTAAAAATTGGGCCTATTATTTTTTTCATTTTTATGTATTTTGGTGGGTAAATATTATACAGTAGCAGTCCTTCCCCGGTTTTATTCCTAGAACTGAGTCAAGTTCTTCATTTTACTCCTGGAACAGAGTTCCCCTGAGTTCCCCCCATTTCCACGACTGTTGCCAGGTTTTGCCTGTAGACCACAGCATTCACTGTATAGCAAAAGTGCCCAAGGGAAATTTAGAATTAAGCCAAACTAGAACCCCCCCCCCCTTGTTTTGAATCACTGGCAAAACATTTGCAGAAGTAACTCTATCAATTCAACCTAGTCTTTAAAATGCATTAGAAATCCTTACTTTTCAGTGAAGCAGTATACAACTGTGGAGAAAAAATACCCAGTAACCCTTCAAATGAGTCAGAGAAGGCAGTTTTCTTGGCAGTTGGATTGCTGACTGCTATGTTTCCTATTTAAAAATAAAGGGGGGGGGCATTTTAGAATAGAGATGGCTAGGCTGCAAACCAGTTCTTTCTGTTTTTCAGCCAAGTTCAAAAACTGCTTTAAATTCCTTTTACTGAGAATACAATTGTGTTATAAACAATTGAAGATGTTCAGTAAATCAGTCTTATTAAATCCATTAATTTTAAACAGAATCAATTATATCTGATAATCCTTTTAAATTTAAACATAACTAAACAAATGAACAGCAACACAGATGTCTTTATTAATATCAAGGGAAGTGTGAATGTCTACTACAGTATATTAATGGTACTGTAAATATTTCTTATAGGGAAAAGACGACATCTACATGTTATTGTGTATGGTTACGATATTATGAATCCTTAACTAGCAATTCCACAATCAGCCATGCTGTTTCCATTGCATATGAGACATTCTTATTTTGTCAGGAATGTTTCATGTTAAGGTTAATGTTGCCATAACACCCTCTTAATTGCAACTCTCACTCCTGTGGTCTGGCAATGGTATTACTATTTTTAAAACTTAATTTTCAGACATGATGGCTAAGAGGGTTGTGGAATGATTTATAACATAATAATAACCAGCCATCAATTTTTTCAATGGAGATGGCCAGTTATTATTTGCCGTAACAAGCAGCCAGTTAGTACGACAAACATTCGCACAGCACAAAGCAAGCAGCTGCACTCAAGATTCACTTGAGTCTCTCTCTGTCTGCAGCACAGTGTAATCACAAACAGTAGCATGCAGTGATTTCTGGCCATTGATTTAGAGACACAGCAGGTCACATTCACAAGGAAAAGATTTTCAAAAGTTACAGACCTGCTTTTGTAATTGGAGATGCTTTCAGTTATCCCAACGGTCATTTTAAAAGCAAAAGTGGTCATGTGAATGTGCCACTATTCTTACAGGGGTGTTATACGTCCCTCCAACATAGGGGAAGAGCTGGATAAGGCACTGGGGGAAGCCATTGGCACAATAGCAGAAAAAAGGAAGGTGCTGCTGGTGGGGGACTTCAAGTTGACTGGTGTAAATCGAACCCTTCCAATCGTAACCTCAAATAGAAGCAGGGATGTCTTAGATTCCCTGCAGGGTGCGCTTCTCAGGCAACTAGTCCGGGAGTCCACTCGTGATGGGGCAATACTGGACCTGGTGCTCACAGACAGACAGTGTTGCAGACATCAAAATAGGAAGCCATAATGGGACTAGCAATTACCATACAGTGTGGTTCTACATAAGGATGGCAGCAGAAGCAAAGCACACAATGATGAGGGTCCTGGACTTCAGGAGGGCAGATTTAAAAAAAATAGATGAAAGCCCTCAGAGATTACTTATCTGGGGGATGACCTGGGTGAGGTGGAGGACCAGTGGGCTAAATTAAGGGATAGCATAGTCAAGGCAACAAACCTCTGTGCAAAAGAGGTGAGCAAGAGCAGAAGAAAAAAGAGACCACTGTGGTTCTCAATGGAAGTGACAGCAAAGGTTAAGGCTAAATGGGTAGCATTCAGGAGGTGCAAAGAGAAGCAGAGGGAACAGGATAGTGAAGTGTAACAGGAGAAGCAGAGTGAAGCAGGGAAAGTGGCGAGGGGCACAAAGGCACAAACTGAGGAAAGGATAGCCAAAGGGGTAACTAAGGGGCACAAGACCTTTTTTTTTTGTAGGTACATTATTAAAAAGAGGAAGACTAGGGGAAGGATTGTGAGGTTAAGAAGAACAGGGAAGGATTGTGCAGAGGAGGATCAGGAAAAAGCAGCTATCCTGAACAGATACTTATGTTCAGTGAAAGGGGAGGAGGAATGGACCACATAAAAGAAGCAGGAACACCGGGGGAGGGATGTGGACACAAATCTATTCAAATACCCAGAGCCTAAAGGATTGGCCGCCATATGAATGAAATTGCCTTGTCTTGCCTTGCCGTTCACAGAGGAGGAGGAGGAAGTCATGAAGGGACTTGTGAATCTGAAAGTGGACAAAGCTATGGTGCTGAAAGCGGTTCACCCAAGGGTGTTGAAAGGGCTCAGGGAGGTACTAGCTGCACCTCTGAGCTCTGACAACCCTATTCAACAGCTCACTGGAAATGGGAGTGATTGAAGGGGACTGGAGGAGGGCAGATGTTGTCCTGCTTCATAAAAGCAGTAGGAGGGTGGTGGCTGGCAACTATAGGCTGGTCAGTCTGACATGAGTGGTAGGAAAGTTAATGGAGATGCTTTTAAAGGAAAGGCTCAGTGGAACATTTTGAATCAAGCAGGTTGCAAGACCTGAGGCAGCATGGATTCACAGGATGGGGGGGGTCATGTCAGATGAACCTAATTGATTTATTTGACGGGGTGAACAGGGAAATAGATCAAGGTAGGGTGGTGGATGTGGCCTACTTAGACTTCAGCAAAGCCTTTGACACCATACTACATAGGAGGCTCATAAATAAACTGGGCAGTTTGAGGGTGGGTCCTAAGGTTATAAATTGGGTACAAAATTGGTTGCTGGACAGGCAATAGTGGGTGATGGTAAATGGCAGTCACTCGGGGGAGGGAAGAGTGATCAGCAGGATACCTCAGGGATCAGTACTGGGACCAGTCCTCTTTAATATCTTTATAAGTGAAATTGTAGAAGAGCTGGAAGGGAAGGTATGCCTATTTGCAGATGACACCAAAATCTGCAATAGGGTGGATACTCCAGAGGAAGTGGACAGAATGAACAGAGACCTAAGAAAACTCAAGGGATGGCTAAAGGTACGGCAGCTGGGTTTCAAAGTGAAAAAGTGCAAAATCATGCACCTAGGGCCCACAAACCCAGAGGCAGAATGTACAATGGGAGAAAAGGTATTTCCAGTCACAAAACATGGGAAGGACCCTGGAGTAATCATATTGGAGGACGTTAAGGCAGTGAGGCAGTGTGAAAAAGCAGTAGGTAGGGTCAGCAGGATGTTGGGATGTATAGGGAGGGGTATCACCAGCAGAAAGAGGCAGGAGGTGTTGCCTCTGTATAGATTGTTGGTGAGGCCCCACCTGGACTACTGTGTCCAGTTCTGAAGACCACATCTCAGGTAGTACATAGACAGGGAAGAAGCTGTCCAGAGGAGGGCAACTAAAATGGTGCAGAGGCTGCATCAGAAGCCCTATGAGGAGTGACAGGGATCTCAGTATGCACACACTGGAAGGGGGGGACAAGATAGAGACCTATAAATACCTCAAAGGGTAAATAAGGTACAGAAAGGGAGTATTTTTCAGAGGGTAAGGTGCAGAAGAACAAGGGGGCATGCAATGAAGCTGGAAGGGGGGGAAATTTAGGAGGGATCTGAGGATGTACTTCTCCACTGAAAGAGTGATGGATGCTTGGAACAGTCTACCAGCAGAGGTAGTGGGGGTAAAAACAGTGGTGGCTTCAAGCATGCATGAGATAGACACAGGGGAATCTTGCCAGGGAAGTGGGGGGGAGGGGTAGCTGGAAATCAGGTAGTGTCAGTATAGGCAGGGAAAAATGAACAGACTGCGTGGGCCAAGCTATCCTCATCTGCCGACAAATTGTATGATTCTATGTTTTGATGCAAAACACTACGGCACTCACTACTGGTGTTCCTGAGGTGGGTGGGGTGGAAAAAAGTAAAGACCAGTAATTATATAAAATAAAACATGTAGTGGTGCGATTACTCAAGTTTAATATACACCCTCAGTGTGTGATGCTTCAGTAAACTCTTCAATCTTCACTTGCAGAGTTTATGTAGCATCCCACACCTCAAGTATGAATTACACACTAGTAATACACAGCACCCCATGTATTATTCTCTGTTTTATATGGATAGTTATGTCCTGTTTGTGGTTTTAAGAGTGGTTTTATATGTGTTCTGTGGGTGCCAAAATTGCTCATGTTTGGGGTTCTCACACCAGAACAATACATGTGAAACCAATGTTACTCATTCCCTCTGAGGTGATCATTTTGTATCAAGGTTAAGTACAGGTAATGGAAAGTTTGGACTTATACAAGTGCTGCTGGAAGAAATGGGTAAACCATGAGTCTTTGGAGAGAAACAAGATGTCCACAGAGAAGAGATGCATGAGACTCCTTTTCTGAGAAGCCTGTTTGACACAAAATTAACTCTAAGCTTAAAAAACAACTTTTCTCTTATAAAAAAGCCTAAAAAGAGGAATAAAAAGCAAAGATCCTCAACTGTTGAATCTTCAATGGGTTCTGACTCAATTAACCCATTTGTGACTCATGTTAACCTTAGCATGGGTAATGTGACACGATGGTGGGGGCAGCCACATACTCCATACCACCACCGAACACTGGTCTGCAAGTAAGTTAGAGTCTGAATGAGCTTGAAATGGATTTATTCATAAAATTCTGAAGAGTTTCTTCACTACAAAAAGTGCAGCTGACTTACTAGTAACTACTTGCTGCAGTCCACAATATGGATCACAAAATGGGGAAAAATGAGCAAGGAGATGAAAGAGCAGGAAGCAAAGAATGCTTAATGTAATCCAATGTAATCCATGGGGTAACCCCCAAAAAGGGTCTCAACCAGTCATGTATTTCTTACGCCCCATGCTCCAGTCTTGGCTCTATAGTGCCCCCTTATACCTGTCCATCAAGCTGGCACTCTGTGACAATTTATTAAGCCATAGTCCAGCCTGGACCATCTCTAAATATTGGACCCCGAACAAGAAGAGAAAGCCCTCTGACTGTTCCCTCCTCCTATCACTCGAAGCCCTCACTAAACTATTATTCTTCTTCTTGCTGATCTGTGCTGGCAATGTTGAAATTAATCCAGGACCCCCAGAAGGCTTCATCTCCCCAGCAGACCTAGCCTCCATTAAAGGTCTAAGCTTCCTTCACATCAATGCATGCAGCCTCCTAAAAAAGATCTCACTAATACAGGCCTGGGTTGCCCACACCTTGCCAGACTTTCTGGTAATTTCTGAGACATGGCAAACCTGCAACAAATGATAGGGAGATAAATCTACCCAATTACCAGTTATTCAGATCAGACCGCCTATCAAGGGGCGGTGGAGTGGCCATTTATGTTAAATCGAATATTTCTGCATCTTGCCTTAGTGTAACATCATTGCCTAAAGAATTCGAATGCTTATCCATTAAAATAGTTCTCCCCAATATGACAGCTTTTCAACTGGTTGGCTGCTACAGGCCCCCCTCTGCCGGCCTTAAACTCCTAATCCATTGGGAAACATAATTAAATTGGGCCCTGAGGACACCATTATTTTAGGTGACCTGAACTTAAACTTGCTCTCCAATGCATCTGCACCCCTAGTATCTTTTTGTGACACACATGGGTTTACTCAATTAATAGATGAACCGACAAGAATTAACTTAAAAAACAAAAGTAACAGCACCCTACTTGACATTATGTTGGTAAACAAACCTCATCTGTTTTCACATGCTGGAGTGCTATTCAGTGACATAAGTGATCACTGTCTTATGCAGGATAAGATCATCAGTCAAGCCAACCAACCCTGCAAAATTCCTCCCAAGAAGGTCTAAAAAAAACCTTAACATCGAAGGATATCTCCACGATCTATGTCATTCTATACGCTGGCAAGAATTCTACCATACAGCTTCTGTGGAAGCAGCACTCCAGGTGTTAAATGACATAATCATAGGTGCCCTCAATACTCATGCACCATTCACTAGTGTTAGAACAAAAAGCAAATCTTGCCGCTGGTTTTCTGCCGACCTTAAATCTGCATTGCTTGCTAGAGATAAGCTCTGGAAAAGGGCAAGAAAGACCAAGGATCCATATGACTGGCTGCAGTTCAGAAAAGCCAGAAATAGCTGCACCAAAAAAGTGAGAGATGCCAAGGCTGCCTTCTATACAGCTGAGCTTGATGCCTCCTACCTTAACCCAGCCAGATTCTGGGGCACCATCAAGGGATCCTAGGGCAAGATTCTAGCACTTCTTTGCCATCCCAAGTGCACCTTAATAATGTTGATATCACTGACAAGCGTGAGATTTTAGATGCATTCAACAATCATTTCACCTCTGACTGGCCTAGCTTTTGACTCCTCTCCAGCAAATCTAATGCGTTCACAACTTAAATTCCAGTCTATCGATGGCCAGAAGGCTGCTTCTTCATTCTTCTTCAAGCCAATTTTATTAAAACAAGTAGAAGACCTATTGCTGCATCTAGACACCAATAAAAGTGCAGTGCAGACTCTCCGGACCCTAACTTCTAAATTGCATTACATGCCATTGCAGTTCCCCTAACTCATCTTTTTAATCTGTCTTTATCCACTGGCTCTATTCCTTCATTGTGGAAGACAGCACAAGTGTTTCCCCTCCTTAAATCAGGGGACCCCATGGATCTCAACAATTATAGACCTATATCCATCCTACCAGTGCTGTCCAAAATGTTAGAAAAACTAGTGAGCATCCAACTAAGAGACTACCTCGATGCTAATAATCTCCTTAACCCTGCTCAATCTGGGTTTAGGACCAGACATAGCACCATTTCTGCATTAGCAAAAGTTACAAATGACTGGCAAACTGAGTTAGACAAAAAAAGCATCTGTGCTGTATTTCTGGACCTAAGCAAAGCCTTTGATACAGTGTATCATGAGCTGCTAATCTTCTCACTGCACTCCTTAGGCCTAGATCCAACCTCTCTTAAGTGGTTCAGATGTTACCTCACTGATAGAGTGCAGCAGGTGAAAAATGAAGGCAACCTATCCTCCTCAAAACCACTCCTAAGAGGAGTACCTCAAGGATCCATCCTGGGCCCTATCCTTTTTGCCATTTACATCAACAACATTGATTCCAACCTCACTAAAGCCAATGTTCACCTTTTTGCAGATGATACTGTCTTATATGTCAGTAATCCCTCACCATCAAGGCCTGTGAATTACTACAATCAGAGTTCTCCCTGCTGCAACACCATTTACTTGAAAATAAACTCCTATTAAATGCCAAGAAGACAAAAGCTATGTTCTTTTCCACCAATATATATTCTACCACTCTCTCACCAAACATTCTTCCCCAACAAGCCACCATCCTTGGAGAAAGTCTTGACTATGTTGATAAATTCAAATATTTAGGGGTATGGATTGATAACAGACTTGATTACACTCAGCATATTGAGGAGCTCCTGAAAAAACTCAGACAGAGGCTCGGCCTTTTCTTCAGAATCAAACATTATCTAACCAGAGAGTCAAAACAGAGACTAATCCAGGCCTCATTTCTATCTCTCATCGATTATGCAGATTTCCTATATGGCCACTGTACTATGTCCTATTTAAGTAAACTGGATACCTTGTATCATAGAACTCTAAGATTCATCACAGATCTTCCCTTCAACACTCACCATTGCTCTCTCTATACTGCTGTTGGCTGGACATCCTTACACCTTAGGAGGAGCAAAAATGCTGCTTTATGGATTTACAAAGCTCTGTCAAACAAATTTCCATCCTATATTTCAGATTGCTTTACTCTGGCTACATCTAGGTCATATGCCCTAAGAAGCAATAGCCTCATCACCTTGAAGATACCAAAAGCCTGTACCCGGCATGGGAGATCCGCAATCAACTACTTTTTAGCATCTGCCTGGAATTCCCTGCAGAAGACCCTAAAGTTGAACACCTTTATTCCAATAGCATCCTTTAAAAAGCTTTACACAAGTCTCTTTCCCGAGATATGCAACTGCTTTCACAAAGCCTAGTCCCTTCTTACCCTCTACCCCCCCCTTTTCTTTTTATCTCCTTTTATATGCTTTTGCTAAACCTTAGCTATAACATCTCTTGCAATTCATTGCCATTTCCTTTTGTATTCCCCCATCTCTATTTGCTTAAGCAACTATCCAATTACAACACACCAGACCAGTTCCACATTCCCAATACCTTACCAATACTTTAGTCAAATCTGTCTGATTTACTCTGCTTTGGGACCCAAAACCACTAGCTACCTTGCTTGTATATATGTTTATATTACTGTACCTGTTTATTTTTAAAGTTTTTGGTTTTTTCTCTCTATTTGTATATGTATGCTACTGTACCTTTATGTTGTTTTTGACCTATCAGGTCCATCTTGTAAATGAGCTTCGCTCAATGATGTCCGCCTGAATAAATAAAGATTTTGATTGATTGATTGATTGATTGAAAGAATGCTTAAATAGGAAAAGAGGTAAGAAGTGAGCATAATAACTGAGAGCATGACAAATCAGGGATTACAGAATGGGAAAATCTGACACACTGGTAATTAACTTTTTTGGGGGATAATCCAGCAGAAAGACAAAATAAATCATTAGAAAATTAGTTCAGATATAAAACATATAAGGCTGACTGGGGTCCCATGGAGCAAGAACAATTCCTGTCCTAACATTTGTGATCAAATTAAAGGTATGTTCATCGCAGCCTTTTATTTCCCATCAGAAAATCATGCTTTTTGGTCAAAAGCATATAGACTACACTTGTAGAAGAAAAACATCAATGAGTGGGCTAGCCAGATAGTGCAGTGGTACCACTACCACTTGCCACCCTTTAGCTTCATTTATAATACCTCAGGCTCAAATTAATCACGTACGTGAACAGTAAGGTTTGATTCTCACCTTCTGCACTTTGTATAAAATGAGACATTGCATCTCAGCCGGACAATACTTGGCAAATGCAACTGTGAAATCAGCTGTAGAATATAAATTATACAATGATGTGTGAAAATTCTGTGACCTCATTGGTCAAAACATGACACATGACCGTGGGTAAATCCTGCATAACCCATGGCTGAGGAATGACATTTATAAAAAATATATAAACACATTTTAAATCTATTTTGCACATGGGTTCATTGTATAGCTGCAATAAGGCACTCCAGGGTGTGACTCATTGGGTGATTTATTCACTTCTTGTGTGGGTAAGTCACTCAGCTGTGCCTTGTGACACCCCGCACAAGGCGTGGGTAAATCCCCAATAACCCACACCCTGCTGTGCCTTATTGCTTAAATCAACCAGGATCAGAACCCTTTAGTTATTGCTCCAGCAAGCTTGTCTAGTATTTGCAACTACATGAGGTAGGTATCCTGCAAATACATTTTTATGACTCGCATGAAAGTATTTTTACTTTTAGCAGTTTTTAGATGACTGAATAATTCCTTATATTTTTAATCTGCATAGTCAATATCGTTTCTCTAGTATTGGACTGCTGATAATTTATTGCAAGTTTGACTCTATGCAAGGTTCTCTGATCAGATAGTTTCAAAAAGGTGTCAAATAAGTAGAACTGGGATGGACTAGAACATATACAGTAAATGTATCAAAGATATATTATTTGGTTAATTCATTTTACATATTCATTTATTGAATTATTTGTACATCCATTCAATTTATTTAGTTATTTATTTATTTATTTATTGATAGTGACAACATGCCATTTGATCTGAAACAATTTAGGGAACCTTACTCACAGAGCTTGAGGACAGCAGATGGATTACAGACACGAAGGGCAGGGTTTTGTAACAATATCTTTGATGCAAGTCCCCATTGCCTTAGATATGCGATGCATGGGGCTTGCATTATAAAGAATAGATTTTCTATCCTTGTGTCAAAGGGACACCCACTAGACCACGTATCTGTGGTCGAGGTGGGTGTCATTAATGGGGCTGCTTGCATGCATTCTGGGGCTGCTTGTGGCTAAACATAGACAGAAGCTAGCACAAAGCACATCTAAAATCTACAAATGTACACACACTTGGAACGTAGGCAACAGGTATATCAGGTGGACAAGACCCATGGGCAGCACCAAGTCCATGACTACATCTGGGTCCACAGACATTGCACATGCGTTTAATAATCCAGCCTGATGAGTTTACTATGTGAGGAGTCACTATGCCTACATCACTGAATAGCACCTCCTGGCAGTCAGTTCACAAGCAGGACTTGGCATCTGTCAAAGAGAAAACCTTTGCCCATACTTCTTCAAGATGTGTTTTAACAAGCAACAACAGATAAATGAATTCAAGGAATGGCCAGAGAAGGACAAAAAATAAAATAAAATGGAGAATTGAGATCACAAAAATTCATATATGCCTTTTTGTTAAAAATAAAATTAATTAAGCATGCTTATACAGCATAAAAATTGTTAAAAGATCAAATAAAGCATTTCTCTTTTTCTAAATTACATTACAGTGATGTGCCAATGTTCAAATGATGTGTGATATCATATGCTTATGCAAAAATGTGATATGTCAATATAATGTTGATGCACACAAAATAAACTAAATTTGTTTAACTCTGTTAACAGTAAACATTAAAATTTAATTTGTAAGGGGTTCATAATCATGTAAGATTAATGCTACCTTTAAAAAATGAACTTATAAAAATTGAAACTTCTTAAAAATGTAAACCATAGAGAAATTGTTTTAATGCTAAACATTGATTTTTTCTGGCCTTAAAATAATTAAATAATTTATTAACATGCTTAGGGGGTTGATAAGGATTTTAAGATGAGACAATAGATTTTATGGGATAATATTATTTAGCAGTGATTTTGCATCAGTCCTAGTGTGCCAATAAACCATTTAGGGTTTGCAAAAATCAATTCTAATTGTAAAGTGTTTTAACAGTCATCCAGTGTCACTCTTAAGTGACTTGCGGATCATTTCATGGCTTGGTATAATCATTATCCTCATATCCTGAAAGGACCAAGGGATGATTTATGGGCATGCTTTACAATGACTTAACTATCAGCCAAGACTGATTTAAGAGCATTGGCACTTCATATTATTTTTGGCATAAAAATAATTAACTTTGAATATAAAGTTTATTGAAGCCCTATGGAAAATTCATATCAGGGATGAAAGTCAATTTTGATAAGCCATGAAATGTACAAAAATTACAAAATAAATAAATATGCAGCCAGTGATCTAAGATTAACCCTAGACCAGTGGGATGAGTCTTGTACCTAAATGGAATGCCAGGATTTATAGAGGAACTATCGGCTGTCCACAGTCTGGTTTTCACCCTTTTAAACTAAAATGGGGGTAGGATTATCAAGTTTTAAACACTGACTATATATACATATTTTCTTTGCTTTATTAAAATATAAAGCTTATTTTTGCTTTGTTTTGTAAATGCAAAAGATAAGGACCAGTCCAGTGAGGTGGTAACATTCTAAACTATGACCTGCAACATGTGTTCATTAGTAGACTCGGGTGTTCAACTCTACAGAAGGGCTCTCAGGTGAAGCATCTGGCTGCCAGCGATGGGTGAGTACCACCTAGCATTTGCACACACCCTGTCAGCTGACCATGGAGCAGAATCAATATCAGTTGAACAAGCTGTGTTTTGGTGTTACCACAACAAGAGGGCCCATTACTAATTATTTAATTTTAAAAAATCCTTGTTTTATTAAATTATACAGAGATATAAATTTATTTTTGTTTGAAACGTTATTGGGGTGGGGTATGGGAAAGGCTAAAAGCTTATTGGGGTGGGAAGGGGGGCTGGGAAAGACACACTAAACCAAAGTTCACATCCAGGTGCAACTTAGGAGAAAACTAAGCTCAGTGAGGTCCTGTAATTTGCTCAGGGTCACACAGTATGCAAGTGGTGCTTATGGGATTCAAGCCCAGGTCTGCTGGTTTACAATGTGGTGTTCTAATCTCTAGGCTATGCTGCCTATGAATATCCATTTAAATGTCCAGTTAGTTTGTATCTTATAAGATTGTCATTGCAAGTACTTTGGATAAGTAATATATCCTAGACGTTATAGCAACAATGAATGAGCCTGGAATACAGAACATATCTTAGTTTGATTCCCACAACCTCCACTTGCATACTGAGTGACCCTCAGCAAGTCACTGAACCTCCCTGTGCCCATGTGATGCACTTGGAAAAACATTTCAACTCAGTGTGCTTTTCCCGGTTACAAGTAGTAACATAAACTTAAAAAAATAAAAATAAAGCCAGCCCAGTGGCGCTGAGGGTGGAGGCACTGGATGCCACACCTTGCACCATGCCGGTGACCTGGGTTCGGGGATGAGCTCAGGCCACCAGAGGTCAGCAGGGGAGAGAAAGGATTGAGTGTCCCACAACCACTCTCCTCTCTTGAGGATGGGTGGGTACGTCGTCCCGCTCTAAGACTGCTACCTGGTGGAGGACAGGAGCAATGCCAAACAACAAGAGATGCAAGAACGTGGCATCAGGATGCACGCACCTCCGTGACGGCCATTTATGGTATAGGATTCACCAGAAAAAATAAAACGACTGCCGACTTAATGAAGCCCGCGCAGTGCCCTGTGTCGTGGCTTCACAGCTCACAGGCTCGGGCTCAGATACTGCTCAGAAGGGGGAGGACAGCCCTCCTCCTTCTGCCCGCCGCCATGGGGGTAATCCATGGGGATCACACGGCCTGTGACGCTGGGGTCTCATAGCAGCCGAGAGTGACTGCACACAGGGCTCATGTATGCCGCCAGGTCACAGGAGGAAAAAGGAGTTACAGAATAAAAATAAAAGCAGTTCTGGCAGACAGTGAGCTTGAGAAGATGCCTTTTTGTAAGATGCACTGTAATCATACATATACTGTAAGCAAATTATAAATCATATGATAGGCTTCTGTTTCAAAAATATGGAACATGAATTCCAAAATCAACATATTTTACTTTGTAGAAAATTAAAGAAAACACTTTGTGAGAAATGGACCATGCAACTGAACTTAAGAGTAAAACTTCAGAATTTCGAAAATGTTAGCATGAAACCATAATGAGTACCTGGAACATTTAGAAAAAAATAGTGCTGGTAGGCCAAAACGATGTCATTATTTATAAGCAGTTTAGAAGGGTCACAAAACTGAGTCATGGGGTTTCCAGTGTCTATTTAAAAATGATGTAAAAATCAGTCTTGCATCTCTAACAGGATTGTGGATTCCCCAACCATTAATTATCATGGAAGGCAATATTGCGTGGTGGTTAAGAGCACTGAGTTGCAAACCTGGAAAACTGGGTTTGAATCCCACAGGCACCACTCGGAAATTCCCTGTGCTTCAAGGATGCACCTGGAAACAAGTCTCTGTTTAGTGTGTCTTTCCTGGCCAACAGCGGTAAAATAAATACAATTAAGGATTTGCTGTGTCTAACCTAGCCCACATCAATGAATTCAGCTTACAGCCCTGTTAACTGTGGTTTTAATGAACATGGCAATTTACAAAACATCTCGTAAAATACAACCTTATAAAAAACTTAAATCTATCTCAAACATATTTTGGATACCCAGCAAGCAGCAGTTGTAACCAGTGCTTTACATAACTGTTTTTTGCTGGCAGAGTTCAAGAGTTCAGTGAGAATTTTTAGGTCTAAAAACAAGAAAAACAGCACTTTTCTCATTAATATGAATAGTGTGTGTGTGTGTGTGTGTGTGTAGGTAGGTAGGTAGGCAGATGGATGGGTGGATGGATAGACAGACAGACAGAGACATTTATGGGAAATACATAGTGGCTTTACATGAAATATATTATTTTTTCCCAAGAGTGAAGGATGGAAAATACTGCTCCATCTCAGGTAGAACAAACTTTATGCTTCTAATACGTCTATTATGTTAATAGGAATTTGTTTAAATCCTGTGTTTCTCTTTCTGTCTTTGTGGTCACCTCATGCAGGCCTGCCTTTCCTGGTGACCTCCCAGCACCAACATGCTAAACAGCATGACCGTCCAAGGTGGTCAAAAAGCTCCCAGAGCACAAGTGTACCTGGGGGGGGATAATATCTTCCTATGGTTATTCTAGGGTGTGTCCAGTTTTCTCCCAACCATAGAGACATAGATGTTGGCAGCAGATAAAATCGAAAGCTCCAGCCAGTCTGATGAGCCCATAAACCATCCCTAGAACCAGTTCCTTAGTGAGTTTGTCCTCACTGCACTGTCCTTGTGGGTTGGGGAGTTGATGTCTTCTGGGGAGGGACATTTTTTTTTTCAGAACTCCCCCACTGCCAGCCCAAGTAGATTCTGTTGCAGCAGGATGAGGTAGGGCCATCTTTCTCCAGAGTCTAGGAATGCTACCCCTGTAATGTTTTCTAGACACCTCTGGTCTGGGGCTGGGAGTCAGCTTTGTGATGCAAATGTAGGTCTGCTACATGATGGTGCAACATTTTACCTCCAGTAACACAGAGCATTATTAGGCAAGGAGTAAGAAATGACTGAAATGGCATGATGATCTGGTAATGTACCAACTGGTGGACTTGAGCCTGAGGTGAAGCCAAGGACTTAAAACCACCAGGAGGTGCACTGATATAATGCCCCTTCTGAAATGTCTTATTCCATTTATAAAATGGCTGAAATATGTTTGTAATAAGAAGAGTCATGTTTTCCAAGTATAGCTGGAAAGTAATTTCCCCTTTAAAGAGTCCCTGACCACATTGGGACATATTTAGAAAAATGTAATATTTAGACACAATTCAGCTTATATTTCATGTTTCTTTCTAAAATTCTCACCCTTATTTTTTCTATTACTGAGGACATTTGCATGGTAGCAAAATGTCTGCCCTACCTGCTGTGGCTGCTTGCCTACACCTGACATTGCCATTCTGTTGATGACATCAGAGTCTGTTGTTGCAGTGATAATTATTGTTGTCATAAACTGGGGATTATGATGCCAGGTGTAGACAAGCTGCCAGAGCAGATGAAGTCTAGAGGGCAGTTATCCTGTTTTCAATCCTGTTTTCATGAAACTATACCTTTAATAAAAATCAAAAAGAGGGAATAATTACAGAAAATATAACAAATACGAACTGAACTGTGTCTAAATCTTATATTTTTCAAAGTTATCCCAGTGGTGTCAGGGGCTCTTTAAGAATTGGGTCCCTTTACAATTGAGGTGTGCTTCCACTTATCCTCCGGTTAGCTCCTGTTACAACTTAGTTCCAATGTACTGTTAGTAGCATTGCCCTTTTAAGAAAGGCTATTAAAAGGGGCACTGTCAGTTTTTTTTATTTATAAAGCATATATTACCAATTGTCCTGTTGCTATTGCAGTGAAGACAAATTGCATAAGTGCCCCAGGATTTACATAACAGAGACACTTATTTGTATATTAAGCTAAAAATACATTTTAATTGACCCGACCAAAAGGCCTGCTGGCCGATGCTCTTGAATGTCCATGATATGGCACCAAGGTGCGGGTAAACTCATCCATGAGATAGTTTGGAATGTTTTAATGCCTATGAAAAAAACACATAATCTGTTACTATTTACTTTACTGAGTTAGGCAAAGTGAATCTCTTTTCAAAACCTGTGCTCTAACCTGGTTTATTCAGTCTTTGAAAATGAAAGCCATGACTCCAAGTATGCCCATTAGTGTTGACTTTTGAACTGAATAGCAGGGATTTGGGGTTTTCTGGTGTTTAGAACCAGCCTGGTCTTCAGGAACCAACACTGTAGTTTATGAAAATCAACATTTTTATCAGTGATGGAGTTTGAACTGGTATACAGAATTAAGTTATCTGCACATACAGTAACAAAGCATTCATCCCTCTACATAAAAACATACAAACATAGAATTTGATGGCAGATAAGGACCACTTGGCCCACCTAGTCTGCCCATTTCCCTACCTAATGGATAAGCTGCAGATCCTAGTCAACCAACAGCCTACTTCCTCCTACCCCCCCACTAGAATTGCCTTATGTCTATCCCATGCATTCTTGAATTCCCCCACTGTTTTTGACCCCACAACCTCCTCAGGAAGGCTGTTCCATCAATCCACAACACTCTCCGTGAAAAAATACTTCCTTACATTACTTCTGAGCTGTCCCCACGCTACCTTCAAATTGTGTCCCCTTGTTCTTGCACATCTCTTTTTCTGAAAGATGATACCCTCTTGGACTTTGTTGATTCCCTTGAGGTACTTGAAAATTTCTGTCATGTCCCCCCTTTACCTTCTTTCCTCGAGGCTATACATATTAAGCTCCTTTAGTCTCTCGTCGTATGTTTTCTGGTGCAGACCCTGCACCATTTTGGTTGCCTCTGGACAGCCTCCACCCTGTCTACGTCTTTGTGGAGATGGGGTCTCCAGAACTGCACCCAGTACTCCAGATGGGGTCTCACCAACTGTCTGCACAGAGGGATAACACCTTCCTGTTTTCTATTGGTAATGCCTCTCCCTATGCATCCCAGTATCCCCCCAGCCCTCCTTACTGCCTTCTCACTTTGCTTGCCCACCTTTAGGTCATCTAATATAACTACCCCCAGGTTCCTTTCCATTTTTTTGTTGTCAGTGTCTCACCCTCATTGTGTACTCTTCCCCTGGCTACCACCCTGGGACCCACTCCCAGGCTGGCTAATTTGTTTATTTATCTTTTGTGTGGGACTGTCTCAGATGCCTTGCTAAAGTCTAGGTAGGACACGTCCACAGCCACTCCCTGGTCTACTACTTTGGTCACCCAGTCAAAGAAATCAATTAGATTCATCTAACATGACCTTCCCACTGTGAATCCATGCTGCCTGGGGTCCTGTGCCCCACTAGCCTCTAGGTACTCAACAATTCTTTCCTTCAGAAGTGATTTCATCATTTTCCCTACCACTGAGGTCAAATTGACGGGTCTGTAGTTTCCTGCCTCTGTCTTGCTCCCATCTTTGTGAAGGGGAATCATATCCACCTTCCTCCAGTCCTCAGATACCACACCATTCTCCCATGAATTGTTAAAAAGGGTAGTCAGAGGTGTTACTGGTTCTCCCCTTAGTTCTTTTAGAATTCTAGGGTGAATCCCATCAGGTCCCATTGCTTTGTTCACCTTCAGTTTTAGGAGTTCTTTCAAAACCCTTTCTTCTGTGAAAGGATTGATATTGACCCCTCAATCCAGAGTGCTTATATTGACTAGATTAGGTACCTCCCCCTCCTCTTCTTGTGAATGCTGAGCAGAAGTATTCGTTCAATATCCCAGCTTTTTCACTGTCCCTCCCTGCCTACCCACCCTCCTCTTTTTTCAGCCTCAGTATCCTTCCCTTTGTCTTTCTTCACTCCCTAATGTACCTATAAAAGGTTTTATCCCCCTTCTTAACTGAGTTGGCTATCTTTTCCTCAGTTTGGGCCTTTGCTATTCTGACTGCCTTCCCCGCTTCCTTCTGCTTTAACTGGTACAGTTCTCTGTCCTGCTCCTTCTGTGTTTCCTTATAGTTCCTGAATGCTATATTTTTCTCACTAACCTATCCTGCCACCTCTTTTGAGAACCATAGTGTTTTTTTCTTTCATTTTGATTTGTTTATTTGCTTTACACAAAGGCTTGTTGCCTCTGTGATGGCAGTTTTGATGTTTCCCCATTGTTGCTCCACCCCTCCTTCTTGCCTGTTTGCTAGTGCTTTTCTGAGACACTCTCCCATTTTGGCAAAATCACCCCTCCTAAAGTCCAGTACCTTCACTTTTGTATGGTTTGACTCTACAGCTGAGTTTATTGTGAATCACACTGTTTGATAGTCACTTGTTCCCAGATGGCTACCCATTTCTAGATCTAAGATCCTCTCTCCATCCCCATTTGAGAGCACCAGATCTAAGATTGCTCCCTCCCGAGTGGGTTCCAACACTAGCTGTCTGAGGCACACCCCCTGTAGGGCATCAAGAATGGCTCTGCTCTTGGATGTGGCTGCAGCAAAGGTGCTCCAGTTAACATCTGGCATATTCAGGTCCCCCATCAGCAATATCTCCCCTTTCTCTGCCACCCTAAGGATGCCTTCTATCATTTCCTTGTCCATTTCCTCCTCCTGAGATGGGGGTCTGTATACTTCTACAAATAGAAGGTAGAGTTAAAAAAAAATAGAAAATAAGAGCGGGCCCAAAAATACATCCCTGATGCCCATCCACTAACGGAAAGTGGTGTTGATAAGGTGTTTGCTATTCAGACATGCTGCATTTGTTTAGATAAGTTGTTTCTGAACCATCGTAGGAATTATTTTTCAGCCCTAGCTTAGTTTATTTATTTATTTATTAACTTTTTGATGACCAGGTAAGTGTGCTAGGCAAAGAAGCCTGCGTATTTTCAGGCACGACCCGGGGTGACATTATGAGTTTATGGCCAAGCAAGTCAAAAGCCTTGGTCAAGTCTTTGAAAACTGCTCCGGTTATTAGACCCTATCCATACCTTGCTCACATGATCAGTGAACCTGGTCAAGTCAGTTGAGGTACCTTGATTTGTCTTTAACCATGTTGCTTCTGAAGGAATAAACTGTGTTAACATAAGTTTCATTTATGAAAGTACCATCTTCTCAAGAATTTTGCTGATAGAGGCTGGTGTAGATACTGGGCATTATAAGTCTAATTTTTTATTCATGAGCGCAGCAAGGCTCCTGATTAGCTACTGGATCAGTCATTTATTTCTTAGCAATGACCAGTCCAGCTGCCGACTGACACTGTGTGCACACGTGCCTCACACACCACACAGCTAAAACCTATCTGAAACTAAAAGAAAATGGCAGAAATGAACATTATTATTGTGATTAGACTTATACTCACAATAATAACCTCAAAGCTGATCATTTCCTTGAATTAATGACCAGCTGGCGGGAGATGCCCCTCGGCTGTGCATCAGGCCACCCATCCTCCCAACCAGTCATTAATCCCTCTGAAATTACCAGCTTCTAAGTCATTATTGCTTCAATAGTTTATTATTCAAACTTTTCCCATTTTTGTACCCACACCTTCCTTCCTTCATACCATGGCTCTAACAGTTGTTTTCAGCAGTTTTTATCTGCGATGTGAATAAACCTGATCATTACTTAGAAGGTGACCCCCTCATGGGTCAGATACCTGCTGACATTGAGGACCCCTGGAATAAAGGAAGGTTGTGGGTGCAAAAGATGGAAAGCTTTGAATGATTGGCAGGCTCTTTTGAGCAGCTTCTGGGCAGGAGAACAGGAGAAGTGCACTGGATTTTGTTTCTGATAATGGCCCCACATGAGTAGCCCCCTACAAAACAAAGACTGTCATAATAAAGGTGAATGAACCATGGGCTTGGTTCTGGCCCTGTAGCTCAAAGCAGCAGAACCATGGAGCATGGCCCCAGATCTGTAGCTGAGCTTTGGGTCATGAGGGTGGTGACCGGTGGGGTGTTATGGTTGAAAAAAAAAATCTAACACCATGTAACCCTAGCACATGTACTAATGTATTTTTTGCAATAATGTCCTTACTTTTGTGGCAGGATGAGACATTTATGCACAAACTATATTTCTGTTCACTCTATCCTATCTTCTATTTATTTTCCTTACTATTCTTTATTTCCGGTCAGGGTGGCCAACCTGGCAGTTTTTTTCCTTGTCTATTCTATCCTTTTATTAGCTCCTTTAACATGTTCAAAATGCCACACAAAGTTAAATCCTAGTCCCCACATTCTTACATCCTTTTGCTGTATGAATCCTTTTGTTTCCACATAGAAACGTGGTGTAAATAACTAGAATGTATTACCAAACTGTTCCCAGTTATCATGCGCATGATCGGACACCCGCACGATCGCACTGTCTTGCAGGCGTGTGCGCACGATTGTGAGGGCAGTGTGCACATTTTTGTGCAGAAAAGTTGGAAAATAAGCCGTAGAACTCCCAAAAGCAGGACCGCTTGCTCACAAGACCTTAGTGAAGCAAGCGAGTCGCTGCAAAATGGAAAGCAAGCGTTCTGGCTGTTGCCATGGGAATAGTAAACACTCCCTGCAGCCTCTCACTGAAATAACTCTCTCTGCTCCCTGAATTAAACAAATGTGGAAATTAAGTGTTGTGGATATCGTGGAAGCTGTACCAAAGCGTTACAGCCTAATGTTTTCTGTTTGCCTGAAATCTTGCACTGTGTAACATAAGGATGTAAATAAACAGAATGGGGAGTGCCAAAATTGAAAGGTTGCCGACGGCTGAAATGGCAAGCCTTCCAGGAAATGAATGACTTGAAGAAATATGGAAATACAGTCCTAGCTAGTTAAATAATAATGTATAATCATGCTAGGCTGTTTCTGAAATATTATACAGATGAGAAAATATATGAATATGATGTAATAAGTGGAAATAGAGAATTGAGCCTGAAATGGAAATCAAGTAATAAATAAATAAGGCTATGGAGCGAAAGAGACACTCTGACTTTGCAGAATAAATAAAGGGGGAGTGTGCCCCTATTTTGTTTATCTCTGGGAAGGCTGGGGTTTTTCTCATTATAGCATATTGTGTGTTTGTTTGTTTTTTTGTTTCTTTACCTGAATGAAGGGCAGGTATTGATGGATGTCCTCTATAGGCCTGGCAGCCCAGAAAATGACTGCTGATGTAGAAGGGATCTCTAGTGAGGTCACAAAAAAGGGGGAGGAGCTAAAAGATCTGATGATGCTGAAATTAGTAATTAAGGTTATTTTAGGCATTAGAAGACCTTTCTATATGTAGAAATATCCTAGAAGCAGAAAGGAGCTTACTGTTATTGTTCTAGGAGCTTCTTTGGTTTATGCGAACTTCCCCAGAATACAGAAACAAGGTTTTGTGTTTAATTGACAGAATCACATGATCATGAGGTCATGTTGCTGTATTATTTATTTATTTTGTTCATTGGTCATTTTTCTCCCCTACCTCTGTCACGTCCTGGCATCCCCTCAGGTCTTCCGGCTGCCATTTCCAGGGACCCCCACCTCCCATTTGGGTCCCGCAGCTAGTACCCCCATAGCTTACCCCCATGCCTTCCGCTGAGACCAGATCCAGTGTTTGCATTACCCTCGGGAGCGTCATGCTCCCCCTCAGGAGCCGGCCATCATGCTGCCACGACCGGTGCCTCTTTTTCCCATTTTTCTGGTTCCCCATGGTGTGTGAGGCATGCAATGATGCCAAGGGACAGGGGCGTGCATGCTACCGCATGCACACCTTCCCGGTGTTGGCCCCAGCACACACCCCCGACTACCTGTGCTACTGTATTGCCCCCAGTCGTCACTAGATGCACCGGTGGCAGCAAACCCCCTCCCTGGGAAAGGAGAGCAGTCCAGTGGATGCTTGATCCTTCATCCTCCCCGCCGACCCCCGACAACCCAATCTAGTTCCCGAACCCGGGTCACCAGTGCAGTGTGAGGTGTGGCGTCCAGCACCTCAACCCTCAGCGCCACTGGGCCGGCATATTGCTATATTATAAAAAAACTGCCCACAAGGGGACCAGAGAGAGAGGTTGATCAGTACCTTCTGGCCAAGTGAGGTGAGAGGAGGTGTGCATGTCTACACACATTATTGTAAAGAATATTGGATACACAGAGAAGAGCAGGGAGTCTGAAGGAAGACTTGCCTGAGTTTTGTTTGCCTTTATTTTGGTGTGGAAGTTTTAACACACATTTATTTCTTTTCTGTAAATATTTTGAACAGTTATTTTTTTTTATTATCATTTTGGAAAATAAAATGATAAATACAACACTAGCATTTTTTATGCACTATATTTTGATGACTGAAGTCTGTTATTTAACCCACACGCTTACACCTTTTTAAGAAAGTAGAGCCATAATGTGCCTTGCACAGGGTCCTTTGGGCCCTTTGTGAAGCAGGAGGTGAGGTCTAACTTGCTTAATGCAGGGTCTGAACACAAAGCAAGACATGAGTGCTAACTTTCTTTGCAGAGAGCCTGAAGAGTCCTACACAATACAAGGTATGAGTCCGAACTTTCTTAATATTGTGTTCATGTTTAATTTGTACAAAATACACATAGGGCCATATATTCAAAACTTTGCCTCGGGGCTAAAATAGCACTGCCTGGCATGCTAAATTACCCCGGAACCAATAGCCCGCTATATTCAAAATGATAGCCCCAGTGCAAAACCTGCTGAATATAGCGTGCCAATGAAGCCTGGCAAACTGGTCCACAGGCGCAGCGCTATATAGCCCAGGAAGTAAGACAGCACTGAACACAGCAACCGAGAGCAGTGCAAACTGCAACAGTGGCCCAGTGCACACAGAGGTGGAGTACGTGAATGCCGAACAACGTGGGCAACATGTGTGCATGCAATGAAGTGGTACAGAGCAACAGTGCAGGCTAAATACTGTAGAACCATGTAATTGAACAGTACAGTCGTGTGCGGTGTTAATGCATTTGCGTGGTGCTGCACGTTTGCCCAGTGCTAAAGTTTGCCATATTCAAAAACATCTATGCAAATGAGCCTACCCGGGCAATCCAAGGGCAAACAGCCTCATCAGCACCTCATTACAGCCTGCCTAGCATGTGGATTGCCTGGTGCTATGACATGGTACACACAGCTCCCCCTGTAGGTCTGACTGGAATTACAGGATGGTACGCACTGTCCTGGTGGTGCTCACAGCTCCACCTGTAGATCCGACTGGGATTACAGGCTGGTAACCACAGTCCATGTGTGCTCACAGCTCACAGAACAATAGCTGCTGACTTGGTTTGGACACAGATGCAAAGACTAATGTGGCCAAGGGGAGTAGCACTACAGGAATGGGTAGTCATGCCGCATACTGCATGCCAGTGGCACATCATTGTTCCTGCCACTGTGTGTATCAGATGGTACAGTACCATAGTAGGCGATACTGTGCGGTGCACAGCAATGCCTACAGTGTGTCAGGGAACAGTGACCGGTGCTATCCACACAGTGAAATGCACAGGTGAACGGTGTGGTCCAACAGTGGACACCACAGTCATACTGTCCTGTAACCCTCATGTGCTGCACCAGTGGCATGGGATTCCCACACTATCATACACATGGGTATCTGTGTGTGTGGGGAGCCTGGACAGGTGTAGGGTATGTGCCCTGGGGGGCACACATACCAGCATACTGGCACACAGCTGCCAGAGGTATTACTGTCAGTGACTGTTTGCACTGTGTGGATGGCCACTGCTGTGTGGTAGTACCATCTCTGTGGTGTGGCCTGGCCACCTGTACATGCTCCATTCCCCCAGTGTAGCATGTGCCCACTGGTTCATATTGGTGTACACCAATGGGGGACATGAAGATGTGTGCTGCATGGCCACACTGCCATGGTGTCCACTGGGTGCTGGGGCAACCACTAATGCCTGGCAGGGTTAGGACCAGTGACAGATGCTGGTGACATGGTGGTGCCATCTGCATGCAGCATGTCTCAGCCATGAATGTTTTCTGTACATTGTTCTGTCTCACCATGTTCACTGGGTGGGCACACTGGGCTACAGCCCCGTGTTGGGAATGACCTGGAGATACCAACTGTGAGGCTGCAATGCAATGGTGTCTGATATAGACATACAATGCACAATGGCTCACAATACACAAATATCACATTAGGTACACATTGCAGTACATTACATCACATTACAGAACAAATAATGCATGGGAACATGTGGTTAACACAGGCATTATGCAGATCTGAGGTGTATGATGCCTCAGAAACCCCGAGAGCTATACCTGAGGGATTTCTCTCTGAGCACCACACACCAAGGGTGTGCATAGCATCCATGTTACCAGACTTCCCCATGTTTCTTCTGTGCTATGTACTGTTGGGGAGTGCTGTGCAATAGTGACATTGTGTGACCTTGTGTGACTGTGCAGCTGTGTCCATGCCCCCTTCCTGAGTTTGCCCAGACATAAGAATACATTTTTATAGGCGGTAAGTAGCGCCATGCTCAGTGTTGCACTAATGTGCCTTGCACCACGTTAAACGTTAGAATATCGCACTGCGTCTATATGCATTGTCCCACCCCTCACTTTGCCCCACGCATACATTATCTTTTTGCACTAATGCATTGTACCGGTGCTATTTCCAGTTTTCATTATTGTGGTCCATCGCTAACCCAGAGCTAACCTGGCACCAACTGTTTGCGCGTGGCGCAAAGCTTTGACTATCCCGGCCATAATGTTTTTGGTTTTTTTAATGGTGTTCTCAACCGTTTATGTATTTCTTGGCTCTAAACATTTTCTTCATGTAGGAATTAATGTATTATCGCAACAGTTTTTACATAGGCGGTGCAAAGGAGGGCAACCAAAATGGTGCAGGGCCTGCATCAGAAGCGCTACAAAAAAAAGAAGCTTAAGGATTTAAATATGTACTCCCTACATGACAGGAGGGAATGGGGGGATATGACAGAGACATTCAAATACATCACAGGACTAAACAAGGTATGGGAAGGGAGCATTTTCCAAAGAAAAAGATGCTGAAGGACTAGGGATCACAATATGAAGCCTGGGGGGGGGGTGCTCAGAGGAAACACAAGGAATTACTTCTTTACAGAGGGGGTGATGAACACTTGAAACAGACTCCCAGTGGAAGGGGTGGGGGCTAGAATGGTCACAGGATTTAAGAATGCATGGGATAGACACAAGAGAATCTAGGAGCAAGAGAGGGAGTGTAAGCCAGAGCATGGGTGTAGGCAGGCATACTCCAAGCACTCCATGGTGTGCAATTCTATTTAAGGGGGGTAGCAAATGGGCTCTGAACTGCTTCCTTTTTCCATGAAAACTAACAAAGAAAATATTGAACTTTTCTGTAATTTTATTCATAGGAGTCAAAACTAGAAGGACTAGTCACTAATACTCTCTTTGCATCCCAAGGACAATGCAACTTTACAGGCTCTGGGCTGGTATGTGGGTGCATTAGGGAACAATGCATGGTATTTGTATTTACCCATGCATGGCAACAACCATTGTCATGAGATACAAAAGTTGTATTTATTGTGCCAAATGAGGCAACAAACACGGTCCTGGTGTACATCTGCATATTGTCTGGCTACACCCCGGGGGGGGTAGCTCACCCTAACAAGGGGGGGGGTAGCAGTGAGTCCACTTGGGGTGCAGATCTGAAATCCCTGGCTACACCCCTGAGCCAGAGTCCAAGTCGGATCTCCGATGGCACTAGGGAGTTTAGAGCAGACTGGGTGGGCCACGTGGTCCTTATCTGCCAACAACTTTTATGTTTCTATGTTGTTCCCCAAGGAACTCATGAACCGAAGAAAGACCGACATGTTTTTCAGTTTTTCTGTTATGTGCTTGACTAGTTTATTCCTCTTTTTTTTGTCCTGTCTTACTAAGTGCATGCACTATCTGTTACGCATACACACTGAGTTTGTTAACCTCAATGGTCTTTCAGAGCAATCATGAATAGTTTCTAAATAAAATGCTAAGTACCATTATTTTTTCGAATCAGCTCAGATGTCTGATTAGTTTGTCTTCTGACAAACTAATATGACTGTCAACCTTTAGAATTGTTTTTGTTCTTGTCCTACTTTAACTTGGAAAAAAGGTTTACATCTTCTCAGCTGTTTTTTCAAGTGGAGCATGTCAGGTCATGTGCAATATTACAAAACTTTTAAAACCTTATTACTTTAAAACTACAAAACATTTCTTTCTTAGACCATGAAAATGCCCAATTCTGAGACCAGTTCTAATGAAAATGCAAGTTTCATGATTTAAACCTTTGTAATTTTTTTCTGCATTCATGAGCAAAAAGTTTTAATTTGGGATTTTTATGTAATTGCACAAATTAATAACTTTTGAACTACCAAGCCAATTTTCGTCAAACCTGTCAAACAATTAGGCCCTAGGACAGAGACTGTGCACACCAAATTTCTCAGTCCCTAGAGATAAGATCATCCAGATGTAAGCTGTAAAAATAACGGCACAAACACTAACTCAGCCACAGTACATACAGGCACCACCACCCATATATATAATTTATGATGAATTCACTAGAAATGTTATAGTATAAGAGCTATCAACTATTTACTTCTAAATGCACAATTAATGCTAAAACAAAAATGCAGACATGGCTCTTTAAAAGCTCTATATATCAGCACGTAACAGTAGTATAAATCCAATAGAGAAGTTCTGATCTCCAAAAGAAGGATCTATATTTTGACACGGCTGCAATCTACTGTTTGTACGCATTTATCTGACACTTAGTTGATTAACTGTTACACAGTGTTGCATCATGCACACATGTTGAAAATGCTTTTAAAATCTGGAACAATTAACCAGATTAGTTTAAAAAGAATGAATGGGCTGAACAATTTATGGTGTTAAAAGGGACTTCAGAAAAAATGTATCTGTGAAAGCTGTATTATGCTAGCTAGCTAATGGGTTAGGAAAGAAAAAGGAAGAGGAAAGGAAAGGGGCAGAATGATGCAGAAAGGAAAGGAAATTAAGTTGCATATAGCACATTTTATAAAACCTATATTCCAAAGCACTTTACAAATTTTGTTTTTTTGGGGGGGGGTTCTGCTCTTATTCATGCATGGAAATTCAAGCAATGCAGTGATAGATTAGAGATTGCAGTGAGGTTAAGTGAATTGCTCAGGGTCACAGTCAGAAAGTGGCTGATGTGAGATTCAAACCTGGGTTTCCAGGTCCCAGTTCTGTGCTCTATCCTGAGGGTCAATCTGCCTCTAAATGATGCGGGTGCTATCTCTAGAATTGATCATGTGACTCATGACAGCTATTCAGTCTGATTCATTCCCAGGCCCAGTATCAAAAACTGGAGGTTAAGAATTGATAAGCAGTCAGAAGAGTGTTTCTGACTCTTCAAGTCCATTTCAAGTATAGGCCCTTTTACATGATCTGCTCTGCACCACTGCAAGTGATGCAGAGCAACTAGAATGTCACCTTGTTTGCCATGTAAAGCTGAGCCACGCTGCATCCAAAGGTAACGTGCTGTCCTGGTGTAGCCTGCTTTCCTGGGTTCACCGTTGCGGTTTTCCATTTTGCACCACATCCTGCTGTTATATAATCACAGTGCAGCACTCACATCGATGCAACTCCACAAGCAAGTCTGGGGTTCTTGGTCAACTGTAATGCTAGCAAAAACACCAGAATAGCCATGAGACCACTGCAGGGCTGCTGTGTGTAGAACCAAAATGGAGGGGAGCATACGGAGCAGAAAGAGCAGTTGGAAACCACAGCTTTTTGAGCAAGGGCTCTGTGTAAAAGGGCATTATATGTGTGTGAAGTGCACTTTTGTAACCCTTTCAAGTGCATCCACACCCAGGAAGTGTGGAGTGGTACAGAAACTGTGGTAGTGTTGCAGGCAGTCTAGCTCCCCCTCCCCTTAGGTTTATGTCCTGCCGCTGGCTTCCAATACTGCAAGTGCATCACATCAAGTGATGAGGAGCACTCGCACAGGGACTTCAGACTCCTGCACTTCAGAGTTTCACAAGAACTGAAATGGATCAGCTTACAATACCCACAAATGTGTTTACATTACAATTGTCCTCTGGTAGGATAACAGCTACTCTGCACCACTTACACTACTGCACAATGTAGCAGTCTCAGTGGCTCAGTAGGCAGCACACTCACCTCTGAGGCTGGTAGATCAGAGGTCTGTGGGTTCAGTTCCCACATCTGGCACTTGGGTTAATAGCCCAATACTGACACTGTAGTGCAGCATGAGGAGGGTGTTGCACTTCTGAGGTGCCGTCTTTTGGTTGAGATGTCAAACCGAGGTCCCATCTGCCTGGATTGGTGGTAGTTAAGGTAAATGCTAAAGATCCCATGGCACTGATCGAAAAAGAGCAGGGGAATTTCCCCGGTGTCCTAGCCAAATTTCTCCCATTCACTAAACAAATACCACCAACAGCTTAATCTGGTTCAATTTCAGTTGCTTGCCATCTGTATCCCCCATTCCCCCCAGTCGACCCTGAAAAAAAGGACTTCTAGGCCCAGTGGGCTTACCTTGTCAACAAAATTCAGTAACAATAATAATGTTCAGTGTAAACAGGTCTTTAGTCATATGAGGCAGTATAGCGCAGTGGTTTAAGGCTCTGAGCTGCAAATCTGGTGACATCCAGCAGACCAGACCTGGGTTTGAGCTTCCACTTGCATACTGTGTGACCCTGAGCAAGTCACTTAAACGTTCCTGAGCTCCCAGGTCGCTCCTGTAAAAAAGCTTTCAGCTTAGTGTGCTACTCCTGGTTAAACAACTTAAAAAAAAAAAAATTAGCTTGCCTTGTCAATAAGTTACTCCAGGAGTGGCTGGAAAGTATCTTCAGGCACTTCTATATGGTGCTTACCTGAAGCGTTGCCATCAGAATCGGCTTCCTCTGGTCTGATCGCACCGCTGCCCTGTTTTGATTACACATTGCAGCTGTGCAGCATTCACAATGGCCTTCCCATGTTTTGGGGGCATTTCCGGTGGAGGGGTAAATGAATGTGTGAATGACACCGATGCAGGTGAAGCAGTGTTTTAACACGCTTGAATAAAAACACCTGCACTGGTGCAGACTGCTCTGCATTACCAACAAACCAGGGAACACTCTGTGCCACAACAGAGCACAATGGAGTGGCTTGCAGTGCTCCAGCAGCTCTTCACACTGCTAAATCTGCACCTGTGAAACTCATTTACACCACTGGCACTGGTGCAGATCTTGTAGTGTAAAAGCCCCTTTTGACTGCACAGGCCTGCATGCTTGTGCTCTGTGCTTGGTTACTCTTGGCCTGCTGATTAATCAGTTCAGGGATTATTTCCAGGTTGGACCTGAAAAGGGATCAATGGTCCAGTGTCCCTACCTGGTTAACAAAGAATAAAATAAAAAAATAAAAAATAAAAACATGGTACCCACCGCTGTAACTGCCTGCTTGCCATCTTCAGAGGTCATTAGCTGTGAACATAGCCTAGGGAAGAATGAATATAGTGGTAGCCATGAAAACGTTGAGGTTTGCTACAATTAGACTTTAAGGTACCTCTAGGTAATTAGATCAGATTACAACTGAAGGCAATAAATTTGCTGCAGCATACATACCTTTAAAGGCAATGTTAACCTTTTGTGTGATCACCACTCAAGGGAAATTTGATGTGATTTGAACTAAAGAAACATTCTTATGTCTACATACATTGATCATATATAGCTTACTTTATAAAAAGTTAGCCTTTTAGGTTTATGGGTCAGACATTTCCTCTTGTAACCCCACCAAGTAACTCCCCCTCTCATGAAACCATTCATGCTTCTGTATCACCTCTACAGAAATCTGTGACAACCTTCCTTTATTTTAAGGGACAGTCCATTATCTTAAGTGTGCTTGCTCAGCTATTACCTATGAGGGTCAGTGGCTCAGCAGGTTACACACTCATGTCTGCACCCGGAAAATCAGAGGGTTGTGGGTTTTAGCCCCATGCCAGGAAGCTGGTAAAATTCCAGTGCTGATACTGTTGTGCAGCATGTGAGGCTGCTGCATTCCTGAGGGGCTGTCTTTTGGATGAGATTTAAACCAGGGCCCTGTCTTCCTGTTCTAGTGGATGTTAAAGTAGTAGTGCATCTCATATATCTTGTAAATATAATTTGTTTCCTTGTCAACAGATAACTCTTTCCGTGTAGCTGTTCAGGATATATGTGTTTGCTTTAGTTTGCTTTCACTGTTCACACCAGTCCCTGTAACTGGCCTGGGGGTCTCCATTTTCCGGTTGTTGAAATCTTATTGCCCCTGACAGCTGCATTAGCATATGAGAACATGATGCCCCAGCACCCATTTACACCATGTATCTCCATGCTGAAAGTACACAGAACCTGAAAAACTCTCTAGAAACACACAGAGTGAATGCAGTTTAAAGAAAACAAAACCCTGCCTTACATCTAAGACAGTTTGTAAAGCTAACTGAAGGTAAATGTGGTGTTTCACACCTTTCTGTAACTTCTTTTGTTGAACTGTAATTAAGCAGACAGACATACTGTGGAGTCTAAATGGTGCAGACACATCATGTTCTCATATGCTAACGCAGCTATCAAGCACAATGAGATTTCAACAACCATAACATGGAGACCCCCAGGATAGTTACAGGGACTAGTGTGAACAGTGAAAATAAACTAAGGCAAACACATATATATCCCCAGCAGCTACACAGAAATAATTGTCTGTTGACAAGGAAACAAATAACATTTACAAGACATGAGGGTGTACTAGTCCTTTTAGCAACCCATGGTTCTTCCCAATAAATACCACTAACAGCTTAACCTGATTCAATATGTCAGTTTTCATCTGTATCCCTACCCACACAACCCAGACAAGGCTGAAACCAGAATTGTCTAACCCTTCTTCTTGACCATCAGAAACTAATATATAGGCTGCTGCCCCATGCAGATGATATTCAGAGGGGCCATTCACATGGCCTTTTCTGCACAGTTGTGAGTGGTGCAGAGCTGTTACAATGTTGCCGCTTTAATAATGTGAATGCAACCCGCAATGCACTATCTGCATGCATAGTGTTCCACCTCAAGCACTCTTTCTTGGGAAGGCATAGCGGTTTGGCCATTTTGTGCTGCCATCTGAACAGCTGGCACTGCTCATAATGATGCAAATGAGATTTCCCATTGCATGCCAATGTTAGAACTGGAAGTTCACCCAAAACACTGGAAACTCAGCCACAACGATGCAGGGGCTGTTGTGTGAATGAGAGCAGCATCGCAGCAAATTGAACGCAGCAGCCTGTGCTACTGTGCAAAGGACAACCAGGTAGGTAGTTTGAACACACCTAAAGAGTCACCAGTTTTCTTTTGTGGAAAACAGAATTGTAAAAATCCAGCCCTGGCTTGGTGTCTCACTATCTCAGATGCTGACATTTTGTCTTCTAGGTTTAAGACATTTGGGAGCCTGACCTGGTAATGGCTTTCAGGCTGGCCTTTTCTCGTTGTCTCTCTCCTCCCAAGTATAAGGAATTTCTTTCTTTATTCTGACTGTAGAAAAGTACCCAGCAATCTCATTCTCCTTAAAAGGTGGATTTTCTCAATTTTTTTTTAATAATAACAATACTTCCCTATGACTTGGAAAGCATTGATAAGATTCATAAGATTATTATCAGGTCAATTAGCATTGGCCATTTGTTGACCTGCACCCTATTTTAAATCTCTACTTCATAGCATCTTGTTGTATAATAATTGTCTAATGCCAATTTAAATTGGTTGATGGTTGTACTAGATACCACAGTGCTGGCAATGAATTCTATCTTGACACTACCCTCTGAGAGAACCAGTTACATCTCTGGTTCTTTCTATAATCTTCTCCCCTTAATTGCAGAGTGTGTCCCCTCAATCTTTTTTGGTTAGATTTTGTGCACAGTTGGGCACACACCCATAAGTCCTTATTTTCGAGTGCCTTGTAGACCAAGCACATATCCCCTCTGATTCTTCTATACTGAAGTGAGAACAGTCCCAAGTCCCTTAATTTCTCATTGTATTTCTTTTGTTCAAGTTCTGTTACCCATCAAGTTGCCCATCTCTGAACCCCTTCGAGTCTCTTGAGGTCTCTTTTATGGTATGGTTCCCATAAAGGACCACAGTACTCCAAATGCGGGCACACCAGAGAGACATACAGTGGCACCACCACCTCGCTAGCCCTGCTCTTTATGTTTCTCTTTATCATAGCAAGATCTACCATAACCCTTTTTTACTACAGTAGAGCAATGATTTGTAAATCTAAGGTTGTTTGTTACTAGGACTCCTAGGTCCTTCTCTGCTTCTGTTGTTTCTAGTTCATTGCCCTTTATGTAGTATTTAAAATTAAGTTTTTTATTCCCAAAGTGCATTATTTTGCACTTATCTATATTAAACCTCATTTTTTTCTTACAAGCACTATCTACTAGAGAGTTGATGTTATCCTGGAACGACTTTGCATCATATTCATTAGTTATTAATGCCCTCAATTTCATATAATCCGCAAACGTTGTCATCCAGGCCTTATTGTTACAGGTTAATGATGCTGCTAGAATGTTGAACAATGGTGGTCCCAGTACTGAGCCCTGGGGGACCCTGCTAGTTATCCTAGTCCATCCAGAGAAGTGTCCTTTTACAGACACTCTTTGCTTCCTACAAGTTAACCATTCAGTGATCCAACTTATAACTGCTGGATCTGATTTAATTTCTTTCAGTATGTGTATTAGCTCAGCATACGATATACTGTCGAAAGCTTTTTCAAAATCGACGTATAAGACATCTACAGGGATATCGTTTTCAAGGGCTTGGCTAATTGGCTCAAAAAATTGTATCAGGGTGATAAGTCATAACCTCCCCTTGGTAAAGCCAAGCATTGTCTCCTGTTGATCTCCACTTTTGATATGCACCCTCACTTCACTCAAGATGCATGGCTGCAAGGACTTTTATTATCCCCCCCCCCCATCAGACAGCATTGCTTTTGTTTTCTTTCATTTGCCTGCTATCTCAGGCCCACCCAGTGACTTTTGGCTAGGATTCTCCAATGCATGCATATGCACACAGATGACTGCTTGTGCACAGAGCCAGCAGACATCATCCTTCCTCAGCTGCTCCTGTCAGCATTATCAGTTGTGACCACCCAGGTGAGAATGAAGTGGCAGAGTTTTACATTCACCCTTCATAGAGGAGGACAGTGTCCCCTGTGATGCTCAAACTTCCTGCTCCACCAGACCTCTTACAATTATGCTCATTTCTGAACGCATGTCAACATCGCACAAGTGGTGATGCTGCCACTGCATCTACATCGGCCAGCCAATCAGGCAGTGTAACCAAAGTACAGTATAGAGTGGTAGTCAGTGACATGATGCAGCATACCTGGACATATATAGAATAAATTCTAGGAAAAGGTGGTGTATGGGAAAATATACCATTGAAGGGAGCTCAGGAACTCAATAACCCATGAGCCTAAAAGGCAAGAGAATCTATTAGTTCCTGAGCCCTCAAAGTGAGTATATTTCCCCACGAAACACTTACCAGCATTTATTTTATATAATATATTAGGATGGTGTAATTTTACCTGCAGTTTACCATTTGAGTTCATTTCTGCATTTGACTTTTTCATTTTTATCCCATTGTTGTTTCCATAGTGTAATGGCATTTTTTTTTGTTCCCTGGGTTTTTTTCCATCTAAGGTTTCCACAGTGTAGGGTCCTCCTATAAAAAGAGGCATGGCTAGGTCAGTCTGTCCTTTAGTTTGGCATTGTTAGCAGTTGGGAGCAGCACAATTAGTGGTAGGGAGCAGTGTGGTTAGTGGTAGGGAGTGGTGTGGTTAGTAGTAGGGAGTGGTGTGGTTAGTGGTAGGGAGCAGTGTGGTTAGTGGTAGGGAGCGGTGTGGTTAGTGGTAGAGAGCAGTGTGGTTAGTGGTCAGGAGCAGTGTGGTTAGTAGTAGGGAGTGGTGTGGTTAGTGGTAGGGAGCAGTGTGGTTAGTGGTAGGGAGCAATGTGGTTAGTAGTAGGGAGTGGTGTGGTTAGTGGTAGGGAGCAGTGTGGTTAGTGGTAGGGAGTGGTGTGGTTAGTGTTAGGGAGCAGTGTGGTTAGTGGTCAGGAGCAGTGTGGTTAGTGGTAGGGAGTGGTGTGGTTAGTGGTCGGGAGCAGTGTGGTTAGTGGTAGGGAGCAGTGTGGCTAGTGGTAGGGAGCAATGTGGTTAGTGGTTGGGAGCAGTGTGGTTAGTGGTAGGGAGCAGTGTGGTTAGTGGTCGAGAGCAGTGTGGTTAGTGGTAGGGAGCAGTGTGGTTAGTGGTCAGGAGCAGTGTGGTTAGTGGTTGGGAGCAGTGTGGTTAGTGGTCGGGAGCAGTGTGGTTAGTGGTAGGGAGCAGTGTGGTTAGTGGTCGGGAGTGGCATTGTGTCTATGGTTGGGAACAATGCAGTTAGTAGTAGGGAGCGGTGTGGTTAGAGGTCAAGAGCGGCATGGTGTCTGCAGTTGGGAGCAGCATGATATCTGCAGCAAGCAGCCAAAGGAGGTCATGGGCAGCAGCAACAGCATGGAGGGCCAGGCAGTGGCTGATGGAGGGTGGAATCAGTGGCAGTGGCAGTAGCAGCAGCACAGAGGGCTTGGCATCTGAGAAAAAAGCTGAAGTATTAAGGACGTGACCGTTTGAGGGAAATGGCATGTGGAAAGGGCTTTTTTTAGGGTACTGTTAGGGTGTAATTTAGATTACTTTATTTTGTATATAAAGGGTCTTTTTAGGTAGTTTTTATGGCTGCATAGTGAGAACTATACTGATGTATAGTGAAAGGAGGAGAAGAAAGAAAAGGGGTCTGAGGGCATGACCAGATACTGAACACATAGCAGTCTGTGTGCTCCACGGTCTGCCCACTGAGTGGGGTTGAAGTACATCAACGTGAATCAGTGCATCTATTCCACTCTCTGAAAAGGCACTTCTCTCTCTCTCTCTCTCTCTCTCTCTCTCTCTCTTTTCTTCTTCAGTTGCATTTTCCCTTTCCTTATGTTCTGGACTTGCTGTAGATTTAAAGTGGCATGGGGCTTGTCTGCTGGCCTCCTTCAACTCCTCCCCACACGGTGCCACAGACCCCCTTCCTTCCTGAAGTGTTCCTATCTGGAGGGGCCAGGAGACAGTAATCAGACTTTTGAAACCCCCACTGCAGCCCACAAGGAACTACTCAAGAAGGAGATCCCACTCCTGAGTACCAGAAACATTTTTAGCTAAATGACTGAGGTTGACATAAAATCAGCAATCCATCAGCAAACAGCATGCAATAAGCACAATTCAACAAATTGTGGGTCAACTGAGAGCCGTGCAGGACACACCAGCTGAGTCACCCTCTAAAGTAACCTGAACAGAGCAGTTCTGTAGATGATTTTCTTCAGGTATGGTCCAGTTCCCGCCAGATTGGTTGCCTGAATCTCTCCCTTGCGGTGCCCAGTAACTCCCCCTCAGTCAGACTCCAGACATTGCCATGGAGACTCTGCCTGCCCCCGGCCCCCCATGCACAAGCTCTCAGTAACAAGTTGTGATTACTGGCATGGGTTCAACTACCCAGGATTGTCCCTTACAAATGGGAGCTCTGATCCAGTGTTTGCTACCTCTCCCGCTTACTAGACGTTTAAATTGCCTACCCCAGCTTGCTGCTGTCTAAATCTGTGGTGATCTTGTGGTGCACTGTGACACTGTGCAGCTCTGAGGTGAGGCCCAACTGGGAAGCAGTGCTTTGCAGCGCAGTCATCACCATGCCCACCTCAGTTTTGCACAACACCAATTACCCCTCTAACCACTCTGAATCTCCAAGGGTGGGTCAGTCTACATAGCGGGCCCCCAGCATAAAGCGATTGAATCAGCTGTGGTCATACCAGCTCCAGATGGAGGGCAGAGCCTGACTCAGAAAAACTACGCAGTCATCAGACACCAGAAGCTGGTACACAAGGTGAAACTTAAATCAAGGGATCCTGAATGATGCCAGAAACCTGCTCTAGCTAAGAGTCACAATATCAACATATTCACCACGTAAGGGGGGGCCTCATGTGGGTTGCCTGGAACAGCTGAGGGGGGGTATGAGACCAGGTGGGGGAGAAGAGGTAACTGGAAATGGAATGATTAGATCAGATAACCAGTGGTGATACTGGATAGCCTCATGCCTGTTCAGACACAATGTACCAAACCCAGAACAACTGGTTGTTCACTGCTTGTGGCTGTGTTATTTTCTTTCGAGGAGGGCAGGCTGGCTATATGTGACTCCAGTCAGTGGTGCCTCCTATGTCTTGTTAGTGGTTTGTTTTCTGTGGGGAGGCAAACAGGCTATATAAGACTCCAGTGGGTCCTCTGTTTGTACTGTTTTTGGCTAGGGTGGAGGGGGTAGGCTGCGGCAGGCAGACTATCTAGTCCAGTCACTGTAGCTATATATAGCTAGCCTACCTGCCACAGCCTCCCCCCCCCCGGCCGTAAGCAGCACAAACAGGAGGATCTAGTGGAGCCCCATATAGCCAGCCTCCACCCCACATAAAAACTGCACAATCACAAGGTGGGGGGGCACTGAGGAGCTCTGATGTCTCTGCGTTGTGCTTTGCAAGGAGAGCAAGAAACATACCTCACATTGCCACCTGCTGCTGCAGGCAGAGACAGGCACCCAAACAGAAATGCATCAGTCTCCCTTCTGCCTGACTGTTACTAGGAGCCAAGCCACCACCAACTAAATGAGTGAACCAGTGATTACTGCTATTTACAAATAACCATGCTTCTGAGCTGTACTTTTTTTTTATCTCTGTGACCATTTTCTGGGGTCAGCAAGCAAGAAATGGGGGGGGGGGCATGCAGGCTGTAGTGCTGTGCTCCAGTGGATCCTGTTTGTGGTTTGTGGGCTTGTGGCTGTGCTATTTTTTTTTGGGGGGTGCGAGATGGCTATATGGGACTCCAGTCAGAGGTGCCTCCTATGTCCTCTTAGTGTTTTGTTTTCTGGGGAGGCCAAGCAGGCTATATAGGATTCCAGTGGGTCCTTCTGTTTCTGCAGTTTTTCTCAGGGGGGCTCCTCCTGTGCCCTCCTGTGTCTTCCTGTTTGTGTTATTTTCAGTTGGGGAAAGAGGGGGTAGGCTGCAGCAGGCAGGCTAGCTAGTCCAGTCACTGGAGCCCTATATAGCTAGCCTGTCTGCCACAGACCCTCCCCCCGGCTGTAAACAGCAGAAATAGGAGGACCCGCTGGAGCCCAATTTATCCAGCCACCACCCCCCCCCATAGAAAAGCACATTCGCAACGGGGGGGGGGAGTGGTGCTGAGAGGTGCTGTCACTCAGTCTCTGAGTTGTGGTTTGGAAGGAGAGTGAAAAATGTGCCTTCACCTGCTGCTGCAGGTGGCGACGGGCACCCTCACAGAAATGCACTGGGCTCCCTTCTGCCTGACCATTACTATAGGCCTAGCCAAACCACCACCAGCGGCTGAGTGAGTGAACCAGTGATTATTGCTATTTACAAATTACCATGACTGTCTGCTGGGGGTCAGCAAGCAATAAATGGGGAAGGGGCGCACACAGACCGTAGTGGTGTGCTCCAGTGGGTCCTGTTTGTGGGGTGTTGGGTTGTGGCTGTACAATATTTTTTTGGGGGGCAGGCTGGCTATATGGGACTTTAGTCAGTGATGCCTCCTATGTCTTCTTAGTGGTTAGTTTTCTGGGGGGGTGTCAAGCAGGCTTCACTGATTCCTTCTGTGTCTGCAGCTTTTCTGCAGGGGAAGTTCTGTTGTGCTGTCCTGTACCCTCCTGTGTCCTTTTGTTTGTGCCATTTTCAGCCAGGGCAGAGGGGTAGGCTACAGGGTACCAGGTCATAATGTCATGGACTAAACCGTGCATGAAGAACCGCGTTGACAGTAGCACGTACGGGTTTAGAGCAACAGGGGAATATCAGTGATACAAAAGTATCGCTACCCCCTGACACTCTCCATGGAAGAGGAAGTGGATGTAACTACTGCAGGTTGGGTGCTCAGTCAAGCCACTCCCATGGTGGAGTGGCTAGAACATCCAACCCTGCAGTGGGTAGATGGGTTAGGAGGATCAGGATTTGATTCCCTGCTAGGGGAATCTTTTCATGTTATTATATTTTTATGCACCACAGACAAGTGTGGATAGGGATTTTCTTCTTGTCCCTGTGTCCACACCCCCTCACAGTTGATTATAATAGTTCTGGGGGTGTAGGGGGGGTGCAGGGGTGAAGCCCCACCGCAAAACAAAAAAAATACCTTTCGGGTGTGCAGCAATCATGTTGTGGTCAGCTTTATGTGCCACTGCTGTGTTGTCACATGCTGTCATTCGTGTGCAGTTTAGTCTATGACATTATGACCCCGTGCCAACTACAGTAGGCAGGCTAGTTAGTCATGTCACTGGAGCCCTATATAGCTAGCCTGCTTGCTGCAGCCTGCCCCCCACCATAAACAGCACAAACAGGAGGATCCACTGGAGCCTTATATAGCTAGCCTGCTTGCCACAGCCTACCCCTTCCTCAGCTAAAAACAGTACACACAGGAGGACCCACTGGAGTCCAGTGGGTCCTCCTGTTTGTGCAGTTTTTGGCCAGAAGGGGAAGGGAGTAGGTTGCAGCAGCAGGATAAACATGTAGGGTTCCAGTGGGTCCTCCTCTTTGTGCTGTTTTCAGCCGGAAGAGGGGGTAGCTGCAGCAGGCGGGCTGGCTATATAGAAGCTAATATCTGATTCCCCTATTCTTGCTGCCTATTGCTATTGCTATGCCTGATATGAGAAAAAATTTTTAAGATGGACTAGGCCTACAAACATGTTTCTTTATGTTCACAGGCCTGCAGAATCCATCCCTGTAGGCTGTTAACCCCTTACTTTGCTAGCCATGCTTAGGACTGTGGGCCTTAGTACAGACAGCAGTGCAAATAAACATCCCAGCTCTTACTTCTCCCTAAGGGGGCTAACAGCCTGCAGGGCTGTTTTGGGCCAGTGGACTCGGACAAACAAGCTTGTATGCCCAGTCCAGCTTTTGTGTTTTTTTTTCTCACATCAGGTTAATGGATAGCAGCCATGTTGGCTCTGATCAGAGTTTGCTGTTTGTTACATAGATACATTGGTATATGGATACATTGTTACATAGATACATAGATACATTGTTACATAGATGCATAGATACATTGTTATATCCTGTACATCCTAAATTGTGGCAGGTAAAATAGGGTGGTGGATAAGAAAGAATGGTGGTTAAAGGGGAAAGTCCACATAAGAACAGGTCCCACCTCAGTGTGAGCTAGGACCCAATTAGCGCTTACCTAAAAGTAGCATATTTTCTATGTCTGGCAATATTTTAAATTTTATAATTTATCTGGTTGATTCTGCCTGTGTGTCTGTCAGCATTTCAAATAATACCGCGGAGGGTGGGGCTCCCTCAACCACCCATGGGTGTCCTGAGAATGATGTTTCATGCAGGGAGCAGCCACAGGTCTGTCCATTACACTGATGTATATTCGGAGCTTCTAAGTACTCCAGTTTCGAATGTGTATGCCTCGGTGTTATACCAAGACAAGGTATAGACTGGCAGGGGTAGCATTGCTGAAAAATGGGACAAGAGCTCACATTGGCAGTAAGCAAGGATGGCAGATAAAGGGGGAGGGCCGATAAAAGAGGGAACACTGTAGATATTGTACCTAGTCACTGGCTGCGAATGTATGGACATTTGAACTCTGTGATATGGGTTTGCTCCTAGAAGGTTTTAGTTATTTCTAACTAGACAGTTTCTTTCCCCACCTAACTGCAGTCAACTCTTTCTTATTCTGTCTTTTAACATTTTTCAAATATTTATTAGTTTCAATATAAGAAAGAAAGAAAGAAAAGAAAGAAAGAAAGAAAGAAAGAAAGAAAGAAAGACCACTATACAAATCTAATACAAAACAATCTAACATAACATAATCTCACTCAAAATGTCACCCCCCCACCACCCCACAACCCAATCCAACACCGAAGCAAAAGCCAGTAATAAAGACCTTAAAATAATACAGTCAAGAAATGAGATTTACCATCATATCCAAAACATAATATGCAAAAACCATAATCTTATTCTGTCTTGCTCAACTTGAAACATTGTCTTCTACTGACTTAATTAGAAATTGCTTTGCAGAAGAATGAAACTGTGATGAGGAACGTCTCAGCCTTCTATTGCAGAAGCTGAGCAGTATGAGAGCTCAGAATAGAGTTCTGATATCACTGAAATCCCTCATGCATGCAGTAGGCCACTTCCTCAATCTGAAAAATGAACTAAGGCTTCCATGTCTGAACTTCTAAAAGCTTGGCAACAGCAGTGCTGTCATCCGCTAGTCAAGAACATTTCAAGACACGGTTTTGCATACAGCAAGCAACAGAGGGATACCATTTTCCTATATGTATTTTTTCTTATATAACAATTTTTGGCCGGGAAAGGCACACTGAGCCAGATCTCATTTCCGGGTACATCCACAGAGCAGAGGGAGGCTAAGTGACTTGCTCAGGGTCATACAGTATGCTAGTGGAGGTTGCGGGAATCAAAGCCACATGTGCTGGATGCACCAAGCTTGTTCGCAGCTCATTGCTGCCAGGAGAGTCGCATTTTGTTTGTTTAACCCATTTGTTTCCTGGCACTTCAAGGACTTCTGTTGTTTCTTGCATGAATCCGGAAGTAAGTTTTAGCTGTCATGGATTTTTGCAAAATTGTACTTAGTTCCTACTAAAGTGTAGAAAACCAAATATTTGCATTCTTCACCTGCTCTGTCTTGACTAATGGCCATACAGTATCCCATACATGCAACATTTTTTCCAGTTCAGTTCTAGATTTAACCAGGTGTGAAGAGAAACCATTGAGGACAAGTTCTCATTTAGAATCATGCACAAGAGGCTGACAAATGTTAACTTTTAAAAAGACATAGAAATGTTCAAGGAGGGAAAGACAGCCCCCTATCAGAAAGGTAAAGAATATTTTTATTGTTTACAACATATTTACCTAGCATAACCCAATTGAGAGACAACATCTCATTTTCAGTGTGGTCCTGCATGTATCCATTTTACAGATGGGTTGACTGAAGCACTGATAAGTAGAGGGACTCTCTCTGGGTAACACAGTGAGTATATGGATGTGGTGAGATTTGAACTCAGTCTCAAGGGGGATGGCGGAAGGAAGCAGGGAGACATAAACTATCCCCAACCCCACACGCTGAGGTAGTCAGTAGGGAGCATCCTAAGGGAGGGAGGGAAATCCCCAAGGGTACCTAATAACAAGAAAAAGAAAGTGATAGACATGGAGAGGGATAGCAATGAGGGCAGAGGGGTTAAGGAGAAAAGGCATAAGGGAAAAGGGGGAAGATGACAAGCAGGGTGGTAGCAGAATTTGGAAGGCCATGTGTGCAAATGCTCAAAGTCTGGGAAATAAAATTCTGGACCTAGTGACCATAATGGCAGAAGATGACCTGGACGTTGTTGTCCTTACTGAGTCATGATGCAATGAGAACCATAACTGGGACATAGCCATACCAGGCTGTACTCTGCTCAGGGAGGACAGGGTAGATAAGAAAGGGGCAAGAGTGGCTCTTTGCATGAGGGATAGCATAAAAGCAACAGAGTTATAGGGAACACAGAGTGGGGCAGAGGTACTGTGGGTCACCCTAGAGACAGAAAAGGGAGCCACTGTTCACACTGGTGTGATCTACAGACCTCCAGCACAGGGAGAGGAGATGGATAAGGTTCTGATGGAAGCCATTCAAAAAATGGCAAATAAGGGAGAGGTTTTTCCTGGTCGGGGACTTCAATCTGCTGGATGTAGATTGGAGCATCACAGCTTCAGCTTCAGCTGGGAGTAAGGACATCCTGGACTCCCTTCAGGGAGCATTCCTCAAGTAACTTGTGGTAGAGCCCACTCATCAACAATCAGTTCTGGACCTTGTTCTCACCAACGAAGATAGAGTTGTGGAGGTCAAGGTTGGTGGTCATCTTGGGACCAGTGATCGCCATACAGTGTGGTTCCATATAAGAACTGTGGCAGAAGCAAAGCACACAAAGATGAGGGTCCTGGACGTCAGGAGGGCCGATTTTACAAAGATGGAGGAATTTCTCTGGGATGTCCTGGCAGGGGGGAGGAATTAGGTTGAGTAGAGGAACAGTGGTTGAAAATAAAAGTGGGGATAATGAAGGCAACAAACCTCTGAGTCAGGCGAGTAAGCAAAAACAAGACATAAAAGAGACCACTACGGTTCTCAGAAGAGGTGGCTGTGAGAGTAAAGGCAAAAAAGCTAGCATTCAGGAGGTATAAGTAAAAAAAACAGAGGGAGGAGGAGGATAGGTCAGTGTATCAGGAGAAGTAAAGGGAAGCAGGTAAATCAGTTAGGAGCACAAAGGCACAAATGGAGGAGAAAATAGCACAAGCAGCAAAGAATGAGGAAAAGACATTTTTTAGGTATGTAAGCAAAAGGAGAAAGACCAGAAGGATTGTAAGGTTAAGGAGGGAAGGTGGAGAATGTGTGGAAGGGGACCAGGAAAAAGCAGACATTCTGAATTAATACTTTTCTTCAGTGTTCACAGAGGAAAGGGAGGGGGAAGGGGAGGGTCCACAGATAAGTGTCAGGCACATCGATGGGAGGGAGGTAAACACTAGCCATTTACAGAGGAAAGAGTCCAAAGGGAACTCAAAAATCTGAACATGGACAAGGCAATAAGGCCAGATGGGATACATCCAAGGGTATTGAGGGATCTCAGAGAGGTGCTAGCTTCATCTCTGACAGTCCTGTTCAACCACTCACTGGAGACGGGAGTGGTTCTGGAGGACAGAAGAAGGGAAGATGCTATCCCAGTTCACAAAAGTGGTAGCAAAGAGGAAGCTGGCAAATACAGACCAGTCAGCCTGACTTCATTGTTGGGGAAATTAATGGAATCAATACTGAAGGAAAGGATTATGGAATATCTTGAATTCAGTGGCTTACAAGATCTGAAGCATCATGGGTTCACAAGGGGGGAGGTCATGTCAAACAAGTCTGATAGATTTCTTTGACTGGGTGATCAGAGAGGTGGATAGGGGTAGAGCTGTGGATGTGGTCTACCTAGATTTCAGTAAGACCTTGACACTGTTCCACATAGGAGAACTCGTAAATAAGCTGGGCAGCCATGGAGTGGGTCCAAAGATGGTAAACTGAATAGGAAATTGGTTGGGGGATAAGAAACAGAGGGTGGTGGTAAATGGAGTTCACTCCGAGGAAGGGAGGGTAACCAGTAGGATGCCACAAGGATCAGTACTGGGACCGGTACTCTTTAATGTCTTTATTAGTGACATTGCAGAAGGACTTGAAGGGAAGATATGTCTTTTCGCAGATGACACTAAAATCTGCAATAGGGTTGACACTCCGGGGGGTGTGTGGAAAACATGAAGGCAGATCTAAGAAAACTTGAGGAGTGGTCAAGGGAGTGGCAATTAAATTTCAATGCAAAAAAGTGCAAAATCATGCACTGGGGGTGCAGAAACATGGGGCAGAGTGTAAAATGGAGAAGTGATACTGGTGACCTCCAAACAGGAAAGAGACCTGGGGTAATCATATCTGATTACTTCAAAGTGGCTTAACAGTTGACAAGGTAGCTGGGAGAGTCCAGTGGGATATTGGAGTGCATAGGGAGGGGTATCACCAGCAGAAAGAAGGAGGTGGTGATACCACTGTATAAATCACTGGTAAGACCTCACCTAGAGTATTGTGTCCTGTTCTGGAGACCACATCTCAAGAAGGACATAGACAGAGTTGAGGCAGTCTAGAGGAGAGAAACAAAAATGGTGCAGGGTCTGCATCAAAAGCCCTATGACAAGAGACTGAAGGACCTCAATATGTGTATCCTTGAGGAAAGGAGGGAGAGAGGAGATGTGATAGAGACTTTCAAATATCTCATGGGTATGAATATGGTTCAACATGGAAGACTTTTTCAGAGTAAAAGATGCTCAAGAACAAGGGCTCATGCTATGAAGCTGGAAGAGGGTAGACTTGGGAGATGTAAGGAAGTACTTCTTTACAGAAAGTGCGGCGGATGCCTGGAACAGCCTCCCAGTGGAGATGGTGGGGACAAAAACTGTAATGAGATTCAAGAAGGCATGGGATAGGCAGAAGAGAACCTTAGTGATCAGGAATAGGGGTAAAGCCAGAGATGAAGTAGGGTTTGCAGTGTTACACTAGGTAGGGAAAATGGGTAGACTTGGTGGGCCAAGCGATCCTTATCTGCCATCAAACTGTTTCTCAAAAATGTGCATCAGCCAGTAGTCACCTCGGCATCTTAGTATCTAAACACAGTAAAGCATTGTTTCAGAATGTCTGAATATCATGCATGCATTTGAGCACTGGGATGCTTAAACTGTAGGCCCACTGCCTAAAAGAATTCTGACTCATAGGAACATACGAAAGTGACGGCAGAAGGGGACCGCCAGGCCCATCTAGTCTGCCCATTTGTCCAGCAACCGCTAGGCTTGCTGTGGACCCCCCCCCCACCCACTCTTCAACAACCTCCTTTGATTTATTCAGATGCTAAACCTGTGATCACCTCTATAGACCCCTATCCCTTACTCAAATCAGCCATAAATCTAATCCACTGGACTCCAAGTGCTGTCAAAGGCTCATACTGCACTTTTACATAAAAAAAATGATAAATAAAGTACTGCACACAAGTTTCATGTTTTGAGGATGTTTGCTAATGTTTGCTTAATTGTCTGTTAATTGTTTAATTGTCTGTTAACCACATACAAAAGCTTAAGGGACAGTGGATCAGTTTACTATTTTGTGGTAGACAGGCAATAGCACTGGCTGCAAAACAGCGAGAAATTATTTTTGGTGAGTCACTTCAGTGCATGATAGCAACTACCTCTTTTGGTCCTTACCCTGATTGCATGCTGGAATTCAAAGATGGCCTTGTTCAGTTTTTGTTGTTACAGAAATTATCACATCATTTTAAAATCCAGAATTATTCATCAAGCACTCGCGTTACCCTTCTTGTGTATCGACCCCCCCTTCCACCCCTCACCAGGTTGTACCTGGAAATGAGCCTGAGCACTGTGACTTTCCCATCCCCAAATTCTAATGAAATAAAACAAGTAAGCAGCAAGACATGACAGGGTGTGCATTGAACAGATATTACAGCATGCCCGGGGCGTAGTAAGGTGCAAGGCCACAGGCAGAATGCCTTCTGCCCCTGGAAGTGCAGTAATAGCTGTTCAGTGCACACCCCTGGAGTATCTTATTGTGCTTATAAAATGGGTTACTTTTTGTTTTTTACTTTTTATATTTAGAAAAATCATATTTACATGTAGAAAAATAGAGCTGCTTATGTGAATGTATACTAAAATAGTCCTTCCATCTACTTCAAAATGATGTTAATGTGTGTGCATGTATGTGTGTGTGTGTGCTGGACAAAGTTTGTCCTATCTGCCATCAGTAGTACTAGTTTAATATCGTGATGCAGGAGAAGTGCCACTATAACCCCATGTACTGTTGTGTTTTTTTTTGTTTTTTTTTCTTAAATGGGAATGAGCTCCAGCTGCAACTGTGGGACAGAAGCTATAGAGAGAACAGTTTTTTTTTACTGCAATCTTTGACAGCCTGGCAGCACAGCAGGAGTGGGCAGGACTGCAGAAGAAGCAAGCAGAGACTTGGAGAAGTGGCTTGAGCAGGCACACACATACACACACACACACACACACACATGCACACACACTCACACACACCAAACATCCATAGCTCAGCTGAGGTCCAGTCTGTACTCCCCCCCCCCAACAGGGTAAAGAGCAAGCAGCCAAAGCGGAGGTGCAGTATGTACTTCTTCTTCCCCCTGTCCAACAAGCTATCAGGAAGTACACAGTAGGAGTGGGGAAAAGTCTAGTTAAAAAAAACATTAAATGAGACAATGGTTTTATTGTTTAAACCACGGGACCGGCAGCACAATAGAAGACGTCAGGAGACACAGAAACCACATAGCTGAAAAATGTTCAGTTCCTATTGGTAACATTTCTGCCGAATTTACATGAGAGATTAATAATGATCAGCTGGGTTATTAGTAGGCTTCTCTGTTGGGTGTGAAATAACGAGGTTGTTATGGACCACTTGTGAAAACCTGCGGCATTTCAAAAGCACAACATTCTAATAGCACTCTGATATTCTTTTCTTTAAGTACTGCGGTTGTGTTTCTGAGTACTTATTTTTAACCTGTCCATCAAATGGATTAGATGCACAGGTAAAAACGAATGAAATCACAGGATTTACTCTCCCCATTTTATAAAGCACTGTAGCAACTGAATAGTAACACATATAGATGCATGAACTACAGCTGTAGGGAGTCTTCCAATCCCACTTCCACCAAAATTCTGCTGAATTCTTGAAAATTCTGCCCAATTCCATGGAATCCCATTGGAAGTGGAATTCTGAAATTCCAAAAAATGCAATCTTTTATAAACTGTGGATTAATAATCCATGGTTCATATATACAACAGAACAGTATTCCACAGTGGACGCAAACCACATATTCATTTTCCACAAACCAGATAATATGGTATTCCATTGATGAGTTAATCAATGGAATAGTATTCCACAGTTTACACAGAAATGCTTTCAGCATTCTGTAGAATTGAAAAGAGATCCCCAAAAGCATTTTGGAAGCGGAAATGTCACTCTGCACAAATTCCACCCACTGAATTCCCCTGCATTCTACACATCTCAAGCAGGACCCAGAGAGGAAAGCTGCACAAACTTACACAACCCTGTTAACGTAAAATAATTACACAGTTCATATTTTGAAGGCCTTGCTAACATTTAGAAATATAATGCAATCAGAACTTTATGTAATCAGTGCAGTGAATGCCATCATTCCCGTGGGAAAAATTATAACTCTTTGCCTTTCTTATTGTAACACGCCACCCTATCTCGTCTGTCTTTCTGTCTCAGGTTATGGTAAAGCAGCCGTGCACGTTAGTAGTGACCTATACTTTGTTGTACACATGGGGCTCAATTTTCAAAGAGCCCTTAGATCGCCTCAATTTGCAGAGCTCTAGGGTTGTTGTGAACTCCAGGTGCATCAGGGACCCTGCTAATCAGGAGTCCCTGAGCCAAAGACCCAGGAGTTGTTGCAGCGCAGGCCTGCACCAAACATTGGGCACACCTACAGAATTTGACAGAGGGCTCCATCAACCCCTCCCCCCCCCCAGTACAAGCCTACATGATCTGCAAAGTTTGGGGGACTCTTGGTGGAAGGTGGGGAACAGAGGCTGGTGAGGCAGTAAGGGTGCCATAGGGCATGAGGGGGGTATGAAAGTGACAGAGGCACATGGCAGAGGTGCCATATGGCATATCTGACAGCCGTGAGGACCAGGTAGGGGTGTTGGCATGGCAAGACTATTATAACATGGCCCCAGGCAGACATAGCCCTGGCACCTACCCCACAGGACTGTGGGTTCTGTGGGGCAGACGCCAGGGCTGCTTCCACCTGGGGCCATGTCATAATAGTCTCACCATGCCAACTCCCCCTACCTGTTCCCCTCATCTGTCAGATACACTATATGGCACTTCTGCCAGGTGCCTCCTCTCCTCCCTCGCAACTGCTTCTGTGCCCCCTGTTGTGCCCAATGGCCCCCTCATTGCTCCAGCAGTCCATATTCCCCACCTTCCAAGTCCCACAGCTCACTCACTGCCCTGCTAAGCAGTGATGCAGGGCCCTTAGACCACCTCCTGGCTGGTCTAATGTGAGGCCCCTGTTGCAGCCATAGTTTGGCTTATAGAATCCCAAATTAGGTGATGGTGCAGCCCCACTATGGTGCACCCACCCTTGCAACCTGGCACATGGGCACTTTTGCTGCAACAGTGGAGCAGGGGGATTTTGCTGCATGGCATCACAATTTTTCCACAGCAGGCAGTAGAAAATTGGGAATGCTGCCAACTATAACACAAGGTGCCACTTGCGTCCTACACCTTCGGCACAGGCACCTTGCATCATAGTTCCTCCTTCGAGAATTGAGCCCCTGTTACCTCGGGAGGTTAGGGAGCAGTGTCTGCTGCATGCTAGTTCATTACAGTCACATGAAATGTGCTCTTAACTCTTAGAGTGCTGAATATGTTCAAATGTATTTAGATTCTGGACATGCACCAAAAAACAACAGAGAAAACTAAAGAAAATCTGGTCCTAGCCATATTAGAAGGAGTGCTCTTTTTATTATTTCAACTGCAAAAAAAAGTAATTAAGTAGATTGAAACTGGGGAAAAAGGTTTATGCCAGTCCAGAGATAAGAGTCAATCTAAACTAGAATAAAACATATAGATCAAAAGTTTTGCCACCATTATGCATCACTGCATTAAATTTAAGCATAACAACACTGCACATAGACATTGAGAATAAAACTGACTTAGGAACACCTCCAGCATGGAAGCCAGCTTTGACAATTACAGATTATTTTCCTTCTTAAAAAGGAAACTAGATGAACATGCATTGCTCTATACCAGTTTACCACTTAGTGTCTTTCAATGAAAAAAAATCAGAAATTCTCTATTCATTCTTAAATATTTACTGCATCCTATCATGAAAGGAACCTTTTTGACTTAAATGTTATTTGCCTGCCACCTGTTATAGGAAATACAATTTTTTCAGAGACAATGTAGACAAGAGGGTTTAAAACCCAGGTCCCTTGAATTCCATCCCCATGCTCTCATCAACTGAGCTAAAAGGCCAAGTCAAAGTAAAATTTTATTGAATCACAGTGTATAACTTAGATGTTTTACACCAAGGTTAAAAACAATAAAATACTACAATCTTTAAACTGTTAGAACATTTTAAAAATATTATATACAACCATCATAAATTCTTGATATACAGTATAAACCATCACATTATCAGTATTCAATAACTATACAATTTTATCTTGATCCGTGTAATTGCAGCAGTGTTCCATAATGTTTCCTAACCATCTGGTTCTAATCTGTTGTAAATGAATACATTCCAGTAAGACATGTTTAGTTATTATGTTCCCTGAGCATCCGCTCTTACAATCTACTCCTTTTTGAAATTTAAGCTAGTTTATAGAATATGTATATATTCCATAGTCCATGTTGAAGCTTAGTCTTCCCATTGCTTTTACATGTAGATTACTTACATTTATTAATATAGACTTCTCTTCCATGTTTATTTTTCAAACTGGCATACAGCTTAAAATTCCTTGTGATCGTTAAATGTTCCATGTCTTTTTGTTTATATATATCTGATATTCTTGTTTTGGATGCATCACAATAAAGATTTAGTTCTTGTTTGTTTCTAATTTTTAGTGTGGTTTCCATTCCTTTCTCTTTTAATTTTACTTCTAAGTTTCTCATCCAAGCCCAATATTTATATTTATGTTTATTAAGCAGATCATCAAATTCCAGGCTATCTTCCCAGCAGCTTTTTATTAACACATTGTCTATGTTCTTATATACTTTTTGAAAATATCTAACCTGGTGACATTCTATTTGTGACTGTGATGAGACTAATCCAGATTCCATTCTTAGCAGTTCTGCTGGAATAAATTGTGGAAGACCAAGTATTAATCTTATATATACATTTTGAATGGGTTCAAGCAATTAATCCATTTAGGCTCTCCCCAGATTTCACTGCCATAGAGCATCATGGAGTTAACCTTCATTTGGTATATACCCAGCATAGCTTTTGCAGAACTGTTAATAAATTCCTTTGAAAATTTATTTATTGCCAGCACAGTGTGTTGTGCCCTTGTTTAGTCATTACTATGTGTTTTCCATCCATTTCTTGCATCTAATGTTATTCCTAGGTAATTATGTTGGTTAACCTCATCTAATTTTTCATTCTCTAACATCCAATGCACTCTTACATTTTTGGTAGGTTTATTGTCAAAACTTTGGTTTTCTTATTATTTAACCTTAATTTTAACATCTTCAGTATTTCTGAGATAGTATTTAGGCTAATTGCAGTTATTTCTGTGTTTTTGCTATTAATACAGCATCGTCTGCATACATTAATATAGTCAATTTATCGATTGCATATGTTAGAATTGAGAAACGTGACATTATGCAAGACTGCTGTATAGTAAGTAATAAACTGAATTACCATGTCTCCCAACAATCAGGGAGTACCTATTATCTAAATCTAACCATATAACAAATAAAAATTAGGGCCCAAAACCTCAAGGTCAAACCATTGGCCGTGCATATGTTCCTACCCTTCCCCCCCAAATCTATGATTTCTTTTGATGTTAATTTACATATTTCCTACATCAAAAGTCCAAAGTTTAGTAATCACAGAAACATGATGACATAGAATGGACAGCATATAAGAATGGCTTGACCCACACCTAATCTGCCCATTTGCATCTGTCTATATTGTCACCACAGACCCTACTTGATCTCGACTCCCTCCTCTCCCTTTGCTTCCCAGCTAAGATTCCCTTGTGCCTATCCCATGCATGCTTGATGCCCACTACTGTTATCACCCCCACCATCTCCACTGAAAAACAGTTTCAGGCATCTACCACTCTTTCAGTGAAGAAGTACTTCCTCAAATCTCTCATAAATGTTCCCACTTCCACATTCATTGTTCTCATGCATCTTTTCCTCTGAAAAATACTCTCATCCTTTACTTTGTTCAACCCTATGTGGTATTTATAGATCTCTGTCACAATCTCCCTTCTCCCTCCTCTCATCTAAAGTGTGCATACTGCGGTCCTTCAGGCTTTCCGCATAGGGATTCGGATGCAGCCCCTGCCCCATTTTAGCTGCCCTCTTCTGGACAGCCTCCACCAGGTCTACATCCTTCCTGAGATGTGATCTCCAGAACTGGACACAGTATTCAAGGTGGGGATCTTATCAACAATTTATACAGTGGTAACTGCTGGCTCTAATACTATGGATTCAAAGATTGATCCATGGGTCCAACACTTAATGTTTCAATCATCTAATTCAGTTTACAGAAGATGCTCTCCCACAAGCTGTGGAGAGAACATTACATTTGAAGGGGGGGGAAGGTGTTAAAAAGCATTGAAACAACATTATATCAAGTTATAGCATACTGTGGATAAAATCAAAAGTCTTTCCAAGATACAAAAGTTATGAATGGGATGCATTTAATGATGTAAATGTGCTTGGCCATGTGATGGTTTAACATACCCAGGTACAATCTTTCTAAATGAGTTGAAAGAAATAATAGAAACAAGTAATAAACAATATTAAAGAGCAACAATTGTGTTCACTTATTTTTAAGTCCCTAAGCCCCCCACTGTTTCCTTACTGTACCTGGACCTAAACAGTCCATATCTTGAGATTTTCTGAACTGTAGATTATGAAATAGCAACAGAATTTGTAATATTTGTCTGTGCCTACCTCTGTGACCCTGCTGTAACTTCTACACAGGTTACTTACTTAAATGTGATATATGCAAAATCCCAAGAGACGATGTAAACTGGACTGAACCAGTTTTCAGGCAAGAGCGGTATATTGATTATGCAATCTTTGGAAGTAATAAAATCATTGGCACCTGTCTTAGCCAGACAGATCCTCTCAGCCTGTATTTCTGCATGCTGCATCCATTTTTGCTGCCCCCTTGCTGCCCTCTACAGGTTCAGTGAAAATACAGTGTATACATTGCTGTCCTTGCAGGGTAAATTATAGCATGTTCCAGCTCCATTTTAAAATATATATTTCACCCCCATCAAACTGCTTCCTTCTCTGTCACTTGGTGGGATCTCTTTGCTCTTAAGTAAAATTAGCCCTTGTATTCACTAGCCTTAGGAGTTTGTCCAGAGTCCCAACACTGTCAAAGACTACTGTACTGACATGATGTGGGGTATATTCCCCGATTATGGGGGGTTCCACATCATAAGAGTGAGGACTTAACAGAGCCTGACACATCAGTGAAGACACAATGCCAAAAACAGGAACGGCACCCGTACTCAACACCGACCACAATATCAGTGAGTAAAACATAGACCGGAGCAAACGTGTGTTATTATTTTATCCGGGGGGAGGCCCCCGCACCCCCCCTTTTCTATTATAATCAACTCCAAGGAGGGGCTGGACAGTGAGGAAACAAAATAATTCTAAGTCCAGAAACACTCACAAGCAAAAAACACACAAGGACCTAGCGAGATCCGAACCCTGTACCTTGAAGGCAGTGTCCCAACCCACAGCACCAGGCAACCAGCTCAGTGGTTCTTGGCCGAACTATGTTCCATATCCTTTTCCAGTATAGGTCCCCCTACCAGTCGCTGTCTTAACTATTCGGCATTTACTTCCTCGCATGGTAGCTGACATCATACCTCGCTATTATTCTAGACTAGCTCATCTGACAGACGATCATATTGAGATGGTCATATTGAGTCAATCAATATGGCTCACCCATATCACTGGATACCCATTAGGTTCATGCCCACCCTATAGACTTTTTGCAGCTTGAGGCCATTGTCCAAGGCTAAAGTTTCCTAGTCATTCAGTGAGAAACAATATTGTGTGATGATCACTATCTATTCCTCTGAAGGACTCAAAGATTCTGATATTGGTACTGGGGATGTAGTTTACAAGGAATTACAGTTAGGCCTAAACATGTTGATTTTCTTTTATTAATTAAACTCAAGAGTGAGGCACAGATTCTGATTGCTTTTTAATGTCATGAACCTCTGATTTAGGCCCTTTCACAGCTCCTCTTCCTGGATAATGCTGTTAGGAAGCCCATTCAAATTTATGTGCTCAGCTGATGTTTGAATCATGTGGTACAACTTCTTTTTTTTGGTGGGGGGGTCAGAATACTCCATGTCTTGTAAAGTGTTTCCCCATCACAAGGGTGGACAAACAAACAAGTGAGATTCCATCATCATATACCCAGTTTAGGTGGGAGTAACCCCACTGTGCCAAGGCATAGAAAAGAAAAATAGGTTAACATCATCAATTAGATTACTTCGCTAGTCCTCAAATCCAAGAATCAACAATAAACCTCAGATCGGCTGAGCTATGGCTTTGTAGAATAGATCCCAAATCTCCAAAAGTAATCCGATTTATCATCTGCAATATAAAACATAAAAACAAACATATCTTGCACAGTCAGTAATTAAACTGAGCTAGTTCTCTAACACAACTTGAAGCAGCAGTATTTGTTAGCTGGCAAAATATGTTGTCATTTTTTTATTAAAATGTATTTCTAGCATCCTTACACCATGCTAAGTGCATTTTTGGGACATGATTAAAACAGCATTTATAGCTAATTTTTGTCAATGGCTCATGTTATTAAAGACGGTCAGCACTCATAGAATCTCCTCCACTGAGTTAACCCATTGAATGCACATACTGATTCATACTTTGAATGTATTAGGATGGCATTACCACATGTTTCTGATGGTAAACAGCACAGCACCATACCAAGGTATTTAATTTTTTTTCATGGCGGCATTGCACAGGAGAGGGAACTTTTAAAAACTTCAGATTCCCATATCTTAGTTCAGGAATAAAAGAACATAAAATAACAAAAATGGGTAACCAATGTTTTTGCCAGAAAAATATTATCGCTGTAAGAACTACATGATAACTCACAAATACTGCAGCATTAAGGCCTGTGTGATAGGCTGAATAAGGCCCTGCTCCATTTGTTATGCAGAAAGAGTTTAAATACAAGGGTCTGTTCTATCCTCTTCTTTTCTGTCTCTTGTTTGTCTGGTTGTGCAACCAAATTTTCTTGTGATACCTGGGAACTGATCACTCCAATGGTTTTGCAATTCTCCACCTCTCACTAGCTCTCTGTCTTCACTTGCTGTTTCTGTCTTTTTTTCCCACTTGCATATCTGTAGTTACAAAAAAATATATGTGAATCTCTGTGTAAAACTGTATGTGATACTGGGATCCTTTTGTTTAAAACGGTATATAGTTATACTGTTGAAATGATTGCAAAAAGCTATTTAGAACTCAAAGGGTTAACCTGAGATGCAGTTTTTAAGCCTTTAGCAGAGCTCTAAATAAGAGGTCAGTTCTGGGTCACTATGTTCTTTTTGCTGCACCTGTATCGAAACTAACAAGAACATTCTGTAAACTGACAAGAACATTCTGTGAGAAGCAGGATGTCAACGAGGCAAAGACTTGTTATAAAAAGAGCAGCAATGCTTTTGCTGGAGAGACAAGGAGAATGAGAGGCTGAAAGACTGAAACTTGGAATTAAGAGATACCCTCAGAAGAAGGACTTTGATTTCTCTGTTTGCACTGCCTTTGTAAAAGGTTATACTGAACAAATTTTTTATTTTTCATTTTGCTGTTATTGAGAAAAATAAAATGCTATTTGCAAAGTCTGAAACTGCTCCTGGTTTTCCTATGCTTCCTGACCTGTGCCTTGAAGACAGCCCAGAGATTGCTACATCTCCTTTTGGGCCTGGTTTCCCTTGGTGCAAGGTGGTCTGGCAAGCGAATGCAGGCATGGTGCTGCCAACAAAGTTTTCATTCTACTAGAATCCTCACAAGGTTGCATCTACCGTTTTCCCCCCATCATGTCCAAGTATATGGCACATCACTTTCCCATTACAGTGCAAAACAATCACTGTGGTTTTGTAGTTGTTCAAACAGCAAACTCTTCAGGAGAATGCTGGAGGCAACAGTGTAACATAGTAATTTAGGTTCCAAAGGGCACTGGATCCATCAGGTCTGCCCTCTCCCTTCATAAGCAGGGGCCGATAAGTAGGTTTTCCACGAGTACTGAATTATAACAATTTTCTGCCCACTCTTATTACCTAGGATATTTAGTGATTCCCCCTGGTAAACTACAATTTGTCCAGGCTTACCTTAAAGGCCTGTACTGTCACCATCCCCCTTCTCCACAGTTAGAATGTTCTAGATGTTCTCCACCATCTAGGAGAAGTGCCTCCTAATATGCCCCCTGAATTTGTCACCTTTGAGTGTCAGAGGTTGTCCCTGTGTCCTGCAAGCACATGCTAGATTAGACATTGCCATCTATTCAACACTAATACCATTCAGCATACAGAAGACTAAGATTATATCCAGGGCAAATAGTTCTCTGAGGCACTCAGTCCTGAATTCCTGTGGCAGGGTTCCAGGTTTTTGCAGCTGCATTTTTTGATTTCTGTATTATGACATTCATTTCTATGGCGTGCAGTCATGCCATTGGCTAAAATATTGTTTACTGTTTGTTTATTGAATAAACGTATCGAATTACAACCCTTTGAGTCACAGACTCATTTGCAAAAGCTCCACGTCGGTTACAGGGGGTGGAGGGAAAACATAATACAGGGATACACAAGTAGTAAAGCAGTATACATGGAAAGGAACTGCAATGTCACCGATGACATCATATGCAAGGTATAGAGGAGGGATTTCAAGATAAACAAGATGGGGATGGGGGATGGGTACTTTGGAAAAATATGTATGTTTGAATACAAATTCACCAAGCACAATGAATTCTACGGCACCATATATTCTTCAGCAATATGCAATTTCTGTGGAAAATTCCATGGCTGCAGAATTGCAGGATCTCAAGGCCTTGATTATATCCCCACAGTCTCTGTTTCTCCAGTGTTAACATTTTTAGGACCTCAAGTCTCTCATAGTTTTAATCCTCTATACCTCTGGCCCTGTGCTGCATCTTCCCTACTGCCTCAATGTCCTTCTTGTATTGTGGAGCCCAGAACTGCATACTGTACTCAAAGTGGGTCCTGACTAGGGCCCTGTAAAGTGGCAGGATTACTTTTCTTGATCTGTTAGTCACTCCCCATTAATTTACCCCAAAGTTCTTCTAGTCTTCTGTACAGCAACGGCACACTACCTGCCATACTTTAGCATCCTGCCTATTATGACATCAAGGTCCTTTTTGTCCTTGACTGTAGCAAGAGGAGCCCTCCCACACAGTGTGTAAGTCTTGCCTCTGTTTTTCCTCCCCAGGTGTAGCACCTTGCATTTGGTTACATTGAATCAAAGGCTCCAAGAGTCTGACCAGTTACCCAGCTTGTTCAAGTCCTCCTGAAAATTGACCCCATCATCAGGGTACTGCAGTTTATCACCCTGATGGAGACTCCAGCTTTCAGATTGTTGATGAAAATGTTGAAAGGTAGAGGGCCCTGCACCAATCCCTGAGAGACACTACTGAGTACCCCTCTTCATTCGAAGTAGTGCCCATCAACTGTAACCCTTTGCTTTTTGCCTCAAACCATTTAGCAAGTCACTTTATGTATGCATCATGTATACCACACTGGTGTACTCTGAACAGAAGCGCATCATGCTTCACAGCATAAAAGGCCTTGCTGATGTCCAGACAGATTACTTGTACGGACCTGCCCCAGTCCCTCTCCCTGATTATCTCTTTGAAGACTGTGAACAGATTACATTAGCTTGGCATGATCTGCCCCTCATGAAGCCCTGTTGAGACAGGTTGAGAACGTTGGTCTCAGTCAAGTGATCTGTCCTTAATCATGGTTTAAAGGGCCTTGCCCAGCACTGATAGATGAAGAGTTATAGTATGCCTCAATCTTACTCAGACTGCACAGTGCCTGCTACACTCAACATGTTAACTGAACAAGGGGTCAAAGGTATGACACCAGGTCAAAGTATGGCTATGGTTCAACTGGAGTATACACCATGGAGCGAGACAGCTAACAGCAAGTGCGAGGCCCTGCAGAAACATGTAATGTAGACAGTGCTGAGATTCATCATGATGGGCAACAAGAGCAAAAGGGCTAAGCAAAGGGCACCATAGTTATCTGAGAATTCCAGTGGAAAGTTAAGGGAGAAAAACATGGTGTGTGATAAATGGAAAGATTCTGCGGACAGAGAGGAAAGTATAGTATAGGGCATTACAGAAGGAATGCAGGGTCCTGATTACTCTGGCCAGGACATGTCTGGAAGACAGGATTTTGTAGGTATCTATGATCTAAAAGCATTGCAATTGTCCACATTATCTTCTTGGCTAATGCATCTCAGTCTTGAAAGATAGTGCATTATCATAATTTTATTTTGACTCACTTCCCAGTTCAACTCAACAGTAATCAAATTCACCACCTCCAAACACTGAGAGTCACCAATGCACACACTCAGTAGTATTTTTGTCACCACCGGATTACAGTTCTCTTCTGATTGTGTCATTAGGATTGGAAAGTAAAAATGTTAATACTAGAATGGTGAAGCATTGGAGAATGGACCCCAGTGGTAGATCATTATGCTTGCCCAGACATGGTTTAATAATGGTGGGGGCTGGTGGTGGGGACAGGTGTACACTGTTGGGTGCTTATGGTTTGGGGACATTGCTGTTCTTCTAATAACCCAGGGCAGTAGGAGCCATGAGCTAGTCATATATAGGGGTGGGTGTGTGGTGCTAAGGAGTTGGGGTGGAGTTCATCCTTGAGAAGATGTTGGGGCAGTGAGCACCTGATTGCTAGAGAAGGGATGAGGTGGGGACAACTATGCATGGCCCTCGATCACAGTGAACTGTTTCTGTCAATGCAAAAGAAGGCTACTGACCGGTCACAGATAAAGAGCTAGAGTTCATTGGGTATGGCCGACCCTTTTCACTTATTGGCTACTTCAATTGGCACATTCTCTGCTCTGTTTCTGCAGTTTAACATCCTGTTAAAGGACTCCTGAGTAGTTAGCTCAATACCAATACCCCACACAGGCAATTTAGCCCAGGCAGAAGTAAAAATGGAAATTCAAGTCTATTCTTTCTCCTCTGTTCCCTTCCCCCAGTTCAAATATTATGACTTGTTTCTGATCCAGTCACCCAACCCAGTCATAATGTTATATCATTAGTTCTCACACCTTGTGATAGTGAGCCTCCCCCAAGCCATGAAAAAGATTTCAAGCCTCCCTCAAATTTGGAAAAAAAAACCTTGGCCCTCCCCACAGCTTTATGTGTAAACATTTGTTGAACTCTACTGCACATTTCAGAGACTTCCCATATTCATTAACTCCCCGAACATCTACATTGACTACTCTCTCCATAACCCTCAGTTACTGTGTAACTTTGGCATTAATGTGATTGCCTATTAAATTCTGCTCTATGCATAATTAATTTTCATAATGTACTTTGTATCATACTTTAATACCACTACTAATGATGAGTAAATGAAGGCTTACTAACAACATCTTGCTACTAAATTGCAATAAATAGGCTGACCACCATCTGAGCTCACAGACAGGCTTGGCTATCCAAGACCCTATAATATTTAATAAAAGCTATCTAGAAGAGCCATTTTGGAACACTCAGCAAGTTAAAATGCAAGTCATGACATAACATTGGGTTGTTGTATTTTTCGACTCATGCATGAAGATGTTTGACACAACTCATCTTGGCTTTTGAAAAGCATAGACAAAACAATCTTTAAGCCTGCTTTGGTGTGGGCAGCATTCGTGTCAGTAGGGTTCTACAGTACTCTTCATTCTCCATGCCAGAAATAACATAAACATGTATGTTTCTTTGCAGAAGAATGAATAATTGGTGCAACTTTCTCAGAGCCCTAAGCTCTGCATGATGAATGGCTAACTTCTGTTTATTGTGCAATATGAGTGGTAAGGCCCTCTGTGATCATAATTTGGTGCATCCAGCACACATGAAATAGCTGGAATCCCTTTCATCTAGGTGCTAAACTGCGTTTGGTTGCATGTTTAGTCCGATTATTGGTGGCATAAGTGCAAGTGTCATTTTGAGGTATGGCCCAGAGCACAAATAAATTATGAAGACTTCTTTGATGTATGTGCTGTCATGGTTTAACCTTCCTGTTCAGTTAACAAAAGCAACTAACTAAAGCAAAAAAGTGATGTCTTTGGACTTCAAAGGAAGGGCAATGAGGTTGCCTGAGTCTGGGAACTAATCTGCATTTGGGAAATACTTTGGTTTCAGGCCAGCTGGTGGCATCACTCTTTGTTATCTTTAGCACAATTTTGTTGTGTTGTTTTTTTAGGTCAGCAAGGGCATGCTCTTTGTGAACAGTATGAATATCCAGACCGCACTGAGGAATATCACTACAGAAAACAGCACTGCACACATTCCGCAAAGCACATCAGGGCATCTGAATCTCATTGTCAGCAGCAAAGCCTAATGGCTAGATGGCAGAACTGTAAACCAGAAAGCAAGAGCAGTGTGGAATAGCCAGCCTGCCAGTGCAGCGGTAGGGCATCCACTCATGACGCTGACAACTCGGGTTCAGGAACGGACCCGGGAGTCAGAGGGCCGGCTGGGGTGGAGGAGGATTGAGTGCCATCCAGCAACTCTCCTTCTCCAGGGAGGAGGGGGGATGAGCATTCGGCACATCAGTGATCCCTGGCGGAGGCTGGGAGTTGCAAGTACCGAGGCTACATGTAACCGCAGACGGGACAGACATTGGGTGCACCTGTTGATGTCATTGCACGTCCCACCTCCAGGGAAACTCCAGCATCCAAAAAATCCTGCCCCATGGGTGACGCTCCTGCCTGAGCTGCCACTCCTGCATGACTAAAGTTCCGCTGGGGGGTTCCTGCTCCCATGGCCACATCCTGCGGGGTAAGCCAGGGCTAGAGACCAAGTGTCCTGGAGGAGAGCCCCTGCCCGGCAGCCCCACCCAGGGTGGGGAAAGCCTGGGTTGGGGAGTGGTGTGTGGGGGCTGAGGAGCCTCGGCCCATTAAGGCAACAGTATGGGGTCTGGCCCCCCCAAAAAAAGAGCGGTATGGAATGTGGAATGTGGAATTCCGGTGGGCGCAATTCTGTCAGAATGGCAATTCTGCCTCCGAAATTCTTTTTAAATTTTTTTTTTTAATTCCACAGAATTCTAAAGGTTTTTCATTTAAACAATTAATTTCCAGTAGCTTACATAAACCATGTATTAGTTTTCCACATTTTTCAGGAAATTATTTTTTGGTTTACAAAAAGCACTGAACACTAATCTGTGGTTTATATAAACTGCAACTTACTAATATAAAAACATAGAATCTGTCAACAAATAAGGACCTCTTGGCCCATCCAGTCTGCCCATGAATAATAATATATAATATATATTAATTTAATATATTCTATAATACATGGTTTAAATGAAAAGTTACAAATTGCTGTTGGAAGTTTGGAATTCCACTTTTTTGTAACGGGTAAAATCACTAGGCATAATGCCTATCTGCAGGAGTGACCCAGGAGCACTGGGGAGGTTAAGTGACTTGCTCAGGGTCACACAGCATGAAAGTGGAGTTGTAAGATTCAAGTCCAGATCTACTAGATGTACCAAGCTCATTCGCAGCTCATTACTCTAACCTCTAGGCTGTAATTCCACTTCTTATGAAATTCTGCAGAAATTCTAAAAATTTTTTCATTTAAACTATGAATTAATTTCTGCTGTTTATGTAAACTATGGATTAGCTTTTGACAATCTTTGGAAAGCAATTTACGCTTTGCAAAAACCATGAAACGCTAATCCGTAGATTATATCAACTGCAAATTACTAAATGTGGTTTAAATGAAAAGATACAGATTGTTTTTTTGAATTTTGGATTTCCACTTCTGATGGTTATCAGCTGAATTACCAAAATTCCCTGTAATTCAGTTGGAAACAGAATTTAAACATTTCCCACATCTTTATAGAAAACCCATGCTCACCACCAGTCCCTCCCTGGCATCGTTCACTTACTGAATAACCTTGAGTAGGTCAGTTTGCCTCCCAGTGCGCCATACCACACAACTGCAAGCAGTCAGAAACAGAAGCTCACTGAATATTCATTCATTCATTCATTTTAGTTATTTATTTACTGGATTTTGATGACTGGACTATGATATGTTGCATGTCCACGAAAGAAAGAAAGAAAGAAAGAAAGAAAGAAAGAAAGAAAGAAAGAAAGAAAGAAAGAAGAAACACTAAACATGGTTGGTGCTCCTGCAAACAGATTACAGTATCCTTTTCAGATGAAATATATAAATCCATAGGCCTGAGCAGATCTCTCAACAGTTATGGATTTTGTGTGACATCCCATGTTTTGCAAATTTTGACCTTTGCACCAAATTGCCACAGGCACAGCATATCGCATAGATAGGTGCTGCTCGGGATGCCAGCTCTCTGTTTTGCACTGCTACTAATGCTGCTTGTTACAAAGAGCTGAGGGATGGTATCTTTTCTGACTCAGATTCTGTATCCTCTTCTGCCATGTGTGCCGTTCACTCATTCCAGCCACATCCTGCTCCACTGGTTGGGTCTTCCACTCCAGACCCGCAAGCAAGTACTGAGTGCTGTAAGAGGAAAAGGGCGCACAGACTGCTATCTAGCACTGCACCTACCTTACAAAAAGAGCTGTTATCTCATTCTCTTCATTGCCTGTCTGCTTGTTCTTTCTCTGTGACTTCTGTGTCTCCCTGCCTGCTTATCTCTTCCTGCTTTCTCCACACTGCCCTTTGTTGGGGTGTCTGATCTCAGACAAAGTCTCTCTCCATATTGGCCACCCTTTGAGAACTTGGAGAGCCAACTGCCAAGTCTGTACCCAGTGGCATTCAGGCTCCATCATTTTCCTGAGTCTCCGCTCTCCCCTGGTCAACCACTGAAGTGAAGTGCATTACCAGCAGAGCAAACATGCTGCTGCATCATCAAGAGAGAACTGTGAAGGCATTCTGCAAGAAGAGGAATACAGACCAGCGCAGCTCATGTGGACAATGAAAGTGGGCCTATGTACCTGGGATTTGCTATTAAGCAGTTTGGGTGAACAGGATATTTTCATTTATTGTTTATGTGTTTCGGAGGTGATCGGGGTTACTGCTGTATACTTTGTCATCCAGTGTGGCACAGGTGGTAGGCCTCGGCTGATCATTGCCCTCCATTGGGATGGGGGATGGGCAACAAGTCTCAACTGTATCATTCACCAGTTGACTGGGGTATGGACAGCAGTCCTCTGCTGGACTGTACTACTCTCCTCTGGTGGAGTGAGGTATGGGTGCCGGACCTTGGCTGTACCATTCTCCTCTGGGGGATGGGAAAGCAGTGACATGCCTTGGCTGGATTGTTCTTCTCCAGTGGGATGGGGTATGGGCAGCAAACCTCAACTGAGGTGTGTCATTCTCCTAGAGTGGGGTGGTGGATGGTCAGCAGGTGTCAGCTGTGTAATCATTCTCCTCCAGCAGGGTAGGGTACAGGTGGCAGGCCTCAACTATGTCCTTTCTTTTGAAGGATGAAGAAGGGTACAGGCAGCATCTTTCCTCATCTAAAGACTTTCTATCAATGTGGGTGTCTTTTTTTTGTCAGTTTATTGCATTTGTTATGGAAAATCACCTGTGTCCTTATTCCACTGCCATCCTCACCCCCCCCCACCACCACCACCAAAAGCACGCACACAATGTGTATATTTGGGGATTCCATTGAAAACAGTTCAGTGGGTCACAGTTTCACCTACACACCTTGGGAGTGGGGGTGTTAAGATGACAGGTCATTGCTGCATCATTTCTCTGGAACAACCAGGTCAGATAGCATGACAGGTCAGTTTCTTTCTTGGGGGGGGGGACCATTCTGTGTCAGGTAAGGCTGCCATGGCATTACTTTTGTTTTTTGTGAGTTTTTTTAAGGATTGACTTGACTCTAGTGATTCTTGTTTTTATTGTTTGTCACTTGTGTTCAGTTTACCAAGTACTCAAGTGGCTATGTGGATTCTACAGCAATGAAAAGGAGTACCAAGATAATTTGATGTTTCAGTTATGTGGTTTTCGAACAACTTGCTGTTTTTGCGGTATGATCTGCTTTTTTTTTTTTTTGCGAAGCAGAGATATCTGTGTCTTCCAGAAGGGATTTAACATCTCTCAGGGGTCATGTTGATGTGTGATCATTTTCTTTAGGTTCCTAATTTTATGTTTGCATAGACTATGCAGAGAGGATTCCAATAATCCCAGTGTGCACAGCCCAGAGAAGAAGAGAAAAATAGAAACTTAGAAACTGATGGCAGATAATGGCCTAGCATCCCAGGCAGTCTACCCAAGCTGGTCTACAATTTGGGGTCTCTGCTCTTGTCAGTCTTATCTACCTTCCCCCCAATCTGCCCCATTATGCACTGTTCCCATGTGCCTGTCCCATCTCCTTTTGAAGCCTTCCACTGTTTCAGCCCTGTTGATCAACTCCAGAAGCTTGTTCCAGTCCATCACCACTCCATCTGTACAAAAGTACTTCCTGGCATCCTTCTCAAACCTTCTCCCTGCCAGTTTCAGGGTGCTACCCCTAGTAGAAGAAGATACATGACACTCCAAGCCAACTGGAAGGCTTCATTAGATTAGGTCACTGACAGAAAGCAAGGGAGCACATATGTGTTTTGCAAGATCTGCTACTGTAATATCTACACAAGCTATAGAGGATGATATGGTCTGCAGTGCCATGCTGTTTCTGTGATATACTGCCAGAATGCAAAACATACTGCTTCAGGCAGTAAGCTCCCCTAGTCTTTTGCAGCATAGACCCACTCAAAGGTCAGTGAAGCTGAAGTTGCCTTCATCAGTGCCATGAAGCAGGAGTATGGCATCTACCTAAGTGACATCTGGGGACATCCGCAGGACTCCACAGGGAAGATAGCAGGCCACAGGCCATGCTGCCTGACTGAGGGCAGGTAAGGCCATGGTACTTGGTAGCAGGTAGGCCTTGTCGGGGGATTGTAGCTGATTCCCTATCTGCAGTCAACATATAGAGGAGTTGGTACAAGGTGTTTGTACAGGGAATGCAGCTGGTCCCTATCTAGGGCCTGCACACAAGCTAGTTTGGGATTGCAGCTGTTCAACCATCCCTATGTAGATAAGTGGCCAAGTAGCAGCCTTGCAGGGACTGCAGATTTTCAGCAATCCCTGGTGAGGTCAGGGCACTTGGTAAGTGATTAACCAGAGTAATGGGTTGCAGCTGTTCAGCCATCCCCACCTGGGTTATAGCTCTAGGGTCAATTGTAGGACTCTGTGGAGACAGCAGCATATTCCTATATAGGGTTGCCACAGAGGTTGCAAGGACAGTAGTGATACACCATCAGGGAAAGAGTAAATAGAATAACGTGGGGGCAGGGGTTACTAATGAGGTGGAGTGGGTAGAGTAATGTGTTGTAGGGGCTGTGGGGCAGCGATTTTCCCACAAGCTCTCTGGGAAGTTGGGAACTGTCTGATCCAGGTGAGCCTAGATTAGCTGAGGGTGAGATATAGCAACTTAGACAGGAGTTAGGAATGCTGGTAGGAAGGGTAAACCTAAATGGGGCGTGGGTGGAAAGGGGAAGAGGGGCTGGTGGAAGGGGTTGGGTGATGGAGCCCAGACCGAGTAGGGGTTTGATGGGGAGGGATTACAGGCGGAGTGAAGGCAAGCTCCCTGGGTTCCTCTTCCCCAGTGGAACAGGGGCCTTCTTCCCAAGTGTGATTAGGGGACATAAAGGGAAGGGATGAATATTACTAAGAGGAACAGGGAGGGCCAAGAATGTGGGGATGCCGGTGGGAGAACTCCAGGTATGCCAATGTAGAATAGATTCCTCCCACTGGATAGGGATGGTGTGGTGAGGATAGTGAGGAGGAGGGGAGAAGTAGCAACAGGAGAGGGATCTGAACTCTAGGAGAGGAGTGCACAACAAGGTGAATAAGGGGATGGGTGAGGGGGAGAGTGAGTAGAGACGGAAGGGTGGGCAGGATGGGGGCAAGTAGGGAAAGGGCCAAAGGGAGGAGGGCAGAAAGGCAAAGTTGGGGGGTGAGGCACAAGGGAGGTGCAGGTAAACAAAGCAGGGGGTAGAAGGGAGGAAGGGGGGTCAGCAAAGGAAGGACAAGCAGGTTCGGGGCAGAACTCAGGCGTCAGGTGGGGAAGGAACAGTTGTGATCCTAGAAGACTCCATAGCTAAGAGAGTGAGATGGGGGGAACACAAGTGCTAAAAAGAATTGCAGAAGAGTGCATTGTATGCTGGGGATGACCGCAGGGAGGGTGGGGCCAAGAATAACCAAGATCATGGGCCAACAGAGGAGCAGCTACATCTCATTGTTCACCTAGGTACTGTATGAATAATCTCGTGGACAATGAGGTGGGTGGGGTCCAAGAAAGATTCAAAGAAGTGGGACTTATCTGCAGGATGATGGAGAGGATGGTAGCCTTCCCAGAAGTGGTACCTGTGCCTAGGGCCAGCACAGCAAGGAAGACTAGGATGGAAGAATTCAGTGTCTGGCTCAGGAGTGGTGTAAAGAGGAGCATTACAGACTAATTAGTGACTGGTGGAACACATGGGGGAATGAAGACCTTTATGCACTGGGCAGGCTGCACCACAACAAAGAGGGTATGAGAGTGCTAAAGGTTAGATTCAAATAGTACATTAGCAGGGAACTCAGTATATACTGATGGGAAGCAGCAAGGTTCCAAAAACCCTTTGTTGCCTGGAAGAGGAAACCATTAGGCATCCCCACCAATCAGGACAAGAGGATACGGGGATGGGAGGCAAAAGAGGAAGGAAGGAAAGAAGGACAATGGGGTAGGATCAGGTATGGCAGGAAGGAGCAGGCAGTCCAGAGGTGGAAGGGGACTTGAGTCAAGGTGGAAGGTGGTGTCTCTGAATGTAAGAAGCTTAGGGAACAAAATGGCTCAGCTGCATTCAATGACAGTGGGGGGAGGGGTGGACATGGCTGCTATCACAGAGATGTGGGCCATGTCTAATCATGGCTGGGATCTCCCCATCCCAGGCTGCAAACTGTATAGGAGGATGGGTTGGATAGGGGAAGTGGCTCTGTATGTGAATAAGGAATCACCTGTACTACGGAAGAGGAGACAGGAGGAAGGACAGAGTTGCTGTGGGTGCAGGTGCAGTCATCAAAAGTTAAGAAGCTAAGGATAGGAGTAGTGTGCAGTTCACCAAATCAAGAAGAGGATTCTGATAGGGAGCCAGGGTCCAAAATTGCAGAAGTGGCCAGCAGGAAGGAGGTAGTGATCATGGGGGACCTCAGTCTACCTGGGGTATATTGGTAGATCCCCACTACCATCTGTAACAGGACTCAGGAGCTGCCGGAGTCCTTTCAGGGTGGGTTTCTAACACAGTGTATGCTGGACCCTGCCATGGAGAGGGTTATACTAGACCTGGTTCTGATTAATGGTGCGCACATCCAGGAGGTGAGAGTGGAAGTACCACTGGCAGGCAGCAACCACAACACTCTGTGGTTTTGCAAGGATATAGGGAAGGAAAGGACTGGAACTAAGACATAGGTGTTGGACTTCAGGAGGCGGATATGAAGTATGGGAGGAATTCTGGAAGGGCACCTCACTGAGACAAGGAAGATGTGGGGATGGACCAGAAATGGGCCATCACTAAGAAAAGGCTTTGGCAGCCACTAATAGTGTGCCAAAATGAAAATCAAAAATACAGAGCCAAGAAGGCCAGCTGGTTTGACAGGGAGGTAACCGAGGTGGTAAAACAAAGGGCAGCCTTCAGAAAGTATAAAAGCACCTGAAAGGATGAGGTAAGAGAAGAATACAACAATAAGGCAAGGGAGGTGAGCAAGGCAGTAAGGCTGGCCAAGGCCAAGAAGGAAGTGCAGCTGGCAAAGGGGGTGCAAATGGGAGAGAAAGCCTTCCAGTACATCAGGGACAAGACAGCGAGATCAAGGGTGGGATAGTCATGCTAAAAATGAAGGGGTGTAGGTGGAGGATAGTGTGAAAAAGGTACAGGCACTTAACAATTATTTTTCTGCTCAGTCTTCACAAAAGAGATGGTTGGCCCGGTATCCCAGGGGAAGAAGGGGGAGGTAAAGGGGGAGGGGAGTCACATTTGGGAAGATTGGAATTGAGAGGGTGAGGAAGGGTTTAAAGACTCTGAAGGTAGAGGAGTCCCCATGACCGGACGGCATATATCCGAGGGTTCTGAGAGAGTTATCAGATGTGCTGGCAGGTCGCCTAGTGAACCTGCCCTGGACTGGAGAACAGCACATGTAGTGCCGCTACACAAAAGTGGGCTGAGGGACAACCCTGGTAATTATAGGCCGCTACGTCTGACTTCAATAACTGGGAAGCTCAAGGAAACTATTCTGAAGGAAAGACTGGTAAACTTTCTGGATAAAAGTGGACTCCATGATGATAGGTAGCATGGATTTGTGTCAGGGAGGTCCTGCCAGACCAACCTAATTGATTTCTTTGATTGGGTTACCGAGACATTGGACAAAGGCCAAGCAGTGGACATACTGTATCTAGAGTTCAGCAAGGCCTTTGACTCTGCTCCCCATAGGATATTGGTTAGTAAGCTGGAGGACTTGGGGGTGGGGCAAATCTGGCTAGGTGGGTAAAACAGTGGCCACAAGACAGAAACCAGAAAGAGGCAGTTGAAGGCAAATGCTCAGAGACTAGACAAGTCACTAGTAGGATCGAATAGGGCTCAGTGCTTGGCCCAGTGTTATTCAGCATCTTCATCAGCAACATTGCAAATGGGGTAAAAGGCAAGATATGCCTCTTTGCGGATGACACAAAGCTCTGTGGGAGGGTGGACACAGAAGAAGGGAGATGAGACATGAGATAATACCTGGCTAAAGTTGACAGGTTGTAAGATATTTGGCAGCTGGGATTCAACACCAGAAAGCGTAAATTAATGCACTTGGGGGGGTGAAAAATCCAGAGACCAAATACTGGTTGAGGGGTGTGCAGGTCTTCAAATCAGAGCAACAGAAAGACTTGGGTGCGATCATTATGAGTGACCTGAAGCATTTGCTGCCAACATCCGTAATGTATGGTTTAACAAAACTGAACAAATTATCTCCTCCTTTTTGTGGGATGGTAAACCCCCAGACTTTCTAAACCAAAACTATGTGCCCCAATTAAAGCAGGAGGACTGGCAAGGTGATAACTGGGCATACAAACTTAAACAACGTACTAGCCACCGGGCTGGGTGTGCAGTCGGCTGCTCCAGCAGCTTAGCATTTTGTTTTCAGTTTGTGCGTTTGTTTTAGCGTTCAGTTTGTGCGTTCGTTTTTATTATTTTATTGTGCACTTTTCCTGGCTGTTTGAACTTTATTTTTACCTCGCTGGTTCTCTTTCTCGAGTCAGTGCTCAGCTGGAGTGAATGAGTTAGTTGAGCATTCCAGGTTTGAGAGTGATATCGGGGCATTTCTCGGGACTTCTTCGAAGTATGCACTGGGGCTGTTGCGGTTTGGCCCCGTTGCCGCTCCTACATACTCGGTTGTCTGGCCTGCTACCTCTATCACTGCTGGACTTTGTTGTTGGACCCTGCATGATTCTATATCATTGCCCTTTGGGGCTTGGATATATAGCTGCTGGTGCTCATTATTTGTGTCGGCTTGAATTTGTTCGACTACCTTGCCAACGAAGAGGTCAGGTGTGAGTTCGGAGAGGGGGAGCTGTGAATGTAGTGATTTTAATAGCATAAGAGAAGATACTGGATTATCGGCTATGGAAGTCTTCTGTGGAGTTTTTCAGTCCTGAGACTAGGACTGCGTCAGGTTGATGGACAAAGTGGAGCAACTTGATTTGGAGCAGGGAGCAGCTGGTCATGATCTTACTGGTGGGTTTTATTGTGGGTGTGCGGTGGTGTGGGGGCCTGGGCCTTACTTCACTGGGTAGCCGGTGGTGTGGGCAGGTGGTCCCTAGGGTTTCTCCACTGGGTCTACTGACTGGTGGGTCTGGTGGGGGACCCAGACTAGTGACCATATGTTTCACTGTTGGTAGCCCGTTTAGATTTTCAGGGCCCGCCCGCTTTAGGGTGATCAACTGACCAACCAAGAGGATCCCTCCTCCTTTACTTATGAACAGATTATTCAAACTTACTGCTTTATTTGTATAAAAAGGCGGTGAGTGCCTTGCTCAAACCTGGGCAGTGAGAGTGTCTGGGGACTGCAGAGCATTTGGATATACTTTGTTTTAGTAAACCCTTTTGTTCAGTGAGAGTGTCCTGGGGTTGAAGAATTCACTAAGACATTTTCATCTGCCTTGCTCAAGAGGTGAGAGCTCCTGGGGATTTCTTGGTCTTCTTGGGGTGAGACCCAGTGGGGACTGAAAAATGGTTTTCTCTTGCTTTTTGACTTGATTTATATGTAATAAGAGAATGGGGAGGAGCTGAGAGGTACTGATGTAGAGGGTTAATTTATTAAGGGTTAAATTTTAAATAAACGAGTTTAAAGAAATTTGGGAGGAGGGTGGGTTAAATGGGAAGGTTGTTGTATTAAATTATTGAGAACTTTATAACACCCGAGTTATGTGCTGGGGAAGTAGGAGTGCAGTCAGGCAGTACTCCCCCTCGAGACTAAGGGGTCTTCGTTCATTTGATTATCCAACACTTCCATCTGATGTTTATTTTAGATGTTGTACCCTTGGTATTTTATGGGGATGAGGAAGCAGATGGAATAGAAGATCCTGAAACTCTCAAGGGGGATGGGAGGAGAGTGAACAGATTGGGATAGTGAGGACCAGGAGATGCCCTGGGGCGAAAAGGACACAGGAATGAGGTTCTCCCTGTCTTGTACCCAAGTCTCTTAAATTAGATGCCCTTGTCCCTATGCCCATCTTTAAGGCTCTATACTCGTGTACAGTAAGCGAAGTCTGCAACTGCTTTGCTCATCCCCAAACAGCTCCTAAACCACTCGTGGCTCATTGTCAGGTCTGAACCTTGACCACAGCCACCTCTAAACTACGGTCATACTTCCCTCAGATAGCCACAGCTTCTAGAGCACTTGGGGGTGTATAAATCCTTACAGGCTGTTCTGTAATTATCCTTGCCTCCTAGCACCAGCCAGCGTACAGCCTTAAGTATACATGGGGTCTGTAGTTCTCAAATGTTGTTGCAGTTATCTCTTACTAGCCAGACCTACCTAGTATCCTAAACCTTATATATTTATGTATATCTGTATATAAACCCAGTGTTGGGGCATTGTCCATGTTGTATACTGTAACTAATGTATGTCATTTGCATAACCTGTATTCATGTTTCAAACAGGTCCACCTTGAAAAAGAGCTCTGCCCAACGGTGACTGTCTGTATAAATAAAGATTTGATTGATTGATTGATACCCAAGGGCCCTGATTTTATCAGGCAGGAAGTGGGTCATCCTGGATTCCAGTCCTTTCGAGGTGTTAAGTAATGCCAGGTCAATGAAAAATAAAATAGCAGTTATTGCCGATCTTGTGGCATCTGCAGACCTGGCATTCATCACCAAGACCTGGCTGGATGGAAGCGCTGGCCCAATTTTGGAGTCTGCAATTCCAGCTGGGTTCTCGGTGATTCACCGCCTGAGAGTGGATCATCAGGGCGGGGGTTGCTGTCTGTTTTAGACAGGAACAGGGTATCATGGAGGTCCCAGTTGAGGCTACCAATGCCTTTGAGTGTATAATGGGTGCAGGTGTTGGCTACAGGATCCTTCTCATTTACCGTCCACCAGGTGATGAGAGGGATTTCCTGAATGAGGTTGCGGACTTCATCATTGACAAGGTATTTGAGTCTCTCAGATGATTGATCTTGGGAGATTTCAATGCCTGGGTCGATGATGAACTCTCGCCATTTGGACAGAACCTCCTCCAATTGATGGATTCATTGGGCTTAACCACTGCAACCCACGAGAAAGGACACTCATTGGACTTGGTATTTCACCTGGAGATGGAGACCTCCAATGTGGAGGTGGAGCCCATCGGATGGTCTGACCATCACCTCCTGAGATTCAGTTTTGCAGCCCCTCAAAATAGGCCTGCCCCAAAGGGAGTTGGTACAGTTCCGCCCTTTAAGAGGAGTTAACTCAGAAGGCCTAATGGCAGTACTGGACCTCTCAGGAATTCCAGGGGATAGCACTGACCCAGGACCTCTTGTGTCAGCCTATAATAGGGCTGTTACCAAGGCACTGGATATCATTGCTCCTTCTTGTGCTCACCCTCTTACCTCTCATCTGGGTGCCCCATGGTTTAATGAGGAGATCTGTGAATTAAAGAACCAGGGCGAAGGTTGGAAAGACACTGGCGAAAAACTCACCTGGAGGTGGGCAGAGTTAGATTGATGGTCCATTATGATGTCTATCAATCAGCCATGTCCTGTAAGAAGGCAGAATTTCTGTCCATGGAAATTGCTACAGCAAAGAACAGACCAGCCCAGCTCTTCCAGACTGTGGACAGACTGTGCAATCCAGCCTGTCTTCACTCTGGTCGAGCATTGTCACAAAAACAGTGTGAGGAGTTTGTGCAGTTCTTTTCTGATAAGGTGTCCACCATCAGAAATGAGATCAGCCAGTGCCTTCCCAGTGGTCCTTGCATTAATCAACTGGGTGGTAAAAATACCCAGGTAACCTGGTCCACCTTTAGCCAACCAGTAGTTGTGGATATAGTGAGGATCATCCAGACTCTGCGGCCAACTTACTGTAGTTTGGACCGGGGCCCTACACGCCTACTAGTGGGGTGTGTAGAAGTCATTGGCCTGGTCCTTGCTGGGATAGTGGGAGTTTCACTGGAGAGAGGGATCTTTCCAGATCCCTTAAAGGAGGCAGTTGTTTGCACCCTTTTAAAAAAAAAAACTCCCTTGACCCCGACTGCCCAGCTAACTACAGACCAGTCTCAAACTTGCCCTTTGTTGTGAAAGTTTTTTTTTTGTTTTTTTTTAGTTAGTTGTTTAACCAGGTATAGCACACTAAGCTGAAAGCTTTTTTACAGGAGCGACCTGGGAGCACAAGTTATTGAGAAGGTGGTCGCTCTGCATCTGGAGGATCTTTGGACTAACCACAATATCTACGACCCTCTCCAGTCTGGCTTCAGAAAAAGGCATAGCACTGAAACAGCCCTGGTGAGGGTACTTAATGATCTCCTGAAGGCAAGAGATCAGAGAGCCCATTCAGTCTTGGTTCTCCTTGATCTCTCAGCAGCATTTGACACTGTGGATAATGGGGGTGCTGCTCGAGTGCCTGTGGTTTTCTGTGGACTGAGGGGCAGTCCACAATTGGTTTAAGTCCTTCCTCGAGGGTAGGTCTCAGAGAGTGGTGTCAGGAATTTATTCCTCGGCCAATCATGGACTACCCTGTAGGGTTCCACAGGGCTCAGTGCTGTCCCCCATGTTATTCGCAGTGTATTTGCTTCCTTTAGGGGACATTTTAAGGTGGTACAGATTGAATTTTCATTGCTATGCTGATGATGCTCAACTGTACATGTCCTTTGTACCCGATCAGGAATTAGATTCTGTTGCGGTGTTTAATAATGGCCTACTGGAGATTCAGAACTGGATGAGTGCCAGTTGGCTTTGGTTGAACTCAGAAAAAACTGAGGTATTGGTTGTGGACCCTGGTTATAGGATGACCAGGACATGGGTGAGAAAACTGTCAGGATTAAGTCTTAGTGGGATCCCGCTTATTGCCTCTGGCCAGGTCCGGAACCTGGGCATTGTTTTTGATGAAGGCTTGACCCTGAGGGTGCAGGTTTCAGCTGTAGTCAAATCTTCCTACTACCATCTTAGGAACATAGCCCTGGTGAAGCACCCGGTTCCACCCAAAGATCTTCCGACCTTGGTGCATGCCTTTGTCACCAGTCATCTTGATTATTGCAACACCCTCTACCAAGGGCTACTGGGGTTAGAGATCTGCCACTTACAGCTAGTGCAGGCATGAATGGCCAGGTTGCTGACTGGAGCCTCTAGGTCTAGTCATATTACACCTGTGCTGAGTGATTTGCACTGGTTGCCAATACAGTGGCAGATTACCTTCAAGGTCACTTTGCTGACCTATAAGGCCCTACAAAACAGGGTCCCTACTACCTAAAGAGCTCCTGCATCCTTACTGTCCCTCCTACTCACTCCATTCCTCTGGTGAGGGATTGCTAGAGATTCCCAGGGTATCCTTAAAACATCGGGAGGAAGATCTTTTGCCTTTATGGCTCCTATGCTGGAATTCTCTACCTCCATGATACCTAGATAGCAGACCGTAGAAAGTTTTAGAAATTGTTTGAAGACATTTTTTTTAACCAGGCCTTCTCAGGAACATATTGAGTCTGAATTTATATGGATGTTTTTGAATTTGTTTTATTTGTTTTATGATGTGTGTTGAATTTTTAGTGCTATAAGTGTGAAGGCTCCCTGAGCTTTGGAAGGACACCTTATATAAATAAAACTTACTTACTTACAAATTGCCAATTGGTTCCTAAGGGAGGAAGCAACTCCCCCTTATGACTTAAGATAGAACAAGAACTTGTGGCTCCCCATCACTTGCCACATCTTTTCTTTGTGCGCATTCCTCCTCGCCTTACTAACCAACCAACTCTCCAGGTTTCAGTAATGGTATGCAGAAAATTTAACCAATTAAAAAAAAATGGAATTAGTTCCACTAAAATTCATGCCCATTTGGGATAACCCGTTGATTACCAAAGATCACAAAGCCCTTGGGGGCATTGGTTGGAAAGATAAAGGCATAAAAATACTACATGATTTGCTAGATGATCAGAGTGTTCTACTCTCTTTTGAAGCTCTATGAATTAAATTTCACTTATCTAAATGTGACTTTTGGTTTTACTTACAAGTGAGAAACTTTTTGGCCCTAGGATTTTTAAATAGTAAATATAGTGTAGTCCCTTTGTCAGATTGGGATAATTTTTTAAGCTGGCTTTTCATCCAAAAGGCTTTAGCCTGTTATATAAGTTCTTGAATGAAGCAGATCCTTTTTTGTATTTATCTGTTTATGCCCTCCTATGCACTTTGGAGCTGCCTCTCCTTCGGGCCGCCATGACTCACAGACATCCACCTACTATCTCCCCCTCGGCCACCTACCTCATATCTGCAGCCTTCAAGGGGTAGCCCAATGTAACCCTTCACCGTGTGGGTCCCCCTCCTCCAAGGGAGAAGGCACTGGCAGGGCAGACCAGTACACTATTCTTCTTTGGTCCTGGTTGCTGCTGAGGTATTCTGTGGCTTCGGGGAGTCTTCAGAGGTGCCTGGGATTGGCAGCCATCATCCGCCAGTCTGTGGAGCAGTTTCCTGTTTTCTAGTTCCCCAACGTGCTGCTCATGTAGTGCCCCAGTCTCCACTGGGGCCGGTACAAGTGAGGCCATCCCAATCCCACCCAGGATAGGAGAGCAGTCTGTCGGACACTCAATCCTATCCTCCTGCCGAACCCCGGTGACCATAGATCCTTTTAACAGAGCATTCGAGTTAAATGTCAAAATGACCTGGGCCTAACCATTATTGAACATTCCAGGGGCAATTATGGGAGAATGCAACTAAATCTTGCAGAGAAACACAAGGAAGGCTGATCCAATTTGAGATATTGCATTACTTTTACTACACACCAAGCCAGTTATGCAGTTTGGGCCTAATTTCTAATGATCAATGTTGGAGGTGTGGTAAATCAAATGCCGGCCTTGCTGATCTGCTCTGGTGCTGTAAAGAAGTGCATGAGGGCTGGAAACATATCCATGCTACATGTCAATATATTTTAGGCCTTTCATTTTCCCCTTTGATTTTTATTCTTGGGAATACCTCAAGCATACCCCTCTCAAATAAGCAAGTGAAGCTTTGGATTCTCAGAGCTGCTTTAGCCTTTAAAAAACTTCTGCTTAAATATTGAAAGATGTGCAAGTCCCATCTTTAGACAATGGTTAGATTCCTTAGAGACTACTGCAAATAATGAAAGAATCAGCCATTTAATACTAGACAAAATGTCGCTTTTGAAAATATCTGGGGACCTTTCCTGAACTTTTGTTCTTGACTAATTTAGTACTTTTTACAGAGTGTTATATTTGATAGTAAGTTAACCTTGTACTCCTTAAAAAGGAATATTCTATGCAATTGTATGATGTTATTAGTAACATGATCCATTTTCTTTATATGTATATGTTAATTGTTTATTGTACTATATAATTTATTGATATTTGTACTGTTATTTTATTCAATAAAAATTTAAATTGGAAAAAAACTGTCTTAAAGGTTTCCCAACGTAGATTTTATTCCATGGGCATTTGGGGAAGTAAACCATTCCTGTTGTTTTACAACCGATGACATCTTGGATTTCCATATTTGCATCCCTACACACATTTTTAACATTTTCATGAAAGCAGTCATGATTGTACTAAATATGAAGCTGCACCTGGCTTTTCCTGGCTTACTTGGCCCTTTTTAGTACTACTGACAATTATTTTATTTTTTTTATTCTTTGGTAACCAGGTTAAGGCCCACTGGGCACATAGCTCATTTACAGGGGCAACCCAGCAGCACTGGGGAGGTTAAGCGACTTGCTCGGGGACACACCATACCTCTCAACTGTACCACATTACAAAGAACGTTCCTCATTTTACTTCACAAAAACTCCCTGTTCCACATTGTGAGGACTTGTCTCACATTCAGTGTTAACATTTTAAAGCAAAAATCCATAATAAATGATGCAAAAAATATATTATTCAATTAATAACAGACTTTCTGAACATAAATGCAAATATTTTAACAGTGTTCTGAGCTTCTTAGGTAAAGATTTGATTAAGTGTTCCACATTTTGTTCATTTGTTCCACATTTTGAGAGGCAATGTTCCACATTTGGGGGACAAAAGGTTGAGAGGTATGGGACACACAGTATGCAAGTGGAGGTTGTGGGAATGAAATCTAGGTCTGCCGACTGTACAAAGCTCATTCACAGCTCACTGCTTTAGCTTCTAGGCTATGTTGCCAACTCCTTTTATAATACAATAAATACTGTAGCTGTACATACCCCCATGGAGATATTGAAATGAGGTCTGTGTGTTTTTAATTTATTATTTTTTAATAAAATATGTTTACAGTGGTCAACTCAGAACTCAAACACACTTGCTTCCAAGTTATGGCTCTTACCCTCTAGAATGTACTGGGCACAGCTATACAGTATGAGCACCTGCTACTATCATTTCCAGACATTCAAAGAACTCAAGCCAATGTATTCAAGGAGAGAGAGACACACATTACAACAGGAGGGAGTGCAACATATTTCTGAGCAGACCACTATAAATGTATTTTATCTGCAAATCATACTGTTTTAATGTACACAGACTACATAGCACCATAGAAAGTAACTACAAAGTTTCTTTAGCAAAATAGTAAAATGTCAGTTTAACAGCGTGTCGTGGTTCAAGTGCTAGCACTCCCCCGTTTGGTCCAGGAAGATCAGATGGCATTGCAACTGTCACTTGTGCTAATACCCAACACTGACACAGCAGTACTGCACTAGAGAGATGATGCCCTGTTAGAAGGTACACTGTACGTTGCATTCTCAGTCCAAAATAAAGAGCCAAAGCTGAATAATTCAAACTCCATTTACTGCAGGCATAAGTAGAAAGTGCTGCTGAAAACCCCTGTGCTTCACTTTCAGCTGAACTTCATGAGGGGGGCAGGACCTAGTCATAGAGGTATGCAATTGATTAGCAGTTCTAAAGTGACAGTACAGTACTAATATATACAAAACAATGGTATAAGAGTAAGAGCAGTGATCTTATCTCTGTGACAACCATGATACAACTTCCTTGAAAAAGAGGTCCCTTGAGTCGATAGGCAGCAGAAATGCAATCTCCCTGACCCAGTTGATTGTAATTGAATCATCAAGTGATATGCAAATAATGAAAAGGAAAATATAAAAATATGTGAAATCTAAGTGAGAAAACAAATGTGCAGAAATGTAAACTGGAGATCCACAATTAAATAATCCAAAATTCAGCATAAGAGAAAAAAAATCCTTCTTATAAGCTACCAGCAAATCCATACTGAAAAAGAGATCAGAATCAGAACAGGGATGGTCTTCTGCTTTCTGATGCTGAAGTAAAAGTAAAATGTTTTTACCCTTCTTCAGTAACTGGTAAGACCCACTAGGCCCAAGGCCTGCTTTCAGGGGTAACCGGGAGCAGCAGGGAGGTTAAGTGGCTTGGTCAGAGTCACACTGGATACAAGTGAATGCAGTGGAAATCAAACCCAGGTCTGCTGCATGTAACAGTTTAATGTATAAAAATTCAGTATTCATGCACATTTCCGTAGTAACTTAAAAAAAAGTCCATGATGAAGAATTTGCTTCATAATAAACAGAGAACACTATTGATCCTTGTCTGTTAGTTTCATTACCAGAGTCTTTCGTATGGTGCCCTACTTAGTTGCATTTTCTTATGAAACACCGCCATGCTGGAACATGGATTCTGTGGGCTAGAATCAACCTTTGACATTCCCTGTGTGTCTGAAAAGTTAGGGAATAGTGTTTGCTGGCCTTCTATTCCAACCATGTAACCAAAATGGTATTCTGAAAAATGGGCATTCCTAAATGTCAGAGCACACTGGAGATCAGCCATATTACAGAAGGATCCCTTTTCAAGATTTGAAAACCTGTTATAAATAATGGCGTCATTTTAGCCAGTTAGGCTTGTTTCTTTATATACTTTCCAGACATCCTAATAACTATAATAGAGCCTCTCATGCAAACAGTTCTAAAATTCTGATGTTCTAAGTTCAATTGGCAAAATCAAGTTCCTTGGTTTAAAAACAGAAGTTTTAATATGATTTGAAATATGTTTATGCGGGTGGTTCTGGTGTCGCTTATCCTCTCACCCAAGAAACCTGAGAAGGCACTCTTCAAATCCTAAGAGATGCTGGAACTGTACATTTAGACAAGCAAAAATGGCTAACACCTACTAAGAAAGAGGAAACATGACATCTTACAAGAGATGTAAAAAGGTATTTATAAAATGGCAAGAAAAAATCTAGAAATTTCATTGGCCGAGAGATGTCACCTGACCGTGCATTAAGTAAGCAATAAGAAATGAAGGGGTATGTGTAAAACATATCTTACAGCACGGCCAGGGGCATAGTAAGGCATAAGGCCGAAGGCTAAGTAACTTCAGCTGCTGGACGTGCTGTAAAATATGTTTTACACACATCCCTGATTGCCTCACTGCGCTTATAAAATTGGCTCCTTTTTACTTTTTACTGTTGGGAAAAGCATGTTTATATATAGAAACAATATATTTACTTGTGTGTATTTGTGATAAAACAGTCCTTCCGCCTACTGCAAGTGATATCCTTGATGATGTTGTTGTATTATTGCCTACTTTCTTCTTCCTGTTTTTTTTTTCTCTGTTTTTCTCCACATTCAAGATATGGAATGTTTATCATAGAATGTTTGCCATGGAATACATGGATTCAAAATTCTGCTCAGTTCCACTGGCAGAATGTTTCTCTCCTAACATACTGTACCCACAGACAACAAAGGCCTTTGTTACAGACAGAGACACAATTATCTTACTGTCAGGCCAAGAAGAAGAGAGTTCCCTGATGAGTAGGTAAAGACAGAAGGGGAATTTTTCACTGTCAGCAAAGAAACAGTTGTAGTGAAAAATATAAACAATACTTAATGGGTGGGATATTCAGACTGCACCAAGCAGGGGCGCAAGCCTGGGCACAGCGCGACCGGGATGTGCCAGGGCATGTATATGGCACTGAAGGCACATGCACTGCAAATGGCGCAGTGGCACTGCACCAGTGCAAGTGGCAGAAGGGGAGCAGGTGGATGCACCAGCGCAAGTGCAGTTGCGCTTGGTGCATCTACCATAATATTCAGCACCGGGCATGCAAATGAGGCCATTATGCATGCAAGGCACAAATGGAGCCATTTGCATGTCATTATGGCCCCATTTGCATGCTGTATACCAAACCCCGGCAACTTGCACCTGGCGCCCTGCCAGGCTGCAGCCGCTCCCCCCTGCCCCTTGGCGGGCCCTGCTCCCGGGCGCCCAAGCATGGGCATGTAGAATGTGAATCCCTGGTGGTCCAGTGGACTGAACCCCAATGCCCGATCATGGGCATTCGTCAATTGCAGCTATGGTGGTCCAGTTGACTGCTAACCATTGCCCGATCGTGGGCATCTGTACTAGTTATCCCTGGTGGTCCAATGGACTGCAGACCAATATCCAATCATGAGCATCAGTGAAAAAAACCCTGGTGGTCCAGTGGACTGAACCCCATTGCCCGATCACGGGCTTGAGATAAAACCCCCTGGTGGTCCAGTGGAACCCCCCCAGTGCCCGATCGCGGGCAGGATAATCAAGTGACACCCTGGTGGTCTGGTGGTACCCCCCTTCCCCCCACACACTGAGTCCCCTGTCACCCTTCACCCCCCCAGTCAGTGGCGGGTGGCAGCTCCCCACCCACAAGCCACCCGGCTGCCCGCCAACTGACAATGTACTGTAGGGCTGTATGCCTATTTGTCCACAGCGTGGGCCAATGAGCATCTCAAACATACTGTACAACACAGTCCAAATTGTGAATGGTGTTCATTCACAATTGAACTAATAGCACTGTATGGTCTACATGCCCTATTGGCCACGCTGTGGACCAATAGGCGACAGCCCACAGTCGCTGTCAGTCAGCCGGGCAGCCAGGCAGGCTTGTGGGTGGGGAGCTGCCCACCGCTGACTGGAGGGGTGCAGGTAGCAGGGACTCAGTGGGTGGGGGTACCACCGACCACCAGGGTGTCATTTGATTATCCTGCCCGCGATCGGGCACTGGGGGTTCCACTGACCACCAGGGTTTTATCTCAAGCACCTGATTGGACAATGGGGTTTGGTTCACTGGACCAAAGGTTTCACTGCTGCCAGCGATCGGGCACTGGTTAGCGGTCCACTGGACCACCAGGGATGGACTACTATGCCCACGATCAGGTGAGGGGGCATGTCGCCCTGGGCAGGGCTTGGGGTCAGTGTTTTGGGAGGTCAGGTGGCCACCACAGCAGGCGGCTGCTGTGTTGCACCCAGCAATATGGTAGCCCACCTGTGGGTGTCCCCAACTTGTTCTGTGTTTGTATGGGCACAACTTTGCGCCCCCCTGAGCGGCACAAGGTAGGTTTGTGCCTGCATATGCACCGCACATCCTGGGCTGAATATCGGGATATGCCACATATGCATGGACATACTCCCCACACTTGTGCCGCTTACATTACAGGTGCGCCCTTGTGCATCGGGGGTTGCACAGCGCAACCCGCCCATTTGAATATCGTGCCGGGGCACATTGGTGGGTTGCGCATGGCACAACTCTTTTGAATATCCCACCCAATGTTTCTAATTTGTTTACGTATGTAAGGAGAGTGTGATAATCAGGGAAACAACATAGAGAATAATGGATGGATGCCCATCAGTAACACACCTGTTAGATCATAGAGTGGTTCCTAAGGCGACTGTTTTAACCTCAAGAGTGCATCTCAAGAGGTTCGGTTGCCTTAGGAACCACGAGATGATCTAACGTGGTGTGTTAATGATGGGCATCCATTGATTGTTTTTATAATGTAGGAAGCCAGTTGCTATGCTAGGTATGCTCTCCTACTTTGCTTCCCCACTGTGCTGCTCTCCATCTTTCTTGTCTTCATTGCCACGGCCACTTCCTGGTTGCCTAAGGAGCATGCGCTAGTGCATTCATGTTGTTATGCTGTAGTAGCTACATACCTAATGCAGCGTAACAGCTACGATGATGTAGCTACTACAGCATAACAACATTTTGAATTCGATGGATTTTAATCAGTAATAACATTCCATCATACACTATATTTAATGAATTTGTTTTATTTTTTATTTAAGGTAGTTTTAATTATAGGGCCCATTTGAACTTTTTTTTACATTGTAAAGGTAGCAAACATGTTTGTGGTGGAAGATCAGTTCTGGCTATAGGGGGCTAACTGAAATGCCTGTGTTCCAAATACCCATTGATCAGGGTTCCAGACTCTTCACTTCTGAGCGGTCCTTTTTTTAACCATGTGTAAACCACATTTTATACATAACTAAGAGCCATTCAGATTATTGTATTTTACCCTGCCATTTTATAAATTTCTATACATTCATGATCACATTCCAAATCTCATTTTCCTCCCTCAAAAACCTACTCAGGGCCATTTTATAAGTGTAATAAGCCCCTCCAAGGTGTGCATCATAGGATTTCAATGCACTTCCCAGGGGCGTAAGGACATTCGACCTTCAGTCTCCTGCCTTACTACACCCCTGGGGCATACATTAAAATCCTATAATGCACACCCTGTCGGGGAGTATTACTGATGTATTTATATGCACAGTTCCAGCAACACTTAGTATCATGAGTGCCTTTTTCAGTTGTTTGGATGAGATCTGGCACACAAATAACTTGAAAAGGCACTCGTATAACAACAGGAGATGAAGAAACAGTACATATAAACTTTTTTTAAATTTATGTTAAAGACTTTTGTTTTTAAAAAAACTAGAACTTGAATTTAAAATCAAAAGGGGGGGGTCCAGAAACTTGCATCCATGTTTTTTGATGCGAGTGCCATAAGGTGTTCCAGGAATTAGATCACGAACAGTTGATCTAACTCCCTGGATGAAATACTGCACCTGCGTCTGGAAAACGGATGTCATTCCCACTGTTGCAGTAGAAAATTGCCCTAAACCGTGGGAGTCATTGCAAATGCATCCAGCTGCCAGCCCTTATAAAAATGCAAATGAGCAGCATGTGTGCAGCATGCATGCTGCATGCTTATAGGCATCGACATTCATGCTGTATGCATACTGTGCACTGCATTTCTGTAAGTGTGATTAGAATGTATCTGTATGGCTGCAGCATGCATCCGACTGTACGAAAATCCCACCCAAAAGGTTTTATTTTGTAGAAAACAAGAGAAACCCTAGTACGAGAAATGAACTATGTCAACTGTACTAGTTGTTATAGAAGCTGTAGAGATATAGCCTGTGTCAATTTTATTTGTAAATTGACTGATAAAACACTATTGTAATGTGCATCAACAGATCCATGTGATCAGCTGTAATTGCACATTTTAAATAGTCAAACAAAAAAATTAGAACTTCAGAATTTTAGAACTGTTTGCATGAGACCCTCTTATAGTTGGTTATAGGAGTACCTGCAATGTTTACAAATAAACAATCCTGATTGGCTAAGTAGAATCACATGGTTTATAATTTGGGTAAAAAAGTTTAGGTGAAACAAGCACAGTGGTTTTAGGACACGTCTGCAGTAAGTATTGCATTTTCTAGAGTAGCTCTGAGTTACATGAGCCATCAGCGGCTCTTTTAAATCTATGTCCAGTACTACACCTGTTTTTGATTTTCTTGGACATGCTGACACACTGCAGATCCAGTTACTTATGGCGGTACAGATCCACAAAGGTGCAAAGGACATCATACTGTTTGTGGATCCTGTTTCTTCACCATGTATAGTGCTACCGAGTTTAAGGTGTCATCTCTTACCTTGCTTGTGGCACAAACTTAAAGAGGAAGAAAATTTATCAGAACTAAAATAGAGTATGGTGAAGGACATTCTCAGATCCACATGAGAGCTAGTAAATCCATGTATATCACCACTCCTGTACTGATATTATATACATGTGTATATATATATAGATAGAGAGAGAGAGAGAGAGACAGAGAGAGAGAGATATCAGTGGTATCACAGCTCATACTGGCATAATAAAAATGAAAAAGTAGGTACATGACCTATGAGGTAGTCTCCTTGCCATCAGCGGTCAGGTTTATCACAACTCAGCTGAATTATGAGATCAAGAACCCCTTTTAAGTCATGGAATGAAGAACTAAAGTAAGCAAAATAACAGGATAACTTAATTTGCAGTCTCCTTTAAGCAGCATTCGGTGGGGGCTACATTGGATCCTGTTTGCTTCTAGGGGGTTCTGGACACTGAGTGGGTTTGGTGAGTGGTGAGACACGGGAATTTAAGCTAATTTTTGGGTCAGGTAGGTAGGACATACATAGGGTCTCTGGAGTCAGACAGTGGGGTTGTGCATTCATAGAGGATGTACGTGGGAGGAGATAATGTGCAGTATTTTACAAGGGTCTCTGGAGCAGGGCAGCTGGGGTGGACTGCGTAAAGGAGTGAATGTGGGAGGGGGATTGCTTTAATATCAAATTCCTTATGTGGTTGCAAACGTGGAGCTTGCATCCAGATTCAAGAAAGGCTGCCTGATGGCTCCAGACGTGTTCCCCTTAGAGGTTAATCACACAGCACTGCAGGTAACACCTCTGCTACTGGGCTAATTTAAATCATCTGGCACAAATTGCATGCCTGAGCAGACGGAAATAATGGCACCAGTCACAGATCCAATTAAAAATGCAATGTTTATTGAGTGCTGACATAAAGCGCTTTTCAGAAAGTAGAAAGCACAGTGCATAACTCCTGTGAAAAGCAGCAGCAGTACAAGGAGACACCAACCCAATGGACCCTGACCAGTTTCACACTAGACTTCATCAGAAAGGACCTGGTGGAAAGGATGCAGGTACATTAGGGAGAAAAGGAAGAAGGAGGAATTGCTAGGGTAGCGGAGGGAGGTGGAGAGTAATGAGGAGGGCTGGCAAAGGCAGCCATCCTAGATGATTACTTTGCTCTACCTTTACCAGGGAGAACAACAGGCCCTTACCAGAAAGTGGCATCAAGGTGGCTGCTAAAGGGTATCTGGAGATGAGGCAGCCAGTATTCATGAGTGAAAGGGTACAGAAAGGGTTAGCAGTCCTTAAGATAGAGAGACTCAGGGACTGGACAGGGTGCACCCAAGGGTGCTCAGGGAGCTGGCAGCAGAACTGACTGAACCCCTGGTAGGGGTATTCAATAGCTTGTTATAGTCAGGGGAAGTTCCATGGGACTGTAGGGTGGTGGACGTGGTTCCACTCCACAAGGGTGCTCAGGAGCTGGCAACAGAACAGCTGAACCCCTGGTAGGAGTTATTCAATAGCTTGTTATAGTCAGGAAGTTCCATGGGACTGTAGGGTGGTGGCGTGGTTCCACTCCACAAGGGTGCTCAGGGGAGCTGGCAGCAGAACTGACTGAACCCCTGGTAGGGGTATTCAATAGCTTGTTATAGTCAGGGGAAGTTCCATGGGACTGTAGGGTGGTGGACGTGGTTCCACTCCACAAGGGTGCTCAGGGAGCTGGCAGCAGAACTGAATGAACCCCTGGTAGGGTTATTCAATAGCTTGTTATAGTCAGGGGAAGTTCCATGGGACTGTAGGGTGGTGGACATGGTTCCACTCCACAAGGGTGCTCAGGGAGCTGGCAGCAGAACTGACTGAACCCCTGGTAGGTTATTCAATAGCTTGTTATAGTCAGGGAAGTTCCATGGGACTGTAGGGGTGGTGGACGTGGTTCCACTCCACAAGGGTGCTCAGGGAGCTGGCAGCAGAACTGACTGAACCCCTGGTAGGGTTATTCAATAGCTTGTTATAGTCAGGGGAAGTTCCATGGGACTGTAGGGTGGTGGACGTGGTTCCACTCCACAAGGGTGCTCAGGGAGCTGGCAGGAACTGACTGAACCCCTGGTAGAGTTATTCAATAGCTTGTTATAGTCAGGGAAGTCCCATGGGACTGTAGGGTGGTGGACGTGGTTTCACTCCACAAGAGGGACAGGAGAAGGTAGGAAACTATAGACCATCAGTCTTACTTCAGTTGTAGGAAACTGATGGAGCCACTAGTCATGAAGGATCTTGTGGACTACCTGGAGAGCAATGGCTTCCAGGATAGTAGGCAGCATGGGTTCATGGCAGGGAGGTCTTGTCAGGCAGACAAATCATTTTCTTCAACTGGGTATCAAAGATGCTGGGTGTGTATCCACCTATTTTGATTTCAGCAAAGCCTTTGACTCAATGACTCACAGGAAACTGTTGAAAAAGATGGAGGATCTGAGGGTGGCAAGGGACATAGTAAGATGGCTAGAAAATTGGCTGAGAGGGAGGCAATGAAGGGTTGTGGTAAATGAGGTCAAATTGGAAGAGGGAGAAGTCACAAGTGGGGTGCCACAGGGATCTGTCCTGACCCTGGTGCTCTTCAATATGTTCATCGGTGATACTGGAGAAGGTATCCAGGACAGGTTTTGTATCTTCACAGATGACACAAAGCTCTGTGGGAGGGTGGACAGCATTAGGGAGCTGCAGAGTGACCTGCATATACTAGTTCAAAATAAGACCATACACTGGAGTGGATACGATTGAGATTAGCCAAAAGACTACCCTGAAGACTAAATTCTCAATGCAAAAAATGTTGAATTAATTAGATGTCAAGGCTAATTCAAACTAAACATTGTCAAAATAACAGAGAGACAGCCAACCACAACAAGCTCAGAAACCCTGAAGCTTCGCTCGATAGAGCTTCCTCAGGGGGCACTATACCGAGACACAGACCACACCTGTATGCCCAGAATATGCAGCATCATTATGACATCATAATTCATCGACATTGAAATTAAATCTATTGCTCAAAAACTACTAGGCACATTTATGTGTGGTCTACAATGAGAAAGAACAACACAAATATATGTGAAACAATAATACAAAATGATTAATTCAAATAAAGAAAGTATAGTGCAAAGTCAGTGTTCAAAAATGACTGTGCAAAAACCATCACACCAATCAAAGGTACTACAAGGACAGGTAGATAGGCAAAAAAGGGCAGAAAACAGTCAACCAGAGTAGGGAGCTTATTAACAATCAACTTATTGCAAAGACAGGGAATTCCTGTGCTCTACTGCACCTCAGATCTGTAAAGAAAAACAGAGAAAAGAAAAAATTAGCATATAGCACAAAGCATGATAAAGAACAATCATAAGATTTTCATCCAATTTTAAGTAAGGAGATAAAATAAGAAGGGTATGGGGGAGTAGGTTAATTCAAAGGGATGGAATGCAAAGAGCTTTAAGGGAAGACAAAACATATGGGTGGGGGGTTTAGAATACTGACACAGTCGTAATCATATCCGACCTAAGTAAGTGCTATTGATGTGGGGAAGAAGTCCAAGGTGATTATAATAGCATGTTAGAAACCTATACAGATAACCAGTAATTCACATCTGATGTTTCACGAATAGGGCTTGAAATCAACGTCCATGTTAAGGCCATCCAATGTGAAAATCCAGAATGTCCAGAAAATCCAGCCTGTCCCCACCTCTTCTCCCAATGCGTATCTGTTCTAAGCCCATAAATCTGAAGCCTGTGGTGTCAGTATTGTGGTGGTGGTGGAAAAAATGTTCAATCACAGCATTTTGTAAGTAAAAATTCTTAACGACTTTGATGTGTTCCTGCATCCTAACTTTAAGTGGGCATGTCGTGTGGCCCACACACGGGGATTTACAGGGACACCAAATAGCATACACCACAAATGCAGTAACACAAGATATAAGCAGGCAAAGATAGAAGATTACTGCGGTGAGTAATTTTTTCTTCTTACCCCAGGAGTCCTTTAGCATCAGTAACTTTTTTGTACTTAGCCAGCTGGGTGCAGCTGGGCGGTGCACCTGGCCAGCTAAGTAGCAAAAGTTACTGATGCTAAGGACCCTTGAAGAAAGAAGATTACTGCGGTGAGTAATTTTTTCTTCTAGTCCCACCAGTGTCACTGACAAACTGACTCTTTACCAGTTTGTCCCGCAAGTTGTTGCCCCTCCTCAAGGTAACTCAGGGTTTAGGACCAATAGTATTGCTTAGCACAGGATTATTCAGTAGTATAGGCCAGTATTTATGAATTATGCCTCCAATGCTACCTGAAAGGTAATTGTACTGGGTGCTAAAACATACAAGTTCTAATGACTCCAGATTGCTTAATTTTGGTGTTAATAGAGAGTGTCGTTCAGTATGTGTGGCCTTGGTTAAAGCATGATCAAGCACTTCATTAGAGTAACCTCTCCTGAAGAAGATTTTCTTCAGGTTCTCAGCTTGTATTTTGAACTTTTCTGCCTCAGAACAGTTACGTCGTAATCTCAAAAACTGACTAAATGGAATAGAGTTTTTGAGTTTTCTGGGGTGTCTGCTGCTGACACGTAGAATTTGTTAGCGGCCGTACTTTTCCTAAATCCTTTGTGGTCACTGAGGTGCTAGAATCTGATGTCATCAGGGTTACATGTGAAACAATCAATGTAGTGTGGATGGAAATTGCTAGTGAATCATATATTCAGATTATTCTGATTAGTCCGACACAAAAGTTTTCAGCTTCCTGGCTGGTTCCATCCAGACACAAAGCACATCATCTATAAAGTGAAACCATGTTACTATGTTGCTGTAGAATGGGTTACATGTTACATTGTAAATATAGTCCTCCTTCCATTTTCCCATGAAAAGGTTTGCAAAAGAAGGGGCCACTGATGCCCCCATAGCTGTACCACACACCTGTCTGTAATACTGGCCATCAAATTAAAAATTGTTGTGGTTCAGTATGAATTCAAAGCCATTCTGTATCAAATAAAGGGGTATGTCTACCTAAAGTGGATCTCTCCTAAGAAAATGCATGCATGCCTCCACCCCATTGGCATGTTGGATAGATGTATACAGTGACTCTACTTCAGTAGTGAACCATTTAAACAGTGGTTGCCAAACAAAATCTGAAAAGTTGTTAAGGATATTCATAGTTTCTCTAATGTATGATTTAAGGCAAAGAACACTTTGCTGTAGAAAAAAAATCTATTACGTGGCATAAACTGTCAGTAATAAAGATTATCCCTGATACAATTGTTCTGCAGGGGGATCCATAAGGTTCTTACGTGCCTTTGTTAAGATATAAAGTGTGAGTGTGATTGGGAAATCAGGTAGCATATATCGTCTCTTTCTCCATAATTTCCCCATTATATAATGCTAGATCAAGCAAGTGTGATAACTCCCGCTTGTAGGTCAAAAGAGGGTCAAAGGGCAATAATTCGTAACAAGTGTTATCCTGTAGTAATTCAAGAACCTTGTTCCTGTAAAACTCTCTAGTCATGACCACTAAATTATCCTCCTTATCTGCAGGTTTAAAAACCAAGAGTTTTATTCCTTAGTTCTTTAAGGGCTATATTTTCCTCACTGGTTAAAATATGGCGGTAAATACCACCATCATTATCAAATAAATTGTTTACCTCTGAGAATGCTAGCCTTTTGAACACACTAATGAACTAATTATCGATAATGGGACAGGAAGCAGATTTTGGTGCGAACATTCTATTTCGCAATTTTTTTAAGAGTTTCTGTTCACATCATGCAGTTGGGCATTGAAACCCCTACCTGCATTTGTATCTTCTGTTTCGTTGTAAAGAGCTTCTGAATTAATGAAATTAGCCCAGTCCAAAGGTGTCCAGTTACCTGTCGATTCACTCATTGCCATGTCTTGTGTTGGAGAGTCTGAGAAGTTTAAAATAGAAGTATCAATGTCAAAATCTGGGCTGTAACTGATTGTAAACTTCTGGGTAACACACCCTAGACCTGCACCACCTCATTACCAGTCACAGTATCACCTTGTCGTTCTGACCTGCATAGACTAGAGAGGTGATCTAAGGTCTAACCGGTTGAAATTCAATGCCAAAAGTGTAAAGGGATGCACTGGGGGAGCAAGAACCCCAGGACGGAGTACTGGATGGGAGGTTAAACTGAGCACTCGAGACTGAGAAAGGGACCTAGGAGTCATCATTAGACACGCCATCAAACAATCAAGTCAACACAATAAGGCCATTTGTAAGGCAAATAGAATGTTGAGATGTCTCGGGAGGGGTATAGACAGTATAATGAAAGAGGTAATATTACCTCTTTATAGGTCAATGGTAAGGCCACACCTGGAGTGCTGTGCCCAGATCTGGAGACCTCACCACAGGAAGGATAAGGACAGGCTACCAGTGGTGCAATGAAGGGTGACCAGGATTACCATATATCTTTGAATAGAAGCCATGGCTTCTATTAAAATTTAGTATTTTAGCCTGAAGCTTGTATTCAAGGGTGGTTTATATTTGAGGGTATTTGAGGTTGGCTTGTATTGAAACATCCAATTTTTAACATGTCCTGAATTTGACCAAGTATATTGTCTAATGTCTATTTCATACTGAATTAAACCTAAACATTAACTAATAACATATGAAATTCATTAATGATAATATTTAAAGAGATTAAAATCACAGAGAGATGATACAGTTAACAGCAGATGGTAAGAAACATCGTTAGTACACTAGACGTCCAATCTGAAATGTTCTATGTTACATGATTAGAGACCATGGCTTATATTTGAGGGTGGCTTTTATTAAAATGTCTCACTATGGCCTGTGGCTTATATTCAAGGACAGCTTATACTCGAGGGTGGCTTCGAATTGAAGATATATGGTATACTGGGTCATCAGGGCAGAACTTATGAAAAGCAGCTAAAGGCACCAAACAGGTACTCGCTAGAGACCAGATAAGGTGGGGTGATATGATAGAGCTCTTCAAATTCCTGAAAGTAATTAACAAGATAAACTGCAAGGAGTTATTTAGCATAAGCATAAATTTGACGTCATGGGGTATGAGTGAGCTCTGAAGGGGGATGGTTTAAGAGAGATTTGAGGAAGTATTGCTTCACTGAGAGGTGGTGGAACCTTGGAACAGTCTGCAAGCCAAGGTAGGAACAAAACCATAAATGGTTTCAAGCTTGGTTGTCATTCTATTTCAGAGAAAGGAAGGCACTAGAACAAGAGGGCATGCAATGAAGCTAAGAGAGGAAGTTAAGGAGAGATGTGTAGAAATACTTCTTCCAGGAAAGGGTGGTGGATGACTGGAGCAGCCTGTCAGAGGAGATTGTGGGGGCAAAGACTGTGGGGAGCTTCAAGCATGTGTGAGATAGGCACAGGGACTTATTAGGTGGAGAAAGCGGGGAGGGGAGTGATGTCTATGACCAACTAGAGTCAGTGATGATGGAATAGGCAGGGACAGGTCCTTTTCTGCCAACAAAATCTATGTTTCTATGGGACAAAGTGAAGGCTATTGTGGTTATTTAGGATGATAGCAACAGTGTAAAGACTGAGGATGGGAAAGGGAGGGCTAACGCCCTGGATGACAATTCAATTAGGTCCAAGGGATAGATAGTGAATCACAGGCAGACTGGATGGACCACTGGTCATTTTCTACAACATTGTCAGTGTTTTTATGCTTCTATGGATGCTGCTGCTGCTGCAGCCTCTTAAAGGAGAACTGTTCTGAACCTCCAAGTCATTTTCCCAGTAGAAGCTTTTCAAATGATCCCTTTCTGTTGCTGTTCCATCTTGATGGGTCTTTAGTAAACACAGTGGGTGTTTCTGACTAATGCACTGCTGGCAAGTGGCATGTTAGAACTGTATGATGTAGTTTATGTCCCCTTTGGGCCACAGAGTTCCAGAGTAGAACATGAATGCATTGTGAAAACAATGAAAGTTCTTTAACAAGGACAAAAAGTGCATCATACAGTTCTAAAATGGTACTGCCCACCACAATGAAAACAGAAACACCCAGTGAATTTACTAAAAGATCAGTACAGATGGAATAAAACAACAGAAAGTAAACCAGTATTAGAAACCCATCTTCTATAGAAAACACAGGCTTGTAGATCCAAGCCCGTTCTTTAAGTAATACAGAATTTAAAGTGACAGTAGTGTAATGTGCAATATCATGGCAGAAGCAAAAACAATTAAGAACATCGCAATGTTTTTCAAATGCCAAATACAGACATAGTCAATAGACTATCTTTAGGAGTAATTTATTTGTCCTATATAAAATATGGACGTCTGTATTTTGGCTGTTGGATAACTTCGTCACTGGCTCTTTGTGGAACATCCAAAAACTGCTTCAAAGAAAAAGAGAACAAAAGAATAGCAAAGTTAATACAGAAGCATAGCTATAAACAATTATATAGCCAACACTATTTTTTTAATGAAAATAGCATACTCTGGCCATTCATTATAATTGTTTATAGCTATGCTTCTGTATTAAATCTGTGGTTCTTTTGTTCTCTTTTTTCTTTGAAGCAGTTGAGAAATATTACCATTTTTTTCATTACATTTTATTTGATTTTTTAGATAAATCCTGTATGCACTATAGCAGAACAATTATGCTGAATGCTCATACACAAAAGATCTAGTCTATTACAATGGTGGGAGACAAGATTGGTAATGAATAACACAACAGTTACAACAATTCTATTACACCAAGCACAACTTTGTCTAAATACATGGGCCCAGATATTCAAAAGGGTTGTGCATGGCACAACCCACTGATGCGCCCCGGCATGATATTCAAAAGGGAAAAGTGCGTGGCACAAATCCCAATGCGCCGGAGCACATCAGTAATGTATTCAGGCACAGGTGGGGTGGGGTGTGCCCATGCATACTCTGCACAGCCCGATATTCAGCCTGGGATGTGCAGAGCCATGCATGCGCAACCCCTACCTGTGCCAGCACAAAGTTACACCAAAAAAAAAGGAACAGCTGATGGCCACCCACAGATGAGCTGCCACATTGCAGGGTGCAACACGGCAGCTGCCACCTGTGGGTGGCCACCCGAGTTCCAGCTGCACCTGGCGGCGCCCCCCCCATGCCCAATCGCAGGCATTTGTAAAAAAAATTTATGAAACTGTCCAATATCTCTGGTGGTCCAGTGGACCAGCTATCTGCTCAATCATGGGCATTTGTATAAAAGAAAAGATCCCCTTCCAATACCCCTGGTGGTCCAGTGGACCAGCTATCTGCCTGATCACGGGTATTTGTTAGAAAAAACATATGTCCACTATCCCTGGTGGTCTAGAAGTACCCCCCACCCACTGAGCCCCACCGCCCCGCTCCCTCCCGGTCAGCCAGCGGGTGGCAGCAGCCACCGCCTGCTGCCCTGCCGCCCACCGACTGACACCGTTGGTAGGGCTGCACGCCCATTGGTTCACAGCATGAGCCAATGGACATGCAAGCAGTGCGATTACATTCCAGATATGTGAATGAATCATGAATGAATGGCCGGGGGGTGGGCAGTGGGGCTCAGTGGCGAGTGAGGAGGGCTGACACGAGGATGAAATGGACATAACCACAAAGGCCGGTCAGCAGATAGCTATCCGGAACCGAGATGAAGGGGATCTGCTGCTGTCTGTGATGAGCAGATAACTGATCACTGAACACCAAAGATATGGAAGCAATAGTTTTTTATACAATGCGTGATCAAACTGCAGGGATATCAGTCCCCAATGGCTGCTGCCTGGCAGGGCGCCAGGTGCAAGTCATCAGGGATCGGCGCACCTGCATGCAAATGGAGCCATAATGACATGTAAATGGCCCCATGTGCGCCTTGCATACATTATGGCTCCATTTGCATGTTAAGTTTTGAATATCACGGTTGCTGTGCATGGCGCAATGGAACTTGCGCTAGCGCATCCCCATGCTCCACTCTGGCCACTTGCGCTGGTGCAGTGCCACTGTGCCATGCACACTGGGGGTGGGCAGGGTGTGACATTCAAAGCTGCTGAGCCATGGTGCAGCTCCATTGAATTCGCCCAGGCCATACCCCCGCGCAGAGCTGCCGGTAATTGGCGCCTAAGCTTGCGCGCCACAGCCTGGCGAAGTTTGAATATCTGGGCCTTGGTGTACAAGCTAAATTATTGTATTTAACTCAAAGAAAGTAATCCTCCCTGAGAGTAAATCAACTCTGTAACAGATATAACTAGAACAGCATACAATAAATGGCTTTGGCAATGCACCATTTGAGCACAGGGAAATCAATTTTGATAAACAATAGCTAGCATTTATTTATCTGTTCTCATTTATTATGTTATATTTTATATATTAATGTCTTTGTATTAGTCTTTCATACTTTTATGATAATGAAATAATTTAATAAATGATATCCCAAATAATCCAATGTTCAGGTTCAAGCTTTTTCAATTTTAGTTTCATTAGCAATTGAAGACATTTCTTTTTCAATTGTGTGCGTGATTCTGTATCCTCTTCTCTATCATACTGACCTCACAAAAAATGAAAACAACTTATCAATTTCAAAAAGTATATAGAATTTTCCCTTAAACACGACTTTTACCTTTGCAGGTGCAAGTAGCTGGAAGTGAACAACCAGCTCGAGAATTTCTTGTCAATATGTCAAAAACTGTCATCAACATTGTTGTGCTGTATAAGAGAAATCCAGATAAATGTAAACTTTGTATCCTTTATACATGAATTGTCCCTTAATTCTTGCAAGTCTCATCATGAGGCCCTGATCGAACTCAAATGCAAAAGATGACATAATTGTAACTTTTGGGTTTGAATCAGAATTTCAATTTACAGGCAGTTGGGATGTTAGTTCAGAGGATGCAACTATGTTTTGCTTTCTTTTTTTAATACAGAAAATTCAAGACAAGAAAGGGGGATTGTCCTCTGGTAAATCAAACATTGTAATAAAGACATTTTTCACTAGGTCACGAACAGATTCAAAGTCCTTGTCCAACAATAATGGGAAACCCCCTAGACATAAATTCTTACAACATGTTTGGTTTTCTAAGTTTTACAGCTTTCTTGAAATTGCATAGTTCTCCCTTATTGCAGTGTTAGCTGCAGCATCCACTGCCTGTAACTTATTCAATATACCATCTATTTCATCAATATTTTATTATTTTTACTTAAATTGCCACATTATCCACCTTTTCCCTATTTTGTTTCTAATTAGTTTGCAAAAAGTCAGCCTTGGCACTCGAACTTTCAGTCATACCTTTCAATCCATGAAAGTATCTTCCCCGTGGAATCACCCAAAAACTCAATAGTGTGCTTTGGTAGGTCAGTGCATGGGGCTGAGCCACTTTACTTGGTGAACTAGCCATGACAGGAGGCGAGTCTTTCAAAACCTTTTGTATACTGCTTACAGTGCTTCTTCCTGCCACCACAAAGTGCAGGGGTCTCTACTGTAGGTATACCAGTAGACCGATCCTTACTTGAAGCCTCAGGCAGTACAAACAGTGACTGCACTGGAGAAGTGGGCACTGAACCAGGTGAGCCCGGCTGCTTCCCAGCACTCCCCCCAGCCCTCTGTGCTAGATGCTAGCATAAAGTGCTTCTCTGCTGGTCTTATTCATAGAGAAGCAAACCCCTTCCTCAGATTAAGTTAAAGAGATGACTTTACTTTTCTCTAACATAAGAACGGTTAGTATTTTGCTTTCCTTGTTGTCGAGTTATCTGCCACAAGAGACTGCAAGACCCTTAAGCTAGCAAAGTAATATCCCAGGTGCTATCTTACCCCATTCATCACTGCCATGCTTTTGATTGTTTTTGCTGCTGTCATGTTATTACACATTAGTAGACCAGGAGGGGCTGTGGACATGGCCTACCTAGACTTTAGCAAGGCATTTGACACAGTCCACACAAGATTAATAAACAAGTTAGCCAGCCTGGGAGTGGGTCTTGGGGTAGTAGCCTGGGTAACAAATTGGCTGGACAACAGGACGCAGAGGGTAATAGTAAACGGAGCACACTCTGGAGAAAGGGGAGTTACTAGTGGGGTACCACAGGGTTCAGTACTGGGACTGGTACTCTTTAATGTCTTTATAGGTGACATTGCAGAGGGGCTGGAAGGAAAAGTATGCATCTTTGCAGATGATACATAGATCTGCAACAGGGTTGATACACAAGGAGGGGTGGAAAGGATGAAAAGGGACTTGACAAGTTTGGAGCAATGGTCAAGAGTATGGCAGCTTAGTTTCAATGCAAATAAGTGCAAAGTAATGCACCTGGCAAACAAAACCCAGGGGAAGAGTACACAGTGGAGGGGGGTTACTAACAACAACAAAAATGGAAAGGTATCTGGTGGTACTCATATCAGACGACCTTCGGGTAGGTAAGCAATGTGAGAAGGCAGTAAGGAGCGCTGGAGGGATTTTGGGATGTATAGGAAGAGGCATCACCAGTAGAGAGCATGAAGTTGTAATCCCTCTGCACAGACAGTTGGTGAGATCCCATCTGGAGTACTGCACGCAATTCTGGAGACCCTATCTCTGCAAGGACATAGACAGGATGGAGGCACTCCAGAGGAGGGCAACCAAAATGGTGCAGGGTCTGCACCAGAAGCCATACGAAGAGAGACTAAAAGAGCTTAATATGTATACTCTTGAGGAAAGGAGGGAGAGGGGGGACATGATAGAAACCTTCAAGTACCTCAAGGGAATCACAGACCAGTCAGTGGTCCAGTGGGTTGGGGTCTCCTTGTGCTGCCATTGTTTTTCATGTGAGTTAGGCTCTGCACTTTGTCTTCGCACTTTTTTAAAAGTACTTTATGTCGCAACTCAATAAACATTGCATTTTATATTGGATCTGTGACAGATGCCTGTAGTTTTATTCGCTGCTACCTGGTTTCACTGAGCACAGTCTTGCCATGGAGTGACCTGTTGTTTCTACAAATCACATGTCTCCAGGTACAAATGTAAGTTAGTTAGTTAACTGTTAGTTAGTTAGTTTGTTAGTTTGTTAATTTAGTTATTCTTACCAGGTAGGGGGACTGAACCATAGGTCCATTTTCAGTCATGCCTGGGAACCATAATATAGTATGTACACAGAATATATTTTACAAGATTAAATATGAAAATGAACACTGGATCTATTTATCACAATTAAGCTAAAAATATAGGCATCACAGTGTACATTTGCATGTTATTAAGGTGCTTACAAAACCGGTAGTTTATTACTTAGAATATGCTAAGGAACTGTCTTTACAGAGGTCAAAATGTAGGTCATCTAGTAACCTAGGTCTGTAGTCAGTAATTAATGTTTCCCCATCTTTTCATTTATGTTTGTACATTGCTTAATTTCAACTACAGTCATTTGTGAAGAAAGCATTTGGAAGATAAATGAGCAGCACCCAGCTCCCTCCCTCCCCATTTGGTCCCTCAGGTTATGAATTCCTCCCAAGAGGGTGTTGATTAACCTATTTCTATTATATTTGTTCAGCTGGGAAGCCCATAATTATTTTGGATTTTGTCAGTGAGGGTCTCAAGTCAGGAGGCGGACTACTACAGTCAGGAGGAAGTGGGTGGGCGGGCATGGGCCATAGGCAGAATGGCAGTAGATGCAATAGTGACAGGGCAGGCACTTACTATGGAGTAGAGCAGAGTACACTAGACAACTGGGCATTGCATTAGCAGATGAGAGCAGGCAGGGCCAAGTGGTACAGCAGGGCAGTGAGGGCACCTCAACCCAAACTAAGTTACAATGGGAGGGGCATATAAGGATGGGGAGGAGTCTATTTCATTGTGTGTGGGGATTCAGTGAGCCAGGCTGAGGTCTTATGGTACTTTTAACCAGGTGGGAGAGTTTAGAAAGTAGTCAGATGAGGAACTGGAATTAGATTCCAATTTCAACCCCTTTTTAGGAATTAGGATTCTTGGCCTTTAATTCTAAGTAATAATTCCTACAAAAAGAGCTGGAATCCAATCAATCTGATTCTGTGGATCAAATTACAACTATTGTACCAGGAGTAAGCTGGGCTGTGACCTTCACACTGTGCTCTGGCTTCAGGGACAACCTGGATGGTGATCAGTTGCCTGGAGGGCTTGTCTCTAGTGTTTCCTGAATTACAAGGTGGTCCACACTGCAGAGTCAGGGCATTTCCCCCCAGATCTGAAGTGGGCTCTGGACAGCTTCCTCTTCAGAAATCCATCCCTGGACCCAGGCATTCTGTCTAATTATAGACATACAGTAACTTGATCCTACCCTTTTTAGGAAAGGTGTTGAAAAAAATGGTATTGGAGCAGCTCAAGGTTTACCAGGAATGTTATGACTATGAGCCCTTCTAGTCTAACTTTAGACTTTGGCAAAGCACTAAGACTGCTTTTGTCATGGTGTAAAATGATCTGTGCAAAATGGTGAGAGAGCGGGGAGAAACCTGTTACTGTTCTGCTTGATCTCTCTGTGGTATTTCACACATATATTAATGGGTTTTAATAGGTCACCTGGAGCACTATGGGAGCAGATGCATCCTGGTTTAAGTTCCTCCTGATTGGCAGAGAGCAGCAGGGAGTTTAGCAGATTTTTTATCAGAACTAGCTGTTTTCAGCTATGTTGTGCCCATGGTTTGATCATGTACCAAAATGTGTTTACCATGTACGTGCTGGCCTTGGTGAGATCATTTGATGGTATTGTAGAGCCAAGAAAAGGTCTTCTACACATTTAAAGAAAAGCAGAGGGGATAATAGGGAGAATAATTGCTGAAAAACAGGGAAGCAAAGAAGGCAGTTAGGAGGTAAAAGCAGATACAGAGCTGCATACTGTGGAGGTGCCCAAGACAGAAAAACAGTTCCTTAGATAGATTAGTGAAACAAAGAAGAAAGAAGGAGGAATTGTGAGTCTAGGGAGGAAGATGGGCCCTTGCCAGAGAGTGGCATCAAAGTGGCCATTAAAGGGTCCCAGACACAACATTTACTAGCAAAGGGTCCTGAAAGTGCTGGCAGCACTAAAGATTGATGAGAACCCAGAAACAGATGGGTTGCATCTGAGGATACTCAGGAATTGGCAGTTGAACTGACTCATCCACCTGATAGGTCAACTGAACAGCTCTCTAAGGACAGGGGTGGTTCCACAGGAGTGGAGGGTGGTGGACATAGTTTCACTTCATAAGGGATGGGGACAGGAAAAATCAGGAACTGCAGACCTGTCAGTGCTACCGCTATTGCAGTAAAACTAATGGAGTCACTGCTAATAGAGGATCTTGAACTAACTGGAGCGCAACAGTCTCCAAAACAGTAAGCATCACAGATTTGTGGCAGAGAGGTCTTGTCAGACTAAACCAATAGTTTTCTTTGACTGATGATGGAATTGGATAGGGGCCATGCTGCAGATCTCATCTACTTCTACTTTAACTTCAGCAAGGTGTTTGACTTGGTACCACAGACAATTATTAAAGAAGATGGAGGATCTGGACAGAGCTACGGTCACAGTAAACTGGATAGGTAACTGACTAAAGGGATGCAACAGAGGGTAGTGGTCAGTGGAGTTAAATCAGAAAAGAGGAGGTCACAAGTGGGTTCCACAGAGATCTATGGATCTATCCTAGGTCTGGTCCTCTTCAATATGTTCATCAGTGACATTGGAAGAGGAATCTGGAAAGTTGTGTCTCTTTGCAGATGACACTAAGCCCTGTGGGAGGGGGGATAGTGATGAGGGAATAAAGGAAATACAGGGATACTTGCAAAAGCTGGAGGGGTGGTCAATGATTTAGCAGTTGAAATTCAGTGCCAAAAAGTGCAAGGTCATGCACCTATGGAACAAGAACCCCAGAACAGAATATGAATGGAAGGGGTGAGACTCAGTACCACAGCTGAGGAACTAGATCTTGGAGTTATCATCAGTGACTCCCTAAATCAATCAAGTCAGTGCAACAAGCCTTGTTGCAAGGCAAATATGATGACTGGATGTATTGAAGGGTACTGATGAGCAGAAAAGGGGTAATACTTCCCTATATAGATCCTTGGTGAGGTCACACCTGGAGCACTGCACCCCTGTCTGGGGTCCTTACCTCAGGAAAGATAGGGATAGGCTCAAGACGGTGCAGCACAGGGTAACAAAATGATTCAGGGCCAGCAGAGCACCGAACATGTACTTGCTAGAGACTAGGAGAAAGAAGGAAATATGATAGAGACCTTCAAATTCCTAAAAGGAATTCACTGGGTGAACTGTGGAAACTATTTAATTTAATACTAGCACACAGTCACATGGTCATGAGTGGAAGTTAACAGAAGGAGGTTCAGGAGGGCGTGAGGAAATACTATTTTACAGAAAGGGTGGTGGAGCCGTTGAGCAGGCTGCCAGCAGAGGTGGTAGGTGCAAACACTATTAGTAATTTTAAGCATGACTGGGACAGGATGAATGGTATAGTTGTTGCCTGGGGCATCAGAATCCAGGAGGAGAATAGGGGGTGGGCTAGTACCCTGGATAAACAGTTAGTCCCAGGGCTAAATAGGGAACTCGGACAGACTGGGTGGACTTTTGGTATGCATCTGTCATCATTGTCTATGTTTCTGTGTTTTTATTTCTTAAAGTTCCAGTGTTATACAGGTAATGTCAGCTATACCTGCTGGCTCCTAGCAGGATGGGCACAGTGTCTGTGATAAACTGATGTATGTCTGAACAAAAAAGGCTAGATGGCTTCAAGCTGGCAATAATTCAACCCTGACAAAACAAAGATGCTTCTGAATGGGTCAGGTCTTAGAACATCAGTGTGGACCAGCAGGAATCCCATTAGGCCAGTTTTAGATGACATTTATCTCCGAGCTGCAGATATGGCTAACATTCTGGAGTCACACTCGACTGTGAGGTGTCACTCGAGTCATAGGTGGCTACTGCAGTACGCTGTGACCTTTTTCATCTGGGAAACATTGCCAACTTGAATCCATGTCTTGTGAGAAAGGATCTGTCCATGCTGATGCATGCATTTGTGATGTCTCATCTGCTCTACTTCAGTGCCTTGTACCTACGTCTTCCTGGAGGCTTGAGGCACTACCTGGAGCTACTACAGAATGTTGCAACCAAGCTAATAACACTCAAATGTCCTAGAAATCAGATAACGCCTGTGCTGCAGGGTCTGCACTGGGTGTGGGTTAAATGGCACATCACCTTCAAGGTTTGATTGTCATTTTTGAGGACCTGAATGGACACTCAAGACCACCTCATGACATTTTGCCAATATGTCCCAGTTATTTCAAGAGAATTAGTTTATAAACTGTCACCTGAGTTGTTTATTAAAATATTCCTTTCAGTTAAACACGCTTTTGGAACTTTTCTACATTTCAGTACATCTCATACTTTGTTTGCAGCTCAGAAATAGCAATCTTTAAGTTGGAGTGATTTGAAAAGCAGCTATGACTACAGCTGTAAAAGTCAAAGAATGTCAGCACAAAAGTGCTGAGGCAAGGGTTACCTGGAAATGACATTTGCAATAAAAGCAGTTCTCACAGAAATGTAAATTACACATATCGGATAATGCAAACACCATGGGAGTATATGCAAATCACATAAACAAGTTTAGACTGGTTCCACTTTAAGCAAAACTGTGTGGTGCCAAATGGCCTCCACACACTCTGCAAGGCCTTTGCAGAGTAAGAACCATTGACACCCACCACTCTTTAACAATGCAGAACCAGTCTAAACTATTTCATGGTGATTTGCATGTGCTTCCTATGGTGCTTTACGTTATATGGATATGTGTACTTTCACATTTCTATTACTACAGATACAGCTCTATATATATTGTTTTACTGACTTTTGAATATAATAAAATAATTGTATTTTGTGAGAATGGACTAGGGACTATGGCTCTTCATACACAACAGTATTTGGTAAAGAGGTGAGACAGAAGCAGGAGAGGAACATGATACATTTTAGCAAGGAGTCAGGCTAAGTTTTGGTGAAGCTATAGAAGTTTCTCAAATTATGAAGAAAGATTACAGCAATTTCTGGAAGCAAACCAGACAGAGGACGAATCTGAAATGCTATTTTCCAATGGGTGGTTGGAGCAAAATTATTTGCTCTACTTAGAGAATTAGAATCCCCAAAGAAACAGAGTAAGAGTACATTTTCAGAATTTCTCAATGCCATAAGAAACTAATACCTGTATTTGTCAAAGACAAATGCGATAGCAAAAGGGTTTGACTTTCACAGCCAAAAGCAGCAAGCAGGTGAAACTATTACAGAGTACAGGCTGCTTAAGGAATTGGCAATGCAGCTACCTAAACCCCTGGTGAGGCTATTCAATAGTTCAGTTCTGAAAGGGGTAGTTCCAAAAGACTGGAGGGTAGCAGATGTAGTCCCACTCCACATGGGGGACAAAGAGCAACCAGGAAACTGCAGACCTTTCAGTCCTAGCTCTATTGTTGGTAAACTAATGGAGACAATAGTCAAAGAGTACCATGTGAACTACCTAGGGAACAATGGACTCCAGGATAGTAAACAGCACGGGTCTGTAGCAGGAAGGTCTTATCAGACCAACCTGATAGTATTCTGTGACTGGATAATGGATAAGAGCCATGCTGTGGATTTAGCGGCTTCAAGTTTCAGCAAAGCTTTCAAATTGGTGTTTCTCAGAAGGCTGCTGAAGAAGTTAGAGGATCTGGGTACAACAAAGGACACAGTTAGATGGGTGGAAACTGGTTTAAGGGAAACAGCAGAGGGTTGTGGTTTACAGAGTCAAATCAGAAGACAAGGAGGTCACCAGTGGGGTGCCACAAGGATTGATCCTGGCTCCAGTCCTTTCAATATTTTCATTAGTGACACTGGGTAGGAATCCGGGGCAAGATATGTCTCTTGCAGATGACACTAAGCTCTGTGGCAGGGTAGAAGCATGGAGGGGGTTAGGGAAATGCTGAGAGATTTGCAAAAGCTAGAGAGGTGGTCAAAGGCCAGGCAGTTGAAATGCAATGCCAAAAACTGCAAGGTGAGGCACACAGGGAATAAGAACCCAAGGACAGAATACTGGATGGGGGGTTAGAGTTGTGCATGACCTCTGAGGAAAGAGACCTAGGGGTCATCATCAGTGATGCCTTAAAACAATCAGTGCAGTGTAACAAGGCCTACAGTGAGGCAAACAGGGTGCTAATGCTGGGGTGTGTAGGAAGGGTATTCACAGCAGAAGGAAGAAGGTAGTACTACCTCTCTATAGGAGAAAGGGAAATTGTTTAGCCATGAAGGCACACTAAGCCAGAACTTCTTTCCAGGTGCAACCTAGGAGCACAAGGAAGTTAAATGACTTGCTCAGGGTCACACAGTATGCAACTGGGGGCTGATGGTATTCAAGCCCGGGTCTCCAGGTTTGCAGCTCAACCTCTGTATAGATCACTGGCAAGGCTCCACCTGGAGTACTGTGCCCAGTTCTGGAGTCCTCACCTAGGGAAAGATAAGGACAGGCTGGAGACAGTGCAGTGTAGGGTGACCAAAATGCTTCAGAGACAGCATAGCAGCTCTTATGAGGATCGGCTCAAGTCACTGAACATATAGACACCGGAGGTCAGATGAGAGAGGGGAGATATGATGGAGATCTTCAAGTCCTTAAAGGAATCAACAAGGTAAACTATGAGGAACTATTTAGCATAGTAGTGTACCAAGATCACGGGGCATGAGTGGAAATTGGGCAGGGAGATTCAAGAGGTGAGTTGGAAAGTTTTATTTTACAAAAAGCATGGTGGAGCTGTGAAACAATCTCCAGCTAATATGTTGGGCACCAAAACTATTAATTGTTTCAAACACAGCTGTGACAGAGTGAAGGGCTCAGTGGTTGCTCAGGGTGATAGCGGTAGGGTGGGGAGCATGGGGGGTGGATAATGTGGCTTAGTACCCTGTATGGGCAATAGGTCCCAGGTTTGTTAGGGTTTATGGGATGACTGGATGGACCAGTGGTCTTTTCCAATTGACATTGCCTATGTTTGTATGTTTCTATATTGGATGTTCAAAGAAGCTGGCTTCCTCATAAGAATTGAGAGCCAGCCTGAATGAAGAATTGAGATAGTGGTTTGTCTGGGACATAATTAGTCAAGAGCTTTGCAATCATTTATTGAGGTCTTCACATACTAATATGTTGCTTTGGCATAAGGCTCTGAAACAGCCAATACCTTTGAAAAGACTAGCCACAGTTTCATCACGAGAAGCAACTAAAAACAAATGTGTTAAAATTGCCAAGGACAGCACCTGCTAGAGCCTTACCTACATACTCAAAAGTTACCTGTTACTAGTACACTGGGATGAGCAATCTACTACTACATTGCTGGTCCAAGTTCTATCGCTGGGATATCCACCACCAGATGGGACTCCTGGCCTGAGCCTCCAGACAAATGTGATCATACCTGTTGGCCATGAATCACTGGGCACAAGACACATCTTAAAGAACTTTGTGCTCTGAGAATTATAGGTCCAGTCACTACTACACACCAGATTTTGCCATCTTGTAGTACTAAACAACCCAATTATCATCCATCAGAGGGAGAAAAGATTGTGCTCTATTGAAACTGGTGACAATGAGCAAATAAAATCAGATTATAGGACGGCAAAAATTGATGATGTAAGAATCAGAATGAAACCCGATCATGACACAGCTATGTCAATTATTCCTAAAAACTGTGCAAACCTAAATTTGGAAAAGTTAAACTACTGCCAGTAAGTTGCATATTAAAACCTACACTGATCAAGCCAACTGGCCAGGTGGTACAAAGGAAGAAGCCTTACACTTATGGGTTGAAACTGGGTTTAAAAGTTAAGACTTGATTGGTCTTGGAAACAATATGTTAATCAATGAAGTAGAACTGCTATATTTGAAATATAATTCTCTGTTCAGAGCAGACATGGGGTTAATGAAAGGTATAGAAGCTAAATCACACATATATAAAAACAGTTATACCAAACTGTATAAGACTATGTACCTATAAATCAGAAACTTAAAACTGCAACGGGGGGCATCATTTCATCAGTATCTTGCAGCTAATATGCAGCACCCATTGTGCATTTACCCAAAACAGATGGCGGGGTCAGGTCCTAAGGGGATTATATGGTCACAAGAAACCCGTAACTGGAGTTGGAGCCGTACTCTAGTCCTAGACCCTGACGCTTGTTTACTAAGCTTGCCGGAGGAAAAAAAAACTTTACCAAACTTGATATTACTTGATGTTTATCATCCAGTGTTACTGGATGATAAACCTAAGATATATCTTGCTATTAATATGCAAAATTTGCTGTGGAGTAGGCGGTCTGCCATGTTTCAACAGATTACGGACTAGTTATTTCAGGGATTGACTGGTGTGAAATGGTTCCTTAATGATGTTTAAAGCATAGGTATAACTAGTGAGTCACTTTTATGCAATCTAGAAGTAGTACTTAGGAAACTGCAGAAAACAGGTTCATGTGTTAAAAAAGAATAATGCACCTCTTTTTTTCAAGACAGTGCAACTTACTTTAGACATACAATTAAAGTTAAACATATTTACCCCATGGAAGAAGAAAAAACAGCTGTTGTTCAGGCCACTAAACTAACTGATATAACTAGACTGGGATCAGTTCCAGCACTGGATGTTATACCACACTTAGCTACCTTGAGAAATCCTACAACACAATTGTTACAGAAAACTCAGACATGGGTTTTGTCAAAAAAAGAACCAAGCAGCTTTCAAACTGGCAAATAAGGAGCTCTCAACAGTCCCTGCGTTTGTGCATTTTGATGCTGTGTTGCCTGTAATTCTGGTCTATAATGCCAGACCAGTCAGTGTGGGTGCAGTCATTTCTCATAAAGTGCTGAATGGTAGTGAAAAGCCAACAGCAGCTTGTGAAGCAAATGAGAGAACCTTGCCTCAAACAGTTGTAAAAAGGTGGTTTATGGAAAATATCCCTAAACTTAGACTATGTTGTGGCCCCCTTGCTGACTCCTCACTTTTTTTTCCCCATCAAGGTAGTTATCTCTCCTGTTGTGGGCTGTGGTATTGCCATCAGCCAACCGTACTGGACTCTGGGGTCATTCGGGATCTTCAGATGGTATGCGTGTCCCAGCGGACCCCTGGAGCTGGCCCAGAGGCTTCATTCTGCCACAGCTTCTGCCTTTTTCCTCTGATTTTTCTCCCCATTACCCCAGGGCCCCAGACAGAGAGGTGCATGTGCGTGGAGGTGTGCATGCATCCTCTTGCTCTGGTGAAGGCCCCTTCCTCCCACCCTACTGGCCTAGCGCCCTGGCTCCCTCAGCTTGCGGTGCCCCTGGCCTCCCTGCAGTGGTAGAAGAGCCAAGGGAAGCTCAGATCCCTCCCAGAGAGGAGAGCTGCCTGATGGCAACTCAATCCTGCACCGCACCCTCCCTCCCCTGTGCCAGTCTCTGATGGCCCATGCTCATTCCCGAACATGGGTCACCAGCATGGTGAGAGGTAAGCATCCAATGCCTCAGCCTTCTACCCCACTGGGCTATCTGATGCCATTCTTTTTTAAAAATGTCATCATACTTAAAGGAACACTGTCAACCCCCTTAGGCCTCAGAGTATTGCCAGGCTAATAACGGGTCACTATAGTACAGAAAAAACTGCGCGTGAAGAACCATACTGTGTTAACTGCCTATGGAAGTACAGTGACGGGTATTAGAGCAATATGAAAATATCGCTACCCCCATCACTGTGGAATGGAAGGTGGAAGTGGGGAAAAGGGTTTTGAGCACTGTTGTTCGAGTGCTCAGTCGAGCCACTCCCATGATGGAGTGGCCAAGGCACTCGACGAAGCAGTTGGTGAGGTGGGGAGACCAGGGTTCAAAACCCTGCTTGAGGGAATTTTATTTTACTCTCATCTGTGTGGCCATGAGTAAGTGCCACAATGTGAATTTTAACTTACCCCTCTGTCCACACCCTCTCTGAGTTGATTATAATTATTCCGGGAGATGTGGTGGGCAGAGCCCCCCACAGAAATTAAGGAATTCATTGGTTGTGCAGCAGTTTTGAGCAGTTAGCATTATGTACCACTGCTGTGTTGCCACATGGTTGTCTGTGTGTGGTGTTTCCTTGCATGGTTTTGTCCACAACATTATGACCCCATGACGGCTAAAAAACACAATTTCTGATTGCTCACATTCTGTAGACTTTGCTGATGTAGCTGGTCAGATTGATTCAAATTCTTTTTTGTCTTCTTAAAAGTGAAAACCAGACTGCCCTTCCTACTGGTGTCACCACATAAAACCATGTTTGTTTACAGTCCTTGGTCAACTTCTACTGCATGTTACCTGACTTGGGAGCACCCCAACACAGTCTAGCCACTCATGATGCAGTTGGAGAGAAGAAGACTATTGTATCATGAGTGATTGTGTTGTTTAGGGGTATTCCTAATGTTCAGGAAGTTTGAAATAAGAGTAGATCAGCGATTTGAAACAAAGCAGGGTCATATAATTACACCATTAGCATACTTTTCTGTTTTATAAAGAAAGGAAGAAAATAAAATGACCAGCAGCATCAATGACTTTTCGAGAAGGTAAGCAATCATAAAATGTGGATTTTCATCTTGAAGTAATATGATACAAAAAAGGCTGACACTGTCCCTTTAATTTTTTTTCATCTGGAATTTGTATCTTCATCTAGAGTAACTTGAATACTTTTTGTAACTGTGGTTATCCTGCGGCAGACGGTATGCATACTTTGTGTACTGTTCACTTTTATAAGTTCATGTTTATGATTATACTACTATGTCATTTGAATTGTTCTTATGTTTATGAGACATTATTGAAAATGAGCTTCAACTTACTGGCTTATTATCCCTAAACGAAATTTAAAATTGAATTGAGACCATGCGTGCTACAAAGACTTTGCATTCAATTTTTCTGTGGCCAGTGGGACTATTGCCAAGGAACAAGCATAACAAGATGTTCTCTCTCACTTATTACCTGGATGTGAGGAGGGCACTGGGGTGTTAGAAGTTTGCAGCACACAACATAACTCAGTTAAACTAGGTAAGAGGAAGGCAGTGCTGATAAAGGGGATAAACAGCCTCCTCCAACATGGACAAGGATCGGCTACTGTAAACACGAAGCCATGCACTGCACAATAAATGGGTGCAGCTGCACAAGGCAAGGAACAAGCTAGACAAGAAAGGTAGAGCACACACCAGGAGCCTGAAGCAAAGAGCTGATGAAAAGTCAGAGCGATTCAAAGTGCCAGGGAGTAGTGCACTTTTCCTATCAATAAAGCTCAGGCTGAATGTAAGAACAGTGAAGGGAAACTGCAATGAGTGTTTACTGATAAAATAACCAATTTGGTGCGCCCATGTTTAAATGTAAAAATTTTAAAATGAGCTTGCCCAGTGTCGTGGCATGACATGCATGGCACATCATGGCACTGGCCACCTTACTACCGGCCACACCATAGACCCAGGTTTGAAAATGGACCAGGGTTGCTCGGGGACTGGCTGAGCGAGGCAGGATTGAGCATCCCAAGGACAGCTTTCTGCCCTCAGTGGGGAAGGGGGGTTCTATGTCTGCGTCTATGTCTATGTCCTACCACTTGACTTCCATCTAGTAGAGGCCTGATGATAGCACCAGCTAGACCAGCAGATATGGGGCCAGAGTCTGCTGAGGCAGCACACAGGTGCATTAAGCTGCACATGCATACTTGCATCACAGCAGACACTCTGGGGATGAAAACTGGAGGAAAATGCCCTAACTCACTCAGCATCACCCATAGGCACTGCATGATTCTACATGGCAGGCTACTCACCAAACGTGACTCTGGGTAAGTAGTGGTCATAGCCAGTTTTAGGCACCAGAGAACCCTGTAGTTGCTGGGGCCCCATTCTCATGGGGGCCCCCAACCAGAGCAGTTTATCTTATTAATCTTTACATTTTTTTAATCATATCTTTTAAAACAGTAACAAACAGCAGTACAGCTTCTTCTGATGTGGCATCATGATGTCATGAAATGCCTCACCAAGCTATGACCCAGTGATAAGAGGCAGATGGGCAGCAATGAATGGGATGGGAAGCACAGCTCCAAGGACTAACACTGCTGCATCCCCCTAAAAAGTTTAAATATACCACTGGTTGTACTGAAAATAAAATAAGGTGGTACAGGGAAGGGCTACAGTCAAACACATTGGGTGAAGGACAGCCAAGTAGAGGGGGCCCCATGACTTCACTAATCCTTCTGGGGGCCCCCCCAAACCCCAAAGCCAGCTCTGGTGGTGGTTAACATGTAAGTCTACTTGATGGGTTGGTAATGGGGCTGGGGGACGCCATCAGGGACCAAGGACAGAAGGAATAAAAAACTACAGTGTAACTACACTGTAACTGCATTGCAATTGCAAAGTAGTTACACGCAACAATAATGTAACTACCATGTAATTACCCCTGTTGCATGTAATTAGTGATTACTAACCCACAGTTACATCAAAACTAATACTTATAATAAAGTGTGACCAAAAACATGTAAAAATGAAAACTTTGGGGGGATCCAAGCAAGTAAAATTTGGTTATTTAGTGGGTTCTGCTAAATTTTATATCTTGAAGATGTTTCTTTAGCTAATTGATGGAGTTCCTCTTACCTTTTCCTTGTTCTTTGTCTAGGTATGAGAATGCATTCAGCATTTATTAGTTATTGTTTTTACTCTGTTTTTATGACAGTTTAATGTGTCTTTTGCACAGAACCTTGATCCTATGGAGGAGTGCTTGATAAATGAAATTCCTTGCTTTGTCTTTGGGCTGCAGTGTCTTTGAATCTAGTTCAACTTTAGCTCTTTCCCTATTTGGTTTTAAATGACATGGTGACTCTACCTACAGGTTGGGATAGTTGACCAAGCATAAGAGAAGTCACAATACTAGTGGAGAAAAACGGAGGAAGGCAGCTCAAAGAGAAATCCTGGAAAACATGCACTACCAAATAACTGTACACAGAAAAGAAATGTACTGTGGGTGACACCTTGTTTTAGACAATACATACATACATGCAAAGTTGCTGGCAGATTAAGCCTAAAGGTCATTACATCTGCCCAAGATGCAGCTCACTGTATAGTTACTGCTGCTGCCCCACTAGCTTCCAAGCTTTATACTCAAGCTTAGCTTCTGAGAGATAAACTCCTTCATAAGGTTCATCTTAAACCTTCTTATGTTCATAATGGAGATAACTTATAGCTTACTATCAGAATTTTCCCCAGGAGAAGGATTTGGGAATAATCATTGATAGAGATACAGCAAATTTAAACTTCAGGTATGCTATATGTTGGCCCCATACATGTACACCTGCCAGAAAAGATAGTCTAAGTACATTTAAGTGGCAACCCTCCCCATCCTACTACATGCTCCATAGAGCACCTGCAACCCCATTCCCTACTTCACATCATAATTATACAGGTTTTTGGGTAGGTCTGCAGCACTCAGCAGCCGCTCCAGCTCACATGGAGGTTACAAACCAGGCATTACGGCTATAACTTTTTCACCAAGTGATAAAAAATGTGAAATATGGCTAGAATAGCTCTACGGCAGGCAACTCCATTGTATCGGTTGCCTGCCAGAATCGTGCCAGTTGCTCTATAAATAACTACTCACTAAAGAATTAGGCACTCACCACCATATCCGAATAATGCCACAGGATCAATTGGTTTTCAGCAAATATTAAAACCATATTTCTTATTCATAGTGCAAGCCGTGCAGTTAAAAATCAGCATGTCATTCTTATTCGGTCCATATCTAATGCCCAGGACCCACTCCACTCCCTAACATGTTTCAGATCTTTGATAAAGGATATGAACATATGGAAGAAACCAGCAGAAAGAAGGCCATTTGGTCTATCAAGTCTGCTCGTATTGCAGGGTCCACAGCTTGAGCTAATGCCCTGCCCTCCCTCCCACTCCTCCCATCCTTCCTACCCATGATTATTGCCTTCCCCATGCCTGTCCCAGACACACAGATCCAAGACACATCATGCATGGAGTGGGTCCCAGGCATTGATGTGGACTGAATAAGAATGGCATACCGGTTTTAACTGCATGACTTGAACTATGAATAAAATATCATTTTAATATTTGAAGAAAACAAACTGATCCTGTGGCATTATTGTAGAATGCTGATGAGTGGCTAATTTTTTAGTGAGGGGTTATTTTGGTTTAGCCACCAGTGCTACGTGGTAGTTGAAAGGGTGCAACAAAACAGGACTAAATTGATAAAAAGACATGAAAGACCTTGACTATGAGACCAGACTGGGCAATATCGACATACTGACCATGGAGGGAACATTGAGGGAGATATGATTGTAAGTTTTAAAACTCTTAAGAAACTTCATGACATAGACCTGGATAGGTTATATCAGTTGCTGCAGGACAGTAAAATAAACAAAGAGTTAAGGAGGGAGGAGAATGGGTAATGTAAAAATAAAACTGCTTTCTCAAAAGAAATGTAAATCTTTGAATCTTTAAAACTGAGGAGACTGTGGAGTCCGGTATTATTCCAGTTGTTCTAAAGTGAATATACTTAAAATATTTTTATTTATAGTAGAATAAAATGACAGGTTGCACAGCATGATACTTATGGGAGGCAGCCAAGGGCCAGCTGGACAGCATTGAAGGACTGTAATAGAATACCTGGCAGAGAGAGACAGACATCTCATGACTTGAGCTCCCAGAGGATTCCCCACCTCAGTTCCAAGGTCCCTTGTGATAGACATTTAAATAATTGCTGACGTCTCTGGGAACATTTTTAAATATTTTAAGCCCCATATATAGTCACAATTTAGTGCTGCAAAAGAGGTCCAATAACCACTTTGTATTAGTATGTAACATACTCAAAGTGGTCCTAAGTCTTTCCTGCACTGTCACAAGGGTCATTGCTGCAGCACAGAAAAGAACAGGGGTCTGCAGGCAAATAAGAGCTATGATATGTACAGACACTTCCCAACCCCACACAGTCATCTGCACACTTCAGCACCTCCATCTCTGCAAAGCAGTTCTACTGGGGTAGCACAGGTTTTACAGCTACAACTTGAGACTGAGAGGACTCAACATGGAATCGATTTTGACAAGGGACCTGGGTGGAAAAATCTGCATGGGAAAGGGCTGGGAAGAGTTCCACTGGACACCATAGATATGTTCAGTGGGCAGAAGCAGTCAGGGGACCAATGAACCACCACAGAAGACCAGCATGGATTGGAAAAGTTACAAAACAACAGGGTCCACAAGTAGATCATATGGCATGGTGTTGGGGGCTGAGGGGACAACCGAGGCAGTAGCACCTCAAGCAACAGTCTCAGAACATGGCATCATGTCATATGACTGGTGTAATGCCATGGCATTACACCAGTCATATGACATGATGCCATGTTCTGAGACTGTTGCTTGAGGTGCTACTGCCTCGGTACATCTGTGGTAGTTGCAGTTTTAATGTTTCTGGTTGAAAACCCCATTTGCAACCACAAATATCTGACAGCCATCGTGCAAATTGTAACTTAGCCTCCAGAGGACTGGAGACTCCTCCCCAGCAGACAGGGCTTTGTGCACGGCAGTTTTGATTGGTGGTGGAATGAGGTGCCTCTTTGCAACCCAAAATTAGCCTTCCCCCCACTTCACATGTGTCAGCCCCTGATATTTAGGCACAATTCAGTTTATCTTCAGTAGTTCTGTCCCTTGTCCTTTCTTACAAAAGATAATTTGATATAAGCAGGACTTTTGTCCAGTAGACTTCATCTGTTATGGCTGCTTATGCAACACATGAAATCATACACCTTTGATTGTGACATCACAGCCATTTCCTGGCAGCAGATTGTGAGTTACAAACAGAGGATTATGACTTCAAGAGGTGAATGAGCAGGAGGAGCAGTTGAAATCTGAAGTTCAAGGACTCTGTTTTCATGTCAGTATTATTCATAATAAAGAAAAGGAAAGACTAATACTTAAAATAGTTCAATTATAAGTTATTTATGTATTGCATTCAGAGGACCTTGGAGCTCAAGAGTCCTTTTCCAAAGTTGTCCAAGTCTATCAAGTTAACATGCCATGTAACACTTAGTGCTATTCTCCCTCAAGCATCTGTCTACTCCTGCTTTAAAAGTCTGACTGGCACTAGCTTCCATTACCTCACTGGGAAGGCCGTTTCATATGCTCATCACCCGCTATGTAAAGTAATGCTTTCTGATGTTTCATCTTATCCTTCCCCCTTGCCCCTCAGTTTAATGAATGCATCATCTGGTTCTTCAAGCACTCACCAGAGCAAATATCAGTGTATACTCCATCCTATATGTTCCATTTAGTAATGGGAACATTATGGAACCTTTAGAACCTTATCTTGCAGGGATTTCTGCTTGCACTCATCAGTTAAAACAACTGTGTATGCTCAGCCCTGTCTATCCATCTTGGCATTCAGAATACCCTGATCATGCCCTCCATCCTTCTCTTCTATTGACTAAATAATGTTGGTATATTTAAGGAAAACTCATACCTCATATCTTGTAAATTGTATTTGTTTCCATGTCAAGACACAACTCTTTTGTACCTGTTAGGATATATAAGTGTTTGCTTTAGTTTGTTTCCACTGTTAATGCTAGTCCCCTGTGACTATCCTGGGGGTCTCCATGTTATGGTTCTTGAAACCTCATTATCCATGAGAACTGCATTAGCATAGGAAGATGAAGGTAAGCTGCAGCTCAAATAGGATCTGGGGTTTATGCAGTAGGTAAGGAAATGGCAGACTGGGTGGGTCAAGTGGTCCTTATCTGCTGTCAAATTCGTATGTTTATATGTTTCTAGAACATGATGCCAAATCACCCATTTATTCCATGTGTCTCTATGATGAAAGTACAAATGTCCTGAAAAAAACTCTCTGGAAACACACAAATTGAATGCAATTTAAAGGGTAAAAACCCTGCATTACAGCTCCAACAGTTTGCAAATCTAACTGAAGGTAAATGTGGTATTTCACACCTTGCTGCAACTTGTTGACTATAATTAAGCAGACAAGCATACTATGGAGTCTAAAGGGTGCTGACCCATCATGTTCTCATTTTCTTTAATCAGCTCTCAGAAATAATGAGATTTCAACAATCAGAATACAGAGACCCCCAAGATGGTTACAGGGACTAGTATGAACAGTGAAAATAAACTAAAGCAATCACACGTATTCCTAATGACTACAGGAAAAGAGCTGTCTGTTGACATGAAAACAAATAACATTTTTACAAGATATGAGGATGTGGTTTTTCTTTAATCTTTTATCAAAGTTCTTGCTTTCTAAGCCACTAATCACCAAACTACATTATATGAATACATACTAAATACATCATTTAAAAAATAAATACAGATAGCAGGGGTTAGAATGGGTACGCATATTTGAGGTACACAGCACTAAAGAACTAACCTCATCAGTTGTAGGCAATGGAGGCAAAAACAGGCTTTTAATAAGGATTCAAAATGGGAAAGGGAGACAGAAGACACAGTTTCTAGGGACTTTTTAATCCATATGGTGAGCGCAGTAGAGACAAAAGCTCAACTACCAACTATTGCAGTAATAAACTTGCAATGAGAACAGACAGGAAGTTACAGCAGGAAGAGCAAAGGGATCATTTAGGCACATATGGGGAAGACAACTGTGTTGGCAGGGGCCTGATCATGGAAGGATTTGAATGTTAGAATGGCTGGTGAATGCACTGTAGCACAGGAAGCCAGGGTAGGTCCCAGAGGATAGAAGTAGTGTGATCCTTAGCCTACCTCATCACAAAGAGAGAAGCCTTGGCATTTTGTAAAGATTAAAGCTACTAAGAAGGAGTGGATGTTGCAGTAGTCAGTATGAGATGTAATAAAGGCATGAAAGTGATGGAGAAACCAAGGTAAAGTCTGATGAGGGAAATGTTTCATATATAGCTATTTTGCAGGTAATATCTCAAAGGACAGTTCCAGTTCAAGGTGAACTCCCAGATTCTTGGAGGCTTTGCCCAGGTCATGATTTCTGATTCAAGGACTAGGAAGAAGAAAAGATGGCTTTCCTGGAGAACATAGTTCTTGCCCAGGATAAAGACTTCAGATGTATTCACACTGAACTAGAGAAAGCTGATTTTGAGTAATGCAATAATGAGGAAGGGACAGATGGTCAAGAAGGAAAGTACAGAGTCATGGAATGAGTTAAAAGGGTGCACATTTGATATCATCCCCTTAAAAGTGGTGATCAAGCTTGAACTGGTAGATTAGGTGCCAAAAGGAGAAAGGAAGGAGAAAGGAAGGAGGGCAGACCAAGGATAGAACCCTGCTGACCTAATTACAAGAGAGGTTTGAAGGGGAAGGGAATCCATCACTGGAGACAAAGAAGGAATAAAGACATGGAAATTTAATCTGGTCACTATAGTCCCAAAGAGACCATAAATCTGGGAAGGTGGTCACTTAATTATCTGGTGGTTGATTATGTCTAACACTGAACATAGTGGAAAAGTAGGCTAGAAAGGAAGCCCAGATTATTAGCCCTTAGGACGTCACTTCCTACACAGACTAGTGCAGATGGGGCTGTGACCTGGACATAAACTAGACTATAATCTCTGAAGATTGCTACTGGAGAGATATGTAAATAGTTAGGCATGTGCACCCTTCTCCAGTACATTATTTAAAAAAGGGAGGATCAAAGTGTAGCAGGAATTGGAGAGGTCATCTGAGTTCAAGGTTGAGTTCTCTAAGTAGAGGATGAACAGCAGCAATTTTCATACTGTCCGGGATAAGACCAGTAGATAGTGAGAACTAGAGCAGTTATGTAGGAGACCAGTGTGAGCAGGCAGCCTGAGATAAGGCTGGTGGGATATGGTGAAGAATGTATGTGCTCTGTTTGGAAGAGGAGATGATAACAGTGGCAGATTTATAGGAGACATGAGTGAAGTCAGAAAGTATGGATGTCTGATACAGATTATTGGTGAAAGAGGATATCAGGGTGAGAGCAGGCTCATCGGTTCCAGCCAGGCTGACATCACTATGAATGTCAAATATTATACAGCAGAGTCTTCACACATGGGAGGGCGAAGAGGATGAGGGCCGTGGGAGCTGGGTGAACTCACTGAAACACAGAGAGATCAAGCAACATGTGCAGGGCCACAAATAGAGTAAGTGGTTCTGATGGGATTTAAACCTGGAGTCTCCATGTTCAGAGGTTTATGCTCAAAGTTCTAACCACTGTACACCACTGCATCCATAATTACAGTGTAGATGAAAAGGTAGTCTGGAGGAAGCACAAATGGAAACTGGAGGACGTAAACTGTACAGAAGTAGTACTGGGGCGATGGGAAGAGGTTCTGGGACAATATGAAGGAACTAAGAGGAAAGTCTCCTCCCCCTCCCTCCTCCTTCCATGATTAACGTTGATGGTGATACCACCCAAGACCCTGACAAGATAGCTAATGCCTTAAATGTCTCTTTCTCAGACCTCAGCTCTATCCTCCTGCCTGACTTCTTTAGCACCCCCTCTGGACACTCTCTACCGCCCCCTAGTGCTCCACCTTTTATTTCAAAACACTGCAGTATTGCTCGACATATTCCCGCCAAGTTCCTTTGGAAAGTCAAGACATAGTGGTGATTCACTGGATGTCAAGCTGCTCTCCTTAACCCTTGATGCAGTCCTTACTCCCCTAACAAAATTACTGAACATGTCCCTATGCCTTGGACAGTTCCCTACCTTATGGAAAAAAGTGATCATCACTCTGGTTCACAAAAATGGTGACCACACCTCCCCCAGTAACTATAGGCCCATCTCTATACTTCTTCCTCTCTCAAAAGCACTGGAGAAAATAGCTGCAGATCAACTTATAGAATATTTGGACACACACTGCCTACTGTGCAATCAACAGCATGGTTTCCGAAAAGGGCACAGTACCACCACTGCCCTGCTCGAATTTACTTCCTTCCTCCATGAAGCACTCGACCAGGGAGACCTGGCTGGATCTATTTACATTGATCTGTCCAAGGCCTTCAATACCATAAACCACAGCCTGCTAATAAACACCATCCTCTCTGTTGGAGTCTCCACAGAAACTGCAGTCTGGTTCACCAGCTATCTCAATGGCCGCACTCTAGCAAGTAAAAATAAATAGCACCTCTCTGCCAGCCTTCCAGTCTGTTCGGTGTCCCCAAGGTCCATCCTTGCGCCTTCTTTCTCCCTATACTTAAACTCCTCCCTTAGCCCACTGAGCGCCTGCCTTTATGCTGATGATGCTGTCATTTTCAGCAAGCACCCTGACCCTATCCAGCTTCAAAACTCCCTACAGGGCTCCTTCACTGCGACAGAATCATGGTTCACCTCCCACAAACTTGTCCTCAACTACAAAAAAACAAAGGTCATGCTATTCGCCCACCCTCAACATAAAAACAGCATGACCAAACTAGCCACACTTAACTCACAAGGTGCCATGTTGGAAGCAGTCTCCACTTTTAAATACCTAGGGGTCACTCTTGACTCTGCCCTCACTTTCCGTGAGTGTATTGCATTGACCTGCTCTGCCATTAACAGTAGAATTGGCCTCCTCTACAAATATAGGCTGTATCTCCCCCCATGGCCCTTTGATTAGCCATCTCTAGCTCCATCCTTCCCCTAGTAGACTATGGCATAATTATATATGGCGCCGCCTCCGACACTGCCCTGCCCAGCATAAAACGCACTCTCAACAAAGCCTGCCGGGCTGGCCACAGGCTGTGATCGCCCACATACCTGTGACCTCTACTCACAGTCTTCCTGGATAAATTTCCAGGGCGATTTCATCAGTCCTGCCTAATGGCCAAAAATACAACTAGGGTTAGCTCCCCTGGGCTGTCTATCGCTCCTTCAAGAGTGCATGTCAACAAGGGCCACTAAAAGCTCTAGCACTACTATTTTTTGCATCCCCTTCACAAGGACCACTGCTGGACAAAGATCCTTTTCCTACAGGGCCCCCCACTGGATGAACTCCCTCCCAGATGCTGCCCTCAAAATCCCTAGGATAGGGCCCTTTAAGCCAGTGCCGCGCACCCATATCCTGTTAAACAGTAACTGTGACTGCTACTGTAAACTACTATTTATAGCTTTGGTCTCTGTAACTATCAAACTCTGTAAATAATATTGTAATAGATTGTTTTGCTCAACTCGATGGTGCCCTGAATTTGTTTAAGCCCATGGTTGCCTCTGTACAGTAATTTTTACCTGTGTATGCCCTAACTAATGTCATTGACATGGAGCCTTGTAAATGAGTCCCTGACTCAAAGGGTTGTAATTCCTAGACTGAAAGCAAATAAAAAACAAAAAAACTAGATCTATAATTTGTAGTAAGATATCTGAATCACATTTTTTCCATGTGTCAGTTTTCCCTTCATGGTAAAAGAGTGCAGCAGTCAGATCATGTGTTGGATAAGACCACAGCTGTCTCGCCTGGATGATGTGATCTTATCACTGTCTGGTTATAGCTTGTTTTGTCTAACACTTTCCAACTCTGGGGAAACATCCTTTAAATTTTTAAGACACACACACACACACACACGAAGAGATCTTGCTGACAGGAAATGCACATGGTCTTAAGTGACAAGTGCTGGAAGCAACCAGCCAGCTGATTCTTCAAAACACATGAAGGAAATGAGCTGTCCATATCTATAGAACAGCAAGAGTTTTGTATAGTTACGTCATTGGGAATTCTCATCTGAAGGACCATTGTTAACAGCCATTGGGAATTCCCTCTGAAGGACCATTGTTAACAGCCATTGGGAATTCCCATCTGAAGGACCATTGTTAACAGCCATTGGGAATTCTCATCTGAAGGACCATTGATAATTCTATGCTGGAGGCCCAATTTCCCAATCAATGCAACAGACTTGTATTGTCTCACAACATACACATCAGAAGGAATTACAGAATCAGCCCATGGTAATATATATACTTAGAAACATTGCTTGTGTCAGCAGAAAAAGACCCAGAAGTCCATCAGATCTGCTCATTTTCCTGCCTAGCTCCATACTCAGCCTACGTCCAGGCTAGATTCAGAGATCTAATAGCCCTAGTGACTTGTCACCCCTTCCCCACTTCTGCTTGTGGGTCTCACTATTCCCTTATATCTGTCCCACCTAAGTTTAAATGCAGTCACAGTTCTGGCTTCAACCACTTCTCTAAGCAGTCTAAAAACCCACCCACCACCCACTCCATGAAGAACTTCCTCATATTCCCCCTGAAATCCCACTAGCTTACACCAGTGGCCTCTAGTCACTGTGACCCTGTTCCTCATGAAAACATCCTCACAATCCAGCCTGTTGATTCCTCACAACAACTTGTATGTCTCATTCATAGCCTCCCTCCTCCTCCGGCTGCCAGGGTTTCACATTAAGGTCTGCCAATCTTTCCTCATAAGACTGCTCGTGTTATGTTCCTATTATGGAGGTTGGCATGGTGACTAACATTTTCCTAGAGAAAATAGCATATTTTTCATATTTAAAAATGCCTCTTTCATGCATTTTAAATGTACAAACAGTAACCAGTTTTGGTTCCCTTAAAATATATTATTTTTCAATACCAGTCTTTGGTGTTTTGGCTAGAGCTACAGGAATTTTGACCACCTTATGGTGTGACAGAAATGAGTAGTGCTATTAGTGCAGGTGTTCTGAATTAAGGGGGGGAGTTTAGAAAGGATTGGAGCCACAAGCCCCTCCCACCAAACAAAAAGTGCACCAACTCTAGCTTGCAGCATGTTGCAATTTTACCAAGCGTGCCTGGGAGGCAGTACCTGCATATCACCATTGCATGAGTTTCTCGCTAGTAAGACATGAGTATAATAATGTTTACTCAAGAGGAAAGGCTGCTCAATCATGCTTTTGATTGTTCTACACCCTGCAACCCTAATTCAGCCGATGCTTGGTTTAGAACTGGGAGATCTTGCACTGGTTTTATAAAATCCATTTTCGGAGTACTTGGGTGGGAGCGCACATTCCCTCAGGGCATTTTGGAAACTGTGTGTGCCTTTAGGGAATTGCAGTTGATTACATCATTCCTGCACACCCCCTACTGACTCATCATGCAATGACAGACAACTGCTTCCGAGGAGTGGCCACCCCCTCTCCTTAGCCAGGGGTCAGTGGTCTGTTGTAACCAATCCAGTCAAGGAAGAAAATACATTGACAAAATGCTGCAGCATGCCTTCCACTCCCCCTTCTCCTTTATAAATTGTTTCCGCATACACTCTGCAGTTAAGTCCATAAATCTACATCATAGTAATAATAACCAATTCTGTTAAATACTGTATGTTCTTTTGTTCAGATTTTTGTGCTGAATGAGTGCCAATGAAAAGTGCCAGATTAGTAGATCTGAAAGAAATTGAAGTCCTTTTATTTATCCATGACAAGTATGTTGTGTCTCAGTCATCTCTACCACTGCAGACAGCAGTTCCACTTTGTAGAAAGAAATACAGACACACACACATACACACACACACACACACACACACACAAACATATTCAAATAGCTCTTCTTGCTTTCTGTTACTAAACAGTTAAATGGGTCATGCAGCATATATGACATGTGTTCATCCCAAATCTCACACACTGACTGCACAGTATATTGTTCTGTTCTGCAGTTGGCTCCAGTGCATTGCATCACTTGGCTTGGCTTGTAAAGCTGTACTGTTGTAACACCCTCTTAAAGCTGTGCTGCTGTAACACCCTCTTAAAGCTGTACTGCTGTAACACCCTCTTAAAGCTGTACTGCTGTAACACCCTCTTAAAGCTGTGCTGTTGTAACACCCTCTTAAAGCTGTACTGTTGTAACACCCTCTTAAGCTGTACTGTCACAACATCTCTGAAAGCTACAAGGTGCTGTACACCAAGGGCATCGTAGCGAAATGTCCCACACTTGCCTGCTGTGTCTCATTCAGACATGGAGGGACCCTCCTTATAAGTAGGAGGGTAGTTCAAACACCATGCTGACTATCTGTGGCCTCTCATGTGAGACTGCCAGGAAGACTGTTTTAATGCTAACAGTATTGGTAATTTGGGGATGTTGACACCTTTCCAGTAGTAACTGGACTGAGACCACTACATGTCTTTTAACATAGGTCACTGAACAGCTGGCAGATGATAATGGTTCTGGCCATTACCAGCCTGGGCCATATATGAATCAGTGTCCTCAGGTGAGGTGTAAGGCTCCTTAATGTCTCGCAAGAGATTATGGGGTGATTTTTGAAAGGCTCCATGCACAATCCAACTGTCCATACTTTCAAAGGAGTACATCCATCCAAACTGTTCTAAATCAAATGCTTAGGCATCTAAACATTTGCATCATTTATCAATACAGCTTGCCAGACATTATCATTTTTTTGGCTACAAATAGATAGTTCTTTTGAAAACAGCAGCGAGCAGGTTGGATGCAAGTAGTAGGCACAGAAACAGGTGGCACGTGCACTGCATCTGCATCCACCTGTTTTAACAATCCAGCACAATGACATTTTAGCTGACCAACTAAAGTGTGGGATGGTGGGCCAAGCCCCCTTACTCTAACAAATTAATACTGCATTCCTAGACTTCTACATATCAGAAACAGCGCATAACAGTGCAAGATAGTTACAATTTGATACCGCACATCAAGTAGGGTCACAAGTTTCATAAAGACATTCCTGGCACTTGTTCTACGATGTTATACCAGAGGGGCTGGATTTACATAACAGATGTGCAGCCTAGTATTTCCCAGAAGTGATGGTGCCAGGAAATGCTAGTCTGCAGTCAGCATACTAGGTTTACGGAGCATATGGTACACTCAAGATGAAAATAAAACAAAAATAGAGGTCTATGTCGCAATCGCCTCTCGCTCTGAGAAATTATAAACAGGTTTTTAAGGGACTGGTGTGGTCAAGTGTGAGTGCGATGTGATGAATGTTTGGAGACGAGTTCAAATACTTGGTGGTGTAACTCTCTTCTAGCAGTTCATAACCCACATCAAAAAATGCCTACTATTTTCTGTATTTATGCAAAAGAGGCCCAGAGCAGAATAGACATGGGAACTGATTATCTCGCAATCCACAGACAGGGGGAGCGGGATTTGCTCCAGGCCACCAGGTCTTCAGTGCAGCTGTAGAGAAAGACCTGACACTGTTCTTGCCACCCTGCTTTTCTAGGTTTATGAATAAAAAATGAACAGCAGCCCCTAGTGCGGTTGATTTGTTTCCTTTTACAAATTTGATCAAAAGGTTTTGATACATAGCATTTATCTGAAGCGGTAAATAGGTTCATGTCAGTTCCATGTCAGCAGACGGACTCAGTTGTTTATATAATTGCTATGCAAGTGGTTTTGAGAAGCACACACAGAAAATGTGGATATTTGTTCTCTGCTCACATCCGTTTACAGATCCTACACATGCAAACCAGGAAGCTGCACAGAGGCATGCTACCATAATGGTTTATGGTATTGATAAAATGACCCATGTGGAAAAACTTAATAACTTGGAGTGTATAGCACAGAATGGTATAGGGCAAGAGGAGACCTCCTTTTGAGGAACAAGATCAATAACGATCCAGAACTTTTTAGCAAATGAAATCTTGCTTAAAAGCCAAATCCTCAATATATGTGAGGGCACAAATATCAAATTGGAGGAAAAACATTTAGGACAGACATAAGAGAGCACTTTTGTATGGAGGGGACTATAGGCCCCTGGAATGCCCTGCCATGAGAGGTGGTAAATTCTAAGGATTTTCAACTTTTTCAAAGCAGCTGTTCAATGAAACACATTTTTTCCCAAAAAACTAGCTTTAGTTATAGTTAAAAATATTAGCATACCTGTCAAATCTACTTGTCTAGGTACCTTTTAAGCTGCGCCCCATAATTTTTTTTTTTTTATGTTCTCGATCTATGATGGCATTTCTAAGCCAAATGTGGTGACCTTCACTTTTCTTGAGAAAAAAATAAAACATTTATAAAACACTCATGCCTGCAATATTTTATTGTGAAAAAGGAAGGGGCAGATTTTTTGCCCAGTTTCCTTCCAATGCTGCTTTAAAGAAAAGTTTGACAACTTCATGAGCATGAAAAACCGGTGGTCAAAGTACTACTGAGAAGTTGAGTATGATCACAATAGGCTTTTTGGCCTCCTTCCATCCTACCAACCAAGTACAGTACACAGCACCAGTGCTGCTCTTCTTGCAAACTGCCTCTCTGATATACTACCTCCGAGTGCAGTAAACATCTGGGTTTCTCAGTGGTGGATGTAGTATTTGGAGGAGTCAGCGACTGCCCTTCACTACGTGATGGAGTCAAGACAGGATGGAACATGTCTGAAGTTTGTCTTTCTCAGTATAAATGGAATCCTATGTTAATGCCTGTTTAAAAGGCAACTATTGTTCTGGTGAATCCTTTCAGCCAGCCCCCCCCCCACCACCACACACACACACACACACACACACACACACAAGGATTTGCAGACCCATGATGTCTTTCAGTGGGTTTGAGGTTTTACAATGCAGGAGGCAGCATACCATAGTGGTTAAGGGCACTGAGCTGCAAACCTGGAGACCTGGATTTGAATCCCATCAGCCCCCACTTGCATACTGTGTGATCCTGAGTAAGTCACCCAGGTCACACACCTGGAAACAAGCTCTGGCTTAGTGTGCCTTTCCTGGCTAAACAAGTTCCCCTCTCCCTTTAGAATGTATGTGTGAGGCTTGGGGAAATGCACAGAAACAAAACAATTTAGATATTTTTTCCTCTTCTTTCATTCTTTTATGCAGACCATCCAAATGGAGTGTTTCTGTGCAAACCTGTACAGGAACAGTGCACCCAGAGGGGGGTGACTAGCCAGCCCCCAAGAAAAAGAGGTATACTTTTTAAAGCAGCAGTACTAGTTAGACAGCAGAAATGTTATCCTACTATTTTTTTAGCAGTAACGTAGACCTGATAATCTTAGGTTCTTCATGTGGGTATTTTAAAGGTGATAGGAAACCGTTTTTGTACCTCTAGATGCCCTCCAGTTGTTCTTTTATTAGCTAACTGGTATTCTGATATGTTTTTGACCCCTTTTTGTTAACTTAATAATCTAATTTTAGGTAACTACCCTGAATTCCTCTCTCCTCAGCAGTTGCAGCTCTTTCTCTCATGCTACCTGAACATTCTATGACATCAGAAACTCCCATTCCAGGCCATTCAGATGAACAACACGGACTGGGAGTCTGTGATGTCATAGAATGTCTTAGAGATATGAAAATCAAGTGCAGTAGCTGGTGAGGAGAGTGGAACTCTATGTAGATCTGAGAAACCCCAAAGTTAGAGTATTTATTTATCAAAAAATCATTAAAGCATATTAGAATACATAACTGGTATGGAAAGGAAGATGAAAGGGCAGTTAACTATGTAAAAATAATTTCCTATCTCCTTTAAATTCAGTCAGCTATTTTTAAGACCACGTTTAATTACAACTTTGCTAATTCGCGTGGATCTACAACAAAGATGGCAGCCCCCAGCAACTTTCAAAAATCTTCTCCTAGAGATCACACACTAACTGTTCCCACTGTATTTATAATGCAGATATGTCAGGTTTGATGGCAAACAACTCAGGACCACTCTGAGCTGCTTACATATACTATGGTGGACCTGGCAAAGGTCCAATAACTTTTAAGAACTTCAGTATCCTCTATTTTGCCTCAGGAATGAAATAAAGCAAAAAAAAAAAATCAGATGTATTAATGTTTTGATTTGTCCTGCCAGCCATTCTTTTTAAATTTTCATAAGCGACAAGTTTTGCATAAAAACATATAATCAAACAGGACACACTTTATAAATAAGATACAACATATTCATACATACATATAATAATCAGTATCTATTGGAAACAAGTACAGTCGTAAGAGACTCAAGCCATGGTATACTTTTTTTTTTTTTTACAATTTCTTCATTTCCTCGGGTGGGGGGTAGGGGTTGTACCTATGGTTCCCCCTTCCAGCCATCCTTCACGTCCACTGCCCCGGTCGCAGCCAGAGCTCACCCCCCTGCTGCAGCCCTTCCCAGGCCGCATCACAGCGGGTACGTACCCCACTACTGCAGAGACCTGGACAGCAGGCTCAGAAGGGAGATGACTTGGGTGCGTCCATGGTGGCACCATCGAGGCAGACATCACACTGCCAAGGAATTTTTTGTATGGGTATTCCTTACCCCCCCAGCATGGGCATGCAATGGCATCAATGATGCTGCAAAGCACGCTTCTGTATGTTGCATGTCTGATGCCACCCATGCTGCTCCATCCAATCGGCCTCAAGGATGCACCAGCCAGCAGCAACCGCCAGGAACCGGCACCTCAGTGGACCTCCCAACCCACCCTCCCAGGAGGAGGAGAGCTGTCCATGGGATGCTCAATCCTCCTTCTCCGGCCGATCCCAGCAATCCATGCCCGCTCCCAAACACGGGTCACCAGCATGGCGCAAGGTGTGGCATCCATTGCCTCATCCCTCAGCACCACCGGGCCAGCCATACAGAGGGTATACTATTAAAGAATGTTGTTGCCCTATAGACCACAGATCTTTGACCAATAGTCTTCTTGTAATAAGGGACGCTAAGCAGGCCTCAAGAATATTGAGCTGGAAAAAACGTTGCATTAATATGGGGCTTTAAATGTGGGGGGGGACAGGAAAATTTCAAAACAAAAACACAAAACAATACCCTGGGGGGATAAAACAGACTTCATACATGCCCCAATTTGCAGTTATAGACTTTACACATGCTCAGATTTACAATTATTTAAAAAAATGTAAACAACATTGTTTGTGTTCTCTTAGGCTTGAAGATTGCAAACATCAATGTAAAATAACGACCTTAGAATCACAGGTTGACCCCAGATAAATTGTTCAAGTGCTAATGACAAAGTGCAAACAATTAGCAACCCTCGCTCTCAGACAGCTTGCACGGACGCCCTCTTTTATGGATCCTACACACTGCTACTGCAGACTGCCTCTCCTGCTTGCTATCTGGGAGAGCACTAAATGCCAAATCACTTATTTAAATGAGCAGTGCTTGCTAGTGGCCTTGAGATGAAATGTACTAGACAGCGTGCACAAACTCTATTCCAGTACTGCGACATAAATGGGAAATCCCATCAAAAGCACACAAGAAGCAGCACACTCTGAAGACAGCTCGGAGTTCAGTGTAGATGAAGTGGATTACAATTACATAGAGTAGTGCTTTAGCACAGATGCCTGGAAAGTGCAGACAGAATGTTTCAGAGTTTCGCAGTCCACTTCCACTTTAACAGGGGCTACTGTTCTGATTAAACTTTATCGATTTCATCTACACTGGACCTGGTGGCTGTCTTTAGAGTACGCCACTTGTGTGCTTTTGTTGGCCTATACAAGAACAGTAATAATTCTTGTTCCAGACCTCAGCAGACCACCACTGTGCCTGTGGTGGCATTTTGCCAGTCCACATCGGCAAAACGAATTCATGACTGACAATCACCCTTAGCTCAGATCAGCTTCTTGGCCCCAAAAATAGGAATTCTGGGCAACCAAGGAAAATTGCTGTGTAGCTGGTGATTGGCATACAAAGCTGTTACCTGGTCCAAGCTTCACCCAAGCTATTTGTTTGTTTGTAAAAGTTTATTCCTTAAGAACATTCCAAGGAAAGGGATCATCCAATTGAGTGTTAGCTCATTTTCAATTTACTCACTCATTGACCTTGAACAACTCATTTGGGCATCCAGTGTCTCTGTCACCCCAACTGTAAAATTGGATAGAAGCAGGACTCCTCTAAAAATTAGTAGTTGTACCTTAGTTGGGCTCTCCGGTGTTAAAGGGTCACATTGTAAGAGTGACAATAATTGCTAACAAGGTGGATAACCTCCATCTTTGATTCTTACATTAATGTTCCTTTAAGTACAGCACAGCACAGTACAGCACAATGTATATCTACATGCATGTTACTAAGATAATGCCTTTCATTCAATCATACTCCAAGGCACTTTTTAACAATTGAAAAATGATATAAATATGGAAGTAGCATAACAAACCTTATTAAAGCCAGCTCTGTCACGCCAAGTGGCGAGGCTCCCCGAGTCCAAGATTACTGGATCAGAGGCTGGCAGGAGTGGGGAGGTGCATTTACATAGATGCTTTCCTTCTGTGTGGGAGGAATGACTGCACACCGATCCTTGAGCAGCTCCTGGTGGTAGGCAAGTGGAGAAATGCTTGTGGCATGGGTGACCTGTGACCACACGCTGCTGCATCTCACCCCCAGGATGTTGCACTGTGTACGGCTCAGTGGGGTGCTGGTAGGGGCAGGAAGAGCAGCAAAAAATGCTCCACTTGCAATGCTGGGTGACAGCTACCATGCCCTTGCCCCATTCAATTCAGCCCCTTATGACACCACCATCACTACCGCAGTGTACATCTCTGGCTGTAAGATGGCCCAGCCTCTGTAAGTAAGTTGTGCCTACATAGGGCAGTGTAGACCTTAGAGTTGTGCACTAAGTGAAGCTAACAGGATTTGAATCTGAATGAATCTTCAGAAGTGAAGAGAATGGCCCTGGCTGGTAAGCCCATCTAACTATTAAGAAACATAGACAGATAAGGACCGCTTGGCCCACCTAGTCTGTCCATTTCCCTACCTAGAGGATAAGCTGCAGATCCTAGTTAACCAACAGCCTATTTCTTCCTACCCCCCACAAAAATTGCCTTATGTCTGTCCCAATGCATTCTTGAATTCTCCCACAGTTTTAGACCCCACAACCTCCTCAGGAAGGCTGTTCCATGCATCCACCACCCGCTCTGTGAAAAAATACTTCCTCACATTGTCCCTGAGCCGTCCCCCCTCTATCTTCAAATTGTGTCCCTTTATTCTTGCACATCTCTTTTTCTGAAAGATGCTACCCTCTTGGACTTTGTTGATTCCACTGAGGTACTTAAACATTTCTATCATGTCCCCCTCTCCTCCTTTCCTCAAGGGTATACATATTAAGCTCCTTTAGTCTCTCCTCGTATGGCTTCTCTTGCAGACCCTGCACCATTTTAGTTGCCCTCCTCTGAACTGCCTTCATCCTGTCTATATCCTTGTGGAGATGGGGTCTCCAGAATTGGATGCAGTACTCCAGATGGGGTCTCACCAACTATCTGTACAGAGGATAACAACTTCCTGTTTTCTGCTGGTGATGCTCTCCTACCATCCCAGTATCCCCAGCCCTCCCTACTGCCTTCTTACATTTGCATCCAACCTTAAGGTCATCTGATATGATTACCCCAGGTCCCTTTCCATTTTGTTGTCGTTACTACCTCCCCCATTGTGTAATCTTCCCTGGGTTTTGTTTCCCAGGTGCATTATTGCACTTCCTTGCATTGAATCTAAGCTGCCATACTCTGACCATTCCTCCCACCTTGCCAAGTCCTTCTCATCCTTTCCACACTCCTTGTGTATCAACCCTGTTGCAAATCTTTGTGTCATCTGCAAAGAGGCATACTTTTTCTTCCAGTCCTCTGCAATGTCACTTATAAAGACATTAAAAGGACTGGACCCAGTACTGAACCCTGCAGTACCCGCTAGTAACCCCTCTTTCTTCAGAGTGGACTTCATTTACAATTACTATATGTGTCCTGTTGTCCAGCCAATGTTTTTCCCAGGCTACCACCCTGGGACCCACTCCCAGGCTGGTTAATTTGACTATTAATCTTTTGTGTGGGACTGTGTCAAATGCCTTGCTAAAGTCTAGGTAGGCCATGTCCACAGCTCCTCCGTGGTCTACTACTTTGGTCACCCAGTCAAAGAAATCTATTAGATTTGTCTGACATGACCTTCCTGCTGTGAACCCATGCTGCTTTGGGTCCTGTGCCCCACTGGCCTCTAGGTACTCAACAATTCTTTCCTTCAGAAGTGATTCCATCACTTTTCCTACCACAGAGGTCAAACTGACAGGTCTGTAGTTTCCTACCTCTGTCTTGGTCCCACTTTTGTGAAGGGGAATCACATCACCTTCCTCCAGTCCTCAGGTACCACACCATCCTCCCATGATTTGTTAAGAAGGATAGTCAGTGGTGTCACTAGTTCTCTGCTTAATTCTTTTAGAATTCTGGGGTGAATTCCATCTGGCCCCATTGCTTTGTCCACCTTCAATTTTAGGAGTTCTTTCAGAACCCTTTCTTCTTGAAAGGACTGGGATCGGCCCCTATCCAGAGTACTTCTGTTAATTGGATTAGGCACCTCCCCCTCCTCCTCTTTGTGAATACTGAACAGAAGTATTCATTCAGTATCCCTGCTTTTTCACTGTCCCTCTCTGCCCACCCACCGTCCATTCTATTCGGCCTCACTATCCCTCCCTTTGTCTTTCTACGCTCCTTGATATACCTATAAAATGTTTTATCCCCCTTCTTAACCGAGTTGGCTATCTTTTCCTCAGTTTGGGCCTTTGCTATTCTGACTGCCTTCCCAGCTTCCTTCTGCTTTAACTGGTACAGTTCTCTGTCCTGCTCCTTCTGTGTTTCCTTATACTTCCTAAATGCTATATTTTTCTCCCTAACCTTCACCGCCACCTCTTTTGAGAACCATAGTGGCTTTTACTTTCATTTTGATTTGTTTATTTGCTTCACACAAAGGCTTGTTGTTTCTGTGATGGCAAGACTGCAAGCACAGCCCTTAAAAAGTTTTGTTAGCAAAAGCATCTATAGTGGGGACCACTGCAGGCCAACAGTAAGTGGCCCCAGGGCTATGAAACATTGGCATTTAAAGTGGCAGTTTATTGAAGCATTACTAAAGTTACATTTTGGTAAAACTAACTGGAGTTATAGTCTCCTTATCAGTAGTTCTTTGCATTTTACTAATGCCATAGATTCAGATTCCTCTGAAATAATCCTTTAATCCCTCATATTTAGGAGAGGGCATCCAGGTACCAACCCTTTTCCACTTCCTCTGTAAGCTCTAAGCAGGGGGTGGGAGCTCCTTGGCAGGGATGAGGAAGCCTTCCAAAGCATGTCAGATGACATTGGGAGACAGGCAGTGATGAGTGGCAGTGATGAGTCTGGTAAGCAGCAGGGGTGCCCGGTAACCTGAAGGTGGGGGGAGGGCTGAAGGGTGAGGGAAAGTGAAAAAAAACTTATTAATCAAGTATGCTTTGAACGAAGACTTACAATACTCATGAGAAATGTATTAAAGGAGAATTGAACATGGGAGTCATTTCTTTCCTGTAGAAGCTGTTTTTCTTTATCTCTGTTTCCAAGTCTGCTTTTGTTTTGTCTTTAGTGAACTTTTAGCAGTGATGCGCTTGAGTAAGCTCTAACAGGCGCTGTATGAGTGGTAGCTCAGTGTTGTCCTTTCATTAAAATGAATGGGAAAGGGAGGGTATGGATCCAGGTGTTAACATCTGGCTGGAAGCCTGTTGGTTAATATTTGGCAGCAAATTTCTACCTGTTAGTAAATTAAGTTGGTGTTCCTGATCTAAACACCAGTAGTAAGTACCTTTTAGCGTTATGTGTTGTAGTTTATGCCCCTTTTAGCTATAGAATTCCATAGAGTATGGATGCATTGTGACAACAATGTAAGAACCTACCAAGAATATAAACTACATCTTACAGTTCTAAACCGGCCCTCACCACAAATGTGTAAATCAAAAACACTCATTGAATTTACTGAAAGGCAAGTAAAGATGGGACAGTAACAGAATGTGAGCCAGTATTTGAAACAAGACTTATACATAAAATCCAGACTTGCAGGTTAAATGAAGTTCTCCTCCAAAGTCTGCAGAGCCAGCACCAGAATTTGTAAGTTAGTAACAGAGGTGACAAACAGGGCTTAGGGTCATGTCTACCTCTCTTACCACATAGCAATGAATATACACCAGTTTGAGTAGCCTTCATCATCATCATCATCATGTCGGGCACTATGGGCACTCCTTTCTTTTTGAGGTGCCTGGCCAGGGCTCCTTCAAATCACAGGTGGGACCACGGGGCACAAAGGGGTATGGGTCATCATAGGAAACTAATTTAATAGCAACACAATAATTCATACCTCCAGCATGTACATGTCAAGGTCTTTTTAGTTTTTCCTCATGGGGTTTCCCATGCTGACCTAGAATAATTTTGGTGACCATCCTCTACACTGCCTCTACCCTATCACTGTCCCTCATCAGGCATGGACTCCAGAACTGTGCACAGTACTCCAACTGACTCAGACCAGGCATTATATTTCTGGCAGGCCCCCAGAAGTTTTAGTCATTGGAGGCCCTTGAATGTACCTTAGTGAGTATTCTAATGGCACTATAATCCATAATTTGAAGGTTCTGCCCAACCCAGAGATGTCCTGTGTGTAATTTTTCTACAGTATACGGGGAATGAAATGTATAAATTAAAGCAAACATGAAATTTAGTAGAATGATGACTCATGAACTTTTATGTGAAGGCCTTAATCAGTAGGGGCCTCAGCAACCATTGGGACTGAGGATGCCCAAGGCTGGCCCCTGCCAACTGTGGCTGCACCAGGATTTGTACAGAGGCAGCTGTACCTCTCATCGCCTGCTGCTGATGCCCCTATATATGCCCCCAGCCTTTTATTTGCCCTTCCCACTGCTCTGTTACACAGCACAGATTGTGTCAGGTTCTCTGTAATTATCACTCATCAGTCCCTTTCCTTAATTGTCTCTTCTATCTTCACATCCCCATCCCCTTCATAGCCCCATCCTGTACTCCATTCTCGTATTCCTAGCCCCTATATATATGACCTTGCTCATTTTTGCATTAAATTTCAGCTGCCTGACCCTAGAACATTTCTCTAGTTTCCCCAGTTCCTCACTCAGTTCCACTGCCCTTACACCCTCCTCATTGTCCACTCTTCAGCAAATTTGGGTGCTGTTCACATAGAGGCAGACCTTTTCCTGACTACTCTCCACCATTTCACATATAAAGATATTAAAAGGGACTAAATGCTGTGAATAATGATAAATGGTTTGCTGTATCTTCATTCAGAATGCTTCAGTGGCTACAAAATGACTTTTGTGTAATGTACTGTATGACTCGTACCTACATTGTACAGTACATCTAGGTAGAAGCAGATGTCACATCTCAACTATCCTGCGCTGGTTAATAAAAAAAAGTAACTGTAATATATATACAATCGCTCTCACCACTCTTATCCACTATGCTAATGCCCCCTGTGCTGGACACTGCCAAAGTATATGATACTATAGCTTGGCCGCACACACATTATCTTATGCAAAATATACCAGTAAAGACTACAGCTGAGTGCAGATTCTGGATTGAGGAAGACAGATGGCTAGATAGATACATACATACATAGATACATACATAGATACATAAATACATACATACATACATACACACATACATATATACGTACTCTTCCTGCTTTGATTCACTCCTGGAGTGTTTTGGCTCTCTGAGTCTTAATTCGGAAATTATCATGTTAGGAGATTTCATTATCAATTGGTTCTCTCCTGACACAAGCCCTTTCAAAGATGCAGTTTCAGCAGTTCACCTCACCCAGTAAGTCGAATCCCCCACTAGAATCAACTATAAAACTGGGACAGGTACCTTACTGGACTGGGTGCTCTCTAACCGCCCTGATCATATATTGGACACAACCAAACTCCCAGATGCCTTCAGTGACCACTCTCCAGTCTTGTTTCATTTGGGGAACAAATTCTCTAAACCACCCGCTGGAACAATTACCACCAGGGTACTCATCCTTGGGCATCTTGAATCACTAAAAGCTGACCTGTGTAATCAGGACTGGTCAATGGTTTACACAACTAACAAAGTTGACATTGCCCTCGACCAATTCATTCTTCAGTTCAATGGTATGTGTGATAGGCACGCCCCCCCCCATAAAGAGCGAAAAATCAAAGGCCGCTGTAATCCCTGGTTTTCTCCAGACCTCCTTGAGCTTCTGAATGCCAGGGACCATCTATGGCACAGGTCTAGGTCCCCATGTAACCAGACCAACATCCAGAGGTACAAAGCGGCTAGAAACAACTGCACGAGGGCTATTCATGCAGCTAAAAATCAATATTATAAGGAAGTGCCCTCTCGGACCTGGAGTGATGGCAGACAATTTTGGACTAACCTTAAGGAGGTCACTGGGAAACACCTCAGATCTGCCCCTACCATGCCTAACATTGATGGTGTACCTTCTCTCGACCCCAAACTTATTGCTAACACTTTTAATATTGCCTGCACGGACCTGAGTGGTGTCCTGTCACCTGGCTACTTCTCTCACCCCCTCACAAGTGACTACTCTGGGAAAGAGACTCAGTACCCTTCTCATCCTCCTTTCTACTTCAAAACCCTCTCAGCCCATGAAGCCAGGAAATACCTACTCAAGGTATTAGGGAAATCAAGATTTAGTGGTGATACCCTGGATCTTAAGTTTGTTGCCCTTACGCTGGATGAAATTCTGTCACCTCTAACACATATTATTAACATGTCACTTAGTTACTCTCAATTCCTCAGAAATGGAAATCTGCCACTATGACACCAGTTCATTAGTCTGGGATTGCACAATTACTGGGAACTACAGGCCTATCTCTATCCTGCCTCCACTGAAGTTCTTGAGCGTATTGTGGCTGACCAACTGGCTGAATACTTAGAAAAATATCAGCTACAATGCCCGCAACAACACGGGTTCAGAAATAGTCATAGTACCAATACCGCCCTTCTGGAGTTCGCAGGCTTTATTCACCACTCCTTAGATCAAGGACACCTGGTCGGTGCTGCTTTCATTGATTTAACCAAAGCTTTCGACACAGTGTATCATGCCCTCCTGGCCGAACAGCTTGTGACCATTGGCCTAGCTTGCGACAGCATAGCCTGGTTTGAAAGTTACCTGCACAACTGTACACAGCAGGTGAAGACTGGTAACACCCTCTCGGATAGCAGATCTGTCCTATCTGGAGTTTCTCAAGGGTCCATCCTGGGCCTTCTTTTATTTAGCATTTTCCTCAACAACCTTCCTTACTCCTGTCAGGGTCACATCCTTTTATATGCTCATGATGCTGTCCTGTTTACCAGTGATCCAGACCCTAAGGTTCTTGAATCCAGGCTAAAGAGAAATTTTGTGGTCGTAGAAAGATGGTTCCATAAGCACAAGTTAGTTATGAATTGCAACAAGACTAAAACTATGCTGTTCTCCAGCTCCCAAAATGGGCACAGAACTTACCTTCTTTCTATCACCAATGAAGAGGGCTCTCCCCTGGAGCTAGTTCAGCTCTTTAAATATCTGGGAGATTACAACTGATAGGCATGAACCTATGACCTCACATTGACAATAGAGGCTCATAGCCTGGCCATTCAATAGCCTCTTGTCTCGCTTATTGATTATGGCTTACCAATCTATGGATCAGCTACTGAAACAACTCTTTGCCGCATCATAGTTGCACTCAGCAAAGCATGCCGGCTCCTTACTGGCTCAGCCCGTCTGTCCCATACCTGCAACAGGTACGCTCAGGCTAACTGGCTCCAATTCAAAGGTAGACTCAACCAAACATGTTTACTGTCCAAAAAAGTAAGCTTAGGCAAAATGCCCCCAACAGTGCAAATGCTTATTACCCCCACTATCAACCGTCGTTGCACCAGAAGCTCTACTAGCCAGATTTTTAATATACTCCGCTATTGTACTTCTCTGGGACAAAGGTCCTTTGCCTACCATGCCCCTCTATGGATGAACTTGCTGTACTATGACATCACTTCAGCATCCACCTTGGGCTCCTTCAAGGTTAAACTTAAGCAACAGCTAGTTGCTGATGCCAGTTGTGACTGCTTCCAGTAACCTTCCTTCTTGTGACCAGCACTGATTCTAACCTTATGCTATCCTGACCTTATGCATAACTGTTCTCAGCATGTAAATAACTGTTCTAAGTTGCTAATCATTCTCCTTCACATTTCCTCTTGATCCCTTCCACTCTTTCCCCTCACCCCTCTGGCTTCCCCCATCCCCCTTCCCTCACCCTCTGTGGCTTTCCCCTATCTCCTCCCCTGTTATATCTCCTGAGCTCCCTTGCTCACTTTAAAATGCTTTGTCCCATACCTTCTCACCTCTGGCAGAGGCCCCTGGGCTGTCCATCCTTACCTTGTTGATTATTAGATATTAGGCTGAGTCTGTTCTCATTTTCCTGTAAAGGGTTGTTTCATAAGACCCACCCCTCTAATATGACCCTTTTAAATTCCAGGTTTTAATCAAATATGCACTTTGCATACATTGTACAATGCCACATGTACTGGAACTTCTCTATTTATATACTCTTGTAATGCTTGTATAATTCCTTGTTTTGTTTGTTCTCCGTCTCATTCTTTTCCAATATGTATTGTTCGTCCGATGTGGAACCTATGAAATGAGCCTGTTCTCAAAGGCGTTATCCAAAATTTCAATAAATAAATAAAATACATACATAAATACATACATATATACATGCATAGATAGATAGATACATACATATATACAAATATACATATATACATACATGCATACATACAAACATACACACATGCATAGATAGACAGATACATACATATATACATATATGCAGACATATATACATGCATAGATACATACATATCTACATACATACATGCATAGATACATACATATATACATACATGCATAGATACATACATATATATACATATATACATACATACATATACATACATGCATAAATAGATACATACATATATATATATATATACATATATACATACATGCATATATACATACATACATGCATATATACATATATAAATACATACATACATGCATGGATAGATAGATAGACAGACAGACAGACAGGCACAGATAGGCAAACAGATATTCTGCTGTTTTGTAAACAAAGTTAAACAACCTTAACACAGAATCCCTCCTTTTCCAAGTGAGACATTACTATTTCTCCACATGCACACAACCCAGTAGCCACTCATTGCTAAAACTGCAAACTGATTCATCATGTGTAATTTTAGATGCCATCACTGAGTGATGTTGTGATCAGAATAGGAAGTTGTTCTGATTTGTGATTGGTTGAAGGTTCAGTCCCCAGGCAGGGTTTATTCTGTTCAAAGTAGCTCTAATATGAGTGTAGCAGTAATGCTGTAAAATATCTGTAGCACACCAGTTACTCATCTGGAGGGCACCAGAAATCCTGCTCACCTAAGTATGACCCCAGTTAACTGGTCCTGTGCACCTAATAATAACTAGGTGTAAAAGCAAGTAAATGTTTGTATTATAGGGGCATGGTAGTGCCCCTAGAGTTAGGTTACAGATGCTTTTCTTTGTTAAACCCCTATTTTGCAACTTAATAACACATCGTCACTGGACAGAATAGCCTGCAATTTGGTATGCACATTCTGGGTTCAAGCTCTCTGTATTCTGAAAATGTAGTAATGCTCAGTTCAGCAGTGTAAAAGTTCTAGAGAATTGAACTTACTTAATAATACATTTTAAGACAAATATTTGTTTACAAATAGCTCAGAATTGTCTGGCAGGTGAAATCCTTAATTTCAGTCACATTACAGTTTGACCAAAGAATATAACTTGGATAGGTTCTTCTATTGAAAAGTGTTTAATTTTTAAATCATTAAAAAAAATAACCTGTTTCTTACATATCCCAAAAGTTTTTAATAATAATAATAATATTAATAATCATATTTTTATTTATATTGTGCCTTTCAATGCCAAGGCGCATTCCAATAAAATGAAATACAGTACAAATACAAAACAACAATACAAAGAGATATTATAAAACGCACACTATAAATTAATAAGCAGTCAGACCATAAGCCCTTAAGTCTTCTAAAGTGTTCTCCATCAACAGCCACTTCCATTTTCCTGACTGGAAATCTACTGACATGATCCATTTTTGTGATTCATTATGGTCATGAAAACAGCCCCATGCCCACTGTTAATAAATTGCGGTGACAGGCGCCTAACCCAGCCCCTGGTACCCCCGTCACACCTGAGTTGTAAAAGCCTGATGGTAGGTGCCCAAACCTGCCTCAGTACCCCCAACTGATTTAGAAACACTATACTGGCAGGTTTTGGTCCCCTTCCACAGCTGCCCAATGTATAAATAATTCAATGGTGGCAGGTACCCAACCTCATCACTGGTACCCTTCCTTATCAGTTATTCAATCTGTATATAATACACTTATGGTGGGTGTGCAGTCCTGCTGCCAGGATCAGCCTCCCTCCTGGCTTTCTGAGATATAAAAGAGTACACTAGCAATGGGAACACAACCCCATTCCCAGTACCCCTCCTTTCAACTACACAATCTCATCAATACATCTGCAATGGGTGCCCAAATCCACCACTGGTACCTCCTCCCCCCTGGCCACCTGATCTATAAATAGTACACCAGTGGAGAGTGACCAGCCCTGTCACTGGTACTCCCTCCCTCCCAGTCACCTGCTGTATGAATATAAAACCAGCAGTGAGTGCCCATCCACGTCATAAGTATCCCCTTCCTCCTGGCCACCGTATCTATAAATAATACATGGGCAGTTGGTGCCCCACCTATCACTGGTATCCCTTCCTGCCAACCTTACAGTAAAAAAAAATTAAAAGTCCTCCCCACCCTCTAGCACCAACATCCCCCCCAATCCAATGCCAGCCTCCAGTTGGTTCCCCAAGATCCCTAAATGCAATTCCTCAATGTCCCTTGATGTGCTCCTCAACCTACAATAAGAAAAAGACACCTGAAAAAACTAAGCTATAAAATGCAGTTATTGCACATACATGTTTATTAGTTTATTTTCCAAGTTTTGTTTTCTTTTGGTCATAACATTGTCATTTGGACCCACTTTGGCCCCAAATGCAGAGTTGGACTGGCCCACCAGGATACCTGGAAATTTCCAGGTGGGCTCCCCCTCTGCTAGGTTCCAGCTCACTTACTTAACTTTGAAAATCTTTGAATTTATCATCCATTTTATAATTAAATTGGGGTTTTGTACTGCAAGTAAATATAAGATGCAAACACAGAGCTAGTATATCAAATTAAAATAGAATATAGACATGATGTGTCACCTGGACCCTCTCTTATTGATTTTCCAGGTGGGTTGTGTATCAACTTTCCAGGTGGGCAGCCCATACCCCAGTCCAATCCTGAACAAATGTAGGTTTGTTTGTTTATTTGTTATTTAAATGTATTCAAAGTGCCACTCCTGGGTTGGGGCACCTGCACAATAAATGCCATATATATATCTGTTGTGAATAACATAAAATATAAAACCCAATACAGCCACTCATCAATCACTGCAAACATGGACAAACACTAACATGGATTTGTTGAGCAGCTAAAGCTAATCAAAAGCTCTCCAGAGTAGGTAACTTTTCATTTTTTTCTTAAATGATGTTGCAGATCTGGTGGTGCGGAAGTTCTCAGGCCACAAAATCCATCATGTAGAGGCTGCAACTGAAAAAGCACAGTCACCAGTGGCCTTCAGGTGAGAAGGAGTGGTAGCCAACAAGCCCTGCCCATTTATTTCTTTTTGATATTTTTCTTTACTATTTGTTTATTTATTTGTTTGTTTATTTCGTTTTTATTGACTGATTTATTTCAATTTTGTTAACCGGGTAGGCCCACTTGATCCCAAAGGACCCTTTTTCAGGGGCGACCCGGAGTTAGCTACATGTACAGTAATTTGGAGCAGATAACAAATGTATGTACAGGTCACAGAGTGGAGGAACAGTGCCAGTAGAACAGAGGATCATACAACACAATGTATTAGTAAACACAAAGTACAGAGTGACAAATCAGCTCTTAAATCCCTGGATGGGACATGGGGAATCAGGAGATCACTGATCAGTGTTCGGGTGGGCAAGTAGCCACCCCACTCCACCACCACACACTGTAAGGGGCACCTTATAATTGGGGTAACATTATCAAGGTGCCACCTACATGCTCATGTGGGAAGTGAGGAATTGGCCACCCCGAAAATTTAGGCCCAAAATGTTCAGAAATGGGCAAGTTATGACCAAAAGAACAAAAACACTGGAAACTAAGTCCGTGTGCATGCACATTTCGGCGCAGTTGTTTCTGCATTTTGCTTCTTCATAACTTTGTTGTTTTGGTCCCAGATTTTCAGGGTGGGCAAGTTGCCATGCCACCTCATGATCACACAAGTGGCAACTTGTAAATCTGTGTTGAAAACTATTTTTGGGACAGATCCCCCAAATCATATTTTGGGTCACATTTACAAGGTGCAACTTATTGTATGTAGTCGTAAGATGGGCTGGCAAGTTGGGCACCCTGAAAATGTGGGCATAAAATGGCCAAAAATAGCCAGCTATGCAAAAATGAAAAAAACTAAGTCCAGACACATGTATCTACACTACAGTTACACATATACATATATATATATATATATATATATATATATATATATATATATATGTAATAGATATACCACTCTGAGGTGTCTTGATCGCTCTGATATCGCACGCCTTGGTGTGCGTTATGCATGCGAGGCCGCAGGGCGAGTGCATCAACCGCCAAGGCGTGCGTGTAGAGCAATCTCGAAATCCCAAGAGTGGTATATCTATCTTATAAAATGTCAAAATTGTTGGAGGTGGCAGGTAGAGCGGTCGCGTTTGACATACGCACGGTCATGTGATGGTGTTTGTCCAATGCTGATGGTGCGCTGATCATGATTGTCTCAAGCATTTTATAAATATATATATATATATACATATATAGACATACCACTTGACAGTGTTTTGCTTTTCAGTTTTGTATGAAAATGGTAAATGAGATTGTGTTGAATTTTATTAAATAGTGTCCAGATATATTCATGAAGTATATATAAAAGAAATGATGAGTTATATATCGACAGGGAGAAAGAGCACGCGAACTAGAGTCTCTTCTGGAAGTTTGGCTACTGAACTCTGTAATCCCTTCAGTAACATTAAATCTTTCCATATTAAAAGATGATATTTAAGCTGGCCAAGTGGCATGGAGGACTGAGGCATCTGTGCCTTACCTCCTGCCACACTGATTACCCGTGTTTGCGGTGCAAGCAGGCCATTAGGGAGTCGGCTAGGGAGGGAGGAGGATAGAGCATCCGGAGGACTGCTCTCCTCTCCTGGGAAGGGGTGGGGATGGAGTCCGCTGCATGACGGGCCCCTGGCGGTGGTTGGGGGGGTGGCACAATGGATCCATTACCTAGGGGGTGGATGTGGGGCAGGCGCCCAGCATACCACACGTGGAAGCATGCGTGGCTCAGCCATTGGCGTCATTGCGCGCCTTCTCTCCACGCTCGGGGAAGAAAATCCAGAAAAAAAACTCTGACCAGCTGGATGATGCCAACCCCCCACAGATGCTGCACCCAGCCAGCCAGCACCTAGTAGGAGTACAGGTGAGTCCAGTGGACGCCGGGGTGACGGGGCTGGGTGGGCCAGTGGAAGGGAACCGGTTGGAAGGAGAAGAAACAGATTAACTAAAAAAGATGATATCTACTAAAATAATGTTTAAACCATTATGTTTATAGGAATTGCAGCTTAAAGTTAGTGTTTTTCATTTTTTGTACTTTATTCCATCATCGGTGTTTTAAATATTTCATATTAACAAATGCTTTTTTGAAACATCTGACTCTACCCAACTGATCTCACACTTGTAAGTATTGTGAGAGCAAGATCTGCGATGCCCAACTAAAAATCTTCTCCAAAGCCCTACTCCCACTGGAACAGGTCTATACTTACAAATACTTGGGCATTACATTTGAGCCCAGCCTCTCCTTCCACCCACACATCAGTAACCTTTCCTCAGTCATAAATATTCGCACAGGACTACTGTATCACCATAGAGACTGCCTACCGCCAGAGGCACTTAACCTTGCTGTCGCCTCCTCAGTTCTCTCTCTAGCTGATTATGGACTAACCGTATATGCAGCAGCTGACCACACAGCTCTAAATAAAATCCACTTAGCCATCAACAAAGCTGACAGACTCCTTGCCGGTGTTGACAGGCGTACCCACAGCTGCACCCTGTATGCTCCAATTAATATCCTCACTTTAGACAAAATAGTTCGGTATCAAACAAGTCTCCTCACCCAAAAAATTCAACTAGGGCTAATCCCCCTTGGTGTCTCTGCCTCCCTCCGCCTGCCCATGCCTCAGCAAACACCCGCTTGGCAAATAAACTGATATGGGCTGTTCCCAGGGTCGTGACCTCACTGGCCCAAAGGTCATTCTCCCACAGAGCCCCACTATGGTACAGTGAACTCCCGCCATTACCTCTGTCACCAAACTAGGCCCTTTCAAATTGCCCTTAAAACCACATGGTCTCCATCCACCGCTGCCAGTGCTCCAACTAAACTTGGTTGCTGCAGCACCTCCACACTGGCAATCTGGGGTTGGCCAGCCCTGCCCGATCCTGTCGTTGAATTACAGCTGGGATGCGGATGCCAGCAGGTTCACATACACCATCTATATCACCCTTACTACATGGAGCAAGCTTGGGCCATAGTGCTCTGTATCCCACTGTTGTCTATGCTCAAAAAAGAAAAGATAGACTGTGTAATGACAAAGTCAGTATCCCAACTGCTTGCATTATGGCAAACATAAACCCGTTAGCCGGGCCTGTATTGCAACTAAATGCTCAGACCTCCATCCTTATCTCCTTGAACTGTCTGCTGTCATGTACAAACTCCTTAGATGGACTTTTACAGCTAGCCAATTGTACAGGCCTCGTCCCCCTTCTTTGTATGTACTGGTCATGTACTGTGTTTCTTTGATCACTTTTGTATTATTGTATACTGCATGCATACTGATGTATTGTAATCTGACAAGCGCTTTGTAAATGAGTCTTTGACTCAAAGGTTATAAATCGATTGACTCAATAAATAAATAAATAACTGTTCACCATGGAGTCAGAAAATTATATGCAAGTCTATGTACAGATGCAAGAGAAGGTAAGCAAAATATCTAACAAAACATGGAAAAGGCAAGTGAGTTTTTGTTTTTTTTAAATGGGGTTTCTAATAACTTGTACTAACTGTATAGGGTATATTTATGAAATGCTAGAATAAAATGGATACCTGCTCTTTAAGTATATGACAAGGTGTGGGCTTCTTTTCCCGAACCACAAGGTGTGTTGAGACGCACAAGGCGCTTGTGCTGAGTGCCTCAAACCACAGTGTGGCTCGAGGAAAGAAGCCCACAACCTGAAGTGTCTTATTGCATTTATAAAATGGGTCCCCTGTAAAAAATTGTAACAAAAGTAATTTGTAAAAAGCACAAAAAATAGTACATTTGCAGTTTTTTAATTTTTTTTTATCAGAAATGTTTTATTTTCTTTACAAACCTAGATGGCATTGCACTACTGTACCAGTAGAGGGTGATGTGTATATGCAGATGAATGTTGTATTATTTTCTATTTGTGCTGCTTTCTTTCTTTCTTTTTTTATTTTGTATGATTCAAAGTTATTGTGTTTGATAAATAGGTAAGTAATTCTTCTTTTTCATTTTTTTGTATAATAAGACCTTCCCCTGATTGAGACTAAGGAGTCAGAGAGTCAGATGCTAGAGAGACAGATTTGTAACAAGAGTGGATGCATAGCGTGAATAGTGTCTTTATTTTTAACATTCACAGCAGGTTTGCAATAGAGTGCAGTCTCTAATGGAGGAACTGAGGAGATTCCATCAACTATGCCAGTCAGAATGCAAGTCGAGTGTGGAGTAGGACTGCAATGGAGGATCAAAACAGTTATCACGTGGTGCAGACCTGAGGACTGGTTTATGTTTTCAAGAAAACCACAAGACACTATGTGGTGTTAGGAGCCATTTAAACATACCTTTTCTAAAGATGGGAGACATTCTAAAATTATACATTTTTATTGTGAGCCATGGCTGAAGTGGAGGGTGGGGTGATTGTTTAAACAAAAGATGTTTGACGGTAATTTATAAAGTAAAGGCAAGTACTGTTTTTAATTTAAAACATGGCTGCCAGACATTTTTTTTGTTTTTTGTTTATTTTTTGTGAAACATTTGCAGGCAATAATATTGCAATATGCTTTCTAGTCCTGCAATACATAGCATTGTAATCTGCTCAACCAATTAGCAGGCAGGATCTTCCCTGCCCATTTTATAAAGAGATAATTGCAACCGTTACTGAGCCTGAAAGACATATGGTAAATAAACTACATAGAGGATGATGGGTGGCCACAGTGAACAACACGCTGTGTTCACTTCGAGAGGTTGTAATGACAACCAAGCAAACCTCGAGAGTGAAGCTCAAGAGGTTTACGGTTGTCATACAACCTCCAGAAGTGAACTTAGCATTGTTGTTTACTGTTGCCTATCCGTTGTCTCTTATGGTGTATGGGCAACAGTTAAACAACAGTGGCAACAATACATTTGTGAATGTGTCCATACTTTTGTGGTTTTGTTCAGCGGTGCTCTCTTCCGGGGCCAGCTCTCACTTCCACGGCTATTTCTTGGAGAGTACAGGTTTGAGGAATGCACATGCACAGCCGTTCGATGTTGTTGTACCATTGTAGTGACATGTTCAAGAGGGTGCAACAACCTCTTGATGTCACAACAATGGTAGAACAACACTAAGAATTCACTAAATTCTGTCAGTAATAGCACTCTACCATACACTATAAAACAACTGAACATGTTTGTCTGCTTATTTTGTTTGGAATAGTAAAGATAATTATTTTAAAAATAATGCTCTAGGGCTGGCCCTTTGGCTAACCAGTGCAGCAGTAGAGCCTCTAGGGCTGGCCTTTTGGCCCACCAGTGCAGCAGTAGAGCCTCTAGGGCTGGCCCACCAGTGCAGCAGTAGAGCCTCTAGGGCTGGCCCACCAGTGCAGCAGTAGAGCCTCTAGGGCTGGCCCTTCAGCCCAGCAGTGCAGCAGTAGAGCCTCTAGGGCTGGCCCTTCAGCCCACCAGTGCAGCAGTAGAGCCTCTAGGGCTGGCCCTTCAGCCCACCAGTGCAGCAGTAGAGCCTCAAGGGCTGGCCCTTCAGCTCACCACTGCAGCAGTAGAGCTACTGATTGCAACAGTGGTGACATGAATTTGGGAACAAGCTTGGGCCATCTCGGGCCAGTCAGGGACAGGAAGATTGAGCAGGGAGGGAGGGAGGAGGGTGGATGCTGCCACTTTCACAGTGCCACCAGGTGGCAGTGCATTGGAGGCAGAGTTGGAAGAGGGTACATCGACCAGCTCCTCATAAAAAATATGCCTTGATGTGCAGACTTGAAACCTCAAGCATGCTTGTGTCCTGGGGTGGGAAAAGAAATGAGAAAGAAGCCGGTCTCATGCGGGATGGACCCGCATGCTCTCAGGCTCTGACCATGGTCACTAGATGCAGCACCCTAGGAACTCCTGCCTCTGCAACATGGATGACTCAGGAGGTTGGATCTGGCATGGACAGAGCCCACTGGGAGAGGAAGCCCATGGGGTCAAAGCTACTCCAGGTAACTGGCAGAGACACCGGCAGGTGCAGCTGGGCCTATCCCAGGAAAAGGAGGCTGGGGCTTGGGGACTATAAAGAATACATTTTCTGTTTGCTTGCATGCATACACAGAAACCTGTTGTGACAGCTTGCTGGAGTAGCAGGTTGTGGAGAGTGTGGCAGTGTTGTGGCCAGTGCTGCCACTGCTTTTTTGGGGCTTGTCTCTGTGGCACAGATGAATAAGCATGCTGACTATGACAGCAGCTCAGAAGCATGCCATCAACTTAAAAGAAATTTGCCACTGCAATGAGGGAGCGTCCCCTCATTGCAGGGCATGCTTTGCCTCGTGTAACATTTCAATAAACATGGCAGCTGTCACCATCCACCTCTCACAGTCCCACGAAAGCCGACATCGGGGTGCCCAATCCCCTGTTGGCATGCCCCCTCCCCAGTTCATTTGCGGTGAGGGGCCAATTCCCATTGGCATGATGCCTCTGTGAGTTTAATTTGTCCGGCTGAGGGGTGCCCAACCCCCAGCAACATGCCCCCAAACGCAGACCCTTACAACGGGTGCCCAATCCTCATTGGCTCCAGTCCCCCAAAATACCCAGGTGGCACACTGGGAGCCCACCAGCATGCCAAGAGTACCTGTAAAAAGAAAACCTTCCAGCAAAGTTTTTTTTTTAACCTGTAAACAAGAAAACAGTACCTCGTTGTCTCCGGTGCCTCCCTCCCCAACCCAACCCTCTGCGCACTCCCACGTCCCCGCACTCCACTCACCCCATGCTAACCTCTGGAGGTCGGCACCGCGATCTTCAGTGGAGCAGAAACATGTCTGCTCTTTTCAAAGCCGACCGCGAACTGAAAAAATGCCGGTAAGCTGTATAATGGCATAAATGGGGGAGTTTCAACTTAGGTGAATATCTCAGCCATTTTTGTGACTTTTCAAATTTTCAACATGGGGTTCTTGGGACCCCACCTCATGAACTCAGTCACTGTCATGTTGTTATTCGGTCCCAAAAGGTGATTTTGTGGTCACTCGTGGAATCACCTTGCGGGACAAAGTAACAAAATGTCAGTGTCACTGTTCATGGTGGGCTCCTTAAAGCCTATGTTGCAAATTTGGTGAAAAAATTCAAAAAAATTATTGCATTACGAGCATGCATTGTGCAGTTCCCAAGCACGCTCATAACTTTTTTTTCACTCCAGATTTTCAATGTTGCCATTTTTCTACACCTCCTTATAAACAGTATAGCTGTCATTTTTCCCCATCCTGCCCAAAATGTGTTTTCACAGATCTGGAGCACAATGGCGCGATCGCTGTGCGAAATCAATGTTCGGGACAGATTAAGAAAATCACAGTGATGGTGTTGATAAGGGGAGGTCCCAAGAAGCCCATGTTGCAAATTTGGTGAACAAATTCCAAACCTGACTGCGTTACCAGCTTGCGTTGCGCAGTTTTTATGCACACTCATAACTTCACCAATTTTTTATATTTTTACTCCAGATTTTCAACATTGCCATTTTTTCACACCACCTTATGAACAGTGCAGCTGCCATTTTTCACATCCAGCCTGAAACATGTTTTTGCACCTGTGGCAGACAATGGGCACAGTTGCTGTGCAAAATCAACGTTTGGGACAGATTAAGAAAATCTCAGTGCCACTGTTCATGAGCAGAGGTCCCAAAATGCCTATGTGGAAAAATCTTGTGTAAAAAAATCCTCAAAATAATTGCATTATGGGTGTGTGTTGTGCAGTTTCTATGCTCATTCGTGGCCACCGATTTGTTTTATATTTTCACTCCAGATTTTCAACATTACCATTTTTTTACACCTCCTCATGAACAGCACAGCTGTCACTTTTCACATCCTGTTCAAAATGTGTTTTTTCACCTGTGGCACCAAATGGCACCATCGCTGTGCAACATCACCTTTCGACTAATGAACTTGTTGTGTCACTGTTCATGCGATGGGGTCATAAAAAGTGCATGTTGAAAACTTGGAGTGCAAATATCAAGAAATGCCCAGGGCATTAGGGTTTCTGGCCATAACATCCTACTCTGTAGGGGCTGACAGGTGTCAGGAGTGTGACTTGGGATTATCGACAGTAATGCTCACGTCATTCCACCCCCACCCCCACCCTGCAGCCAGTGACAGGCATCGAGATGTGCCTTGGACTCTTCAGCCCCAAAGTTCATCCCAGTCTCCTATCCCATTTCAGTGTATTTCCTTATGGAATGGGGTGCGTGTAAAGCCTGCACACCCCAAGGCACACCTGACGCACTTGGCGCCTGCAGAGTAGGGTGAGGTGAAATGGCATGAGCATTATGGGCGACAACCCAAAGGCACACCCCAATGGCTGTCCGTCTCTGCAGGGTTGGGGTGGGGTTAGTGTCAGTTCAATACTTCACTGCCATTCATATTCTGCATCTGTCTAACTCCTGCACTTCCAATGCTAATGCCAGCAAGCAAACATTTGGCATTGACAAATGCTTGTTTTTAATTATGATCTAAGATTGTCAACATCAGAGAGCTAAGTTTTATAAAAGTCAGTCACTTGGAAAGATGCTGTAAATCTTTAAAAATAACTTTACCAATGAAAAACATAACAGGGTGTTCAGCTGGGGATTCAAATCCTTGTTTTGATTATAAATGTATTTTCAAGTCAAGAAAAGCTGACGTGTCCCTTTTAATATTCTGATTAATACTTATATTCGTAATTATTGTTATTACTCCAATGCCTGCTCACTTGACACTTCTTAAACCAATTATTGTATACCATCTGTGTGTGTCAAACTAATTTAAGAAGGCTTGCACCCTACCTCATTTTCCTTTGAGGCCCACTGAGAGATATCTGGATAAGATTCAAGCCACAGAAGATCATTGCTTCTGTAGATGTGATGCCTCTGAGCTGGAATGCTCATTTCACAATGTATTTCTTTAGCTAATCTTTTAATTGCTCAGCATAATTATGTTATGAATTGTATCTTTAACTCTATTCATGACATATTATAATATTTGCATTTTGTGATTATGCCGTAGTCTGGGAGATTTGTTTGAAATTATCCTAAATAAATAAAACATTTTCCTCACCATGCATTGCCTTGTTATACGGAAAAATTAATATCTTAGCACAAATCTCTGTAATTCTCTGTTCCAAACCTGTCTTTATGCCACTGAAACAAAAAGTAACTGGCTTATTTTTCTCAATCATACACGGCCATCAGAGAAATAGAGGCGAGAGCTTGAAGCGTGACATCAGTGATACAGAATGGGCATTAAGATCCAGTTGGAAGATGGTAACGAGCAGATAAGCTGAACAGACATGTTCACCATGAGCTTCAGAATGACCACCAAGAAAACATTCTAAAGTACTTATTTTGCAAAAACTGACTTGTGCAGAACAAGTTGCTACTCAACAAGCAAAACACTATAGTGATGCTACCTGGTACTACAGCTAGACTGATGAAAAGACACACCTAAAATATGGTCTCTGGAGGCTTCTATTTTGCAGGTAATTTATAACTTCAAATACCTGGGTGCAGTGCTTAAAGGAGATCTCTACTATAACAAAACCTAGAGTTTCACCAATTATGGTTTAACTTTACTGATTTCTAGTTATTTTTGATCACTTTTTCCTGTTGTTGGTCTACTAAATATTGCAGATAATCCAGCACTTATTTCACTGAGCCTTTGAACATGTATCTGACTCTGCCTTGCTCACCTCATAATTGCTGTTTATTACATCACAGTCTGTCGTCATGGTGAGCACTGTGATGTCATAAACAAAAGTACTGTGAGGTTCACAGAGGAGAAGAGAGGCAAATGTTTTTCTAATACAGACTTTTTAGATAGACTACAAGGATATGCTGTAAACCTTTGAAAGGAACATTGGAAATGAAAAAAATTACATATACTAGTAAATTGTAATAGCTGAAACATCCCATTATGAATGAAAGTACACGCTGAAGTGCAGAGTTGCTCTTTAAAAACAATGTTTTAAACTAATGTAACCAGTAGCTATTTACATATTTTTGTATGTGTATCATGATATAGTTAAAGAGCTCTTAACATCATTGGGAAAACTTTGAAATATAAACAATTTGGTTTATAGTTCATATTTTTCTATAATTCGTTCCTCCTTTTCTTTATTACTGAAGAAAATTGCATGAAAACAAGATCACAATCTCCTAGACTTTATCTGCGCTGGGTGCTTGCCTAGACTAGACACCATAATCCTCTGTTTATGAGACCCCATTATCTCCACAGACACAGATTGTGATGTCATACTGTAAATAGAATAGTGATGTTAATGTGTAAACAAGTAACCAGAACCGATAGGGCCGAGATCCTGTTTTCATGCAAATATCCTTAGTAATAAATACATATTGGTGAGAATTACAGGGAATATTTAATATAAGCAAAACTGTGCATAAATATTACATTATTTCAGAGTCATCACAATGGAATCAGGATGTCCATTTTGCTCAGTGATTACTTCTTATTCACATTAGCATAGGAATTATTTTTTTTATTTCTGGTTCTATGACCGCTAATATAATTTTTTGATACTAAGTTTAACAATAATATATACAATAACAACATAGTACTAGTTATTTTTCTGTATACTTTAAGCAGCTGGATTGCTACATTATGAGTTTATCGTTCCCCCACCTGGCAGAAGGCACGAGACAAATCCAAGTGTTGCTCACGTTGGGAGGGTATTGAAAGGTTTCCCACTACCCAGAGTGTCTTACAAAAACAATATGGTGTGTCATTAAAAAAAAAACATGATAATCTTAATTCTAAAACAAACGTTGCCCTTGTTGTTTCACGCATACCCCTGCTTCACACAATAGCAGAGTATGCTTCCAGCAGGCTGAATTTCTCATGTGGCTACTGTGCAGTAACCATACAGATGTCTCACAATCAAAAGCCTAGATTTTCAACTTTCATTTTATACAGGGTATTAAAAGAGGGCAATTATTTGTTTTAGGCCTACAGCGTCAAGGTCCATTGAAAAAACACAACAAAACAAAATACACTTGTATCCTGCTAAACCATAGCTATAATGTAGAGTCTATTTACTCTTCTAATGGGATGGTTCTTTTATTAGTTACTCTGTTATGAGAATTTAGTTGAAAATGCTACAGTGGCACATAACTTGGGCAGAGTAAATGGATTCTTTTCACAGATCTAAAATGCATTATATTCTGATATTCTGCACATAGCTTATTTATAATCTTAAAAGGTCTATTCCTAGCTTAGCATGTGCTTATAAGGACACAGATAAATCCATGCACAGAAAATTATTCACTTAACAGATCTATTCTTTACAAGGTAATCGTTTAAGTGGGCTTCACTCTATGCAGTATTCTATCCTTCCATGGAGGTATATTTGCTCTTGCTGTGTTTTATGAGTGGCACTGAGCAATGGGGATCACTTTGGCATGCTGCCAACCTGGGTTCGCACCCCAGGCCCGGGATACAGGAGTGGCTGCTGACAGGGAGGGCTCAAAAGTGTCTCATGGATGCTCCCCTCTAGGGTGGGAGGGAGGCTGTCACCTCACTCTTTCATGGCTCCTAGTGGTGGTGCCGTTGACTGTGTGGGTGACCACATGCCATCAGGCACTCCCCCTAGGCCAGTCATGAGTGCATGCAGCCAAAAGTGGAGCGAGTGGGAGGGACCAGGAAAAAACCAAAAAAAATGGCTGCCACAGCCCGTATGACAGCCTCAAAGTGTCTCCCCTATGCTGCCCCAGGTCATGCAGCATGGACCATTCCTGACCCTCCTGCCAACATCCCCGGCTAAGCCCCCCACCAGGGATTGGTTGGAATCAACAGACATGCCTGATGGGTCAGGCCTACAGGTCTGATGGGCAATAAGTGGTGAAAGCTGACACCACCTGGATGGACGTGGGGAAGATCCAGTATAAGAGCCTGAAGGAGTGGGGCTGTGGCAGTCATGTGGGGAAAACATGATATTAAATGTTCGCTGAGTTTATGCTTAAAAATTCAACTTATTTGGCTGGCCTACCTGACTCATTGCAGAGCATCACAGTGCAGTACAGGAGACCCAGATTTGAGCACAGGCTGAGGATTCCCATTCCCTCAGGCTAGTGGGTAGAAAATGCATCATGGAAGTGACACACTGCACTCTCTAAGGGGGAGAACCCTTAGTGGTCAGATCATGAGCAGGACTTGGCACTGGACAGGAATGCTCATGGCTTCACCCCAACACCCCCACCCCACACCCATCACAGCGGTGTAGCGTTGTCTGCATCACAACTCGAATAATGAATGTGGAGGACTAGCAGATACAGGGAAAATGTGGGGGTGTAGGGAAATTTAAAAAATAGACTTATGAAATAAAGTGTCTTGATTTTAAAAAAAAAAGGCGACCCGCTGGCCCTTCCCCATATTGTTGCAATGCTTGTTTTGAGATGAAACAGAATTTCTCTATAATGTGCAATAATAAATAGATGGGGCAGAACTAAACATTCTCCTGAAGAAACACTGGTCAAAACTGCTTAGCACATGATAGTTTCCAAATACTAAAATTGATACTAATAGTACATTACGACATAATCATGTATAAATCTAATTATTGCAGGACTACTGCTCAGATATTATTAACTATAAACTCTGATGCAAGTAATACCCTGTTGTTATTGAGATAACAAAATACTGTTAAGTATACAAATGTTTGAGACCTCAAGGTCCTTTTACTAAATACCTCGCCCAACAAAGGAACCTTTGAGTTCTCGAAAATATGCATGCTTAATATTGCTTAACTCTAATGCCAATAGAGTAACAATGGCACCCCTTTTTTGTTCTTTTAGATGTTTTGTTTACTGATAAGACAAAAATTCATTGGTGTTACTAATGGTAATAATTAACTCTCAGTATCTTTTTTTTCCACGGGTCTCATCAAAAGGTATAAAACTTTCGTACCTGTTTCTTTGATATTTCAGTAAAGTTCATATTTTGTTCCTTTACTGCAGTGCTGAAGGCCTAAATAAATGAGACAAAACCTGATGGAGCAGTGATAGCTGACTGCTTTACTGTGTAGAGGGTCTTAGGATCAGCTTTCTGAGCCAAGTACTTCCAGCCCTTGTCAGAACGGACTAAGTACTATTGCAGAATTGTTGTTGTCAGTAGGGACATTTCCAGCATCTGAAACAATATGAGGCTTTAATTAAAGATTAAAGACTAAGACATTAGTGATCTGGATCCAGCTATGCCCCCCCCCCCCAAGAAGCTGTTGGTGGAACATTCTGAACTCTGATTTTGTGGAATGTTTCTGCTCTGGCACAGAAAAGAGGTACTCAGTTTTGCCCAACGTCAGTTTATAAAGTTCTGTGATACTGTTTTAGTTTATTCTGGAGTTATTTCTTTTATTAAAAATTGGTGCTCACAAACATTGCACCTCATCCAGTTCTTTTGTGATCAGTCCATGGTAATAGTGGTGAAGAAGTGACAGTGACCAAGGGTTAATAAATTGGTATTCTGGGCTAGAAGGTACCCTATCCCCACTGGCTCTCAGTCACAGGGGAGGGTCTGAAAACCCTCTCAGCAGTATTCGGATGGGTGGAAGTAATAGCCGAGCACTTTCATAAAGAGGTGAAACTCTGAACATAGCTCCTCAGCCTATAATCTGTCATTAGTATTTCAGATCAAATGAGATAGGCTGACAATTAATACCGTTGGGATATGAGCAATGGGTAAATGGTGAGAAAATCAGACTAGGAACGGCCAGGCTACTGAAAAAGGAAACAAACAAAAATATAATCTTTCCATTTATCATTTCCACCCCATTGCTTGATGAAAAGTATTCTGAAAACAGACAACGCTTGTGCATTGCATTGTGAAAAGAACAAACAGTATTACTGTTAATAGCAATAATTGAATGCTTAGTGACAAACGGCTAACATGGCATAAGCAACTGGCCATTCAGTTCTTCTAAAGGAAGGTGAACTTCTGGAACACCTACATGTGGAGACAGTGGATATGAAGTAAGCACAGACAGAGGTCTGCATACCAAGAGAATCAGAAGGTACCCAAGGGGGAGGGGGTAAATCCCTATACATTAGTATATATTTGCACAGCATATTCATAAATCTCTGCTTACAAAGCAGGGGGCAGATAAATGAGCCTAGAGTCTGTTCTGACCTTAATCTACTGTGTATGTTACTAAGCTGTTCTGGGATTTTGTGCCTTCCTTAAAACAATAGCAAAGGGTTGAAATATCTTCCTGTTCTGTCTGTCTCATAGTATTCCAGCATTTGTTTATTTGTTAATCTTAATTTTTACATGGGGATATCCCATTGAGGTTTATTCCTGTTACATGGGAATCTCACCCAAGATGGTGAATTAGAACTATAGAAACAATATTTAATATATGGATCATGAAAATAATATAGTAGAAATGTACAAAAAATCTCCATAATAGTATCACTCCCAAAGTGATACTATTACACTTCAGGAGTGATAATACCATCATTCAGGTGCCATAATACTATAGTTTGGGACCTGAACGATAGTTTTATCACCAAAACACAACACCACATGCGATAGTCTAGCTCCCAACATCTTTCAAAATGTGCATTCCAATTGGTTGCTTTTCCTGTTAAGGCAGGCAGAATAGTTCAAAAAACATGGCGGCCACTGTCTCGCTTACCAAGAGTGTTTCTGAAGTCGAACATTTTGGAGCTTTTTTGTTTTAAAAAGGCGAAAAATAAAGATGTCCAGTCGATCCTGTGTTCCCCAGACATGGAAAAGGTAGGCTGTCCATAGTAAAACAAAAAAGAAAAACACAGAGCAGTGAGACAGTGTGGCACATGGCGAGGACAGAGAAACTTGTTCGCTGAAGCAGCCAAAGCCTGACAGAAAAGAACAAAAATCAGAAAATTGCATCCATATTTTAAAAAAAATAAAAAATTGGTTCCTGTGCATCACAAGGTAGTAATTCCATCTCAAGGTTCTGGGGATATGGAACCTCTCAAGCTTCACTCTCGAGGTTCCCAATGTCCCCAGAACCTCTTGATGGAATTACTACCTTGTAATGCACAGGAACCTATTTATTATTCTATTTATAATACATGTGTGCAATTACATGAACATTAATAACGGTGCAATATTGTCATCCAAAAACAAACACCACATAAAAAGTTCCTAAAGCATTTACAAGAGTAGAAAATTGAATGTATTATAATCTTTGAGGATCCTTGTTTAAAATACTTCCAGAGTGAACAAAACACTTACATTTTACTTTGTTCTACAACATTGCCCAGTGCTATACCGCCATTCAGCAAAACAGAAGCCCTGCCATGGAATTAGCTCAAGCACTCTACGACTGCCACATGCAGTAAGGTCAAGGAAAGGAATCTTCAAACTTCTAAAAGCACTACTGGAGTATGAGAGATACTATGAATCCTAAGGTCTCCAAATGAAATCCACGACTGAGAGCAATGGGGTACCTTAAGCCAACTATATATGTGAGAAGTTTTTCTAGCATTACCTTATATACAGAAAGTATCACAGTGACTAAGCCCCTGTTGTATTTCAGAATGATCAGCTCTAAAAGTGTATATATTTATATGATGGTGATGAGGATGAAGATGATAACCTTTATCTAAAAGGATAACTGTATTTGTTTATATATTTGGGGAGAAGAGATCCATGGTTATAAACAAGCTGGGTGGGAAATACATTTCAAGAGTAACTAAAAGTACAGATAAAAACAAAGTAAAAATTGGAATACAATTTCAATAAAGTGGCCCAAAACATAACTTAAACAATTAGTTTTGTAAAAATGCATACTTCACTGAGGTTCACTAAGGTAGGAGATGAGGAGCAGAAGGCAGGGCCCATATACACTCATGTTAATCAACAATAACACAATCTGTGCTTGGAAAGCAAGAGCTTATCGATCATATTCTTAGAACTACAGTGAATATAGATGTTGCTAACATAACATATATAAACTGATAACGAAGGAGGTAACCAAATTGTGGTTACCTTGGAAATGAGACTGGTATGGGCTGTGGAAGAAGGTGGCATTAAAGAGCTAGTAGCAACAAAATGTTGTTACTTCTTATTTCTGAAGTATTTTTCTTTATCCATTAATAATTTGAAGGTTTTCTACCTGATAGTATTAGATGTGATACAAAGAACAGCACTTTACCTGGTGGTGGGCATATACAGTTCTATTTGCCTGCGTACCTAGCTCATTGTAACCCCACTAGTGATCAGTCTTGTTGAAGGTAAGTGGATCTTCCTGGTAAGTTGTGTTGTTATAGTTAGTGAGGTCACAAAGCTGATGAGGTATAATGGAAAAAATCATTAGATATACTAGCTTACAGACAGAATGCTGTTCCACACAACACCTCTAGTACCATCAGGCACAATATCTTGTAAATAGCAAAAGGAAAAGAAGAGATGCAAAACACAGAAAAATTAAAATAAATTTTAGGAAGTGTACTAGCTCTTCTCAAAAGGAGAACTGAGCATGTACCATCCACTTTTGACTTTTCTGTTGGCAGTGAGAAGAGCGATTGGATGGTAATTACTTAGAGAAGGCATTACCACTCTTATGCAGTAGAATAACTTTAGCCACTTTCTATACATTTGGGACTTTACAGAAGCAGAAGGAGAAAATGGCAGTAATGGGATGGGATCAGCAAAAGATGGAGTAGCTAAATGAAAGTGAACAGGGTCTGCACCATCTGGATTGCTTTTTCATTAAAGTGAAGTGCTTCAAGGGTCTTGTGGGTGGCATAAATTGAGAATCAGACAGAAAACATGATGTTGTCTTGAGAGGAGGTCAAAAGGAGTAATGAGAATTACTTGAATAGGGGAGATTAATAAGGATGTATCCGGTACAGTTGGCAAAGTAGTTATTAAATATTATAGCCCCTACCAGGGGATCAAAGTAAATGGTGCTGTGGTTTGGGGAGGGGGCAAAAGCCAGGGAGGCAGCAGCATCGGGAACCCAGCAGATCATCACAGCAACCTGTCGAAAATGTTGCTGTGATGGTCTTTGCTGTTTTCCCATCACTGTTGCAACATTATACTATCATGGTGTATAGTTGGGTGGCAAGCTCAAAACGAAAAATGCGGACCACCTTCAAATTTTTTTCCATATTCTGTTTCTCCACTGCAGTCGAGCAGATGGCCTCTCAGCCCTGTCCTTTTTGCCCACCTGCTGGCACCCAATTCCAGAGCCTTACCTGCCAGGAACCCTGTGGCTTTCCCCCCTGGAGTGGCTAGAAGAGGAAGAGCCATCCTCCCTTCCCCCGGAGAATAATCTGGCAAATGGCTCGATGATGGTGTGGGTGAGGGATAAGCAGGTAGGGCTTCACAAAGCCTGCTCAACCTGCCATTTTCTCCACAGTTTTTCTGTCCCCACTCATCTCACTTGACATTTGGTGCAGCTTTTGCAAGCCTTGTCATGCCGTGATGTCCTTGTATCCCTGTGGAGGCAATGGCAATTTGATGATCAGTCCACAGGGCAGCAGACTCAAAGTCCAACCTCCCAGGCTAGGAGCACTGCCAAGTGGCAGTGTCTCCCCATCCCTCAGTGACCCACCCAGCTTCCCAAGTTCACTTCTGAACTCAGTTTGCCAGCACAGGACCATGTAGCGTTACCAGCTGGGTCATCAGATGACCCCACCTTCTACTTTACATTATGGACAGAGCATGTTTATGTCAAACCTTGAAGAGTTTGTCATGGAAATAATTAAGAAAACAATCAACATCATTTGAAAGGCTATTAGAAATACTAGGAATAATAGACATACTGTATTTCCTTAAATTTATAGGACCTCCCCTCATTACTCAGAATTCCACTGGGCAGAGCTACTATTGAGGGGGGCAGAAGGGCTGGTCCTGCGTCCAGTCCTTTTAAATATGTTCATCAGCAACATGGGAGATGGAATCCAGAGCAAGACGTGTCTCTTCACAGATGACACTAAGCTCTGTGGTGGGGTAGAGCGTGAGGAGGGGGTTAGGGAGATGCTGAGAGACTTGCAAAGGAAAGAGAAGTGGTCAAAGGTTTGACAGTTAAAATTCAATACCAAAAAGTGCAAGGTGATGCACTTAGAGAACAAGAACCCCAGAACAGAGTACTGGTTGGGGGGTGGTGGTAAAAGCTGGGCTTGATCTCTGAGGAAAGAGACGTAGAGGTCATCATCAATGACTCCCTAAAACAATTAACCTAAGGTAACTAGGCCTACAGTAAGGCAAACAGGATGATGGGGTGTATCAGAAGGGGTAACTGACAGCAGAAGGAAGGAGGTATTACTACCTCTCTATAGATCACTGGTAAGGAGTCACCTGGAGTACCGTGCCAGTTCAGGAGTCCTCACCTAAGGGAAGATAAGGACAGGTTGAAGAAAAGGCAACATAAGGTGACCAAAATGATTCAGAGTCAGCAGGGCAGACCTTATGAAGATCGGGTTCGAGGCACTGAACAGATACTCACTAGAGGCCATACAACGAGGGAAGATATGAGAGAGACCTTCAAGTTCCTGAAAAGAATGAACAAGGCAAGCTGTGAGGAGCTATTTAACATAAGTAATGGCTGACGAATATGGATACATGAGTGGAATCTGATGGGAGAGCTGGTCAAGAGGAAAGTGTGAACATTTTATTTTACAGAAAGGGTGGTGGAGCCATGTGACAATCTGCCAGCTGATGTGGTGGGTTCAAACTATGAATGGTTTCAGACACAGCTGGAATAGAATGAAGGGCTTAATGGTTGGATAATGTGGTTAAAACCCTGTATGGACAATAGATCCTGGGTGTGGAGGCTTTATGGGCAGATAGGGTGGACCAATTGTCTTTCTGCCACCATTATCTATGTTAGTATGTTTCTTTTAAACTCCTAGCATTATGCCAGTCTCATGCCTGTAGGATTTCAAAGCATGGCTGAACATCCTAAATATCCACAGGAACCTTACAAATCACCAGGGTAAGTTACGTGAATACTTTAGTTCACAGAAAAACTCCCAAGATAAACCTTCCTCTCAATACTGCATGGCAGACACTGAGAAAACTGTGAACTCCATATGTTGTAAGTTTTTTTAAATGTCAGGACTTAGATGTTCAATTTACATTTTTGGTTTGAACCTGCTAGATCTGATGTAAGGCTAACATGCTAGCTTTAGCTGATGTTTCTTCCCAAACACCTACATATCGTTTGTGTGTATAACCCGCCAACCAGTGGGCTGAACGGTCTCCAGAACCTACTGCAGTACGTTTCTCAAAATGTAAAAACAAATGAAACACTCCTCCTCGGTGGCTTGAACCTGAACTGGCTGGGCCCACATCACAATCTCCTTGCATCTTTGATCCAGAAGCACAATTTTCACCAACTTATAACTATCTGCACTAGAACCCGTCTTCACTATCAGGAGTCGTTACTGGACTGGATCCTTACAAATAGGCCGGATCATGTTTCCAAGCTACCGTCCTGGCTGACTCCACTACAGATCACTCACCAACACTCTGTCACTGGCGCTCCTGCCCACCGCCTGCTCCTCAACCACGACTGATTACCTTCACGAACTATGCTGCCCTCGATACACAAGCCTTCTTATCTGACATATCTGATATAGACTGGACTGACGTTTCTCCACCTCCAATGTTGACACTGCCTTAACATATTTCTCACCAAGTTTGGCAAGTACAAAAGAAACACCTCCCAAAGGTAAAAGAAGAGTCAGAGGTCAGCAGTCAAGATGGCTAAATAAAGAACTCCTATGTAAGTTAAAAGTCCGAGATAAGCAATGGAAACAATACAAAATCTGGGCTCCCCTGGATCTTATCCTGTACAAGCAGTATAGAAATGATTGCAAAGGCGCATCAGGCAGGCTAAAAGCATATACTGTCAAAACCTGCTGACTAACTCCTCCAACGACCCTCGAAAATTTTGGAGCACATTAAAACTTTTTAGGATCTCGCAAGCTGTCACCCCTCAGAAATGGTCCTGCAAGGTGTCCACTGTAATGACTCCTTCACTATTGCAACGCGTTTAACCAGCAGTTTCCGACCTATCTGCCTACACAGCTTCCCTTCAATCTCCTGCTACACAACTGAACTCAACATTCCTGGCGATTCACCTACCTCATCTAAACCATTCTACTTCAAAGCGGTCACCAGGCATCAAGTCTTCAAGCTGCTCGAGGCTATCTCTGACAATACCAGCCCGCTCTGATGGAATGGAACCCCATCTATTAAAGATGGCTGCTCACCTCATATCTGGACCTATGCTAGAATCTTCACCCTATCCCTCTCCAATGGCTCTGTCTCTGAAATCTGAAGGCCGCCAGAATTACTCCCGTGTTTAAAAGGCAGCAAAATGACACGACCAACTACAGACCAATTGCTATACTATCAGTCCTTAGCAAGATCCTTGAGAAATTAGTCTCTATCTGTTACCGAATCTGCTGAAAACTCCAACTTACTCAATACAGCACAGCACGGCTTTAGAAAACACCACAGCACATGACTGCACTAGCAAAATTCTCCTCTGACATTCTTACCAACATGGACAAAGGAAGCTAACAGGGCTGTTTTCACCGACCTCACTAAAGGCTCACCTGTTGACCATCCTTAATACTTGCCCCTCAGAAATCTGGGCTTCCTACCCTGTCACTACCTGGTTCAGCAGCTACCTTGCCAACAGGACTCAAGCAGTGAAATTCAACTCGGCGATCTCTGACAGTGCTGTTATCAATATTGGCATCCCTCAGGGCTCCATTCTCGGTCCTCTCTTCTCACTATTTGTAAACAATCTCCTGATGTAGTAACCTCTGGCCACTCACTACTTATGCTGATGACCTGGTCATCTATGCCCTCTGACACTATCACCAACCTGAATGCTGCCCCTACCACAGACTTCCACTTGGTGCAGCGCCATACACACCCAACGCCTTGTCCTTAACTCCAATAAACTAAAGCCATGCTATTTGGATCCCCACACAAATTAAGAACCTGCTCTTCTTCTCTCTCTGTGCCTGACATTAATGGTAACCTCTAGAGTCTGTTAGCTTTTTTGCTACTTGGGCATTCACCTTGACCAAAATCTTGACCTAAAGCTGCATATCCAGAAACTTGTAAATCTGTCAATTGTAAGCTGGGCTGCTTTGTGATCAATCACCTGCTTACCCCCTGCCGCTAAACTGGCAATTGCTAGAGGAACTCTGTTACCAACCCTCACCCCACGGTGCTCCCATCCTAACCATGGCCAGCAAAACTGCTCTGCACCAATGGGACATCACCTTCAACAATGTTTGCAGGTATGCTCAAGCCACCGCCTGAAGCACCATTGTCAGCTATACAAAGACCTGGGCTGGCTATCTCCTCCTCCACCAGGCAATATACCTCTGCAACCTTTCGGACACCATCATCAGAGCATCAAAGCCAGCTGAGCTCTCAAAACTACTCCAACCGGTTATACCTTCACGGGACCTTAGATCCTCTGACAAGTCCTTATTGAATATTCCTCTCTGCTGCACAAAAAAGGGCTCGGGAGCCTTCAGTTATGCTGCCCCTCACTTTTGGAACTTGCTGCCCCAGGGACTAAGAAATGCTCCTTCTCACGATGCATTTAAGCACAATCTCAGAGCTTTCCTTACCTCGATGGACAAATGTGTTTGTTTTGATCCCTCTTGAATCCCATGCTTCTAACCTGTTCTCCTCCCTTCCCCTATTATGTATTATAGGCACTTGCGCTTTTTTTATTCTTGGTTGTTTTTTGCTTTTATGTTTCATGTTTGTTGATACCGTATAACATTGTTGTTCTGATGCCAATTGTAAAGCTCTCTAATTACTGCCTAGTCACTTAGCTTGCCCTCGCTCCTGAGCTGTTTCCCCACCTTCATTCCTTATCCTGCACCTCTGTTCCTGTAACACTTACTTTCCCAGCCCCGCCTCTTCCCTTCCCACTTAGAAATTTCTCCAGTACCCCTGTCATTACCCCTCCTTTTCCTGCCCCTCCCTCTCCTGCTCTTTGCCGCCTCCTCCCCTCTAACCGCCCTCCACTCCCTCTCTGCAGTCTTCGGTTCCACGGCCCGGTAACAGGTTGCTACCTTGTACCGCTAATGTCAGAACTTGCCGCCACCCTTCCTACCTTTCTTCACCTTTCTGCCCCTCTCCTGCCAGCTTTCCCTCCTTCTTTTATTCTTCCCTCTTCTCCTATGCTCAGTCCTCACCCCTCCCTCCCTATTTTATCCGCCTCCCACCAGTTGCGTGACTCCCTCTCTCTCCCTGCCGTCTCGTAGTTCCACGGCTCAGCGCAGGTTACTACTCTACCCCGCCAATGCCGTCCACCGCGCCTCTTGTCCTCCTCCCTTCTTCTGCTCCACTGCGCCTTACTAGGTGCACTCTATCTCCCTACCCCCACTCATTTCCCTATCTGTTCCGTGCCCTTCATCCCTTTTCCCCTATACCCTGCCTCTTCCCACCCTACCCTTCCCTCCATTCCTTTAGTTCAAATCCTCCTCACCCTTGCACCTAGTCCCCCACTGCCCTCCCCTGCACATCACCCTCTCTCTCTATTTTTTGCACCCATAGCTTCACTGTCCTGTTCCAACCTCTCCGTCTCTCTTGCCCGACTCCCGGTTCCACCGTCCCGGCCACAAGTGGTAACCTTCTCCCGCTAAAGCCGCACTTGGCGCCTTAACCTCCCTCCTGTCCCTCCCCTTTGCATTCGGCCCTACCACCCCTGTCTCCGCCTCCTGCCCTACCCTTACACCTGTCCCCACCACCTCTCCCTAGTTCTCAACAACTGAATACATGTAATTTTATCCTTATTGCTATGCTTGACTACACTGTGTGACTTTGTCCTTTGCAAAATGTATCCTGCTCTGTGTAATTTCATGTATCCTGCAAATGTATCCTGCTTTGTGTAATCTCTTATGTATCACTGTGTTCTGTAACTGTACCTCCCGGGTCGTGCCTGAAAATAGTCACTTGTTGGCTAGCACACTTACCCGGTCAACAAAAACTAAATAAATATTTTTTTCAGATTATAGTTAAGGCTGAGAAGGCACTTCTGTGCTAAACTCCTATTTTGGGGCTTTAACAATTGTCATCTGACAAATTTACTATGGAAATTGCTTTAATGTCCGGTTCTGTGCCCATTAAAAGTTCTAGGATGCTGAAAGCATGTACAAAATTTGTTTAAGATGCTTGTTTGCTTATTGACAGATAAAAATGGCTGAGAACTGAAACCTGAAACTTTCAGGCTCATTAGTTTCTGGGACATTGGTTGACTTTCACTTTTCTTTTATCATAAAAGTCTACATTTTAAATGATCAGTGAAATGAAAATATTTGTTCATCGTGTGCTATTCCATTTTTATAAAGAGTGTTTTGGACAGCAAAAATTATTTCAGACAGTGTTGTGAGACGACAATGTTCTCATGAGAACTGGTGTTATGAGATGACAGTGTTTTCATGAGCACTGTTGACACGAGCCTGTTGCCAAGTCACAAATGTGGCCATGAGAACTGATGCTGTGAATTGAAAATGTGGTTGAGATTACACACAGCCTGTCTGTCTACCCTAGCTAGCTACACTGCGAAGGTTTTAGAACTTTCTTGCTCATCATTAACTACAAAATGGCTGAGTGTTGAAACCTGAAATGTTCAGGGTCATTAGATCCTTGGACAAGAATAAACAAGACTAATTGGTTAAGAAAATAAAGACTGTGTCCTGAGAACTGTTGTTACAAGTCAAAAATGTAGTCATAATTGCTGTCATGAGTGGCACATGTGGTTGTGAGAATTGTTTTGTAAACTGGCATTGTCGATCCAATGACTGCTTGTCATTAGAAGTATTGACAATATCAGTCTTTTGGTTTTTTTGAAACTCTTTATTTTTACTTTTTAAGACACCAGAAGTATGTATACATCCATATCTGTACAGGTAATACAGAATTCAACAATATAAGACATTGGATTGAAAGTGACAGTTCAGTTATACTCATTCCTATATCTTAAGTACAGCATAGCTACTTATCCTATATATTGGCTGGGCTTTCCTTCCTCTTGTCTTATAGTGAGGGTAATTAATAAGTCATAGATCTATGATTGTCCCCCTCCTTTTGTTCCGTTTTAATCTTGAACTTTCTATAACTCTATTAAACATTACCCTCTGAAGGAGGAAAGGAACATGTCACACAGGGTTGGCCTATCTGTTGTCTGGGTCTCAGATTTCTCCTACATTCCCCACTGACACCAATCTCTATTTAAATTACTTCACTCTGCTATTTCTCTCTAAGGTACTATGTCCAGTCTTTTTTCAGAAATCAAGAGGAACCATGGGGTCCATCTGTTCATCAGTTTTGGCACCTGATTTTGTAACCTAGCTGTGAGGTGTTCCATTTTATAGATTTCATAAATGGTGGATTCCCATGGAGAAATTTCTGGAGGGGTAGGCAGTAACCATAGGCATGTTATCTTATCACTTTTTTTGCCTCTGCTAGCATAATAGTTAAGAGATAAATATGTTGTCTTCCCAAAAATTGTTTAGGGAGGTGCAAAAGCATTGCTATTTCTTGAGTCAAAAGACCCTAGTTGGGAACAGATGGCATAGAGCTTCCTCTGCCTCTCACCAGAATTTGGCCAGACTTGGACATTGCCAAAAGACATACAGACAATGTCAATCTTAATCCAGGGCAGTTTGCCATCGAAATATTGAGACGCTGTTAATCCAGGCATAGTTTGCCATTAAAAGTACTGAAGCATTATCAGTCCATGGATTGTTTCTCAGTAAAAGTATTAAAAGAACACTGTCAGCTTTGTGAGTGTTTTTAAGATCCTTTTATGGTGCCAGAAGCCTTCATGCTTTTCAAATGTTATATTAGCCCCCCAACTTTCATATATGGATGTTTTTTGTAAAAATATCAGAAAAAATAGTAACCTGAATGGATTGCTTTTTTGCCTGACTCCTGATCCAGACACACGTTCCTATTATAAACATGGTGCACAGGCACTGGTACACTTGTGCATGCACATGGCTTCATGTTTTAGACAAATTCAGCTAAAGTTACATATGAGAAGAATCCCAGCCCCAGAATGTGGAATGTTAGTAGAACTATAAAATGAGCATTCTAACATGTTAAAAATGGCTTTGAAACTAAAGCCCTGACTCGGGCATCGCATCAACGAAAAAAAAACTATATTAATGCATCAGTTAGGGTTAGCACAAACCAACAAAATAGAGAATTCAACATTAACTTAAAATATCCACTGAGCCTTGATGAATTTGTGGAGTGATGTTCCTTGGGATTTGAACAATCATGCAATGCAGCAATGCTATTACCCTGTTCAAATCCTAGCTTTTCTTCTCCCTAACTTTGTCTCTCTCTCTCTCTCTCTCTCTCACACCAAGCATTGGTGTATGCCTATATTTCTGTGCCTGAACAGACAGTGTCAAAGTTATGGCAACACCAGCACTGCATCACATGATCATTCAAACCCTAAGGACTGGCAGACAGGATGCTGACTGCAGGCACAAATGTGAGAAGGTTTAAACACTATGGACTGGATTTTCTTTGTTTTTTTTTTTTAATTATTGTATTTTTGGTCCCCTCCTTCCACGGGGCTGGCCCCAGCATCTCCACACCAGTCCTTGCCCTGGGAATTCCCCAATGGGTTCCCTCCCCCCAATGTGGCAGGGCCTGGGTGAGGAGCGTCAACTTTTTACCCTCCCCCAGAACATAAATCTAGAATCTGTGGAGGCTGATGCAGGCACAGCTGAGCCATCATGGAGCACGCAAGCTCAAGTTTTCACATTTTCTTCCTCTCCCTTGCCACGGTTGCTCGAGCACGTGTGGAGGCATGCACACGCAGCAATCCACAGCACCCTCTTACTCTAGACACTTTCCATCAGAACTTCCCCTCAAGCCTCCACCAAGGGGCAGCCCTGCAGCAGGAGCAACTGAAACTCTCCCTGGGAGAGGAGAGCTGCCTTGCGGCCACTCAATCCAGGTCCTACCCTCCCCCCCCAGCCAACCCCCAGTGAACCAGGCTTGTTCCCAAACCCAGTACACCATTTGGATGCACTATTTAGATATTCCTAGTTACTTACGCCGTCCACTACTCTCAACAAGTGTGGCCACCTCTCTACACTGTACCACCTTGCAGTCCATATGGGATACCGCCTGGAACCTTGCAACCTCTACTCCCAGAAACAATGATCAAAAACTATCTCTCAAAGAGCTGTGACTCTGCTCCTTAAAACTCCTACTCCTCCTCCTTCTCATCTCAGGCAGTATCCACTCCAATCCTGGCCCTAGAAGCTCAGGCCACACACAAACTCCAGGTGCCCTTATCCTTGCAACCATTAATATCTGCAGCCTACTACTAAAGCTGGATACACTCCAAGCCTTCATATGCCAACACAACCCTGACATCCTTGCAGTGGTGGAAACTTGACTGATGCCTAAAGTTCCTGACTCAGCAGTAACAATACAAGGTTACAATGTCCACAGGCTGGACCGGATATCCAAAAAAGGCAGTGGTTGCACAATCTATATCAAAGACTCCCCTGTCATGGCACCCTGTAGCAACTCCACCACTTTCTGCCTCGGCCCAGATTCTGCCAATAAAAATCATCCTAGGGCCCCAACAAAAAGCCCTGAGTATTGTCTCTATATACATCCCACCCAGGACCCTAAACATGGCTTCAACGCGTACTAAATTTTATCAACTCTCATCCTCCTGAAGTTGAACTTATTCTACTAGGGGATTTCAACATAAACTGGTTAGCATCGAGCACCAGTGCCTATAAAGACTCCATCTCAGCTGTTAACCTCACGCAAATGGTAAACTTCCCTACTAGGATTAACTACAAGACTGCACCAGTACCCTCCTGGATTGGGTCCTCACCACTCACCCCACAAGGATTTCTCGTACGACTGTTCTCCCAGACTCTCTCAGTGACCACTCCCCAGTCATGTGTGCATGGTCTAACAAATTCCTTAAGCCCCCCTCCCAAAATTATCGCTAGCAGAGTCCTTCCTCGTGGAAAACTTCCACATCTCAAACAATACCTGCTTCTACAAGACTGGCTATCCATCTATGAAGCAACAGATGTTAACTTGGCTCTTGATCACTTCATCTCCATTTTCAACAAAGCCTGCGACCTCTTTGCCCCTGCTCTTGATCACTTCATCTCAATTTTCAACAAAGCCTGCGACCTCTTTGCCCCTGCTAAAAGGCGCAAAACAAAATCTCTCTCTAACCCATGGCTCATCACAGCTCTTCTCTCACAGCTGGAACTAAGGGACCACCTCTGGGCAGTTGCCAGGGCCACTGCCAAACAACTGGACATTAAAAATTACAAACAAGCACGAAATGCCTGCACTAAAGCCATTCAGTTAATGAAATCCACCCATTACAAAGCCACTCTCGCCAATACATGGGGAAATGGTCATGCTTTCTGGGACAATGTCAAGGATGTCACAGGGAAGCAGACAAAAACCTCTCTGGCCATGTTATTGGTTGATGGATCCTCAACCCTCAAACTAGCGTGATCGCAAACATCTTTAACACGGCTTTTTCAGACCTTAGTGCTGTCCTACCCCATGACTTTTTCAAAAACAGGGCCTACTCCCCAAATACTTCAGCCCCTCAGTCTAACCATCCCCTCTTCTACTTCAGGGAGGTAAGGCTGAATGAAGCTCACCGCTATATTACTGCAGCTATCTCTAAATCTAGATCTAGTAGCGACACCCTGGACCTTAAGCTTCTGTTGCTCACCCTCCATGAGGTAATTCATCCATTAACAAAAATCCTAAACCTCTCTCTCTTTCAGCTGTGGAAAATTCCCGGACTTATGGAAAACAGCCACTGTGACACCTGTCCATAAAAGTGGGGATAAGACGAATCACTCAAATTATCGCCCCCATCTCCATACTGCCCCCACTCTCTAAGGCACTTCGAATGCATCGTGGCTGATCAACTTACCGACCACTTGGATAAATACAATATACCTTGTCCACAATAACACAGTTTCGGAAATGCCACACACCACCACAGCCCTTCTTGAGTTCATCAAGCTTTGCACAAATCCCTTGACAACGGCCTTCTCACAGGGACCATTTTCATCGACCTCTCCAAGGCCTTCGATACAGTACACCATGGACTACTAATTGACCAACTACTGAATGCGGGCTATCACCTGACTCTTCTCTCTGGTTTAAAAGCTACTTAGAAAACCGGCCGCAGAGAGTAGAAATTGCTGACACTCTTTCTGACACCCTGCCTGTTCACTCGGGTGTCCCACAGGGATCCATACTGGGCCCCCTCCTATTTAGCCTTTTCTTAAACTCCCTCCCTCCCTTACCACTGCTCTGAGCAGATCATACTATATACCGATGATGCTGTTGTATACTCCACTCACAAAGATCTTGCAACTCTTCAACACAACCTTCAACTTGGTTTCAGTTCCGTTGAGACATGGTTTCTTAATCATAAACTGGTCCTCAATGACAAGAAAATCAAATCTATGCTCTTCTTCAGCGCTCATAACCCACACAAGCTACACCACTTGGCTATCTCCACCACCCAGCGGAACACTGTAGATCAGGTGGGGTCCTTCAAATACTTAGGGATACAGCTTGACCCTAATCTCTCCTATGGACCTCACGTAGATAATGTAGCTAGAGCTGCTAATACATGGCTTGGTCTCCTCTACAAACACAGACAATACCTCACACCAGAAGCTTTGAAGGTTGCAGTCCTGAGCTCTGTGATCTCTGTAATAGACTATGGTCTCATCATTTTATGGCTCAGCCACAACCACAACCCTTAGATGCTCTCAACTGCCTTAAATAAGGCATGTCGGCTCATCACGGTGCTCACCATCTCACCACACATATGACCTGTACACCCAGGCCGGCTGGCTCCAACTATCAAACCGCATAAAGTTTCTCACCTGCTCCATGGCGAAAAATATCTGCCTTGGCCTTGCCTTCTGGGGTCTCAACTCTGTTACAACACCGAACCAACAAACGGTGCCTTCGGAGATCCATGCTACAGCTACTGAAAGTCCCCCTCTGTCACACTTCACAGGGACAATACTCTTTTGCTTATCGAGCGCCACTCTGGTTCAATGGCCTCAGCCCCATCATCTCCTCTGCCCCAACAATTGGTATGTTTAAAACTAGGCTCCGGGACAATCTCACTACCAACAGCTCCTGTGACTGCCCAACTTAACCTGGTTTCTCCACTTCCCTGCCTGCTCTAGTGGTCCCCCTCCCTCCTCACTGGATTCTACCCTCACATCTTTGTACCCCAATGCTGCACTTTTCACCCTCTCCCCACCCTACCTACATTCCTTCTTCCCCTCTCCCCCTCTTCCCTCTCCCTATGACTCTGGCACTTCTTATCTCTTGTCTGTTTTCTCTGACAAATGCCACTGGCTGCCTTGCTTACAATGCTACCCTTGAATTGTATTAATCTGTAATCTGTTTGTAATGTCCACATTGCTGTAATATCTGTCTAGATGTTCCCCATAATTTGTATTTCTCTGACGTGGAACCTTTGTAAAAGAGCCTTGGCTCAAAGGTATTTGTAATCCTAGACTTAATAAAATAAAAATTAAAAATAAAGGTTACCAGCGCAGCATGAGTTGTGGCATCCAGTGCCTCAAGGCTTAGCACCACTGGGCCGGCTTATGGGCTGGATTTTCAAATAGCCCCAAATGTCACAAGCTCAGGGTGCGCCAAACATATGTCACACAGGGCTTACGGCATTCTCCCAAACAGCGACTGGGATTTCGATCCCCTGTGCCAATTGCCACAAGTTAGACCAGCTTTTTCTGGTCCAGCTTGTGGCAACCCCTCCTGCCCATTTTATGGGGCTTGCACCAAAGATTAGGCGTAAGCTGCCATACATTAGGTAACTGCACCCAACCTACTGTACCAAAATCAGGTGCAGCTGCAGCAAAGGTGTTTGACGCAGCTGCACCAAAAAAGGCATTGATACAGGGCTGGACGTAAGCCCTGCTGTGTTTCATCAAGCATCGTGTCACCTTTGAAAATCAGGCCCTATAACTGTGTAGGCAGGAAAGTGTCTAGCAGGCACAGATAAATTAAATCACAGATGGTGAACTAATGGGAATATAAAACTAATAATCCAGTCCTTCAGCAGCTATTGCAGCTATAGCAGTGCTAACCAGAGGAAGAGCAAGTGCTTGAAACATTGGTGCATATATAGCACTGTTTAAAGTGGCTGACAATCAAAATAAAAAAAAAGACCGGTAAAATATTGGTTGATGAGGGAGTCTGATGTCCAATTTGGGTAGCAAAAATTAATATCCATTTTATACATTTATTCACAATTGACTGACTTTATTTTTTACTCCTACATACAAAGGAACAACACCCCAAGTTAAACACCTTTAACAGGTAACAGCTTTCGTGTACAGTTTATTAAATGTTTGTACAGTGTGGCGGTCTCTATTAAAAATAAATAAATAATATATTTGTGTGTTGTTTGGGGCACTGGACCACAAAGTGAAGCTGAGAAGCTCTGTCATCCGAAACAGCTGAGCTGTTATTTTTCATGATGAGACCCCACCCTACACACATATTACCAATAACGCAAGTGTAAGTTATAATACATTGTAAGCTCTGTTTTATATTAAAAGAAAACATAACACTCTTCCCCTGCACTGCCACAGTAATGTTTTCCACTTGAAGCTCCAACGCAAGACACAAACTGTCACAGAATAAGAGGTCTTGCAGTTCTCACAGCTGATTGACTAAGATCATTATAATTATGCAATAAGGCATGACAAGGTGTGCGCTATTGTGGGATAACAGCATGTCTTGGGAAATGAAGCCTAAAGTGAAGCTGGGGCCTTTATGCACCCAAGAAGTGTTGTTATCCCTCAGGTGTGGCTGGTGACACATCTGCCCTCCCTAACAGACCCAAGTTCTATTTGAAAAGGCTGACTTGGGCTTAAGTGCACACCTACTTAACTAAGGCCAAAATTGCAACTCAGCTTGGCCATGACAATATTGGTATGAAGCTACTTTAATTAGTCATTAGGAAAGACACCCGTCCTTTGCAGATTATTTTCAATTTATCCCTTTCTACTGGGCAAGTATGTGAACTCTGGAAAAAAGCTTATGTGACACTGGTACTCAAAGGTGGTGATAGTAACCTACTCTCTAATTACCACCCTATCTCCATTCTACCCCCTTTCAAAAACCTTAGAGGGGTAGTGAATGATCAGCACAGTCAATACTTGAGTCATCATGAGTTTCTGGCTAAGGAGCAACATGGCTTCAGGAAAAACTACAGCACTATGACAGCACTCCTTGAGCTCACAAACTCACTCACTACACTGTGCTCTGGATAGGGGAGAAATGGCCGGTCCATATACATAGACTTAGCAAGGCCTTCGACCTTTGTAAACCACACCCTCCTCTGCCAGAAACTACTCTACCTAGGCTTTTCATATGATGTAGTCAGCTGGCTCAAAGGCTATCTGGCTGGTGGAACCCAAGTGGTAAAATGTCACAATGTACTCCTGGACATTCTACCTGTCACTTTAGGTGTTCCCCAGAGTTCAAACCTTGGGTCCCTTCTCTTCTGCGTATTCATCAATGAATTGTCTATTGTCTGCAGGTCCATGAATATGTTACTGTATGCTGATGATGCAGTCATTTTCTCCAGTGACAAGTACATGGAGGAACTGCAGTGGAGGCTTCAGTCTGACTTTGTCGACATCCAAGAATGGTTCACCTCCAACTTACTAGTATCTAAATGTATGGTCTTTGCCACTCAAAACAAATCCCTCTCCTCTTAAGTACCTTGGGGGTACTCTTAACACTGCTTTATCCTTTGTTGCTCATGTTGACCTTCAAGCTAGGGTTGTCAACTCCAGGCTAGGGCTGCTCTATAGGCATAGGAACAATTTCCTACCAGAGATTAAGAAACTCCTGGTATAGTGCTTCATTGCCAGCATAATTGACTATGGGACTGAGGTCTACGGCTCTGCGAGTGACTGTGTGCTATCTAGAGTAAGGTGTCTCCTTAATAGATCCTGCCACTTTGCGCTCAGCCAAAAACAGGACACCCACACCTGTGGGCTATATAGCAGCCTGAATTAGCTCAACCTGGACTCTAGGCTGTGCTATCACACCCTGGTCACTGGCAGAAGAGCCCTATGTGACCTTCTGTCTCCTGGGCTACAGAACATGTTCAACTTTGTTGACCAACAATACTCCACCAGGGGTGTAGTGTGGCAGATTCTGCTCCTCCCTCTGAGAAAAACCTACACTTGGGCAAGCTAATTTATTGTACCAATTTGCTAGGCTATGGAATGACCTGCCTCCCTCAATAAAAACTGATTTCACTTTAAACCTGTTCAAATCCTAGCTTTCTCCCTCACCCTGCCTAGATATTGCAACTGCTACTGCTAACAATTCTTGTCTTTTCACTATGTGGAGCCTTACTTGATGTGTTATGTTATCATGACACCCATGCATTGATTTTATACTGTGGCAGCACTAACTGTATAACTGTTTCTTGCCTGTGCCAGTAAGTGTTTACTGTGGCTAAACTGCTATCTTTCTGTATTGTATTGTACTCTACTGCTGTATTGTACTGTATTGTACTGTACTGTATTGTACTGTCCTGTACTGTACTGTATTGTACTGTACTGTATTGTATTGTACTGTACAGTCCTGTACTGTACTTACTGTACTGTATTGTACTGTCCTGTACTGTACTGTATTGTATTGGATGGTATTGTTTTGTGCTGCCTGTACTGAGTTGTACTGTATACATGCAGATTCCCTGTACTTGCTGTTTTCTGTTGTATCTGACTCTGAACCATTTGAAAATAGACTCTGCCTAAAGGGTTTGATGCAAAATAAATAAATAAATGATATTACTCGCACGGCGGAATGTCTTATTGTTATTATAAAATGGGTTTCCTGATTTTTTTTTTATTTTAGGACCAAGTAATGATGTTCAGAAAGTTAAGCATTGCTGTCCTGTGCTGTTGTGCTGGGATATCAGCACAGTCATGTGACTGGATTCCATCAATCACAGTACAATATTTCTCTTACCCATTTTATAATTAACAATTACTGTAGTAGTTTCCATGTCTTCCCAAGAAAGCACTGCCAATATGCGCTTGTTTTATTATTAGTTTATGTGTGCGCGTGTGTGTGGGGGTGGGGGCTCTGCTTTGTTTTATAAAGGGGATTTAAAGCAGCAGTGCAACAATATTGGGCAAAAATATGACCCTACCTTTTTTCACTACAAAAGATTCCAGGCATCTTCCTGTTTTATTTAGTGGCACAATTTTTGAATTCCACCAAAATATGAGTATTTTATAAATGTCTTAATTTAGTTTTTTTCTCAAGAAAAAAAGATGGCCACCACATTTTGCGTAGAAATAGCATTGTAGAGACCTGGCAAGGGTTAGGATAAAAAAAAATACACAAAGACTCATGGTGCACAACATAGGAGGTACCTAGAGAGGTACATTTGACAATTATGCGAATATGTTTCTTAACTGTAGCTGAAACTAGCTTTTTTGGAAAAACCGGTTTCGTGGCACTGCTGCTTTAAACACGGAGCCTTACATTGCATGTTTTTTATAGCGCTTATAAACTAGGGAAATTTTAGACATGTAAAGCAAAGACAAAGCTGCTGCACTATTTGTCTTGTGCTCAGTTAGGAAAATCACCAGTAGCAAACAGATACCGGCACAAGACTCAGTTTAAACTTGCAACAATTTATTTGCTCAAAAAGTGCCACAACAGTTAGTCACCGGTACTGTACCAGTGACTGCTGGGTAGCACTCTTTGAGGCAATTGCAGTTTAAACTGAGTCCTGGTGCCGTATCTGTTTCAGTTTCAGTTTTAGTTTCAGTTTTATTAATTACACTGGAATGGCATGTGGGCAAAAATTGCCCATTTTCACAAGCGTCCAGTTTTGGACAAACAAGTCATGAGAGTTACAGTGCACAACAGAAGTACAATACAGAAAGACAGTCACAGGATAATAATTGGTTACAAAAACAAATACCAATACAGATCAATAAAAGATTAAGACCTGTTCAATTGATCAGAGACAAGTGCCTAGGTAACATGTAGTGCTATATTGACACAACGTATTTATTTATTTTATGGTATCGGAATTGCAACCCTTTGAGTCACAGACTCATTTACAAAGGCTCCTCATCAAGGAACATACTGTAGAACAAAACAGACAAACAACAAAATACAGAGATACATAGATACATAGACAGTGTCGGCAGATAAGGGCCTATGGCCCACCCAGTCTGCCCATTTGAGCTTGTAAGTTTAGTTTATGTTTTCCTAGAAGTCTGTTGCCCCTTACTCCTGACCTCCAGAATTCCTTTATGTGTATCCCATGCATTCTTAAATCCCGTGAGATACATCAGAGATTATAAAATACAATTTAAAAATTCCTATACAGTGTGATAGCTAAGGTAATGACACTTAATGTTATTATATAGGGGGAACAGATGCTGGCAGGAGATGGAGTGGAACATGAAAATTCTGTGGGGGGCAGGGTTGGGGAGCTACTAATATGCAAATATCTGTTTGCTACTAGACATTTTAGACATGTAATAGTGCGGGCAATGTAGGGTCGTATATTTTCAGGTCAAGTTTGACCACTCACAATATGTAATCTCAGCTCCTGTTTCCCAGGAGCTACACCTCTCCCTTTCAAATAGAACAAAGCTCTTTATTTTTACTGCAGCCCACAAAGGGCTTATCAGCAAGGGCATTCTGTCACCATTGAACAACAGAGCTAATTATAGGGTTGCCACGTTTGCATAAGACAAAAACCAGATACAAAACCACACCCTAAACTCCAGCCCTCACCCTCTGCTTCTAATGGCTGAGTTCTAGCAGAGTTCATCATTAATGATTTCTTCAGATTATGTCATGATTAGTTTTATGTATTTTTATTGAAATTTAAATATTTTAGTTTAAATTGTGATGTAGATTGAGGGGTGGAGTGGAGGAGGGTTTGAAGACTTTTGTCCCAATGTACACATTTTAATTTGCACATTGAGGGATTACAGGAGGTATGCAAACAGTATTTAATTACAAATCTCACCTGCCAGTTTAAGAGGAATCAGTGTCTATAGTAGCTCCCATCACTCCTGCTCCAAAGCCAATTATATCGTCAGAAGAGTCTAAAAGTGATATGAAATAATTTTATACTGTTAAATGCCTTCACTTTTTCTGTGTGTATCACACATTTGATACACTTGAACTTATTTTGATAAATTATAAAAGAGTCTGAGAAATGGAGATTTCTGATTGGCTGTAAACATTCTAACAGCCTTATGTTAATCTTTTATTAACATACATGTAGAGCTTAACCATATGCTGAACATGGTTTAACACTGTTTAAAAAAGCAGTTTTATTATAATAGCAATAAGGCACTCCCAGGGGTTATGTTAATGGTCAGTTAATCACCCTCTAGGGGCATGTGGCATTCGGCTTCGCCTCGTGCAACGCTACACCCCTAGAGGGTGATTAACAGACCATTACCATAACCCCTGGTCATGCCTTATTGGTTAATTAATTAACTAGATTTGTGGTGCCCTCACATCTAGATTGTGTCCCTTTCACCTCATCCTCAGCTACCACTCACGCTTTCTTTTCTTATTTCTGAAACATTCAATGATGTTACTCACACCATGCCATGCTATTCATCTGAATGACCCAGAACTGTGGAACTAGAATGTCCAGGCAGTATAAAAACTGAGCACAGGAGAGAGGGATTTTATGTAGTTACAAATACAATAAATATTAGATTATTAATTTAACAAGAATGTGGTGCAAATATCAGAATATATGACATATCATTAAAGGAAAACAGGAGAGCATATAAAGGTATCAAAATAGTTTTCTATCACAGCAGTAAAAAAAAACATTCTTAAAATGTAGTGTGAAAAAGGTTAGGTCAAAACTGCTAATAGTCTTAATGGTCTCTAGGGAAGTGCTCTGGTGGAGGGGGTACTTCCCCATCTGCAGGACCATGGCAGAGCTCCAGGTTCAGCTGGTGGCAGCAAGAGTAGAACTATCTCAGCTGTATCACAAGCTCAACCAGATCCCACCCCCACATCCCTACTCCCACAGTGACCGAGTTGTCCGGGGCTGGAGGGTGGTGGGCAACGGGAGGGGTAGCCAGAAGGTGGTTGTCCAGCCCAGCACCATTGAGATGGTGAACTGATTTTCATCCCTGAAGGAAGTTCAGGCCCCTGGCTCTACTACAGTAGATGGGAAAGGAAAGGACAAAGTAATGGCATCCAAGGGGAGCAAGTCTTAGTCTTAGTGGTTGGGAACTCCACGATTTGGTGGATAGAGAGGGGGTGGATGGGAGAGGGATTATCAGGTGCCTTCCTGCTGCATCAGCCATCCAGGATTTAGACAGGATAGGAAGGATGGTGGAGAGGGAGCAGGGGAGCTGAGGTTGCTGGTACACCTGGGTACCAATAATCTGGAGAACCAGTCAGTGGAGAAGGTGAAGCAGAACTTACATAGACTGGGGGACAGATTAGTGGCACACAGCTTCGCTGGCCTTTTCCTAAGTCCTCCCTCTATGGGGTAGGGAGAGGAAGCAGGATAGGTTAAGGAGTGGGGCAACTGAGGAGTTCAGTGGATGGCTTAAGAGGTGGTGTCAGGAGAACCAGTGCCAATTTGTAGGGGATTGGAGGGACTTCTGGAATAGGAGACCCTTCAAAGGTGATGGACTTCACCTGACAAAAGAGGAGGTCTGTGTGCTGGGGCAGAAGTGTGACAGCCATATCAGACATTTAAAATGACTGCAAGGGAGACTGGGTCTGGGGAACCACAGTGGCAGGTGAAAGGAAGGGATCCTAGCTAGTACTCCCCACATCTGGGGCTTATAGCATAGCAGGTACAAGGACAGCTGTGGCTCAAACTGAACTAGGTGAGGTGACATTAGAGTGGTGAAACACAAAGTGTGCAATCACTGAGAAAAACATGAGGAAGAAAGAGCAAGGAAAGCACAAGGGTAGTAACAAAGTAGGATTGGGAACAGCTGGATGGCAGTATGCCTGAACGCCAGGAGCCTAAGTAACAAAATCAGTGAGCTCCAGGTGCTGATGGTGGACATTGAGGTGGACCCTGTAACCATCACAGAAACATGACTTTGGAAAATAATGCTTGGAAACTGATGGTCCCTGGGTACTCATTGTTCAGGAGTGGTAGAAGAACAGGTGGCGGGGAAGAGTAGCCATTTTTGTCAGGAATGGCATAACTATGGTAGAAGATGTGTGCATTAGGGATAGTAAGGGGAAGGCAGAGTCACTGCAGTTGCAACTCACAGCAGCCTCAGGCAAGAAACGGTGCTTGGTGGTGATCTATAGACCTCTGGGGCAAGGGGAAGAGAGTGACAGAGAGTTCAGGAAAGAACTTGAAAGTGGGGTGGGAAAGAGGGAAGGAGTGGTGCTGGGTGCTCTGAACCTGCCAGACATTGATTGAGATGTTCCACTGGCCAGGAGCACCAGAAGTCAAGTCTTGTTGGACACCTTCCAGGATTGTCTACTGGTACAGCTAGTTAAGGAACCCAGCAGGCAGACTGCAATTCTTGATATTGTACTCACCAACTCAGAGGCAGTAAGAGCTGTGAGAATAGAAGAGCCACTAGGGAACAATGACCATAATTCCATTTGGTTTGAACAGGTTCTTGGGTCTAGAAAACACCAATCAAAGATGCTTGTCAAAGAAGATGGAGGATCTGGGTGTGGCGAAGGTCATAGTAAACTGGATAGGTAACTGGCTAAAGAGGCAGCAGAGGGTTGTGGTCAAAAGGGTCAAATTGTAAGAAAGAGAGGTCTCTTGCCCACCAGCACAGCAGTAGAGCTACCATTTGTGGTGCCGATGACCTGAAGTCAGGAGTGACCTCAGGAATAGGAGGGTCAGCCAGGGCAGAGGAGGATTGAGCATTCCAAGGTCTGCTCTCCTCCGGAGAGGGAGGGGATCAGTGGTTGACATTAGCCTGGCCCTTAGCAGTGTCTGAGGGTTTGCACACCAACACTGTCGTGGCGGGGCAAAGGCGAGGCAGACGCCCAGCATGCTGCACCTAAAAGCATACACGGCACTGCCATTGGCACCATTGCACATCCCTTTCTCTGTGCTGGAGGGACAGCACAGAAAAAAAAACATTAAAAGAAATTAAAAAAAAGGAGAAGAAGAAGAAGAAAGGGAGGTCATGAGCAGGGTACGACAGAACCCTGTCCTGGGTCTGGTCCTCTACAACATGTTCGTCAGTGACATTGGTGAGGCAATCCAGGGCAAGCTGTGTCTCTTCATGGATGACACTAAGTTCTTTTTGAAGGTAGATAGTGACAAGGGAATCAGGGAATCCACAGAGACTTCCAGGAGCTAGAGGGGTGGTCTAAGGTTTGACAGTTGAAATTCAATGCCAAAAAGTACAAGGTAATGCACCTAGAGAGCAAAACTCCCAGCACAGAGTACTGGATGGGTGAGTGAGACTTAGCACTATGGCTGAGAAACAGGACCTTGGATTTTATCATCAGTGACTCCCTCAAACAATCAAGTCAGTGCAAAAGGCATAATATAGCAAAATGAGTAGGATACTGGGTTGTATCGGGAGAGGTATTAATAGTAGAAGGGAAGAGGTAATACTGCCCCTATATAGATCCTTAGTAAGGCCACACCTGGAGTACTGCACCCAGTTCTGGAGTCCTTACCTCAGGAGAGATTAAGATAGGAAGGAGACCGTGCAGTGCAGGGTGATGAAAATGATTCAGGAACAACAGGCCAGGTCCTAAGCGGAGCACCTCAAGACAGTGAGTACCTCAAGGCACTGAGTACCTCAAGGCACTGAGTACCTCAAGCCACTGAACATGTACTCACTGGAGACCAGAAGGGAGAGGGAGATATAATAGAGACCTTCAAGTTCCTCAAAGGAATTAGCAAACTGAACTGTGGGGAAAAATTTAGCTTGAATACTAGTTCACAGTCATGTGGACATGAGTGGAAACTGACAGAGGGAAGTTCGGTATGGAAATGAGGAAGTATAGTTTTACAGAAGGGGTGGTGGTGCCATGGAAGGGCCTGCCAGCTGAAGTGGTAGGTGCAAAAAAAGTGGTTTCAAGCATGATGGGATAGAATGAAGGGTATAGTGCTTGCTCGGGGTGGCAGAAACTGGGAGAAGAATTGGGGAGAGGCTGGGGAGGGGTATAACACTGGAGGGACAGTAGGTCCCAGGGCTAAATAGCAAACTCAGACAGACTGCATGGACCATGGATCTTTTCAGTATTCTATGATATGGACGAGGTAAAAAGTGCGAGCCCAATATCGGCAGTGGCATTTCGGTGACATCAAAAATGGCGACAGTACATTTTGGCGACTGCATTAATGGTAATAATTGCTCCCCCCCCAAGGTGCTATGACCTTAGAGTTAGTTATATAAGAAAGGGTGGTGTGGGGGGCTTGGCCCCCAGTGGCGGTTTACACCAGGGGCTCACCAGGCACGTGCGCTGGTAAAATGCTGTGCCTCAGTTGGTGCAGAGCTTCCATAGTAACCATATATCAGTGCCTGGCTGCCATCCAGTTGCTCCCAGCTGTGCCCTGGTAACCATTTGTGGCTAGAGCCGCTTAGTGGCCCACCCCTCTGGTAAAGTAACTGTCACCATTACAGTACTCGCCGAAATGTACCATCACTATCGCCAAAGTGCCGTAGCCATTATTGTACTCGTGCTTTTTAACTCGCTTATATCACAGAGAACCATCTTTTTCTGCAATCATTGTCTGTGTTTCTATGTATAGTTCAAACCAGAGCTGCTCACTGGGAGAAGGTTTCCTCTGATCACACGGACAATCCGGTTCAGAAGAAGATCATGGAACTCACCCTCCATCAAAAAAAAAAAAAAAAGTATGCATACTTTACACTTCCCAGACTGACTGTCTGGTTTACAAAGGCCTGTATCCCATCAGGACTTGTTTGTAACTTGGATATGTAGGCAAAACAGGGAATGATTTGATGGTATCTGTTTCACAAGTATGTGAGCATTCAAAATGGCACGTAGACTGGACTACCTCTAAACAAATCTGAATGACCAGACAAGGACCCTGAAACCCGAATTATCCAGTCCAAATCCTGTCAGATGGCAACCCTGGCTCCCTCACCTCTGTTGCTCGTGTCTGTACTTGGAGTCTTGAGGCACTGAAAGAGAACAAACAGATAGCAAAGGTGAAAGTCATCCTGGCTGATCATTCCAGGACAGGCAGTAAGCAACGTGAAGTCGTGCTGGAGGTACCCTGCCTGATCACTGTTGTGGGTGTACTGCACGTGTGTTGAAAACAGAAATATATCATCATTTGTACCTGCAAACTTTTGGCAATTTTAGCTTTAATGAGCCTAAGCTCAGTTTACAACAGCAGATTCAAAATACACATTTGATCAATTTTCATTAAGCTATAGGCTGTTTTGCTCACAGTCCCTTTTTCATAAAAAATGAGCCCCTGGTGTGAACTAGTTAAATTGTTCCTTTTAGACACACTGATTAACCTGACTCAGCACCGCTCAGCTGATTGAAAATTCTGACCACTGAAGCAGGACTATACAGGTTGAAAATGGGAGCGTTGCCCATAGCTGCCAACGCTTTGTTACAAGCCAATGGACAAAAGCTGGCACAGAACTGGCTGAAACAGCATCATCTCATTCTTAGGTAGAACATACTTTTTCCCCAGTTTCAATGTCAAACAGCAAGAGTCCTTTGGGCACATGGCTGGAAACAGTTTGCAAAAGGCAACACCTGCGCATCAAGTCATGGGGTCTTCCTTTGCTAGAGATTAATTGAGATTATGTTCCAGGAACGAAGTTGGTCCCAAAATATTTTAGCATACATGTAACATAGCACTATGTTGAAGGAGGGGACTTAGAGTCCATCTTGTCTGCCCCCCCCCCTTCATTGCATTGAAAAAACAAATCCAAGGTTAACAACCAGAATGTTAGCCCTTCTCATGCTGTGTAACCTTCAATGCTATTCTCTGTCAGGAATCTGCATAGTCCTGCTTTGACATCCTGAAGAATCCTTGTTTCCACAACATCATTTAATAGACTATATTCCACATGTTAGTGATCCTCTGTGTAAAGCAATGATTTCAAATATTCCCCCTTATTCCAGCTCCTCCTTCTAGTTTGAGGGTATACTCAGTTCTGCTTGAACTCACCAGCTTGTAAATTGGTGTGTACCCCACTCAGCCAATCCCCTTTAGTATCTGAGAAACTATGATCATATCTCATCTCAGCCCTCTCTTTTCGAGGCCAAGTAATGGGAGTGTGTCAGCATAGCAGAAATCACTGCTTAAAAGAAACTAATAAGGGGTTGCTGTAGTAAAACATCAACACACTAATAGCAGAATAACTAGCACTCACCCACCAGTCTACAAAAAAGTCACTGCACAAAACAGTAAAGTTCAAAAATAGGTGACTATTCAAAAGCTTATACATGTAAGGACAATTAGATATGATTTTGGTGCAGTATTAGCCAGTGCTAAGCAATGTAAATCACAAATTGTTGTAAGAAAGAAATGATGTGACCTACTGGGAATTGAACCCAAGCCCTTGGAATACCATCCCAGTGTTCTAACCACTGAGCAACAGGCTCACATGGTTGGATTGGAGGTTCCCGGACACACTTCCTTTCTCTGATAGTGTATATCCTGTAAAGAGAAAGGAAATGTGTCCAGCGACCACAGGTCCAACCATAGAAGCCTGTAGCTCAGTGGTTACAGCACTGGGATGGTACTCTGGGGGCCTGAGTTCAATTCCTATTAGGTCCCACTATTTCTTTCTCGCTACAGTTTGTGACAAGCAGGGACAGGAATTTCTCTTGATAAAGTGCTATATATGTGAACCGTTGAGGGCTACTATCACCTTGCATGATTTATCTGTCCTTACATGTGCATGTTTTTGAATAGTCAATTTATTTTTCTGTGTTACAGTTTTGTGCTGTAACTTTTTTGTAGACTGGTGGGTGAGTGCTAGTTACTCTGCTATTAGTCTAATGTGAGTATGTACAATCTCTGCTGCTAACACTTGCCTCCTAAGTCACTTAATCAGCTTGGTGGCCCTGTATTGAAACATCATGATCTCATCAATCTCCTTTATGTACTTCCATAACAAGAACTGGACACAGTACTCCTAGTGTGATTGAACCAAGGCCTTGTACAGGAGAGGATCGCCTTCCTTGACCTGTTCTTTGCCACCCCCCCCCCACCAATGCATCCCAGCATTGCACTGTATTTGCTTTCCTGACTGCGGCAGCAGACCACTTGTCTGGCTTTAGCTTGCTGTTGACAATTACCCCTAGATCCTTTTTCTTGGATGCGCTGTCCACTGTTGCACATCCCCCTCCCACAGTGTGCACCCAGATTCTTCATCACTAGATATAGACTAGTAGTAAATTCAGATGTACAATGAATCAGAATAAAGAACACATAAACTGGGTAGGTATTATAAAACAATCCCAGGCCCTGTCAGGGTACTAGGCCCTGTAAACATTTGGGGTTATGGATCTCAGGCTCAAAACGAAGAGCTTGAGGGTCGCATTAGTCACCGTACAAAATCTGGCATTATTTTAAGATTCAGGGCTCAAACACTGGAGTCGTGATTTCTGTAAGGCTCTGCATCACCTCCTTCATATTAGCTACAAGTTACTGCACCCTTTATTAAAAATGTTAGTTAAATCTGAAGATTGGGGTCATTGGGTTTCATTTAAGCTACTATAAAATGTGGTTTTGTCCTGACATATTTGAATGCATATGTGTCTGCCTCCAGTTTCTGAGGGGTTGCATGTCATTACATTGTTATTACAATAAAAGGAAACACAGACTAGAGATTAGGGCACCAAAATGTGAACCTGGAAACCCAGCAGACTTGGGTTTAAATCCTGCAAACACTACTTGCATACTGTGTGACCTTAAGCAAGTCACTTAACCTCCTGAGCAACTGGTTCACACCCAGAAACAAGTATCAGCTTAGTGTGCCAGTTTCCCAGCCAAAACCAATTCTAAAACAATTACATTATATAAGTAACCTCTGCTGTGCTTCCTGCTTGTCCGTAAGGTGGACATGGCCTGGTTAATCCCTCCATGTCTATATAAACTGTGGATTAATAATCCATGGTTCATATATACAACAGAACAGTATTCCACAGTGGACGAAACCACATATTCATTTTCCACAAACCAGATAATATGGTATTCCATTGATGAGTTAATCAATGGAATAGTATTCCACAGTTTACACAGAAATGCTTTCAGCATTCTGTAGAATTGAAAAGAGATCCCCAAAAGCATTTTGAAGCGGAAATGTCACTCTGCACAAATTCCACCCACTGAATTCCCCTGCATTCTACACATCTCAAGCAGGACCCAGAGAGGAAAGCTGCACAAACTTACACAACCCTGTTAACGTAAAATAATTACACAGTTCATATTTTGAAGGCCTTGCTAACATTTAGAAATATAATGCAATCAGAACTTTATGTAATCAGTGCAGTGAATGCCATCATTCCGTGGGAAAAAATTATAACTCTTTGCCTTTCTTATTGTAACACGCCACCCTATCTCGTCTGTCTTTCTGTCTCAGGTTATGGTAAAGCAGCCGCACGTTAGTAGTGACCTATACTTTGTTGTACATGGGGCTCAATTTTCAAAGAGCCCTTAGATAGCCTCAATTTGCAGAGCTCTAGGGTTGTTGTGAACTCCAGGTGCATCAGGGACCCTGCTAATCAGGAGTCCCTGAGCCAAAGACCCAGGAGTTGTTGCAGCGCAGGCCTGCACCAAACATTGGGCACACCTACAGAATTTGACAGAGGGCTCCATCAACCTCCCCAGTACAAGCCTACATGATCTGCAAAGTTTGGGGGACTCTTGGTGGAAGGTGGGGAACAGAGGCTGGTGAGGGCAGTAAGGGTGCCATAGGGCATGAGGGGTATGAAAGTGACAGAGGCACATGGCAGAGGTGCCATATGGCATATCTGACAGCCGTGAGGACCAGGTAGGGGTGTTGGCATGGCAAGACTATTATAACATGGCCCCAGGCAGACATAGCCCTGGCACCTACCCCACAGGACTGTGGGTTCTGTGGGGCAGACGCCAGGGCTGCTTCCACCTGGGGCCATGTCACAATAGTCTCACCATGCCAACTCCCCTACCTGTTCCCCATCTGTCAGGATACACTATATGGCACTTCTGCCAGGTGCCTCCTCTCCCCCAACTGCTTCTGTGCCCCTGTTGTGCCTAATGGCCCCTCATTGCTCCAGCAGTCCATATTCCCCACCTTCCAAGTCCCACAGCTCACTCACTGCCCTGCTGAGCAGTGATGCAGGGCCCCTTAGACCACCTCCTGGCTGGTCTAATGTGAGGCCCCTGTTGCAGCCATAGTTTGGCTTATAGAATCCCAAATTAGGTGATGGTGCAGCCCCACTATGGTGCACCCACCCTTGCAACCTGGCACATGGGCACTTTTGCTGCAACAGTGGAGCAGGGGATTTTGCTGCATGGCATCACAATTTTTCCACAGCAGGCAGTAGATTGGGAATGCTGCCAACTATAACACAAGGTGCCACTTATGTCCCTACACCTTCGGCACAGGCACCTTGCATCATAGTTCCTCCTTCGAGAATTGAGCCCTGTTACCGGGAGGTTAGGGAGCAGTGTCTGCTGCATGCTAGTTCATTACAGTCACATGAAATGTGCTCTTAACTCTTAGAGTGCTGAATATGTTCAAATGTATTTAGATTCTGGACATGCACCAAAAAACAACAGAGAAAACTAAAGAAAATCTGGTCCTAGCCATATTAGAAGGAGTGCTCTTTTTATTATTTCAACTGCAAAAAAAAGTAATTAAGTAGATTGAAACTGGGGAAAAAGGTTTTATGCCAGTCCAGAGATAAGAGTCAATCTAAACTAGAATAAAAACATATAGATCAAAAGTTTTGCCACCATTATGCATCACTGCATTAAATTTAAGCATAACAACACTGCACACATAGACATTGAGAATAAAACTGACTTGGGAACACCTCCAGCATGGAAGCCAGCTTTGACAATTACAGATTATTTTCCTTCTTAAAAAAGGAAACTAGATGAACATGCATTGCTCTATACCAGTTTACCACTTAGTGTCTTTCAATAGAAAAAAATCAGAAATTCTCTATTCATTCTTAAATATTTACTGCATCCTATCATGAAAGGAACCTTTTTGACTTAAATGTTATTTGCCTGCCACCTGTTATAGGAAATACAATTTTTTCAGAGACAATGTAGACAAGAGGGTTTAAAACCCAGGTCCCTTGAATTCCATCCCCATGCTCTCATCAACTGAGCTAAAAGGCCAAGTCAAAGTAAAATTTTATTGAATCACAGTGTATAACTTAGATGTTTTACACCAAGGTTAAAAACAATAAAATACTACAATCTTTAAACTGTTAGAACATTTTTAAAAATATTATATGCAACCATCATAAATTCTTGATATACAGTATAAACCATCACATTATCAGTATTCAATAACTATACAATTTTATCTTGATCCGTGTAATTGCAGCAGTGTTCCATAATGTTTCCTAACCATCTGGTTCTAATCTGTTGTAAATGAATACATTCCAGTAAGACATGTTTAGTTATTATGTTCCCTGAGCATCCGCTCTTACAATCTACTCCTTTTTGAAATTTAAGCTAGTTTATAGAATATGTATATATTCCATAGTCCATGTTGAAGCTTAGTCTTCCCATTGCTTTTACATGTAGATTACTTACATTTATTAATATAGACTTCTCTTCCATGTTTATTTTTCAAACTGGCATACAGCTTAAAATTCCTTGTGATCGTTAAATGTTCCATGTCTTTTGTTTATATATATCTGATATTCTTGTTTTGGATGCATCACAATAAAGATTTAGTTCTTGTTTGTTTCTAATTTTTAGTGTGGTTTCCATTCCTTTCTTTTAATTTTACTTCTAAGTTTCTCATCCAAGCCCAATATTTATATTTATGTTTATTAAGCAGATCATCAAATTCCAGGCTATCTTCCCAGCAGCTTTTATTAACACATTGTCTATGTTCTTATATACTTTTTGAAAATATCTAACCTGGTGACATTCTATTTGTGACTGTGATGAGACTAATCCAGATTCCATTCTTAGCAGTTCTGCTGGAATAAATTGTGGAAGACCAAGTATTAATCTTATATATACATTTTGAATGGGTTCAAGCAATTAATCCATTTAGGCTCTCCCCAGATTTCACTGCCATAGAGCATCATGGAGTTAACCTTCATTTGGTATATACCCAGCATAGCTTTTGCAGAACTGTTAATAAATTCCTTTGAAAATTTATTTATTGCCAGCACAGTGTGTTGTGCCCTTGTTTTAGTCATTACTATGTGTGTTTTCCATCCATTTCTTGCATCTAATGTTATTCCTAGGTAATTATGTTGGTTAACCTCATCTAATTTTTCATTCTCTAACATCCAATGCACTCTTACATTTTTTGGTAGGTTTATTGTCAAAACTTTGGTTTTCTTATTATTTAACCTTAATTTTAACATCTTCAGTATTTCTGAGATAGTATTTAGGCTAATTGCAGTTATTTCTGTGTTTTTGCTATTAATACAGCATCGTCTGCATACATTAATATAGTCAATTTATCGATTGCATATGTTAGAATTGAGAAACGTGACATTATGCAAGACTGCTGTATAGTAAGTAATAAACTGAATTACCATGTCTCCCAACAATCAGGGAGTACCTATTATCTAAATCTAACCATATAACAAATAAAATTAGGGCCCAAAACCTCAAGGTCAAACCATTGGCCGTGCATATGTTCCTACCCTTCCCCCCCAAATCTATGATTTCTTTGATGTTAATTTACATATTTCCTACATCAAAAGTCCAAAGTTTAGTAATCACAGAAACATGATGACATAGAATTGGACAGCATATAAGAATGGCTTGACCCACCTAATCTGCCCATTTGCATCTGTCTATATTGTCACCACAGACCCTACTTGATCTCGACTCCCTCCTCTCCCTTTGCTTCCCAGCTAAGATTCCCTTGTGCCTATCCCATGCATGCTTGATGCCCACTACTGTTATCACCCCCACCATCTCCACTGAAAAACAGTTTCAGGCATCTACCACTCTTTCAGTGAAGAAGTACTTCCTCAAATCTCTCATAAATGTTCCCACTTCCACATTCATTGTTCTCATGCATCTTTTCCTCTGAAAATACTCTCATCCTTTACTTTGTTCAACCCTATGTGGTATTTATAGATCTCTGTCACAATCTCCCTTCTCCTCCTCTCATCTAAAGTGTGCATACCTGCGGTCCTTCAGGCTTTCCGATAGGGATTCGGATGCAGCCCCTGCCCCATTTTAGCTGCCCTCTTCTGGACAGCCTCCACCAGGTCTACATCCTTCCTGAGATGTGATCTCCAGAACTGGACACAGTATTCAAGGTGGGGATCTTATCAACAATTTATACAGTGGTAACTGCTGGCTCTAATACTATGGATTCAAAGATTGATCCATGGGTCCAACACTTAATGTTTCAATCATCTAATTCAGTTTACAGAAGATGCTCTCCCACAAGCTGTGGAGAGAACATTACATTTGAAGGGGGGGGGGCAGAAGGTGTTAAAAAGCATTGAAACAACATTATATCAAGTTATAGCATACTGTGGATAAAATCAAAAGTCTTTCCAAGATACAAAAGTTATGAATGGGATGCATTTAATGATGTAAAATGTGCTTGGCCATGTGATGGTTTAACATACCCAGGTACAATCTTTCTAAATGAGTTGAAAGAAATAATAGAAACAAGTAATAAACAATATTAAAGAGCAACAATTGTGTTCACTTATTTTTAAGTCCCTAAGCCCCCCACTGTTTCCTTACTGTACCTGGACCTAAACAGTCCATATCTTGAGATTTTCTGAACTGTAGATTATGAAATAGCAACAGAATTTGTAATATTTGTCTGTGCTCTACCTCTGTACCCTGCTGTAACTTCTACACAGGTTACTTACTTAAATGTGATATATGCAAAATCCCAAGAGACGATGTAAACTGGACTGAACCAGTTTTCAGGCAAGAGCGGTATATTGATTATGCAATCTTTGGAAGTAATAAAATCATTGGCACCTGTCTTAGCCAGACAGATCCTCTCAGCCTGTATTTCTGCATGCTGCATCCATTTTTGCTGCCCCCTTGCTGCCCTCTACAGGTTCAGTGAAAATACAGTGTATACATTGCTGTCCTTGCAGGGTAAATTATAGCATGTTCCAGCTCCATTTTAAAATATATATTTCACCCCCATCAAACTGCTTCCTTCTCTGTCACTTGGTGGGATCTCTTTGCTCTTAAGTAAAATTAGCCCTTGTATTCACACTAGCCTTAGGAGTTTGTCCAGAGTCCCAACACTGTCAAAGACTACTGTACTGACATGATGTGGGGTATATTCCCCGATTATGGGGGGTTCCACATCATAAGAGTGAGGACTTAACAGAGCCTGACACATCAGTGAAGACACAATGCCAAAACAGGAACGGCACCCTCAGACTAACACCGACCACAATATCAGTGAGTAAAACATAGACCGGAGCAAACGTGTGTTATTATTTTATGGGGAGGCCCCCACCCCTTTCTATTATAATCAACTCCAAGGAGGGGCTGACAGTGAGGAAACAAATAATTTAAGTCCAGAAACACTCACAAGCAAAAACACACAAGGACCTAGCGAGATCCAGACCCTGTACCTTGAAGGCAGTGTCCCAACCCACAGCACCAGGCAACCAGCTCAGTGGTTCTTGGCCGAACTATGTTCCATATCCTTTTCCAGTATAGGTCCCTCACCAGTCGCTGTCTTAACTATTGCATTTACTTCCTCGCATGGTAGCTGACATCATACCGGCTATTATTCTAGACTAGCTCATCTGACAGACGATCATATTGAGATGGTCATATTGAGTCAATCAATATGGCTCACCCATATCACTGGATACCCATTAGGTTCATGCCCACCCTATAGACTTTTGCAGCTTGAGGCCATTGTCCAAGGCTAAAGTTTCCTAGTCATTCAGTGAGAAACAATATTGTGTGATGATCACTATCTATTCCTCTGAAGGACTCAAAGATTCTGATATTGGTACTGGGGATGTAGTTTACAAGGAATTACAGTTAGGCCTAAACATGTTGATTTTCTTTATTAATTAAACTCAAGAGTGAGGCACAGATTCTGATTGCTTTTAATGTCATGAACCTCTGATTTAGGCCCTTTCACAGCTCCTCTTCCTGGATAATGCTGTTAGGAAGCCCATTCAAATTTATGTGCTCAGCTGATGTTTGAATCATGTGGTACACAACTTCTTTTTGTGGGGGTCAGAATACCCATGTCTTGTAAAGTGTTTCCATCACAAGGGTGGACAAACAAACAAGTGAGATTCCATCATCATATACCCAGTTTAGGTGGAGTAACTCCCACTGTGCCAAGGCATAGAAAAGAAAAATAGGTTAACATCATCAATTAGATTACTTCGCTAGTCCTCAAATCCAAGAATCAACAATAAACCTCAGATCGGCTGAGCTATGGCTTTGTAGAATAGATCCCAAATCTCCAAAAGTAATCCGATTTATCATCTGCAATATAAAACATAAAAACAAACATATCTTGCACAGTCAGTAATTAAACTGAGCTAGTTCTCTAACACAACTTGAAGCAGCAGTATTTGTTAGCTGGCAAAATATGTTGTCATTTTTTTATTAAAAATGTATTTCTGGCATCCTTACACTCATGCTAAGTGCATTTTTTGGGACATGATTAAAACAGCATTTATAGCTAATTTTTGTCAATGGCTCATGTTATTAAAGACGGTCAGCACTCACAGAATCTCCTCCACTGAGTTAACCCATTGAATGCACATACTGATTCATACTTTGAATGTATTAGGATGGCATTACCACATGTTTCTGATGGTAAACAGCACAGCACCATACCAAGGTATTTAATTTTTTTTCATGGCGGGCATTGCACAGGAGAGGGAACTTTTAAAAACTTCAGATTCCCATATCTTAGTTCAGGAATAAAAGAACATAAAATAACAAAAATGGGTAACCAATGTTTTTGCCAGAAAAATATTATCGCTGTAAGAACTACATGATAACCAACATACTGCAGCATTAAGGCCTGTGTGATAGGCTGAATAAGGCCCTGCTCCATTTGTTATGCAGAAAGAGTTTAAATACAAGGGTCTGTTCTATCCTCTTCTTTTCTGTCTCTTGTTTGTCTGGTTGTGCAACCAAATTTTCTTGTGATACCTGGGAACTGATCACTCCAATGGTTTTGCAATTCTCCACCTCTCACTAGCTCTCTGTCTTCACTTGCTGTTTCTGTCTTTTTTCCACTTGCATATCTGTAGTTACAAAAAATATATGTGAATCTCTGTGTAAAACTGTATGTGATACTGGGATCCTTTTGTTTAAAACGGTATATAGTTATACTGTTGAAATGATTGCAAAAAGCTATTTAGAACTCAAAGGGTTAACCTGAGATGCAGTTTTTAAGCCTTTAGCAGAGCTCTAAATAAGAGGTCAGTTCTGGGTCACTATGTTCTTTTTGCTGCACCTGTATCGAAACTAACAAGAACATTCTGTAAACTGACAAGAACATTCTGTGAGAAGCAGGATGTCAACGAGGCAAAGACTTGTTATAAAAAGAGCAGCAATGCTTTTGCTGGAGAGACAAGGAGAATGAGAGGCTGAAAGACTGAAACTTGAATTAAGAGATACCCTCAGAAGAAGGACTTTGATTCTCTGTTTGCACTGCCTTTGTAAAGGTTATATTGAACAAATTTTTATTTTTCATTTTGCTGTTATTGAGAAAAATAAAATGCTATTTGCAAAGTCTGAAACTGCTCCTGGTTTTCCTATGCTTCCTGACCTGTGCCTTGAAGACAGCCCAGAGATTGCTACATCTCCTTTTGGGCCTGGTTTCTTGCGCAAGGTGGTCTGGCAAGCGAATGCAGGCATGGTGCTGCCAACAAAAGTTTTCATTCTACTAGAATCCTCACAAGGTTGCATCTACTGCTTTTCCCCATCATGTCCAAGTATATGGCACATCACTTTCCCATTACAGTGCAAAACAATCACTGTGGTTTTGTAGTTGTTCAAACAGCAAACTCTTCAGGAGAATGCTGGAGGCAACAGTGTAACATAGTAATTTAGGTTCCAAAGGGCACTGGATCCATCAGGTCTGCCCTCTCCTTCATAAGCAGGGGCCGATAAGTAGGTTTTCCACGAGTACTGAATTATAACAATTTTCTGCCCACTCTTATTACCTAGGATATTTAGTGATTCCCTGGTAAACTACAATTTGTCCAGGCTTACCTTTAAGGCCTGTACTGTCACCATCCCCTTCTCCACAGTTAGAATGTTCTAGATGTTCTCCACCATCTAGAGAAGTGCTCCTAATATGCCCCTGAATTTGTCACCTTTGAGTGTCAGAGGTTGTCCCTGTGTCCTGCAAGCACATGCTAGATTAGACATTGCCATCTATTCAACACTAATACCATTCAGCATACAGAAGACTAAGATTATATCCAGGGCAAATAGTTCTCTGAGGCACTCAGTCCTGAATTCCTGTGGCAGGGTTCCAGGTTTTTGCAGCTGCATTTTTTGATTTCTGTATTATGACATTCATTTCTATGGCGTGCAGTCATGCCATTGGCTAAAATATTGTTTACTGTTTGTTTATTGAATAAACGTATCGGAATTACAACCCTTTGAGTCACAGACTCATTTGCAAAGGCTCCACGTCGGTTACAGGGGGTGGAGGGAAAACATAATACAGGGATACACAAGTAGTAAAGCAGTATACATGGAAAGGAACTGCAATGTCACCGATGACATCATATGCAAGGTATAGAGGAGGGATTTCAAGATAAACAAGATGGGGATGGGGGATGGGTACTTTGGAAAAATATGTATGTTTGAATACAAATTCACCAAGCACAATGAATTCTGCGGCACCATATATTCTTCAGCAATATGCAATTTCTGTGGAAAATTCCATGGCTGCAGAATTGCAGGATCTCAAGGCCTTGATTATATCCCCCACAGTCTCTGTTTCTCCAGTGTTAACATTTTTAGGACCTCAAGTCTCTCATAGTTTTAATCCTCTATACCTCTGGCCCTGTGCTGCATCTTCCCTACTGCCTCAATGTCCTTCTTGTATTGTGGAGCCCAGAACTGCATACTGTACTCAAAGTGGGTCCTGACTAGGGCCCTGTAAAGTGGCAGGATTACTTTTCTTGATCTGTTAGTCACTCCCCATTAATTTACCCCAAAGTTCTTCTAGTCTTCTGTACAGCAACGGCACACTACCTGCCATACTTTAGCATCCTGCCTATTATGACATCAAGGTCCTTTTTGTCCTTGACTGTAGCAAGAGGAGCCCTCCCACACAGTGTGTAAGTCTTGCCTCTGTTTTTCCTCCCCAGGTGTAGCACCTTGCATTTGGTTACATTGAATCAAAGGCTCCAAGAGTCTGACCAGTTACCCAGCTTGTTCAAGTCCTCCTGAAAATTGACCCCATCATCAGGGTACTGCAGTTTATCACCCTGATGGAGACTCCAGCTTTCAGATTGTTGATGAAAATGTTGAAAGGTAGAGGGCCCTGCACCAATCCCTGAGAGACACTACTGAGTACCCTCTCATTCGAAGTAGTGCCCATCAACTGTAACCCTTTGCTTTTTGCCTCAAACCATTTAGCAAGTCACTTTATGTATGCATCATGTATACCACACTGGTGTACTCTGAACAGAAGCGCATCATGCTTCACAGCATAAAAGGCCTTGCTGATGTCCAGACAGATTACTTGCACGACCTGCCCCAGTCCCTCTCCCTGATTATCTCTTTGAAGACTGTGAACAGATTACATTAGCTTGGCATGATCTGCCCTCATGAAGCCCTGTTGAGACAGGTTGAGAACGTTGGTCTCAGTCAAGTGATCTGTCCTAATCATGGTTTAAAGGGCCTTGCCCTGCACTGATAGATGAAGAGTTATAGTATGCCTCAATCTTACTCAGACTGCACAGTGCCTGCTACACTCAACATGTTAACTGAACAAGGGGTCAAAGGTATGACACCAGGTCAAAGTATGGCTATGGTTCAACTGGAGTATACACCATGGAGCGAGACAGCTAACAGCAAGTGCGAGGCCCTGCAGAAACATGTAATGTAGACAGTGCTGAGATTCATCATGATGGGCAACAAGAGCAAAAGGGCTAAGCAAAGGGCACCATAGTTATCTGAGAATTCCAGTGGAAAGTTAAGGGAGAAAAACATGGTGTGTGATAAATGGAAAGATTCTACGGACAGAGAGGAAAGTATAGTATAGGGCATTACAGAAGGAATGCAGGGTCCTGATTACTCTGGCCAGGACATGTCTGGAAGACAGGATTTTGTAGGTATCTATGATCTAAAAGCATTGCAATTGTCCACATTATCTTCTTGGCTAATGCATCTCAGTCTTGAAAGATAGTGCATTATCATAATTTTATTTTGACTCACTTCCCAGTTCAACTCAACAGTAATCAAATTCACCACCTCCAAACACTGAGAGTCACCAATGCACACACTCAGTAGTATTTTTGTCACCACCGGATTACAGTTCTCTTCTGATTGTGTCATTAGGATTGGAAAGTAAAAATGTTAATACTAGAATGGTGAAGCATTGGAGAATGGACCCCAGTGGTAGATCATTATGCTTGCCCAGACATGGTTTAATAATGGTGGGGCTGGTGGTGGGGACAGGTGTACACTGTTGGGTGCTTATGGTTTGGGGACATTGCTGTTCTTCTAATAACCCAGGGCAGTAGAGCCATGAGCTAGTCATATATAGGGGTGGGTGTGTGGTGCTAAGGAGTTGGGGTGGAGTTCATCCTTGAGAAGATGTTGGGGCAGTGAGCACCTGATTGCTAGAGAAGGGATGAGGTGGGGACAACTATGCATGGCCCTCGATCACAGTGAACTGTTTCTGTCAATGCAAAAGAAGGCTACTGACCGGTCACAGATAAAGAGCTAGAGTTCATTGGGTATGGCCGACCCTTTTCACTTATTGGCTACTTCAATTGGCACATTCTCTGCTCTGTTTCTGCAGTTTAACATCCTGTTAAAGGACTCCTGAGTAGTTAGCTCAATACCAATACCCCACACAGGCAATTTAGCCCAGGCAGAAGTAAAATGGAAATTCAAGTCTATTCTTTCTCCTCTGTTCCTCCCCAGTTCAAATATTATGACTTGTTTCTGATCCAGTCACCCAACCCAGTCATAATGTTATATCATTAGTTCTCACACCTTGTGATAGTGAGCCTCCCCAAGCCATGAAAAGATTTCAAGCCTCCTCAAATTTGGAAAAAACCTTGGCCCTCCCCACAGCTTTATGTGTAAACATTTGTTGAACTCTACTGCACATTTCAGAGACTTCCCATATTCATTAACTCCCCGAACATCTACATTGACTACTCTCTCCATAACCCTCAGTTACTGTGTAACTTTGGCATTAATGTGATTGCCTATTAAATTCTGCTCTATGCATAATTAATTTTCATAATGTACTTTGTATCATACTTTAATACCACTACTAATGATGAGTAAATGAAGGCTTACTAACAACATCTTGCTACTAAATTGCAATAAATAGGCTGACCACCATCTGAGCTCACAGACAGGCTTGGCTATCCAAGACCCTATAATATTTAATAAAAGCTATCTAGAAGAGCCATTTTGGAACACTCAGCAAGTTAAAATGCAAGTCATGACATAACATTGGGTTGTTGTATTTTTCGACTCATGCATGAAGATGTTTGACACAACTCATCTTGGCTTTTGAAAAGCATAGACAAAACAATCTTTAAGCCTGCTTTGGTGTGGGCAGCATCGTGTCAGTAGGGTTCTATTAGTACTTCTTCATTCTCCATGCCAGAAATAACATAAACATGTATGTTTCTTTGCAGAAGAATGAATAATTGGTGCAACTTTCTCAGAGCCCTAAGCTCTGCATGATGAATGGCTAACTTCTGTTTATTGTGCAATATGAGTGGTAAGGCCCTCTGTGATCATAATTTGTGCATCCAGCACACATGAAATAGCTGGAATCCCTTTCATCTAGGTGCTAAACTGCGTTTGGTTGCATGTTTAGTCCGATTATTGGTGGCATAAGTGCAAGTGTCATTTTGAGGTATGGCCCAGAGCACAAATAAATTATGAAGACTTCTTTGATGTATGTGCTGTCATGGTTTAACCTTCCTGTTCAGTTAACAAAAGCAACTAACTAAAGCAAAAAAGTGATGTCTTTGGACTTCAAAGGAAGGGCAATGAGGTTGCCTGAGTCTGGGAACTAATCTGCATTTGGGAAATACTTTGGTTTCAGGCCAGCTGGTGGCATCACTTTGTTATCTTTAGCACAATTTTGTTGTGTTGTTTTTTAGGTCAGCAAGGGCATGCTCTTTGTGAACAGTATGAATATCCAGACCGCACTGAGGAATATCACTACAGAAAACAGCACTGCACACATTCCGCAAAGCACATCAGGGCATCTGAATCTCATTGTCAGCAGCAAAGCCTAATGGCTAGATGGCAGAACTGTAAACCAGAAAGCAAGAGCAGTGTGGAATAGCCAGCCTGCCAGTGCAGCGGTAGGGCATCCACTCATGACGCTGACAACTCGGGTTCAGGAACGGACCCGGGAGTCAGAGGGCCGGCTGGGGTGGAGGAGGATTGAGTGCCATCCAGCAACTCTCCTTCTCCAGGGAGGAGGGGGATGAGCATTCGCACATCAGTGATCCCTGGCGGAGGCTGGGAGTTGTGGCACCGAGGCTACATGTAACCGCAGACGGGACAGACATTGGGTGCACCTGTTGATGTCATTGCACGCCCACCTCCAGGGAAACTCCAGCATCCAAAAATCCTGCCCCATGGGTGACGCTCCTGCCTGAGCTGCCACTCCTGCATGACTAAAAGTTCCGCTGGGGGGTTCCTGCTCCCATGGCCACATCCTGCGGGGTAAGCCAGGGCTAGAGACCAAGGTGTCCTGAGGAGAGCCCCTGCTCGCAGCCCCACCCAGGGTGGGGAAAGCCTGGCTGGGGAGTGTGTGGGGGCTGAGGAGCCTCGGCCCATTAAGGCAACAGTATGGGGTCTGCCCCCAAAAAGAGCGGTATGGAATGTGGAATGTGGAATTCGGTGGCTAATTCTGTCAGAATGGCAATTCTGCCTCCAAATTCTTTTTAAATTTTTTTTTTTAATTCCACAGAATTCTAAAAGTTTTTCATTTAAACAATTAATTTCCAGTAGCTTACATAAACCATGTATTAGTTTTCCACATTTTTCAGGAAATTATTTTTTGGTTTACAAAAAGCACTGAACACTAATCTGTGGTTTATATAAACTGCAACTTACTAATATAAAAACATAGAATCTGTCAACAAATAAGGACCTCTTGGCCCATCCAGTCTGCCCATGAATAATAATATATAATATATATTAATTTAATATATTCTATAATACATGGTTTAAATGAAAAGTTACAAATTGCTGTTGGAAGTTTGGAATTCCACTTTTTTTTTGTAACCGGGTAAAATCACTAGGCATAATGCCTATCTGCAGGAGTGACCCAGGAGCACTGGGGAGGTTAAGTGACTTGCTCAGGGTCACACAGCATGAAAGTGGAGGTTGTAGGATTCAAGTCCAGATCTACTAGATGTACCAAGCTCATTCGCAGCTCATTACTCTAACCTCTAGGCTGTAATTCCACTTCTTATGAAATTCTGCAGAAATTCTAAAATTTTTTCATTTAAACTATGAATTAATTTCTGCTGTTTATGTAAACTATGGATTAGCTTTTGACAATCTTTGGAAAACGAATTTGCGCTTTGCAAAAACCATGAAACGCTAATCCGTAGATTATATCAACTGCAAATTACTAAATGTGGTTTAAATGAAAAGATACAGATTGTTTTTTTGAATTTTGGATTTCCACTTCTGATGGTTATCAGCTGAATTACCAAAATTCCTGTAATTCAGTTGGAAACAGAATTTAAACATTTCCACATCTTTATAGAAAACCCATGCTCACCACCAGTCCCTCCCTGGCATCGCTCACTTACTGAATAACCTTGAGTAGGTCAGTTTGCCTCCCAGTGCGCTATACCACACAACTGCAAGCAGTCAGAAACAGAAGCTCACTGAATATTCATTCATTCATTCATTTTAGTTATTTATTTACTGGATTTTGATGACTGGACTATGATATGTTGCATGTCCACGAAAGAAAGAAAGAAAGAAAGAAAGAAAGAAAGAAAGAAAGGAAACACTAAACATGGTTGGTGCTCCTGCAAACAGATTACAGTATCCTTTTCAGATGAAATATATAAATCCATAGGCCTGAGCAGATCTCTCAACAGTTATGGATTTTGTGTGACATCCCATGTTTTGCAAATTTTGACCTTTGCACCAAATTGCCACAGGCACAGCATATCGCATAGATAGGTGCTGCTCGGGGATGCCAGCTCTCTGTTTTGCACTGCTACTAATGCTGCTTGTTACAAAGAGCTGAGGGATGGTATCTTTTCTGACTCAGATTCTGTATCCTCTTCTGCCATGTGTGCCGTTCACTCATTCCAGCCACATCCTGCTCCACTGGTTGGGTCTTCCACTCCAGACCCGCAAGCAAGTACTGAGTGCTGTAAGAGGAAAAGGGCGCACAGACTGCTATCTAGCACTGCACCTACCTTACAAAAAGAGCTGTTATCTCATTCTCTTCATTGCCTGTCTGCTTGTTCTTTCTCTGTGACTTCTGTGTCTCCCTGCCTGCTTATCTCTTCCTGCTTTCTCCACACTGCCCTTTGTTGGGTGTCTGATCTCAGACAAAGTCTCTCTCCATATTGGCCACCCTTTGAGAACTTGGAGAGCCAACTGCCAAGTCTGTACCCAGTGGCATTCAGGCTCCATCATTTTCCTGAGTCTCCGCTCTCCCTGGTCAACCACTGAAGTGAAGTGCATTACCAGCAGAGCAAACATGCTGCTGCATCATCAAGAGAGAACTGTGAAGGCATTCTGCAAGAAGAGGAATACAGACCAGCAGCTCATGTGGACAATGAAAGTGGGCCTATGTACCTGGGATTTGCTATTAGCAGTTTGGGTGAACAGGATATTTTCATTTATTGTTTATGTGTTTCGAGGTGATCGGGTTACTGCTGTATACTTTGTCATCCAGTGTGGCACAGGTGGTAGGCCTCGCTGATCATTGCCTCCATTGGGATGGGGGATGGGCAACAAGTCTCAACTGTATCATTCACCAGTTGACTGGGGTATGGACAGCAGTCCTCTGCTGGACTGTACTACTCTCCTCTGGTGGAGTGAGGTATGGGTGCCGGACCTTGGCTGTACCATTCTCCTCTGGGGGGATGGGAAAACGGTGACATGCCTTGGCTGGATTGTTCTTCTCCAGTGGGATGGGGTATGGGCAGCAAACCTCAACTGAGGTGTGTCATTCTCCTAGAGTGGGGTGGTGGATGGTCAGCAGGTGTCAGCTGTGTAATCATTCTCCTCCAGCAGGGTAGGGTACAGGTGGCAGGCCTCAACTATGTCCTTTCTTTTGAAGGATGAAGAAGGTACAGCAGCATCTTTCCTCATCTAAAGACTTTCTATCAATGTGGGTGTCTTTTTTTGTCAGTTTATTGCATTTGTTATGGAAAATCACCTGTGTCCTTATTCCACTGCCATCCTCACCCCCACCACCACCACCAAAAGCACGCACACAATGTGTATATTTGGGGATCTCCATTGAAAACAGTTCAGTGGGTCACAGTTTCACCTACACACCTTGGGAGTGGGGGTGTTAAGATGACAGGTCATTGCTGCATCATTTCTCTGGAACAACCAGGTCAGATAGCATGACAGGTCAGTTTCTTTCTTGGGGGGGGGGACCATTCTGTGTCAGGTAAGGCTGCCATGGCATTACTTTTGTTTTTTGTGAGTTTTTTTAAGGATTGACTTGACTCTAGTGATTCTTGTTTTTATTGTTTGTCACTTGTGTTCAGTTTACCAAGTACTCAAGTGGCTATGTGGATTCTACAGCAATGAAAAGGAGTACCAAGATAATTTGATGTTTCAGTTATGTGGTTTTCGAACAACTTGCTGTTTTTGCGGTATGATCTTTTTTTTTGCAGCGAAGCAGAGATATCTGTGTCTTCCAGAAGGGATTTAACATCTCTCAGGGGTCATGTTGATGTGTGATCATTTTCTTTAGGTTCCTAATTTTATGTTTGCATAGACTGCGAGAGAGGGATTCCAATAATCCCAGTGTGCACAGCCCAGAGAAGAAGAGAAAAATAGAAACTTAGAAACTGATGGCAGATAATGGCCTAGCATCCCAGGCAGTCTACCCAAGCTGGTCTACAATTTGGGGTCTCTGCTCTTGTCAGTCTTATCTACCTTCCCCCCAATCTGCCCCATTATGCACTGTTCCCATGTGCCTGTCCCATCTCCTTTTGAAGCTTCCACTGTTTCAGCCCTGTTGATCAACTCCAGAAGCTTGTTCCAGTCCATCACCACTCCATCTGTACAAAAGTACTTCCTGGCATCCTTCTCAAACCTTCTCCCTGCCAGTTTCAGGGTGCTACCCCTAGTAGAAGAAGATACATGACACTCCAAGCCAACTGGAAGGCTTCTATTAGATTAGGTCACTGACAGAAAGCAAGGGAGCACATATGTGTTTTGCAAGATCTGCTACTGTAATATCTACACAAGCTATAGAGGATGATATGGTCTGCAGTGCCATGCTGTTTCTGTGATATACTGCCAGAATGCAAAACATACTGCTTCAGGCAGTAAGCTCCCCTAGTCTTTTGCAGCATAGACCCACTCAAAGGTCAGTGAAGCTGAAGTTGCCTTCATCAGTGCCATGAAGCAGGAGTATGGCATCTACCTAAGTGACATCTGGGGACATCCGGGACTCCACAGGGAAGATAGCAGGCCACAGGCCATGCTGCCTGACTGAGGGCAGGTAAGGCCATGGTACTTGGTGGCAGGTAGGCCTTGTCGGGGATTGTAGCTGATTCCTATCTGCAGTCAACATATAGAGGAGTTGGTACAAGGTGTTTGTACAGGGAATGCAGCTGGTCCCTATCTAGGGCCTGCACACAAGCTAGTTTGGGATTGCAGCTGTTCAACCATCCCTATGTAGATAAGTGGCCAAGTAGCAGCCTTGCAGGGACTGCAGATTTTCAGCAATCCCTGGTGAGGTCAGGGCACTTGGTAAGTGATTAACCAGAGTAATGGGTTGCAGCTGTTCAGCCATCCCCACCTGGGTTATAGCTCTAGGGTCAATTGTAGGACTCTGTGGAGACAGCAGCATATTCCTATATAGGGTTGCCACAGAGGTTGCAAGGACAGTAGTGATACACCATCAGGGAAAGAGTAAATAGAATAACGTGGGGGCAGGGGTTACTAATGAGGTGGAGTGGGGGGTAGAGTAATGTGTTGTAGGGGCTGTGGGGCAGCGATTTTCCTACAAGCTCTCTGGGAAGTTGGGAACTGTCTGATCTGCAGGAGCCTAGATTAGCTGAGGGTGGAGATATAGCAACTTAGACAGGAGTTAGGAATGCTGGTAGGAAGGGTAAACCTAAATGGGGCGTGGGTGGAAAGGGGAAGAGGGGCTGGTGGAAGGGGTTGGGTGATGGAGCCCAGACCGAGTAGGGGTTTGATGGGAGGGACGAGGCGGAGGAAGGCAAGCTCCTGGGTTCCTCTTCCCAGTGGAACAGGGGCTTTTCCCAAGTGTGATTAGGGGACATAAAGGAAGGGATGAATATTACTAAGAGGAACAGGGAGGGCCAGAATGTGGGATGCGGTGGGAGAACCCAGGCATGCCAATGTAGAATAGATTCCTCCCACTGGATAGGGATGGTGGGTGAGGATAGTGAGGAGGAGGGAGAAGCTAGCAACAGGAGAGGGATCTGAACTCTAGGAGAGGAGGCACAACAAGGTGAATAAGGGATGGGTGAGGGGAGAGTGAGAGAGAGAGGGTGGGCAGGATGGGGGCAAGGGAAAGGCCAAAGGGAGGAGGGCAGAAAGGCAAAGTTGGGGGTGAGGCACAAGGGAGGTGCAGGTAAACAAAGCAGGGGGTAGAAGGGAGGAAGGGGGGTCAGCAAAGGAAGGACAAGCAGGTTCGGGGCAGAACTCAGGCGTCAGGTGGGGAAGGAACAGTTGTGATCCTAGAAGACTCCATAGCTAAGAGAGTGAGATGGGGGGAACACAAGTGCTAAAAAGAATTGCAGAAGAGTGCATTGTATGCTGGGGATGACCGCAGGGAGGGTGGGGCCAAGAATAACCAAGATCATGGGCCAACAGAGGGAGCAGCTACATCTCATTGTTCACCTAGGTACTGTATGAATAATCTCGTGGACAATGAGGTGGGTGGGGTCCAAGAAAGATTCAAAGAAGTGGGACTTATCTGCAGGATGATGGAGAGGATGGTAGCCTTCCCAGAAGTGGTACCTGTGCCTAGGGCCAGCACAGCAAGGAAGACTAGGATGGAAGAATTCAGTGTCTGGCTCAGGAGTGGTGTAAAGAGGAGCATTACAGACTAATTAGTGACTGGTGGAACACATGGGGGAATGAAGACCTTTATGCACTGGGCAGGCTGCACCACAACAAAGAGGGTATGAGAGTGCTAAAGGTTAGATTCAAATAGTACATTAGCAGGGAACTCAGTATATACTGATGGGAAGCAGCAAGGTTCCAAAAACCCTTTGTTGCCTGGAAGAGGAAACCATTAGGCATCCCCACCAATCAGGACAAGAGGATACGGGGATGGGAGGCAAAAGAGGAAGGAAGGAAAGAAGGACAATGGGGTAGGATCAGGTATGGCAGGAAGGAGCAGGCAGTCCAGAGGTGGAAGGGGACTTGAGTCAAGGTGGAAGGTGGTGTCTCTGAATGTAAGAAGCTTAGGGAACAAAATGGCTCAGCTGCATTCAATGACAGTGGGGGGAGGGGTGGACATGGCTGCTATCACAGAGATGTGGGCCATGTCTAATCATGGCTGGGATCTCCCCATCCCAGGCTGCAAACTGTATAGGAGGGATGGGTTGGATAGGGGGGAAGTGGCTCTGTATGTGAATAAGGAATCACCTGTACTACGGAAGAGGAGACAGGAGGAAGGACAGAGTTGCTGTGGGTGCAGGTGCAGTCATCAAAAGTTAAGAAGCTAAGGATAGGAGTAGTGTGCAGTTCACCAAATCAAGAAGAGGATTCTGATAGGGAGCCAGGGTCCAAAATTGCAGAAGTGGCCAGCAGGAAGGAGGTAGTGATCATGGGGGACCTCAGTCTACCTGGGGTATATTGGTGATCCCCCTACCATCTGTAACAGGACCCAGGAGCTGCCGGAGTCCTTCAGGGTGGGTTTCTAACACAGTGTATGCTGGACCCTGCCATGGAGAGGGTTATACTAGACCTGGTTCTGATTAATGGTGCACATCCAGGAGGTGAGAGGAAGTACCACTGGCAGGCAGCAACCACAACACTCTGTGGTTTTGCAAGGATATAGGGAAGGAAAGGACTGGAACTAAGACATAGGTGTTGGACTTCAGGAGGGCGGACTATGGAAGTATGGGAGGAATTCTGGAAGGGCACCTCACTGAGACAAGGGAAGATGTGGGGATGGACCAGAAATGGGCCATCACCAAGAAAGGGCTTTTGGCAGCCACTAATAGTGTGCCAAAATGAAAATCAAAAAATACAGAGCCAAGAAGGCCAGCTGGTTTGACAGGGAGGTAACCCAGGTGGTAAAGAACAAAAGGGCAGCCTTCAGAAAGTATAAAAGCACCTGAAAGGATGAGGTAAGAGAAGAATACAACAATAAGGCAAGGGAGGTGAGCAAGGCAGTAAGGCTGGCCAAGGCCAAGAAGGAAGTGCAGCTGGCAAAGGGGGTGCAAATGGGAGAGAAAGCCTTCCAGTACATCAGGGACAAGACAGCGAGATCAAGGGTGGGATAGTCATGCTAAAAATGAAGGGGTGTAGGTGGAGGATAGTGTGAAAAAGGTACAGGCACTTAACAATTATTTTCTGCTCAGTCTTCACAAAAGAGATGGTTGGCCCGGTATCCCAGGGAAGAAGGGGAGGTAAAGGGGAGGGAGTCACATTTGGGAAGATTGGAATTGAGAGGGTGAGGAAGGGTTTAAAGACTTGAAGGTAGAGGAGTCCCCATGACCGGACGGTATATATCCGAGGGTTCTGAGAGTTTATCAGATGTGCTGGCAGGTCGCCCAGTGAACCTGCCCTGGACTGGAGAACAGCACATGTAAAGTCACACACAAAAGTGGGCTGAGGGACAACCCTGGTAATTATAGGCCGGTACGTCTGACTTCAATAACTGGGAAGCTCAAGGAAACTATTCTGAAGGAAAGACTGGTAAACTTTCTGGATAAAAGTGGACTCCATGATGATAGGTAGCATGGATTTGTGTCAGGGAGGTCCTGCCAGACCAACCTAATTGATTTCTTTGATTGGGTTACCGAGACATTGGACAAAGGCCAAGCAGTGGACATACTGTATCTAGAGTTCAGCAAGGCCTTTGACTCTGCTCCCCATAGGATATTGGTTAGTAAGCTGGAGGACTTGGGGTGGGCAAATCTGGCTAGGTGGGTAAAACAGTGGCCACAAGACAGAAACCAGAAAGAGGCAGTTGAAGGCAAATGCTCAGAGACTAGACAAGTCACTAGTAGGATCGAATAGGGCTCAGTGCTTGGCCCAGTGTTATTCAGCATCTTCATCAGCAACATTGCAAATGGGGTAAAAGGCAAGATATGCCTCTTTATGGATGACACAAAGCTCTGTGGGAGGGTGGACACAGAAGAAGGGAGATGAGACATGAGATAATACCTGGCTAAAGTTGACAGGTTGTAAGATATTTGGCAGCTGGGATTCAACACCAGAAAGCGTAAATTAATGCACTTGGGGGTGAAAAATCCAGAGACCAAATACTGGTTGAGGGTGTGCAGGTCTTCAAATCAGAGCAACAGAAAGACTTAAAAGCATCATTATGAGTGACCTGAAGCATTTGCTGCCAACATCCGTAATGTATGGTTTAACAAAACTGAACAAATTATCTCTCCTTTGTGGGATGGTAAACCCTCAGACTTTCTAAACCAAAACTATGTGCCCCAATTAAAGCAGGAGGACTGGCAAGGTGATAACTGGGCATACAAACTTAAACAACGACTAGCCACCGGGCTGGTGTGCAGTCGGCTGCTCCAGCAGCTTAGCATTTTGTTTTCAGTTTGTGCGCTTGTTTTAGCGCCAGTTTGTGCTGCTCGCTTTTATTATTTTATTGTGCACTTTTCCTGGCTGTTTGAACTTTATTTTTACTCGCTGGTTCTCTTTCTCGAGTCAGTGCTCAGCTGGAGTGAATGAGTTAGTTGAGCATTCCAGGTTTGAGAGTGATATCGGGGCATTTCTCGGGACTTCTTGGAAGTATGCACTGGGGCTGTTGCGGTTTGGCCCCGTTGCCGCCCCTACATACTCGGTTGTCTGGCCTGCTACCTCTATCACTGCTGGACTTTGTTGTTGGACCCTGCATGATTCTATATCATTGCCCTTTGGGGCTTGGATATATAGCTGCTGGTGCTCATTATTTGTGTCGGCTTGAATTTGTTCGACTACCTTGCCAATGAAGAGGTCAGGTGAGTTCGGAGAGGGGAGCTGTGAATGTAGTGATTTTAATAGCATAAGAGAAGATACTGGATTATCGGCTATGGAAGTCTTCTGTGGAGTTTTCAGTCCTGAGACTAGGACTCGTCAGGTTGATGGACAAAGTGGAGCAACTTGATTTGGAGCAGGGAGCAGCTGGTCATGATCTTACTGGTGGGTTTTATTGTGGGTGTGCGGTGGTGTGGGGGCCTGGGCCTTACTTCACTGGCTAGCCGGTGGTGTGGGCAGGTGGTCCCTAGGGTTTCTCCACTGGGTCTACTGACTGGTGGGTCTGGTGGGGGACCCAGACTAGTGACCATATGTTTCACTGTTGGTAGCCCGTTTAGATTTTTCAGGGCCCGCTCCGGCTTTAGGGTGATCAACTGACCAACCAAGAGGATCCCTCCTCCTTTACTTATGAACAGATTATTCAAACTTACTGCTTTATTTGTATAAAAAAGGCAGTGAGAGTGCCTTGCTCAAACCTGGGCAGTGAGAGTGTCTGGGGACTGCAGAGCATTTGGATATACTTTGTTTTAGTAAACCCTTTTGTTCAGTGAGAGTGTCCTGGGGGTTGAAGAATTCACTAAGACATTTTCATCTGCCTTGCTCAAGAGGTGAGAGCTCCTGGGGATTTCTTGGTCTTCTTGGGGGTGAGAGACCCAGTGGGGACTGAAAAAAATGGTTTTCTCTTGCTTTTTGACTTGATTTATATGTAATAAGAGAATGGGGAGGAGCTGAGAGGTACTGATGTAGAGGGTTAATTTATTAAGGGTTAAATTTTAAATAAACGAGTTTAAAGAAATTTGGGAGGAGGGTGGGTTAAATGGGAAGGTTGTTGTATTAAATTATTGAGAACTTTATAACACCCGAGTTATGTGCTGGGGAAGTAGGAGTGCAGTCAGGCAGTACTCCCCCTCGAGACTAAGGGTCTCGCTCATTTGATTATCCAACACTTCCATCTGATGTTTATTTTAGATGTTGTACCCTTGGTATTTTATGGGGATGAGGAAGCAGATGGAATAGAAGATCCTGAAACTCGAGGGGATGGGAGGAGAGTGAACAGATTGGGATAGTGAGGACCAGGAGATGCCCTGGGGCTAAAAGGACACAGGAATGAGGTTCTCCTGTCTTGTACCCAAGTCTCTTAAATTAGATGCCCTTGTCCCTATGCCCATCTTTAAGGCTCTATACTGTACAGTAAGCGAAGTCTGCAACTGCTTTGCTCATCCCCAAACAGCTCTAAACCACTCGTGGCTCATTGTCAGGTCTGAACCTTGACCACAGCCACCTCTAAACTACGGTCATACTTCCCTCAGATAGCCACAGCTTCTAGAGCACTTGGGGTGTATAAATCCTTACAGGCTGTTCTGTAATTATCCTTGCCTCCTAGCACCAGCCAGCTGCATAGCCTTAAGTATACATGGGGTCTGTAGTTCTCAAATGTTGTTGCAGTTATCTCTTACTAGCCAGACCTACCTAGTATCCTAAACCTTATATATTTATGTATATCTGTATATAAACCCAGTGTTGGGGCATTGTCCATGTTGTATACTGTAACTAATGTATGTCATTTGCATAACCTGTATTCATGTTTCAAACAGGTCCACCTTGAAAAAGAGCTCTGCCCAACGGTGACTGTCTGTATAAATAAAGATTTGATTGATTGATTGATACCCAAGGGCCCTGATTTTATCAGGCAGGAAGTGGGGTCATCCCTGGATTCCAGTCCCTTTCGGGCGGTGTTAAGTAATGCCAGGTCAATGAAAAATAAAATAGCAGTTATTGCCGATCTTGTGGCATCTGCAGACCTGGCATTCATCACCAAGACCTGGCTGGATGGAAGCGCTGGCCCAATTTTGGAGTCTGCAATTCCAGCTGGGTTCTCGGTGATTCACCGCCTTGAGAGTGGATCATCAGGGCGGGGTTGCTGTCTGTTTTAGACAGGAACAGGGTATCATGGAGGTCCCAGTTGAGGCTACCAATGCCTTTGAGTGTATAATGGGTGCAGGTGTTGGCTACAGGATCCTTCTCATTTACCGTCCACCAGGTGATGAGAGGGATTTCCTGAATGAGGTTGCGGACTTCATCATTGACAAGGTATTTGAGTCTCTCAGATGATTGATCTTGGGAGATTTCAATGCCTGGGTCGATGATGAACTCTCGCCATTTGGACAGAACCTCCTCCAATTGATGGATTCATTGGGCTTAACCACTGCAACCCACGAGAAAGGACACTCATTGGACTTGGTATTTCACCTGGAGATGGAGACCTCCAATGTGGAGGTGGAGCCCATCGGATGGTCTGACCATCACCTCCTGAGATTCAGTTTTGCAGCCCCTCAAAATAGGCCTGCCCCAAGGGAGTTGGTACAGTTCCGCCTTTAAGAGGAGTTAACTCAGAAGGCCTAATGGCAGTACTGGACCTCTCAGGAATTCCAGGGGATAGCACTGACCCAGGACCTCTTGTGTCAGCCTATAATAGGGCTGTTACCAAGGCACTGGATATCATTGCTCCTTCTTGTGCTCACCCTCTTACCTCTCATCTGGGTGCCCCATGGTTTAATGAGGAGATCTGTGAATTAAAGAACCAGGGGCGAAGGTTGGAAAGACACTGGCGAAAAACTCACCTGGAGGTGGGCAGAGTTAGATTGATGGTCCATTATGATGTCTATCAATCAGCCATGTCCTGTAAGAAGGCAGAATTTCTGTCCATGGAAATTGCTACAGCAAAGAACAGACTAGCCCAGCTCTTCCAGACTGTGGACAGACTGTGCAATCCAGCCTGTCTTCACTCTGGTCGAGCATTGTCACAAAACAGTGTGAGGAGTTTGTGCAGTTCTTTTCTGATAAGGTGTCCACCATCAGAAATGAGATCAGCCAGTGCCTTCCCAGTGGTCCTTGCATTAATCAACTGGGTGGTAAAAATACCCAGGTAACCTGGTCCACCTTTAGCCAACCAGTAGTTGTGGATATAGTGAGGATCATCCAGACTCTGCGGCCAACTTACTGTAGTTTGGACCGGGGCCCTACACGCCTACTAGTGGGGTGTGTAGAAGTCATTGGCCTGGTCCTTGCTGGGATAGTGGGAGTTTCACTGGAGAGAGGATCTTTCCAGATCCCTTAAAGGAGGCAGTTGTTTGCACCCTTTTAAAAAAACTCCCTTGACCCCGACTGCCCAGCTAATCAGGACCAGTCCTTCAAACTTGCCCTTTGTTGTGAAAGTTTTTTTGTTTTTTTTAGTTAGTTGTTTAACCAGGTATAGCACACTAAGCTGAAAGCTTTTTTACAGGAGCGACCTGGGAGCACAAGTTATTGAGAAGGTGGTCGCTCTGCATCTGGAGGATCTTTGGACTAACCACAATATCTACGACCCTCTCCAGTCTGGCTTCAGAAAAAGGCATAGCACTGAAACAGCCCTGGTGAGGGTACTTAATGATCTCCTGAAGGCAAGAGATCAGAGAGCCCATTCAGTCTTGGTTCTCCTTGATCTCTCAGCAGCATTTGACACTGTGGATAATGGGGGTGCTGCTCGAGTGCCTGTGGTTTTTCTGTGGACTGAGGGGGGCAGTCCACAATTGGTTTAAGTCCTTCCTCGAGGGTAGGTCTCAGAGAGTGGTGTCAGGAATTTATTCCTCGGCCAATCATGGACTACCCTGTAGGGTTCCACAGGGCTCAGTGCTGTCCCCCATGTTATTCGCAGTGTATTTGCTTCCTTTAGGGGACATTTTAAGGTGGTACAGATTGAATTTTCATTGCTATGCTGATGATGCTCAACTGTACATGTCCTTTGTACCCGATCAGGAATTAGATTCTGTTATGTGTTTAATAATGGCCTACTGGAGATTCAGAACTGGATGAGTGCCAGTTGGCTTTGGTTGAACTCAGAAAAACTGAGGTATTGGTTGTGGACCCTGGTTATAGGATGACCAGGACATGGGTGAGAAAACTGTCAGGATTAAGTCTTAGTGGATCCCGCTTATTGCCTCTGGCCAGGTCCGAACCTGGGCATTGTTTTTGATGAAGGCTTGACCCTGAGGGTGCAGGTTTCAGCTGTAGTCAAATCTTCCTACTACCATCTTAGGAACATAGCCCTGGTGAAGCACCCGGTTCCACCCAAAGATCTTCCGACCTTGGTGCATGCCTTTGTCACCAGTCATCTTGATTATTGCAACACCCTCTACCAAGGGCTACTGGGGTTAGAGATCTGCCACTTACAGCTAGTGCAGAACGCAATGGCCAGGTTGCTGACTGGAGCCTCTAGGTCTAGTCATATTACACCTGTGCTGAGTGATTTGCACTGGTTGCCAATACAGTGGCAGATTACCTTCAAGGTCACTTTGCTGACCTATAAGGCCCTACAAAAACAGGGTCCCTACTACCTAAAAGAGCTCCTGCATCCTTACTGTCCCTCCTACTCACTCCATTCCTCTGGTGAGGGATTGCTAGAGATTCCCAGGGTATCCCTTAAAACATCGGGAGGAAGATCTTTTGCCTTTATGGCTCCTATGCTGCGGAATTCTCTACCTCGCCAGATACGAGATAGCCAGACCGTAGAAAGTTTTAGAAATTGTTTGAAGACATTTTTTTTAACCAGGCCTTCTCAGGAACATATTGAGTCTGAATTTATATGGATGTTTTTGAATTTGTTTTATTTGTTTTATGATGTGTGTTGAATTTTTAGTGCTATAAGTGTGAAGGCTCCCTGAGCTTTGGAAGGACACCTTATATAAATAAAACTTACTTACTTACAAATTGCTAATTGGTTCCTAAGGGAGGAAGCAACTCCCCTTATGACTTAAGATAGAACAAGAACTTGTGGCTCCCATCACTTGCCACATCTTTTCTTTGTGCGCATTCCTCCTCGCCTTACTAACCAACCAACTCTCCAGGTTTCAGTAATGGTATGCAGAAAATTTAACCAATTAAAAAAATGGAATTAGTTCCACTAAAATTCATGCCCATTTGGGATAACCCGTTGATTACTAAAGATCACAAAGCCCTTGGGGCATTGGTTGGAAAGATAAAGGCATAAAATACTACATGATTTGCTAGATGATCAGAGTGTTCTACCTTTTGAAGCTCTATGAATTAAATTTCACTTATCTAAATGTGACTTTTGGTTTTACTTACAAGTGAGAAACTTTTTGGCCCTAGGATTTTTAAATAGTAAATATAGTGTAGTCCCTTTGTCAGATTGGGATAATTTTTTTAAGCTGGCTTTTCATCCAAAAGGCTTTAGCCTGTTATATAAGTTCTTGAATGAAGCAGATCCTTTTTTTTTGTATTTATCTGTTTATGCCCTCCTATGCACTTTGGAGCTGCCTCTCCTTCGGGCCGCCATGACTCACAGACATCCACCTACTATCTCCCCCTCGGCCACCTACCTCATATCTGCAGCCTTCAAGGGGTAGCCCAATGTAACCCTTCACCGTGTGGGTCCCCCTCCTCCAAGGGAGAAGGCACTGGCAGGGCAGACCAGTACACTATTCTTCTTTGGTCCTGGTTGCTGCTGAGGTATTCTGTGGCTTCCGGGGAGTCTTCAGAGGTGCCTGGGATTGGCAGCCATCATCCGCCAGTCTGTGGAGCAGTTTCCTGTTTTCTAGTTCCCCAACGTGCTGCTCATGTAGTGCCCCCAGTCTCCACTGGGGGCCGGTACCAAGTGAGGCCATCCCCAATCCCACCCAGGATAGGAGAGCAGTCTGTCGGACACTCAATCCTATCCTCCCCCTGCCGACCCCCGGTGACCATAGATCCTTTTTTAACAGAGCATGCCAGAGTTAAATGTCAAAATGACCTGGGCCTAACCATTATTGAACATTCCAGGGGGCAATTATGGGAGAATGCAACTAAATCTTGCAGAGAAACACAAGGAAGGCTGATCCAATTTGAGATATTGCATTACTTTTACTACACACCAAGCCAGTTATGCAGTTTGGGCCTAATTTCTAATGATCAATGTTGGAGGTGTGGTAAATCAAATGCCGGCCTTGCTGATCTGCTCTGGTGCTGTAAAGAAGTGCATGAGGGCTGGAAACATATCCATGCTACATGTCAATATATTTTAGGCCTTTCATTTTCCCCTTTGATTTTTATTCTTGGGAATACCTCAAGCATACCCCTCTCAAATAAGCAAGTGAAGCTTTGGATTCTCAGAGCTGCTTTAGCCTTTAAAAAACTTCTGCTTAAATATTGAAAAGATGTGCAAGTCCCATCTTTTAGACAATGGTTAGATTCCTTAGAGACTACTGCAAATAATGAAAGAATCAGCCATTTAATACTAGACAAAAATGTCGTTTTTGAAAATATCTGGGGACCTTTCCTGAACTTTTGTTCTTGACTAATTTAGTACTTTTTACAGAGTGTTATATTTGATAGTAAGTTAACCTTGTACTCCTTAAAAAAAGGAATATTCTATGCAATTGTATGATGTTATTAGTAACATGATCCATTTTCTTTATATGTATATGTTAATTGTTTATTGTACTATATAATTTATTGATATTTGTACTGTTATTTTATTCAATAAAAATTTAAATTGGAAAAAAACTGTCTTAAAGGTTTCCCAACGTAGATTTTATTCCATGGGCATTTGGGGAAGTAAACCATTCCTGTTGTTTTACAACCGATGACATCTTGGATTTCCATATTTGCATCCCTACACACATTTTTAACATTTTCATGAAAGCAGTCATGATTGTACTAAATATGAAGCTGCACCTGGCTTTTCCTGGCTTACTTGGCCCTTTTAGTACTACTGACAATTATTTTATTTTTTATTCTTTGGTAACCAGGTTAAGGCCCACTGGGCACATAGCTCATTTACAGGGCAACCCAGCAGCACTGGGGAGGTTAGCGACTTGCTCGGGGACACACCATACCTCTCAACTGTACCACATTACAAAGAACGTTCCTCATTTTACTTCACAAAAACTCCCTGTTCCACATTGTGAGGACTTGTCTCACATTCAGTGTTAACATTTTAAAGCAAAAATCCATAATAAATGATGCAAAAAATATATTATTCAATTAATAACAGACTTTCTGAACATAAATGCAAATATTTTAACAGTGTTCTGAGCTTCTTAGGTAAAGATTTGATTAAGTGTTCCACATTTTGTTCATTTGTTCCACATTTTGAGAGGCAATGTTCCACATTTGGGGGACAAAAGGTTGAGAGGTATGGGACACACAGTATGCAAGTGGAGGTTGTGGGAATGAAATCTAGGTCTGCCGACTGTACAAAGCTCATTCACAGCTCACTGCTTTAGCTTCTAGGCTATGTTGCCAACTCCTTTTATAATACAATAAATACTGTAGCTGTACATACCCCCATGGAGATATTGAAATGAGGTCTGTGTGTTTTTAATTTATTATTTTTTAATAAAATATGTTTACAGTGGTCAACTCAGAACTCAAACACACTTGCTTCCAAGTTATGGCTTTACCCTCTAGAATGTACTGGGCACAGCTATACAGTATGAGCACCTGCTACTATCATTTCCAGACATTCAAAGAACTCAAGCCAATGTATTCAAGGAGAGAGAGACACACATTACAACAGGAGGGAGTGCAACATATTTCTGAGCAGACCACTATAAATGTATTTTATCTGCAAATCATACTGTTTTAATGTACACAGACTAATAGCACCATAGAAAGTAACTACAAAGTTTCTTTAGCAAAATAGTAAAATGTCAGTTTAACAGCGTGTCGTGGTTCAAGTGCTAGCACTCTCGTTTGGTCCAGGAAGATCAGATGGCATTGCAACTGTCACTTGTGCTGTTACACCAACACTGACACAGCAGTACTGCACTAGAGAGATGATGCCCTGTTAGAAGGTACACTGTACGTTGCATTCTCAGTCCAAAATAAAGAGCCAAAGCTGAATAATTCAAACTCCATTTACTGCAGGCATAAGTAGAAAGTGCTGCTGAAAACCCCTGTGCTTCACTTTCAGCTGAACTTCATGAGGGGGGCAGGACCTAGTCATAGAGGTATGCAATTGATTAGCAGTTCTTAAAGTGACAGTACAGTACTAATATATACAAAACAATGGTATAAGAGTAAGAGCAGTGATCTTATCTCTGTGACAACCATGATACAACTTCCTTGAAAAAGAGGTCCCTTGAGTCGATAGGCAGCAGAAATGCAATCTCCCTGACCCAGTTGATTGTAATTGAATCATCAAGTGATATGCAAATAATGAAAAGGAAAATATAAAAATATGTGAAATCTAAGTGAGAAAACAAATGTGCAGAAATGTAAACTGGAGATCCACAATTAAATAATCCAAAATTCAGCATAAGAGAAAAAAAATCCTTCTTATAAGCTACCAGCAAATCCATACTGAAAAAGAGATCAGAATCAGAACAGGGGATGGTCTTCTGCTTTCTGATGCTGAAGTAAAGGCAATAAATGTTTTTACCCCCTTCTTCAGTAACTGGGTAAGACCCACTAGGCCCAAGGCCTGCTTTCAGGGGTAACCCGGGAGCAGCAGGGAGGTTAAGTGGCTTGGTCAGAGTCACACTGGATACAAGTGAATGCAGTGGAAATCAAACCCAGGTCTGCTGCATGTAACAGTTTAATGTATAAAAATTCAGTATTCATGCACATTTCCGTAGTAACTTAAAAAAAAGTCCATGATGAAGAATTTGCTTCATAATAAACAGAGAACACTATTGATCCTTGTCTGTTAGTTTCATTACCAGAGTCTTTCGTATGGTGCCCTACTTAGTTGCATTTTCTTATGAAACACCGCCATGCTGGAACATGGATTCTGTGGGCTAGAATCAACCTTTGACATTCCCTGTGTGTCTGAAAAGTTAGGGAATAGTGTTTGCTGGCCTTCTATTCCAACCATGTAACCAAAATGGTATTCTGAAAAATGGGCATTCCTAAATGTCAGAGCACACTGGAGATCAGCCATATTACAGAAGGATCCCTTTTCAAGATTTGAAAACCTGTTATAAATAATGGCGTCATTTTAGCCAGTTAGGCTTGTTTCTTTATATACTTTCCAGACATCCTAATAACTATAATAGAGCCTCTCATGCAAACAGTTCTAAAATTCTGATGTTCTAAGTTCAATTGGCAAAATCAAGTTCCTTGGTTTAAAAACAGAAGTTTTAATATGATTTGAAATATGTTTATGCGGGTGGTTCTGGTGTCGCTTATCCTCTCACCCAAGAAACCTGAGAAGGCACTCTTCAAATCCTAAGAGATGCTGGAACTGTACATTTAGACAAGCAAAAATGGCTAACACCTACTAAGAAAGAGGAAACATGACATCTTACAAGAGATGTAAAAAGGTATTTATAAAATGGCAAGAAAAATCTAGAAATTTCATTGGCGAGAGATGTCACCTGACCGTGCATTAAGTAAGCAATAAGAAATGAGGGTATGTGTAAAACATATCTTACAGCACGGCCAGGGGCATAGTAAGGCATAAGGCCGAAGGCTAAGTAACTTCAGCTGCTGGACGTGCTGTAAAATATGTTTTACACACATCCCTGATTGCCTCACTGCGCTTATAAAATTGGCTCCTTTTTTTACTTTTTACTGTTGGGAAAAGCATGTTTATATATAGAAACAATATATTTACTTGTGTGTATTTGTGATAAAACAGTCCTTCCGCCTACTGCAAGTGATATCCTTGATGATGTTGTTGTATTATTGCCTACTTTCTTCTTCCTGTTTTTTTTTTCTCTGTTTTTCTCCACATTCAAGATATGGAATGTTTATCATAGAATGTTTGCCATGGAATACATGGATTCAAAATTCTGCTCAGTTCCACTGGCAGAATGTTTCTCTCCTAACATACTGTACCCACAGACAACAAAGGCCTTTGTTACAGACAGAGACACAATTATCTTACTGTCAGGCCAAGAAGAAGAGAGTTCCCTGATGAGTAGGTAAAGACAGAAGGGGAATTTTTCACTGTCAGCAAAGAAACAGTTGTAGTGAAAAATATAAACAATACTTAATGGGTGGGATATTCAGACTGCACCAAGCAGGGGCGCAAGCCTGGGCGCAGCGCGACCGGGATGTGCCAGGGCATGTATATGGCACTGAAGGCACATGCACTGCAAATGGCGCAGTGGCACTGCACCAGTGCAAGTGGCAGAAGGGAGCAGGTGGATGCACCAGCGCAAGTGCAGTTGCGCTTGGTGCATCATACATATTATTCAGCACGCGGCATGCAAATGAGGCCATTATGCATGCAAGGCACAAATGGAGCCATTTGCATGTCTATGGCCCCATTTGCATGCTGTCTACCAAACCCGGCAACTTGCACCTGGCGCCCTGCCAGGTGCAGCCGCTCCCCTGCCCTTGGCGGGCCCTGCTCCAGCGCCCAAGCATGGGCATGTAGAATGTGAATCCCTGGTGGTCCAGTGGACTGAACCCCAATGCCCGATCATGGGCATTCGCCAATGCAGCTATGGTGGTCCAGTTGACTGCTAACATGCCCGATCGTGGGCATCTGTACTAGTTATCCCTGGTGGTCCAATGGACTGCAGACCAATATCCAATCATGAGCATCAGTGAAAAAACCCTGGTGGTCCAGTGGACTGAACCCATTGCCCGATCACGGGCTTGAGATAAACCCTGGTGGTCCAGTGGAACCCCAGTGCCCGATCGGCGGGCAGGATAATCAAGTGACACCCTGGTGGTCTGGTGGTACCCCTTCCCCCCACACTGAGTCCTGTCACCCTTCACCCCCAGTCAGTGGCGGGTGGCAGCTCCCCACCCACAAGCCACCCGGCTGCCCGCCAACTGACAATGTACTGTAGGGCTGTATGCCTGTTGTCCACAGCGTGGGCCAATGAGCATGCTAGCTCATACTGTACAACACAGTCAAATTGTGAATGGTGTTCATTCACAATTGGAACTGTAGCACTGTATGAATCTACATGCTCATTGGCCCACGCTGTGGACCAATAGGCGTACAGCCCTACAGTCGCTGTCAGTCAGCGGGCAGCCAGGTGGCTTGTGGGTGGGGAGCTGCTGCCCACCGCTGACTGGAGGGGTGCAGGGTAGCAGGGGACTCAGTGGGTGGGGGGGTACCACCGGACCACCAGGGTGTCATTTGATTATCCTGCCCGCGATCGGGCACTGGGGGGGTTCCACTGGACCACCAGGGGGTTTTATCTCAAGCACCTGATTGGACAATGGGGTTTGGTTCACTGGACCAAAAGGGTTTTTTTCACTTATGCCAGCGATCGGGCACTGGTTAGCGGTCCACTGGACCACCAGGGATGTACTTGCTTATGCCCACGATCAGGTGAGGGGGGGCATGTCGCCCCCTGGGCAGGGGCTTGGGGTCAGTGTTTTGGGAGGTCAGGTGGCCACCCACAGCAGGCGGCTGCTGTGTTGCACCCAGCAATATGGTAGCCCACCTGTGGGTGTCCCCAACTTGTTCTGTGTTTGTATGGGCACAACTTTGCGCCCCCCTGAGCGGCACAAAGGCGGTTTGTGCCTGCATATGCACCGCACATCCTGGGCTGAATATCCGGGATGTGCCACATATGCATGGACATACTCCCCACACTTGTGCCGCTTACATTACAGGTGCGCCCTTGTGCATCGGGGGTTGCACAGCGCAACCCGCCCATTTGAATATCGTGCCGGGGCACATTGGTGGGTTGCGCATGGCACAACTCTTTTGAATATCCCACCCAATGTTTCTAATTTGTTTACGTATGTAAGGAGAGTGTGATAATCAGGGAAACAACATAGAGAATAATGGATGGATGCCCATCAGTAACACACCTGTTAGATCATAGAGTGGTTCCTAAGACGACTGTTTTAACCTCAAGAGTGCATCTCAAGAGGTTCGGTTGCCTTAGGAACCACGAGATGATCTAACGTGGTGTGTTAATGATGGGCATCCATTGATTGTTTTTATAATGTAGGAAGCCAGTTGCTATGCTAGGTATGCTCTCCTACTTTGCTTCCCCACTGTGCTGCTCTCCATCTTTCTTGTCTTCATTGCCACGGCCACTTCCTGGTTGCCTAAGGAGCATGCGCTTAGTAGCTTCATGTTGTTATGCTGTAGTAGCTACATACCTAATGCAGCGCAATAGCTACGATGATGTAGCTACTACAGCATAACAACTTTTTGAATTCGATGGATTTTAATCAGTAATAACATTCCATCATACACTATATTTAATGAATTTGTTTTATTTTTTATTTAAGGTAGTTTTAATTATAGGGCCCATTTGAACTTTTTTTTACATTGTAAAGGTAGCAAACATGTTTGTGGTGGAAGATCAGTTCTGGCTATAGGGGGCTAACTGAAATGCCTGTGTTCCAAATACCCATTGATCAGGGTTCCAGACTCTTCACTTCTGAGCGGGCCTTTTTTTAACCATGTGTAAACCACATTTTATACATAACTAAGAGCCATTCAGATTATTGTATTTTACCCTGCCATTTTATAAATTTCTATACATTCATGATCACATTCCAAATCTCATTTCCTCCCTCAAAACCTACTCAGGGCCATTTTATAAGTGTAATAAGCCCTCCAGAATTGTGCATCATAGGATTTCAATGCACTTCCAGAGGCGTGGACGATCGACCTTCAGTCTCCTGCCTTACTACACCCCTGGGGCATACATTAAAATCCTATAATGCACACTCCTGTCGGGCTGTGACATTGATGCATTTATATGCACAGTTCCAGCAACACTTAGTATCATGAGTGCCTTTTTCAGTTGTTTGGATGAGATCTGGCACAAATAACTTGAAAAGGCACTCGATAACAACAGGAGATGAAGAAACAGTACATATAAACTTTTTAAATTTATGTTAAAGACTTTTGTTTTAAAAAACTAGAACTTGAATTTAAAATCAAAGGAGTCAGAAACTTGCATCCATGTTTTTGATGCGAGTGCCATAAGGTGTTCAGGAATTAGATCACGAACAGTTGATCTAACTCCCTGGATGAAATACTGCACCTACGTCTGGAAAACGGATGTCATTCCCACTGTTGCAGTAGAAAATTGCCCTAAACCGTGGGAGTCATTGCAAATGCATCCAGCTGCCAGCCCTTATAAAAATGCAAATGAGCAGCATGTGTGCAGCATGCATGCTGCATGCTTATTAGGCATGCGACATTCATGCTGTATGCATACTGTGCACTTGCATTTCTGTAAGAGTGTGATTAGAATGTATCTGTATGGCTGCAGCATGCATCCGACTGTACGAAAATCCCACCCAAAAGGTTTTATTTTGTAGAAAACAAGAGAAACCCTAGTGCGAGAAATGAACTATGTCAACTGTACTAGTTGTTATAGAAGCTGTAGTTATATAGCCTGTGTCAATTTTATTTGTAAATTGACTGATAAAACACTGTTGTAATGTGCATCAACAGATCCATGTGATCAGCTGTAATTGCACATTTTTAAATAGTCAAACCAAAAAAAATTAGAACTTCAGAATTTTAGAACTGTTTGCATGAGAGACCCTCTTATAGTTGGTTATAGGAGTACCTGCAATGTTTACAAATAAACAATCCTGATTGGCTAAGTAGAATCACATGGTTTATAATTTGGGTAAAAAAGTTTAGGTGAAACAAGCACAGTGGTTTTAGGACACGTCTGCAGTAAGTATTGCATTTTCTAGAGTAGCTCTGAGTTACATGAGCCATCAGCGGCTCTTTTAAATCTATGTCCAGTACTACACCTGTTTTTGATTTTCTTGGACATGCTGACACACTGCAGATCCAGTTACTTATGGCGGTACAGATCCACAAAGGTGCAAAGGACATCATACTGTTTGTGGATCCTGTTTCTTCACCATGTATAGTGCTACCGAGTTTAAGGTGTCATCTCTTACCTTGCTTGTGGCACAAACTTAAAGAGGAAGAAAATTTATCAGAACTAAAATAGAGTATGGTGAAGGACATTCTCAGATCCACATGAGAGCTAGTAAATCCATGTATATCACCACTCCTGTACTGATATTATATACATGTGTATATATATATAGATAGAGAGAGAGAGAGAGAGAGACAGAGAGAGAGAGATATCAGTGGTATCACAGCTCATACTGGCATAATAAAAATGAAAAAGTAGGTACATGACCTATGAGGTAGTCTCCTTGCCATCAGCGGTCAGGTTTATCACAACTCAGCTGAATTATGAGATCAAGAACCCCTTTTAAGTCATGGAATGAAGAACTAAAGTAAGCAAAATAACAGGATAACCTTAATTTGCAGTCTCCTTTAAGCAGCATTCGGTGGGGCTACATTGGATCCTGTTTGCTTCTAGGGGTTCTGGACACTGAGTGGGTTTGGTGAGTGGTGAGACACAGGGAATTTAAGCTAATTTTTGGGTCAGGTAGGTAGGACATACATAGGGTCTCTGGAGTCAGACAGTGGGGTTGTGCATTCATAGAGGGATGTACGTGGGAGGGAGATAATGTGCAGTATTTTACAAGGGTCTCTGGAGCAGGGCAGCTGGGGTGGACTTGCGTAAAGGAGTGAATGTGGGAGGGGGATTGCTTTAATATCAAATTCCTTATGTGGTTGCAAACGTGGAGCTTGCATCCAGATTCAAGAAAGGCTGCCTGATGGCTCCAGACGTGTTCCCCTTAGAGGTTAATCACACAGCACTGCAGGTAACACCTCTGCTACTGGGCTAATTTAAATCATCTGGCACAAATTGCATGCCTGAGCAGACGGAAATAATGGCACCAGTCACAGATCCAATTAAAAATGCAATGTTTATTGAGTGCTGACATAAAGCGCTTTTCAGAAAGTAGAAAGCACAGTGCATAACTCCTGTGAAAAGCAGCAGCAGTACAAGGAGACACCAACCCAATGGACCCTGACCAGTTTCACACTAGACTTCATCAGAAAGGACCTGGTGGAAAGGATGCAGGTACATTAGGGAGAAAAGGAAGAAGGGAGGAATTGCTAGGGTAGCGGAGGGAGGTAGAGTAATAGAGGAGGGCTGGCAAAAGGCAGCCATCCTAGATGATTACTTTTGCTCTACCTTTACCAGGGAGAACAGCAGGCCCTTACCAGAAAGTGGCATCAAGGTGGCTGCTAAAGGGTATCTGGAGATGAGGCAGCCAGTATTCATGAGTGAAAGGGTACAGAAAGGGTTAGCAGTCCTTAAGATAGAGAAGACTCAGGGACTGGACAGGGTGCACCCAAGGGTGCTCAGGGAGCTGGCAGCAGAACTGACTGAACCCCTGGTAGGGGTATTCAATAGCTTGTTATAGTCAGGGGAAGTTCCATGGGACTGTAGGGTGGTGGACGTGGTTCCACTCCACAAGGGTGCTCAGGGAGCTGGCAACAGAACAGCTGAACCCCTGGTAGGAGTTATTCCAATAGCTTGTTATAGTCAGGAAGTTCCATGGGACTGTAGGGTGGTGGACGTGGTTCCACTCCACAAAGGGTGCTCAGGGGAGCTGGCAGCAGAACTGACTGAACCCCTGGTAGGGGTATTCAATAGCTTGTTATAGTCAGGGAGGAGTTCCACATGGACTGTAGGGTGGTGGGCGTGGTTCCACTCCACAAGGGTGCTCAGGGGCTGGCAGGAGAACTGAATGAACCCCTGGTAGGGTTATTCAATAGCTTGTTATAGTCAGGGGAAGTTCCATGGGACTGTAGGGTGGTGGACATGGTTCCACTCCACAAGGGTGCTCAGGGAGCTGGCAGCAGAACTGACTGAACCCCTGGTAGGGTTATTCAATAGCTTGTTATAGTCAGGGGAAGTTCCATGGGACTGTAGGGTGGTGGACGTGGTTCCACTCCACAAGGGTGCTCAGAGAGCTGGCAGCAGAACTGACTGAACCCCTGGTAGGGTTATTCAATAGCTTGTTATAGTCAGGGGAAGTTCCATGGGACTGTAGGGTGGTGGACGTGGTTCCACTCCACAAGGGTGCTCAGGGAGCTGGCAGCAGAACTGACTGAACCCCTGGTAGAGTTATTCAATAGCTTGTTATAGTCAGGGGAAGTCCCATGGGACTGTAGGGTGGTGGACGTGGTTTCACTCCACAAGAGGGGGACAGGGAGAAGGTAGGAAACTATAGACCATCAGTCTTACTTCAGTTGTAGGGAAACTGATGGAGCCACTAGTCATGAAGGATCTTGTGGACTACCTGGAGAGCAATGGCTTCCAGGATAGTAGGCAGCATGGGTTCATGGCAGGGAGGTCTTGTCAGACGAACCAAATCATTTTCTTCAACTGGGTATCAAAGATGCTGGGTGTGTATCCACTCTATTTTGATTTCAGCAAAGCCTTTGACTCAATGACTCACAGGAAACTGTTGAAAAAGATGGAGGATCTGAGGGTGGCAAGGGACATAGTAAGATGGCTAGAAAATTGGCTGAGAGGGAGGCAATGAAGGGTTGTGGTAAATGAGGTCAAATTGGAAGAGGGAGAAGTCACAAGTGGGGTGCCACAGGGATCTGTCCTGACCCTGGTGCTCTTCAATATGTTCATCGGTGATACTGGAGAAGTATCCAGGACAGGTTTTGTATCTTCACAGATGACACAAAGCTCTGTGGGAGGGTGGACAGCATTAGGGAGCTGCAGAGTGACCTGCATATACTAGTTCAAAATAAGACCATACACTGGAGTGGATACGATTGAGATTAGCCAAAAGACTACCCTGAAGACTAAATTCTCAATGCAAAAAATGTTGAATTAATTAGATGTCAAGGCTAATTCAAACTAAACATTGTCAAAATAACAGAGAGACAGCCAACCACAACAAGCTCAGAAACCCTGAAGCTTCGCTCGATAGAGCTTCCTCAGGGGCACTATACCGAGACACAGACCACACCCATGCCCAGAATATGCAGCATCATTATGACATCATAATTCATCGACATTGAAATTAAATCTATTGCTCAAAACTACTAGGCACATTTATGTGTGGTCTACAATGAGAAAGAACAACACAAATATATGTGAAACAATAATACAAAATGATTAATTCAAATAAAGAAAGTATAGTGCAAAGTCAGTGTTCAAAATGACTGTGCAAAACCATCACACCAATCAAAGGTACTACAAGGACAGGTAGATAGGCAAAAAGGGCAGAAAACAGTCAACCAGAGTAGGGAGCTTATTAACAATCAACTTATTGCAAAGACAGGGAATTCCTGTGCTCTACTGCACCTCAGATCTGTAAAGAAAAACAGAGAAAAGAAAAAATTAGCATATAGCACAAAGCATGATAAAGAACAATCATAAGATTTTCATCCAATTTTAAGTAAGGAGATAAAATAAGAAGGGTATGGGGGAGTAGGTTAATTCAAAGGGATGGAATGCAAAGAGCTTTAAGGGAAGACAAAACATATGGGTGGGGGGTTTAGAATACTGACACAGTCGTAATCATATCCGACCTAAGTAAGTGCTATTGATGTGGGAAGAAGTCCAAGGTGATTATAATAGCATGTTAGAAACCTATACAGATAACCAGTAATTCACATCTGATGTTTCACGAATAGGGCTTGAAATCAACGTCCATGTTAAGGCCATCCAATGTGAAAATCCAGAATGTCCAGAAAATCCAGCCTGTCCCCACCTCTTCTCCCAATGCGTATCTGTTCTAAGCCCATAAATCTGAAGCCTGTGGTGTCAGTATTGTGGTGGTGGTGGAAAAAATGTTCAATCACAGCATTTTGTAGTAAAAATTCTTAACTACTTGATGTGTTCCTGCATCCTAACTTTAATGTGGGTATGTCGTGGCCCACACATCGGGATTTACAGGGACACCAAATAGCATACACCACAAATGCAGTAACACAAGATATAAGCAGGCAAAGATAGAAGATTACTGCGGTGAGTAATTTTTTCTTCTTACCCAGGAGTCCTTTAGCATCAGTAACTTTTTGTACTTGGCCAGCTGGGTGCAGCTGGGCGGGCACCTGAGCCAGCTAAGTGCAAAAGTTACTGATGCTAAAGGACCCTTGAAGAAAGAAGATTATCATGTGTGAGTAATTTTTCTTCTAGTCCCACCAGTGTCACTGACAAACTGACTCTTTACCAGTTTGTCCCGCAAGTTGTTGCCCCTCCTCAAGGTAACTCAGGGTTTAGGACCAATAGTATTGCTTAGCACAGGATTATTCAGTAGTATAGGCCAGTATTTATGAATTATGCCTCCAATGCTACCTGAAAGGTAATTGTACTGGGTGCTAAAACATACAAGTTCTAATGACTCCAGATTGCTTAATTTTGGTGTTAATAGAGAGTGTCGTTCAGTATGTGTGGCCTTGGTTAAAGCATGATCAAGCACTTCATTAGAGTAACCTCCTGAAGAAGATTTTCTTCAGGTTCTCAGCTTGTATTTTGAACTTTTCTGCCTCAGAACAGTTACGTCGTAATCTCAAAAACTGACTAAATGGAATAGAGTTTTTGAGTTTTCTGGGGTGTCTGCTGCTGACACGTAGGAATTTGTTAGCGGCTGTACTTTTCCTAAATCCCTTTGTGGTCACTGAGGTGCTAGAATCTGATGTCATCAGGGTTACATGTGAAACAATCAATGTAGTGTGGATGGAAATTGCTAGTGAATCATATATTCAGATTATTCTGATTAGTCCGACACAAAAAGTTTTCAGCTTCCTGGCTGGTTCCATCCCAGACACAAAGCACATCATCTATAAAGTGAAACCATGTTACTATGTTGCTGTAGAATGGGTTACATGTTACATTGTAAATATAGTCCTCCTTCCATTTTCCCATGAAAAGGTTTGCAAAAGAAGGGGCCACTGATGCCCCCATAGCTGTACCACACACCTGTCTGTAATACTGGCCATCAAATTAAAAATTGTTGTGGTTCAGTATGAATTCAAAGCCATTCTGTATCAAATAAAGGGTATGTCTACCTAAAGTGGATCTCTCCTAAGAAAATGCATGCATGCCTCCACCCCATTGGCATGTTGGATAGATGTATACAGTGACTCTACTTCAGTAGTGAACCATTTAAACAGTGGTTGCCAAACAAAATCTGAAAAGTTGTTAAGGATATTCATAGTTTCTCTAATGTATGATTTAAGGCAAAGAACACTTTGCTGTAGAAAAAAAATCTATTACGTGGCATAAACTGTCAGTAATAAAGATTATCCCTGATACAATTGTTCTGCAGGGGGATCCATAAGGTTCTTACGTGCCTTTGGTAAGATATAAAGTGTGAGTGTGATTGGGAAATCAGGTAGCATATATCGTCTCTTTCTCCATAATTTCCCCATTATATAATGCTAGATCAAGCAAGTGTGATAACTCCCGCTTGTAGGTCAAAAGAGGGTCAAAGGGCAATAATTCGTAACAAGTGTTATCCTGTAGTAATTCAAGAACCTTGTTCCTGTAAAACTCTCTAGTCATGACCACTAAATTATCCTCCTTATCTGCAGGTTTAAAAACCAAGAGTTTTATTCCTTAGTTCTTTAAGGGCTATATTTTCCTCACTGGTTAAAATATGGCGGTAAATACCACCATCATTATCAAATAAATTGTTTACCTCTGAGAATGCTAGCCTTTTGAACACACTAATGAACTAATTATCGATAATGGGACAGGAAGCAGATTTTGGTGCGAACATTCTATTTCGCAATTTTTTTAAGAGTTTCTGTTCACATCATGCAGTTGGGCATTGAAACCCCTACCTGCATTTGTATCTTCTGTTTCGTTGTAAAGAGCTTCTGAATTAATGAAATTAGCCCAGTCCAAAGGTGTCCAGTTACCTGTCGATTCACTCATTGCCATGTCTTGTGTTGGAGAGTCTGAGAAGTTTAAAATAGAAGTATCAATGTCAAAATCTGGGCTGTAACTGATTGTAAACTTCTGGGTAACACACCCTAGACCTGCACCACCTCATTACCAGTCACAGTATCACCTTGTCGTTCTGACCTGCATAGACTAGAGAGGTGATCTAAGGTCTGGCAGTTGAAATTCAATGCCAAAAAGTGTAAAGGGATGCACCTGGGGAGCAAGAACCCCAGGACGGAGTACTGGATGGGAGGGGTTAAACTGAGCACTGCGACTGAGGAAAGGGACCTAGGAGTCATCATTAGACACGCCATCAAACAATCAAGTCAACACAATAAGGCCATTTGTAAGGCAAATAGAATGTTGAGATGTCTCGGGAGGGGTATAGACAGTATAATGAAAGAGGTAATATTACCTCTTTATAGGTCAATGGTAAGGCCACACCTGGAGTGCTGTGCCCAGATCTGGAACACCTCCACCACAGGAAGGATAAGGACAGGCTACCAGTGGTGCAATGAAGGGTGACCAGGATTACCATATATCTTTGAATAGAAGCCATGGCTTCTATTAAAATTTAGTATTTTAGCCTGAAGCTTGTATTCAAGGGTGGTTTATATTTGAGGGTATTTGAGGTTGGCTTGTATTGAAACATCCAATTTTTAACATGTCCTGAATTTGACCAAGTATATTGTCTAATGTCTATTTCATACTGAATTAAACCTAAACATTAACTAATAACATATGAAATTCATTAATGATAATATTTAAAGAGATTAAAATCACAGAGAGATGATACAGTTAACAGCAGATGGTAAGAAACATCGTTAGTACACTAGACGTCCAATCTGAAATGTTCTATGTTACATGATTAGAGACCATGGCTTATATTTGAGGGTGGCTTTTATTAAAATGTCTCACTATGGCCTGTGGCTTATATTCAAGGACAGCTTATACTCGAGGGTGGCTTCGAATTGAAGATATATGGTATACTGGGTCATCAGGGCAGAACTTATGAAAAGCAGCTAAAGGCACCAAACAGGTACTCGCTAGAGACCAGATAGGGTGGGGTGATATGATAGAGCTCTTCAAATTCCTGAAAGTAATTAACAAGATAAACTGCAAGGAGTTATTTAGCATAAGCATAAATTTGACGTCATGGGGTATGAGTGAGCTCTGAAAGGGGGATGGTTTAAGAGAGATTTGAGGAAGTATTGCTTCACTGAGAGGGTGGTGGAACCTTGGAACAGTCTGCAAGCCAAGGGGGTAGGAACAAAAACCATAAATGGTTTCAAGCTTGGTTGTCATTCTATTTCAGAGAAAGGAAGGCACTAGAACAAGAGGGCATGCAATGAAGCTAAGAGAGGGAAGTTAAGGAGAGATGTGTAGAAATACTTCTTCCAGGAAAGGGTGGTGGATGACTGGAGCAGCCTGTCAGAGGAGATTGTGGGGGCAAAGACTGTGGGGAGCTTCAAGCATGTGTGAGATAGGCACAGGGACTTATTAGGTGGAGAAACGGGGGGAGGGAGTGATGTCTATGACCAACTAGAGTCAGTGATGATGGAATAGGCAGGGACAGGTCCTTTTCTGCCAACAAAATCTATGTTTCTATGGGACAAAGTGAAGGCTATTGTGGTTATTTAGGATGATAGCAACAGTGTAAAGACTGAGGATGGGAAAGGGAGGGCTAACGCCCTGGATGACAATTCAATTAGGTCCAAGGGATAGATAGTGAATCACAGGCAGACTGGATGGACCACTGGTCATTTTCTACAACATTGTCAGTGTTTTTATGCTTCTATGGATGCTGCTGCTGCTGCAGCCTCTTAAAGGAGAACTGTTCTGAACCTCCAAGTCATTTTTCCCAGTAGAAGCTTTTTTCAAATGATCCCTTTCTGTTGCTGTTCCATCTTGATGGGTCTTTTAGTAAACACAGTGGGTGTTTCTGACTAATGCACTGCTGGCAAGTGGCATGTTAGAACTGTATGATGTAGTTTATGTCCCCTTTGGGCCACAGAGTTCCAGAGTAGAACATGAATGCATTGTGAAAACAATGAAAGTTCTTTAACAAGGACAAAAAGTGCATCATACAGTTCTAAAATGGTACTGCCCACCACAATGAAAAGCAGAAACACCCAGTGAATTTACTAAAAGATCAGTACAGATGGAATAAAAACAGAAAGTAAACCAGTATTAGAAACCCATCTTCTATAGAAAACACAGGCTTGTAGATCCAAGCCCGTTCTTTAAGTAATACAGAATTTAAAGTGACAGTAGTGTAATGTGCAATATCATGGCAGAAGCAAAAACAATTAAGAACATCGCAATGTTTTTCAAATGCCAAATACAGACATAGTCAATAGACTATCTTTAGGAGTAATTTATTTGTCCTATATAAAATATGGACGTCTGTATTTTGGCTGTTGGATAACTTCAGTCACTGGCTCTTTGTGGAACATCAAAACTGTTCAAAGAAAAGAGAACAAAAGAATAGCAAGTTAATACAGCATAGCTATAAACAATTATATAGCCAACACTATTTTTTTAATGAAAATAGCATACTCTGGCCATTCATTATAATTGTTTATAGCTATGCTTCTGTATTAAATCTGTGGTTCTTTTGTTCTCTTTTTTCTTTGAAGCAGTTGAGAAATATTACCATTTTTTTCATTACATTTTATTTGATTTTTTTTAGATAAATCCTGTATGCACTATAGCAGAACAATTATGCTGAATGCTCATACACAAAAGATCTAGTCTATTACAATGGTGGGAGACAAGATTGGTAATGAATAACACAACAGTTACAACAATTCTATTACACCAAGCACAACTTTGTCTAAATACATGGGCCCAGATATTCAAAAGGGTTGTGCATGGCACAACCACTGATAAGCCCTTGACATGATATTCAAAGGGAAAAGTGCGTGGCACAAATCCCAATGCTGCCGAGCACATCAGTAATGTATTCAGGCACAGGTGGGGTGGGGTGTGCCCATGCATACTCTGCACAGCCCGATATTCAGCCTGGGATGTGCAGAGCCATGCATCGCAACCCTATCTTGCCAGCACAAAGTTACACCAAAAAAGGAACAGCTGATGGCCACCCACAGATGAGCTGCCACATTGCAGGGTGCAACACGCAGCTGCCACCGTGGGTGGCCACCCGAGTTCCAGCTGCACCTGGCGGCGCTTCCATGCCTTCCAATCGCAGGCATTTGTAAAAAAATTTATGAAACTGTCCAATATCTCTGGTGGTCCAGTGGACCAGCTATCTGCTCAATCATGGGCATTTGTATAAAAGAAAGATCCCTTCAATACCCTGGGTGGTCAGTGGACCAGCTATCTGCCTGATCCGCGGGTATTTGTTAGAAAAACATATGTCCACTATCCCTGGTGGTCTAGAAGTACCCCCACCCACTGAGCCCCCACCGCCCGCTCCCTCCCGGTCAGCCAGCGGGTGGCAGCAGCCACCGCCTGCTGCCCTGCCGCCCACCGACTGACACCGTTGGTAGGGCTGCACGCCCATTGGTTCACAGCATGAGCCAATGGACATGCAGCCTGCACTGTGCCACATTCCAGATATGTGAATGAATCATGAATGAATGACCGGTGGGCAGTGGGGCTCAGTGGGTGGTGGGGAGGGGGTACCCCAGACCACGAGGGATAGTGGACATATATTTTTCTAACAAATGCCCGCGTCTGGCAGATAGCTTGTCCACTGGACCACAGGGATATGTGAAGGATCTTTTCTTTATACAAATGCCTGTGATTCAGATAGCTGGTCCACTGACCACCAGGATATTGAAGCAATCGCTTTTTATACAAATGCCCGTGGATCAGGCTGCTGGGATGTCAGTCCCCAATGGCTGCTGCCTGGCAGGGCGCCAGGTAAGCTGTCATCAGGGATCGGCGCACCTGCATGCAATGGAGTTAATGACATGTAATGGCCCTCATGTGCGCTTTGCATACATTATGGCTCCATTTGCATGTTAAGTTTTGAATATCACGGTTGCTGTGCATGGCGCAATGGAACTTGCGCTAGCGCATCCCCATGCTCCACTCTGGCCACTTGCGCTGGTGCAGTGCCACTGTGCCATGCACACTGGGGGTGGGCAGGGTGTGACATTCAAAGCTGCTGAGCCATGGTGCAGCTCCATTGAATATCGCCCAGGCCATACCCCTGCGCAGCCAAGTTGCACTGCGCCCAAGCTTGCGCCACAGCCTGGCGCAGTTTGAATATCTGGGCCTTGGTGTACAAGCTAAATTATTGTATTTAACTCCAAAGAAAGTAATCCTCCCTGAGAGTAAATCAACTCTGTAACAGATATAACTAGAACAGCATACAATAAATGGCTTTGGCAATGCACCATTTGAGCACAGGGAAATCAATTTTGATAAACAATAGCTAGCATTTATTTATCTGTTCTCATTTATTATGTTATATTTTATATATTAATGTCTTTGTATTAGTCTTTCATACTTTTATGATAATGAAATAATTTAATAAATGATATCCCAAATAATCCAATGTTCAGGTTCAGCTTTTTAATTTTAGTTTCATTAGCAATTGAAGACATTTCTTTTCAATTGTGTGCGTGATTCTGTATCCTCTTCTCTATCATACTGACCTCACAAAAAATGAAAACAACTTATCAATTTCAAAAAGTATATAGAATTTTCCCTTAAACACGACTTTTACCTTTGCAGGTGCAAGTAGCTGGAAGTGAACAACCAGCTCGAGAATTTCTTGTCAATATGTCAAAAACTGTCATCAACATTGTTGTGCTGTATAAGAGAAATCCAGATAAATGTAAACTTTGTATCCTTTATACATGAATTGTCCCTTAATTCTTGCAAGTCTCATCATGAGGCCCTGATCGAACTCAAATGCAAAAGATGACATAATTGTAACTTTTGGGTTTGAATCAGAATTTCAATTTACAGGCAGTTGGGATGTTAGTTCAGAGGATGCAACTATGTTTTGCTTTCTTTTTTTAATACAGAAAATTCAAGACAAGAAAGGGGGATTGTCCTCTGGTAAATCAAACATTGTAATAAAGACATTTTTCACTAGGTCACGAACAGATTCAAAGTCCTTGTCCAACAATAATGGGAAACCCCCTAGACATAAATTCTTACAACATGTTTGGTTTTCTAAGTTTTACAGCTTTCTTGAAATTGCATAGTTCTCCTTATTGCAGTGTTAGCTGCAGCATCCACTGCCTGTAACTTATTCAATATACCATCTATTTCATCAATATTTTATTATTTTTACTTAAATTGCCACATTATCCACCTTTTCCCTATTTTGTTTCTAATTAGTTTGCAAAAAGTCAGCCTTGGCACTCGAACTTTCAGTCATACCTTTCAATCCATGAAAGTATCTTCCCCGTGGAATCACCCAAAAACTCAATAGTGTGCTTTGGTAGGTCAGTGCATGGGGGCTGAGCCACTTTACTTGGTGAACTAGCCATGACAGGAGGCGAGTCTTTCAAAACCTTTTGTATACTGCTTACAGTGCTTCTTCCTGCCACCACAAGTGCACGGGGGTCTCTACTGTAGGTATACCAGTAGACCGATCCTTACTTGAAGCCTCAGGCAGTACAAACAGTGACTGCACTGGAGAAGTGGGCACTGAACCAGGTGAGCCCGGCTGCTTCCCAGCACTCCCCCCAGCCCTCTGTGCTAGATGCTAGCATAAAGTGCTTCTCTGCTGGTCTTATTCATAGAGAAGCAAACCCCTTCCTCAGATTAAGTTAAAGAGATGACTTTACTTTTCTCTAACATAAGAACGGTTAGTATTTTGCTTTCCTTGTTGTCGAGTTATCTGCCACAAGAGACTGCAAGACCCTTAAGCTAGCAAAGTAATATCCCAGGTGCTATCTTACCCCCCCCCATTCATCACTGCCATGCTTTTGATTGTTTTTGCTGCTGTCATGTTATTACACATTAGTAGACCAGGAGGGGGCTGTGGACATGGCCTACCTAGACTTTAGCAAGGCATTTGACACAGTCCCACACAAAAGATTAATAAACAAGTTAGCCAGCCTGGGAGTGGGTCTTAGGGTAGTAGCCTGGGTAACAAATTGGCTAGACAACAGGACGCAGAGGGTAATAGTAAACGGAGCACACTCTGGAGAAAGGGGAGTTACTAGTGGGGTACCACAGGGTTCAGTACTGGGACTGGTACTCTTTAATGTCTTTATAGGTGACATTGCAGAGGGGCTGGAAGGAAAAGTATGCATCTTTGCAGATGATACATAGATCTGCAACAGGGTTGATACACAAGGAGGGGTGGAAAGGATGAAAAGGACTTGACAAGTTTGGAGCAATGGTCAGAGTATGGCAGCTTAGTTTCAATGCAAATAAGTGCAAAGTAATGCACCTGGCAAACAAAACCCAGGGAAGAGTTACAGTGGAGGGGGTTACTAACAACAACAAAATGGAAAGGTATCTGGTGGTACTCATATCAGACGACCTTCGGTAGGTAAGCAATGTGAGAAGGCAGTAAGGAGCGCTTGAGGGATTTTGGGATGTATAGGAAGAGGCATCACCAGTAGAGAGCATGAAGTTGTAATCCTCTGCACAGACAGTTGGTGAGATCCCATCTGGAGTACTGCACGCATTCTGGAGACCCTATCTCTGCAAGGACATAGACAGGATGGAGGCACTCCAGGAGGGCAACTAAAATGGTGCAGGGTCTGCACCTGAAGCTTCATACGAAGAGAGACTAAAAGAGCTTAATATGTATACTCTTGAGGAAAGGAGGGAGAGGGGGCATGATAGAAACCTTCAAGTACCTCAAGGAATCACAGACCAGTCAGTGGTCCAGTGGGTTGGGGTCTCCTTGTGCTGCCATTGTTTTTCATGTGAGTTAGGCTCTGCACTTTGTCTTCGCACTTTTTTAAAAGTACTTTATGTCGCAACTCAATAAACATTGCATTTTATATTGGATCTGTGACAGATGCCTGTAGTTTTATTCGCTGCTACCTGGTTTCACTGAGCACAGTCTTGCCATGGAGTGACCTGTTGTTTCACAAATCACATGTCTCCAGGTACAAATGTAAGTTAGTTAGTTAACTAGTTAGTTAGTTAGTTTGTTAGTTTGTTAATTTAGTTATTCTTACCAGGTAGGGGGACTGAACCATAGGTCCATTTTCAGTCATGCCTGGGAACCATAATATAGTATGTACACAGAATATATTTTACAAGATTAAATATGAAAAATGAACACACTGGATCTATTTATCACAATTAAGCTAAAAATATAGGCATCACAGTGTACATTTGCATGTTATTAAGGTGCTTACAAAACCGGTAGTTTATTACTTAGAATATGCTAAGGAACTGTCTTTACAGAGGTCAAAATGTAGGTCATCTAGTAACCTAGGTCTGTAGTCAGTAATTAATGTTTCCCCATCTTTTTCATTATGTTATTGTACATTGCTTAATTTCAACACAGTCATTTGTGAAGAAAGCATTTGGAAGATAAATGAGCAGCACCCAGCTCCCCTCCCCTCCCCATTTTGGTCCCTCAGGTTATGAATTCCTCCCAAGAGGGTGTTGATTAACCTATTTCTATTATATTTGTTCAGCTGGGAAGCCCATAATTATTTTGGATTTTGTCAGTGAGGGTCTCAAGTCAGGAGGCGGACTACTACAGTCAGGAGGAAGTGGGTGGGCGGGCATGGGCCATAGGCAGAATGGCAGTAGATGCAATAGTGACAGGGCAGGCACTTACTATGGAGTAGAGCAGAGTACACTAGACAACTGGGCATTGCATTAGCAGATGAGAGCAGGCAGGGCCAAGTGGTACAGCAGGGCAGTGAGGGCACCTCAACCCAAACTAAGTTACAATGGGAGGGGGCATATAAGGATGGGGGAGGGGAGTCTATTTCATTGTGTGTGGGGATTCAGTGAGCCAGGCTGAGGTCTTATGGTACTTTTAACCAGGTGGGAGAGTTTAGAAAGTAGTCAGATGAGGAACTGGAATTAGATTCCAATTTCAACCCCTTTTTTAGGAATTAGGATTCTTGGCCTTTAATTCTGAAAGTAATAATTCCTACAAAAAAAAGAGCTGGAATCCAATCAATCTGATTCTGTGGATCAAATTACAACTATTGTACCAGGAGTAAGCTGGGCTGTGACCTTCACACTGTGCTCTGGCTTCAGGGACAACCTGGATGGTGATCAGTTGCCTGGAGGGCTTGTCTCTAGTGTTTCCTGAATTACAAGGTGGTCCACACTGCAGAGTCAGGGCATTTCCCCCCAGATCTGAAGTGGGCTCTGGACAGCTTCCTCTTCAGAAATCCATCCCTGGACCCAGGCATTCTGTCTAATTATAGACATACAGTAACTTGATCCTACCCTTTTTAGGAAAGGTGTTGAAAAAAATGGTATTGGAGCAGCTCAAGGTTTACCAGGAATGTTATGACTATGAGCCCTTCTAGTCTAACTTTAGACTTTGGCAAAGCACTAAGACTGCTTTTGTCATGGTGTAAAATGATCTGTGCAAAATGGTGAGAGAGCGGGGGGGGGGGGAGAAACCTGTTACTGTTCTGCTTGATCTCTCTGTGGTATTTCACACATATATTAATGGGTTTTAATAGGTCACCTGGAGCACTATGGGAGCAGATGCATCCTGGTTTAAGTTCCTCCTGATTGGCAGAGAGCAGCAGGGGAGTTTAGCAGATTTTTTTTATCAGAACTAGCTGTTTTCAGCTATGTTGTGCCCCATGGTTTGATCATGTACCAAAAATGTGTTTACCATGTACGTGCTGGCCTTGGTGAGATCATTTGATGGTATTGTAGAGCCAAGAAAAGGTCTTCTACACATTTAAAGAAAAGCAGAGGGGGGGATAATAGGGAGAATAATTGCTGAAAAACAGGGAAGCAAAGAAGGCAGTTAGGGAGGTAAAAGCAGATACAGAGCTGCATACTGTGGAGGTGCCCAAGACAGAAAAACAGTTCCCTTAGATAGATTAGTGAAACAAAGAAGAAAGAAGGAGGAATTGTGAGTCTAGGGAGGAAGATGGGCCCTTGCCAGAGAGTGGCATCAAAGTGGCCATTAAAGGGGTCCCAGACACAACATTTACTAGCAAAAGGGTCCTGAAAGTGCTGGCAGCACTAAAGATTGATGAGAACCCAGAAACAGATGGGTTGCATCTGAGGATACTCAGGGAATTGGCAGTTGAACTGACTCATCCACCTGATAGGTCAACTGAACAGCTCTCTAAGGACAGGGGTGGTTCCACAGGAGTGGAGGGTGGTGGACATAGTTTCACTTCATAAGGGATGGGGACAGGAAAAATCAGGAACTGCAGACCTGTCAGTGCTACCGCTATTGCAGTAAAACTAATGGAGTCACTGCTAATAGAGGATCTTGAACTAACTGGAGCGCAACAGTCTCCAAAACAGTAAGCATCACAGATTTGTGGCAGAGAGGTCTTGTCAGACTAAACCAATAGTTTTCTTTGACTGATGATGGAATTGGATAGGGGCCATGCTGCAGATCTCATCTACTTCTACTTTAACTTCAGCAAGGTGTTTGACTTGGTACTCCACAGACAATTATTAAAGAAGATGGAGGATCTGGACAGAGCTACGGTCACAGTAAACTGGATAGGTAACTGACTAAAGGGGATGCAACAGAGGGTAGTGGTCAGTGGAGTTAAATCAGAAAAGAGGGAGGTCACAAGTGGGGTTCCACAGAGATCTATGGATCTATCCTAGGTCTGGTCCTCTTCAATATGTTCATCAGTGACATTGGAAGAGGAATCTGGGGCAAGTTGTGTCTCTTTGCAGATGACACTAAGCCCTGTGGGAGGGGGGATAGTGATGAGGGAATAAAGGAAATACAGGGATACTTGCAAAAGCTGGAGGGGTGGTCAATGATTTAGCAGTTGAAATTCAGTGCCAAAAAGTGCAAGGTCATGCACCTATGGAACAAGAACCCCAGAACAGAATATGAATGGAAGGGGTGAGACTCAGTACCACAGCTGAGGAACTAGATCTTGGAGTTATCATCAGTGACTCCCTAAATCAATCAAGTCAGTGCAACAAGCCTTATTGCAAGGCAAATATGATGACTGGATGTATTCGAAGGGGTACTGATAGCAGAAAAAGGGGGGTAATACTTCCCCTATATAGATCCTTGGTGAGGTCACACCTGGAGCACTGCACCCCGTTCTGGGGTCCTTACCTCAGGAAAGATAGGGATAGGCTCAAGACGGTGCAGCACAGGGTAACAAAAATGATTCAGGGCCAGCAGAGCACCGAACATGTACTTGCTAGAGACTAGGAGAAAGAAGGGAAATATGATAGAGACCTTCAAATTCCTAAAAGGAATTCACTGGGTGAACTGTGGGAAACTATTTAATTTAATACTAGCACACAGTCACATGGTCATGAGTGGAAGTTAACAGAAGGGAGGTTCAGGAGGAACGTGAGGAAATACTATTTTACAGAAAGGGTGGTGGAGCCGTTGAGCAGGCTGCCAGCAGAGGTGGTAGGTGCAAACACTATTAGTAATTTTAAGCATGACTGGGACAGGATGAATGGTATAGTTGTTGCCTGGGGCATCAGAATCCAGGAGGAGAATAGGGGGTGGGCTAGTACCCTGGATAAACAGTTAGTCCCAGGGCTAAATAGGGAACTCGGACAGACTGGGTGGACTTTTGGTATGCATCTGTCATCATTGTCTATGTTTCTGTGTTTTTATTTCTTAAAGTTCCAGTGTTATACAGGTAATGTCAGCTATACCTGCTGGCTCCTAGCAGGATGGGCACAGTGTCTGTGATAAACTGATGTATGTCTGAACAAAAAAGGCTAGATGGCTTCAAGCTGGCAATAATTCAACCCTGACAAAACAAAGATGCTTCTGAATGGGTCAGGTCTTAGAACATCAGTGTGGACCAGCAGGAATCCCATTAGGCCAGTTTTAGATGACATTTATCTCCGAGCTGCAGATATGGCTAACATTCTGGAGTCACACTGACTGTGAGGTGTCACTCGAGTCATAGGTGGCTACTGCAGTACGCTGTGACCTTTTTCATCTGGGAAACATTGCCAACTTGAATCCATGTCTTGTGAGAAAGGATCTGTCCATGCTGATGCATGCATTTGTGATGTCTCATCTGCTCTACTTCAGTGCCTTGTACCTACGTCTTCCTGGAGGCTTGAGGCACTACCTGGAGCTACTACAGAATGTTGCAACCAAGCTAATAACACTCAAATGTCCTAGAAATCAGATAACGCCTGTGCTGCAGGGTCTGCACTGGGTGTGGGTTAAATGGCACATCACCTTCAAGGTTTGATTGTCATTTTTGAGGACCTGAATGGACACTCAAGACCACCTCATGACATTTTGCCAATATGTCCCAGTTATTTCAAGAGAATTAGTTTATAAACTGTCACCTGAGTTGTTTATTAAAATATTCCTTTCAGTTAAACACGCTTTTGGAACTTTTCTACATTTCAGTACATCTCATACTTTGTTTGCAGCTCAGAAATAGCAATCTTTAAGTTGGAGTGATTTGAAAAGCAGCTATGACTACAGCTGTAAAAGTCAAAGAATGTCAGCACAAAAGTGCTGAGGCAAGGGTTACCTGGAAATGACATTTGCAATAAAAGCAGTTCTCACAGAAATGTAAAATTACACATATCCGGATAATGCAAAGCACCATGGGAAGTATATGCAAATCACCTCAAACAAGTTTAGACTGGTTCCACTTTAAGCAAAACTGTGTGGTGCCAAATGGCCTCCCACACACTCTGCAAAGGCCTTTGCAGAGTAAGAAGCCATTTGACACCACACACTCTTGCTTAATGCAGAACCAGTCTAAACTATTTCATGGTGATTTGCATGTGCTTCCTATGGTGCTTTACGTTATATGGATATGTGTACTTTTACATTTCTATTACTACAGATACAGCTCTATATATATTGTTTTACTGACTTATGAATATAATAAAATAATTGTATTTTGTGAGAATGGACTAGGGACTATGGCTCTTCATACACAACAGTATTTGGTAAAGAGGTGAGACAGAAGCAGGAGAGGGAACATGATACATTTTAGCAAGGAGTCAGGCTTAAGTTTTGGTGAAGCTATAGAGAGTTTCTCAAATTATGAAGAAAGATTACAGCAATTTCTGGAAGCAAACCAGACAGAGGACGAATCTGAAATGCTATTTTCCAATGGGTGGTTGGAGCAAAATTATTTGCTCTACTTAGAGAATTAGAATCCCCAAAGAAACAGAGTAAGAGTACATTTTCAGAATTTCTCAATGCCATAAGAAACTAATACCTGTATTTGTCAAAGACAAATGCGATAGCAAAAGGGTTTGACTTTCACAGCCAAAAGCAGCAAGCAGGTGAAACTATTACAGAGTACAGGCTGCTTAAGGAATTGGCAATGCAGCTACCTAAACCCCTGGTGAGGCTATTCAATAGTTCAGTTCTGAAAGGGTAGTTCCAAAGACTGGAGGGTAGCAGATGTAGTCCCACTCCACATGGGGACAAAGAGCAACCAGGAAACTGCAGACCTTTCAGTCCTAGCTCTATTGTTGGTAAACTAATGGAGACAATAGTCAAAGAGTACCATGTGAACTACCTAGGGAACAATGGACTCCAGGATAGTAAACAGCACGGTTCGTAGCAGGAAGGTCTTATCAGACCAACCTGATAGTATTCTGTGACTGGATAATGGATAAGAGCCATGCTGTGGATTTAGCGGCTTCAAGTTTCAGCAAAGCTTTCAAATTGGTGTTTCTCAGAAGGCTGCTGAAGAAGTTAGAGGATCTGGGTACAACAAAGGACACAGTTAGATGGGTGGAAACTGGTTTAAGGGAAACAGCAGAGGGTTGTGGTTTACAGAGTCAAATCAGAAGACAAGGAGGTCACCAGTGGGGTGCCACAAGGATTGATCCTGGCTCCAGTCCTTTTCAATATTTTCATTAGTGACACTGGAGTAGGAATCCGGGGCAAGATATGTCTCTTTGCAGATGACACTAAGCTCTGTGGCAGGGTAGAAGCATGGAGGGGGTTAGGGAAATGCTGAGAGATTTGCAAAAGCTAGAGAGGTGGTCAAAGGCCAGGCAGTTGAAATGCAATGCCAAAAACTGCAAGGTGAGGCACACAGGGAATAAGAACCCAAGGACAGAATACTGGATGGGGGGTTAGAGTTGTGCATGACCTCTGAGGAAAGAGACCTAGGGGTCATCATCAGTGATGCCTTAAAACAATCAGTGCAGTGTAACAAGGCCTACAGTGAGGCAAACAGGGTGCTAATGCTGGGGTGTGTAGGAAGGGGTATTCACAGCAGAAGGAAGAAGGTAGTACTACCTCTCTATAGGAGAAAGGGGAAATTGTTTAGCCATGAAAGGCACACTAAGCCAGAACTTCTTTCCAGGTGCAACCTAGGAGCACAAGGAAGTTAAATGACTTGCTCAGGGTCACACAGTATGCAACTGGGGGCTGATGGTATTCAAGCCCGGGTCTCCAGGTTTGCAGCTCAACCTCTGTATAGATCACTGGCAAGGCTCCACCTGGAGTACTGTGCCCAGTTCTGGAGTCCTCACCTAGGGAAAGATAAGGACAGGCTGGAGACAGTGCAGTGTAGGGTGACCAAAATGCTTCAGAGACAGCATAGCAGCTCTTATGAGGATCGGCTCAAGTCACTGAACATATAGACACCGGAGGTCAGATGAGAGAGGGGAGATATGATGGAGATCTTCAAGTCCTTAAAGGAATCAACAAGGTAAACTATGAGGAACTATTTAGCATAGTAGTGTACCAAGATCACGGGGCATGAGTGGAAATTGGGCAGGGAGATTCAAGAGGTGAGTTGGAAAGTTTTATTTTACAAAAAGCATGGTGGAGCTGTGAAACAATCTCCAGCTAATATGTTGGGCACCAAAACTATTAATTGTTTCAAACACAGCTGTGACAGAGTGAAGGGCTCAGTGGTTGCTCAGGGTGATAGCGGTAGGGTGGGGAGCATGGGGGGTGGATAATGTGGCTTAGTACCCTGTATGGGCAATAGGTCCCAGGTTTGTTAGGGTTTATGGGATGACTGGATGGACCAGTGGTCTTTTCAATTGACATTGCCTATGTTTGTATGTTTCTATATTGGATGTTCAAAGAAGCTGGCTTCCTTACAAGAATTGAGAGCCAGCCTGAATGAAGAATTGAGATAGTGGTTTGTCTGGGACATAATTAGTCAAGAGCTTTGCAATCATTTATTGAGGTCTTCACATACTAATATGTTGCTTTGGCATAAGGCTCTGAAACAGCCAATACTTTGAAAAGACTAGCCACAGTTTCATCACGAGAAGCAACTAAAACAAATGTGTTAAAATTGCCAAGGACAGCACCTGCTAGAGCCTTACCTACATACTCAAAAGTTACCTGTTACTAGTACACTGGGATGAGCAATCTACTACTACATTGCTGGTCCAAGTTCTATCGCTGGGATATCCACCACCAGATGGGACTCCTGGCCTGAGCCTCCAGACAAATGTGATCATACCTGTTGGCCATGAATCACTGGGCACAAGACACATCTTAAAGAACTTTGTGCTCTGAGAATTATAGGTCCAGTCACTACTACACCAGATTTTGCCATCTTGTAGTACTAAACAACCCAATTATCATCCATCAGAGGGAGAAAAGATTGTGCTCTATTGAAACTGGTGACAATGAGCAAATAAAATCAGATTATAGGACGGCAAAAATTGATGATGTAAGAATCAGAATGAAACCCGATCATGACACAGCTATGTCAATTATTCCTAAAAACTGTGCAAACCTAAATTTGGAAAAGTTAAACTACTGCCAGTAAGTTGCATATTAAAAACCTACACTGATCAAGCCAACTGGCCAGGTGGTACAAAGGAAGAAGCCTTACACTTATGGGTTGAAACTGGGTTTAAAAGTTAAGACTTGATTGGTCTTGGAAACAATATGTTAATCAATGAAGTAGAACTGCTATATTTGAAATATAATTCTCTGTTCAGAGCAGACATGGGGTTAATGAAAGGTATAGAAGCTAAATCACACATATATAAAAACAGTTATACCAAACTGTATAAGACTATGTACCTATAAATCAGAAACTTAAACTGCAGCGGGGGCATCATTTCATCAGTATCTTGCAGCTAATATGCAGCACCCATTGTGCATTTACCCAAAACAGATGGCGGGGTCAGGTCCTAAGGGGATTATATGGTCACAAGAAACCCGTAACTGGAGTTGGAGCCGTACCCTAGTCCTAGACCCTGACGCTTGTTTACTAAGCTTGCCGGAGGAAAAAAAAACTTTACCAAACTTGAATTACCACATGTTTATCATCCAGTGTTACTGGATGATAAACCTAAGATATATCTTGCTATTAATATGCAAAATTTGCTGTGGAGTAGGCGGTGCGCCTGCCATGTTTCAACAGATTACGGACTAGTTATTTCAGGGATTGACTGGTGTGAAATGGTTCCTTAATGATGTTTAAAGCATAGGTATAACTAGTGAGTCACTTTTATGCAATCTAGAAGTAGTACTTAGGAAACTGCAGAAAACAGGTTCATGTGTTAAAAAAGAATAATGCACCTCTTTTTTTCAAGACAGTGCAACTTACTTTAGACATACAATTAAAGTTAAACATATTTACCCCATGGAAGAAGAAAACAGCTGTTGTTCAGGCCACTAAACTAACTGATATAACTAGACTGGGATCAGTTCCAGCACTGGATGTTATACCACACTTAGCTACCTTGAGAAACCTACAACACAATTGTTACAGAAAACTCAGACATGGGTTTTGTCAAAAAGAACCAAGCAGTTTCAAACTGGCAAATAAGGAGCTCTCAACAGTCCCTCGTTTGTGCATTTTGATGCTGTGTTGCCTGTAATTCTGGTCTATAATGCCAGACCAGTCAGTGTGGGTGCAGTCATTTCTCATAAAGTGCTGAATGGTAGTGAAAAGCCAACAGCAGCTTGTGAAGCAAATGAGAGAACCTTGCCTCAAACAGTTGTAAAAAGGTGGTTTATGGAAAATATCCCTAAACTTAGACTATGTTGTGGCCCCCCTTTGCTGACTCCTCACTTTTTTTTCCCCATCAAGGTAGTTATCTCTCCTGTTGTGGGCTGTGGTATTGCCATCAGCCAACCGCACTGGACTCTGGGGTCATTCGGGATCTTCAGATGGTATGCGTGTCCCAGCGGACCCCTGGAGCTGGCCCAGAGGCTTCATTCTGCCACAGCTTCTGCCTTTTTCCTCTGATTTTTCTCCCCATTACCCCAGGGCCCCAGACAGAGAGGTGCATGTGCGTGGAGGTGTGCATGCATCCTCTTGCTCTGGTGAAGGCCCCTTCCTCCCACCCTACTGGCCTAGCGCCCTGGCTCCCTCAGCTTGCGGTGCCCCCTGGCCTCCACCACGAGGTAGTAAAGAGCCAAGGGAAGCTCAGATCCCTCCCCAGAGAGGAGAGCTGCCTGATGGCAACTCAATCCTGCACCGCACCCTCCCTCCCCTGTGCCAGTCTCTGATGGCCCATGCTCATTCCCGAACATGGGTCACCAGCATGGTGAGAGGTAAGCATCCAATGCCTCAGCCTTCTACCCCATGAGCTATCTGATGCCATTCTTTTTAAAATGTCATCATACTTAAAGGAACACTGTCAACCCCTTAGGCCTCAGAGTATTGCCAGGCTAATAACGGGTCACTATAGTACAGAAAAACTGCGCGTGAAGAACCATACTGTGTTAACTGCCTATGGAAGTACAGTGACGGGTATTAGAGCAATATGAAAATATCGCTACCCCCATCACTGTGGAATGGAAGGTGGAAGTGGGAAAAGGGTTTTGAGCACTGTTGTTCGAGAGTTCAGTCCTGAGCCACTCCCATGATGGAGTGGCCAAGGCACCTACTTAAGCAGTTGGTGAGGTGGGAGACCAGGGTTCAAACCCCTGCTTGAGGGAATTTTATTTTACTCTCATCTGTGTGGCCATGAGTAAGTGCCACAATGTGAATTTTAACTTACCCCTCTGTCCACACCTCTCTGAGTTGATTATAATTATTCTGGAGATGTGGTGGGCAGAGCCCCACAGAAATTAAGGAATTCATTGGTTATGCAGCAGTTTGAGCAGTTAGCATTATGTACCACTGCTGTGTTGCCACATGGTTGTCTGTGTGGTGTTTCCTTGCATGGTTTTGTCCACAACATTATGACCCCATGACGGCTAAAAAACACAATTTCTGATTGCTCACATTCTGTAGACTTTGCTGATGTAGCTGGTCAGATTGATTCAAATTCTTTTTTGTCTTCTTAAAAGTGAAAACCAGACTGCCCTTCCTACTGGTGTCACCACATAAAACCATGTTTGTTTACAGTCCTTGGTCAACTTCTACTGCATGTTACCTGGACTTGGGAGCACCCCCAACACAGTCTAGCCACTCATGATGCAGTTGGAGAGAAGAAGACTATTGTATCATGAGTGATTGTGTTGTTTAGGGGTATTCCTAATGTTCAGGAAGTTTGAAATAAGAGTAGATCAGCGATTTGAAACAAAGCAGGGTCATATAATTACACCATTAGCATACTTTTCTGTTTTATAAAGAAAGGAAGAAAATAAAATGACCAGCAGCATCAATGACTTTTCGAGAAGGTAAGCAATCATAAAATGTGGATTTTCATCTTGAAGTAATATGATACAAAAAAGGCTGACACTGTCCCTTTAATTTTTTTTCATCTGGAATTTGTATCTTCATCTAGAGTAACTTGAATACTTTTTGTAACTGTGGTTATCCTGCGGCAGACGGTATGCATACTTTGTGTACTGTTCACTTTTATAAGTTCATGTTTATGATTATACTACTATGTCATTTGAATTGTTCTTATGTTTATGAGACATTATTGAAAATGAGCTTCAACTTACTGGCTTATTATCCCTAAACGAAATTTAAAATTGAATTGAGACCTATGTGCTACAAAGACTTTGCATTCAATTTTTCTGTGGCCAGTGGGACTATTCCAAGGAACAAGCATAACAAGATGTTCTCTCTCACTTATTACCTGGATGTGAGGAGGGCACTGGGGTGTTAGAAGTTTGCAGCACACAACATAACTCAGTTAAACTAGGTAAGAGGAAGGCAGTGCTGATAAAGGGATAAACAGCCTCCTCCAACATGGACAAGGATCGCTACTGTAAACACGAAGCCATGCACTGCACAATAAATGGTGCAGCTGCACAAGGCAAGGAACAAGCTAGACAAGAAAGGTAGAGCACACACCAGGAGCCTGAAGCAAAGAGCTGATGAAAAGTCAGAGCGATTCAAAGTGCCAGGGAGTAGTGCACTTTTCCTATCAATAAAGCTCAGGCTGAATGTAAGAACAGTGAAGGGAAACTGCAATGAGTGTTTACTGATAAAATAACCAATTTGGTGCGCCCATGTTTAAATGTAAAAATTTTAAAATGAGCTTGCCCAGTGTCGTGGCATGACATGCATGGCACATCATGGCACTGGCCACCTTACTACCGGCCACACCATAGACCCAGGTTTGAAAATGGACCAGGGTTGCTCGGGGACTGGCTGAGCGAGGCAGGATTGAGCATCCCAAGGACAGCTTTCTGCCCTCAGTGGGGGAGGGGGGTTCTATGTCTGCGTCTATGTCTATGTCCTACCACTTGACTTCCATCTAGTAGAGGCCTGATGATAGCACCAGCGAGACCAGCAGATATGGGGCCAGAGTCTGCTGAGGCAGCACACAGGTGCATTAAGCTGCACATGCATACTTGCATCACAGCAGACACTCTGGGGATGAAAACTGGAGGAAAATGCCCTAACTCACTCAGCATCACCCATAGGCACTGCATGATTCTACATGGCAGGCTACTCACCAAACGTGACTCTGGGTAAGTAGTGGTCATAGCCAGTTTTAGGCACCAGAGAACCCTGTAGTTGCTGGGGCCCCATTCTCATGGGGGCCCCCAACCAGAGCAGTTTATCTTATTAATCTTTACATTTTTTTTAATCATATCTTTTTAAAACAGTAACAAACAGCAGTACAGCTTCTTCTGATGTGGCATCATGATGTCATGAAATGCCTCACCAAGCTATGACCCAGTGATAAGAGGCAGATGGGCAGCAATGAATGGGATGGGAAGCACAGCTCCAAGGACTAACACTGCTGCATCCCCCAAAAGTTTAAATATACCACTGGTTGTACTGAAAATAAAATAAGGTGGTACAGGGAAGGGCTACAGTCAAACACATTGGGTGAAGGACAGCCAAGTAGAGGGGGCCCCATGACTTCACTAATCCTTCTGGGGGCCCCCCCAAACCCCAAAGCCAGCTCTGGTGGTGGTTAACATGTAAGTCTACTTGATGGGTTGGTAATGGGGCTGGGGGACGCCATCAGGGACCAAGGACAGAAGGAATAAAAAACTACAGTGTAACTACACTGTAACTGCATTACAATTGCAAAGTAGTTACATGAACAATAATGTAACTACCATGTAATTACCCCTGTTGCATGTAATTAGTGATTACTAACCCACAGTTACATCAAAACTAATACTTATAATAAAGTGTGACCAAAAACATGTAAAAATGAAAACTTTGGGGGGATCCAAGCAAGTAAAATTTGGTTATTTAGTGGGTTCTGCTAAATTTTATATCTTGAAGATGTTTCTTTAGCTAATTGATGGAGTTCCTCTTACCTTTTCCTTGTTCTTTGTCTAGGTATGAGAATGCATTCAGCATTTATTAGTTATTGTTTTACTCTGTTTTATGACAGTTTAATGTGTCTTGCACAGAACCTTGATCCTATGGAGGAGTGCTTGATAAATGAAATTCCTTGCTTTGTCTTTGGGCTGCAGTGTCTTTGAATCTAGTTCAACTTTAGCTCTTTCCCTATTTGGTTTTAAATGACATGGTGACTCTACCTACAGGTTGGGATAGTTGACCAAGCATAAGAGAAGTCACAATACTAGTGGAGAAAACGGAGGAAGGCAGCTCCAAAGAGAAATCCTGGAAAAACATGCACTACCAAATAACTGTACACAGAAAAGAAATGTACTGTGGGTGACACCTTGTTTTAGACAATACATACATACATGCAAAGTTGCTGGCAGATTAAGCCTAAAGGTCTATTACATCTGCCCAAGATGCAGCTCACTGTATAGTTACTGCTGCTGCTCCACTAGCTTCCAAGCTTTATACTCAAGCTTAGCTTCTGAGAGATAAATCCCTTCATAAGGTTCATCTTAAACCTTCTTATGTTCATAATGGAGATAACTTATAGCTTACTATCAGAATTTTCCCCAGGAGAAGGATTTGGGAATAATCATTGATAGAGATACAGCAAATTTAAACTTCGTATGCTATATGTTAGCCCCATACATGTACACCTGCCAGAAAAGATAGTCTAAGTACATTTAAGTGGCAACCCTCCCCATCCTACTACATGCTCCATAGAGCACCTGCAACCCCATTCCCTACTTCACATCATAATTATACAGGTTTTTGGGGTAGGTCTGCAGCACTCAGCAGCCGCTCAGCTCATACATGGAGGTTACAAACCAGGCATTACGAAGGCTATAACTTTTTCACCAAGTGATAAAAAAATGTGAAATATGGCTAGAATAGCTCCTACGGCAGGCAACTCCATTGTATCGGTTGCCTGCCAGAATCGTGCCAGTTGCTCTATAAATAACTACTCACTAAAGAATTAGGCACTCACCACCATATCCGAATAATGCCACAGGATCAATTGGTTTTCAGCAAATATTAAAACCATATTTCTTATTCATAGTGCAAGCCGTGCAGTTAAAAATCAGCATGTCATTCTTATTCGGTCCATATCTAATGCCCAGGACCCACTCCACTCCTAACATGTTTCAGATCTTTGATAAAGGATATGAACATATGAAGAAGCCAGCAGAAGAAGGCCATTTGGTCTATCAAGTCTGCTCGTATTGCAGGGTCCACAGCTTGAGCTAATGCCCCTGCCCTCCCTCCCCACTCCTCCCATCCTTCCTACCCATGATTATTGCCTTCCCCCTATGCCTGTCCCAGACACACAGATCCAAGACACATCATGCATGGAGTGGGTCCCAGGCATTAGATGTGGACTGAATAAGAATGGCATACCGGTTTTTAACTGCATGACTTGAACTATGAATAAAATATCATTTTAATATTTGAAGAAAACAAACTGATCCTGTGGCATTATTGTAGAATGCTGATGAGTGGCTAATTTTTCAGTGAGGGGTTATTTTGGTTTAGCCACTCCAGTGCTACGGTGGTAGTTGAAAGGGTGCAACAAAACAGGACTAAATTGATAAAAAGACATGAAAGACCTTGACTATGAGACCAGACTGGGCAATATCGACATACTGACCATGGAGGGAACATTGAGGGGAGATATGATTGTAAGTTTTAAAACTCTTAAGAAACTTCATGACATAGACCTGGATAGGTTATATCAGTTGCTGCAGGACAGTAAAATAAAACAACGTAGTTAAGGGAGGGAGGAGAATGGGTAATGTAAAAATAAAACTGCTTTCTCAAAAAGAAATGTAAATCTTTGGAATCTTTAAAACTGAGGAGACTGTGGAGTCCGGTATTATTCCAGTTGTTCTAAAGTGAATATACTTAAAATATTTTTATTTATAGTAGAATAAAATGACAGGTTGCACAGCATGATACTTATGGGAGGCAGCCAAAGGGCCAGCTGGACAGCATTGAAGGACTGTAATAGAATACCTGGCAGAGAGAGACAGACATCTCATGACTTGAGCTCCCAGAGGATTCCCCACCTCAGTTCCAAGGTCCCTATTGATAGACATTTAAATAATTGCTGACGTCTCTGGGAACATTTTTAAATATTTTAAGCCCCATATATAGTCACAATTTAGTGCTGCAAAAGAGGTCCAAATAACCACTTTGTATTAGTATGTAACATACTCAAAGTGGTCCTAAGTCTTTCCCTGCACTGTCACAAGGGTCATTGCTGCAGCACAGAAAAAGAACAGGGGTCTGCAGGCAAATAAAGAGCTATGATATGTACAGACACTTCCCAACCCCCCACACAGTCATCTGCACACTTCAGCACCTCCATCTCTGCAAAGCAGTTCTACTGGGGTAGCACAGGTTTGCGGCAGCTACAACTTGAGACTGAGAGGACTCAACATGGAATCGATTTTGACAAGGGACCTGGGTGGAAAAATCTGCATGGGGAAAGGGGCTGGGAAGAGTTCCACTGGACACCATAGATATGTTCAGTGGGCAGAAGCAGTCAGGGGACCAATGAACCACCACAGAAGACCAGCATGGATTGGAAAAGTTACAAAACAACAGGGTCCACAAGTAGATCATATGGCATGGTGTTGGGGGCTGAGGGGACACCCGAGGCAGTAGCACCTCAAGCAACAGTCTCAGAACATGGGATCATGTCATATGACTTGGTGTAATGCCATGGCATTACACCAGTCATATGGACATGATGCTGCTGTTCTGAGACTGTTGCTTTTAGTGCTACTGGCACATCTGTGGTAGTTGCAGTTTTAATGTTTCTGGTTGAAAACCCCATTTGCAACCACAAATATCTGACAGCCATCGTAAATTGTAACTTAGCCTCCAGAGGACTGGAGACTCCTCCCAGCAGACAGGGCTTTGTGCACGGCAGTTTTGATTGGTGGTGGAATGAGGTGCCTCTTTGCAACCCAAAATTAGCCCTCCCCCCACTTCACATGTGTCAGCCCCTGATATTTAGGCACAATTCAGTTTATCTTCAGTAGTTCTGTCCCTTGTCCTTTCTTACAAAAGATAATTTGATATAAGCAGGACTTTTGTCCAGTAGACTTCATCTGTTATGGCTGCTTATGCAACACATGAAATCATACACCTTTGATTGTGACATCACAGCCATTTCCGTGGCAGCAGATTGTGAAGTTACAAACAGAGGATTATGACTTCAAGAGGTGAATGAGCAGGAGGAGCAGTTGAAATCTGAAGTTCAAGGACTCTGTTTTCATGTCAGTATTATTCATAATAAAGAAAAAGGGAAAGACTAATACTTAAAATAGTTCAATTATAAGTTATTTATGTATTGCATTCAGAGGACCTTGGAGCTCAAGAGTCCTTTTCCAAAGTTGTCCAAGTCTATCAAGTTAACATGCCATGTAACACTTAGTGCTATTCTCCCTCAAGCATCTGTCTACTCCTGCTTTAAAAGTCTGACTGGCACTAGCTTCCATTACCTCACTGGGAAGGCCGTTTCATATGCTCATCACCCGCTATGTAAAGTAATGCTTTCTGATGTTTCATCTTATCCTTCCCCCTTGCCCCTCAGTTTAATGAATGCATCATCTGGTTCTTCAAGCACTCACCAGAGCAAATATCAGTGTATACTCCATCCTATATGTTCCATTTAGTAATGGGAACATTATGGAACCTTTAGAACCTTATCTTGCAGGGATTTCTGCTTGCACTCATCAGTTAAAACAACTGTGTATGCTCAGCCCTGTCTATCCATCTTGGCATTCAGAATACCCTGATCATGCCCTCCATCCTTCTCTTCTATTGACTAAATAATGTTGGTATATTTAAGGGAAAACTACACCTCATATCTTGTAAATTGTATTTGTTTCCATGTCAAGACACAACTCTTTTTGTACCTGTTAGGGATATAAGTGTTTGCTTTAGTTTGTTTCCACTGTTAATGCTAGTCCCCTGTGACTATCCTGGGGGTCTCCATGTTATGGTTCTTGAAACCTCATTATCCATGAGAACTGCATTAGCATAGGAAGATGAAGGTAAGCTGCAGCTCAAATAGGATCTGGGGTTTATGTGTAGGTAAGGAAATGGCAGACTGGTGGGTCAAGGGTCCTTATCTGCTGTCAAATTCTGTATGTTTATATGTTTCTAGAACATGATGCCAAATCACCCATTTATTCCATGTGTCTCTATGATGAAAGTACAAATGTCCTGAAAAACTCTGAAACACACAAATTGAATGCAATTTAAAGGGTAAAACCCTGCATTACAGCTCCAACAGTTTGCAAATCTAACTGAAGGTAAATGTGGTATTTCACACCTTGCTGCAACTTGTTGACTATAATTAGCAGACAAGCATACTATGGAGTCTAAAGGGTGCTGACCCATCATGTTCTCATTTTCTTTAATCAGCTCTCAGAAATAATGAGATTCAAAAATCAGAATACAGAGACCCCCAAGATGGTTACAGGGACTAGTATGAACAGTGAAAATAAACTAAAGCAATCACACGTATTCCTAATGACTACAGGAAAAGAGCTGTCTGTTGACATGAAAACAAATAACATTTTTACAAGATATGAGGATGTGGTTTTCTTTAATCTTTTATCAAAGTTCTTGCTTTCTAAGCCACTAATCACCAAACTACATTATATGAATACATACTAAATACATCATTTAAAAATAAATACAGATAGCAGGGGTTAGAATGGATGACATATATTTAGGTACACAGCACTAAAGAACTAACCTCATCAGTTGTAGGCAATGGAGGCAAAAACAGGCTTTTAATAAGGATTCAAAATGGGAAAGGGAGACAGAAGACACAGTTTCTAGGGACTTTTAATCCATATGGTGAGCGAGTAGAGACAAAAGCTCAACTACCAACTATTGCAGTAATAAACTTGCAATGAGAACAGACAGGAAGTTACAGCAGGAAGAGCAAAGGGATCATTTAGGCACATATGGGGAAGACAACTGTGTTGGCAGGGGCCTGATCATGGAAGGATTTGAATGTTAGAATGGCTGGTGAATGCACTGTAGCACAGGAAGCCAGGGTAGGTCCCAGAGGATAGAAGTAGTGTGATCCTTAGCCTACCTCATCACAAAGAGAGAAGCCTTGGCATTTTGTAAAGATTAAAGCTTACTAAGAAGGGAGTGGGATGTTGCAGTAGTCAGTATGAGATGTAATAAAGGCATGAAAGTGATGGAGAAACCAAGGTAAAGTCTGATGAGGGAAATGTTTCATATATAGCTATTTTGCAGGTAATATCTCAAAGGACAGTTCCAGTTCAAGGTGAACTCCCAGATTCTTGGAGGCTTTGCCCAGGTCATGATTTCTGATTCAAGGACTAGGAAGAAGAAAAGATGGCTTTCCTGGAGAACATAGTTCTTGCCCAGGATAAAGACTTCAGATGTATTCACACTGAACTAGAGAAAGCTGATTTTGAGTAATGCAATAATGAGGAAGGGACAGATGGTCAAGAAGGAAAGTACAGAGTCATGGAATGAGTTAAAAAGGGTGCACATTTGATATCATCCCCTTAAAAGTGGTGATCAAGCTTGAACTGGTAGATTAGGTGCCTAAAAGGAGAAAGGAAGGAGAAAGGAAGGAGGGGCAGACCAAGGATAGAACCCTGCTGACCTAATTACAAGAGAGGTTTGAAGGGGAAGGGAATCCATCACTGGAGACAAAGAAGGAATAAAGACATGGAAATTTAATCTGGTCACTATAGTCCCAAAGAGACCATAAATCTGGGAAGGTGGTCACTTAATTATCTGGTGGTTGATTATGTCTAACACTGAACATAGTGGAAAAGTAGGCTAGAAAGGAAGCCCAGATTATTAGCCTCTAGGACGCTACTTCCTACACAGACTAGTGCAGATGGGGCTGTGACCTGACATAACTAGACTATAATCTCTGAAGATTGCTACTGGAGAGATATGTAAATAGTTAGGCATGTGCACCCTTCTCCAGTACATTATTTAAAAAAGGGAGGATCAAAGTGTAGCAGGAATTGGAGAGGTCATCTGAGTTCAAGGTTGAGTTCTCTAAGTAGAGGATGAACAGCAGCAATTTTCATACTGTCCGGGATAAGACCAGTAGATAGTGAGAACTAGAGCAGTTATGTAGGAGACCAGTGTGAGCAGGCAGCCTGAGATAAGGCTGGTGGGATATGGTGAAGAATGTATGTGCTCTGTTTGGAAGAGGAGATGATAACAGTGGCAGATTTATAGGAGACATGAGTGAAGTCAGAAAGTATGGATGTCTGATACAGATTATTGGTGAAAGAGGATATCAGGTGAGAGCAGGCTCATCGTTCCAGCCAGGCTGACATCACTATGAATGTCAAATATTATACAGCAGAGTCTTCACACATGGGAGGGCGAAGAGGATGAGGGCCGTGGGAGCTGGGTGAACTCACTGAAACACAGAGAGATCAAGCAACATGTGCAGGGCCACAAATAGAGTAAGTGGTTCTGATGGGATTTAAACCTGGAGTCTCCATGTTCAGAGGTTTATGCTCAAAGTTCTAACCACTGTACACCACTGCATCCATAATTACAGTGCGAGATGAAAAAGGTAGTCTGGAGGAAGCACAAATGGAAACTGGAGGACGTAAACTGTACAGAAGTAGTACTGGGGCGATGGGAAGAGGTTCTGGGACAATATGAAGGAACTAAGAGGAAAGTCTCCTTCCCCTCCCCTCCTCCTTCCATGATTAACGTTGATGGTGATACCACCCAAGACCCTGACAAGATAGCTAATGCCTTAAATGTCTCTTTCAGACCTCAGCTCATCCTCCTGCCTGACTTCTTTAGCACCCCTCTGACACTCTCTACCCTCAGTGCTCCACCTTTTATTTCAAAACAACTGCAGTATTGCTCGATCATATCTCGCCAAGTTCCTTGGAAAGTCAAGACATAGTGGTGATTCACTGGATGTCAAGCTGCTCTCCTTAACCCTTGATGCAGTCCTTACTCCCCTAACAAAATTACTGAACATGTCCCTATGCCTTGGACAGTTCCCTACCTTATGGAAAAAAGTGATCATCACTCTGGTTCACAAAAATGGTGACCACACCTCCCCCAGTAACTATAGGCCCATCTCTATACTTCTTCCTCTCTCAAAAGCACTGGAGAAAATAGCTGCAGATCAACTTATAGAATATTTGGACACACACTGCCTACTGTGCAATCAACAGCATGGTTTCCGAAAAGGGCACAGTACCACCACTGCCCTGCTCGAATTTACTTCCTTCCTCCATGAAGCACTCGACCAGGGAGACCTGGCTGGATCTATTTACATTGATCTGTCCAAGGCCTTCAATACCATAAACCACAGCCTGCTAATAAACACCATCCTCTCTGTTGGAGTCTCCACAGAAACTGCAGTCTGGTTCACCAGCTATCTCAATGGCCGTACCCAGCAAGTAAAAATAAATAGCACTCTCTGCCAGCCTTCCAGTCTGTTCGGTGTCCCCAAGGTCCATCCTTGGCGCCTTCTTTCTCCCTATACTTAAACTCCTCCCTTAGCCTCCACTGACGCCTGCTCCTTTATGCTGATGATGCTGTCATTTTCAGCAAGCACCCTGACCCTATCCAGCTTCAAAACTCCCTACAGGGCTCCTTCATCATGCTACAGAATCATGGTTCACCTCCCACAAACTTGTCCTCAACTACAAAAACAAAGGTCATGCTATTCGCCCACCCTCAACATAAAACAGCATGACCAAACTAGCCACACTTAACCTCACAAGGTGCCATGTTGGAAGCAGTCTCCACTTTTAAATACCTAGGGTCACTTGACTCTGCCCTCACTTTCCGTGAGTGTATGTGCATTGACCTGCTTGCCATTAACAGTAGAATTGGCCTCCTCTACAAATATAGGCTGTATCTCCCCATGGCCCTTGATTAGCCATCTCTAGCTCCATCCTTCCCTATAGACTATGGCATAATATATATGGCGCCGCTCCCGACACTGCCCTGCCCAGCATAAACGCACTCTCAACAAAGCCTGCCGGGCTGGCCACAGGCTGTGATCGCTTACACATACCTGTGACCTCTACTCACAGTCTTCCTGGATAAATTTCCAGGGCGATTTCATCAGTCCTGCCTAATGGCCAAAAAAATACAACTAGGGTTAGCTCCCCTGGGCTGTCTATCGCCTTCAAGAGTGCATGTCAACAAGGGCCACTAAAAGCTCTAGCACTACTATTTTTGCATCCCCTTCACAAGGACCACTGCTGGACAAAGATCCTTTTCCTACAGGGCCCCCCACTGGATGAACTCCCTCCCAGATGCTGCCCTCAAAATCCCTAGGATAGGGCCCTTTAAGCCAGTGCCGCGCACCCATATCCTGTTAAACAGTAACTGTGACTGCTACTGTAAACTACTATTTATAGCTTTGGTCTCTCTGTAACTATCAAAACTCTGTAAATAATATTGTAATAGATTGTTTTGCTCAACCGATGGTGCCCTGAATTTGTTTAAGCCCATGGTTGCCTCTGTACAGTAATTTTACTCTGTGTATGCCCTAACTAATGTCATTGACATGGAGCCTTGTAAATGAGTCCCTGACTCAAAGGGTTGTAATTCCTAGACTGAAAGCAAATAAAAAAAACAAAAAAAAACTAGATCTATAATTTGTAGTAAGATATCTGAATCACATTTTTTCCATGTGTCAGTTTTCCCTTCATGGTAAAAGAGTGCAGCAGTCAGATCATGTGTTGGATAAGACCACAGCTGTCTCGCCTGGATGATGTGATCTTATCACTGTCTGGTTATAGCTTGTTTTGTCTAACACTTTCCAACTCTGGGAAACATCCTTTAAATTTTTAAGACACACACACACACACACAGAAGAGATCTTGCTGACAGGAAATGCACATGGTCTTATGAAAGTGTTGGAAGCAACCAGCCAGCTGATTCTTCAAAACACATGAAGGAAATGAGCTGTCCATATCTATAGAACAGCAAGAGTTTTGTATAGTTACGTCATTGGGAATTCTCATCTGAAGGACCATTGTTAACAGCCATTGGGAATTCCCTCTGAAGGACCATTGTTAACAGCCATTGGGAATTCCCATCTGAAGGACCATTGTTAACAGCCATTGGGAATTCCCATCTGAAGGACCATTGATAATTCTATGCTGGAGGCCCAATTTCCCAATCAATGCAACAGACTTGTATTGTCTCACAACATACACATCAGAAGGAATTACAGAATCAGCCCATGGTAATATATATACTTAGAAACATTGCTTGTGTCAGCAGAAAAAGACCCAGAAGTCCATCAGATCTGCTCATTTTCCTGCCTAGCTCCATACTCAGCCTACGTCCAGGCTAGATTCAGAGATCTAATAGCCCTAGTGACTTGTCACCCCTTCCCCACTTCTGCTTGTGGGTCTCACTATTCCCTTATATCTGTCCCACCTAAGTTTAAATGCAGTCACAGTTCTGGCTTCAACCACTTCTCTAAGCAGTCTAAAAACCCACCCACCACCCACTCCATGAAGAACTTCCTCATATTCCCCCTGAAATCCCACTAGCTTACACCAGTGGCCTCTAGTCACTGTGACCCTGTTCCTCATGAAAACATCCTCACAATCCAGCCTGTTGATTCCTCACAACAACTTGTATGTCTCATTCATAGCCTCCCTCTCCCTCCTGGCTGCCAGGGTTTCCACATTAAGGTCTGCCAATCTTTCCTCATAAGACTTGCCGTGTTATGTTCCTTATTATGGGAGGTTGGCATGGTGACTAAATATTTTCCTAGAGAAAAATAGCATATTTTTCATATTTAAAAATGCCTCTTTCATGCATTTTAAATGTACAAACAGTAACCAGTTTTGGTTCCCTTAAAATATATTATTTTTCAATACCAGTCTTTGGTGTTTTGGCTAGAGCTACAGGAATTTTGACCACCTTATGGTGTGACAGAAATGAGTAGTGCTATTAGTGCAGGTGTTCTGAATTAAGGGGGGGAGTTTAGAAAGGATTGGAGCCACAAGCCCCTCCCACCAAACAAAAAGTGCACCAACTCTAGCTTGCAGCATGTTGCAATTTTAACCAAACGTGCCTAAGGTGCAGCACCTGCGTTACACCATTGCATGAGTTTCTCGCTAGTAAGACATGAGTATAACAATGTTTACCCAAGAGGAAAGGCTGCAATCATGCTTTTGATTGTTCTACACCCTGCAACCCTAATTCAGCCGATGCTTGGTTTAGAACTGGGAGATCTTGCACTGGTTTTATAAAATCCATTTTCGGAGTACTTGGGGTGGGAGCGGCACATTCCCTCAGGGCATTTTGGAAACTGTGTGTGCCTTTAGGGAATTGCAGTTGATTACATCATTCCTGCACACCCCCTACTGACTCATCATGCAATGACAGACAACTGCTTCCGAGGAGTGGCCACCCCCTCTCCTTAGCCAGGGGTCAGTGGTCTGTTGTAACCAATCCAGTCAAGGAAGAAAATACATTGACAAAATGCTGCAGCATGCCTTCCACTCCCCCTTCTCCTTTATAAATTGTTTCCGCATACACTCTGCAGTTAAGTCCATAAATCTACATCATAGTAATAATAACCAATTCTGTTAAATACTGTATGTTCTTTTGTTCAGATTTTTGTGCTGAATGAGTGCCAATGAAAAGTGCCAGATTAGTAGATCTGAAAGAAATTGAAGTCCTTTTATTTATCCATGACAAGTATGTTGTGTCTCAGTCATCTCTACCACTGCAGACAGCAGTTCCACTTTGTAGAAAGAAATACAGACACACACACATACACACACACACACACATACACACACACACAAACATATTCAAATAGCTCTTCTTGCTTTCTGTTACTAAACAGTTAAATGGGTCATGCAGCATATATGACATGTGTTCATCCCAAATCTCACACACTGACTGCACAGTATATTGTTCTGTTCTGCAGTTGGCTCCAGTGCATTGCATCACTTGGCTTGGCTTGTAAAGCTGTACTGTTGTAACACCCTCTTAAAGCTGTGCTGCTGTAACACCCTCTTAAAGCTGTACTGCTGTAACACCCTCTTAAAGCTGTACTGCTGTAACACCCTCTTAAAGCTGTGCTGTTGTAACACCCTCTTAAAGCTGTACTGTTGTAACACCCTCTTAAAGCTGTACTGTCACAACATCTCTGAAAGCTACAAGGTGCTGTACACCAAGGGCATCGCAGCGCGAAATGTCCCACACTTGCCTGCTGTGTCTCATTCGTATTATGGAGGGACCCTCCTTATAAGTAGGAGGGTAGTTCAAACACCATGCTGACTATCTGTGGCCTCTCATGTGAGACTGCCAGGAAGACTGCTTCTTAATGCTAACAGTATTGGTAATTTGGGGATGTTGACACCTTTCCAGTAGTAACTGGACTGAGACCACTACATGTCTTTTAACATAGGTCACTGAACAGCTGGCAGATGATAATGGTTCTGGCCATTACCAGCCTGGGCCATATATGAATCAGTGTCCTCAGGTGAGGTGTAAGGCCCTTAATGTCTCGCAAGAGATTATGGGTGATTTTGAAAGGCTCCATGCACAATCCAACTGTCCATACTTTCAAAGGAGTACATCCATCCAAACTGTTCTAAATCAAATGCTTAGGCATCTAAACATTTGCATCATTTATCAATACAGCTTGCCAGACATTATCATTTTTTTGGCTACAAATAGATAGTTCTTTTGAAAACAGCAGCGAGGCAGGTTGGATGCAAGTAGGCAGGCACAGAAACAGGTGGCACGTGCACTGCATCTGCATCCACCTGTTTTAACAATCCAGCACAATGACATTTTAGCTGACCAACTAAAGTGTGGGATGGTGGGCCAAGCCCCCTTACTCTAACAAATTAATACTGCATTCCTAGACTTCTACATATCAGAAACAGCGCATAACAGTGCAAGATAGTTACAATTTGATACTGCACATCAAGTAGGGTCACAAGTTTCATAAAGACATTCCTGGCACTTGTTCTACGATGTTATACCAGAGGGGCTGGATTTACATAACAGATGTGCAGCCTAGTATTTCCCAGAAGTGATGGTGCCAGGAAATGCTAGTCTGCAGTCAGCATACTAGGTTTACGAGCATATGGTACACCCAAGATGAAAATAAAACAAAAATAGAGGTCTATGTCGCAATCGCCTCTGCTCTGAGAAATTATAAACAGGTTTTTAAGGGACTGGTGTGGTCAAGTGTGAGTGCGATGTGATGAATGTTTGGAGACGAGTTCAAATACTTGGTGGTGTAATCTCTTCTAGCAGTTCATAACCCACATCAAAAAATGCCTACTATTTTCTGTATTTATGCAAAAGAGGCCCAGAGCAGAATAGACATGGGAACTGATTATCTCGCAATCCACAGACAGGGGGAGCGGGATTTGCTCCAGGCCACCAGGTCTTCAGTGCAGCTGTAGAGAAAGACCTGACACTGTTCTTGCCACCCTGCTTTTCTAGGTTTATGAATAAAAAATGAACAGCAGCCCCTAGTGCGGTTGATTTGTTTCCTTTTACAAATTTGATCAAAAAGGTTTTGATACATAGCATTTATCTCGAAGCCGGTAAATAGGTTCATGTCAGTTCCATGTCAGCAGCACGGACTCAGTTGTTTATATAATTGCTATGCAAGTGGTTTTGAGAAGCACACACAGAAAATGTGGATATTTGTTCTCTGCTCACATCCGTTTACAGATCCTACACATGCAAACCAGGAAGCTGCACAGAGGCATGCTACCATAATGGTTTATGGTATTGATAAAATGACCCATGTGGAAAAACTTAATAACTTGGAGTGTATAGCACAGAATGGTATAGGGCAAGAGGAGACCTCCTTTGAGGAACAAGATCAATAACGATCCAGAACTTTTTAGCAAATGAAATCTTGCTTAAAGCCAAATCCTCAATATATGTGAGGGCACAAATATCAAATTGGAGGAAAAACATTAGGACAGACATAAGAGAGCACTTTTGTATGGAGGGACTATAGGCCCCTGGAATGCCCTGCCATGAGAGGTGGTAAATTCTAAGGATTTTCAACTTTTTCAAAGCAGCTGTTCAATGAAACACATTTTTCCCAAAAACTAGCTTTAGTTATAGTTAAAATATTAGCATACCTGTCAAATCTACTTGTCTAGGTACCTTTAAGCTGCTCCCATAATTTTTTTTTTTTTATGTTCTCGATCTATGATGGCATTTCTAAGCCAAATGTGGTGACCTTCACTTTTCTTGAGAAAAAAATAAAACATTTATAAAACACTCATGCCTGCAATATTTTATTGTGAAAAAGGGAGGGGCAGATTTTTGCCCAGTTTCCTTCAATGCTGCTTTAAAGAAAAGTTTGACAACTTCATGAGCATGAAAACCGTGGTCAAAGTACTACTGAGAAGTTGAGTTATGATCACAATAGGCTTTTGGCCTCCTTCCATCCTACCAACCAAGTACAGTACACAGCACCAGTGCTGCTCTTCTTGCAACTGCCTCTGATATACTACCCCGAGTGCAGTAAACATCTGGGTTTCTCAGTGGTGGATGTAGTATTTGGAGGAGTCAGCGACTGCCCTTCACTACGTGATGGAGTCAAGACAGGATGGAACATGTCTGAAGTTTGTCTTTCTCAGTATAAATGGAATCCTATGTTAATGCCTGTTTAAAAGGCAACTATTGTTCTGGTGAATCCTTTCAGCCAGCCCCCCCACCACCACCACACACACACACACACACACACACACACACAAGGATTTGCAGACCCATGATGTCTTTTCAGTGGGTTTGAGGTTTTACAATGCAGGAGGCAGCATACCATAGTGGTTAAGGGCACTGAGCTGCAAACCTGGAGACCTGGATTTGAATCCCATCAGCCCCCACTTGCATACTGTGTGATCCTGAGTAAGTCACCCAGGTCACACACCTGGAAACAAGCTCTGGCTTAGTGTGCCTTTCCTGGCTAAACAAGTCTCTCTCCTTTAGAATGTATGTGTGAGGCTTGGGAAATGCACAGAAACAAAACAATTTAGATATTTTTCCTCTTCTTCATTCTTTTATGCAGACCATCCAAATGGAGTGTTTCTGTGCAAACCTGTACAGGAACAGTGCACCCAGAGGGGGTGACTAGCCAGCCCCAAGAAAAAGAGGTATACTTTTAAAGCAGCAGTACTAGTTAGACAGCAGAAATGTTATCCTACTATTTTTTAGCAGTAACGTGACCTGATAATCTTAGGTTCTTCATGTGGGTATTTTAAAGGTGATAGAAACCGTTTTGTACCTCTAGATGCCCTCCAGTTGTTCTTTTATTAGCTAACTGGTATTCTGATATGTTTTGACCCTTTTTGTTAACTTAATAATCTAATTTTAGGTAACTACCCTGAATTCCTCTCTCTCAGCAGTTGCAGCTCTTCTCTCATGCTACCTGAACATTCTATGACATCAGAAACTCCCATTCCAGGCCATTCAGATGAACAACACGGACTGGGAGTCTGTGATGTGATAGAATGTCTTAGAGATATGAAAATCAAGTGCAGTAGCTGGTGAGGAGAGTGGAACTCATGTAGATCTGAGAAACCCCAAAGTTAGAGTATTTATTTATCAAAAATCATTAAAGCATATTAGAATACATAACTGGTATGGAAAGGAAGATGAAAGGGCAGTTAACTATGTAAAAATAATTTCCTATCTCCTTTAAATTCAGTCAGCTATTTTTAAGACCACGTTTAATTACAACTTTGCTAATTCGCGTGGATCTACAACAAAGATGGCAGCCCCCAGCAACTTTCAAAAATCTTCTCCCTAGAGATCACACACTAACTGTTCCCACTGTATTTATAATGCAGATATGTCAGGGGTTTGATGGCAAACAACTCAGGACCACTCTGAGCTGCTTACATATACTATGGTGGACCTGGCAAAGGTCCAATAACTTTTAAGAACTTCAGTATCCTCTATTTTGCCTCAGGAATGAAATAAAGCAAAAAAAAAAAATCAGATGTATTAATGTTTTGATTTGTCCTGCCAGCCATTCTTTTAAATTTTCATAAGCGACAAGTTTTGCATAAAAACATATAATCAAACAGGACACCTTTTATAAATAAGATACAACATATTCATACATACATATAATAATCAGTATCTATTGGAAACAAGTACAGTCGTAAGAGACTCAAGCCATGGTATACTTTTTTACAATTTCTTCATTTCCTCGGGGTGGGGGTAGGGTTGTACCTATGGTTCCCCTTCCAGCCATCCTTCCGTCCACTACCCGTGCAGCCGAGAGCTCACCCCCTGCTGCAGCCCTTCCCAGGCCGCATCACAGCGGGTACGCACCCCACTACTGCAGAGACCTGGACAGCAGGCTCAGAAGGGAGATGACTTGGGTGCGTCCATGGTGGCACCATCGAGGCAGACATCACACTGCCAAGGAATTTTTTGTATGGGTATTCCTTACCCCCCCAGCATGGGCATGCAATGGCATCAATGATGCTGCAAAGCACGCTTCTGTATGTTGCATGTCTGATGCCACCCATGCTGCTCCATCCAATCGGCCTCAAGGATGCACCAGCCAGCAGCAACCGCCAGGAGCCGGCACCTCAGTGGACCTCCCAACCCACCTCCCAGGAGGAGGAGAGCTGTCCATGGGATGCTCAATCCTCCTTCTCCGGCCGATCCCAGCAATCCATGCCCGCCTCCCAAACCGGGTCACCAGCATGGCGGAGGTGTGGCATCCATTGCCTCATCCCTCAGCACCACCGGCCAGCCATACAGAGGGTATACTATTAAAGAATGTTGTTGCCCTATAGACCACAGATCTTTGACCAATAGTCTTCTTGTAATAAGGGACGCTAAGGGCCTCAAGAATATTGAGCTGGAAAACGTTGCATTAATATGGGGCTTTAAATGTGGGGGACAGGAAAATTTCAAAACAAAACACAAAACAATACCCTGGGGGATAAAACAGACTTCATACATGCCCCAATTTGCAGTTATAGACTTTACACATGCTCAGATTTACAATTATTTAAAAATGTAAACAACATTGTTTGTGTTCTCTAGGCTTGAAGATTGCAAACATCAATGTAAAATAACGACCTTAGAATCACAGGTTGACCCCAGATAAATTGTTCAAGTGCTAATGACAAAGTGCAAACAATTAGCAACCCTCGCTCTCAGACAGCTTGCACGGACGCCCTCTTTTATGGATCCTACACACTGCTACTGCAGACTGCCTCTCCTGCTTGCTATCTGGGAGAGCACTAAATGCCAAATCACTTATTTAAATGAGCAGTGCTTGCTAGTGGCCTTGAGATGAAATGTACTAGACAGCGTGCACAAACTCTATTCCAGTACTGCGACATAAATGGGAAATCCCATCAAAAAGCACACAAGAAGCAGCACACTCTGAAGACAGCTGCGGAGTTCAGTGTAGATGAAGTGGATTACAATTACATAGAGTAGTGCTTTAAGCACAGATGCCTGGAAAGTGCAGACAGAATGTTTCAGAGTTTCGCAGTCCACTTCCACTTTAACAGGGGCTACTGTTCTGATTAAACTTTATCGATTTCATCTACACTGGACCTGGTGGCTGTCTTTAGAGTACGCCACTTGTGTGCTTTTGTTGGCCTATACAAGAACAGTAATAATTCTTGTTCCAGACCTCAGCAGACCACCACTGTGCCTGTGGTGGCATTTTGCCAGTCCACATCGGCAAAACGAATTCATGACTGACAATCACCCTTAGCTCAGATCAGCTTCTGGCCCCAAAATAGGAATTCTGGGCAACCAAGGAAAATTGCTGTGTAGCTGGTGATTGGCATACAAAGCTGTTACCTGGTCCAAGCTTCACCCAAGCTATTTGTTTGTTTGTAAAAGTTTATTCCTTAAGAACATTCCAAGGAAAGGATCATCCAATTGAGTGTTAGCTCATTTTCAATTTACTCACTCATTGACCTTGAACAACTCATTTGGGCATCCAGTGTCTCTGTCACCCCAACTGTAAATTGGATAGAAGCAGGACTCCTCTAAAATTAGTAGTTGTACCTTAGTTGGGCTCTCCGGTGTTAAAGGGTCACATTGTAAGAGTGACAATAATTGCTAACAAGGTGGATAACCTCCATCTTTGATTCTTACATTAATGTTCCTTTAAGTACAGCACAGCACAGTACAGCACAATGTATATCTACATGCATGTTACTAAGATAATGCCTTTCATTCAATCATACTCCAAGGCACTTTTAACAATTGAAAATGATATAAATATGGAAGTAGCATAACAAACCTTATTAAAGCCAGCTCTGTCACGCCAGTGGCGTAGGCTCCCGAGTCCAAGATTACTGGATCAGAGGCTGGCAGGAGTGGGGAGGTGCATTTACATAGATGCTTTCCTTCTGTGTGGGAGGAATGACTGCACACCGATCCTTGAGCAGCTCCTGGTGGTAGGCAAGTGGAGAAATGCTTGTGGCATGGGTGACCTGTGACCACACGCTGCTGCATCTCACCCCCAGGATGTTGCACTGTGTACGGCTCAGTGGGGTGCTGGTAGGGGCAGGAAGAGCAGCAAAAAATGCTCCACTTGCAATGCTGGGTGACAGCTACCATGCCCTTGCCCCATTCAATTCAGCCCCTTATGACACCACCATCACTACCGCAGTGTACATCTCTGGCTGTAAGATGGCCCAGCCTCTGTAAGTAAGTTGTGCCTACATAGGGCAGTGTAGACCTTAGAGTTGTGCACTAAGTGAAGCTAACAGGATTTGAATCTGAATGAATCTTCAGAAGTGAAGAGAATGGCCCTGGCTGGTAAGCCCATCTAACTATTAAGAAACATAGACAGATAAGGACCGCTTGGCCCACCTAGTCTGTCCATTTCCCTACCTAGAGGATAAGCTGCAGATCCTAGTTAACCAACAGCCTATTTCTTCCTACCCCCCACAAAAATTGCCTTATGTCTGTCCCAATGCATTCTTGAATTCTCCCACAGTTTTAGACCCCACAACCTCCTCAGGAAGGCTGTTCCATGCATCCACCACCCGCTCTGTGAAAAAATACTTCCTCACATTGTCCCTGAGCCGTCCCCCCTCTATCTTCAAATTGTGTCCCTTTATTCTTGCACATCTCTTTTTCTGAAAGATGCTACCCTCTTGGACTTTGTTGATTCCACTGAGGTACTTAAACATTTCTATCATGTCCCCCTCTCCTCCTTTCCTCAAGGGTATACATATTAAGCTCCTTTAGTCTCTCCTCGTATGGCTTCTCTTGCAGACCCTGCACATTTTAGCTGCCTCTCTGAACTGCCTTCATCCTGTCTATATCCTTGTGGAGATGGGGTTTCCAGAATTGGATGCAGTACTCCAGATGGGGTCTCACCAACTATCTGTACAGAGATAACTTCCTGTTTTCTGCTGGTGATGCCTCTCCTACCATCCCAGTATCCCAGCCCCTCCCTACTGCCTTCTTACATTTGCTTCCAACCTTAAGGTCATCTGATATGATTACCCCAGGTCCCTTTCCATTTTGTTGTCGTTACTACCTCCCCCTTGTGTAATCTTCCCTGGGTTTTGTTTCCCAGGTGCATTATTCTGCACTTCCTTGCATTGAATCAAGCTGCCATACTTTGACCATTCCTCCCACCTTGCCAAGTCCCTTCTCATCCTTTCCACACCTCCTTGTGTATCAACCCTGTTGCAAATCTTTGTGTCATCTGCAAAGAGGCATACTTTTTCTTCCAGTCCCTCTGCAATGTCACTTATAAAGACATTAAAAAGGACTGGACCCAGTACTGAACCCTGCGGTACCCCGCTAGTAACCCCTCTTTCTTCAGAGTGGACTTCATTTACAATTACTATATGTGTCCTGTTGTCCAGCCAATGTTTTTCCCAGGCTACCACCCTGGGACCCACTCCCAGGCTGGTTAATTTGACTATTAATCTTTTGTGTGGGACTGTGTCAAATGCCTTGCTAAAGTCTAGGTAGGCCATGTCCACAGCTCCTCCGTGGTCTACTACTTTGGTCACCCAGTCAAAGAAATCTATTAGATTTGTCTGACATGACCTTCCTGCTGTGAACTCATGCTGCTTTGGGTCCTGTGCCCCACTGGCCTCTAGGTACTCAACAATTCTTTCCTTCAGAAGTGATTCCATCACTTTTCCTACCACAGAGGTCAAACTGACAGCTCTGTAGTTTCCTACCTCTGTCTTGGTCCCACTTTTGTGAAGGGGAATCACATCAGCCTTCCTCCAGTCCTCAGGTACCACACCATCCTCCCATGATTTGTTAAGAAGGATAGTCAGTGGTGTCACTAGTTCTCTGCTTAATTCTTTTAGAATTCTGGGGTGAATTCCATCTGGCCCCATTGCTTTGTCCACCTTCAATTTTAGGAGTTCTTTCAGAACCCTTTCTTCTGTGAAAGGACTGGGATCGGCCCCCCTATCCAGAGTACTTCTGTTAATTGGATTAGGCACCTCCCACCTCCTCTTTTGTGAATACTGAACAGAAGTATTCATTCAGTATCCCTGCTTTTTCGCTGTCCCTCTCTGCCCACCCACCGTCCATTCTATTCGGCTCACTATCCCTCCCTTTGTCTTTCTACGCCCTTGATATACCTATAAAATGTTTTATCCCCCTTCTTAACCGAATTGGCTATCTTTTCCTCAGTTTGGGCCTTTGCTATTCTGACTGCCTTCCCAGCTTCCTTCTGCTTTAACTGGTACAGTTCTCTGTCCTGCTCCTTCTGTGTTTCCTTATACTTCCTAAATGCTATATTTTTCTCCCTAACCTTCACCGCCACCTCTTTTGAGAACCATAGTGGCTTTTACTTTCATTTTGATTTGTTTATTTGCTTCACACAAAGGCTTGTTGTTTCTGTGATGGCAAGACTGCAAGCACAGCCCTTAAAAAGTTTTGTTAGCAAAAGCATCTATAGTGGGGACCACTGCAGGCCAACAGTAAGTGGCCCCAGGGCTATGAAACATTGGCATTTAAAGTGGCAGTTTATTGAAGCATTACTAAAGTTACATTTTGGTAAAACTAACTGGAGTTATAGTCTCCCTTATCAGTAGTTCTTTGCATTTTACTAATGCCATAGATTCAGATTCCTCTGAAATAATCCTTTAATCCCTCATATTTAGAGGAGAGGGCATCCAGGTACCAACCCTTTTCCACTTCCTCTGTAAGCTCTAAGCAGGGGGTGGGAGCTCCTTGGCAGGGATGAGGAAGCCTTCCAAAGCATGTCAGATGACATTGGGAGACAGGCAGTGATGAGTGGCAGTGATGAGTCTGGTAAGCAGCAGGGGTGCCCGGTAACCTGAAGGTGGGGGGAGGGCTGAAGGGTGAGGGAAAGTGAAAAAAACTTATTAATCAAGTATGCTTTGAACGAAGACTACAATACTATGAGAAATGTATTAAGGAGAATTGAACATGGAGCTCATTTCTTTCCTGTAGAAGCTGTTTTCTTTATCTCTGTTTCCAAGTCTGCTTTTGTTTTGTCTTTAGTGAACTTTAGCAGTGATGCGCTTGAGTAAGCTCTAACAGGCTCTGTATGAGTGGTAGCTCAGTGTTGTCCTTTCATTAAAATGAATGGGAAAGGGAGGTATGGATCCAGGTGTTAACATCTGGCTGGAAGCCTGTTGGTTAATATTTGGCAGCAAATTTCTACCTGTTAGTAAATTAAGTTGGTGTTCCTGATCTAAACACCAGTAGTAAGTACCTTTTAGCGTTATGTGTTGTAGTTTATGCCCCTTTAGCTATAGAATTCCATAGAGTATGGATGCATTGTGACAACAATGTAAGAACTCTACCAAGAATATAAACTACATCTTACAGTTCTAAACGGCCTCACCACAAATGTGTAAATCAAAACACTCATTGAATTTACTGAAAGGCAAGTAAAGATGGGACAGTAACAGAATGTGAGCCAGTATTTGAAACAAGACTTATACATAAAATCCAGACTTGCAGGTTAAATGAAGTTCTCCTCCAAAGTCTGCAGAGCCAGCACCAGAATTTGTAAGTTAGTAACAGAGGTGACAAACAGGGCTTAGGGTCATGTCTACCTCTCTTACCACATAGCAATGAATATACACCAGTTTGAGTAGCCTTCATCATCATCATCATCATGTCGGGCACTATGGGCACTCCTTTCTTTTTGAGGTGCCTGGCCAGGGCTCCTTCAAATCACAGGTGGGACCACGGGGCACAAAGGGGTATGGGTCATCATAGGAAACTAATTTAATAGCAACACAATAATTCATACCTCCAGCATGTACATGTCAAGGTCTTTTTAGTTTTTCCTCATGGGGTTTCCCATGCTGACCTAGAATAATTTTGGTGACCATCCTCTACACTGCCTCTACCCTATCACTGTCCCTCATCAGGCATGGACTCCAGAACTGTGCACAGTACTCCAACTGACTCAGACCAGGCATTATATTTCTGGCAGGCCCCCAGAAGTTTTAGTCATTGGAGGCCCTTGAATGTACCTTAGTGAGTATTCTAATGGCACTATAATCCATAATTTGAAGGTTCTGCCCAACCCAGAGATGTCCTGTGTGTAATTTTTCTACAGTATACGGGGAATGAAATGTATAAATTAAAGCAAACATGAAATTTAGTAGAATGATGACCTGCGTAACTTTTGCGTGAAGGCCCCTATCAGTAGGGGGGCCCCTCAGCAACCATTGGGACTGAGGATGCCTAAGGCTGGCCCTGCCAACTGTGGCTGCACCAGGGATTTGTACAGAGGCAGCTGTACCTCTCATCGTCTGCTGCTGATGCCCCTATATATGCCCCCAGCCTTTTATTTGCCCTTCCCACTGCTCTGTTACACAGCACAGATTGTGTCAGGTTCTCTGTAATTATCACTCATCAGTCCCTTTCCTTAATTGTCTCTTCTATCTTCACATCCCCATCCCCTTCATAGCCCCATCCTGTACTCCATTCTCGTATTCCTAGCCCCTATATATATGACCTTGCTCATTTTGCATTAAATTTCAGCTGCCTGACCCTAGAACATTTCTCTAGTTTCCCAGTTCCTCACTCAGTTCCACTGCCCTTACACCCTCCTCATTGTCCACTCTTCAGCAAATTTGGTGCTGTTCACATAGAGGCAGACCTTTTCCTGACTACTCTCCACCATTTCACATATAAAGATATTAAAGGGACTAAATGCTGTGAATAATGATAAATGGTTTGCTGTATCTTCATTCAGAATGCTTCAGTGGCTACAAAATGACTTTTGTGTAATGTACTGTATGACTCGCACTCACATTGTACAGTACATCTAGGTAGAAGCAGATGTCACATCTCAACTATCCCGCGCTGGTTAATAAAAAAGTAACTGTAATATATATACAATCGCTCTCACCACTCTTATCCACTATGCTAATGCCCTTGTGCTGGACACTGCCAAAGTATATGATACTATAGCTTGGTCACACACATTATCTTATGCAAAATATACCAGTAAAGACTACAGCTGAGTGCAGATTCTGGATTGAGGAAGACAGATGGTTAGATAGATACATACATACATAGATACATACATAGATACATAAATACATACATACATACACACATACATATATACTGCATCTTCCTGCTTTGATTCACTCCTGGAGTGTTTTGGCTCTCTGAGTCTTAATTCGGAAATTATCATGTTAGGAGATTTCATTATCAATTGGTTCTCTCCTGACACAAGCCCTTTCAAAGATGCAGTTTCAGCAGTTCACCTCACCCAGTAAGTCGAATCCCCCACTAGAATCAACTATAAAACTGGGACAGGTAACTTACTGGACTGGGTGCTCTCTAACCGCCCTGATCATATATTGGACACAACCAAACTCCCAGATGCCTTCAGTGACCACTCTCCAGTCTTGTTTCATTTGGGGAACAAATTCTCTAAACCACCCGCTGGAACAATTACCACCAGGGTACTCATCCTTGGGCATCTTGAATCACTAAAAGCTGACCTGTGTAATCAGGACTGGTCAATGGTTTACACAACTAACAACGTTGACATTGCCCTCGACCAATTCATTCTTCAGTTCAATGGTATGTGTGACAGGCACTTCCATAAAAGAGCTTAAAAATCAAAGGTCAGCTGTAATCCCTGGTTTTCTCCAGACCTCCTTGAGCTTCTGAATGCCAGGGACCATCTATGGCACAGGTCTAGGTCCCTATGTAACCAGACCAACATCCAGAGGTACAAAGCGGCTAGAAACAACTGCACGAGGGCTATTCATGCAGCTAAAAATCAATATTATAAGGAAGTGCCCTCTCGGACCTGGAGTGATGGCAGACAATTTTGGACTAACCTTAAGGAGGTCACTGGGAAACACCTCAGATCTGCCCCTACCATGCCTAACATTGATGGTGTACCTTCTCTCGACCCCAAACTTATTGCTAACACTTTTAATATTGCCTGCACGGACCTGAGTGGTGTCCTGTCACCTGGCTACTTCTCTCACCCCCTCACAAGTGACTACTCTGGGAAAGAGACTCAGTACCCTTCTCATCCTCCTTTCTACTTCAAAACCCTCTCAGCCCATGAAGCCAGGAAATACCTACTCAAGGTATTAGGGAAATCAAGATTTAGTGGTGATACCCTGGATCTTAAGTTTGTTGCCCTTACGCTGGATGAAATTCTGTCACCTCTAACACATATTATTAACATGTCACTTAGTTACTCTCAATTCCCTCAGAAATGGAAATCTGCCACTATGACACCAGTTCATTAGTCTGGGGATTGCACAATTACTGGGAACTACAGGCCTATCTCTATCCTGCCTCCACTCTCGAAAGCTCTTGAGCGTATTGTGGCTGACCAACTGGCTGAATACTTAGAAAAATATCAGCTACAATGCCCGCAACAACACGGGTTCAGAAATAGTCATAGTACCAATACCGCTCTTCTGGAGTTCGCAGGCTTTATTCACCATCCTTAGATCAAGGACACCTGGTCGGTGCTGCTTTCATTGATTTAACCAAAGCTTGACACAGGTGTATCATGCCCTCCTGGCCGAACAGCTTGTGACCATTGGCCTAGCTTCTACAGCATAGCCTGGTTTGAAAGTTACCTGCACAACTGTACACAGCAGGTGAAGACTGGTAACACCCTCTCGGATAGCAGATCTGTCCTATCTGGAGTTTCTCAAGGGTCCATCCTGGGCCTTCTTTTATTTAGCATTTTCCTCAACAACCTTCCTTACTCCTGTCAGGGTCACATCCTTTTATATGCTCATGATGCTGTCCTGTTTACCAGTGATCCAGACCCTAAGGTTCTTGAATCCAGGCTAAAGAGAAATTTTGTGGTCGTAGAAAGATGGTTCCATAAGCACAAGTTAGTTATGAATTGCAACAAGACTAAAACTATGCTGTTCTCCAGCTCCCAAAATGGGCACAGAACTTACCTTCTTTCTATCACCAATGAAGAGGGCTCTCCCCTGGAGCTAGTTCAGCTCTTTAAATATCTGGGGATTACTACTGACAGTACGATGACCTATGCCTATCACATTGACAACATTGCTAAGGCTGTTAACACCTGCATTGGGCTACTTTACAGGCATGAGCAATGTTTGACCCCAGAGGCTCTTAATCTGGCCATTCAAAGCTCTCTTGTCTCGCTTATTGATTATGGCTTACCAATCTATGGATCAGCTACTGAAACAACTCTTTGCCGCATCATAGTTGCACTCAGCAAAGCATGCCGGCTCCTTACTGGCTCAGCCCGTCTGTCCCATACCTGCAACAGGTACGCTCAGGCTAACTGGCTCCAATTCAAAGGTAGACTCAACCAAACATGTTTACTGTCCAAAAAGTGTTTAGGCAAAATGCCCCCAACAGTGCAAATGCTTATTACTCCCTACTATCAACCGTCGTTGCACCAGAAGCTCTACTAGCCAGATTTTTAATATACTCCGCTATTGTACTTCTGGGACAAAGGTCCTTTGCCTACCATGCCCCTCTATGGATGAACTTGCTGTACTATGACATCACTTCAGCATCCACTTTGGGCTCCTTCAGTTAAACTTAAGCACAGCTAGTTGCTGATGCCAGTTGTGATCAGCTTCAGTAACCTTCTTCTTGTGACCAGCACTGATTCTAACCTTATGCTATCCTGACCTTATGCATAACTGTTCTCAGCATGTAAATAACTGTTCTAAGTTGCTAATCATTCTCCTTCACATTTCTCTGATCCCTTCCACTCTTTCCCTCACCCTCTATGGCTTCCCCATCCCCCTTCCCTCACCCTCTGTGGCTTTCCCCATCTCCTCCCCTGTTATATCTCCTGAGCTCCCTTGCTCACTTTAAAATGCTTTGTCCCATACCTTCTCACCTCTGACGAGGCCCCTGGGCTGATGCCATCCCTTACCTTGTTGATTATTAGATATTAGGCTGAGTCTGTTCTCATTTTCCTGTAAAGGGTTGTTTCATAAGACCCCACCCCCTCTAATATGACCCTTTTTAAATTCCAGGTTTTAATCAAATATGCACCTTTGCATACATTGTACAATGCCACATGTACTGGAACTTCTCTATTTATATACTCTTGTAATGCTTTGTATAATTCCTTGTTTTGTTTGTTCTCCGTCTCATTCTTTTCCAATATGTATTGTTCGTCCGATGTGGAACCTATGAAATGAGCCTGTTCTCAAAGGCGTTATCCAAAATTTCAATAAATAAATAAAATACATACATAAATACATACATATATACATGCATAGATAGATAGATACATACATATATACAAATATACATATATACATACATGCATACATACAAACATACACACATGCATAGATAGACAGATACATACATATATAATATATGCAGACATATATACATGCATAATACATACATATCTACATACATACATGCATAGATACATACATATATAATACATGCATACATATATATACATATATACATACATACAATATACATACATAGATACATAATATATATATATATATATATATATACATACATGCATATATACATACATACATGCATATATACATATATAAATACATACATACATGCATGGATAGATAGATAGACAGACAGACAGACAGGCACAGATAGGCAAACAGATATTCTGCTGTTTTGTAAACAAAGTTAAACAACCTTAACACAGAATCCCTCCTTTTCCAAGTGAGACATTACTATTCTCCACATGCACACAACCCAGTAGCCACTCATTGCTAAAACTGCAAACTGATTCATCATGTGTAATTTTAGATGCCATCACTGAGTGATGTTGTGATCAGAATAGGAAGTTGTTCTGATTTGTGATTGGTTGAAGGTTCAGTCCCCAGGCAGGGTTTATTCTGTTTCAAAGTAGCTCTAATATGAGTGTAGCAGTAATGCTGTAAAAATATCTGTAGCACACCAGTTACTCATCTGGAGGGCACCAGAAATCCTGCTCACCTAAGTATGACCCCAGTTAACTGGTCCTGTGCACCTAATAATAACTAGGTGTAAAAGCAAGTAAATGTTTGTATTATAGGGGCATGGTAGTGCCCCTAGAGTTAGGGTTACAGATGCTTTTCTTTGTTAAACCCCTATTTTTGCAACTTAATAACACATCCGTCACTGGACAGAATAGCCTGCAATTTGGTATGCACATTCTGGGGCCCAAGCTCTCTGTATTCTGAAAATGTAGTAATGCTCGGTTCAGCAGTGTAAAAGTTCTAGAGAATTGAACTTACTTAATAATACATTTTTAAGACAAAATATTTGTTTACAAATAGCTCAGAATTGTCTGGCAGGTGAAATCCTTAATTTCAGGCACATTACAGTTTGACCAAAGAATATAACTTGGATAGGTTCTTCTATTGAAAAGTGTTTAATTTTTAAATCATTAAAAAAAATAACCTGTTTCTTACACATATCCCAAAAGTTTTTTAATAATAATAATAATATTAATAATCATATTTTTATTTATATTGTGCCTTTCAAATGCCAAGGCGCATTCCAATAAAATGAAATACAGTACAAATACAAAAACAACAATACAAAGAGATATTATAAAACGCACACTATAAATTAATAAGCAGTCAGACCATAAGCCCTTAAGTCTTCTAAAGTGTTCTTCCCATCAACAGCCACTTCCATTTTCCTGACTGGAAATCTACTGACATGAGCCATTTTTGTGATTCATTATGGTCATGAAAACAGCCCCATGCCCACTGTTAATAAATTGCGGTGACAGGCGCCTAACCCAGCCCCTGGTACCTCCGTACACCTGAGTTGTAAAAGCCTGATGGTAGGTGCCCAAACCTGCCTCAGTACCCCCAACTGATTTAGAAACACTATACTGGCAGGTTTTGGTCCCCCTTCCACAGCTGCCCAATGTATAAATAATTCAATGGTGGCAGGTACCCAACCTCATCACTGGTACCCCTTCCTTATCAGTTATTCAATCTGTATATAATACACTTATGGTGGGTGTGCAGTCCTGCTGCCAGGATCAGCCTCCCTCCTGGCTTTCTGAGATATAAAGAGTACACTAGCAATGGGAACACAACCCCATTCCCAGTACCCCTTCCCTTTCAACTACACAATCTCTAAATAATACATCTGCAATGGGTGCCCAAATCCACCACTGGTACCTCCTCCCCCCTGGCCACCTGATCTATAAATAGTACACCAGTGGAGAGTGACCAGCCCTGTCACTGGTACTCCCTCCCTCCCAGTCACCTGCTGTATGAATATAAAACCAGCAGTGAGTGCCCATCCACGCATAGTATCCCTTCCTCCTGGCCACCGTATCTATAATAATACATGGGCAGTTGTGCCCCACCTATCACTGGTATCCCTTCCTGCCAACCTTACAGTAAAAAAAAATTAAAAGTCCTCCCCACCCTCTAGCACCAACATCCCCCCCAATCCAATGCCAGCCTCCAGTTGGTTCCCCAAGATCCCTAAATGCAATTCCTCAATGTCCCTTGATGTGCTCCTCAACCTACAATAAGAAAAAGACACCTGAAAAAACTAAGCTATAAAATGCAGTTATTGCACATACATGTTTATTAGTTTATTTTCCAAGTTTTGTTTTCTTTTGGTCATAACATTGTCATTTGGACCCACTTTGGCCTTAAATGCAGAGTTGGACTGGCCTACCAGGATACCTGAAATTTCCAGGTGGGCTCCCCCTCTGCTAGGTTCCAGCTCACTTACTTAACTTTGAAAATCTTTGAATTTATCATCCATTTTATAATTAAATTGGGGTTTTGTGCACTGCAAGTAAATATAAGATGCAAACACAGAGCTAGTATATCAAATTAAAATAGAATATAGACATGAATGTGTCACCCTGGACCCTCTCTTATTGATTTTCCAGGTGGGTTGTGTATCAACTTTCCAGGTGGGCAGCCCATACCCCAGTCCAATCCTGAACAAATGTAGGTTTGTTTGTTTATTTGTTATTTAAATGTATTCAAAGTGCCACTCCTGGGTTCGGGGCACCTGCACAATAAATGCCATATATATATCTGTTGTGAATAACATAAAATATAAAACCCAATACAGCCACTCATCAATCACTGCAAACATGGACAAACACTAACATGGATTTGTTGAGCAGCTAAAGCTAATCAAAAGCTCTCCAGAGTAGGTAACTTTTCATTTTTTCTTAAATGATGTTGCAGATCTAGAAGCGGAAGTTCTCAGGCCACAAAATCCATCATGTAGAGGCTGCAACTGAAAAGCACAGTCACCAGTGGCCTTCAGGTGAGAAGGAGTGGTAGCCAACAAGCCCTGCCCATTTATTTCTTTTTGATATTTTTCTTTACTATTTGTTTATTTATTTGTTTGTTTATTTCTGCTTTTTATTGACTGATTTATTTCAACTTTGTTAACGGTAGGCCCACTTGATCCCAAAGGACCCTTTTCAGGGCGACCGGAGTTAGCTACATGTACAGTAATTTGGAGCAGATAACAAATGTATGTACAGGTCACAGAGTGGAGGAACAGTGCCAGTAGAACAGAGGATCATACAACACAATGTATTAGTAAACACAAAGTACAGAGTGACAAATCAGCTCTTAAATCCCTGGATGGGACATGGGAATCAGGAGATCACTGATCAGTGTTCGGTGGGCAGTAGCTACCCCACTCCACCACCACACTGTAGGCGCACCTTATAATTGGGGTAACATTATCAAGGTGCCACCTACATGCTCATGTGGGAGAGGATCCACACCCCAAAATTTAGGCCCAAAATGTTCAGAAATGGGCAAGTTATGACCAAAAGAACAAAACACTGAAACTAAGTCCGTGTGCATGCACATTTCGGGCGCAGTTGTTTCTGCATTTTGCTTCTTCATAACTTTGTTGTTTTGGTCCCAGATTTTCAGGGTGGGCAAGTTGCCATGCCACTCATGATCACACAAGTGGCAACTTGTAAATCTGTGTTGAAAACTATTTTTGGGACAGATCCCCAAATCATATTTTGGGTCACATTTACAAGGTGCAACTTATTGTATGTAGTGTAAGATGGGCTGGCAAGTTGGGCACCCTGAAAATGTGGGCATAAATGGCCAAAAATAGCCAGCTATGCAAAATGAAAAAACTAAGTCCAGACACATGTATCTACACTACATATATACATATATATATATATATATATATATATATATATATATGTAATAGATATACCACTCTGAGGTGGTGAATAGCTCTGATCCACTCTGGGTGTGTTATCGCTCGAGGCCGCAGGTCGAGTGCATCAACGCGCCTAAGGCGCATGATATCAGAGCGCCACCAGACACCAGAGTGGTATATCATCTATCTTATAAAATGTCAAAATTGTTTTGAGGGGTAAAAGTAGAAAAGGTCGCGTTTGATATACGCACGGTCATGTGATGGTGTTTGTCCAATGCTGATGGTGCTGCTGATCATGATTGTCTCAAGCATTTTATAAATATATATATATATATACATATATAGACATACCACTTGACAGTGTTTTGCTTTTCAGTTTTGTATGAAAAATGGTAAATGAGATTGTGTTGAATTTTATTAAATAGTGTCCAGATATATTCATGAAGTATATATAAAAAGAAATGATGAGTTATATATCGACAGGGAGAAAGGGCACGCGAACTAGAGTCTCTTCTGGAAGTTTGGCTACTGAACTCTGTAATCCCTTCAGTAACATTAAATCTTTCCATATTAAAAAGATGATATTTAAGCTGGCCAAGTGGCATGGAGGACTGAGGCATCTGTGCCTTACCTCCTGCCACACTGATTACCCGTGTTTGCGGTGCAAACGGGCCATTAGGGGTCGGCTAGGAAGGGAGGGAGAGGATAGAGCATCCGGAGGACTGCTCTCCTCCTCCGGAGGGTGGGGATGGAGTCCGCTGCATGACCTGCCTGGCGGTGGTTGGGGGTGGCACAATGGATCCATTACCTAGGGGTGGATGTGGGGCAGGCGCCCAGCATACCACACGTGGAAGCATCGTGGCTCAGCCATTACGGCGCTGCGCCGCCTTCTCTCCACGCCGGGAAGAAAATCCAGAAAAAACTCTGACCAGCTGGATGATGCCAACTCCCACAGATGCTGCACCCAGCCAGCCAGCACCTAGTAGGAGTACAGGTGAGTCCAGTGGACGCCGGGTGACGGGCTGGGTGGCCAGTGGAAGGGGACCGGTTGGAAGGAGAAGAAACAGATTAACTAAAAAAGATGATATCTACTAAAATAATGTTTAAACCATTATGTTTATAGGAATTGCAGCTTAAAGTTAGTGTTTTTCATTTTTTGTACTTTATTCCATCATCGGTGTTTTAAATATTTCATATTAACAAATGCTTTTTTGAAACATCTGACTCTACCCAACTGATCTCACACTTGTGAGTATTGTGAGAGCAAGATCTGCGATGCCCAACTAAAAATCTTCTCCAAAGCCCTACTCCCACTGGAACAGGTCTATACTTACAAATACTTGGGCATTACATTTGAGCCCAGCCTCTCCTTCCACCCACACATCAGTAACCTTTCCTCAGTCATAAATATTCGCACAGGACTACTGTATCACCATAGAGACTGCCTACCGCCAGAGGCACTTAACCTTGCTGTCGCCTCCTCAGTTCTCTCTCTAGCTGATTATGGACTAACCGTATATGCAGCAGCTGACCACACAGCTCTAAATAAAATCCACTTAGCCATCAACAAAGCTGACAGACTCCTTGCCGGTGTTGACAGGCGTACCCACAGCTGCACCCTGTATGCTCCAATTAATATCCTCACTTTAGACAAAATAGTTCGGTATCAAACAAGTCTCCTCACCCAAAAAATTCAACTAGGGCTAATCCCCCTTGGTGTCTCTGCCTCCCTCCGCTCTGCCCATGCCTCAGCAAACACCCGCTTGGCAAATAAACTGATATGGGCTGTTCCCAGGGTCGTGACCTCACTGGCCCAAAGGTCATTCTCCTACAGAGCCCCACTATGGTACAGTGAACTCCCCCGGCCATTACCTCTGTCACCAAACTAGGCCCTTTCAAAATTGCCCTTAAAAACCACATGGTCTCCATCCACCGCTGCCAGTGCTCCAACTAAACTTGGTTGCTGTGCAGCACCTCCAATACTGGCAATCTGGGGTTGGCCAGCCCTGCCCGATCCTGTCGTTGAATTACAGCTGGGATGCGGATGCCAGCAGGTTCACATACACCATCTATATCACCCTTACTACATGGAGCAAGCTTGGGCCATAGTGCTCTGTATCCCACTGTTGTCTATGCTCAAAAAAGAAAAGATAGACTGTGTAATGACAAAGTCAGTATCCCAACTGCTTGCATTATGGCAAACATAAACCCGTTAGCCGGGCCTGTATTGCAACTAAATGCTCAGACCTCCATCCTTATCTCCTTGAACTGTCTGCTGTCATGTACAAACTCCTTAGATGGACTTTTACAGCTAGCCAATTGTACAGGCCTCGTCCCCCTTCTTTGTATGTACTGGTCATGTACTGTGTTTCTTTTGATCACTTTTGTATTATTGTATACTGCATGCATACTGATGTATTGTAATCTGACAAGGCGCCTTTGTAAATGAGTCTTTGACTCAAAGGTTATAAATCCGATTGACTCAATAAATAAATAAATAACTGTTCACCATGGAGTCAGAAAATTATATGCAAGTCTATGTACAGATGCAAGAGAAGGTAAGCAAAATATCTAACAAAACATGGAAAAGGCAAGTGAGTTTTTGTTTTTTTTAAATGGGGTTTCTAATAACTTGTACTAACTGTATAGGGTATATTTATGAAATGCTAGAATAAAATGGATACCTGCTCTTTAAGTATATGACAAGGTGTGGGCTTCTTTTCCCGAACCACAAGGTGTGTTGAGACGCACAAGGCGCTTGTACTGAGTGCCTCAAACCACAGTGTGGCTCGAGGAAAGAAGCCCACAACCTGAAGTGTCTTATTGCATTTATAAAATGGGTCCCCTGTAAAAAATTGTAACAAAAGTAATTTGTAAAAAGCACAAAAAATAGTACATTTGCAGTTTTTTAATTTTTTTTTATCAGAAATGTTTTATTTTCTTTACAAACCTAGATGGCATTGCACTACTGTACCAGTAGAGGGTGATGTGTATATGCAGATGAATGTTGTATTATTTTCTATTTGTGCTGCTTTCTTTCTTTCTTTTTTTATTTTGTATGATTCAAAGTTATTGTGTTTGATAAATAGGTAAGTAATTCTTCTTTTTCATTTTTTTGTATAATAAGACCTTCCCCTGATTGAGACTAAGGAGTCAGAGAGTCAGATGCTAGAGAGACAGATTTGTAACAAGAGTGGATCGCAAGCGTGAATAGTGTCTTTATTTTTTAACATTCACAGCAGGTTTGCAATAGAGAGTGCAGTCTCTAAATGGAGGAACTGAGTGAGATTCCATCAACTATGCCAGTCAGAATGCAAGTCGAGTGTGGAGTAGGACTGCAATGGAAGGGGATCGGGGTAAAACAGTTATCACGGGTGCAGACCTGAGGACTGGTTTATGTTTTCAAGAAAACCACAAGACACTATGTGGTGTTAGGAGCCATTTTAAACATACCTTTTTCTAAAGATGGGAGACATTCTAAAATTATACATTTTTATTGTGAGCCATGGCTGAAGTGGAGGGTGGGGTGATTGTTTAAACAAAAGATGTTTGACGGTAATTTATAAAGTAAAGGCAAGTACTGTTTTTAATTTAAAACATGGCTGCCAGACATTTTTTTTGTTTTTTGTTTATTTTTTGTGAAACATTTGCAGGCAATAATATTGCAATATGCTTTCTAGTCCTGCAATACATAGCATTGTAATCTGCTCAACTAATTAGCAGGCAGGATCTTCCCTGCCCATTTTATAAAGAGATAATTGCAACCGCATTGAGCCTGAAAGACATATGGTAAATAAACTACATAGAGGATGATGGGTCTACAGTGAACAACATTGTAAACATTGAGAGTAGTTGTAATGACAACCAAGCAAACCTCGAGAGTGAAGCTCAAGAGGTTTACTGTTGTCATACAACCTCCAGAAGTGAACTTAAGCATTGTTGTTTACTGTTGCCTATCCGTTGTCTCTTATGGTGTATGGGCAACAGTTAAACAACAGTGGCAACAATACATTTGTGAATGTGTCCATACTTTTGTGGTTTTGTTCAGCGGTGCTCTCTTCCGGGGCCAGCTCTCACTTCCACGGCTATTTCTTGGAGAGTACAGGTTTGAGGAATGCACATGCACAGCCGTTCGATGTTGTTGTACCATTGTAGTGACATGTTCAAGAGGGTGCAACAACCTCTTGATGTCACAACAATGGTAGAACAACACTAAGAATTCACTAAATTCTGTCAGTAATAGCACTCTACCATACACTATAAAACAACTGAACATGTTTGTCTGCTTATTTTGTTTGGAATAGTAAAGATAATTATTTTAAAAATAATGCTCTAGGGCTGGCCCTTTGGCTAACTAGTGCAGCAGTAGAGCCTCTAGGGCTGGCCTTTTGGCCCACCAGTGCAGCAGTAGAGCCTCTAGGCTGGCCCACCAGTGCAGTAGTAGAGCCTCTAGGGCTGGCCCACCAGCGTGCAGTAGAGTTTCTAGGGCTGGCTCCTCTGGCCCAGCAGTGCAGCAGTAGAGCCTCTAGGCTGGCCCTTCAGCCCACCAGTGCAGCAGTAGAGCCTCTAGGGCTGGCCCTTCAGCCCCCAGTGCAGCAGTAGAGCCTCAAGGGCTGGCCCTTCAGCTCACCACTGCAGCAGTAGAGCTACTGATTGCAACAGTGGTGACATGAATTTGGGAACAAGCTTGGGCCATCTCGGGCCAGTCAGGGACAGGAAGATTGAGCAGGGAGGGAGGGAGGAGGGTGGATGCTGCCACTTTCACAGTGCCACCAGGTGGCAGTGCATTGGAGGCAGAGTTGGAAGAGGGTACATCGACCAGCTCCTCATAAAATATGCCTTGATGTGCAGACTTGAAACCTCAAGCATGCTTGTGTCCTGGGGTGGGAAAAGAAATGAGAAAAAAAGAAGCCGGTCTCATGCGGGATGGACCCGGCATGCTTGCTCAGGCTCTGACCATGGTCACTAGATGCAGCACCCTAGGAACTCCTGCCTCTGCAACATGGATGACTCAGGAGGTTGGATCTGGCATGGACAGAGCCCACTGGGGAGAGGAAGCCCATGGGGTCAAAAGCTACTCCAGGTAACTGGCAGAGACACCGGCAGGTGCAGCTGGGCCTATCCCAGGAAAAGGAGGCTGGGGCTTGGGGACTATAAAGAATACATTTTTTCTGTTTGCTTGCATGCATACACAAGAAACCTGTTGTGACAGCTTGCTGGAGTAGCAGGTTGTGGAGGTGTGGCAGTGTTGTGGCCAGTGCTGCCACTGCTTTTTGGGGCTTGTCTCTGTGGCACAGATGAATAAGCATGCTGACTATGACAGCAGCTCAGAAGCATGCCATCAACTTAAAAGAAATTTGCCACTGCAATGAGGGAGCGTCCTCTCATTGCAGGGCATGCTTTGCCTCGTGTAACATTTCAATAAACATGGCAGCTGTCACCATCCACCTCTCACAGTCCCACGAAAGCCGACATCGGGGGTGCCCAATCCCCCTGTTGGCATGCCCCCTCCCCAGTTCATTTGCCGATGGGGAGCCAAATTCCCATTGGCATGATGCCTCTGTAGTTTAATTTGTCGGCTGAGGGGGTGCCCAATCCCCCTCAGCAACATGCCCCCCCAAACGCAGACCCGCTTGCAACGGGTGCCCAATCCTCATTGGCTCCAGTCCCCCAAACACCCAGGGTGGCACACTGGGAGCCTCACCCAGCATGCCAAGAGTACCTGTAAAAAGAAAACCTTCCAGCAAAGTTTTTTTTTAACCTGTAAACAAGAAAACAGTACCTCGTTGTCTCCGGTGCCTCCCTCCCCAACCCGTCCACCCACCCTCTCACCCCGTCCCCGCACCCACCTCACCCCATGCTAACCTCTGGAGGTCGGCACGCGATCTTCAGTGGAGCAGAAACATGTCTGCTCTTTTCAAAGCCGACCGCGAACTGAAAAAATGCCGGTAAGCTGTATAATGGCATAAATGGGGGAGTTTCAACTTAGGTGAATATCTCAGCCATTTTTGTGACTTTTCAAATTTTCAACATGGGGTTCTTGGGACCCCACCTCATGAACTCAGTCACTGTCATGTTGTTATTCGGTCCCAAAAGGTGATTTTGTGGTCACTGCGTGGAATCACCTTCGGGGACAAAGTAACAAAATGTCAGTGTCACTGTTCATGAGGTGGGCTCCTTAAAAGCCTATGTTGCAAATTTGGTGAAAAAATTCAAAAAAATTATTGCATTACGAGCATGCATTGTGCAGTTCCCAAGCACGCTCATAACTTTTTTTTCACTCCAGATTTTCAATGTTGCCATTTTTCTACACCTCCTTATAAACAGTATAGCTGTCATTTTTCCCCATCCTGCCCAAAATGTGTTTTCACAGATCTGGAGCACTATGGCGCGATCACAATGCGAAATCAATGTTCGGACAGATTAAGAAAATCACAGTGATGGTGTTGATAAGGGAGGTCCTAAGAAGCCCATGTTGCAAATTTGCAGAACAAATTCCAAACCTGATCATGCTACCAGCTTATGCTAGTAGTTTTTATGCACACTCATAACTTCACCAATTTTTATATTTTACTCCAGATTTCAACATTGCCATTTTTTCACACCACCTTATGAACAGTGCAGCTGCCATTTTTCACATCCAGCCTGAAACTATGTTTTTGCACCTGTGGCAGACAATGGGCACAGTTGCTGTGCAAAATCAACGTTGGGACAGATTAAGAAAATCTAGTGCCACTGTTCATGAGCAGAGGTCCCAAAATGCCTATGTGGAAAAATCTTGTGTAAAAATCCTCAAAAATAATTGCATTATGGGTGTGTGTTGTGCAGTTTCTATGCTCATTCGTGGCCACCGATTTGTTTTATATTTTCACTCCAGATTTTCAACATTACCATTTTTACACCTCCTCATGAACAGCACAGCTGTCACTTTTCACATCCTGTTCAAAATGTGTTTTTTCACCTGTGGCACCAAATGGCACCATCGCTGTGCAACATCACCTTTCGACTAATGAACTTGTTGTGTCACTGTTCATGCGGTGGGGTCATAAAAAGTGCATGTTGAAAACTTGGAGTGCAAATATCAAGAAATGCCCAGGGCATTAGGGTTTCTGGCCATAACATCCTACTCTGTAGGGGCTGACAGGTTGTCAGGAGTGTGACTTGGGATTATCGACAGTAATGCTCACGTCATTCCACCCCACCCCCACCCTGCAGCCAGTGACAGGCATCGAGATGTGCCTTGGACTCTTCAGCCCCAAAGTTCATCCCAGTCTCCTATCCCATTTCAGTGTATTTCCTTATGGAATGGGGTGCGTGTAAAGCCTGCACACCCCAAGGCACACCTCGGCACTTGGCGTCTGCAGAGTAGGGTGAGGTGAAATGGCATGAGCATTATGGGCGACAACCCAAAGGCACACCCCAATGGCTGTCCGTCTCTGCAGGGGTGGGGTGGGGTTAGTGTCAGTTCAATACTTCACTGCCATTCATATTCTGCATCTGTCTAACTCCTGCACTTCCAATGCTAATGCCAGCAAGCAAACATTTGGCATTGACAAATGCTTGTTTTTAATTATGATCTAAGATTGTCAACATCAGAGAGCTAAGTTTTATAAAAGTCAGTCACTTGGAAAGATGCTGTAAATCTTTAAAAATAACTTTACCAATGAAAAACATAACAGGGTGTTCAGCTGGGGATTCAAATCCTTGTTTTGATTATAAATGTATTTTCAAGTCAAGAAAAGCTGACGTGTCCCTTTTAATATTCTGATTAATACTTATATTCGTAATTATTGTTATTACTCCAATGCCTGCTCACTTGACACTTCTTAAACCAATTATTGTATACCATCTGTGTGTGTCAAACTAATTTAAGAAGGCTTGCACCCTACCTCATTTTCCTTTGAGGCCCACTGAGAGATATCTGGATAAGATTCAAGCCACAGAAGATCATTGCTTCTGTAGATGTGATGCCTCTGAGCTGGAATGCTCATTTCACAATGTATTTCTTTAGCTAATCTTTTAATTGCTCAGCATAATTATGTTATGAATTGTATCTTTAACTCTATTCATGACATATTATAATATTTGCATTTTTGTGATTATGCCGTAGTCTGGGAGATTTGTTTGAAATTATCCTAAATAAATAAAACATTTTCCTCACCATGCATTGCCTTGTTATACGGAAAAATTAATATCTTAGCACAAATCTCTGTAATTCTCTGTTCCAAACCTGTCTTTATGCCACTGAAACAAAAGTAACTGGCTTATTTTTCTCAATCAATACACGGCCATCAGAGAAATAGAGAGCGAGAGCTTGAAACGGTGACATCAGTGATACAGAATGGGCATTAAGATCCAGTTGGAAGATGGTAACGAGCAGATAAGCTGAACAGACATGTTCACCATGAGCTTCCAGAATGACCACCAAGAAAACATTCTAAAAGTACTTATTTTGCAAAAAAACTGACTTGTGCAGAACAAGTTGCTACTCAACAAGCAAAACACTATAGTGATGCTACCTGGTACTACAGCTAGACTGATGAAAAGACACACCTTAAAATATGGTCTCTGGAGGCTTCTATTTTGCAGGTAATTTATAACTTCAAATACCTGGGTGCAGTGCTTAAAGAGGAGATCTCTACTATAACAAAACCTAGAGTTTCACCAATTATGGTTTAACTTTACTGATTTCTAGTTATTTTTGATCACTTTTTCCTGTTGTTGGTCTACTAAATATTGCAGATAATCCAGCACTTATTTCACTGAGCCTTTGAACATGTATCTGACTCTGCCTTGCTCACCTCATAATTGCTGTTTATTACATCACAGTCTGTCGTCATGGTGAGCACTGTGATGTCATAAACAAAAAGTACTGTGAGGTTCACAGAGGAGAAGAGAGGCAAATGTTTTCTAATACAGACTTTTAGATAGACTACAAGGATATGCTGTAAACCTTTGAAAGGAACATTGGAAATGAAAAAATTACATATACTAGTAAATTGTAATAGCTGAAACATCCCATTATGAATGAAAGTACACGCTGAAGTGCAGAGTTGCTCTTAAAAACAATGTTTTAAACTAATGTAACCAGTAGCTATTTACATATTTTGTATGTATCATGATATAGTTAAAGAGCTCTTAACATCATTGGGAAAACTTTGAAATATAAACAATTTGGTTTATAGTTCATATTTTTCTATAATTCGTTCCTCCTTTTCTTTATTACTGAAGAAAATTGCATGAAAACAAGATCACAATCTCCTAGACTTTATCTGCGCTGGGTGCTTGCCTAGACTAGACACCATAATCCTCTGTTTATGAGACCCCATTATCTCCACAGACACAGATTGTGATGTCATACTGTAAATAGAATAGTGATGTTAATGTGTAAACAAGTAACCAGAACCGATAGGGCCGAGATCCTGTTTTCATGCAAATATCCTTAGTAATAAATACATATTGGTGAGAATTACAGGGAATATTTAATATAAGCAAAACTGTGCATAAATATTACATTATTTCAGAGTCATCACAATGGAATCAGGATGTCCATTTTGCTCAGTGATTACTTCTTATTCACATTAGCATAGGAATTATTTTTTTTATTTCTGGTTCTATGACCGCTAATATAATTTTTTGATACTAAGTTTAACAATAATATATACAATAACAACATAGTACTAGTTATTTTTCTGTATACTTTAAGCAGCTGGATTGCTACATTATGAGTTTATCGTTCCCCCACCTGGCAGAAGGCACGAGACAAATCCAAGTGTTGCTCACGTTGGGAGGGTATTGAAAGGTTTCCCACTACCCAGAGTGTCTTACAAAAACAATATGGTGTGTCATTAAAAAAAAACATGATAATCTTAATTCTAAAACAAACGTTGCCCTTGTTTCATGTATACCCCTGCTTCACACAATAGCAGAGTATGCTTCCAGCAGGCTGAATTTCTCATGTGGCTACTGTGCAGTAACCATACAGATGTCTCACAATCAAAAGCCTAGATTTTCAACTTTCATTTTATACAGGGTATTAAAGAGGGCAATTATTTGTTTTAGGCCTACAGCGCAAGGTCCATTGAAAAAACACAACAAAACAAAATACACTTGTATCCTGCTAAACCATAGCTATAATGTAGAGTCTATTTACTCTTCTAATGGGATGGTTCTTTTATTAGTTACTCTGTTATGAGAATTTAGTTGAAAATGCTACAGTGGCACATAACTTGGGCAGAGTAAATGGATTCTTTTCACAGATCTAAAATGCATTATATTCTGATATTCTGCACATAGCTTATTTATAATCTTAAAAGGTCTATTCCTAGCTTAGCATGTGCTTATAAGGACACAGATAAATCCATGCACAGAAAATTATTCACTTAACAGATCTATTCTTTACAAGGTAATCGTTTAAGTGGGCTTCACTCTATGCAGTATTCTATCCTTCCATGGAGGTATATTTGCTCTTGCTGTGTTTTATGAGTGGCACTGAGCAATGGGGATCACTTTGGCATGCTGCCAACCTGGGTTCGCACCCCAGGCCCGGGATACAGGAGTGGCTGCTGACAGGGAGGGCTCAAAAGTGTCTCATGGATGCTCCCCCCTAGGGTGGGAGGGAGGCTGTCACCTCACTCTTTCATGGCTCCTAGTGGTGGTGCCGTTGACTGCGTGGGTGACCACATGCCATCAGGCACTCCCCTAGGCCAGTCATGAGTGCATGCAGCCAAAAGTGGAGCGAGTGGGAGGACCAGGAAAAACAAAAAATGGCTGCCACAGCCCGTATGACAGCCTCAAAGTGTCTCCCCTATGCTGCCCCAGGTCATGCAGCATGGACCATTCCTGACCCTCCTGCCAACATCCCCGGCTAAGCCCCCCACCAGGGATTGGTTGGAATCAACAGACATGCCTGATGGGTCAGGCCTACAGGTCTGATGGGCAATAAGTGGTGAAAGCTGACACCACCTGGATGGACGGGGAAGATCCAGTATAAGAGCCTGAAGGAGGGGGCTGTGGCAGTCATGGGGAAAACATGATATTAAATGTTCGCTGAGTTTATGCTTAAAAATTCAACTTATTTGGCTGGCCTACCTGACTCATTGCAGAGCATCACAGTGCAGTACAGGAGACCCAGATTTGAGCACAGGCTGAGGATTCCCATTCCCTCAGGCTAGTGGGTAGAAAATGCATCATGGAAGTGACACACTGCACTCTCTAAGGGGAGAACCCTTAGTGGTCAGATCATGAGCAGGACTTGGCACTGACAGGAATTATGGTTTCACCTCAATTTCTACCCCACACCCATCACAGCGTGTAGCGTTGTCTGCATCACAACCTCGAATAATGAATGTGAGGACTAGCAGATACAGGGAAATGTGGGGTGTAGGAAATTTAAAAATAGACTTATGAAATAAAGTGTCTTGATTTTAAAAAAAGCGCACCGCTGGCCCTTCCCCATATTGTTGCAATGCTTGTTTTGAGATGAAACAGAATTTCTCTATAATGTGCAATAATAAATAGATGGGGCAGAACTAAACATTCTCCTGAAGAAACACTGGTCAAAACTGCTTAGCACATGATAGTTTCCAAATACTAAAATTGATACTAATAGTACATTACGACATAATCATGTATAAATCTAATTATTGCAGGACTACTGCTCAGATATTATTAACTATAAACTCTGATGCAAGTAATACCCTGTTGTTATTGAGATAACAAAATACTGTTAAGTATACAAATGTTTGAGACCTCAAGGTCCTTTTACTAAATACCTCCAACAAAGGAACCTTTGAGTTCTCGAAATATGCATGCTTAATATTGCTTAACTCTAATGCCAATAGAGTAACAATGGCACCCCTTTTTGTTCTTTTAGATGTTTTGTTTACTGATAAGACAAAAATTCATTGGTGTTACTAATGGTAATAATTAACTCTCAGTATCTTTTTTTTCCACGGGTCTCATCAAAAGGTATAAAACTTTCGTACCTGTTTCTTTGATATTTCAGTAAAGTTCATATTTTGTTCCTTTACTGCAGTGCTGAAGGCCTAAATAAATGAGACAAAACCTGATGGAGCAGTGATAGCTGACTGCTTTACTGTGTAGAGGGTCTTAGGATCAGCTTTCTGAGCCAAGTACTTCCAGCCCTTGTCAGAACGGACTAAGTACTATTGCAGAATTGTTGTTGTCAGTAGGGACATTTCCAGCATCTGAAACAATATGAGGCTTTAATTAAAGATTAAAGACTAAGACATTAGTGATCTGGAGCCAGCTATGCCCCCCCCCCCCAAGAAGCTGTTGGTGGAACATTCTGAACTCTGATTTTGTGGAATGTTTCTGCTCTGGCACAGAAAAGAGGTACTCAGTTTTGCCCAACGTCAGTTTATAAGAAGTTCTGTGATACTGTTTTAGTTTATTCTGGAGTTATTTCTTTTGTTACTTCAAAAATTGGTGCTCACAAACATTGCACCTCATCCAGTTCTTGTGATCAGTCCGCTGGTAATAGTGAGTGAAGAAGTGACAGTGACCAAGGGTTAATAAATTGGTATTCTGGGCTAGAAGGTACCCTATCCCCACTGGCTCTCAGTCACAGGGGAGGGTCTGAAAACCCTCTCAGCAGTATTCGGATGGGTGGAAGTAATAGGCGAGCACTTTCATAAAGAGGTGAAACTCTGAACATAGCTCCTCAGCCTATAATCTGTCATTAGTATTTCAGATCAAATGAGATAGGCTGACAATTAATACCGTTGGGATATGAGCAATGGGTAAATGGTGAGAAAATCAGACTAGGAACGGCCAGGCTACTGAAAAAGGAAACAAACAAAAATATAATCTTTCCATTTATCATTTCCACCCCCATTGCTTGATGAAAAGTATTCTGAAAACAGACAACGCTTTAGCATTGCATTGTGAAAAGAACAAACAGTATTACTGTTAATAGCAATAATTGAATGCTTAGTGACAAACGGCTAACATGGCATAAGCAACTGGCCATTCAGTTCTTCTAAAGGAAGGTGAACTTCTGAACACCTACATGTGGAGACAGTGGATATGAAGTAAGCACAGACAGAGGTCTGCATACCAAGAGTAATCAGAAGGTACCTAGGAGGGGGTAAATCCTCATAATAGTATATATTTGCAGTATATTCATAAATCTCAGTTACAAAGCAGGGGGCAGATAAATGAGCCTAGAGTCTGTTCTGACCTTAATCTACTGTGTATGTTACTAAGCTGTTCTGGGATTTTGTGCCTTCCTTAAAACAATAGCAAAGGGTTGAAATATCTTCCTGTTCTGTCTGTCTCATAGTATTCCAGCATTTGTTTATTTGTTAATCTTAATTTTTACATGGGGATATCCCATTGAGGTTTATTCCTGTTACATGGGAATCTCACCCAAGATGGTGAATTAGAACTATAGAAACAATATTTAATATATGGATCATGAAAATAATATAGTAGAAATGCGTACAAAAAAATCTCCATAATAGTATCACTCCCAAAGTGATACTATTACACTTCAGGAGTGATAATACCATCATTCAGGTGCCATAATACTATAGTTTGGGACCTGAACGATAGTTTTATCACCAAAACACAACACCACATGCGATAGTCTAGCTCCCAACATCTTTCAAAATGTGCATTCCAATTGGTTGCTTTTCCTGTTAAGGCAGGCAGAATAGTTCAAAAAACATGGCGGCCACTGTCTCGCTTACCAAGAGTGTTTCTGAAGTCGAACATTTTGGAGCTTTTTTGTTTTAAAAAGGCGAAAAATAAAGATGTCCAGTCGATCCTGTGTTCCCCAGACATGGAAAAGGTAGGCTGTCCATAGTAAAACAAAAAAGAAAAACACAGAGCAGTGAGACAGTGTGGCACATGGCCAGGACAGAGAAACTTGTTCGCTGAAGCAGCCAAAGCCTGACAGAAAAGAACAAAAATCAGAAAATTGCATCCATATATTAAAAAAAATAAAAAATTGGTTCCTGTGCATCACAAGGTAGTAATTCCATCTCAAGGTTCTGGGGATATGGAACCTCTCAAGCTTCACTCTCGAGGTTCCCAATGTCCCCAGAACCTCTTGATGGAATTACTACCTTGTAATGCACAGGAACCTATTTATTATTCTATTTATAATACATGTGTGCAATTACATGAACATTAATAACGGTGCAATATTGTCATCCAAAAACAAACACCACATAAAAAGTTCCTAAAGCATTTACAAGAGTAGAAAATTGAATGTATTATAATCTTTGAGGATCCTTGTTTAAAATACTTCCAGAGTGAACAAAACACTTACATTTTACTTTGTTCTACAACATTGCCCAGTGCTATACCGCCATTCAGCAAAACAGAAGCCCTGCCATGGAATTAGCTCAAGCACTCTACGACTGCCACATGCAGTAAGGTCAAGGAAAGGAATCTTCAAACTTCTAAAAGCACTACTGGAGTATGAGAGATACTATGAATCCTAAGGTCTCCAAATGAAATCCACGACTGAGAGCAATGGGGTACCTTAAGCCAACTATATATGTGAGAAGTTTTTCTAGCATTACCTTATATACAGAAAGTATCACAGTGACTAAGCCCCTGTTGTATTTCAGAATGATCAGCTCTAAAAGTGTATATATTTATATGATGGTGATGAGGATGAAGATGATAACCTTTATCTAAAAGGATAACTGTATTTGTTTATATATTTGGGGAGAAGAGATCCATGGTTATAAACAAGCTGGGTGGGAAATACATTTCAAGAGTAACTAAAAGTACAGATAAAAACAAAGTAAAAATTGGAATACAATTTCAATAAAGTGGCCCAAAACATAACTTAAACAATTAGTTTTGTAAAAATGCATACTTCACTGAGGTTCACTAAGGTAGGAGATGAGGAGCAGAAGGCAGGGCCCATATACACTCATGTTAATCAACAATAACACAATCTGTGCTTGGAAAGCAAGAGCTTATCGATCATATTCTTAGAACTACAGTGAATATAGATGTTGCTAACATAACATATATAAACTGATAACGAAGGAGGTAACCAAATTGTGGTTACCTTGGAAATGAGACTGGTATGGGCTGTGGAAGAAGGTGGCATTAAAGAGCTAGTAGCAACAAAATGTTGTTACTTCTTATTTCTGAAGTATTTTTCTTTATCCATTAATAATTTGAAGGTTTTCTACCTGATAGTATTAGAGTGATACAAAGAACAGCACTTTACCTGGTGGTGGGCATATACAGTTCTATTTGCCTCATGCATCTAGCTCATTGTAACCCCACTAGTGATCAGTCTTGTTGAAGGTAAGTGGATCTTCCTGGTAAGTTGTGTTGTTATAGTTAGTGAGGTCACAAAGCTGATGAGGTATAATGGAAAAAATCATTAGATATACTAGCTTACAGACAGAATGCTGTTCCACACAACACCTCTAGTACCATCAGGCACAATATCTTGTAAATAGCAAAAGGGAAAAGAAGAGATGCAAAAACACAGAAAAATTAAAATAAATTTTAGGAAGTGTACTAGCTCTTCTCAAAAGGAGAACTGAGCATGTACCATCCACTTTTGACTTTTCTGTTGGCAGTGAGAAGAGCGATTGGATGGTAATTACTTAGAGAAGGCACATTACCACTCTTATGCAGTAGAATAACTTTAGCCACTTTCTATACATTTGGGACTTTACAGAAGCAGAAGGAGAGAAAATGGCAGTAATGGGATGGGATCAGCAAAAGATGGAGTAGCTAAATGAAAGTGAACAGGGTCTGCACCATCTGGATTGCTTTTTCATTAAAGTGAAGTGCTTCAAGGGTCTTGTGGGTGGCATAAATTGAGAATCAGACAGAAAACATGATGTTGTCTTGAGAGGAGGTCAAAAGGAGTAATGAGAATTACTTGAATAGGGGAGATTAATAAGGATGTATCCGGTACAGTTGGCAAAGTAGTTATTAAATATTATAGCCCCTACCAGGGATCAAAGTAAATGGTGCTGTGGTTTGGGAAGGGGGCAAAAGCCAGGGAGGCAGCAGCATCGGGAACCCAGCAGATCATCACAGCAACCTGTCGAAAATGTTGCTGTGATGGTCTTTGCTGTTTTCCCATCACTGTTGCAACATTATACTATCATGGTGTATAGTTGGGGTGGCAAGCTCAAAACGAGGAACAAAAAGGGTGCGGACCACCTTCAAATTTTTTTCCATATTCTGTTTCTCCACTGCAGTCGAGCAGATGGCCTCTCAGCCCTGTCCCTTTTGCCCACCTGCTGGCACCCAATTCCAGAGCCTTACCTGCCAGGAACCCTGTGGCTTTCCCCCCTGGAGTGGCTAGAAGAGGAAGAGCCATCCTCCCTTCCCCCGGAGAATAATCTGGCAAATGGCTCGATGATGGTGTGGGTGAGGGATAAGCAGGTAGGGCTTCACAGCCTGCTCAACCTGCCATTTTCTCCACAGTTTTTCTGTCCCCACTCATCTCACTTGACATTTGGTGCAGCTTTTGCAAGCCTTGTCATGCCGTGATGTCCTTGTATCCCTGTGGAGGCAATGGCAATTTGATGATCAGTCCACAGGGCAGCAGACTCAAAGTCCAACCTCCCCAGGCTAGGAGCACTGCCAAGTGGCAGTGTCTCCCCATCCCTCGAGTGACCCACCCAGCTTCCCAAGTTCACTTCTGAACTCAGTTTGCCAGCACAGGACCATGTAGCGTTACCAGCTGGGTCATCAGATGACCCCACCTTCTACTTTACATTATGGACAGAGCATGTTTATGTCAAACCTTGAAGAGTTTGTCATGGAAATAATTAAGAAAACAATCAACATCATTTGAAAGGCTATTAGAAATACTAGGAATAATAGACATACTGTATTTCCTTAAATTTATAGGACCTCCCTCATTACTCAGAATTCCACTGGGCAGAGCTACTATTGAGGGGGCAGAAGGGCTGGTCCTGCGCCCAGTCCTTTAAATATGTTCATCAGCAACATGGGAGATGGAATCCAGAGCAAGACGTGTCTCTTCACAGATGACACTAAGCTCTGTGGTGGGTAGAGCGTGAGGAGGGGGTTAGGAGATGCTGAGAGACTTGCAAAGGAAAGAGAAGTGGTCAAAGGTTTGACAGTTAAAATTAATACCAAAAGTGCAAGGTGATGCACTTAGAGAACAAGAACCCCAGAACAGAGTACTGGTTGGGGGGTGTAAAGCTGGGCTTGATCTCTGAGGAAAGAGACGTAGAGGTCATCATCAATGACTCCCTAAAACAATTAACCTAAGGTAACTAGGCCTACAGTAAGGCAAACAGGATGATGGGGTGTATCAGAAGGGGTAACTGACAGCAGAAGGAAGGAGGTATTACTACCTCTCTATAGATCACTGGTAAGGAGTCACCTGGAGTACCGTTCCAGTTCAGGAGTCCTCACCTAAGGGAAGATAAGGACAGGTTGAAGAAAAGGCAACATAAGGTGACCAAAATGATTCAGAGTCAGCAGGGCAGACCTTATGAAGATCGGCTCGAGGCACTGAACAGATACTCACTAGAGGCCATACAACAGAGGGAAGATATGAGAGAGACCTTCAAGTTCCTGAAAAGAATGAACAAGGCAAGCTGTGAGGAGCTATTTAACATAAGTAATGGCTGACGAATATGGATACATGAGTGGAATCTGATGGGAGAGCTGGTCAAGAGGAAAGTGTGAACATTTTATTTTACAGAAAGGGTGGTGGAGCCATGTGACAATCTGCCAGCTGATGTGGTGGGTTCCAAAACTATGAATGGTTTCAGACACAGCTGGAATAGAATGAAGGGCTTAATGGTTGGATAATGTGGGTTAAAACCCTGTATGGACAATAGATCCTGGGTGTGTGAGGGCTTTATGGGCAGATAGGGTGGACCAATTGTCTTTTTCTGCCACCATTATCTATGTTAGTATGTTTCTTTTAAACTCCTAGCATTATGCCAGTCTCATGCCTGTAGGATTTCAAAAGCATGGCTGAACATCCCTAAATATCCACAGGAACCTTACAAATCACCAGGGGTAAGTTACGTGAATACTTTAGTTCACAGAAAAACTCCCAAGATAAACCTTCCTCTCAATACTGCATGGCAGACACTGAGAAAACTGTGAACTCCATATGTTGTAAGTTTTTTTAAATGTCAGGACTTAGATGTTCAATTTACATTTTTGGTTTGAACCTGCTAGATCTGATGTAAGGCTAACATGCTAGCTTTAGCTGATGTTTCTTCCCAAACACCTACATATCGTTTGTGTGTATAACCCGCCAACCAGTGGGCTGAACGGTCTCCAGAACCTACTGCAGTACGTTTCTCAAAATGTAAAAACAAATGAAACACTCCTCCTCGGTGGCTTGAACCTGAACTGGCTGGGCCCACATCACAATCTCCTTGCATCTTTGATCCAGAAGCACAATTTTCACCAACTTATAACTATCTGCACTAGAACCACGTCTTCACTATCAGGGTCGTTACTGGACTGGATCCTTACAAATGGACCGGATCATGTTTCCAAGCTACCGTCCTGGCTGACTCACTTACAGATCACCACCAACACTCTGTCACTGGCGCCCTGCCCACCGCCTGCTCCTCAACCACGCACTGATTACCTTCACGAACTATGCTGCCCTCGATACACAAGCCTTCTTATCTGACATATCTGATATAGACTGGACTGACGTTTTCCACCTCCAATGTTGACACTGCCCTTAACATATTTCTCACCAAGTTTGGCGAATACAAAAGAAACACCTCCCAAAGGTAAAAGAAGAGTCAGAGGTCAGCAGTCAAGATGGCTAAATAAAGAACTCCTATGTAAGTTAAAAGTCCGAGATAAGCAATGGAAACAATACAAAAAATCTGGGCTCCCCCTGGATCTTATCCTGTACAAGCAGTATAGAAATGATTGCAAAAGGCGCATCAGGCAGGCTAAAAGCATATACTGTCAAAACCTGCTGACTAACTCCTCCAACGACCCTCGAAAATTTTGGAGCCACATTAAAACTTTTTTAGGATCTACGCAAGCTGTCACCCCTCAGAAATGGTCCTGCAAGGTGTCCACTGTAATGACTCCTTCACTATTGCAACGCGTTTAACCAGCAGCTTCCGACCTATCTGCCTACACAGCTTCCCTTCAATCTCCTGCTACACAACTGAACTCAACATTCCTGGCGATTCACCTACCTCATCTAAACCATTCTACTTCAAAGCGGTCACCAGGCATCAAGTCTTCAAGCTGCTCGAGGCTATCTCTGACAATACCAGCCCCGGCTCTGATGGAATGGAACCCCATCTATTAAAGATGGCTGCTCACCTCATATCTGGACCTATAGCTAGAATCTTCACCCTATCCCTCCAATGGCTCTGTCTCTGAAATCTGGAAGGCCGCCAGAATTACTCCCGTGTTTAAAAGGCAGCAAAATGACACGACCAACTACAGACCAATTGCTATACTATCAGTCCTTAGCAAGATCCTTGAGAAATTAGTTCTATCTGCTACCGAATCTGCTGAAAACTCCAACTTACTCAATACAGCACAGCACGGCTTTAGAAAACACCACAGCACCATGACTGCACTAGCAAAATTCTCCTCTGACATTCTTACCAACATGGACAAAGGGAAGCTAACAGGGGCTGTTTTCACCGACCTCACTAAAGCGTTCGACCTTGTTGACCATCCTTAATACTTGCCCCTCAGAAATCTGGGCTTCCCACCCTGTCACTACCTGGTTCAGCAGCTACCTTGCCAACAGGACTCAAGCAGTGAAATTCAACTCGGCGATCTCTGACAGTGCTGTTATCAATATTGGCATCCCTCAGGGCTCCATTCTCGGTCCTCTCTTCTCACTATTTGTAAACAATCTCCCTGATGTAGTAACCTCTGGCCACTCACTACTTTATGCTGATGACCTGGTCATCTATGCCCACTCTGACACTATCACCAACCTGAATGCTGCCCTTACCACAGACTTCCACTTGGTGCAGCTGCCTACACACCCAACGCCTTGTCCTTAACTCCAATAAACTAAAGCCATGCTATTTGGATCCCCACACAAATTAAGAACCTGCTCTTCTTCTCTCTCTGCCTGACATTAATGGTAACCCTCTAGAGTCTGTTAGCTTTTTTGCTACTTGGGCATTCACCTTGACCAAAATCTTGACCTAAAGCTGCATATCCAGGAAACTTGTAAATCTGTCAATTGTAGCTGGGGCTGCTTACAGGATCAACTACCTGCTTACCCCCTGCCGCTAAACTGGCAATTGCTAGAGGAACTCTGTTACCAACCCTCACCCCACGGTGCTCCCATCCTAACCATGGCCAGCAAAACTGCTCTGCACCAATGGGACATCACCTTCAACAATGTTTGCAGGTATGCGGCTAAAGCACCACGCCTGAAGCACCATTGTCAGCTATACAAAGACCTGGGCTGGCTATCTCCCTCCACCAGGCAATATTACCTCTGCAACCTTTCGACACCATCATCAGAGCATCAAAGCCAGCTGAGCTCTCAAAACTACTCCAACCGTTATACCTTCACGGGACCTTAGATCCTCTGACAAGTCCTTATTGAATATTCCTCTCTGCTGCACAAAAAGGGCTCGGAGCCTTCAGTTATGCTGCCCTCACTTTTGGAACTTGCTGCCCCAGGGACTAAGAAATGCTCCTTCCACGATGCATTTAAGCACAATCTCAGAGCTTTCTTACCTCGATGGACAAATGTGTTTGTTTTGATCCCTCTTGAATCCCATGCTTCTAACCTGTTCTCCTCCTCCCCTATTATGTATTATAGGCACTTGCGCTTTTTATTCTTGGTTGTTTTTGCTTTTATGTTTCATGTTTGTTGATACCGATAACATTGTTGTTCTGATGCCAATTGTAAAGCTCTCTAATTACTGCCTAGTCACTTAGCTTGCCCTCGCCTCCTGAGCTGTTTTCCCACCTTCATTCCTTATCCTGCACCTCTGTTCCTGTAACACTTACTTTCCCAGCCCCGCCTCTTCCCTTCCCACTTAGAAATTTCTCCAGTACCCCTGTCATTACCCCTCCTTTTCCTGCCCCTCCCTCTCCTGCTCTTTGCGCCTCACTCCCTCTAACCGCCTCCACTCCCTCTCTGCCGCTCTTCGGTTCCACCGGCCCGGTAACAGGTTGCTACCTTGTACCGCTCATGTCAGAACTTGCCGCCACCCTTCCTACCTTTCTTTCACCTTTCTGCCCCTCTCCTGCCAGCTTTCCCTCCTTCTTTATTCTTCCCTCTTCTCCTATGCTCAGTCCTCACCCCTCCCCTCCCTATTTTATCCGCCTCCCACCAGTTTGCGTGACTCCCCTCTCTCTCCTGCCGTCTCGTAGTTCCACCGGCTCGGCGCGGGTTACTACTCTACCCCGCCAATGCCGTTCCACCGCCGCCTCTTGTCCTCCTCCCTTCTTCTGCTCCACTGCGCCTACTAGGTGCACTCTATTCCCTACCCCCACTCATTTCCCTATCTGTTCCGTGTCCTTCATCCCTTTTCCCTATACCCTGCCCTTCCCACCCTACCCTTCCCTCCATTCCTTTAGTTCAAATCCTCCTCACCCTTGCACCTAGTCCCCCACTGCCCTCCCCTGCACATCACCCTCTCCTCTCTATTTTTTGCACCCATAGCTTCACTGTCCTGTTCCAACCTCTCCGTCTCTCTTGCCCGACTCCCGGTTCCACCGTCCCGGCCACAAGTGGTAACCTTCTCTCGCTAAAGCCGCACTTGGCGCCTTAACCTCCCTCCTGTCCCTCCCCTTTGCCATTCGGCCCTACCACCCCTGTCTCCGCCTCCTGCCCTACCCTTACACCTGTCCCTACCACCTCTCCCTAGTTCTCAACAACTGAATACATGTAATTTTATCCTTATTGCTATGCTTGACTACACTGTGTGACTTTGTCCTTTGCAAAATGTATCCTGCTCGTGTAATTTCATGTATCCTGCAAATGTATCCTGCTTTGTGTAATCTCTTATGTATCACTGTGTTCTGTAACTGTACCTCCCGGGTCGTGCCTGAAAATAGTCACTTGTTGGCTAGCACACTTACCCGGTCAACAAAAACTAAATAAATATTTTTTTCAGATTATAGTTAAGGCTGAGAAGGCACTTCTGTGCTAAACTCCTATTTTGGGGCTTTAACAATTGTCATCTGACAAATTTACATGGAAATTGCTTTAATGTCCGGTTCTGTGTGCCCATTAAAAAGTTCTAGGATGCTGAAAGCATGTACAAAAATTTGTTTAAGATGCTTGTTTGCTTATTGACAGATAAAAAATGGCTGAGAACTGAAACCTGAAACTTTCAGGCTCATTAGTTTCTGGGACATTGGTTGACTTTTCACTTTTCTTTTATCATAAAAAGTCTACATTTTAAATGATCAGTGAAATGAAAATATTTGTTCATGCGTGTGCTATTCCATTTTTCATAAAGAGTGTTTTGGACAGCAAAAAAATTATTTCAGACAGTGTTGTGAGACGACAATGTTCTCATGAGAACTGGTGTTATGAGATGACAGTGTTTTCATGAGCACTGTTGACACGAGCCTGTTGCCAAGTCACAAATGTGGCCATGAGAACTGATGCTGTGAATTGAAAATGTGGTTGAGATTACACACGCCTGTCTGTCTACCCTAGCTAGCTACACTACGAAGGTTTTAGAACTTTCTTGCTCATCATTAACTACAAAATGGCTGAGTGTTGAAACCTGAAATGTTCAGGGTCATTAGATCCTTGGACAAGAATAAACAAGACTAATTGGTTAAGAAAATAAAGACTGTGTCCTGAGAACTGTTGTTACAAGTCAAAAATGTAGTCATAATTGCTGTCATGAGTGGCACATGTGGTTGTGAGAATTGTTTTGTAAACTGGCATTGTCGATCCAATGACTGCTTGTCATTAGAAGTATTGACAATATCAGTCTTTTTGTTTTTTTGAAACTCTTTATTTTTACTTTTTAAGACACCAGAAGTATGTATACATCCATATCTGTACAGGTAATACAGAATTCAACAATATAAGACATTGGATTGAAAGTGACAGTTCAGTTATACTCATTCCTATATCTTAAGTACAGCATAGCTACTTAATCCTATATATTGGCTGGAAGCTTTCGCCCTCTTGTCTTATAGTAAGGGGTAATTAATAAGTCATAGATCTATGATTGTCCCCCTCCTTTTGTTCCCGTTTTAATCTTGAACTTTCTATAACTCTATTAAACATTACCCTCTGAAGGGAGGAAAGGAACATGTCACACAGGGTTGGCCTATCTGTTGTCTGGGTCTCAGATTTCTCCTACATTCCCCACTGACACCAATCTCTATTTAAATTACTTCACTCTCGGCTATTTCTCTCTAAGGTACTATGTCCAGTCTTTTTTCAGAAATCAAGAGGAACCATGGGGTCCATCTGTTCATCAGTTTTGGCACCTGATTTTGTAACCTAGCTGTGAGGTGTTCCATTTTATAGATTTCATAAATGGTGGATTCCCATGGAGAAATTTCTGGAGGGGTAGGCAGTAACCATAGGCATGTTATCTTATCACTTTTTTGCCTCTGCTAGCATAATAGTTAAGAGATAAATATGTTGTCTTCCCAAAAATTGTTTAGGAGGTGCAAAAGCATTGCTATTTCTTGAGTCAAAAGACCCTAGTTGGGAACAGATGGCATAGAGCTTCCTCTGCCTCTCACCAGAATTTGGCCAGACTTGGACATTGCCAAAAGACATACAGACAATGTCAATCTTAATCCAGGGCAGTTTGCCATCGAAAATATTGAGACGCTGTTAATCCAGGCATAGTTTGCCATTAAAAGTACTGAAGCATTATCAGTCCATGGATTGTTTCTCAGTAAAAGTATTAAAAGAACACTGTCAGCTTTGTGAGTGTTTTTAAGATCCTTTTTATGGTGCCAGAAGCCTTCATGCTTTTCAAATGTTATATTAGCCCCCCAACTTTCATATATGGATGTTTTTTGTAAAAATATCAGAAAAAATAGTAACCTGAATGGATTGCTTTTTTGCCTGACTCCTGATCCAGACACACGTTCCTGTTATAAACATGGTGCACAGACGCACTGGTACACTTGTGCATGCATGAGCGCTTCATGTTTTAGACAAATTCAGCTAAAGTTACATATGAGAAGAATCCCAGCCCCAGAATGTGGGAATGTTAGTAGAACTATAAAATGAGCATTCTAACATGTTAAAAATGGCTTTGAAAACTAAAGCCCTGACTCCGGGCATCGCATCAACGAAAAAAAAAACTATATTAATGCATCAGTTAGGGTTAGCACAAACCAACAAAAATAGAGGAATTCAACATTAACTTAAAATATCCACTGAGCCTTGATGAATTTGTGGAGTGATGTTCCTTGGGATTTGAACAATCATGCAATGCAGCAATGCTATTACCCTGTTCAAATCCTAGCTTTTCTTCTCCCTAACTTTGTCTCTCTCTCTCTCTCTCTCTCTCTCTCACACCAAGCATTGGTGTATGCCTATACTTTGTGCCTGAACAGACAGTGTCAAAGTTATGGCAACACCAGCACTGCATCACATGATCATTCAAACCCTAAGGACTGGCAGACAGGATGCTGACTGCAGGCACAAATGTAGAAGGTTTAAACACTATGGACTGGATTTTTCTTTGTTTTTTTTAATTATTGTATTTTTGGTCCCCTCCTTCCACGGGGCTGGCCCCAGCATCTCCACACCAGTCCTTGCCCTGGGAATTCCCCAATGGGTTCCCTCCCCCCAATGTGGCAGGGCCTGGGTGAGGAGCGTCAACTTTTTACCCTCCCCCAGAACATAAATCTAGAATCTGTGGAGGCTGATGCAGGCACAGCTGAGCCATCATGGAGCACGCAAGCTCAAGTTTTCACATTTTCTTCCTCTCCCTTGCCACGGTTGCTCGAGCACGGTGGAGGCATGCACACGCAGCAATCCACAGCACCCTCTTACTCTAGACACTTTCCATCAGAACTTCCTCAAGCCTCCACCAAGGGCAGCCCTGCAGCAGGAGCAACTGAAACTCTCCTGGGAGAGGAGATGCCTTGCGCCACTCAATCCAGGTCCCACCTCCCCCCAGCCAACCCCCAGTGAACCAGGCTTGTTCCCAAACCCAGTACACCATTTGGATGCACTATTTAGATATTCCTAGTTACTTACTGGCCACTACTCTCAACAAGTGTGGCCACCTCTCACACTGTACCACCTTGCAGTCCATATGGGATACCCTGGAACCTTGCAACCTCTACTCCCAGAAACAATGATCAAAACTATCTCTCAAGAGCTGTGACTCTGCCCTTAAAACTCCTACTCCTCCTCCTTCTCATCTCAGGCAGTATCCACTCCAATCCTGGCCCTAGAAGCTCAGGCCACACAAACTCCAGGTGCCCTTATCCTTGCAACCATTAATATCTGCAGCCTACTACTAAAGCTGGATACACTCCAAGCCTTCATATGCCAACACAACCCTGACATCCTTGCAGTGGTGGAAACTTGACTGATGCCTAAAGTTCCTGACTCAGCAGTAACAATACAAGGTTACAATGTCCACAGGCTGGACCGGATATCCAAAAAAGGCAGTGGTTGCACAATCTATATCAAAGACTCCCCTGTCATGGCACCCTGTAGCAACTCCACCACTTTCTGCCTCGGCCCAGATTCTGCCAATAAAAATCATCCTAGGGCCCCAACCAAAAAGCCCTGAGTATTGTCTCTATATACATCCCACCCAGGGACCCTAAACATGGCTTCAACGACGTACTAAATTTTATCAACTCTCATCCTCCTGAAGTTGAACTTATTCTACTAGGGGATTTCAACATAAACTGGTTAGCATCGAGCACCAGTGCCTATAAAGACTCCATCTCAGCTGTTAACCTCACGCAAATGGTAAACTTCCCTACTAGGATTAACTACAAGACTGCACCAGTACCCTCCTGGATTGGGTCCTCACCACTCACCCCACAAGGATTTCTCGTACGACTGTTCTCCCAGACTCTCTCAGTGACCACTCCCCAGTCATGTGTGCATGGTCTAACAAATTCCTTAAGCCCCTCCCAAAATTATCGCTAGCAGAGTCCTTCCTCGTGGAAAACTTCCACATCTCAAACAATACCTGCTTCTACAAGACTGGCTATCCATCTATGAAGCAACAGATGTTAACTTATTCTTGATCACTTCATCTCCATTTTCAACAAAGCCTCGACCTCTTTGCCCTGCTCTTGATCACTTCATCTCAATTTTCAACAAAGCCTGCGACCTCTTTGCCCCTGCTAAAAGGCGCAAAACAAAATCTCTCTCTAACCCATGGCTCATCACAGCTCTTCTCTCACAGCTGGAACTAAGGGACCACCTCTGGGCAGTTGCCAGGGCCACTGCCAAACAACTGGACATTAAAAATTACAAACAAGCACGAAATGCCTGCACTAAAGCCATTCAGTTAATGAAATCCACCCATTACAAAGCCACTCTCGCCAATACATGGGGAAATGGTCATGCTTTCTGGGACAATGTCAAGGATGTCACAGGGAAGCAGACAAAAACCTCTCTGGCCATGTTAATGGTTGATGGATCCTCAACCCTCGACCCCAACGTGATCGCAAACATCTTTAACACGGCTTTTTCAGACCTTAGTGCTGTCCTACCCCATGACTTTTTCAAAAACAGGGCCTACTCCCCAAATACTTCAGCCCCTCAGTCTAACCATCCCCTCTTCTACTTCAGGGAGGTAAGGCTGAATGAAGCTCACCGCTATATTACTGCAGCTATCTCTAAATCTAGATCTAGTAGCGACACCCTGGACCTTAAGCTTCTGTTGCTCACCCTCCATGAGGTAATTCATCCATTAACAAAAATCCTAAACCTCTCTCTCTTTCAGCTGTGGAAAATTCCCGGACTTATGGAAAACAGCCACTGTGACACCTGTCCATAAAAGTGGGGATAAGACGAATCACTCAAATTATCGCCCTATCTCCATACTGCCCCCACTCTCTAAGGCACTCGAATGCATCGTGGCTGATCAACTTACCGACCACTTGGATAAATACAATATACCTTGTCCACAATAACACAGTTTCCGGAAATGCCACACACCACCACAGCCCTTCTTGAGTTCACTGAAGCTTTGCACAAATCCCTTGACAACGGCCTTCTCACAGGGACCATTTTCATCGACCTCTCCAAGGCCTTCGATACAGTACACCATGGACTACTAATTGACCAACTACTGAATGCCGGGCTATCACCTGACTCTTCTCTCTGGTTTAAAAGCTACTTAGAAAACCGGCCGCAGAGAGTAGAAATTGCTGACACTCTTTCTGACACCCTGCCTGTTCACTCGGGTGTCCCACAGGGATCCATACTGGGCCCCCTCCTATTTAGCCTTTTCTAAACTCCCTCCCTCCCTTACCACTGCTCTGGAGCAGATCATACTATATACCGATGATGCTGTTGTATACTCCACTCACAAAGATCTTGCAATCTTCAACACAACCTTCAACTTGGTTTCAGTTCCGCTGGAGACATGGTTTCTTAATCATAAACTGGTCCTCAATGACAAGAAAATCAAATCTATGCTCTTCTTCAGCGCTCATAACCCACACAAGCTACACCACTTGGCTATCTCCACCACCCAGCGGAACACTGTAGATCAGGTGGGGTCCTTCAAATACTTAGGGATACAGCTTGACCCTAATCTCTCCTATGGACCTCAAGTAGATAATGTAGCTAGAGCTGCTAATACATGGCTTGGTCTCCTCTACAAACACAGACAATACCTCACACCAGAAGCTTTGAAGGTTGCAGTCCTGAGCTCTGTGATCTCTGTAATAGACTATGGTCTCATCATTTATGGCTCAGCCACAACCACAACCCTTAGATGCCTCTCAACTGCCTTAAATAAGGCATGTCGGCTCATCACGGGTGCTCACCATCTCACCCACACATATGACCTGTACACCCAGACCGGCTGGCTCCAACTATCAAACCGCATAAAGTTTCTCACCTGCTCCATGGCGAAAAATATCTACCTTGGCCTTGCACCTTCTGGGGTCTCAACTCTGTTACAACACCGAACCAACAAACGGTGCCTTCGGAGATCCATGCTACAGCTACTGAAAGTCCCCCTCTGTCACACTTCACAGGGACAATACTCTTTTGCTTATCGAGCGCCACTCTGGTTCAATGGCCTCAGCCCCATCATCTCCTCTGCCCCAACAATTGGTATGTTTAAAACTAGGCTCGGGACAATCTCACTACCAACAGCTCCTGTGACTGCCCAACTTAACCTGGTTTCTCCACTTCCCTGCCTGCTCTAGTGGTCCCCCTCCCTCCTCACTGGATTCTACCTCACATCTTTGTACCCCCAATGCTGCACTTTTCACCCTCTCCCACCCTACCTACATTCCTTCTTCCCTCCCCTCTTCCTCTCCCTATGACTCTGGCACTTATCTCTTGTCTGTTTTTCTGACAAATGCCACTGGCTGCCTTGCTTACAATGCTACCCTTGAATTGTATTAATCTGTAATCTGTTTGTAATGTCCACATTGCTGTAATATCTGTCTAGATGTTCCCCATAATTTGTATTTCTCTGACGTGGAACCTTTGTAAAAGAGCCTTGGCTCAAAGGTATTTGTAATCCTAGACTTAATAAAATAAAAATTAAAAATAAAGGTTACCAGCGCAGCATGAGTTGTGGCATCCAGTGCCTCAAGGCTTAGCACCACTGGGCCGGCTTATGGGCTGGATTTTCAAATAGCCCCAAATGTCACAAGCTCAGGGTGCGCCAAACATATGTCACACAGGGCTTACGGCATTCTCCCAAACAGCGACTGGGATTTCGATCCCCTGTGCCACTTGCCATGTTAGACCAGCTTTTTCTGGTCCAGCTTGTGGCAACCCCTCCTGCCCATTTTATGGGGCTTGCACCAAAGATTAGGCGTAAGCTGCCATACATTAGGTAACTGCACCCAACCTACTGTACCAACATCAGGTGCAGCTGCAGCAAAGGTGTTTGACGCAGCTGCACCAAAAAAGGCATTGATACAGGGCTGGACGTAAGCCCTGCTGTGTTTCACAAGCATCGTGTCACCCTTTGAAAATCAGGCCCTATAACTGTGTAGGCAGGAAAGTGTCTAGCAGGCACAGATAAATTAAATCACAGATGGTGAACTAATGGGAATATAAAACTAATAATCCAGTCCTTCAGCAGCTATTGCAGCTATAGCAGTGCTAACCAGAGGAAGAGCAAGTGCTTGAAACATTGGTGCATATATAGCACTGTTTAAAGTGGCTGACAATCAAAATAAAAAAAAAGACCGGTAAAATATTGGTTGATGAGGGAGTCTGATGTCCAATTTGGGTAGCAAAAATTAATATCCATTTTATACATTTATTCACAATTGACTGACTTTATTTTATTACTCCTACATACAAAGGGAACAACACCCCAAGTTAAACACCTTTAACAGGTAACAGCTTTTCGTGTACAGTTTATTAAATGTTTGTACAGTGTGGCGTGTCTCTTATTAAAAAATAAATAAATAATATATTTGTGTGTTGTTTGGGGCACTGGACCACAAAGTGAAGCTGAGAAGCTCTGTCATCCGAAACAGCTGAGCTGTTATTTTTCATGATGAGACCCCACCCTACACACATATTACCAATAACGCAAGTGTAAGTTATAATACATTGTAAGCTCTGTTTTATATTAAAAGAAAACATAACACTCTTCCCCTGCACTGCCACAGTAATGTTTTCCACTTGAAGCTCCAACGCAAGACACAAACTGTCACAGAATAAGAGGTCTTGCAGTTCTCACAGCTGATTGACTAAGATCATTATAATTATGCAATAAGGCATGACAAGGTGTGCGCTATTGTGGGATAACAGCATGTCTTGGGAAATGAAGCCTAAAGTGAAGCTGGGGCCTTTATGCACCCAAGAAGTGTTGTTATCCCTCAGGTGTGGCTGGTGACACATCTGCCCTCCCTAACAGACCCAAGTTCTATTTGAAAAGGCTGACTTGGGCTTAAGTGCACACCTACTTAACTAAGGCCAAAATTGCAACTCAGCTTGGCCATGACAATATTGGTATGAAGCTACTTTAATTAGTCATTAGGAAAGACACCCGTCCTTTGCAGATTATTTTCAATTTATCCCTTTCTACTGGGCAAGTATGTGAACTCTGGAAAAAAGCTTATGTGACACTGGTACTCAAAGGTGGTGATAGTAACCTACTCTCTAATTACCACCCTATCTCCATTCTACCCCCTTTCAAAAACCTTAGAGGGGTAGTGAATGATCAGCACAGTCAATACTTGAGTCATCATGAGTTTCTGGCTAAGGAGCAACATGGCTTCAGGAAAAACTACAGCACTATGACAGCACTCCTTGAGCTCACAAACTCACTCACTACACTGTGCTCTGGATAGGGGAGAAATGGCCGGGTCCATATACATAGACCTTAGCAAGGCCTTCGACCTTGTAAACCACACCCTCCTCTGCCAGAAACTACTCTACCTAGGCTTTTCATATGATGTAGTCAGCTGGCTCAAAGGCTATCTGGCTGGTGGAACCCAAGTGGTAAAATGTCACAATGTACTCCTGGACATTCTACCTGTCACTTTAGGTGTTCCCCAGAGTTCAAACCTTGGGTCCCTTCTCTTCAGATTCATCAATGAATTGTCTATTGTCTGCAGGTCCATGAATATGTTACTGTATGCTGATGATGCAGTCATTTTCTCCAGTGACAAGTACATGGAGGAACTGCAGTGGAGGCTTCAGTCTGACTTTGACGACATCCAAGAATGGTTCACCTCCAACTTACTAGTATCTAAATGTATGGTCTTTGCCACCAAAAACAAATCCTCTCCTCTTAAGTACCTTGGGGTACTTTTAACACTGCTTTATCCTTTGTTGCTCATGTTGACCTTCAAGCTAGGGTTGTCAACTCCAGGCTAGGGCTGCTCTATAGGCATAGGAACAATTTCCTACCAGAGATTAAGAAACTCCTGGTATAGTGCTTCATTGCCAGCATAATTGACTATGGGACTGAGGTCTACGGCTCATGCAGTGACTGTGTGCTATCTAGAGTAAGGTGTCTCCTTAATAGATCCTGCCACTTTCGCTCAGCCAAAACAGGACACCCACACCTGTGGGCTATATAGCAGCCTGAATTAGCTCAACCTGGACTCTAGGCTGTGCTATCACACCCTGGTCACTGGCAGAAGAGCCCTATGTGACCTTCTGTCTCCTGGGCTACAGAACATGTTCAACTTTGTTGACCAACAATACTCCACCAGGGGTGTAGTGTGGCAGATTCTGCTCCTCCCTCTGAGAAAAACCTACACTTGGGCAAGCTAATTTATTGTACCAATTTGCTAGGCTATGGAATGACCTGCCTCCCTCAATAAAAACTGATTTCACTTTAAACCTGTTCAAATCCTAGCTTTCTCCCTCACCCTGCCTAGATATTGCAACTGCTACTGCTAACAATTCTTGTCTTTTCACTATGTGGAGCCTTACTTGATGTGTTATGTTATCATGACACCCATGCATTGATTTTATACTGTGGCAGCACTAACTGTATAACTGTTTCTTGCCTGTGCCAGTAAGTGTTTACTGTGGCTAAACTGCTATCTTTCTGTATTGTATTGTACTCTACTGTATTGTACTGTATTGTACTGTACTGTATTGTACTGTCCTGTACTGTACTGTATTGTACTGTACTGTATTGTATTGTACTGTACAGTCCTGTACTGTACTGTACTGTACTGTATTGTACTGTCCTGTACTGTACTGTATTGTATTGGATGGTATTGTTTTGTGCTGCCTGTACTGAGTTGTACTGTATACATGCAGATTCCCTGTACTTGCTGTTTTCTGTTGTATCTGACTCTGAACCATTTGAAAATAGACTCTGCCTAAAGGGTTTGATGCAAAATAAATAAATAAATGATATTACGCCTGGCGAATGTCTTATTGTTATTATAAATGGGTTTCCTGATTTTTTTTTATTTTAGGACCAAGTAATGATGTTCAGAAAGTTAAGCATTGCTGTCCTGTGTTGTGCTGGGATATCAGCATAGTCATGTGACTGGATTCCATCAATCACAGTACAATATTTCTCTTACCCATTTTATAATTAACAATTACTGTAGTAGTTTCCATGTCTTCCCAAGAAAGCACTGCTATATATGCTTTGTTTTATTATTAGTTTATGTGTTGCGTGTGTGTGGGGGTGGGGGCTCTGCTTTGTTTTATAAAGGGGATTTAAAGCAGCAGTGCAACAATATTGGGCAAAAATATGACCCTACCTTTTTTCACTACAAAAGATTCCAGGCATCTTCCTGTTTTATTTAGTGGCACAATTTTTGAATTCCACCAAAATATGAGTATTTTATAAATGTCTTAATTTAGTTTTTTTCTCAAGAAAAAAAGATGGCCACCACATTTTGCGTAGAAATAGCATTGTAGAGACCTGGCAAGGGTTAGGATAAAAAAAATACACAAAGACTCATGGTGCACAATATAGAGGTACCTAGAGAGGTACATTTGACAATTATGCTAATATGTTTCTTAACTGTAGCTGAAACTAGCTTTTTGGAAAACTGTTTCGTGGCACTGCTGCTTTAAACACGGAGCCTTACATTGCATGTTTTTATAGCGCTTTATAAACTAGGGAAATTTTAGACATGTAAAGCAAAGACAAAGCTGCTGCACTATTTGTCTTGTGCTCAGTTAGGAAAATCACCAGTAGCAAACAGATACCGGCACCAAGACTCAGTTTAAACTTGCAACAATTTATTTGCTCAAAAAGTGCCACAACAGTTAGTCACCGGTACTGTACCAGTGACTGTTGTAGCACTTTTGAGCAAGTAAGTAATTGCAGTTTAAACTGAGTCCTGGTGCCGGTATCTGTTTCAGTTTCAGTTTTAGTTTCAGTTTTATTAATTACACTGGAATGGCATGTGGCCAAAAATTGCCCATTTTCACAAGCGTCCAGTTTTGGACAAACAAGTCATGAGAGTTACAGTGCACAACAGAAGTACAATACAGAAAGACAGTCACAGGATAATAATTGGTTACAAAACAAATACCAATACAGATCAATAAAAGATTAAGACCTGTTCAATTGATCAGAGACAAGTGCCTAGGTAACATGTAGTGCTATATTGACACAACGTATTTATTTATTTTATGGTATCGAATTGCAACCCTTGAGTCACAGACTCATTTACAAAGGCTCCTCATCAAGGAACATACTGTAGAACAAAACAGACAAACAACAAAATACAGAGATACATAGATACATAGACAGTGTCGGCAGATAAGGGCCTATGGCCCACCCAGTCTGCCCATTTGAGCTTGTAAGTTTAGTTTATGTTTTCCTAGAAGTCTGTTGCCCCTTACTCCTGACCTCCAGAATTCCTTTATGTGTATCCCATGCATTCTTAAATCCCGTGAGATACATCAGAGATTATAAAATACAATTTAAAAATTCCTATACAGTGTGATAGCTAAGGTAATGACACTTAATGTTATTATATAGGGGGAACAGATGCTGGCAGGAGATGGAGTGGAACATGAAAATTCTGTGGGGGGCAGGGTTGGGGAGCTACTAATATGCAAATATCTGTTTGCTACTAGACATTTTAGACATGTAATAGTGCGGGCAATGTAGGGTCGTATATTTTCAGGTCAAGTTTGACCACTCACAATATGTAATCTCAGCTCCTGTTTCCCAGGAGCTACACCTCTCCCTTTCAAATAGAACAAAGCTCTTTATTTTTACTGCAGCCCACAAAGGGCTTATCAGCAAGGGCATTCTGTCACCATTGAACAACAGAGCTAATTATAGGGTTGCCACGTTTGCATAAGACAAAAACCAGATACAAAACCACACCCTAAACTCCAGCCCTCACCCTCTGCTTCTAATGGCTGAGTTCTAGCAGAGTTCATCATTAATGATTTCTTCAGATTATGTCATGATTAGTTTTATGTATTTTTTATTGAAATTTAAATATTTTTAGTTTAAATTGTGATGTAGATTGAGGGGTGGAGTGGAGAGAGGGTTTGGAAGACTTTGTTCCCAATGTACACATTTTAATTTGCACATTGAGGGATTACAGGAGGTATGGCAAACAGTATTTAATTACAAATCTCACCTGCCAGTTTAAGAGGAATCAGTGTCTATAGTAGCTCCCATCACTCCTGCTCCAAAGCCAATTATATCGTCAGAAGAGTCTTTAAAAGTGATATGAAATAATTTTATACTGTTAAATGCCTTCACTTTTTTCTGTGTGTATCACACATTTGATACACTTGAACTTATTTTTGATAAATTATAAAAAGAGTCTGAGAAATGGAGATTTCTGATTGGCTGTAAACATTCTAACAGCCTTATGTTAATCTTTTATTAACATACATGTAGAGCTTAACCATATGCTGAACATGGTTTAACACTGTTTAAAAAAGCAGTTTTATTATAATATCAATAAGGCACTCCCAGGGGTTATGTTAATGGTCAGTTAATCACCCTCTAGGGCATGTGGCATTCGCCTCTGGTAACGCCACACCCCTAGAGGGTGATTAACAGACCATTACCATAACCCCTGGTCATGCCTTATTGGTTAATTAATTAACTAGATTTGTGGTGCCCTCACATCTAGATTGTGTCCCTTCACCTCATCCTCAGCTACCACTCACGCTTTTTTCTTATTTCTGAAACATTCAATGATGTTACTCACACCATGCCATGCTATTCATCTGAATGACCCAGAACTGTGGAACTAGAATGTCCAGGCAGTATAAAACTGAGCACAGGAGAGAGGGATTTTATGTAGTTACAAATACAATAAATATTAGATTATTAATTTAACAAGAATGTGGTGCAAATATCAGAATATATGACATATCATTAAAGGAAAACAGGAGAGCATATAAAGGTATCAAAATAGTTTTCTATCACAGCAGTAAAAAAAAACATTCTTAAAATGTAGTGTGAAAAAGGTTAGGTCAAAACTGCTAATAGTCTTAATGGTCTCTAGGGAAGTGCTCTGGTGGAGGGGGTACTTCCCATCTGCAGACCATGGCAGAGCCCAGGTTCAGCTGGTGGCAGTGAGAGAACTATCTCAGCTGTATCACAAGCTTCTCAACCAGATCCCACCCCACATCCCTACTCCCACAGTGACCGAGTTGTCCGGGCTGGAGGGTGGTGGGCAACGGAGGGGTAGCCAGAAGGTGGTTGTCCAGCCCAGCACCATTGAGATGGTGAACTGATTTTCATCCCTGAAGGAAGTTCAGGCCCCTGGCTCTACTACAGTAGATGGGAAAGGAAAGGACAAAGTAATGGCATCCAAGGGGAGCAAGTCTTAGTCTTAGTGGTTGGGAACTCCACGATTTGGTGGATAGAGAGGGGGTGGATGGGAGAGGGATTATCAGGTGCCTTCCTGCTGCATCAGCCATCCAGGATTTAGACAGGATAGGAAGGATGGTGGAGAGGGAGCAGGGGAGCTGAGGTTGCTGGTACACCTGGGTACCAATAATCTGGAGAACCAGTCAGTGGAGAAGGTGAAGCAGAACTTACATAGACTGGGGACAGATTAGGCACACACTTCATTGGCCTTTTTCCTAAGTCCTCCTCTATGGGGTAGGGAGAGGAAGCAGGATAGGTTAAGGAGTGGGGCAACTGAGGAGTTCAGTGGATGGCTTAAGAGGTGGTGTCAGGAGAACCAGTGCCAATTTGTAGGGGATTGGAGGGACTTCTGGAATAGGAGACCCTTCAAAGGTGATGGACTTCACCTGACAAAAGAGGAGGTCTGTGTGCTGGGGCAGAAGTGTGACAGCCATATCAGACATTTAAAATGACTGCAAGGGAGACTGGGTCTGGGGAACCACAGTGGCAGGTGAAAGGAAGGGGATCCTAGCTAGTACTCCCCCACATCTGGGGGCTTATAGCAGCATAGCAGGTACAAGGACAGCTGTGGCTCAAACTGAACTAGGTGAGGTGACATTAGAGTGGTGAAACACAAAGTGTGCAATCACTGAGAAAAACATGAGGAAGAAAGAGCAAGGAAAGCACAAGGGTAGTAACAAAGTAGGATTGGGAACAGCTGGATGGCAGTATGCCTGAACGCCAGGAGCCTAAGTAACAAAATCAGTGAGCTCCAGGTGCTGATGGTGGACATTGAGGTGGACCCTGTAACCATCACAGAAACATGACTTTTGGAAAATAATGCTTGGAAACTGATGGTCCCTGGGTACTCATTGTTCAGGAGTGGTAGAAGAACAGGTGGCGGGGAAGAGTAGCCATTTTTGTCAGGAATGGCATAACTATGGTAGAAGATGTGTGCATTAGGGATAGTAAGGGGAAGGCAGAGTCACTGCAGTTGCAACTCACAGCAGCCTCAGGCAAGAAACGGTGCTTGGTGGTGATCTATAGACCTCTGGGGCAAGGGGAAGAGAGTGACAGAGAGTTCAGGAAAGAACTTGAAAGTGGGGTGGGAAAGAGGGAAGGAGTGGTGCTGGGTGCTCTGAACCTGCCAGACATTGATTGAGATGTTCCACTGGCCAGGAGCACCAGAAGTCAAGTCTTGTTGGACACCTTCCAGGATTGTCTACTGGTACAGCTAGTTAAGGAACCCAGCAGGCAGACTGCAATTCTTGATATTGTACTCACCAACTCAGAGGCAGTAAGAGCTGTGAGAATAGAAGAGCCACTAGGAACAATGACCATAATTCCATTTGGTTTGAACAGGTTCTTGGTCTAGAAAACACCAATCAAAGATGCTTGTCAAAGAAGATGGAGGATCTGGTGTGCGAGGTCATAGTAAACTGGATAGGTAACTGGCTAAAGAGGCAGCAGAGGGTTGTGGTCAAAGGGTCAAATTGTAAGAAAGAGAGGTCTCTTGCCCACCAGCACAGCAGTAGAGCTACCATTTGTGGAAGCGATGACCTGAAGTCAGGAGTGACCTCAGGAATAGGAGGGTCAGCCAGGGCAGAGGAGGATTGAGCATTCCAGGTCTGCTCTCCTCCGGAGAGGGAGGGATCAGTGGTTGACATTAGCCTGGCCCTTAGCAGTGTCTGAGGGTTTGCACACCAACACTGTCGTGGCGGGGCAAAGGCGAGGCAGGCGCCCAGCATGCTGCACCTAAAAGCATACCGCACTGCCATTGGCACCATTGCATATCCCTTTCTCTGTGCTGGAGGGACAGCAAAAAAAAAAACATTAAAAGAAATTAAAAAAGGAGAAGAAGAAGAAGAAAGGAGGTCATGAGCAGGGTACGACAGAACCCTGTCCTGGGTCTGGTCCTCTACAACATGTTCAGTCAGTGACATTGGTGAGGCAATCCAGGGCAAGCTGTGTCTCTTCATGGATGACACTAAGTTCTTTTTGAAGGTAGATAGTGACAAGGGAATCAGGGAATCCACAGAGACTTCCAGGAGCTAGAGGGGTGGTCTAAGGTTTGACAGTTGAAATTCAATGCCAAAAAGTACAAGGTAATGCACCTAGAGAGCAAAACTCCCAGCACAGAGTACTGGATGGGTGAGGTGAGACTTAGCACTATGGCTGAGAAACAGGACCTTGGATTTATCATCAGTGACTCCCTCAAACAATCAAGTCAGTGCAAAAAGGCATAATATAGCAAAATGAGTAGGATACTGGGTTGTATCGGGAGAGGTATTAATAGTAGAAGGGAAGAGGTAATACTGCCCCTATATAGATCCTTAGTAAGGCCACACCTGGAGTACTGCACCCAGTTCTGGAGTCCTTACCTCAGGAGAGATTAAGATAGGAAGGAGACCTGCAGTGCAGGGTGATGAAATGATTCAGGAACAACAGGCCAGGTCCCATGGAGCACCTCAAGACAGTGAGTACCTCAAGGCACTGAGTACCTCAAGGCACTGAGTACCTCAAGCCACTGAACATGTACTCACTGGAGACCAGAAGGGAGAGGGAGATATAATAGAGACCTTCAAGTTCCTCAAAGGAATTAGCAAACTGAACTGTGGGGAAAAATTTAGCTTGAATACTAGTTCACAGTCATGTGGACATGAGTGGAAACTGACAGAGGGAAGTTCGGTATGGAAATGAGGAAGTATAGTTTTACAGAAGGGGTGGTGGTGCCATGGAAGGGCCTGCCAGCTGAAGTGGTAGGTGCAAAAAAAGTGGTTTCAAGCATGATGGGATAGAATGAAGGGTATAGTGCTTGCTCGGGGTGTCAGAAACTGGGAGAAGAATTGGGAGAGGCTGGGGAGGGGTATAACACTGGAGGGACAGTAGGTCCCAGGGCTAAATAGCAAACTCAGACAGACTGCATGGACCATGGATCTTTTCAGTATTCTATGATATGGACGAGGTAAAAGTGCGAGCCCAATACGACAGTGGCATTTCGGTGACATCAAAAATGGCGACAGTACATTTTGGCGACTGCATTAATGGTAATATTATGTCCCCAAGGTGCTATGACCTTAGAGTTAGTTATATAAGAAAGAATGGTGTGGGGGCTTGGCTGATCATGACGTCTACACCAGGGCCCACCAGGCACGTGCGCTGGTAAAAAAATGCTGTGCCCCAGTTGGTGCAGAGCTTCCCCCATAGTAACCATATATCAGTGCCCTGGCTGCCATCTGTTATGCCCCAGCTGTGCCCTGGTAACCATTTGTGGCTAGAGCCGCTAGTGGCCCACCCCTCTGGTAAAGTAACTGTCACCATTACAGTACTCGCCGAAATGTACCATCACTATCGCCAAAGTGCCGTAGCCATTATTGTACTCGTGCTTTTTAACTCGCTTATATCACAGAGAACCATCTTTTTCTGCAATCATTGTCTGTGTTTCTATGTATAGTTCAAACCAGAGCTGCTCACTGGGAGAAGGTTTCTCTGATCACACGGACAATCCGGTTCAGAAGAAGATCATGGAACTCACCTCCATCAAAAAAAAAAAAAAGTATGCATACTTACACTTCCCAGACTGACTGTCTGGTTTACAAAGGCCTGTATCCCATCAGGACTTGTTTGTAACTTGGATATGTAGGCAAAACAGGGAATGATTTGATGGTATCTGTTTCACAAGTATGTGAGCATTCAAAATGGCACGTAGACTGGACTACCTCTAAACAAATCTGAATGACCAGACAAGGACCCTGAAACCCGAATTATCCAGTCCAAATCCTGTCAGATGGCAACCCTGGCTCCCTCACCTCTGTTGCTCGTGTCTGTACTTGGAGTCTTGAGGCACTGAAAGAGAACAAACAGATAGCAAAGGTGAAAGTCATCCTGGCTGATCATTCCAGGACAGGCAGTAAGCAACGTGAAGTCGTGCTGGAGGTACCCTGCCTGATCACTGTTGTGGGTGTACTGCACGTGTGTTGAAAACAGAAATATATCATCATTTGTACCTGCAAACTTTTGGCAATTTTAGCTTTAATGAGCCTAAGCTCAGTTTACAACAGCAGATTCAAAATACACATTTGATCAATTTTCATTAAGCTATAGGCTGTTTTGCTCACAGTCCTTTTTCATAAAAATGAGCCCTGTGTGAACTAGTTAAATTGTTCCTTTAGACACACTGATTAACCTGACTCAGCACCGCCAGCTGATTGAAAATTCTGACCACTGAAGCAGGACTATACAGGTTGAAAATGGGAGTTGCCGTTCATAGCTGCCAACGCTTTGTTACAAGCCAATGGACAAAAGCTGGCACAGAACTGGCTGAAACAGCATCATCTCATTCTTAGGTAGAACATACTTTTTCCCAGTTTCAATGTCAAACAGCAAGAGTCCTTTGGGCACATGGCTGGAAACAGTTTGCAAAGGCAACACCTGCGCATCAAGTCATGGGGTCTTCCTTTGCTAGAGATTAATTGAGATTATGTTCCAGGAACGAAGTTGGTCCCAAAATATTTTAGCATACATGTAACATAGCACTATGTTGAAGGAGGGGACTTAGAGTCCATCTTGTCTGCCCCCCCCCCCTTCATTGCATTGAAAAAACAAATCCAAGGTTAACAACCAGAATGTTAGCCCTTCTCATGCTGTGTAACCTTCAATGCTATTCTCTGTCAGGAATCTGCATAGTCCTGCTTTGACATCCTGAAGAATCCTTGTTTCCACAACATCATTTAATAGACTATATTCCACATGTTAGTGATCCTCTGTGTAAAGCAATGATTTCAAATATTCCCCCTTATTCCAGCTCCCCTCCTTCAGTTTGAGGGTATACCTCCAGTTCTGCTTGAACTCACCAGCTTGTAAATTGGTGTGTACCCCACTCAGCCAATCCCCTTTAGTATCTGAGAAACTATGATCATATCTCATCTCAGCCCTCTCTTTTCGAGGCCAAGTAATGGGAGTGTGTCAGCATAGCAGAAATCACTGCTTAAAAGAAACTAATAAGGGTTGCTGTAGTAAAACATCAACACATTAATAGCAGACACTAGCACTTACTCACCAGTCTACAAAAGTCACTGCACAAAACAGTAAAGTTCAAAATAGGTGACTATTCAAAAGCTTATACATGTAAGGACAATTAGATATGATTTTGGTGCAGTATTAGCCAGTGCTAAGCAATGTAAATCACAAATTGTTGTAAGAAAGAAATGATGTGACCTACTGGGAATTGAACCCAACCCTGAATACCATCCCAGTGTTCTAACCACTGAGCAACAGGCTCACATGGTTGGATTGGAGGTTCCGGACACACTTCCTTTCTGATAGTGTATATCCTGTAAGAGAAAGGAAATGTGTCCAGCGACCACAGGTCAACCATAGAAGCCTGTAGCTCAGTGGTTTTACTGTACTAGGATGGTACTCTGGAGCCTGAGTTCAATTCCTATTAGTCCCACTATTTCTTTTCTCAGCACAGTTTGTGACAAGCAGGGACAGGAATTTCTCTTGATAAAGTGCTATATATGTGAACCGTTGAGGGCTACTATCACCTTGCATGATTTATCTGTCCTTACATGTGCATGTTTTTGAATAGTCAATTTATTTTCTGTGTTACAGTTTTGTGCTGTAACTTTTTGTAGACTGGTGGGTGAGTGCTAGTTACTCTGCTATTAGTCTAATGTGAGTATGTACAACTCTCTGCTAACACTTGCCTCCTAAGTCACTTAATCAGCTTGGTGGCCCTGTATTGAAACATCATGATCTCATCAATCTCCTTTATGTACTTCCATAACAAGAACTGGACACAGTACTCCTAGTGTGATTGAACCAAGGCCTTGTACAGGAGAGGATCGCCTTGACCTGTTCTTTGCCACCCCCCCCCCACCAATGCATCCCAGCATTGCACTGTATTTGCTTTCCTGACTGCGGCAGCAGACCACTTGTCTGGCTTTAGCTTGCTGTTGACAATTACCCCTAGATCCTTTTTCTTGGATGCGCTGTCCACTGTTGCACATCCCCCTCCCACAGTGTGCACCCAGATTCTTCATCACTAGATATAGACTAGTAGTAAATTCAGATGTACAATGAATCAGAATAAAGAACACATAAACTGGGTAGGTATTATAAAAACAATCCCAGGCCCTGTCAGGGGTACTAGGCCCTGTAAACATTTGGGGTTATGGATCTCAGGCTCAAAACGAAGAGCTTGAGGGTCGCATTAGTCACCGTACAAAATCTGGCATTATTTTAAGATTCAGGGCTCAAACACTGGAGTCGTGATTTCTGTAAGGCTCTGCATCACCTCCTTCATATTAGCTACAAGTTACTGCACCCTTTATTAAAAATGTTAGTTAAATCTGAAGATTGGGGTCATTGGGTTTCATTTAAGCTACTATAAAATGTGGTTTTGTCCTGACATATTTGAATGCATATGTGTCTGCCTCCAGTTTCTGAGGGGTTGCATGTCATTACATTGTTATTACAATAAAAGGAAACACAGACTAGAGATTAGGGCACCAAAATGTGAACCTGGAAACCCAGCAGACTTGGGTTTAAATCCTGCAAACACTACTTGCATACTGTGTGACCTTAAGCAAGTCACTTAACCTCCTGAGCAACTGGTTCACACCCAGAAACAAGTATCAGCTTAGTGTGCCAGTTTCCCAGCCAAAACCAATTCTAAAACAATTACATTATATAAGTAACCTCTGCTGTGCTTCCTGCTTGTCCGTAAGGTGGACATGGCCTGGTTAATCCCTCCATGTCTATGGATATAGATGGTATCTCACCAAAAGGTCCCCCTACAACAACACCCACAGTCACTATACATCACAGGTCCCTGGTCCTGCACCAGGTACAGATCAGACCTCTACCCTGCCAGAAGAAGAAGCATTTGGACATAGTATATTCAGCAATAGTCATGCTTCACTAATTTATCAGGAATTACAGTCTAGAACAGCAGTTCCCAGTCATTCTCCTTTTTGGCACTGTGTAGGCAGATATGACTCTGACCCTGGACACAGCAGATCAGGACCCTTGAAGCCCCTTAGTGAAAACGTTGTGCTCTGAACACACTTTTGGAGCCAAATGACCCCCTCTGTTCCCTTATATATCTTAAATCCACACACCAGTGAGCAAGGTAATACCTTGGGTCAGAGCTTGATCTACTCTATTAATTCATTTGAACTCCCTCCCACTGTGCTAAGGGTTTACTCTTCTGCATTTACATAGATTAGCACCATAGCACCTGCTCATTGAGTGGGGCAAGAGGCCCCCACTGCAGGAGAAACAGTTTGTTATTTTCTCCTTGTAAGTTAAACTGGTTACACATTTATAACATCTGGGTGATGGTTTAGCTGAAAGCTGTTGCTGCTAATAACAACCTATTAGATGATCAATAGGATACAGTTTATACAATGGTCTTGATCACAAAAATTGGTTCAATTGCTCTATAAGACTCTAACTGACCCTCCTTGCTCCCTAACTGCAGATGGGAGAACACACTGGGAATCTGATCTTAATATTACTTTATCCAAGGACACCTGGGAAGGGCTCTGGAGTAATGCTTTTAAAGCTAGTAGACACACACAACGTAAGCTCACCCAATTTAAATTATTGCATTATTATTATCTTAGCCCTGCAAAATTGGAATCAATGGATGTTCATAAGAATGGTACATGCTGGATATGCAGCCAGCATCATGCTCCTAGTGCTTATATGCTCTGGCACTGCCCAAAGATTTTCAAAACTTGGGAAAAGAGAAGGGTTATGTGTCATAAGATCACCAAGGTGGATATCCCATTACTCTCCTGAAACATGGCTACTTTGTGATTATTCCAGGGCCCCTCAACTCAATCCACACCAACAGACGTGGTTACAGTTAGCAGCACTTGACCTAAAATGGATTATACTAAAATACTGGAAATCTGACTCATACTCTGCGGGAGGAATGATGTTCTTATACAGCCTCTAGTGCTGTTAATGAACACAGTAGTTGTAATTTACTGGACAAATCAGAATTGTTTTAGAAGATCCGGAATGTCTTTGTTAATTGTGCAAAAATTATTTGATGGTATCATAGAATAACTCTTATACCGAGTTATTGGACCTTAGGTCCAGCCCTTTAATTGTTCATGCTGTTATGTATTCTTTCCATTTGATAATTCACTTATTCAACTTTGCATTAGGTTGTGTACTCTTTCTCAGAATATTTTATTTTAAACCTTGTTTTGTGTATAGCTTTTCATAAGTTTAGATCACAGTTACTTCATTATATTTTTATGATATATATTTTTATAGCCCGTTTGTTCTTTTAAAATTCAAAGAAAACAATAATACACAAAAAAAAGACTTAAAGGCTGTTCTTCCTCACACTGGGACTTCAAAGTATCTGGCTAACTAAAGCCGTATTTATACAGCTGGTCGCTTTCTTTTCTGCTGCAGTGTGTGTCAGCACTGCCCTGACCTACTGAGGTGATAGCCTTTTGCATTCACATGGCCCCTGTCAGTGCTGATGCAATCTGCAGTGGAGAGGAGCTGAGAATAATGGGAGGCACCACAGGATGCTGGGAGAATTCCTGTACATGTCAGAGTGAGCAGTGCAGCCTGTCCACATGGCTCCTTACACTAGTCACTCCGCAGATTGAAGCAGCTCTTCGAGAGGTGATTCTTTAAGTGTCCACACATCTGCTTTTGCACTACAGTAACCCAAGCGCTTGGGTTGCTGCAGGGCACAAGCGGCTGAGTAAATGGCCCTTTAACCAGGACAAGTACAGTTTGCTGGGCCACCCTGATGGCCCAGTATGAACAAGTCATGTTGCCATGCAGGTGACCTGAGTCTGGGAGCAAGCACGGGTCACCACACTGCAAGGTAGGCCAGGCTGAAATAGCTGCTGTGTGGCAGCATGCTTCAGTTGAGAGCGTTGGCAGTCAGTTGTGATGCTACAGTAACCCCTGCAGCTGGGCCAGGGATCTTGTGCTCATCACAAGGGTGCTGTCTGTGTGTGAGACCTTTGAGGCACTGACTGTGCCATGGGGTGGAGGGAGGGATATGAGGAGAAAACCATGAAAAGAAACCCCACCTTGCTGTCCAAATGATGGAAGAACCTCCGTAACAGGGCATGTCCCTGGAGCAAGAGCAGGGGAAGAGAAACATAGAAACATAGATTTTGATGGCAGATAAGGACTGCTTGGCCCACCCAGTCTGCCCATTTCCCTACTTATTGGATAAGCTGCAGATCCTAGTTAACCATCAGCCTACTTCCTCCTACCCCCACTAGAATTGCCTTATGTCTGTTCCATGCATTCTTGAATTCCCCCACTGTTTTCCCCCACGACCTCCTCAGTCCACCACCCTCTCCATGAAAAATTACTTCCTCGCACTGCCCCTGAGTCATTCCCCCCTCTATCTTCAAATTGTGCCCCCTTGTTCTTGCACATCTCTTTTTCTGAAGTATGCTGCTAGAGGGTACAAAACTCAAAATAAAAAGAATAAGATGCAGATCACTGTTACAGTATGCACTGGTCCCCACTGATCCTGAGGACATACATGCTCCTTGCTAGGTCAGTCTCCCCTCTTGTGCCAGAAAGTCACCACATTGGCGGGTGCCTCACAGCATAGTGTTACTTACAGGATGGGGCTGCTGGGCACACTATGACAGTACATGATCCAGCTACCCACTGGCTGTGGCTGGCCACTGAGCCAAGCAACCTGCCAGTGGCAGCTACCTCTTACATTGCATTCTTGGGTATCTTACTGAACATAATGTAGGCATAGCTCCTTCCTTGGTCAGCAGTCTCATCTCTTATTGGGGCTCTCTTCCTCTGCAGCTCTTCACACCCTTATGATTTTTGTTTTTTCATTTCAGTTCATTTTGTCATTTCTAAACCATGGCTACGACTGGCTTCACCCTCTGGCATCAGTAGTCATACCACATGGCTTCACAGATAATTCCCCTACAGATTTTGTCAACACCTAACAGTTTCAATATTTCTGTACCTCCAGCCCCGATGTATGGTTCCATGTATGTATCTATGAGACAGGGATCTGAGTAATGCTGCTAGATGATTACAAACTGCCCCAATCAAAAGTTGTGGTCCGTGTGTGTTGTCGGGTGTACGGGGGGACTGTATACCATACTACCACTGTGCCGCCTACAACATTTCAAAATCAAGTGATATTTAACTTAAATATGGCCCTACACCTGCAAAACAGCATGAAAAAAAGACTTTTACAGACATTTCCTATATTTTTTATTTAAAAATATATCTATTTTACAATAGCAATAAGGCCCTCCAGGGTGTATGTAATGGTGAGCTAACATCACGTCTTTGGTGACTGAAGTCACTCAGCCTTCAGCCTTATGACTCCACACCAATGCGTGACATTATTCCACCATGACACACTGACACATACTCTGCTGCACCCTTTTACTTAAATGTTTACTAGTCACATAATTATCTGTAGGACACCAATAGATAAGTATTGTATAATTAGACTTTTTCAGCATTTATTTGTATTGGTATCATGGTCACAGTTTGCACATTTTGCCCTTTTATCGCTGCATTCCAGGTTTCTCTCCAATTCCACTTTTAGGGGCAGTGAATAAATGCACCTTTACCAGTGGGAGCATTACCCTTAAGAAAGCGCCAAGTACTATAAGTGAAACATTAGGCTTTGTAGGAGTATCCTGTTGCACATAAATCGACAGTCTGTGAGCCAGATAGTTTTGTGGACTATAGTGAAGTGAGTGCCTGGCTTCCAATTCTTTTCTACGCCACAGCGTCAGTTAGTTGAATGCATTTCTGAGTCACACTAAAATAAAAGGTTTTGATGCATGAAAAAACTACTGCAAGTTGTGAATTGGACCTGCTTTATAAGTCTTCCTAATAAGCCAAGACCAGGGACTTTCTCAGAAACCACAGGACTCGACCCATTTCTCAAGGACACCACCTTTTGTTGCCACCCTTCTTCTGCTGTCATTTTTCATCAATCACCAAGGCCCCAGAAAATACTCAGACACTTCCTAGTCCCACGTCATCATGACTGTACATCAGCTGGCATTCAGCCAGTAAACAGTCTGAGTAACTGAACAAGAATGAGTTTTTTTTTTTTATCAGACAGACAGACTGACTGCGGGGGTGGGCTACCAGCTAAACTTATGTAAGTGCACTGAGGCCCGATCTAGAAGGTTGCTTTGATTCAATTTGTGATAAGGATGAACCAGTTAAACAACTTTTATTTGCCAAGAAAGCCTTTCCTAAAACCAAAAAAAAAAAGAATATTGCATTTTATCAATATCACAGACTCCCTTTCAGAACACAGAGGGGTGTCTTTTTTTCTAAAAGTGGCTCTCCTAGTGAAAATAGAACTGCAATACCATTAAATGTTCAGACCCATACAGGCACCATTGCAAAACACTTGTTAACCAATCAAAATAGCACCTTTCTCATCAGTCTTTCCCCAAGCAGTTTGATATGACCTTAAATACTGAATCTATACACCACCACTGCCCAGGTGGTGGACACCTGAACAGCATGCCATAGGGGGTGGTAGAAGCAAGCACAGTGGGAGTATTCAAACATGCATGGGATAGGCATCAAGGAACACTAGATATGGGGGCTAGTCCGTTTGACCACACAGAGTCAACATCAGCTATGCAGATAGGGAAAATAGGCAGACTAGATAGGCCTAGTGGTCCTTATCTGCCAGCAATCTTCTATGTTCTATCATGAGTGAAAAAAATTCCTATGACAGAGAGCCTTTAAAATATTTTTAACTCATATAACACTTTGTAGGATTAGGAAACTCAAACTGTATTATGAAATGCATTCTCTGAAGAATGTATTACTTTCCTGTTGGATTCATTCACTGTTTTATAGGATTCCTTTTGATTTCTCTAAAATCATATAGGGTTTACTTTAAAAAAGGAGGATAAGGGGAGTCAGCTCAGACCTGAATCTAGTTAAGATAGGAGTACGACAAGGATCTATAATAATCCCCCTGGTGTTGAATTAGTTTCCAACTACGTGTGCATCATGTTAAGCTCATTTATATGCAGCTAATGCCATGATCTACTGAGGAGGAAGATCACTCAAGAAACTAATGTAATGTTATTGAATGATTTTTAACAATATCAATGAAATTTCCTTGAAAATACTGTAATACAGTTTTATTTAGATCAGTACAAAAACTGGCAAAAATAAAAGGTAAACTGAAGTTAATGACATTGGAGAATTGCAGAATTTATTGTTGAATTCAAGGCCATTAGAGCTTCACAAAAATAATAAACAGAGAGCCAACCATTAAATGCTCTGTAACCACTTTGCTTCACTCAATGGAGCTTCCTCACGGATTTGTGAACCTTGAATGGCCGTGAATTCAACAATACAGGGACACCAGTGGAGAGCTGACTACATGGAGCTGCCTGCTATGAAAGGGGGCAGCTCTGTGCATTTTCTAGTAATCCACATCAGCTGATTAGCAAGGTCTCCATGTACTGAACTGTTGCCACTGCAGTAAGGGCAACAGGCGCACTCATACCACATGTTGGCTCCACTATGGAAGGGTAGCAGGCATGGAGGATTAGAGGCATATAGGCATGAATTTTGAATTTAAAACTCCCATATGCTACACAGTATAGGACTGATCTTGATTATACAGATAATTCATACATAGGCAACCAGAATCTCGATGACCATTGCAGATCTGAGGCTCAGTGGGAAGCATGGAGCCACAGAAGTAGAAAATATAGGCATTCAAAGATTAGGCATAGGTGAAATAATCTCAAATGTATGTAGAACAAATATTATGAGCAAGTTAGCTTACCTGAGATGCTGTTTGAGGAAATTAAACAAAATGCTGAAAAAAGGCAGGAGCTAGGGTTAATGCAGCCAGCCTACTCAATGCACAAAAAGAACTGAGGATACCTCAGATGACCAAGAGGGGTCGGTCTTCAAATTTGTCACATGTGCATTGTCAGCCTATATGATGAACATAACCTATGATGTAATGATAGTGGGACTGCCATAGAGAATGCAATCCACAGTCAATCATGACTGGATAGCTTGACTGTATTACTCAACAAATACAGAGACTAGAATGTACCATCATCTACTAACTTCTAACCCCCATGAAGAGGAATATTAGATGGAAGAGTTTAAGCTGGCCACTATTTCAGACAAAAGGGAACTGGGATCATCATAAGCGACTCCCTAAAACAAACTAACCAGTGTAACAAGACCTACAGCAAGGCAACCAGAATGTTGGGATGTACTGGAAGGGGTTTCGATAGCAGGAGGAAAGAGGTCATACTACCTCTCTATAGATCTCTGGTGAGACCCCATCATACTCCTGCTCAATAGATCTCTGGTGAGACCCCATCATACTCCCTCTCTATATAGCTCTCTGGTGAGATCCCATCATACTCCCCCTGTATAGATCTCAGGTGAGACCCCATCATACTCCTGCTCAATAGATCTCTGGTGAGACCCCATCATACTCCCTCTCTATAGATCTCTGGTGAGACCCCATCATACTACCTCTCTATAGATCTCTGGTGAGACCCCATCATACTCCCTCTCTATATAGCTCTCTGGTGAGATCCCATCATACTCCCCCTGTATAGATCTCAGGTGAGACCCCATTATACTCCTGCTCTATAGATCTTTGGTGAGACCCCATTATACTCCCTCTCTATAGATCTCTGGTGAGACCCCATCATACTACCTCTCTATAGATCTCTGGTGAGACCCCATCATATTCCTGCTCTATAGATCTTTGGTGAGACCCCATCTGGAATACTGTGCACAGCTCTGGAGTCCACATCGGAAGAAAGACAGACACAGGCTGGAGACGGTGCAGCATAGAGTAACCAAAATGATTCTTGGGGGGGGACAGTGGAGGCTAGAAGGGAGAGGGGGAACATGTTAGAGACTTTCAAATTCCTGATGAGAATAAAAAGTAAACTGCAAAGATGTATTTAGCAGGAATAGTGGGCCACAAAACAAGGGGAAATGAATGTAAGTTGGTAGAGGGGAGACTGAGGAAGAACACAAGAAACCTTTAGTTTACTGACAGAGCGGTTGAGCCATTGAGCAGCCTACCAGCAGAGGTTGTGGGCACAAAATCATTAATGATTTCAAGCATGGCTGGGGCAGACTAAAGGGCTTAATAATTACTCAGGGTAGTAGCAGAAAGGCAGGGAGTGAGAGGGCAAGGAGGGCGTAAACCCTGTGTGAGCAATAGGTCATGGGGTAGAGTACGGTAAAACTGGGCAGACTGGAAGGACCAATAGTCTTTTAATGCTGACACTGTCTGTTTCTATGTTTTGGTGTTACGATACTGTCACAGTGTGTGGGAATAAACTCCAGATGAGGCAAATTTACAGGTTTAAAACACACTGTGGTGTGATATTTATTATTCAAAAGTTAGAAAAATAATAAATGAAAACAAAAATAAATTGCAAGGAAAATCATTACTTAACATCAGTAGTTTCTCACATAATACAGTCCTGGATCTTAAGAACTCCTGAGACCCTTCTCATCTGCATTAAACAGCTTGTCTACAGTAGCACCTCTCTCCTTCAAGATTGAACTCTACTGGACTGCACTGAAGTGAACTCTGTGAAGAGGTTTTATATCTTTTGGTGGGGTCACCTGACTCAGCCCTTTCTATTTATATGTCTGGACATGTTTCAAAACCAAGGGGGGTTTTGTTTCAGGGGATTTCCTGACTCAGTTAAAGGTACAGTGTACATCTCCACAGATATTGACTCTCTATATCTCTAATCCATAGTGACTAAGCACTTTTATAAAGCATACCACATTCTTTTGTTCAGCCTCATACATAGACCTTATACAGTAACAGGTTTATAGTGTGAATTCATGTAAATACCATAATGATTTCTTATAACTGTATTAATCATGAAATTATTATTGTTTTATATGACTTCTGAACCCTTTTTATTTAAAAAAGGCTTTATTAACTGTATTTATTCCTATTTAAAATAGCCTTCATGTTTTTTGTACACAAAATGCACTTATGCACTTTACACAACACCTCGCTGGGTGTTTGGCATCATTCCAGGGACTGGATGGGTGGAAATGGAAAAAGAATGAAAAGAGAGAACTAGTAGGAAGTTTAGTGGGGACAGTAAAGAGCTACACTAGGTGGCCAACCTAGGGGTAGGGGGGAAAAGAAGAATAGCAAAGAGAAAAGCGTTAACTGTTGCACAACAGAAGTTTTGGTAGCCAGGAAATAAGGAGATAGAAAAGTGGTCCATCAGTCACAGCTGAGGGTGTAGCCTAACTCTGCCACACACCTTCCTCCTTAAGAAAAAAGCAGTTCTCAAAACTTAACTGTTTTTTCAAGAACCCCCTCTCAGTCATAAATATTCTACCAAAACAGTAGAGTGGGGTTTGGTTGAAACTTTCTCTTATCCATTATGAGAGCTTCACCCCAGGGTCCTTTAATTAACTATTTGTGGTATTGTCCACCATACCAAGTTACTGCAATATGACAATACTTTAACAACATTACCATGGGGCTGTCATACAGCTCAGCACATTACCCATCTATGCTCTTGGAAGACTTCAGTCTGTAGTGACTGTCTACCCCGTAACTATTTCACTCTGATTATTACAACTCAGACACTTCATATGTAATATCAGGCACCCATCAATAGGCATAGTTTTAGAACCCATCACTTGGCATCATTTCAGAACCCTGTGCACCCACTATCATACCTTCAACAGTACAGTAAAAAAGAGGAAGTAATACACAGCAGTTTTATGCTGACTTCTAGCTTCCTCCATCTAGCTATCAGGGTGACTGTACAGACCTATACCACAACTTTCTCCAGGGCCAAGGTAGTAAATTAGGCGATAAAGAGCATAGATAAAGCTCCTGGTCCTTAGAAAATAAGTTATTTAAAATATGAAATGAAAAAAAAATGGTGAAAAAAACCTTTTCATTGGTGGCTCCTTCTAGATGAAACAAACTACTGTTTAATCGGTTACACATACAAGGGGGCAGGATAGCACTGTGATTAAGTGCACTAAGCTACAAACCTGGAGAACTGGATTTGAATCCCACATGCATACTGTTTGACCATGAGCAAGTCACTTAACTTCTCTGTGCTCCCAGGATGCAACTGGAAACAAGCCTCAACTTAGTGTGCCTTTCCTGGGCAAAAATTGTAACCAAAAAAAATGGGGTCTGACAAATGTTAAAGGGAGCACAGACCTTTTTTTTGAAATTCAACTTCTTTATTGAATTTTAGTAACAACAAAACATGATGTACAGACAGTAACACATACTGTAGCAAGACAAAAAAGAGGCATATACTCAGTGTGACAACAGAGAGCTAGATGATGTGTATGCCCACCCTCCCCACCCACCCCTGGAGGTGCCACCTCAAACCAGGGATAACAGAGATGGATGGCAAGAGTACTCCGCTACTAAAAAACAATAAAAGGGAGACAGAGTGTACTAAGGCTGTCAGAGGTAACTCTTGTATGGGATTTAGTGTAATGTGCAATGAGTAGCTTGGGTTCACTTGGCTAAAGGAAGGCATACCATTCCGGAGCTAGCTATTAACCTTTCAGTCTTGAAACAAAGAGAAATTTCACTTAGCCATTCGGTATATGAGATAACAATTTGATCCAGCCAGTGTTTGAGAACCAGCCTTTTAACTGCTATGGAAATTAAGGCCATATGGAACCGGCGTTCTTTAGCTCTAATATCAGAATACAACCCTAGTATGCATATTTCAGCTGTAAATAACTCCTCTAATCCTAGGAGCGGATCCAGATTGGTTTGGATTGTATTCCATAGGGGGGCCACCTTGTCACAGTACCAAAATATATGTAATAAGTTCCCTTCGCCTGCTCCACATCTTGTACAAATAGTTGAAGTCAGCCTGCCAAATCTGACCAGCTTAATTGGCGTATAATACAGATTGTTCAAAATGTAAAACTGGATTAACCTATTTCTACCTTGAGTAAGATATCTATATGTGTCACGCCAGATCTGGTTCCAAGGTAGGGGGGAGTCAGGTAAGAGGGAGACCCAAACCTTGGAACCGGTTAAAGCGTTGGGGTATTTAGTATCTAATAGATAAGAATAGATTCTGGCAATTCCATGGGGTTTGCTTGCACGCTCTTGAATTTGATCTAAGAAAGGTTTGGTTTGGGAAAGTATCATTACAGTCCCAAACAGCTTCCCTAAAAGGTGTCTCAACTGGAAGACCTTAAATATATATTTCTGTGAGATATTCAATTTAGTTAACAATTCAGTGGAGGAAAGAAGAGAACCCTGAGAATAGAGAGCCTCCACTGGCCAATCATGTATTTGTGGAAGCCAGCCAGTTAGAAAAAGAAATGGGCAGACTGGATGGGCCTTGCGGTCCTTATCTGCCGTCAACTTCTATGTTTCTATGTTTCTATGTTTCTATGTTTCTATGTTTCTAAGTTAGCAGGGAGCCACCAATTTTGATGTTGGGATTAAGGGTAAGAGGTTGCGCCACATCTTTTGTGAACGGGATATTAAAAAAGCTCCAGCATTGAGAGAGAATCTTAATGGAAAGCCCTATAACCGAATTTTGTATAACCTCTGGTAGTGTGGAATAGGTGTAATAGAAAATTCGGGGAGGGCAAAGATTGTATTTGTCCAGCAGGTTGAGTTCTAACATCAACCAAATAGGTTGATAGATATTTGATTGGGCGCTGAACCACAGTCCTATTTTGGCTAGATGAGCTAGCCCAGTAGTAAAACAAGAAGTTAGGAAGGCGAAGACCTCCCCTGTCTTTAGGTAAATTGAGTTTTAGGAAAGCCCGTCTGGGGTGCTTACCCCACCAAATGAAGTTGGATAGGGCAGTATGAATTTGTTGAAAATAGGATCTGGGGAGCCAAATGTTAAGAAGATTTAGGGTGTAAAAAATATGGGGTAATATGTTCATTTTAATGATACTGATGCGACCCCACAAGGACAACGGAAGACTGTCCCATCTACAGAGATCTTTCTGGACTCTCACCAGCAGGTCATCTAGATTAAGCTTTTTAGTAATCTCCGGGTCACGAGCTAAATGTATGCCTAAATATTTGAGGGAGACCGGAGACCACCTCATGCCAAATTGAGAGAAATTAACTTGGGATATAAGGGAGTTAAGAGGGAAAATAACTGATTTGGTTAGGTTTAACCTGTAGTTGGATACATGCCCAAACTGATTAATAATTTGTAATGCCTGCGGTAAGGAGGATTCTGGGTTGGTAGATGCAAGAGAATGTCGTCTGCAAAGACCAAGAGGGTCAAAACTTTCTGGGAGATAACACAACCTGTAATCTGGGGTGAGGCCTTAATACTGAGTATCAGGGGTTCTAAGTACAAGTTAAATAAGTAAGGGGACAGAGGACAACCCTGTCGGGTACCAGAGTACAGGGGGAAACGAGATGAGAAGACGCCATTACAATAAATTCTGGCAGAGGGTGAGTTGTAGACTGCTCTAACCCACTGGATAAAGATATTTGGGAAGCCCATTCTCCCAAGTGTGAACCACAAAAAATCCCAGTTAACCCAATCAAAGGCTTTTTCAGCATCTAAGGCAATCAGTGCCATGGGAATCTGGGAATCTTGTGCAACCTGAAAGATATGGGAGAGGGTACGCAGGTGGTCTGCCGCAGATCTACCTTGGACAAACCCCCACTTGTTCGGGACTCAGCAAATGTTGCCAGACCTGTTTAATTCTGAGAGAAAGAATCTTGGTTAGGATTTTGATGTCATAATTTAATAATGAGATTCGTCGGTAACTAGCCGGCTCCAGCCGGGGTTTGTCTGGTTTTGGAATTAAAATTATTGTGGCCTCCAACAGCGAAGGGTCAAAGGAGTCTGATGAAAACATATAGTTAAACAATTTAAGGAGGAGAGGAGAAATCTCCTTGCGGAAAGTTTTATAAAAGTTAGGGGAAAAGCCATCAGGGCCTGGAGATTTATCCATAGGTAGCCCCTTAATTGCATCCTCGATCTCATCCAAGGTAATGGGGGAGGATAACATTTCACAATGATGTGCCTGCAAGTAAGGGAGAGAAACACCATCTAAGAAATGTTCCATAGCGGGAAGAGATACTTGAGAGGTACCTCTACCATATAGATCTTTGTAAAAAGATTCAAAGATAAGCGCAATATCTCTTGGTGAGGTTTTAATGGAGCCATCAGGTGACTTCAGAGCGGGGATTAACCTTGAGTTTTCTATCTCCCTTAACCTGAGAGCTAACAGTCTGCCGGGCTTTTCCCCTTGATCTAGGTAGTGAGCTTTGGTTTTAAGGATGGCATATTCTGTTTTTTCTTTGATCAGGTCCTCATACTCGTTCCTGAGCTTGCATAATCCCTCCAGGTCTTTTTGAGAGTTAGAGAGAGAGAAGGCACTCTCAGCAGTCCTGATTTGGTTAGACAGAGATACAATCTTGGCTTCCCTAAGTTTTTTCCTTCTGGAAGCCAGTTTTATGAACTCGTCTCTAATAAAACACTTTAGAGAACACCAGATTAAATCCTCCCTAGCAATAGAACCCTGATTAAATTCGAGAAAAGACGAGATCAAAGATTTGAAATGGGAAATTATATGTTCATCTTTTAAGAGTTGCGTGTTTAGCTTCCATGAAGTGTCCCTTTGACCATATGGTCCGGGAGACACCTTAATCCATGCAAGAGAATGATCAGATATAACAATTGGCTCTATACCTGAGTGGGAAGTATTTTCTAAGAGGGTGGTGCTAATTAAAATATAGTCAATTCTTGACCATGTTTGGTGTACCTGAGAATAAAAGGAATATATACGACCAGAAGGATTAAGCAGGCGCCATGGGTCACATAACCCTAGTAAGTTCATGAAGTCTCCAAGAGCGATTTGAGATGGGGAAAGGGGTTTTACAGGTCTGTAAGTTCTGTCAAACTCTTGGTTTGGGGCAACATTCCAGTCACCTCCCAGAATAAAAGAGGATGGCAGGAACCCACTCAATTTAACGGCTAACTGCATGAGAAAATTGGGGTCACCTCCCACTGGGCCATATATTGCCCCTAATACCACACTAGCACTATTAAGCAGACCCTTAACTAAAACAAATCTGCCCTCCTGATCTATAGAACTGTCCTCAACCACAAATGGAGTACCTCGTCTTATCAAAATAGCAACACCTCTACTGACCGATGTTCCCCCGGATACAAAAACCTGAGAGAACCCCTGACATCATAACCCGTTGGTCTCTGTAACTAATAAGTGTGTTTCCTGCAAGAATAAGATATCAATATTTAACAGAGAACAGTTTAGAAGGATTTGATGCCTTTTAGTGGCATCCCTAATACCTCTGACATTCCAGGTGGCAATTTTAATAGGCCTCGCAGCCATATAGCATAGGAAAAAGGTTGGAGAAAACGAGATCCTGTGGCACTTCCACCAAACTTAAATACAAGTGGCACCCTCCAGGTTCCCCACACCCTCCCAACAACCCCAATACATTGACAAAATGCCATAATTCTCTAGCTACCAGGGAATCTAATTGTGAACATCCAATAACAATGCTAGGTAACATTAACAGGTAGATGCATAATATAGATAGCGGGATAGCCCTTGACCTTCCCATCCTCCCCCCATAACAGCCCACCCTCTCCAAGTCCCCTTTAAACTATATACAAAAGGCCCCACTAAGACTAAGAAACTAAGTACAGAAAACCTGAATAAAACTGACAGGGACCATCCCCAAAAGGTTACATGCCCAGGAGTAGTCAGACTTAAACTAAAATAAAGTATATGAAGGTAAACCACTACAGAGGCGCAAGTCAACCTGCCCCGAACCAAACAAAAGACTCTAGATCTCCTGGGTACAGCAACCCACCCCCAGCTAGACCATGAAGCAGGTCTCCCAGTGTTTATCATCTCCCTGAGCCTCCCACCCACCAACCGCGCTTGAAGAAGGGAAAACTAAGCCTTGTGCCCCCACTATTAAGAGTATAGCAAGCATGAAGATATAGGATCCCTACCAGGAGCTGCAAAAACTTGGGGTGATAGCGGCCCCTCCAGTCCAAATTGTGCCAAGAATCATTTCTGATGTCAGAATCGTGGGGAAACAGCCTTCCAACAGGTATATCTATCTGCTTCCAGCAAAAGGAAAAATAAATCAAAAGGAGAATCGAGAAGAAAACAAAGACTTATCCGACTGAACTATATTAAATTAAATCTACCCTGAAGTGTGGGAAGTGATGGGAGGAGAACACAGCTGAAGGACCAGCCGGTCCGTCACTAATAAGGACCAGTGGAAACCGCAATCGGAAACTTAGTTCCACCCCCTCTCCCCCCTCCCTCGAGGCTAAACAGCTAGGCCTCTGGGGTTTACTCAGGCCTAACAGGCCCTGATCCAGACATCAACCCCGGACCCAACAATCGGAGCAAAAGGAGACAAGAGAGGAAGCGCCTAGCAGGTAAAAAACATCAGCATCAACACATTATCAGGAAGACCATACTAAACAGAGTTTCGTAGCTTCAAACTCAGTTCACTTTGAAAAGGCTGGGAAGCTTAAGAGTGAGATCTGAAATGGCCTGATCGGGGTTTTCGTAGGGGTACCAGACACCATCCAAGGCCACCAGTAGCTTAGCCGGATAATTCATCCTAAATCAAATTCCCGCTGCGATGAGCTTATTCACAATTGGATGAAAAGCTGCTCTTTTTTGGCGGGTTTCATAAGGCAGGTCCTGAGTCAGTCGCAGCTTAGCATTGTCCCAGAGAATTGACTCCAGCTCTCTTGATTTAGACAGAACGTGCTGCTTTTCTAAAAAGCTGAGGAATTTGATTATTATGGGTCGAGGGGGAGCACCAGGTGGAGGCTTAGGTTTTAAGGAATGATGAGCTCTTTCAATGTGGTACTGCTGATTGAGGGGTGAGGGACCAACAACTTTATTCAGCAGCTTTTGGATGAAAGAGATGGTATCGGTTCCCTCTTCGGATTCAGGCAAACCGAGAATCAGTATATTGTTTCTTCTACTTCTGCCCTCTAAATCTTCCGTCTTAAGTTGTAACTTGTTGATTTGTTGACGAAGTCGTTCGATCTCCGGTTCAGTTTTCCCCTTCCAGTTCTCCAGTGAAGCCGTTTTAGCCTCCGTATCCCCCACTCTTCGTAAGTGTACCAAGGTCGCTTCTGATGGTTTTCACTGAGGAGATATCTTGAGGGTTTCTCAAGGGGAGCAATTCCTGCAGAAGTGATCCTCCGTAGGTTAGCAGAGGAGCTAGGAGAAGCTGTTTAGTTGATTGCCCCGAACTTTGATTTTGGCTTTTTGGCAGTTTTCTGGGGTAGTAGGCGGAGTGTGCTTCACTCCGCCTGCTTCATCTCTGCTTCCATTCTTCTAAAAGCTCCTGAAACGGCCGCCTGATCCAAAACAGAACACTGACACTCCAGGCAGAAGGAGCAAGTCATAAAAGTAATCACCTTATTACTTCGGGTTTTAGATGGCCAAAAACTTGAGATTTGCTGGTTGGTAGGTAGGAGCTCCAGAAAAGGCTGCCACTAGTTGCTCTGCATCACGTGACCTCCAAAGGGAGCACAGACCTTGCTTTTTGCATTTTTTTTATATAAATAGACATTTGGGAATGTGTGAAGCCTGTTTAGTAAACATAGTAGTAAAAGTAAAAAATCTTTGTTTTTAGGCAAGTGGTTCATCAGATTATCTGAAGACTTGGAGACTGCACTGTCTGGATGCATTATGTAGCTCACTGGATAATCTGAAGGTTTGGATACTGCACAGTCTGGATGAATTACAGGGTTTGTTGAATTGGCAGAAGGTTTGGATAGTGCACTGTCTGGATGCATTATGTGGTTTTTAGGATTATCCGGAGGTTTGGATAGTGCACTGTCCGGGTACATTATGTGGTTCATCAGGATTATGCAAAGGTTTGGATAGTGCACTGTCTGGATGCAGAATGTGGTTCACTAGATTATCTGAAGGCTTGGCTAGTGACTTTCTGGAGGCATTATGTGATTCCTCAGTATTATCCAAAGGCTTGAATAGTGCACTGTCTGGACGCAGTATGTGGCTCATCAGATTACCTGAAAGTTTTTACAGTGCGTGGTCTGAATACATAACGTGGTTCATCAGATTACCTAAAGGTTTGAATTGTTCACTGTCTGGATGGGTCCAATCCTTTAAGCCCCAATGTCAGTTTCAGGAAGTGTATAACCTATTCCATTTGAAATAAATAGACCATATGGCACTATGTGGACTATCTGAAATCTGATAGATAATATCAGCCCAGAACTCTGACTAAATACAGAAAATTAAGAAAACCTTTCAGGATTGATTTGATGAAATTGCCTAAATTCCATATTCTACTTTAAAATTTGGGACTTGGGCAGTGGCAGATCCAGGATTTTGCAATGGGGGTGCTGAGGTCATGTGCATACTTGATATGCAGTTTTGTTTAATCCTTTATATTATCTTCTGTTTTTGGTTTTTCATTACATTTTTGACAGAAAATACAAATGTAATCTATAGTTTTGAATGTATATTTTCTTACAATCAATAAATCAGACTTCTTTAACAAAGTGAAATGCAGCAGCACAAGCAAGCAAGTTACAATAGGTGAGGGCAGTCATCCTCTTCATTCCCACCTAGAGCCACTGGACTTGGAATTACTTTTAGCTCTACAAAATTGGCAATGAATCCTGATTTGGACTCTTATAATCATTGTACTTCTGTTGAAAGAAGCTTATGTACAGCTTTACCCCCAAATAAATTTTGTTGGATACCCCTCACCCAGTCCAGTCGCTGACTACTTGCTTCGAGAATGTAGTAGTGGGTATTTCCGATAACGCTAAAATCACAAAATGTGAAAAAAGAGGTCTGGTAATAAAGGGAACTCACAGAAGCTTAATTAAACTATTAGCACCACTGTTTCACCTCTCCCCTTATCAAAGCATCACTAGAAGGAACCTGAAGCCAGAGCTGATGGGATCAGTAAAGGTCACACACAGAAAAGGTGTCAGTTTCTAAAACTTTCAATTTGTTAATACAAGTGCAGCAGTCAGACTGGCTTCCAGGATGAACTGATTATGACCTACAATTTCATTCCATCGCAGTGGATCCGATCTTATCAGGGTTTGACTACCTGGTGTTTCTAATCCGGGAGCATTTTCAAACAAAGAATCTTGTCTTATACCCCTAGTGCTTTTATGCAAATAATAGATACAGTTATGTGAATGGAAAGCAAATTGCTGAGAGCAGCTCCAGTGATACACTGCTGCTGTACATCCGTGGCTCTGAAATAAGAGATAGTACACGAGAACGTAGGCTTGAGCTGGATTCTGCGCTCTAGTTCCATGCTAGCTACTGTTCGGTGCAAAGTTGTACTCCTGATTTTCCACTGATATAAGCACCCATGTTTTTTTTAACTCTTTATTTTTGGCAATTTTAAAACAGTAGCTTCTTAGGTAACTAAAATGGTGGGGGGGGTTAAAGCAGACAAGCTAGAACTCTTGACATCTTAGGGCCCTTTTCTTAAAACTGGAAGAGGTCAACGTGCATACGGCTATTTACATAAGGGCTTCATGGGGACGGGGCATAAACAGTAAATCAAAGAAAAAGAAGAAGAAGCATGCCTTAATAGTCAAAATATCTACCTACTGGAACAGTAGGCTGAAGCCTTCAGCTCCTGCTTCTCTGGGGCTTGTACTGTATTCCAGTATCAGGACAGCAGTGATCTCCTTTTCCTTACCTCATTGGATGCTCAGTCCTTTACCTATCCCTGCACAATGAGATTCACAGTAAAATTCTCACTAGCTGCCTTTAATTTCCATGAAGTCCTTGAAGGGCTGCTGGCCTTAATGTTCAATAAGGCAGGTGGCTGCAGTGGGATAAGCAATACATTGTTAACATACCCAGTTCCAGTAGATTTTGTCATGCTGACATACCAAGTTAACCTATCCCTTGTCTCTACTACTTCTCATGCCATCTGGACAAGAACTCCAGATTATTATCCAACTGCAGGCATATTTTTCTTCTTCCAGCTATCTCCAACTTATTACAGAAGCTTGTAGTAGTAGTAAAGACTTTATTTTTTACAGCATATAGCTGTTAGGGCTAGATGCCCTGTGTACAAAGTTTCCCTGTTACAGTGGCATTTGTACATGGTTCTTACAGAAGTACAGAAATGGCATTCACATAGACATAAACAAGGTTGAGACAAGACATTGAAATACAATGATGAGCTAAAGAATATACCTGTAGCAGTGAGTACAGAGTTTCAAGTTATATAGAGCAGTACATCCTGCCTCAATTCCAAAACAGTCACATATCTAAACAGCTGACTAACCACTTATTAGATAATAACCTGCTTAGTCCTTGTCAGTCCAGATTCAACCCTAAGCATGGCATAGTCGTGGATGTAACCTTAATTACCAATTATATTATTTATGTTATTTTCTTTATTTAAGCAAGTGATAGCCAGGTGGAATTCACCAGAGAAAAAAAATCTCCTTTTACTGGCATTGAAAAGGTTTTTCTAAAAACAGTGAATCTGGAATTAATGGCTGCTTCATGACCTGAGCAAAGCTTTGGACATTGTGGGTCATAGTGTACAAACACTAGGTGATTATGAATTTATTCCCTCCACTGGGCAGTAGTTTTAAAGCTACTTACATGACCGTCTTCAATTTATTGCTATCAGAGGTTTCAAGTACAGTCTGTCTTGGGTCTGTATTAGAGACCACCAGGGCTCAGTCTTGGTTCCCCAGTTAGTTTTAAAATACATCAATGTTCTAGATGAACAACCTGTGCACTCAGAAGCTCATTTGTATACCGATAACACTACTGTGTACTTTAGCCCTAAATCCATGGATGGTATTCAAACCAGGCTACAAAATTACTTTGTGAGGATTCAGTGCTTCCTACAGCAAAGGAAGTTGGTCCTTAGGGCTAACAAAGACCCAACTTATGGTCCTCAGTTCCCCAGCCACCCTTAGAACAGAGCATAGTCAGCCAACTCCGACCACTGTGAATGCTACCCAGCTGTCAGTAGCACCATCCTGCAAATACCTAGGTGTCTGGTTGGACCCCTGCTTAAAGTGGGAGATCCATATTAACAAAATAATTAGCAAGTCAGACCCATAATTGGTTTTCTGTTTAAAAATAAAGACTGCTGGCCCATCAGCACAGCGGTTCGATTTCTGCTTGTGACGCCAGTGACCCTGTTTCGGGAATGGACCTGGGTACTGGAGGGCCAGCCAGGGAGAGAGGGCTCGAACATCGGATGACTGCTCGTCTTCTCTTGGGAGGAGGGCAGGGGAAATGACCCGGCACTTGCTGACCCATGGCGGAGGCTGTGGGCGTGGCAATGTGCGGGGTCCCACTAACTAATGGGGCGTGGTGAACGTCAGCATCTGCCTGATGTTAGTGGCACGCCAAGCCCACGGGGTTGCCAGCTCCTGCTGCCATGAGACCTCGAGCAATGCACAGACCACTGTAGCAGCACCCGGGCCAAGAATTGTGCTGGCTGCCCCACTGGTGCCTTCCCCCTCAGAGGAGAGGGACCCATCCGGTGAAGGGTTATGTGAGCTACAATATGGGGTGATGGGTAGCTGTATCGAGGCAGCGTGGCAGCGAGGGGCATAGGAAGGCCTGAAGGAGAGGCCAGCCTTGAGCTGGGGAGGGGGCCAAAAAAAAAATAAAGACTGCCTCTGTATGTTCACTAGGCTGCATATAGTTCACTCCATGGTTATTCCCATCTATGACTATGGGGACTCCCTCTATTGGCAGGCCACCAATGTCTTACTGCACAAACGTGACGTCCTGTATTACACCTTTCTGGCTGCTCTGAGGGGTTCTTACTGTGATATGTACAGATAGATACAATGGACCTCACTGGCTGACCAGAGATGCCTACACCTAGTACTGGTTGCACCCAGATTTATAAAAGGCATCACTTCTCCTTACCTGTGCAACCTGCTTTTTTGAGCAAAGGCCTCTCACTCTGGGCTAAGGTCTGTTGCCGGCCATGAGATTGCAGTCTCAGTACATGGTACTAAAAGAAAATTTTGAAACATAGAAACATAGACTTTGATGGCAGGTAAGGACCACTTGGCCCACCCAGTCTCCCCATTTCCCTACCTACTGGATAAGCTGCAGATCCTAGTTAACCAACAGCCTACTTCCTGCCACCCCCCACTACAATTGCCTTGTGTCTGTCCCATGCATGTTTGAATTCCACCACTGTTTTAGCCCCAACAACCTCCCCAGGAAGGCAGTTCCACGCATCCACCACTCTCTCCATGAAAAAAGATTTCCTCACATTACCCCTGAGCCGTCCCCCCTCTGTCTTTAAATTGTGTCCCCTTGTTCTTACACATCTCTTTTTCTGAAAGATGCTACCCTCCTGGATTTGTTGATTCCCTTGAGGTACTTTCATTAAGGGTATACATATTAAGCTCGCTCAGTCTCTCTTCATATGATTTCTGATGCAGACCCTGCACCATTTTAGTAGCCCTCCTCTGGACTGCTTCCATCCTGTCTATGTCCTTGCGTAGATGAGATCTCCAAAACTTCACATAGTATTCCAGATGGGGTCTCACCAACTGTCTGTACAGAGGGATAACCACTTCCCTTTTTCTACTTGGGATGCCCCTTCCTATGCATCCCAGTATCCCCCTGGCTCTCCTTACTGACTTCTCACATTGCTTACCCACCTTTAGATCATCTGATATGACTACCCCCAAGTCCCGTTCCATTTTAGTTGTTGTTAGTACCTCCCCTGCTATTGTGTACTCTTCTCCTGGGTTTTTGTTTCCCAGGTACATTACTTTGCACTTCTTTGCATTGACTCTAAGTTGCCATATGTCTGACCATTCCTCCAACCTTGCTAAGTCCCTTCTCAACCTTTCTACCCCCCCCCCTTATGTATCAACTCTGGTCAGAAGTCATTCTCATTTGCTATACCTGCTGCCTGGAACTCCCTGCCAGTCAACTGGTACCCTTGCAGAGCATTTTCCCCCTCCAACCTCACTATTATCCCACTGGTTCAGAAATCAGGCAAGTTTTCCTCATAATCCCTGCTGAGAGGACATGCTACCAGTGATTTTGATGCTTGTACACCTTGGACTGTTATTGTATCTGATGCTTGTCTTTAACTGTTACTAAAACATTCTGTCCATTATCTATAGCATACATGTAACATTATACCCCACTTGCTTTGGATGCTTTTGTAAATGAGCCTGATTAAAGGGCTTTATACATACAGTTCTCTTAGAATAAACTAATGAATGAATGCCTCGGGTGGGATATTCAGACTGCGTCAGGCTGTGGCGCAAGCCTGGGCGCAGCGCAACTGGGATGCGCCAAGGCATTGACAGGGTGATATTCAATGGTGCTGCGCCATGGCTCAGCACCGTTGAATATGGCTCTGTGGCCACCCACATTGCACTGGTGCAGTGGCACTGCGCCAGTGCAAGTGGCCAAAGAGGAGCAGGGGGATGCACCAGCGCAAGTGCCATTGCACTAGGCGCAGCAACTGCGATATTCAGCGGTGGATATGCAAAATGGGCCCATAAAGCATGCAAAGCACAAATGGGGCCATTTGCATGTCATGGTGCCATCTTAGGGTAGCTGGTTCATTCCACTGGGGTGTCAAACAGATGAGGCATACTGATGAGTCCTGGTAGGACGAAACACGTGTCTATGTCTTCTGTTGGCACCCTTTGCAAACTGTGTGACAGGCCTTTTGGCACCATGCATTTCTGCTTAAAGTTGAACCAGTATAATATTCTGTGGTGATTTGCATATGCAGCCCATGATGCTTTGCATTGTGGGGGTATGTGTGATTTTGTATTTCTTTGAAACTTGGCTTCCCAGCCAAATGCCCTTTGGGTAATCATTGCCTCAGTGCTTGCGCACAGAGGTTCTTTGTCTTTTAAATTGTTTTTTATTTTAATTGGGTTCACCACAACATAACCCAGATAGACCCTCTTAGGGTAGCTGGTTCATTCCACTGGAGTGCCAAACAGATGAGGCATACTGACGAGTCCTGGTAGAATGAAATATGTGTCTATGTCTTCTATTGGTGCCCTTTGCAAACTGTGTGAGAGGCCTTTTGGCATCATGTATTTCTGCTTAAAGTTGAACCAGCATAATATTCTGTGGTGATTTGCATATGCAGCCCATGATGCTTTGCACTGTGGGGGTATGTGTGATTTTGTATTTCTTTGAAACTTGGCTTCCCAGCCAAATGCCCTTTGGGGTAACCTTTGCCTCAGTGCTTGCGCACAGAGGTTCTTTGTATATGACATGCCTCTTGTAAAACCTATCAACAGCTGAAGAATGGCCCTGTGTAGACCTTAAAACATATGTAATGAAACTTTACTGTTGGTCCAGTAAAATGTACCAGTTCCCCAACTTTGTCTATTTGTAGATGAAATGTAAAGACAGCATTGCTTCTATGTCAATAACCTTAGTAATAAATATTACTTCATTTTATTTTATTCTTTGGTAATTGGGTAAGGCCCACTAGGCACAAGTATCTGTTTTTGGGGGGGTGACCCAGAAGCACTGTGGAGGTTAAGCGACTTGCTCAGAGTCACACAGTATGCAAGTGGAAGTTGTGGGAATCAAACCCAGGTCAGCTGGATATATCAAGCTCATTCACAGCTCGTTATTCTAAACCTCTAGGTTATACTGCCAGCCTAAATAATTAAATGGCTTAAAATTTGCATTTTTCTGGACTGCAGTGTAACTGAGTTCTGCAAATGGCAACTGTACTTTATTTCTTGGGGGGGGCTTGATCACCTCTTTACATTCAACACAGGTTTGACCAATGAAGTTCCTTACTCTGAGACAATGTTGGTCATTACAAAGTTGTTAACAATGTATAGTGAGGTATTTCGAAACCACAATTATTCAGTAGGGATTTAGCAATTCCATTGTACACCAGATCCAGTTCATCTAGATATTCCAGCTTGCCATATCTGTAGTTTGAGTCACGAGAGTGCAGTACTGGGAGCAGAAACAGGTTCATCTGTGGGAGTTCTAGCAGTGAAACCACAGCCCTAGTATCTGTTCATAAACATGAATAACCCAAGCTACATACAGCATGCTATGAGCTCAGTTCATTAAGGGGGCACAGTGTTGATAAACGACAAAGTTCCACAACTAAATTTCTTAAAGGATAACAGGATGCAGAAAACCTCCATATTCTCACACATTATTTTCGGTCATCTCTTTGCAAAGTCCCTGCCCCCGCCAACTCTCACTTTTAAATGTGCCTGGTGCTAGTGAAGGACCCTTCAAGAACAAAGGCTTCACTGTATATATATAGATATATATATATATATATATATACACACACATATACTGTGTGCACCATCATGCAGACAGCAAGGAGTTTCACCTGAGTTTTTCACCCCCTGCTTCCCTCCCTCCCTCCTTCCATTGTACGAGTCATGCCAGTGTTGGGATTACACTTTTTGAGCTTTGGGAGCTAGGGGAGGCCTGTAAGGGTGCTATCTTTAAATTGAGAACCACCTTCCCATTATAAGCCAATGGCAGTAATGTGTAAGCTACTGAGGCTCATTTCAGAGCTGGGGGCACCAAGCCCCGGCAAGCCCACCTGTAATTCCAATGCTGGACTCTACAACCTCAGATATACAGCATGCTGCTGTGGAAGGGGCAAGAACCCTGGCCCATCCACCGGAGTCGCTGTAATGCCTGACCCTGCCACCTCTGCCAGGGTTGCTGAAATGGTGGAACTCACCACTAGCCCTCTCAAGTCAAGGCACACTGCCTTCCAACAGCTGCCTGAACTATGGCCTGCCTCCTGGCACATCAACTGAAGTCCACTCCCGGACTCTGGTTGCCTGCAGGGCAGCACGAGGAGCTACCACTTGGCCATCGGGTGACCTGCACATACATTTCTCACACTTTCTCTGTCTTTTCTCTTTTAACCCCCATCTGCAACCAAAACAATCAGTATTGCCACAAATGCCCCCTTCTTTATACCAGGAGGAAGGACGAGCAGCCGACTGTTCACAGCCAGCATTGATGCTGTTCCAGGATTGACCAGAAGGGGGAGTAAGAATGCCTTCCCAGACACAGTAGTGGAATGTCTCATCTCTGCAATGTGCCCAGCCCCCAGTTGCCCTCAGCCCTGGATTCTGGAACTCATGTGCAAACTCTGATCTCCCAGAATTCTGTGGGATGCACTGGCCTGGCACAAAGGCTCCTGTTCATTTTGAAAGAGCCATTGAGTGCTTTTATGTTTTTTTTTTTATTATTATTTTGAAAAGAACCAGAAAGGCAATGTTAGCTGATGCTAGCCCCTAAAGGACATCTACCCACACCCCATGTACTCATCAAAGGTGGGGATAATTTACACTTCCAACAGAATTTTTATACTTAATTTATGCATTTTTTATAAATCACTTGCATGATTTCAGCCAATCAGCACACAGAGCCAATGAATCTCTTACCCTGCATACAGTGCTCTCTCAGGAACCTTAGGAGTGGTGCATTCCACTTCACATTCAGGGGAGGGCATCTGTATTTAACTTTTTTAAATAAAAAATATACTTAAAACATATTCTAAATCCCTCTTGATAACACAAGTGATTTATCATAAGCTAATAGGGCCTTCTCTGGGTGTCTTTTATGGTACAAGAGACTCCTCTCACGAAGACTGAGCAGTCAGATTTGCTCAGCTTCCCCTTGCGGTCTTCTTGCCCAAACCTAATGCTAAGATTCTCTTATCCTCTATGACCTTTGGCACTCAGCAGAGGCTCGCTAGGCTCACGCCTACTCTTCTTCCATACCCTCGATGGTGCAGCAACTGAGGATGTCTCCTCATTTAAAGGGATTTACCAACATTTGCCATAATGAATGGGAATAGTAACCTGCAGGTGTTGTGAATCAGTCTCTTACCATTCAAACTGTCCATGAAAAAAAGTTCTTTTATTTTGGTGCTCTGCTTCATTTGCATAACCTGATCTTTTTTTTCTCAGCACTGCAACACCCAACTGTGACATCATACCAGGGAAATAATGTTATTAAAGGGACTGTGTCACTTTTTAGTTTTTGAGAGACAAATCAGCTATGTACTGTACCCACAATGCCTAACTATGTACATTAATATATAGGCTATTATATTTCTGTGCTCACTGCAGAAATAGGAGACTACATCTCTCTGTATAGAAGTCTTGCAGCTAGATAAGGTGTGCACAATGCATTGTTGTGAAAATGAACATACAAAAGTTTATATTGTTGACACCACTACAGAAATATGAGACAGCATCTCACAGTAAGAAAATTGGAAAACAGGTTCTTATTTTACCGACAATGCCTTGCTAAGTATATAGTACTCACCATTATCAACATATGGGACTGTACTTCTGAGTAAGGCACATTTAAGTCAATGTTATAAATTACCCAGAATTCCTTGTTGCTGTATGTAAAACATTGACAGCTCCCTGGTATGACATCATTCTGGGGATGTGGCCACACACAGAAAACGGGAAGACAAAACACTGATAAAAACATAAAAAAAATGATTATGACAGATTTTATTACAAAAAAAAAATTGCAGCTGCAACATCTGAAGCATGGCTGGCAATGATATACTATGTGAAACTGGCATTTGGGAAACTTTACCCGATCACTTTAAGTACCTCAGGATCTGGCTGGACATGCTGCTTGATTTCTCTATACATGGAATTGCCATCCACCAGAAGCTTCATCTCAGACTTCGTGCGCTTTACAGGAATAAAGTGAGTGTCCTGCTTCCTGCCCATAGAGAGATCATCTCAAAGATGATACTCCCCACCTTCGACTATGGAGACATACTGTATTGTGCTGCTCCCAAATCCATCCTGGCCAGACAAGATCCCTCTCTTTCACTCCTTTTGCCACTTTACCCTGGACTGTCCTCCCACCCACACCCATCACTGGTCCCTGTACTACTCCCTCGAGCCCAGAAACCTTACCATTATGCTTCCTTTAGCCCTAAATACTGGCTTGGCTTTCTCCCCTCCTACCTTGCTTCTCTCCTCATCCCCCCCCTCACCCCACCACTTTCTACCCTCTTTGCAGATCATGCTCTCACTCTTTCCCACTCCCCTCAAGGAAACCCACTGCTGGCCAATCTGCCATCACCTTCTGGTTCCCCAAACGTAAGGGTTCTCTCACCCCTGCCATCAACCCTGCCCGTTCCCACCACTTACTTACCTGTCTCCTCTGTGACTACACTACTCACTGCTGCAGTTGCCACTGACACTGGACCCTGAGCTGCTGCCCACCACCCAAGAACCCATGCCCCTTTGATCTCTATGACCTTTGGACCTAGTGTACTCCACTTATCTGCCATCCTATTTCCACTATTGTTGCCCCTCCCTAAACTCAGTATTACCTTTGGCACATTGCAGGTATTGTTATCCTTCGGCATGTTATTGTATTGCAGTGTATTGTACTTACACAGAATCTGTGTTCTGGCACAATTGTTATTTATAACGCTTACCTACCTATTTGTATTAATTGTATTTGTATTTACTGCATGTGTATTTATTGTTTTTAGTGTGTCTCTGTTCCTCCCTTCCCCTTCCCCCCAAGACACATCTGGAAACAAACTGTTACCAGCTCAGTATGTCGTTCCTGGTAAAACTTTTGAAATAAATTAAAAATAAATATCCCCTAAGAGACACCCCTGTAGACCCTATTGGAATAAAGTGAAGCATAGAGCAGCTGTTGGCAAGTGGTCCTGTAATGCAGGTAATGGGTATGCCAGCCCATCACCTCCATCACACACCTACTCTCCAACAGTCCATGTGGTAGCCCAGCATGCTACCAACACATGCTTTTTTTTTAAAACAATGTACTGTATTTATTCAAGCATGTCCAGCAGAAATTCTGTATCGTATATGCAGTCAGGTCCTATTTGTACACATTGTTAGAGCTGGTTGACTGAAGCACTGAAAGGTTCAGTGACTTGCTCGGGGTCTCACAGTGAGTAAGTGACCTTAGTGGGATTTGAACCAGGGTCTCCAGATTCCCAAATCTGTGCTCTAGCTACTAGACCACACTGGTTCTCAGTTATTCAATACCCTAATCAGAATTTGGAGGCACTGAGATTTGACTGTGCTTCTCCCTCCTGGAAATTCAAAGCCTTGGTTTACCGTATGCCAGTGAGGAACTTGACTGAAACACAGAGTCATTTCTGTGAATAGCAACTTAAGCCTGTGCTCATTTTGAACTTTTTGTTTCCTTTCTGTCAGGATATCTAGGTCTTTAGCACTTTTTATTATCCTGGGATAAATATTTATAAAATAAGTAAAGAATATTAGTGTGTTGTTCACAAAAAGTACAGGGTAACTCCCCCCCCCCCCAAAAAAAAAGCAATCCACTATGGAGCAGGAATTTCTCTGTGGCCCCCTAGAAGGTGGGGTTACAAGCAGAGAAGGGGATAGCCGAGTGGAGGTGAGCAGCAACAGTGACAGGAGATAAACAGAATATCAATATGAAAGTAAAATAGTATAAGAAAGAAAAACGGTTTACATTTTCAGAATGTATTTTGTTTTGGATTTTCTTTAATGGCATCTGGACAAACATTACTGCTACTTTTATGATGATGAGGAGGAGGAAGAGGAGGAAAATGAGAATGATTAATGATAATAATACGAACCTTGGTTTAATTTTGTTTTACTTAGAGCTCTTTATAATGGCAGTCTGGTTCGCATTGTCTTGCTGTTGACTTCTGTCACCTTGACAACAACTGGTTTCTAGCAGCTCAATCTAGTTTTTAGGACCAGCTTGCTTTGTTTGTAACTGCCCATACCTGCAAACGTGTTGGCACTAAAATGTATTGTATTGGCATTTAACACATTCTTTAATTGAAAGAGTCACATAAAAAATAATTTTTTCATTTCCATTAAAAAGACAAAGCAGTGGAAGCCTTAAATTTAGTGTTCAGGAAGGTTTTTATAAATCTGTAAGTGTATTTGTTGATAGTTCACACTGTATGCCCAGGCATAGCTCCACTCCAGCACAGTATGGAACGTTGCTACATCTTTGTGGAGGATATTTAGGTGTAAAACACACAGTGCCATGCAAATAATATGTAACGCTTAATCAGGTTGAGAGGAAAAGTAAGGTGTGCAATCTACAGTAAGACAATCAGTGCAGTTTGAGGTAGCAAGCCAAATTCAAGTAAGACTGTAGAGAAGCTGCACTCGCAGGAATCACACCAATACATGTATGTAACACCTGTGCATATCTCAACATTTGCACACTGTATGGGCCATTTCACATTTTAACCATTCAGAATTGGTACATTCCATATGGAAAAGGTGCTGCTCACATAGAGAAGGTGTGGTCTCAAATTTTAACACCAGGCTTCAGAAAAGCAATTCATAATCACCTATTATGCTAAATCAAAACTACACTTTGCACAAATAAAGATTTTCACAGTGCTCAGTGCTTCTGTCTTCATGATATGATGCTGCTGTCTTCTCCCCTCTACCCTTTTCTCCAGGATGCCTCTGAAAATGAACTGTCCTCAGTTCAGTAGGCCTTTCCTGGTGAAACTTTTATAAATTCATTAAGATGCGTGCTACATTTTGAGGGCCAGTGCCCTACATTGTCCCACAAGGCAGGATTTCCCTTTTGAGCCTGCACACCAGAGAGGTTTTAATATTTACTCATAAAATGGATAGCACTGTATGTCCTACTTGTTCTACTAGTAGTGTTCAATTTTTCAAGGATTGTAAACCGATTTTGAAAATGTGGTCTGACCAGCTTTTGGTTAGATACTAGGGGCAGCATTCGCCAAGCCTAAAAACAGCAGAAAGTCTAAATTGAGCAAGGACTACATGGACTGAAGTCCAACTATCTAAAAGACCTCTTAGTTTTATATACTGCAGACTGTCACCAAGTGGGAGCTTCTTAACCATCCCAAGGCCATGGTTAACATGATCAGGTGACAGGGCCTTCTCAGTGGCTGCACCAGTAATTCAGAATGCCTTTCCCTAGGGTCAAACTGGGGTTCACAGAGCACACCTGGAAAGTGCATACAGGTCTCACCTGAAGAATCAATAGGGGAGGGCCCAGGGTGAAACATTCATATCAGTAGTCCACTTAATGTGATACACATGCACTCTATATGTGCTTCTTACATTTACTTACCATGCCCCAAATATCCCATTTAGTTGGAAAAACAGATAAATGTAAATATTTACGAGTTTAGAAGATAGCCAGGTACCTAACAGAGGGGGCCCACCTGGAAATTTCCAGGTATCCTAGTGGGCCAGTCTGACTCTGTCTTTCCCCTAACCTGCGATCTGCCCCCTCAGAGGAGACACTTAAAAAAGGGTTGTAAACTTTTCTGTTTCAGCAAATATTTGTGTTGGAATAACTATGCAATAGTCAATTTGTTATTTTTTGCTGGGGGTTATTATTTAAATCACCTACCACAGTTTTAAACTCGTGGTAATTTATTTCTGTAAGTCTGGTTTGTGCTGTACAGTGCTCTGAGTCCTTTGGGCAAAGGGCGCTATATAAGAAACAACGCCTTGCCCTCGCCTTTCCAATATTTGCTGCATTTTTGGTATAAACATTGAAGCAACTAAAAGGGCATTTGCAATAAAGACAAGTATAAAAAAAAACAAAATTGCACAGAAACACTAATACAAAGCATCATGGGTAGCATATGCAAATCACCATAAAGAAAATTTGGCTGGTTTGGCTTGATGGAGGGCTGACTGGTGCCAAAAGGCCTTACAGACAGTCTGCAAGGGCCAATAACAACAGAAAACATATACAGAATACTGTAGGGGCAGCCATGCATAACAAGGCAGTTATGACAACACTCCGGTGGTACAGCAGGAGTTGTAAGCCAATCTATTTCCATATGCAACAGACCCTATCCATACACTATACACATATTCTGTCCTTGTTAGGACTCTTCAGTGTACCATGGTTCTGCATCTGGAGCCAGCCTCATGATATCAATGGTTTGGGTCATGGTGAGCACAAAATAGGAACTTAATAGAAAAATAAGAACCCCAGAATAAAAGTACTGAAGCAAGGGTTACTCTGGAAGGGAACTGCCAACTGGAAACAGTGGAGTCTAGTGCTTAGAGCACAGGTTTGGGAACCAGGAGCTCACAGGTTCAAACCTCACAAGAAGTAAATTCTCACTATGTGACTTCGGTAAGTCATTTAACCACATTGTGCTCCAGTCCGTGCAGCAGGAGAAATGGGCAGAAGTAGGACTTCACTAGAAACAAGATGCTGCATCTCAGCTGAGCTATCCTGCGTAAAATAAATGGTAAAGTAAAAATACATTTCATCGGCAGGTGACAATGTCACTCAGCAGGCCAAAGCAGTATGGTAAAGTTTATCACAGTTTTATATGCAGAATTGCCCAGTGTTTCCCTCCTTATCACTCATCTTTTCAAGGGTAATAGTTTTAAAAGATAATTAGGTAGTTTTAACAAAAATGTTCCAATTGAAATTTCAACATCAAAATGAATACCAAAACTGATATTCAACATGTTTCTGTTTAACCAGAGCATCAGCCACCCACGGCTCTATCCAGTTGTTTTACGAAGCTCCCCTAACCAGTTTTTCAATGTCTTTTTGTACTGATGGCATGGGAATGCTATTCAACACCCTATCATGTTCATCCCAATTAAACTGCCAAAGGCAATCCTTTGGATAGTCATGATAATTCAAAACAATGACACCACCCCTTTAGCAATTATTTTTTATGTAATGAAAGGAATAATGATATTCCTGTCCTTCTGTAATGACCCTAAATGTGTTTTTTCCTTTCTAGTGAGGTTGTAAGAATTGACAGAAAATGACTTTGGCATAGACTCTACTTTCTTATTCATGCATGCTCTATTTATTTATTTATTTTTATTTATTCATGTTTTTTTTTTTTTAACCAAGAAAGAAAGGCTAGGCAATTCTGCTGACAGCTTCGTCCCAGGACAGGGGTGGTATTTTTAGGTATATATATATATATATATATATAAGCCGTGTTTACACGGTGACAGTGCTGTGGCATGTGCGCCGCTCCCTTCCCAATGTGCCAGTTGCATTCCCATTTACACAGCCCATCCTCACAGCTCTGCAGGTCACTCTGAAGAGGGGCTGTGAATGCACCAGAGTCTGATGAAAAACAGTCTTTGTAGCGGAGCAAGCTCAGCAAAGCATTCACACTACCATTTAATGCGCTCACTCCGCTACTGATCCCGCAACTCAGTCGGATCAAAAAAATTATCTGATGGGCATTTAAGGTGCTCCTGACAGTGTTTACACTGCCGACTTTGCAACACATCCACCTGTGCGCATGGGTTGATCCACTGCAAAGTCGGCAGTGTATGCCACTATAGTTAGGGTTGAGTAGGCACTTTAATGTTAAACCCCAATTTTTGCAGTTCAATAACTTTGCATATTATAGTGGTGTGGTAGTGTCACTATAGTTAGGGTTGAGTAGGCACTTTAATGTTAAACCCCAATGTTTGCAGTTCAATAACTTTGCATATTATAGTGGTGTGGTAGTGTCACTATAGTTAGGGTTGAGTAGGCACTTTAATGTTAAACCCCAATTTTTCGTTTTAATAACTTCGCAACTGGTCAACAGATTTGCACAAAATTGTGCACGCACTGTCTCATGGAGTAGATCTCTTGATGCTCCAAGTTTAGTTCCAGTCAGAGCTATGGATTCTGAGATGTAAATAGTGCAAAAACGTAGGGGGGGGATCACAATTTTTTGCTGTTTTTTTGTCATCACCTTGCGCCCAGACGGTTTGTAATTTTGGTCTGAAATTTTCAGGGTAGAAAGGGCTTGGTCCACAGAAGTGACTTTCTCTGGTTTGGTAAAAGATATTAATCTGTTCCAAGGTTATTACATTTAAAAAAAATTCAGGTTCTGAGCATTCTGAGTCAGCACTTCAAAATAGCTGGATGAGGTTTTCGTATGGGAATCCTTTTTTGTGAGGTTTTTCTTATGCCACCATTTTAAAAAAAATATTTGAAAACTTGCAAAAATGGTATGGTACACACAGACCAACACCTGCAGCTTTGTTATCGGAACCCCCTTAGCTGGATTCCACACTTAACTGTTGGAGAAATGCCCTTGAAATTTTGATTTTTTAACATTATAAATCTTTTTTCATGACTCTTGATTTGAAAAAAGATTCTTTTTTTCAAATCAAGAGTCCCAAAAAAAGATTATTTTTCATGAGGAGAAAATCCTTGTTGCTTTGTCACCATCTTTTCCCTGGTGTCTGGGGGCACCACCCACACTGCGATCACCGTTCCTGTAATAACACTATATTTCTCCAGTGTCTAGTTGCCCCCGCACTCTCTGATTGACCTCCCTGTATTATTTTTATATTATATATGTTATATTTCTCACTGGTGTCTAGTGGCTCCTCCCACCCTCAGATCGCCACCCTGGTATTATTTATTCCCCTGGTGTCTAGTGGCACCCCCCACCCTCTGATTGCTGCCCCCATAATAATTTATTTCCATGGTGTCTAGTAGTACCCCCCTCCCTTCCATCACCACCCCGTAATATTTTCTTTTCTCTAGTGTTCAATGGCATTCCCCCACCATCCAATTGCGTCCACATAATATTTATGTTTGTCCCTGATGTCCAGTGGCACCCTTTCACCCTCAGATTCCCTATGCTGTCTTTTTTTGTCCCTGTAGTAAAGAAAATGGTCCCTCAATGTATTTTTTAACTGTAAAAAAAGTCCCTCAGCGATCTGTTCCCCCACCACGCAGACCTCCCATTGAGCACTCACCATACTGCACTCCCTACACCCCCATACACACACCCCACTCACCTGAACAGATCCCAGTGTGAAGATCCACTCTCCCATCAAAGACATGTCCACATCTTGCTACTGGAACCATCGACTGCTATATGGGAAAGAAAGGTAAGTTCAGTTCAAAATATTTCAATTGCGTTTTCAACTTTGATGCATAATTTCAGCACTTCTGCATATTTTGACCCCACTTTTTCAACATGACCTTTTTGAGACCCCACCTCATGGACAATGACAGTGGAATTACACTAATCTGTCCTGAAAGGTGATTTCACAGTCACTTGGCAAAATCACTTTTCAGTCACAATTTGAACATTTTCACCACCCTTGTTCATGAGGTGAGGTCATAAGAAGGTATGTTGAAAATTTGGGCTCAGAATATGCAAAAATGGCTAAGTTACGTGCATACATTTACATTTCTTTAAGCTCACTCATAACTTTGGCAATTTTAAAGATTTTGACTGCAGATTTTCAACATAATCATTTTTTACACCACCACATGAACATGACAGCTGTCATTTTTCAAACCTTGCCAAAGCTATCTTTTTGCACCTGTGGCATACCGTGACATTGTGGTGCAGCGGGGTCATATTTTGCTGGAGCTGTTGAAAGGTTCTGTATTGCTTACATGAGGTGGGCTAATAAGAAGGCTATGCTGACAATTTGGTTGGTGTTGTGCTTCAACAGCAGCATACATATATGCATTTATGGAGTGTTGCACGCGCAGGGCCCAGAGGACCTGCACTCCCACAGGTAAATTAGTATAGGCTTACACTATGTCCAAAATTATGGATGGATGTGAGTGCAGGGCCCAGAAGGCCTTGCACTCCAGCAGGGAAATAAAGATATAATTAATTATACTATAATTACTGGTGACCCTATTTAACAACCAGATTCTGAGTACTTTCAAATGCCGTAATAACCCAAAATCGGGTTATTACAGTGTTTCTTAAAACTTAGTTGCAGTCTTTGTCACTTATGTGCAGCTCACCACCTAACTGGCTGTTACTTTGTGTGTGGGCGGGCCGAGCATGCGAGAATGAAAAAAAAGTTACATTTCCTGTTTCCCAAGGACCCGCAGTCATCGCTCGGACTTCATCTCACCTTCCTCACAGGCAGAACACCATTTTCTTATTTCAGTTTCATGTGGTTGATCGTGCCTTTACAAAAAAAGGTATGCAGTTGATCCTGCACTTAGCAGGAGTCCGTCAAAGACTCGGGAGACAGCCTCTCTGATCATGAATGGACCACAGTGACTGACTACTCTCACTGCAGTCCTGCTGCACTTAAAACATATTGGCAGTTTCAAACAAATAAAAAAAATATATATCTGAATTGGAGGGAAGAGATGAGAAGTAAATAGAGAGAGAGAGAGACAAGCTGACAGACACAGCTAGCTGGTATGTGTGTGTCTCTTTCCCTCTCTCTCTCTCTCTTGCTCTCTGACAGCACTGCTTGAAAAACTCCCTGCACCAGTAATTATAAAAAATAAAAGATAGACAAGTGTGTGTTTTGGATTTTTTTTACACACCCTCGGTGTGTGATGACTTTATAAACCTCTCGAGCTTCACTCTCAAGGTTTATGGGTCATCACACACCTTGGGTGTGTAAAAAAACCATAACACACACTTGTCTATCCATTATTCTCTATATCTTAAAGTAATGAAATTCATTGAAAACCTTTGTTGATGCACTGGTTAGGGTTAGAGAAAAAGTGAGGATATGTGGCATTACGCTTTCCAACCCCATTCATCCCACCCCTGCTGGCAGCAAACCAGGCATGGGGCCTTTGGGGTTCTCAAGCCTAAACGCTCACTCCATTCTGATACACTATAGAATGGGATGAGCATTAGGCTTGAGAACCCCAAGGCACACCCCACACCTGGTTTGCTGTCTGCAGAATGGGGGTGAGTTGTTAGGGTTGGACACCCTAACACCACATTTCCCTACTTTTTCACTTTCACTCTAAATAGTGCATTAATAATGTTTTTTTGCAATGAATTATAGGAGTGCCACTGTAGTTAGGATTCAACTTTCACTTCTATACCATTTTTGGTAAAATTCTTTGTCACACTGCTGTGTAAAAATGGTGTGAAATTGTGGTCTGAAGGTTTTAGGGTAGAAAGTTATTGGGTCACAGATGTGCCTTTTGAAGAGTTAGTAAAAAAAATATTAATCCGTTCCAAAGTTATTAAATTTCAAAGTTTCCCATTATTTCCTATGGGACCAGTTAGATGTGCTGCTCGAAAAAGGATTCTTTATCAGAAATGCAGAATCCTTTTTCACAAATGCAGGATATTTTGCCACAGAAGTGGAATATTTTTCTGTGCTGCTGCCATCTTGTTTTCAGTTAGCTGTGACAACAAAATTAAATAACTAAAAAAATAGATGGATTTAGGAGATACCAACAGTTGTCTTTACCTAATCGGGACCCATACAATTCAATTTTGGATTTTGTTTTTCAGTAAGTTACCTAGAAAAGTGTTTTTTTAAACATGCCAAAATCCTTTTTCGCAATTGTGAAAAAAGATTTTTCTTTTTCTACAAATTGTGAAAAAGAAATCATGAAACAGAATTCTTTGCCATGATTTGCAAAAAAAAATAAATTATTTTGCTGCAAATTGCAAAAAAAGGAACCTTGAAAAAGGATTCTTTTTCACAATTTGCAAAAAAGTAATTTTAAGAGAGCTGTTTCTTTGTCACTCCAGTTAACAAACTGTTTGTGATTCTGGTCTCAAATTTTCAGCATACAAAGGGCTTGCCCCACATGTATACATTTTGCTGGTTTGGTGAAATGATATTACTTTGCTCTGGAGTTGTGCAGGTTTACATTTTGCTTCATTTCCCGGAGGATAACATTGTAATGTGAGGTGTACACATCGTTTCTTTGTCACTACGCTGTGAAGAAATGACTTATAATTTTGCTCTGAAATTTTCAGGGTACAAATGGCTTGCCCCATCAATATGCCTTTTGTTGGTTCTGTGAAAATATATTAATTTGGTGTCGAGTTACACAGGTTTCATATTTTGCTGTGTTTCCTATCATAGGTATCATAGGTATTTACACAGCCCTGCAAAGACTTTCGTCCATTTGACTCACCTGCTACATTATGCCTAAACCTTAAAAATATTTTCTGATTTCCTAACATATTTATCCAGTTTCTCCTTAAACATGTTTGTAGTTGTACTGGTTACTACCTCTAGGAGCAATCTGTTCCAAGTATATACACCAATCTTTAGCTGAACCACATCTGACTTTTCTGCAGCTTAGATTTCCTGTCCTTTAGCTGCAGTGGGTGGGCCTGAGTGTTGAGCACCTGTTCCCTTGATTCCAAGCCCAAGCCTTCCCAGAACCTTGTGTACCAGGCATAAATTGCCTCTTCTTCTCCTGTATTCCAGGGGATATAACTCTAAGGCCCTAAGCCTGTTTTCATAATCCAATCCCTTTAGATTTTATATACCCCTTGTAGTTCTTTTCTGAATTCTCTCAAGCAAGGCAATCTCACCCTTTCTGTATGGGGACCATACTTGAGAGTCATACTCTAGGATTGGCCTTACCAGAGATGTATACAGGGGCATTATCATGTCCCTATTTCTGCTATTAATGTGCCAAAAAATGCAATTCAAAATTTAGTTTCCTTTTTGAGACAGACTCTTGCAGTGAGTGGGCCCTGCAAGAGGGCCCTGCATTCCCACTGGTAAATATGGATACCTCTACACTATCTCAAAAATTATTCATGGATGGGAGGGCCCTGCACTCCCATACACAAATACAGATACCATTATGGACAGATGAGAGTGCATGGCTTATGGATGGATGACAGCGCAGGGCCCAGAGGGCCCTGCACTCCCACATGCAAATATGCATAGCATTAGGGAAATAAGGATACAATTAAAATCTCTCAAAATTATGGATGGATGGAAGTGCAGGGCCCTCTGGGACCTGTGCTCCTACAAGCAAATAAGGCTACAATTATACCATCTCAAAAAGTAAGGACATTTGTTGCAAAAAACTTTGTTAATGCATCAATTAGGGTTCCAACAACAAAAGGTGGGAAATATAGTGTTATGGTATCCAACCCTAATATCCCACCCTAGACACAGCAACAGACGTGGGGGGTGCCTTGGGGTTGTCAAGCCTAACGTGCACCTCATTCTCCTATACTGTACCCATGTCAGCTTATTTATTCAGGGAATGGGGTGAGCATTAGGCTTGACAACCCCAAGGCACATCCCCGATGCCTGTTGTTGCATGCAGGGTGGGAGGCTGGGGTGTTAGGGTTGGAAACCCTAACACCAGATTTCCCAGTGTTGTGGCTGGAACCCTAACTGATGCATTAACAAAGTTTTTTTGCAATGGTTGGATGGATGGATAGATAGATATGTTTTATATATTCTCAGTGTTAGCTGGAGTCTGTTCTAGAGGGATAAGTGTTGACTTAACATTAAGTTTTGTTATGATATTTTCTGTTCCTCACTTATTGTGTCAGATTCAAGAAAATATTGCTTTAGGCACAGTTTCCTAAAGAAACATTTTAAGTCTAGTTTTATCAGAAGATCATTAGGTTTAGTACACTGAGCAAAAGAAAGCATATTTGATAAAACTTAACAGTCTTTTCACTGTCTGTAATATGTCTCACCAAGAGCTCCAATTCAGACAAGTCCCTATTATTTGTCTGTAATGCCATGATGTCTGCCACTACAGTGCTTAACAGGAAGCACATGGAAGACGCATTCCAGAATGCTGTGCTGGAGACGACATCTTTTAGGCCAATCCTCCATGTGGAACACATGTTAGCCTTTTATACAGTACGTGCAGTTTTACACTGTGGACAAGGTCAGCTGAACATGCATTTGTATTAGTAAAAGCAGCAGTGCAACCAACACTGTTTTTTCCAAAAAGCTAGTTTCTGCTACAATTAATAAAATATTAGCATACCCGTCAAATCTACTATTTTGGGTACCTCCCTTGCTACACACTATGAGTTGTTTATTGTCTCAGTCCTAACCTTTGTCAGGACTACAATGCTGTTTTTGAGCCAAATGTGGTGGCCATCTTTTTTTCTTGAGAAAAAACTAAAATGAAACATTTATAAAATATTCAGATTTAGAGGAATAGAACATTTCACCATGAAATAAAAGTGGAAGATGTCTGGAATTGTTTATAGCAAAAAAAAAAGGTGGGGTCAAATTTTTTGCCCCAATTTTATTGCACTGCTGTTTTAAAGAAAATTAAAAAAAAAAAAAAAAGATGTGCTGAATACAAGTTTTCATATTCATGCTGATGTTGAACTTTAAAGTGGAACATTTTTGTTAACACTATTGTGCCTGATTATCTCTATAAGACCACTACCCTTGAAAAAGTAATCAGCAAGGTAGTAAAACATTAGAGATATATGGTAGCCAGTAAAATTCTGCAAATAAAACTGCTAAAATCTATCATACCATACTGCATTAGCCTGCTGAGTATCTTTGTCACCTGCTGATGAAGTTATGGACTTAATGTCCCTTCATTAAAAGACACAGAACACCTAAATAATTGATGTTGTTATGACTGTGGAAGACCAATTTCTAAAATAAAATACATAAAAAGTAAAGTTTCAAAGAAATACAAAATTATATTCTTCCTCTGATGCAAAGCATTATGGGAAGCACATTAAAATCACCATGAAGGAAATATGGTTCGCTCGGCTTTAAACAGAACTGTATTAGTTTGTTAGTTAGTTACTTAGCTAGCTAGCTAAAAGAGATTCCAGGAATGCACACTGAGCTACACACTTCATTTTCAGGTGTGTCCTGGGACAAGGGGACAATGGAGCAATACAAATACACAAGATAATACATATAAAACACATAAGGTGTGCAAACAGCAGCTTCAACAGTTGGTACAGAGTAAAAAAGAACAGACCATCAATATATCAAACAACCCTCATAAAGGGGAACATTGCTGTAAATTGTAGGTGAGTGTTAAATGGGAGTGTCCATCTTCAAAAGCTTGATACCTGAGCAGCCAATAATTAGCACTTTGTGTGCAAAACAAAAATGTTATGCAGTTGTTAAAATTATTTTTTATCTGGTTGATCCTAATGCCCCCATTCCATCATTGTTCGCAGCCACCAGTCTGGGCACCATCCTAGAGTCCCCAAGACTGAGATCACAGTTGAGATGAGCCATGCGAAATTCAGTTAGCTCAGGTCATCAGAGCTATTGATAGCTCTGCTTTGCTGTTTGCCAGTTGTTGGTCCCAGTGCCTGATGAGGCTAAGCATAGCTCGCCCAGACAGAAACTCATTTAACAACAACCATGTAAGCTTAAAGTTTTCTTATTTTTTCTGTTTTTATACTCTCACTTCTCTTGGATGCTAGCCCAGACACACAGTGCCACATTTAATGCACCCCAACCCTGTTATGAACCTGTGGCACTTCATGGTTTACACACACACAAACACACATAGCAGGGCCGCCTTCCTTACCACTATGATAAAGGGAGTTCATGTGGAGTCTTTGAGCCAGTCAGGGTTTGAGGATCAAGAAGGTGCTATCGGACCTGAGTGACCTACCCAGGAGCCATTTTTTATGTTTATGCATCCCTCTGCCTGCTGCGATGCCATTCTGCACAGGTCCAGTCAATAATGCACGCATGTTCTCAGCATCCCCGACTCCTCCCTTACCCAACACACCAAACTCCTGGTACCCCTACAGTCAGAGCATTTACAGGTAATGTGTGCTTATGGCTCTTGGCCCAGCCTGTTGGGGTCAATCAAGAAGTAGAATGACATATTCCTCATCCCTGGGGGGGGGGGGTATTGCCCTGGGCAGCATTTTCTCCTGGGTCACCAGATACATTTTTTTTATACCTAATGTATTAATCTGGGACATGCTTTTGAAGATAGATGTTCCTCTTTAATAAGTGGAAATCTTTTAGAATATATTTCAGTCAAATATGATTTCAATTATTAAAATATTGCTGTTGTTTTGCACAAATAGTTATTTTCTGAAAGACCAATTACGCTCAACGTTTTGTATCCATCCACTATTTTTTGTTGTCTGTGGAAGAGTGCAGTTATTTGCAAGTTCCTGCTTATAGAAAGAAATACATTATTAAAGTGTTACTTTGATTTCATATTGTTTTTATGAAATATGTGTGTTGTAATATGAAATAAATTACTCACTTTAGTGATTGCTATTACTTAGTAATAGTTCAAAAAATGTTTTCTTTTAATTCTGAGCACTGCAGTTTTCCATCTAAGATCCTTTTCTATATGTCTCACAGCAGTAATGTCTTGGAAACTACAGCATCACAAGCAGTTCTGTATATTGATATAAGTTCAGACATATTGCTAACATTCTTTGGAATAGGTTGCAATAAGTGATTAGCTCTGAGAACTGTAGTTCTCCATCTGAGATCCTGTAATGTAAGGTCAAAGTCAGCCAGTGACTCTGGCACTACAACTCCCAGAATGCACTTTTTTAGTGTGGAACTTAAAGTGAAGGTTTTATGATCAGTATTAAAAATCCATGAATGAGGAAATCCACATTTCCAACATTGTCACAGCAGCACTTGAAACCACTTGGGAAGGGGCTCCTCACTGAGCTTAGCTCGATGGAGTTATAAGGTCTCTACTGGTACTAAGCAATGATAAATATTTTCCCCCAATGTAAATCAATTTACTTTTCATTTGCCAAGGCTGTTCAAAGTGGCAGAAAAGGGGGTGCAGTGGCTCTCTTCGTAATGGGGGAGTCACTGTCGAGGGCAAGGAGGACAGTGGGGGGGGACATTGTCACAGATTCTAACTGAGTTGAGCTAGGGGAAAAAAGGAGCAGGAGTCCCTGGGAAGTCTTACAGGACATCAGACAGCTCAACACAACACAATGCCTAGCTGGTCAGTGAAATTACAAGAGCATAAAGATGAGATGCAGTTGTAATCCTGGATGATTCCAATCTCCTGGGCATAGACTTGTATCTTGAGAGGGCTGAAGGCAGAGCTGAGACAGAGTTCTTGTTTATCATCAAGGATTGCTTCCTATAGCAGCACATCCAACAGGAGATTAGGTCTAAGGCCACCCTTGACTTTGTTCTCAGCAGTGAAGAAGGGGATCATGCCCAGTGTGAATGTCAAGGAGCCAATGAGAGGTAGTGACCACAATTGGGTAACCTTCTCCTTAAAGACAGGGAAGACTAGCTGGGCCTTAGCCAACAGGACCCAGAACTTCAGAAAGGCAGACTTTACCAAGATGAAGGACCTATTATCCGAGGGTGGTCCGGAGCTGCTACATGAGTTTGGTAAAGCAGAGCACATGTGGGATTCATTGAAGAAAGTGCTCAAAGTAACCAAAGAGGTCTACGTTGCTGTTGGTAATAAAGGAAAAAGAGTCAAGAAATGCTACCCCAGCTCAACAGAGAACTAAGGCAGCTAATACTAAACTAATAAATGTCTATGACTGCTGGAAAGAAATGAATTGCCTCTTGGCCAAAGGTAAGCACAGAGCAGTGCTGAGGGACTGCAAGACTAGAAGTAAGAAAGCTAAGGAGGGACTGGTAGCCAGGATTTATATTATTGGTACTGTGGTAATATGTGTATTGTGATTGTGATTTAGTATTATATATTGACAGTTTGTCTTTAATCAATAGTGTATGTATCTATTTTTATATGAAAATTTCTTGGGTGTCCATTGTAAATGATCTTTGCTCAATGGATTTTCCCCACAAATAAAATCAAAACTTGAAATTTGAGGATTACCGACAACCCCAAATTCTTCTTCAATTGCATAAATGGAAAGAGAAAGGTGAAGGAGGGGCTTGGGTACCTGAAAACAGACTAAAGGAGTGTGGGAGACCTGCTGTGAGAGAACCAGGGACAATGGATGAGATACAGAATGAATGCTTTACTTTGGTGTCCACCCATAAGCCCCACAGCCAAGGAAGGCTGATCGCCGAGTGGGACCATGACACCAGAGTAGCCATATTACAGCCTGCGGACATCACACCTACACTGGCAGCTGACTACATAATGAAGATTAAGCCAGGTAAATTCCAAGGGTCAGACAAAATACACCCCAGGATAATAAGGAAGATAAAGGAACAATTGGGGGCATTTGTAGTAATGTTTTATGAGCCTGTCTAGACAAGAGTGGTGTCACAGGACTGAAAAACAGTACATGTGGTCCCCACCTCTAGAAGATGGCAAGGTTGGACCCAGGTAATTGCAGGCCAGTAAGCCTGACATCAGTACTAGGCAAAGTTCTAAAAGTCATTATCATGGACAGAATAACGAAGCACTTAATTGAGGCCAAGGTTCTCCCCCCCCCCACCAGCAAGACGTTATGAGGGGCAGATAGTGCCAAACCAACCTGAGTACCTTCTTCAACGGCCAAGCAGGGAGGTGGACAGGAGCAGGGCTATCAACATTGTCTATCAGGACTTCAGCAAGGCCTTTGTCATGGTGGAACATGTCACACTTCCAGGCAAGTACACCAGTGCAGTATGCACAAGGCATGCACATGGTGGATTTATAACAGCCTTTGGTGGGGGCTGAAGCAGTGGGCAGAGGGTTGTCGTAAGCAGACAATACTCTGAACAGAGTAGGATACTAAGTGGCATCCCTTTCGAGATCAGTGCCGAGGCCCCTGCTGTTCAATATTTTTATCAGTAATCTGAAAGCTGTGGTCTCCAGCAGGCTGCTTCTTTTCACTGATGGCAATAAGCTGGCCAGGGTGGTAGACCCTCTTGAAGATGGGGAAAAACTTCAGGAGGACCTTAACAAGTTGGGCAATGGCTGAACTACTGGAATCTCAGATTCAACGTACTATATCCAAATAAAAGGCGCTTTGCTTGCAGAAGGAAATCAAGTAGGATCCCCACACTGTGTGGGGATCCTCTTGTTACAGTAGAGGAGGAAAAAGACCTGAGGGTCATATTAGACAAGGGGCTAAAGCATAAGAAGCCATGTACAGGGCAGGGGCAGTAATCCTGCCGCTTTACAAGGCCCGTTCACAGACCAGTTGGAGTACTAAGTGCAGTTCTGAGCTTCTCAATACAGAAAGGTAATTGAGGCAATTTAAAGCGTGCAATGCAGGAAAACAAAAATGATCAGGTGGGGGTTGAGGGACAAGAAATATGAGTCAGAGGATGGTGGGCCTTAACATGTTCACTTTGGAGAACAGGGGGCTGACAGGGGACATGATCTCAGCCTTCTGCATACTTGATGAAATCAAGAAGATTCAGCAGACAAATATGTCTGATTTTGCGTCCTCTGCAGGATGTAGGAACATACCCTGGAGCTCCGAGGTGTTTAATTCAAGTGTGATGAAGCATACCTTCTCCCAGAGGGAGGTGAAGCTATAGAACAGCCTACCAATGGAGACAGTGGACATAAAAACAGTACAGGCCTTCGGAGTAAACCTGGACACATTTCTGTTTACTAAGGAAACAACAGAGTACTCTGGTTAATAGGGTGGGTAGGGAAATCCCTATAAATTAGTACATGCTTGCACAGTATATTTGTTTATACCTGGCTTATGAAGGGGTGGGGTGGACAAGACTGACCTAGAGTCCCTTCCACCCTAAAATTACTGTGTTATCATGTTCTCTGGTCCTAGCCACTGCTACACCAGAACATAAAAAAACCTTGATAATTTTCTTCTTTAAATGCAAAGGACTACAAAATTCAAAGTGCTATGAAAAGTTTTAGTGCATTGTTGGACCTTAAGCTTCTTCTTATACAAGGTTTTAAAGTGAACATTTTCAACAGTCAGTACCCTGATCAGAAGGGATGGTTAAGGCTACTGAGCTACGACTTTCACAGGGAAAATGATAACATCTTGTAATGTAACTGTCTGTACAATAGAAAAATCAGTCTTTCACAGAATTTGTCATTTTTAAACCACAGCAGTGAATCTATACAACCCATATATTTTCTATAAATTATTTCCTGTACTATTTACATGTTGCTTTATCTAATTTTCTGTATATTTAGTTTATTTCACTCTATATATTTACACAAATAATAGACAATAGCATGCCAGTAAAATCCTCAAATTACATGAGTGATCACCAATGCAATCTCAGAATTTCAAATTTTTAAAACTGAATTTTGGTTACATTTTTTACCGTAAATCAGTGGCTCAAGTGATGGAGGTACTCTCCCCCACCCTCACTGGACTACAATAACTTCCTGTGGCTTACAATGTTGCCACTGTTCTGACGCCAAATTCCAACTCACATTTGCCCGACAGTTCATTTTTGACTGTGGCAGAGATTTTTTTCATGTTTCGGGGGTCTCTGCCCCCACACCCCCCAATGTGGGGGCTTTGCCGGCTTGCCTCCTTGCCCCCTTTATTTAAGATTACAAACTCTGCAACACACAAAATCAAACTGTCGGGCAAACAAATGGCGGGATTTTGGCATCAGAATGTTGGGTGTCGGGCAAGTGCGTTTCGGTGTAATGAATGGATATTGACATGCATACTGCACAGAAGTGAGGCTCTGGGCTCCTAGGGAGGGTGGGAGCAACTGCCCAACATTCACATACCCTTCTGTTTCCCAACCTTGCAGCAGCACTGACATTGGCTTAGAATAAAGCCAATTGCCCACCATTCGACAGTGGTAGGGTGCTACATGTGGGTGGGGGACAGGGGTTACCAAGGAAATGAATATAGAAATGTACTAAACAAATTGGAGGCCCAAAGTTACCAGCAGCGATCCACATCCAGCACTTCCTTTAATGCAGTTTAACCAATTTAAACGGATACCCTGGCAGTATAATACACACAAATATTGCTTTCTTATGCCTCATTTAACATGATCTCATTGTTTGCGCTGTTGTGACAAGTAAATCCTTTGAAAAACTGCTTATATGAAAATGTATACAAAACTGAGAGACAAAACAGTGCATACAAGTGGGTGAGATGTACCAAAACAAATATTTATTTAATAGAACAAAATGGCACCCAACCATCATGCCAAGTGAAGTGTGGACCCCCCCCCAATAGTGAGGCTCACTACACTGGGGGGCCTGGTCATTGTACTGACCATGGCGATCGTTTGCTGTTATTTCTTTTTTTTTTTTTTTATTTTCTTTCAGGATTTTGTAATACATTTTAAAATGTAATTTCACCATATACAATCAAACATTGGACCACATAAATTACAGTCAATTTTAAAGTTAATTCAATTTAATAAGTGGGAACTAATAGAGCTTATAGAAAATTAAACATATGGATAGACCATGTCAGCAAGGGTGGAGACAAAAAAGTTATTTAAATCAATAAATTATAATGCCATCATGGGTTAGCAGCTGCAGATTTTACCTATCAAACCTTTCTAGGTTTTACGGTATTGTATTACCCTCCTTTCTGTGAATATTAACACAAATTAAATGTACTATTCCAACAATAAGAGTAACAGTACCACACTGCTATGAATTATTCGAAGCAAAAAAGAAAATTTAAAATGACTTACTCTGATACTCGAAACATGAAGTCCATCACCAATCACAGGTCCATCTTCTCCATTTTATCAGCCATTTTCTGCTCCGATCTGGTGAGTCAGCCTGACATTTCTTGTTGAGAATAATGGGAACCAAGAAATGTCACCAAGTCATCAACTTCAAGAAACAAATTTGTTTTTCTATCTTTAACAATCTTAACTTTTGAGGGAGCAGCAAAGAGAATTATGCTCCTATTCCAACACCTCCTGTTGGTATGCCAGGAACTTCTGATGTCTTTGTTAGGTCTTGAAACAAAAGTTCAGAGAAATGAAGTACCTGTTGCCTCTGTAATTCAATGTGCCCCACAGCTTTGCAAGTTCAAAGATATAGGGCTTGATTTTCAAAGCCCCGAGACTGACACACTGTGCTAGCATCAAACAGAACCAACGCAAGAGGCCCCCTCCACCACACCATACATCAGTCCCAATTTTGTAATGGAGTCTGCACCAACAGGGAGACTGCCTGCGCTGTCAGGGCTCATGCCATACTTGTGCCACCCACAGGGCTGTGCCATGGTGGTCGGGGCTTGTGGCAGCACCCAGCTGCAGTATCCCCTATGGGGAAATTCTGGAAGCTCCAACAGTGGCAGAGGATGTGCCAGTGCTTAGACCAGTCAGGGCTGGTCTAACAGCCCATGTGACACACCTCAGGGGTATTCTGGGTGGGAGATGGTCCCACGCCCTCCAGCTGTGGGCAGAGGCAGGATAGCACATGTGCCACACTCAGGCACTAACATCAGATGATACGACTCCCATAACACAAACACAGTAGTGAGAACAGACCCTGTTTGGGGCTGTCACTACAAGGGCAAGTCAGACGGATCTCAGTTAAAGGCCCTCAGAGGTGTACAGCTATGACATCACACTGTACATGGCCAGTACTGCCCCAAGCCATCCCATTGGCAATTTGCCAGGCTGCACCATTACACATCACAAAGACAGATTCCAATAGCAGAATGCATCCTAAAATACATGTAAGTACCTGTATGGGGTATCCAGTTCACAGGAGCGCACCCTTGCTCCCCAGTGGTACAGCCAGAAGGGTGCCCTCCCTAGAAGCATCAGAGCCACTGCACTACCCCTCCTACCAGGATATAGTTACTCTCCAGTCCCACATAAGTGACACTGTGCCACCCTGAGGGTACCACATCATTCCTATGCTGTGCGTCTACAGCTGTCACCACCCCCATGATACTGCTCAACTGTGTGCTCCAACACAGTGTGGCACTGTCCTTGTGGTGTTGCCCAGTCACAGTCATAGACACTGCAGCTGCATGCTGCTGAGGATTGTATCCTATGGTCGGACTAGCCCAACTGCTGCTACTGCATATCAACACAGTCCTACCAGTTTGGGTCTTGGGACTGCTGTTGTCTGGTCACTGCCAGCATGCCTGGGATGTCTGTGGGTACAGTAGTCATCCTCCCACCACTGTAGGTCCATTTGGTGTAGGTGAGCTGTTCATCTACTGTGGGTTTAGTGCATGCTGCAGGACATATCTTGTGCCATGATTCGGGCACCCCTTGTAGGACTTTAACCCCTACCTCGTGTGAGCGTATGTTGTGCTGTGGCCTCTCTGTTGCAGTCCCTGCTATATGCTTCCACATTGTGGTACAGGGGTAGCTTGCAGTGCTTGTGCTGGAGTGTGTGCTGTGGCCTCTCTGTTGCAGTCCCTGCTATATGCTTCCACATTGTGGTACAGGGGTAGCTTGCAGTGCTTGTGCTGGAGTGTGTGCCGTGGCCTCTCTGTTGCAGTCACTGCTATATGCTTCCACACTGTGGTACAGAGGTAGCTTGCAGTGCTTGTGCTGGAGTGTAGCAAGCAAAGAGCCAATGGCAGCATCTGTCAACCCCCTCCCAGCGCCATGGGTTTGTCGCACAGGAGTGGTTGTGGCAATTGTGGGGACTTTGGCACCAGGACCCCTCCTGTACCAGAATCTGATGCAGGGTTCCTGGCATACCAGGCTTTGATACAAGCTGCCTTTTGCTGCAGTTTATGTTGATCTAGGACCCTTTTGGAAATCAAGCTTGTAGTCTCTACTAGAGTCAAAAGCAAACATTGCCAGGTTAGTTGGTTTGTACTAACATTGCTTACCTGTTTTCTTTTATAACATCTATGTTGGTCCAATAAAAGGTATTAAATCATCTTTTTTTCTGGATCTGGATTTTATTTGGAACTCTGAAAGCACAAGCTGACAAAGAGGGGGTTGTCAGAAGTAATTTTAAAAGTGAGTGTTAGAAAATTTCTTTCACCGGTACTTGGGTATTGGGAAATTCAGTACCTAGCTCATCAGGGATCCCCACTAATCTAAAATTTTGATATGTCAACTGATTCCCATAAGCTTCAAGCTTCTGAGACATATTATGAGTTTCTGCAATGACCCGCTGCAATGTAACCTCTAGAGCAACAACTTTGGTTTTGGTTATGTCACATTTTTTGATATGTTCACTGAGTCTTTTCTCCTCTGTATTCTGTTTAACATTTTCTTGTTGAATTTCTGACCGATTGAAATTCGTCTTTTGGTATAAAGCATCAAACCGACAATTACATTTCTCTGTCCATGAAAGGAGTCTGTCAATTACTCTGCCTAGTGAATCAAGCTTATACTGCTCACCAAGCAACAGAGAAGACTGCACCACGGTGGAGAGTTGTTTGGGCTTTACTGCCAGGTGGGAGGTCACAGTAGCAGTAGCTGTCAGGCCGGATGGCAGAATGGGAGCTTCCCTGTCTCCACTGTCTGGGCTTTTGGTTGCCAGGTGTCTCAGCTGAGACAACGGAGCCGACCTCAGAAACACAAATTCATCTGCCATTGGAATTGTCTGCTTGACTTCAAAATGTTCCACACTTTGCACAGCACAAATCAGTGTTACAAGCTGTTTCTCTCCAATATGCTTAAGTAGTAAGTCATTCTGTCAGCTCACTAAAAGCAGCAAAAACTCTCTGAGTTGGTGTAGTTTCAGGATCAAAGCTGCTGCCAGTCCACCATCTTAACTCCTCCCCTCGGTTTGCCATTATTTCTATAAGTATAGGGTGTTGTGAGGGTAGTCTTGTATGGTTTTACAAGGGTCTCTCATGTTGATTGAGAGGGCTGCAAAGCAAGTTGAGTAGTTCTGTCTGCCTAGCCAGTATGAGGGACCCTTGTGAAACCAGAAAAGACTGGCCACCCTTACAGCACCCCTATACATATTATATGGCAACGGCTCACCAGTATATGTATATGGAGTGGGGTTTTTTTTTCCTTTAATATTTTTAATTATGGTTTTCCCTTTCCTTTTCCAATAGTTTGGCTGATGGGAGATGTGGACACCGACAACCCTACTTGGGTACGACATGGTGGTGCAGAGGCAGTAGGAGTTTCTCTTCAGTGCAGTGATGTGGAGGCTGTTGCATGCTTTGAAAATAAGAAAAAAGTGAAACTTTTCCTGGGAGGATGCAGAACATTTCTGGGGTCTGGGGTATAAAGGAAGTTTGGCAGTGCTGATGTGGAGGCAACGACAAAGTCGGGAGCAAGTGCACTAAATGTGCAGTGTGAGGAGATGGCTGTACACGGAATAAGAGGTACCGAGTCCTCCTTCCTGATTGGTTGATCATTATCCACTGCCACATAATATTATATGAATATTGGATTTTCTGCCTCTCTCCTGCTTGTGTGCATTGTGTTTTTACTCATGTTCCTGTTGTCAGCTTGTGAGGAGTGAATGCAGTTTGTCTTTGTGTCTTTGTGTGATGTTTGTTCATGCACCTACATATGCTTTGTACTGTTTTACATTGCCAGGCAATGTTTTTATTATTGCTACTTTTAGACCCCTGTTGTCTTCATTTTACCTCCCTGTAGCTCATCCCCATGGGGAAGTCGTCCTGCACCTCTCTACCCACTCCACTGCTGAACTACTCCCTGGTGGGACCTCTTGGTGCCAGTCTATAAAGAAGGCATGACACATTATATCAGCTATAGTTCAGTGGAAGAGGCAGTTGCCAATTCCGGCATGCTTGACACCAGCCAGTGTGACAAGCACATGAACACTTGTGTCCGCTATGAGAAACCTACAGGTTTGTCTCCTAGTAGCTGTCATGAGCCTAACCTAAGGGGCATGGTGGCACCTCCTGTTTGCAGGGAGGATCCCCCTTTTTACAGAACTCATGAGCAGTTGTAGGGTTAAGAAAGCATTATCAACCTTCCTTTTTCCCAGTGGGAGGGTGGAAACAGTAGTTTCGAGTCCCCTTGAGTCTGTACTATGTTCGGGTTTGAATCCCACCACTGCCACTGGCAGCCTCTTGTCTAAGTAGTTTTGTAGGATAGCTGAGCAGTCACTATCTTCATTATCAAGGCATACAGTCTTTTACAAAGCCCTTCTGTTAAAATATTAGCTCACACAATCAGACCCCAGGCAGAGTTGATAAGAAAATCATAAAAGTTTACTTAAATAAAAACAACACAGTAAATTCTACAATTTGGAAGGTCTTGGAACTGCAGACAATACCAAAAATAACACTGGATGGTTTACAGAAAGACTACATACTGCTGTTCTAAACTATATCTTATTCTGAGGTTTCAAAGTCCAGAAAAGTGTTCTTTTTGAGAATAACCTTCTCTCTGTGTAGGTGAAGAAAAGTTATTTGAAAACATAAGATTTTTTGGAATTAAAAATCAGTCTCTGAGCATCCTTTTTCAAAACTCAGGGTTCATCTTGAAGAGTGAAGCCTTTGTTCCCAAATTCCGACTTAAAATCAGAATTTCCGTTTAGCATGTGAGAAATCAGTTTCCACAAAAACACAGGTCTTGTTCTAAAAGTAGTCCAAGAGACCCACATATACTCTAACCAAAGTATATAACAGCTTAAGTTCTCTCAGCTCTGAGACTCTCCAAGTCCTCAGGCTTTTGACTCCAAGTTAAACTGCACTGCTGTTCAAAATCTGTGCCAGATAAATACAGTCTGAATGGACATTTTCAAGCCACACCTTCCCCTTTTGGGATATAGAGTTTGGGGTGCAACAGTTTCACCTCATCCTGCAGTTGTCACTGTGGCTCCATGTCTAACCCCTGTAACATCTGGTTTCTGCATTTTGGCTTGAGCCCCTGACCCTAGCACATCTTCCTGACTTCTTTTTGTTATTGTAAACTAAATGCCCAGTTTTATCGCTATGACTTTTATGGTCATAAATCTGTCTGTTGCTTATCTAGATAAGTACCAGACCTAAACTAGCTTTTGGTAATTCTGTTCTATTTTGTTTAGCTCTTTCTGGCCTTTTAAAGAGACAGTGTCTTAACTCTAAAGTTCATTACAGCACATACAGTTGGAACATTAATAAAGGATATATGCCCGTCTTGCCACAGTGGCTGCCTATTAATACTGCTTTGAAGTAATTGGAACAACAAGCAAACACAGTTCCTAGAAGACAATGTTATCTCAACCTATGCTTTAGGTTCATACACTTGCTCAAGCATGGACCAGTAATATCAGATCATAAAATAAGACTGGATGCTCTCTATGTTAGAACCAGCCATTTCAGAGGTAGGGTGGTCTAGTGGAGAGGCAGTCTAACTGAGTGGCTAGAGCAAAGGCTAGGGAACCTGGAGACTCAGGTTCAAATCCCATCACAGCCACTTACTCACTGTTTGACTCTGGGCAAGTCTTTAACTTCTCAGTGCTTCAGTCCAGCCAGATGCAACTGTAGATAAAAGCAGGACACTACTGAAAACAAGATATCATAGCTCAGCCAGGCTATCCAGGGTAAAAAAATATAAAAGCATTTTCAGTAGGGGCTGGCCCTCTGCTGCATAGAGCTGAGGCACTGGGCACCTTACCTCCTGCCACAACAGTGACCCGGGTTTGAGAATGGATCAAGATCACTCGGAGGCTCGCCAAGGCAAGGAGGATCGGGCATCCACAGACAGCTCTCCTTTTTGAGGAAGTGGGACAGCACATCCTGCTGCTTAACTGACACCTAGCAGAGGCTGGGTGACACGGCAGGCGTCCACCTCTCCAAGGGCTGGGTGCAGGCATTCAAGTGCATGTGGCATCTTCACATCCACATGCTCATGCCACTGAATGCATGCCAAACTTGGGGGTGGGGACCAGCAAACGGGAAGAGCAGAGGCCGTGCAATGAGGAAGTCACTCTCCCCTGCCTTGACCTGTGCCATTTCCCCAGACCCTGCCGATTGGGATCCGGACTCTCTACTGGGGGCAAGCCATTGGGGAACAAAGGCAGGTAAGTTCTGGGGAGAGATGGTAGGCAGCGGAGGGGGAAGTAGGGGCTGAAGAGCCAGCCAGTGCCTCAGAGCACAAAAAAGCTGTATTTAAAAAAAAGTTTAGTTGCAATGTACATTTTCAGCATACTAATGGGAGTCTATTCTGAATAAACTGGCAGAGCTGATGATTGTGTTGTAACTGAACAGAGAGCAATCCTAACAAATAAAATTATAAAAATGCTGGCATTTTTGAAAATCGTCTTCACAGTGGAAAAACTATGAGGGAGACCTGGAGGACACTAAAATAATGAATGCCTGAGCAAAAACTCTCACTCTACAACACAGTGACTAAGCTGTAAGTCCAGAATCAGTGGCAGCTCAGATACTAAGTGCTACAGTCTACCAGCTATCCCTCAGTCACATTAGAACTTTGCTGAAGCTGGCGGCCTTCTCATATATTTATTTATTGAAATGTTTCACCAGGAAGGTACACTGAGCAACAAGTTGCTCAACTCCCAGTGCAACCTGGGGGGTAGGGAACAATGGGATAGAATACAGGGAAATGTTACATGCTGGAATACGATTTGCTTGCTTGCATACAGTGAGAGCAGGAGGGATTACAGGTGGATCACATTGGCTAACAATGCACCAGTTAACTATAGTAGATATGAAGACACATATAGCAGTGTGGCAACCATTGGCAACAGTTGGTAACACTAGAACACATATAATAACTTGGCAACAGTATGTAGTTCTAGATGGTAAGGTGACACAATAGTAACTGGTGGTCATTAGTGTAACATAGATATTCAAGATTTACAGTGATAGGAGTAAATAGAGGAAGAATGGAAGGAGGGAGCGAAAAAATTGCGGAGGGCAGAATGGAAAAAGGGAAAGGAAATTTATGGAGATACGCAGGCAGAACATGATTTTCGAGGCAAACAGAGACAACTGGGTGGACTAAAGTGCATATAAGAGGGGTATTGGGGTAGGTTATAAATGCTTAATTGAATGTAGAGGTAGGCCAGTGTTAGGCTATGTTAACCGGAAGGGGGGTAGGAAGGAGAGGAGAGGTAAAGTGTGACAGGGTGAGGAGAGAGTGGTATTGTAGGTGGGGGGTATCCAAAGGGGAAGGGGAGCTGAAATTTAACAGTGTCCTGTTATCCCTATCTGGGCAGGGCGGTGACAGCCCTACTGGTAGGACACAGGTTATAGGCGATAAGAGTTAATTATATATAGTGATGCAAAGAGGGGTGTTGGGGAGGGATGTTGTAGGAGGGGGTAGCAGAGGTCAACTACAGTGGGGGGGGTAGCACCTCACCAGTGTGCTGGGTGACCCTGGCTGTACAAGGCAGTGATCTAGCAGTGACTGGGGGGGGTGCAGTAAAAGGAGAAATAGGGGAAAGGGGGTAAAGTTGTTGCCCACCCTGCACTATGGATCCTCCCTGCACATAGCAGTGATTGAGCTCACAGGAGGGAGATAGATTAAGGATAGAGAAAGAAGGGAGAGGAACACTTTAGGAGGAGGGAGAGTAGGGGACTAGGAGGAGCATGATCAGAGGGAAGTAGGAGTGGTAGGGAGTAGGCATATGGCAATATGTGTTAGAGGGGAGATGGCGGAGGGATTAGGGAGGGTCATGGCAGGGACAGAAAGGGGCAAGGAAGTTCTTGAGGGAAGAGTTAATGGAGTAGCAAGAGGATAAGTGACAAATTTGAGGGGGAAGTGAATTATAGATTTTTGGGAGGCGATAAGAATAACCCTATTGGCCACTAAGGGTGGAGTGGTGTGGGACCACCAGGGTTCATGAGTCAGTAGATCTTAAGGAGTGGGAAGGAGGGGGGGCAGTTGTAAAGGCAGGGGGAGAGATAGGAGAGAAATTCACCCAGCCAGTGCTTGGAGGTGAATTTTGTGCAGTGAGAGAGACGTCAGTTTGTCAGGGAAGGGAAGGATAGAGCATGGTAGAGATCACAATGATGAGTGTGGAGGGAGCGTCAAAGGCAAAACAGCAAAAGGAATTGAAAAGGGTATCTAGTCTGGCCAGGAAGGACTTAGGAGCAGCACCATAGACTATGTTACAGTAGTAGAAGATAGGTAGGATCATCTTCTGGACATTTTCATGTCTCGCCGTGTGTGGGATGTAGTCACAGTTGCTGAATAAGGCGCCGAGTTTGGGACGCAATTTTTTTCTGTATGGCGTCGATATGACCAGAGAAGTTCAGGTGTTGGTCCAGCCAAATGCCTAAATACCTGAAAGAGGATGTGTCCTTGAGTAAAGTCCCATTAAGGGTGTGGAAGGATGGTAGAGAGGGAAACCTGGTAAGTCTCTGTCTGGTGCTGAAGGTCATGGAGACTGTTTTTTTGGTGCTGAGAGATAGTTGGTGGTTTGCAAACCAACGTTGAACTTTGTTGAAGTCGTGCTGCAAGTTGGATGCAACCTTGGTGGGACAGGAGCCAGATGCATACAGGACTATATCATCAACATACATGTGAATGGAGGAGAAGGGAGACTTGTACATTTGCTCCATGGGAGCGGGAAGGGGGGCATTATGATTTGGTAACATTTACAGTAAGGTAACGTAAGACCTAGAAGGACGTTTTTTTTCTGTTACTTAAGATTTATTAAAATTTCAAAGATCAACAGAGCAACATACAAAGCATTAAACCCATAATAAAAATAGTTTATGTCGCTGACCAGTCAGCACAGCGGTTCAATTTCCTCTTGCGACACTGGCAACTCAGGTTTGGGAATGGACCTGAGTTGTCAGAGGGCTGGCCTGGGGAAAAATGATTAAGCATCCCAGGGACAACTCTCCTTCTCCGGGGGGGGAGGGTGAAGTGTGCAGCCAGTGCTAGAGGTACCCCTCACAGAGGCCAGGGGTATCACAGCATCTGGGGCCAGCTTGACTCTTAGGGGCAGGATGGACGCTGGCATCATTGCACGTTCCCACCCTTCACATACAAGGGGGAAGAAAATCAAGCTGCCAGTCGCCCTCCATGATTCCAGCCCTTGGCTCTGATTAGCCTCCAGAACAGCCCTCCCTGACCTATCCCATGATCTGCAGTATTGATGGGAGCCAAGTGCTGTTGCCCCACCCTGGGGGGTAAGCCAATGGGTATTGGAGAAGAGTTGCATCCGATATGGAGGTGGGAGTAAGGATTCGTGTCCTGGTGGAATTACCAGGCAGCTGGCGGCTGCCAAAAAGTACAATAAGTAAAAAAATAGTTCATGCCTGGGGCTGGCATGATGGCATGGAGGGCTGACGCACTGTGCCTCACCTGTTGCTACACCAGCAGCCTGGTGTTGGGAGTGGACTTGGGTCATTGGGGGTTAGTCAGTGAGAGGAGGATCGAGAGTTCAGCGGACTGCTCTCCTCCGCTGGGAAGAGAGGGAGGGATGCAAGTCCTGGCACACCTCTGGCACAGTCAGTTAGGGACCACAACTTGGCGAACTGGAGGAACAGCAGCCATTGATGTTCACTGCACGGGAGTGTGTGTTGGTATGTCTGGATGGCACTAAACGTCCATTCCTCTAGGGAGAAAAATTGGAGGAAAAATGGCCGGGGACAGTGCAGGATGATACTAACCCCATGCAGGCTCCGTATCAGGCTACAGGGACCACTCCTTGAACCGGATCCATTCGATGGCAGGTGAAAGTCACTGACCCCCATCACGGGAAGTAAGCTAGGATTGGTAGTAAGTGCCTGAGATGCCAGGTTATGGGGCTGGGGGGGGTCGGTAGGAGGGATAGTCTTCACTGGTCAAGGAGGAGGAGGAGGAACAGACCAACTAACAAAAACAAAAGTTCATGCCATAAAGCTGTCAATCACAGAAAACCAGTCTCTTTTTTTAATTATTATTCTTTGGTAACCGGGTAAGCCCACTAGGCACAAGTGCCTGTTTTCAAGGGTGACCCAGCAGCACTGGGGAGGCTAAATGACTTATTCAGAGTCACAAAGTATGCAAATGGGGGCTGTGGGAATCCAACCCAGGTCTGCTGGATGTAACAAGCCAGCCCATATATATATATATATATATATATATATATATATATATATATACAGTACTAATGTACAAATTAGTAAGATCACAAGCTGACATTGCAATTGTTACCATCAAGTAACAGAGAGTGTGACTTTGGCAGAAAATAAAAATGAAATGGGAAGTGCCCGATACTAAACCTCCCAGGAGACAGTACGTATGGGAAGCTAGGGGGCAGAAGAAAAGGGGGGACAGGCAGGTGAAGAGGAAACCTGAAAAGGGAAGGGGAGTATCCAGGTATGATGACTGAAGTGAGGCGCCCAGGTATAACTGGGATCCAGAGATGGGAAGGTGGAAAGAGGAAAAGGTGACCTCCCTGTCCTGGTTCCCATTTTTAGATATGTTTCAAGTTGTCATCAAAACTGGGCCCAGTAACATCCATCCGTAAAATGGCAGTGCTCTAAGCCAGAGAGTAAGCTATTTGGTGACACATCATACAGTAGTTTTGATGACCCTGATATGAGTAGAGTGAGTCAAGAGGTGACTGGTAGGTAAGGAAAGGCCATGGAACATGGCAGTCCTTTGCGGAACCTAAAGATAGAGAATTACTATTGACTGCCATGTTATTGATAGAGGTCATCATACTGTATGTTGTAGAGGCAATCTTAAACACTATTGTTCTCCTAGTCTTTCCTTTAAAATGTTCAGCAACAAGAACATTCTGTGGTCAAATTTGAACAGCTTTAGACTCATACTCAAAGCAGCATCAATTGTTAGTCTGCAAAAAAGTCATCATATAGTTTTTTTTTGTTTGTTTTTTTTTTTTTTTGCAAAAATGTAATTCTGGCATCCTAAGATTCATCACTGTAATTTTAATTTGGTCAGGTATTTTTAAAACCGCATTTGTAGGTACTTTTGTAATTAATGAGTGAAGTCATTAAAGATGGTCGCCACCAACAGCTTTTAAATATCTCTGTTGTTGAGGTTACCCGTTGAACACACATACTAGAGTCATACTGTGAATGTATTAGGATGGTGTTACCACCAGTTTCTGATGATAAACAGCACAGCATGTACCAAGATACTGGATTTCTTCATGGTGAGTATAGCATGGGAGCAAGAACTTTTAAAACATTCAAAATATGTTATCTTAGTTCAGGAATGAAAGCAAATGGAAAGAAAAAAGGGTATATTAATGAATCTGACAGAAAAATATAACTTTTTAAATTATATTTATCTCTGTGCTTCAGGCAGGGATATTCCCCAACTCAGTGCCTCCATGCCTGACACCAGCATCTCTCAACAGCCACCCACAACCAAGGTCTGTGACTTGCCCTCCATGGTGGGCCCCCAAAGAAGAGACCTAGATCAACCAAATTTGGTCCCAGGGCTGGCTGCAGCACCATTCGCCGTGGGGTCTGAGTCCTTCACACTGTGCTGCCACATGGGGGGTTTTCCCTTGTGTCGATTCCCCAAGGTATGGATGTGTAATGGCATCAGTGTGCAGGCACACGTGCTCCCACACACACCCTGCAAACATCTGCCACTGCCTTCCCTCTGTTGTGGGGTCCCAGCTTGATGTACTTCTGGTCTCCACCAAGTATTGCCCAAGTGCTAGGCGCCACCAACCTTCCCCCTCAGAGGTGGAGCACTATCCCTGAGATGCTCATCCAACCTCCCCCTGGCTGACCCTTTGATGCTCCGGGCTCATTCATGAACCCAGATTGCCAGCGATGCAACCAAAAGCACTACCACTGTACCGATGGGCTGGCTAAGAGAAATATTATTGCTGGAAAAACTACATGTCAACTAAGAAATACTGTTGCTTTAAAGGGACACTGTCATGCTGCGTCACATTATTTCTAGTTGAAACCCCACATTCTCTGATTGCTTACCTTCTTTAGAATTCATTTATGCTGCTGGTTGTTTGACCTAATTCCTTTTTTAGTAGGACTGAAATTTATGCTAACAGTGTAATTATACCCAACCTTGTTTTGCTCCAAATCCTTAAGCAACATTTAATGCATACTTTCTGAACATCAGGAATGTCTCCAAACAGTGCAGCCACTATCGACACAATGGTCTTTTCTCCTCCCACTGCATCTGGAGTGGCTAAACTGTCTTGGCGGTGTTCTCAAGTCCAGGAAAGATGCAGTGTGAGTTGATTAAGGACTGTAAACAAACATGATTTTGCACGGTATCACTAATATGGTGAGTAATCTATTTTTAGTTTTTAAAAAGATAAATGAAATCAGAATCAAACTACCAGTTACATCAGCAATCTCTGCAGAATGTGACCAATAATGGCATGTTTTTTTTAAGCTATATGCGCTTTGAGGTCTAAGGGAGTTGACATTGCCCCTTTAATGGGTAGAGCACAATAGAGGGTGAGATTACCAATCTGTAACCCACCCCTAGAGTCACCTTACCACTATTATAAAACATGGTAAGGCATTTTGGCAACATTTTTTAAATGTTAAAATAATAAAGAAAAAATTACTGCTGGCTCCTGTGTGCATGCCCTTGCTTCTGCAATGGGAGGGCATATGCACATCCCATCTTGATACCATGTGGAATTCACATGCTTCCCATCTGAACAGAAGACTGGGTTTCTTGCTCCAGTTTTTATAATGAAAAACATCAGCCCTTTCCTGTCTCACCCTATGCCAGCCTCTGTTTATATGCTTTTTGCATGCATTCTATTGATGGGTGGCATGGGCTGCTGTGTTTCACTTCAGTTTGGAGAATGCTGTTATTAGGAGGGTAACCACTGATTCTTAAAAAGAAATTCACACTACGTGGCAGAGTGGTGCCAGCAATTTAGCTTTCACCTCACTCTCAAGAGACCTGGGTTTAGAAGACGTAGACAGGAGACTAGTATTCAGGGTGGATGTAAAATACAGCTTCCCCAGGTTTGTTGTGGGCACAGACCTTGCAGTCTGACTGCTAAGTGTGTCATGGGATTGCAGACTGACTTTTAAAGACACAGTGCTCCTTCTAAACCAACACTGCAACCAATTTGTTTTTCTCTTTCAAGGTTACTTAGCAGGTTTTTTGTTGACCTTGAAAGGTGGGGCTAGCCAATGATGCCAGTTTTCAGCCCCCAGTCCCCTGGGGGGATATAGATAGTAACCTACTGAAATTGAACCAGATTAAGCGGTTGGTATTTCTAGTGAATGGGGATAATTTGGCCAGGACATCAGGGAAATTACCCTTCTCTTTTGGAGACATGACATGGGATCTTTAACGTCCACTTGAACAACCACCAGAAAAGGTAGAATGGAACACTGGTCAAACATCTCATCTGAAGGACAGAACACCTTGAGAATATAGCATTCCCCTAGTACTGCACTCAGGTGTCACTGTGTCAGTGCTTATGATATGAGTCCTATCCCAGTGCGGGAACAGAACCCATGATTGTCTGACCCAATGGTGGATGTGCTACCATCTGAGCCATGCTGACACCAATTGATGGCCCTTCCCTGCTGTTCAACCCTCAAGATGCCTCCAGTTACCTCCCAGCCCAGACTCATCTCCCCTCCTTCTCAGCCGCCGTGGATTGCCCTCCATGGCAGCCAGCACCAGGGCTTTCCTATCCCTGGCTGCATAGCCACAATGTGTCCAAATGCATTCCCAAACTGGGAACCCCTGAATGGGTTACTGCTGGGCTACATACATCCCCACCCCAATAGTCTTTAGGAGAAAAGTACATTTCTACATACAATTAATATATAGAGAATAATGAATGGGTAAGTGGTTATAACAAGGATTTTACAGATCCCCTGAGGTGTGGGATGCCACATAAACTGAGAGCGAAGCTCAAGAGATTTATTAAGGCATCCCAAACTGAGGGGGGTCTGTAAAATCAAAATTGTGACCACCTACCCATCCTTTATTTTGTATAATTGTTTGGAATCGTTTTTTCTCCAAAGCAATTATACAAAATAAATGTATATCTCTATGGAGCCAAGCAGTGGACCATTGGGGTTTCAACGTGGTCTGTGGTGGCTCGGCTCCTGACCTAAAGCAGTGGTTACTTTTTTTTTTAATTTCCAATCGAAAATAAACATTTGTGCCCAGACATATTTTTATTTAAAAAAAAGAACTTACTTTTACTTTGGCGAACTGCAGAGCAATGAGGAGCAGGATGGAAGGGGACAGCAGAGAAGAGGAAGTTCACGGCTAACGCATGGTAGTTCGTGGAAGTAATGTTTACTTTTCCTTTTTGGGAGTAGCCCTGCATAAAACTGAAGAAATTATTTTTTAGGCCACTTGCCGATGCTGAGTTGCAGATGGTGAATGGTCCAGTGTGAGAAGTGGCAATTGCAGGAAGGAAAGGAAGAGCGGGAGCTGGCGCATGCCCAGTACAAGGGAAACTGGGCACGTGTTCATTGTTATAACCAGCTGGTTATAATGGTGAAATTACAACCCAGTTTCCCTATGGGAAAAATGACAGCCAGTAATTATAACATGATTGCTTACTATATGTGATTTTTGAATCATATGCAGTTGACTATATTTATTTCTTTATTTTGATCGATCCTGCTCCTTTGCCATGCCAACCAACCACTGTTTATCTTTTTGGGTTGTTCTTATCTGCCTGAGCAACTAAATAGCATTCTCTTATGGAGACCCCGTACAGGATATGTAAAACCTGAGTTCACTGGATGAGAGTGTAATGGAGCAGGAAATGATAAGCAAGGCAGGGAGTGGCCATGTTTTTCTTGAGGAAAAAAATGTATTTAAAAATTGGTAGACTTGTAAGCCAGCCCGGTGGCATGGGGGGGCTGAAGTGCTGCACATCCTACCTCCTGCCACACCAGCAACCTGAGTTTGAAAATGAGCTTGGGTTGCTTGAGTCGGCTGCAGGGGGAGAGGACCGCATGTATGGAGAACTGTCTTCCTCTCACAGGAGTGGGGAGGTCAGTCATCTCAGCCCTTGGCTGGCCCCAGGTAGAATCCTGGAGGGCAGCACTGGTGACCGAGCATCAAGAAGGGAGTGGCCACAGTTCCGTGGCATGTGGACATCTCCACGCATGCACGCTCACTTGCCGCCACAACAGGGGACCCGGGGGAACACAGAAAAGAAGGTGGACTTGGAATCCATGAAAGTCTTCCCACCTCGACCCGTGCCCCCACCCAGACTACAGATCCACACTGGATGATGAATCTCCATTTGGAGGAGGATGGCCCTCCCCTTCTTGGCCCCAATATGGAGGGGGGCAAGCTGTGGGGATCACTGGATCCCAGTGAGTATGAGGGGGAGACAGTAGCCAGTTGAGGGTGGGATGGAATGGAGTAGCCCTGCCCAAGTCCACGCAGGAAACAAAGCAATATGAAAAAGAAAATTGGTAAAATTGGAAGACCACAGAAGCAAATAAAATCAAATATTATCTGAATTATTCTGCAGTAAAAAGAAATGGCAAGGCCACATTTTCCCTAGTCAGTGTTCATTACTGCTTTAATTATTTATAAGTCTTGTAACCCTTAACAGACTCCATCGATAACACTGGGTACTTCTGTGTCTCTCAAAGGACATGAGAAGCAGAATCGATATAGCACACAAGATTCCCAGGTCCTGCTGCTATTATGTTTCATTAATGTTCTTGCAATGTCCTTTCCCTTCAAAGGGACAGTTTTGGGACTGAAGCACACCAAAATGTAAAAACACTGCAGAATCATATATCTATCTATATATATATATATATATATATATATATATATATAAAAATATATGCAATAGATAACCCAGTCTAAGGTGTGCGGTGGCATTGATATACGCGACACCTGGGTGCGCGAGCCACGATGAGGTCACAGGCTGAGTACGCCACCACCAAGGAAAGGGTATATCAGAGCATGACCACACATCCTAGAGTGGGTTATCTATCTCATAAAATGGCAAAATTGCTTTGGAGGGGGGTGAAAGTGCAGGTGTGAGGTTGCACTCTGATATACGCACAGTAATGTGATGTGTTTCAGCCAACCAGCAGAGATAAATTTTCCTACCATTTTATAAATATATATATATATATATATATATATATCTTTTTTATTTAATTTTTATTACATTTATTACACACACATTTTAATACAGTATAGCCTGAACAATTTTTAACAATACTTCAGATACTAGGCCAGGAATAAAAGTTAGAGTTACAGTACACAGAGGCACACCTTATGCAGTATCATTATTATATCTAAGGAGTGACCACTGAGTACTTACATTCCAGTCCTGTTATTTACGTTCAGTGGTCTTCCAGGTAGCAATCCATCAATAATTCCACAAGTCCAAAATTTCAGATTTCAGGTGAGACCTTACAGGGTTATGGGCAATAATTTATCTCACCATTCTGCTCCCTCCTGACCCCCCCCCCCAAGAAACCTCTCGTCCATCCCTGACCTCCAATTAAGGGGAAAAGTCAGAGTCGACCAAAGCCTGATAGATAGACCATTTTTGCTACTTTTGCCTATAGTCTGGCCCTTTATGTTGAATTTTGGAGTCGAGGCCTTCAGTATAATATATCTGTTTCATAATGGATCTCCAGTCTGTGACTGTAGGTATTTTATCAGTCATCCACCTTCTGGTTAAAGCTTTCTTAGCTGCTAATAAAAAGGTTGGAAGAAGTGTTTTTCGCCAGGGTGGAGAGTGATTGGGGTAAATGGACAACAAAACTTATTCTCCTGTGAGTTCAATAGTTTCATCTAGGCATTTAGAGATTTCTACTTGAAGTAAAATCCAAAATGGCATCAGATATGGGCATAACTAGAGGATATGACCTAGTGCAGTGCATTGACATATACTGTATATATATATATATATATATATATATATATATATATATATATATATATATCTTGATATCATTTGCCATGAGTGAACATAAATATGATATTGTCAGTCAGGCTATGTCATAGAAAAAACATCCATCGCCGCTCAATCCTGCACCCTGCACCCGCCCACCCACTGTGCACCTACCTCCCCACACATCCCCAACGTCCCCTCAGACTGTCACTCACCTCAGGAGGTCCCTGGTTAAAGAGCCACTCCGCCAATCAAAGACACGTCTTGCTGCTGGAACTGGCGACTGCAATATGAAGTAAGGTACTGTATATGTGGTCCTATGTATTTCAATAGGAGGTTTCAACTTTAAGACATAACTTGGCCATTTTTTAACATTTTGGCCCCAAATTTTCAACATGCCCTTTTGAGGACCCCACCTCATGAATAATGTGACTGTCATTAGGCAACTCTCGACGGAAAGGTGATTTTGTGGTGAGTTGATGAAATCATCTTTGTGATGGGATTTGTGTAACAACAGTCATGTTGTTCATGAGGTGGGGTCATAAGAAGGCTATGTTGAAAATTTGGGGTCAAAATGTTGAAAAATGGCTGCATTATGGGCATTCATTGTAATCCTGCTATGCACGCTCATAACTGTGGAAGTTTTGAATATTTTCACCCCATATTTTTAACATGGTCTTCTTATTACCCCCACCTCATATATGTCACAGCTGTCATTTTTCAAATCCTGTCCAAAGTGTGTTTTTGCAACTATGGAATAGAATTGCACCACGGTTGAGCACAATTGCATTTTGGAGGGTATTGGAAAATTTTCTGTACTAGGTACATGCGATGAGGTCATAAGAAGGCTATGTTGAAAATTTGGGGTCAAATAAGGATACTGTTATATTATCTCAATGGAGGACCCTGCGCTTCCATTGTAACATAAGGATATTGTACTATCTCAATGGATGGATGGGAGTGCAGTGTCCAAAGGACCCTGCACTACCACCATAACATAAGGATATTGTTATACTATCTGAATAGAGGTGTGGGAGGAGTGCAGAGTCCTTTGGACCCTGCACTCCCACCATAAGAATACTGTTATACTGTCTGAATGGAGGTATGGGAGCGCAGGGTCCCACACTGTAACATAAGGATACTGTTATACTGTCTGAATGGAGCGATGGCTCCCACCATAGCATATGGATACTGTTATACTATCTGAATGGAGGGATGGGTAAAATTAGATATTATTATGTTATCTCAAAAAGTAAGGAAATTAGTTGCAAAAACTTCATTAATACATCAGTTAGGGTTGCCATAACAAAACTAGGGAAATGAGGCATTAGGGTTTCACCCTAACACACCACCTCTGCTCTGCTGACACCAAGAGGCATAGCAGGGAGGGGGTGGCATTAGGGCCACCAACCCTAACACTCATCCCATTCCATTGTAAAATAAGCTGGGTGGCTACTCCCCCTGACACCTCCTGGTGTCAGCAGGGCAGGGGTGGTGTGTTAGGGTAAAACCCTAATGTCTCATTTCCCTACTTTTGTCATGGAAACCATAACTGATGAATTAACAAAGTTTTGCAACTAATATAACTAATATAAATTTCACTACAAGATGGCCAGACCGGGAATTCTTGTCCGTCAGCCGTTTTCCTTGTTTGCCATGATGGACAAAGACTGACAGACAAGGAAGTTAACGAACGATGAACAAGGATTTAAATGATTAAAAATAAATGTTTCTGAGGGCATACACATGCCACAAAGCACACAACACAGCTCATCAACTCCCAATAATCAGCAATCACACTTTGATGTGTAACACAAATGTCCCTGGGCAGAGTTATAACACTTTTTGGGGGGCAAAATCAATAAATAAGATGCTGACTAATGGACAAATAATTTTTTTATGATAGACAAGGATTGGCAACTCGCAGACAAAGACTGTCCCCTCATGGGCAAGGATCCTTGTTTGTACCCTGCTGCTATCCTGAAAAAAATCCCATTGAAAATAATGGGACCTTAAAAATGTTATAACCTTTGAACGGATTAATATTTTTTCACTAAATAAATGCTGCCCAGTTCTGTAACCCATGCTATTTCTACCATAGAAATGTCAGACCAAACTTCGACAACATCTCTGCGCAGTATGATCAGAAAAAAACTGCAGAAAGTGGCAAATTTTTTGATTTTTTCACTATCCGGATTTCAGAATCCACAAATCTGACCAGAATGAAACTTGGCATATCAAGAGATCTACCCCAAAGAGACTGCGCATGCAAAATTATGTATAAATCTATTGAATAGTTGCAAAGTTATTAAAGTGCAAAATTTGAGGTTTAATATAGAAACTCCGTACTAACCCTAACTATATTGCTGCTACCGCATCAGTATAATAGATTAGATAGATAGATAGATAGATAGATAGATAGATAGATAGATAGATAGATAGATTTATTGCAAAAAACTTTGTTAATGCGCCAGTTAGGATTAAAGCCACAAAAGCGCAGAAATGTGGTGTTAGAGTTTCCAACCTTAACACCCCATCCCTACCCTGCAGTCAGCAACAGGAGAAATCAGTACAGTTTGCCCTCTCCTGCATCTTCACAAATCAGGTGTGGGGTGTGCCTCAAGGTTGTCAGCCCTAACACTCATCCCATTCCATCATTAAAGAAGCTGAGATGTGTGAAATATGTAAGAAAGGGGTGAGCGTTAGGGCTAACAACCTTGAGGCACACCCCACACCTGATTTGTGAAGTTGCAGGAAAGGGAAAACTGTAATGATTTCTCCTGTTGCTGCCTGCATGGTGGGGATGGGGTGTTAGTGTTGGAAATCCTAACCCACATTTCCCTACTTTTGTGGCTTTAACCTTAACTGGTGCATCACCGAAATTTTTGGAAAAATGTCCTTATTTTTTGAGGTAGTATAATCGAATCCTTATTTGCCTTGCGCTCCTATCCATCAATAGATTCGTATTATCCCTTTGCATTATGGGGAGGACAAGGAAATAAAACACTGCAAAACATCAATACATTAATAAGAGTTCACATACAGTATATAAAAAAGCATAGAACTATGCAGAGGTACAATGGCATAATTAGTTACAAAAATTAAATAATTTGTATAACCATGCCATGTGATAGGAACAGTATCGAGGAAGCCAATGAAGCTGTCCAAATACAATAACAGGTAGGGGATACAGCTATGGAAGGGGGACACAAGAAGCAGTGGATAATATGAGCAGACAATTGAAAGAAGGGTAGGGTTAGGAGGGGTCAGAGGCAATTACAGGAATGAACTGAGAGGTCACAGAGGAGGGTTTTGAGAAAGGAGTGCAAAGGAGACAGACTGAATAGCAAGGAGGGAGAGTAGACCAGAGCTTAGGGAATCTGAAGGAGAAAGAACAAGATGGTGGTTGTCATGGCACAAAAAATGCCAAGGAGGTGGTGAGAAATCATAAAGGGCATCCACAACATCAAATTTTTCATTTCACAATATCAAATTTGCCATTTTGGGACATCAAATTTTTCATTTCGTGACGGGCATCTGCGACATTAAATTTTTTATTTCAGGACATCAATGTTTTTATTTTGCTACATCAAATTTTTCATTTTGGGACATCAAATTTTTCATTTCACGACATCAAATTTTTCATTTTGTGGCATCAAATTTTTTCATTGTGCAACATCAAATTTTTCATTTCACGGCATCAATTTTTTCATTTCATAACATTAAATTTTTGATTTTACCTTGGGGTTGACAATGATTTTACCTTGGGGTTGTCAACCCTAATGCTCACCCCATTCCATAAGTAAGATCACAAAAAGAAACAGGCACACAATGAATACTGCAAAAGTGTTTGTTGTCAGCACATCCTCACTGTCTGACCTAGTGAAAGTCTTCAATATTGTTGGCAATCCAGTCCTGCTGGAGAAGTTACAGTAACTGCTTCCACACTGTTCAGGATTGCTACAGACAACATTTGCTCCTACCTCTCCGAATATGCCAAGTTGGTATGCACTGGTGGTTCTTCCTCATCCTCCCCCCTTCCCAGGTATTCATTAAGGCTCTATCCTGTTGTCGATCTTCTTGGATGACATTCCCTCTACCTGTGTCTCTGAACACATTCAGTTTCATGGGATGACAAAGTGCTTTTCATCAATGGTCCTCATGTTTACAATTTAATATCCAAAATCTGAATGTATATTGTCAAATTTTAACACTGGTTCAGAGAGAACCAACTGGTTCTGAATTTTAAAAAGGTAGTTACTATTTGGACTCTTTAATATTTCCAGCTGCATGATATCCCTACCTTCAAGCATCTTGGTATCTGACTCGAGCAACACCTGAACTTTTCTCATCACCTGGATGCCATCAGTGACAAACAGGCTGCTGAACATAGAGCCCTTCATTGTATCAAAGCATGCCTTGCACTGTTAGCTAGAAGGAAAATCACTAATTAAATGATCCTGCCACTCTTTGAATATTAAAATATAGTTTATAGTCAAATGCAAGAATCTATTATGTCCTCCTATTATGCTTCTGGTCTTTTTCTTGCCTGTCTGAGCAATCAAATTCCCTTGTGGCACCTAGGAGCTGGCCACTCCAACAGTCCCACTATTTCACCCTGTCATCTCCCTTCCTTCACTTGCTGTTTCTATTCTTTCTCTCTGTACTTCTTTGTGGTTAAAAAAAATACATATGTGAATCTTTATGTGAAAATGGGATCCTTTGGTTTGTAATATTGTGATGCTTGGCCAGCTGGTTATGATTGCTCTATGATAGTCGTAATATGGAATGTGGTATGTGATTGTCTCACATGAGACATCCTGTGCTCCTGGGTGACCCCCTTCCCCAGATTTTAGTGAAAATAACAGGATATATTTACCAGAAACCAGGAGGTAATTAAAAGACTAGAGAGCCTTAATTGAGGGTCTCCTTTTTTCCTGTCTTAATTAGACCTGACCCAGCTGCCAGGATATAGGGCTCGTAAACTTTTATGACGTCTTAGAGGGAAAACATATTATCCCACCATGGTGCTAAAAGTTATAAAATCCTTTGATATGCCTTGGGAAAAGGAATTGCTCAAGATCAAAGAGTAAATGTTAATTAAGGAGTCATATTGGGAAATGAGTTTTTACTAATGTCACCTTATTTAATATACCTCCTGATAGGACATCCTGTTTGTATATTTTTTTATATTCTAAAAGGAGGAGCTAGATGACATCATAGAAGGGGTGTGGAAACACAGAGTTTTAAACTGTATGCTGTGTTTGACTTGTGAAACATATCTTTTTGGGCACTTAAGAAACAAGATCTAACTATAAGCACTATACAGGTAATACATTAAATAGAAAAAGTCTAACTGTATGTTGGTAGGAGTTTGTCTGTAGTTTTCTTTGTATTTTTTTAAGTGATTTTATGCTTTTTGATATATTGTTCTGTTTTTACATTTGTCATGTTTTTAACCATTTTTAAGTAAACCTTTTATTTGAAAAAGACTGCCTGGATGTATCTTCGAAGTTCTTTTCGCATGTGACGTATAGATGATTAAGACTGACAAAAACTGTTCAAAGCTTGATGGTGTTACTAAACTAGGAAAAGGTAAGAATATACCTAAGGTCTTTTATAGAGTTTTAAGGGTTCATTTTGGATACCTGGTTAGGTGCCATTAGGTGAACAATATCTTGCACCCCCCCCCCGAAGAGAAGATTATCTGAGCCTGTACATTTGGGTACACTAGCATAAGGTTCACAGTTTGAATCCCCCCAGAATTTGAGATTAAAGGTGATTTGGACCCACAAGCAGACAGGAGGGTTACCCTGTCTGTTACCTGTTCACAATACTGTGCTCGGAGGCCAGCACTGTGGGAGCAGAGGGCCTGACCTGCTGAGTGTGTCTGTGACAGAAATATATATATATATACTTATATTGTTGAAATGATTGCAGAAAACTATCTGGGTTTCTTAAAAAAATAACAATCTGTAGTATGGGGATTGACCTTAAGATGTATTTTGACTTCCACAAGCGTGTTTGCAGACTTGTCAACAGGAGACCTTGCTTTGGGACAGAATGTTCTATTTTGTTGCACCTGTTAAGACTAGATGTGTTCTTCAGGCAGGCCTCAGGAAAGAAATTGACAAAGTACAGACACATTTTGTGAAAAACAGGAGATATAACGTACAACAATCAGGTTGCAGAGTTTAAACTGCCAGGAAAAGACATATTATAAAGGAGAGCAAAGTTTTGCTGAGAGATTTAGATTTAAATTGAGAGAGACTCTCAGATGGAAGACTTTGTATTGCCTGTATGAAGAGCTATCATGTACAATTTTAATTAATTTATTTTGTTAATGATAATAAAACACTACTTGCAAATGTTATAACTTCTCCTGGTCTGCCTATATTTTCTGACCTATGCCTCTACGATATATGTCTCCATATGAATCTCCCCCCTGGCCAGGCTGAATATCCTCTACAGTTCCTTTATCTTTTTTGCCCTGAATTACCCCTACAGACCCACCATTGCACCTTGTTCAATAGGTTGGGTTAACCATTACTAGAGGGGAGATGGCTCTGGCACAGTACTTCTCTCATCTCAAAGTTGTCCAACAAACTCCCTGAGAACCTTGCCTCTTTTCCAACCCCTGCCTTGCGTCCTTCCCTTACCTATTCCCTCAAGAGCACAGGCAAATTTGTTGACTAACCCCCATCATAAAACATCTACGGACCAATCAGCCTCCTCTTACTGTACTCACTGCCTCTGGAACAGCCTCCATCTCCCCATTAGTTCTGCTTTCTTCCTTGGTCTGAAGAGACAGTTACATGAGCTTACCACTCCTTGTTACAATGGAATCTTTTTTTTTAATTCTTTGGTAACTGGGTAAGGCCCACTAGGCACAATCTGATGTATGCATGCAATCACACCCGTTCACTTGTAGTGCTCTGCTCACTTTGGGGTATGTCCACATGTCACTCACAATTCACTGTTATAATGTCATGCTTACTATGTCACTTTGCACAGTCTATTTTGTAGTATGTATTCTCACTTTATTTTTTATTTATTGAAATGTTTCACCAGGACGGCACACTGAACAACAAGTTGCTCATCTCACGGTTCAACCTGGGGAAAGGGGTTACATAGAGTTGTGAAGGATGATCAGTTACAATAGTATGTGGGTAGTACAAACAATACAACATTGTAAGATTATGCAACCATTGGAACACAAGGTATTGTAGAATAAACAGTAGTGGAACATTGGGTAAATTACAATACATGTCCAAAATTGTACAAAAGAACATATAAATGTACAAAACAGTAATAATGCGACAGAACCATTATAGTGCATGAGTGTACTACGAGCAGGCTTGAGGTAGTGAACAAGTGCTGTTGGAGTAAAAAGGATGGGGTAGGTTGTGCACACGGGTGACCCAGAAGAGCAGGTGGAGAAGAGAGGGGGAGAGGCAAGAACTGAATATGAGGAGAAGGGGTAGCCATTTCCTGATTCCCCCTTCAGGATGTTGAGAACCCTGCTGAGGGGGGAGAGTCAGGGTAGGAAGGCAACCCTCCTTACTGTACACCGCCCTTCATTCTGAATGTACAAAAAACAAGCTGTCCCACTCTGTGAACCTTTCTGATCCACAGTTATAAATAAATCAATATCCCTAATTATGACAGACAACATACACAGTAATGATATTATTTCTGCCAAGAAAAATGAACTATTGTGATCATTTGTTTGGCTTCCATTGCTACTCATACTTAAACTTAACTGTACTTATTGCTCTTTGTTCTGATTCCTTGTTGCTTTCTGTGTACTGCTCCTGTTGTACATTGTTAAATGCTACTTTATGTACTTAACTGTATTTACTGTTCTCTGAACTGTTTTTGTTTTCTGTGTATTACTTCTGCTGTGTATTGTAACCAACCATGTCATGCCTGAAAATAGGCTGCTCCTGTCTAGTGTGCTTACCTGGTAACAAAAACTGACAAATAAATAAATCTCATTGTAGAGCTATATAAGTGTTGTGAGTATTCATGTCACTTATTGAACAGTGAGAGGTATTGATTGGCCCAGTGGTGTGGCAACCTGCCCTATAAATAAGCAGTTCACTTCCTGTACCTGTCAGATGGCAGGTGGCCAAGGTGGTCTGTGGAGGGCTGTGTCACTTGCCATTGATTCACTGTGGCACCAAGAGGCAGGTGAGGGGGACTAGGAGGGTGAGCTGTCGGTGCTATGGGTGGGGGCAAGGTGGTGTGGAGGGCTGTCACCGCCATCGATTCACCATGGCACCAACAGGCAGGTGAGGGGACGAGGTGGGTTTTGGGTGCTGCGGGTGGAGGGGCCACTAACCACCACTGAAGGATGGGCTGGGGGGGCACAGATCAATGTTTGTGAATGGGGTGATAGCTTTGTTGCGGAAGAGGGACTTACTTCCAAATGACATGGCAGTGGTGGGCTAGCTGTCACTGTGGAGATGGGAGTAATGACAAACTGGGGGTGCTTTCTTCGGTGTTGTGATGGGGATTGGGTGGAGGGAGAGACCAATGGACACCAGGGATGGGAATTTTACTATCAGGAAGGGCATTGGGGGGGCCACTGGACACCAGGGATCTGGTTTTTACTATTGGGAAGGGCATCAGGATGGAGGGACCACCAGACACTAGAGATGTGGTTTTTACCATTGGGAAGGGAATTGGGGGGAGGGACCACTAGACACCAGGGTATATGCTTCTAAACATTGGGTATAAGTATGGGTGGGTGGGGTGAGGGACCACTACACCCCAGGAAATAAGATTCTAAAAACATCTGGCATGGGTGCATGTGGTGGTAGAGACCACTAGCACCAAAGATAGCTCCTCTGGGACTGGGTAACTTGGGGGGGGGCTGCATCATACAAAGCAGCATCACTCCCCATGCCAATGAGACCATAATTGGCATGCAAATGATCCCCTTTGTGCCTTGCATGCCCAATGAGCTCATTTGCATTGGACCATTTAAATATATGTGTGGCTCTGTATTTCGGGAGCCATATCGGGGCAGTGCTAAGTGGCTTAGCACTGGGCTAACATGGCCCGATAGTCAGTCAAATAGCACCAGTGCTCTATTCTGCTAACTATAGCATCCTTAGGCACCCAGGCTATCGCAAGGTGGAGCGCAAATTGTTGCGTTTCGCTGTGCACATTTTTGAATATTGGGCCCTTGGTGTCTAGCACACTCTACTGGTCAGTAAAAGCTAATAAATAGATTTTAGGTAAATTAGCATAAATGTGTTTGAAACAATAAAAAGTGGGGGAAATATCTTAAGTCATTTTACACATTCCTGGCTTTCTGCTTTGTTTTTGTCAATAAAAGTGCTTAGTTGAAGTGCGCCAATAATAATAAAAGAATAACATTTTCAGCTAACATGACAGCTACTGACACCAGGATGCTGTTACTCCATACCTCTCACATCAGAACAATGCCACAGCAACATCCTGAAGTCAGAATAATGGTACAACCTTGTGATGTCACAGCTTCCCCTTACAGAACTACAAGTGTGTTGCACGCATGCTGCATACATGCTGCGCATTTGTATTTCTGTAAAGGCTCTTAAGGAAAAAGTGGCCAGCTATTCACTATAACATTACTGAGACTGGTTCCAGAGGAAGGGAGCTGCTGTTGTACATATGAGGAATTACAGTTTATTGGACTCATACAAGCTGTGTGATCCCAGTTGCCCCTCCAAGTTACAAAAAAAGTCTGATCACCACCCTCCTCAGCTCTACAAGCCAACAAGTAACAACCCTGACCCCTTAAACCAACTCTAGCTGGCACTGTCCAAGTATTTTTAATTAAGGGCTGGCAAGAAAGCCTTGCATATGTCACAGATATTTGCAGTATTTGACTACATTTTGAGATGAGTTGCCTTATCTGTACCATCTCTTTAAAAATGTGGCTTAAAAAGATGTGTGCCCATGAAAAAGGCTGTGAAGTTCCATATTCAGCAAACTAGAACTTTGTTCACTGTTGCAAGTCTACAGTGTTGTCTGCTGCCAGGTACAAACTACACATTGAGGTATGGTATTTTGGCAATGAAGGGGTTAAATCAGAATACCATCCTAAAACTCGTCTGTGGCGCTGCAGCTGGTTTCTCTCCTCCCCCTCCATCTGACACCCAGCCAGGAGCACATGATGCAACAAGCTGCAGGCAGGCTCTCCTCCTATTTATCATCCATTCTAGGCTACCTGATTGGCTAGACCTGCTGTGGTCCCTCCAGCTGATTCGTCAGCTGTTAAGCCTATCCCTCTGAGCCTATTGATCCTAAGCCAAAAGGCAGTCAGAGTTTAAAGGTGGAGCCTTTATCACTTTTCTCCCTTATTTTTGTCATCAGGAAGTAGTTAGCGAGAGAGGATAGGATTTCAAAAGGTGCTGCGTCCAAGTCACAGTGAAAGACGTCTAGAAGGCATCACACAGCTGGAGTATAGTTTGCCTCTAAGGATTCCCACAGTTGCCCACCGGAGAGAGTCTGGGGCACACCTATTTATGTTTTTATTTTTATTTTATTTTAAAGTCGCTTTTCACAGTGACAGTTCCTATTCTTAAACCGTATTGTCACTTGGAGTTCGCCTAGTGCTGCTGCCCACCACGGAATCCAGTACAGCTGCTTTGCATCTGCCCCTGTAGGCTACAGAGCAGCCAGCAGGCGGTCCGTGTCTGCAGCACCACAGCTGGTCGCTTTCGGGTCGCTTGTCGTGCAGTCCCAGCCCTGGATGTAAGACTTGGAGGAGAGAGCTGGGGAGGTTTTAGTGGGGTTTGAATGACGCTTCAGTGGGTGTCCAGGCTTCTGTGCTGCAGGAACGGCTTCACTGTGCTGAGTCGGGACTATGGGGAGGGCGAAAAGGAGGAAGAATCGTACGAGCTGAGCAGCAAAGACCAGATGTGCAACGGACGGGTAAGTCACGCCACATTATATTTCCCCCTCGATTGAAGCACAGCCGCCGAAAAAGAAACAGCAGGCTGTCCCAGTAAGGCTCCTTGTGACTTTCTGTGCTACGAGGACCCTTTTTGCCTCAGTCAGGCAAGGGATATATAAGAACCCCTTTAGAGGCTTACTAAGCACTGTAATAGCAGGAATAGTAGAGTGCAGAATCAAAGAATAACAAAAAAAAATTACATCCATTTATTTTCATAAGGGGTTGTACTGCTTTTTATGCTCGATATTTCAAAGTTGATTCGTTATAATGTCCCAGAGTAAGCCATTAAAACATTTTAGTTAGGCTGAATTTCCAGTGTTGGTGTCTGCTTAAAGCACGCACGCACGCACACCCAAAAAAAAAAAATTCGCCCAGCTTTTGCACAACTGTAGCAGCTGCATTGTGGCTCCATCGATTGCGCAAGCAACTTTCCTGAAGCATGCATCTCCTGCTCTTGCGGAATGGAACTGGCTGCCTCCGAAATCTCTGCCCTGGAGTGCTTATGCACGGGAGGAAGCTGCCAAAATCTCGCTCTCCACCCTATACAAATTCTGTTTCATTTTACATCGCGCAGATCATTCTAGAATATTGCTTTTACAAAGTAGAAGACCAAAAATAAATTTAAATTGGATAAATCGGAAATGAAATAATGGCAGTGCAGTGTAATACTAACAATACGGCATTATCTTCAGCACTACAGTACCTGCACCTCAAGGCAGACCTTGCCCAGTTCTTTGGCAAGATGCCTTCCTTATTATAGCAAACTCCTAACTGCTGGCATGTGGACAGCATCTGGCCGAGAGAGCCTTTTTGTTTCTAAGCCCCTAACACTCCCCACCTGCTACATTAAATATTCCTGCAGTACACTTTTCAAACACCATATTTGTTTCTTGCTTTTATATTCTATGTAAATGCAGGCTTTGTTAAGTTAACTGATATAGGAATGTTGCTAAGAGGCCCAATTTTAACCCCCCATCCTCTTACTCACACAAGTTTCCTGCCAGGAGGGGCCAGGGATGTATGGACTTGGAGTTAGGGCATATTTCCTCTGCGTAGAGACATTTTTGTTTCATCAGTCTGCCCCCGCTAGTTCCAGCATCCAGCAACTCTGGTTTTAATTTGTGGAGTGAAGTAAACACTGGCCAGATGTAAAAATTCAGCACAGAGTAACAATTCTTATTCCCTTTTACATACTTGGGGAGGGGGCACAATAATTAATAAAGGCAGTGTTTTACTTGCAAAAAAACATTTTCTGTTAATTCTTTTTATTAAAAAGATACATATTTTTTTCATTTTACAATACATTACAAGCAGAGAACTGGGTAGTCCTGTAAATGCATACACAAAAGGAGAGCTCATGTAGTAGGAGATACACTGGACCTTGCTTAGCAACATTGTACATTTATATCTTTTGGTAACCAGGTAAGGCCCACTAGGCATAAGTGCCTGTTTTCAGGGATGACCCTGGAACGCTGGAGAGGTTAGGCGATGTGCTTTGAATCGCACAGTATGCAAGTGGGGTTTGTGGGACTCCAGGCCAGGCCTGGGTGAGTGCTAACATCTAGCAGTTCAGTTGCATTGGCGTTTGACATTTACTACTGAGTAATAGGATAATGTAATATATACACTACCTAGTGCTATTTGTGCATGTTATTACAGTTACAAACCATTAGTAATAAGTGATCACAGCTTCATTGTGGAGATGACATGGGGGGGTGGGGGTCCCGCAATCCAGCAAATGGAGGCTTCCACATTCTCACCTTTCCTCCAACTGCATTGGTGAGCCAGTAGCTGCTTTCACAACCTACACCAGCACCAGTATGATCGAGTGGTGGAGGGTATGCACACATTTGTTAGCCCATCCTGTTAGTCCACAGGCGCCAGGCATTTATTAAGTGTTAATTAGTTCTTGTTGACCAGGAGAAGGCTAGGCAATGCTGCCTATTTTCAGCCTTGTCGGGGGGGGGGTACAAATGCAAATAAACTGAACTTCAACTAGATTAAGCTGTTGGTATTTTTATTGATGGGGGACATTTGGCCAGGACACAGGGAAAATTCCTCTACTCTTTTCAAGAAGTGCCATGGGATCTTTAATGTCCACCTGAACCACTACCAGAAAAAGCAGAGCAGGACTGCAATTTAACATCCCATTCAAAGGACAGCACCCTCCCGGCCCCAGCAGTATGGCATCCCCTTACAGCGCCCTCCCCACCCCAGCAGTACAGCATCCCCTTAGTACTGCACCCAGGTGCTGGTGTTTTTATGATAGGCACTCAATCCCAGTGTGGGACTGGCATCCATGGCCTTCTGGCCCAGAGGAGGATGTGATGCTGACCCCTCACCATCACACATCTCAGCTCCACACCACATTCGGCCTTCAGTCAATCAGCACATCCAGTTACCCTGCACATGAGGACCTCTTACAGTTAAATGGGGTTCCTTCACACACAGTTTGGAAATGTGAAACATTCAACTATAACCGGAAATTAGTTTTTTGGGTTTTTGCCACCTTAGCTGCCCAATGGTACACTACTCCTTGATGCCCCACAACTGCCTCTCCAACCCCACTGTGCTTTTCCCAACTCTCTCTCTCTCTCTCTCTCTCTCTCTCTCTCTCTCTGCAGGCATCAGTTTGACCTTTAGTGCTCTCAGCATCCAGGGGGCCAGCTTGCCTTAATGGCACACTCTCCTGTCCTTGGGTAAGGAGCATCTCCATGCTTCTAACTTTCCTTCAGTGCTGGCATGTCCCTGTCAAGGGCCTCCCCTGACCTAGAGGAGGAAATTCCTGTGGCACTCTGGTGCTAGCTGGAGGGGCACCTGTTGTGCACTGGAGAGCTGTGTTGCATTGGCAGATGATGAGAGCCCTCATCTTAGTGCACCAGCGTGGCATTGACACTGCTGTTCACCCACACCACCTTCCTTAGTTGTACACATGCTCACAGTTGGCCTGGGTAGGGTGCCAGATGGTAAGTGGTCACCCAAGTTGCTGGTGGTTTGCCACTACCAGCAGCTGCTGTAAGAACAGTATGGTAGGTTCCACCCTCAGGAGGAAAGCATCCCTTAGAGACTTCTACACCCGCCTTGCTGGCCTCTGCTTCTGACATCCGGGGCTCAGAGCTCAAACCCATGACATTTGCATGCCAGAGAGATCCCTAATCACTTGGCACCATGGAGTCATCCTGGAGTTCATTTTCAGTTAAAATAAAATCATATTGTAACTTTAATTATTATCTTTACTGATTTGGTTCTTCTGCTCCTGCACCCTAATGTTATAGTCACTCATCCGCCCACTTCTTTAGGCCATGAGGGTGGGCCAGCAGCAACTGTCATCACAGCTGATGCCAGCGTGAGTCTAAGTTTGGTCAATAGGTGGTGAGCAAATGCTGGGCAAGCCACTCCATCCTTCCAGGGAGACAAGTGGCTAACCCCTGACCCTGCTCTGATGTGGGATTCTGGGAGTTGCATGCAGACTCCGGTCTCTCAGGTGGATAGCAAAGTGCCCTGTCTCCACACCACTGGAATAACCTATTTTAACTCATTGGGAATGTGTTTTAATCATTTAAAATGCAGTAACGATACTCAGTGGTCACTACTCGCTCTATAAAGAGTGTTTCCCTCATATCCTTAGAGCACCTTTTTTTTTTTTTTTTTTTTAACCAGGAGAGACGCACTAAGCTGAAAGCTTGTTTACAGGTGCAACCTGGGAGCACAAGAAAGTTAAGTAACTTGCTTAGGGTCACACAGTGTGTAAGTGGGGCCTGTGGGATTCAAACCCATTTCTCCAGGTTTGCAGCTTAGAGCCTCAAATCACTGCGCTATACTGACTCCTAGCCTTAATTAGACTCTGATTCTCTTACCTGGTGAATGCACAACCAGATATGAGGATAAATGGAGAGACCACCTAGTAATAGACATAAGAACCTGGGCACTAAAGCCTGAGACCGTCATTGCGTTAGTACCTCTCAGACTGTGCCACAATTCAAGGCATGCCATTCATTTTACCACTCGAGAGCTCTCTGTCCCACATGGAGCAGGTGCTGTTATACATTGTACACAAACATTTTAAAGCAGAAATTCTTAATAGTCCTTGTTGTAGAATTGATGGCAAACTTTAAACGCACGAAAGCCGTTATTTTGACTAGTATTTTGAGCTTCTGTCGCCATAGTTTGATTGTTTCCCACATTTAGCCAATGTTTTTCACATTATGTTTCACATTTAGGTGACATAAAGCTGAGAGGTATAATTCTACTCTCATTGGATACCTCTTGGAGCTGTTGCCCATCTTGCATTCCGATGCAAGAGGGTGTTTTTCATTGATTTCACAAACTAGAGAAGAGTTGCAGTGACTTTCAACAATAGCATGTTGGAGCCTTCAGAAATCAATTGTTCAGTCAGGTTTTGTTTCATGACTATGCACAATTGACATATTGCACACAAACTGGAGCGCTGTTAGAGGAAAAAAGCCTTGCTGTAGGTAATTGGGTCCTGCACTGGATAATCACTAGGGAACATCAGCCAAGATGCTGCTGTCTCAATGTTTTGCCTTTGCCCCTCACAGAAATCTCAATAACAAAGAAGACAAACTAAGCTCAATTACAGATGACTATCAGAAATATTTTTTTAAACTAGAGTACGTTCCAAGTAACATTGACTGTCAGCCTACTAAATCATCACTGCTAAACTGACAACTTAGCACTGCATGTTTTTAAAGGGGAGAGAGAAAGCAGCTCTGTGCAAATGTGCTGGACAGGGCCTGCAGCTAGAAGAAAGCTGTGTGATCTCGGGGGAAATAATCCACTTCACTATAATGCAGCATTAAATAAATAAAATAGTATATATCTGTAAGAACTGAGAACTGATAGCCACAGCTGTGACATAAACATGAGAACCTGAAATAAGTCTAAAATTTAAAGATGTGTTAGATTTATCACTCAACTCCCCCCCCCCCCCTTTCTGGCCTCAAATGCAACATATTTTCATTCCCAAATTGTAAATATTTTCAAATTAACTATATTAAAATGTGTGTGTGTGTGTGTGTGTGTGTGTGTTTGTTTTTAATTTTGCCAGGTTGCACTGATATTGGCAACAGTAGACTTCATACAATAAAAAGTCTGACTTTCTCATTCTGTGTGTGAGCGATTCCGAGAGAAGAACTTTGGATATCAGCTCAGGGAACAGCCAGCACTAAGAGCCCCACACCCAAGTGTGGGGCTGGTCCCAATTTGCACTTTGCTCTTTTGTTTTGCTTGCTGTTTACTGCAGTATAGTAGATTGTATCAAACTGATTCTGTTGACTTCCAAGCTGACAATTTCTGTAATTGAGGATCTCAGAATCCCCTGCAGCTGATATCAGAGGAGGGCTGCAGCAGTGGGACATTCAATAGCCTGCAGTGCATGTTAAAGCTTTTATAAACTGTGATCAGATGTTTGCTGGTCCCGCAGTTCCCCTGTGGCTAAGTACAGTCCTCTGTGACTGTACATAACCCAGGGACCAGCAAACAAAAGATCAGTGCTTATAAAAACTCTTAGCTTGCACTCCTGGATATTGAATCTCCAAGTGTTGCAGCCCTGCTCAGATGTCAGCTGCAGGGTATTCTGGGATTTGTAGTTACAGAAAATGTCAGCTTGAAAGTTAACAGAATCAGTATGATGCCATACTGTAGTAAATAGTGAACACATGCAAACACATGCCCCAGCCAAGAGCAGCATCTGGAACCCCCCCCCCAAACTTGTACCACAGACAAGGCAAGTCTAAAGGGGTAAGGGGTTTGAGATATAAAGTAGCATTTATATTTACTCGAGGTTCTGGGAGAGAGAGGTGCTGGACTACACTAGGTCTAACTTCTGAGGGGGCCCCATAACAGTTCACACTCAGGACGCACAGATGTAATGTCCACTACAGAAAAATGGGATCGTACAGTATGGCATTATTGACACAAGTTGAAAATGCAGAATGAGGGTGCGCCCGAGTTTGGTACTGTACACACAGGAGCAAGGATTTTCTTTCAAGAACAACTGTTTGGGCATTTCAGAACATGGTTTTCCTCACACACACACAGTTGAACTGTCCATCCCTCTGTACTAGGAATCTCTGGACTTTCACTTTTCCAAACACACATGTTTATATTGTGGTAAATTGCCACACACTTAAAAACATCTCAAATCCTACTGGCGCAATGACATCCATTAACATGTCTAGTTTAACCTGGTGTCCATACATGAACCAGTTAGCCCTGCCTGAGGAATCGCTGAGGTTAGGCCCAATCCCACCCCATGCCCAGCCTCTGCCATTCCTTCTGGTTACACTAACAAGGATCTTCCAATACCCTTGGATTGCAAAGGAATCCCAAACTTTAACTTGAAACATTAAGCACATGGTGGTGAAACAGGGGCCCTGACTGGTGTACTCTAGCCTTATCTCTGGGCACATACACCTCAGGCCAACCCCCAAAAACAGTCCTATGAACCCGTGCTCACAGCTTTGTTTGTCCCTTGATATAGCCATGGAAACAAGAAGGGAAACATCCTCTTCCCTTCACAAGTAGCTTGTCATAGCTTCAACTGCACACTTTCTCTCTGGGCAGCTGACACTCTTCATGATCTTCAGGGGATTGCCCCTTGGATCCACAGAAACACAGTCCAAACCACATTTTCTGTTGAAACAACCCACTGGGGTCCTGCAGACAAACGGTCTCCACCACTTCTTCTGGTACTGCTGGGTCTCGCACACTAGGGTGAGAAACTGCCAAAGGTCCTTCACTCAGTCTCACAGGAGACTGGCAGGCAACCCCACACTCTGAGCACTGCTGCTGGCTCAGAGCTCCACTTCACACTACTGCTGACTACAGACTGACTGACTCCCGTCTAAACATTCTAAACTCCCTCAGAGCAGCTGATTCTAAAGTGGCTTATGCTGCTGTGAGAATTCTTTTTTTTTTTATTTTTTTTTTATTTTCTTTATGCCCCCTCCTCTCTGGTTACCTGGAGACTCTCTGGTGTGGTCTCTCAGCTATGGCCTGTTCCTGCACACCTGAAGTCCCTAACTGACTGTGGCTTGGGCCTGTCTCCACTCCAGCTCCACTGGCCACCCAGCCCCCAGCTCTGAGCCCCCCAGGGTGGGACCGCCGACTCCTACTGGTGCATTGTCTAGAATCTATTAGAGCAGCCAGGGAGTGGAGGAAGAACCAGGAGCCAGCCAGCAGGACCCAGTATTGTGCGCAGAGGCTGTCCCACTGGATCCACCTTTGCCTACCAGGCAACCAGGGCTTTTTCTGCTTTTCTGTCCCCCTGATTGGGTCAGCTGTGCAATGCACACCAGCATGAGATGTGCATGCATCTGGTCATGCTCACATAAGTGCCACTGCAGCCAGTCCCCTTGCTGGAGATTCTGACTGTTGCTGCACTCCCAGTCTTCACTGGGAGTCACCGGACAGCAAGATCTAGTACCCCCTCCCTCCTAAGAAAGGAGAGCAGCCCTCCAGATGCTCAGAATTCTAAATGACATAATCCATTCTCTGCTCAGTCTAGCTGAGTAAACAATGATGTCGTCTGTAAAGGTTTCCTACTAAGCACCTTTACACCGCTGCCCACTACTTACCTGTGGCTAACCTGATGGGATTCTAGTAACCCCAGGGGACTGGGTGGTTACACACAAAAAAATGTTTTTGCACACAGAGTGTAAATTGGGACCAGTCCCACACTTGGGTGTAGGGCTCTTAGTTCTGACTGTTCCCCTTTAAGACTAGTTCCAAGTATCTTTTCAGGATTTGCAAGGCATAGTTCACCTCCTCATAATTAGGCCACTCAGTGCAACATTGCATTGTCTTCCATTGTTAGGTTCTGCTTCCTTGTACTTTTTGGGCAGCTGCAACTCTACAAGACAAATGGTTGCTTTCAATGTTTGATTAAACAGGAGTTTTCCAGAACTAACCAGATAGAAGTTAGCAGACTTCTCAAGTCAGATTTTGACACTGAGCCATCTGCCAAGCTGAATCTCTTGATGTAGTGTTTTATTAGTTGGTCCTTCTCAGTAGTTGAGAGGTGAGTCATGGGAGGTTGAATGTAGAGCACTGCACGCATAACATTTATTCATTTGTTTAGTTTATTTAGTTTTTCTTGACCGTGAAATAATGGCATGGCTATTTATTTTAGTAAATTATACATGGGTAACCATGTACAGCGCTGTAGTCAGCCCTTGTTCTTGTAGATTTGCATTTCAGCTGAAATGTTGTTGTGCCATAGTTCAAAGGTCACAGAATGGTGTTGTACTGTACCACAGAAGGGTACAGTACAACATTTCAGCAGATTGGGAATCCTAGTGGCACCTGTTTTTCAGAGGGCTACTTTATTAGTTCAGCTTCTGAACTGAAATTATTACATGCGGAACCCAGAACAAACGATCGCCACTATTGACCTAAGAGCCACCACATAAATAACCTCTCAGTGTTGATATAAACTTTTTTACTTAATTTCTACGCTCCCGCTGTTATGGATGGCACATTCCCTAATGCCGCAGTTAGGTTACTGACTGCTGCTGACACCCTTTACACTTTCAACACATTAACAAAAAAAAAGCCACAAAACAAAAACGATATGCTATAACAGATATTCTGTGGGCAGCCATTGGCACAACAATCCTACATCGCCACCTTGGAGGTCTGATTGGATTACTGACATCGAGAGTGAAGCTTGAGATGTCAATGATGTAATCAGAACCCAGCTTTGCCAACACAGGCTTGTTGTGCATGCTCACTGTACCATCTGCAATTCTTTGCGTTTCCACTGAGTTTTCTGATGAACTCATAGACCTTAATAATGAAGATCTTGCGGTATCTGATGTTATCAGAAACGGAGATGAAAACATGACTTGGGTTTAAACATTTATTATTTGAATAGTATATGGTATTTAATTGTTAACATAAATGGGTGCTGCCCACCCAAAAATGCGAACAATTTCTTTGTTCAAAATTTAAGAAAAAAAAAACACGCTCCTGTCAGCTGCTCATAACCAGCCAAGAGCTGCTTTGAATACACCAAGAAAGGTGTGTTTAATATAAAGGGGTCAAACAGCAAGTAATAACCTTTGCTGTGTCAGTGTTGTTCTAATAAGTGTTGCTGACACTGCAGTCTAAATCAGCAACACTAATTCGGACAAAAGAGAGGCATTGGACCTGCTCACAAAGTGATATGAAATTAAAAAAAAAATACTTTCTTGGGATATTTGATGCAGCAGCTGAGTGTGTGGTCAGTGCTCATCTGCTTACTTGGTCACAAGGTTCTGATGCAAAAAAGTTGCACCATAGTAGTGACATCACTACTGTGGTAGAACACCTTTTGTCATTACTATGATAAAACAGCTTTTTTGAGTGCCTGGATTTCCATACACAACATCCCTTAAGCTTCAACCATATACTATACCTACAGCACTGTATTTATAAGGCATTATGGAGTGACACATGTGGTAAGCCGGCTCACACTATCTACATAGAATGACCTCAGAAAATGTAGAGGAGTTTTCAGATGCTTTGAACAGGTATGTAAGAGCATCCAAGAGCTTGGTTAGCTTTTACTGGTCAACTGGATTTGCAGGGAATCAGAGTTTATTGATTATAATACAGGTTTATACAGGATTTTTCTGTCTGTATTAGTTCATCCTAAGAAAAAACAGGTTCTTCTACCGAACTTTCAGCTCCAGCACAAGCCAAGATGTGTTTTGTGATACTAAACAGGTACTAATATATATCATGTGGGACCCAAGGCTTGTGATTAAAGTGCAAATGCCTTACTTATCTGGGGCTCACAATGATTTTGAAGAGACTCCAAACCTCCTTCGTAATGTAGTACATGATCTTTTAGACGTTATATTTATAAAGTGACCAATGAGCAGATGACTACAGTATCCTATGTACTACTAGGAGATTTCAGTTTTCATTCTTTGAAATCAAATATGACAGTACCAGATATGAAAAACATGTCATCACATCTGTAATGCTTTTATGAAAAGGAAGTAAACCATTACTGGTTGCTTCCTTACTTCAGGAGTTGTTGTTGTTTAAAGTTATTTCCAGAACATGGATGGCCACAGTCAAAACCCTGATGTCTGGCCTTCCAGGACATCCAGGCTTTGAGGTATCTTGATTTGTAAGGGCCTCAGTCATAAAGAAATTGAGATTTGTGTATCTGAAATGTACAATAATGCAAATGTTTACACAGGAGTGGAGATTCACAGTTCCTAGTTATTCTCAAAAAATGTGGTGCAAGTCCAGGGTTGACAAAGGTACGTCGAATGAATGCCAACTGCAGCCCCTTATGTGGGCATCCCACACCCCCAAGGGACACCTACATGACAGACATATGTTGACTAACCTCTGTAGTTGATGGATGGCTGTGCAGTAGGATGGAGAAAAGTGATCTACGTTGGGTAAAACCCTTTTACAGACATTCTCCCACAGCCATCTTTGGAGGTTGCATGCATGTAATGGTTGTAGCTGAACTAATTTGGATCTGCAGCGGGACAATTACAGCTTGACTAATTAACATAGTCACAAGGTAAATGAAATTCTAGGTATGCCTATAATGGAACTGGATAGGCCAGTACAACTGTGCACAATAAGTCGTCAATTTGTGTTTTCATTGGATATACCAGGAGAAAGCTCCATTGAGCAATGCTTATTTACAAGGAGGTCTAGATATGACAAACGATGCCAAAATAAATTGAATATAGATTTAGAATAGAGACGGCATATCTAGCTGCATGACAGTTTTGCAAAAAATATCAAGACCGTAACTAGGCAATTCAAAGTCAGCAGTGAGGGACTAGTTACTTACATGGAAAATTTGCAAAAAGATAGCAAGGTAATTACAGACAGTCCGCGTTCTGCAGAACCAGTGGGTCAGTCCAGATCAGTAATAAATATTGTATACAATTACTTGACACACAGCAAAGTAGAACATTCTTCAGTATGAGGAGTAAAAAGTGCAAGGGGAGGTCATGAGACACTGGGATTATGAATAAACCCTAATAGCAATTACAACAATTTGTACAATGATTTTCAATCATTAGATTTGAGATTTTGAAACTAACTAGCTTTCGTAGTCTAAGGGTGCTCAGCAATATATTTCAAAGTGTGGGACAAGATAAATGAGTCTGCATTTACCGTAACAGGTACAGTACGTTGGGGTTTTCTATGTACTGTAGATTGCACAGTGACTCCTCAGGCCATATGAGTATGATGTTCCTTGAAAGAATTCCATGATCTATGATTGTAAATCATTCAGCAGGCTTTTTAAATGTACAGGTAGAGATATTTTAACCTCCTTGTACTCAGAGATGACCATTCTGGATCAGAAACAGTCATAATAGAGGTAGGTAGTGAAAGCCTGTGACAGGATGCACTGCTGGTTCGGGGTTCAGTGGGGAGACTCCATAACATCATCAGCTTGTCCCAGGAGAGCAGTGAAGAGCCACCAGCCCTGCCATAGATGTGTATAACCCAAATGTATAGAGACAAATATTTATTAATTATTGGCGACTATTTATTTATTGAATTTTGTTTACCAGTTAAGCCCACTGGGCCTAGAAGTCTCTTTTCAGGGTGACCGGGGGATACAGGATGGTAAGCAACTGAAATTGAACCAGATTAAGCTGTTGGTGGTATTTTTAGTGAATGGGAGAAATTTGGCCAGGACACCGTGGAAATTCCACTACTCTTTTTCAATAAGTGCCATGGGATAGCATCCACCTGAACTACCACCAATCCAGGCAGATGGGACCTCGGTTTAACATCTCATCCGAAAGACGGCAACACAGAAGTGCAGCACCCCCCTCATGCTGCACTACAGTGTCAGTATTGGGATATTAACCCAAGTGCCAGATGTGGGAACTGAACCCACAGCCCTCTGATCTCTCGGCCTTAGAGGCGAGTGTGCTACCTACTGAGCCACTGACACTACTACTACTACTGCTGCTGCTACTGCTGCTGCTACTACTACTAGGAGGCTAAACTGAAGCAACCGTGCTGAGAAGCTGTGCACACCAACCACTTCCAAAGGTGCCACTTACAACCAGTAAGCTGGCAGACTTTAGCAAGGAAAAAGTAGTAAAGCACAAACACCACAAGCTCAGGCAAGTGAAATGATATAAGTGGATGACTGACATGTCAACACACCGCTGTTCACTACAGTGACATCACTCTGTGAATAATGATGTGTTAATTGGCATGTAGATAATCCATCACTCATTGCATGATGTATTGGAGTGGATAATGTAGTTTCTCGGCGACTGGAAATTAGTGAGTAATAGGGGTCAACCATGTCATATCATGACATTGTTGTCCACTGCCAATGGAGGCCATCAGTTTACTTTTAAAAGTCCTTAAATTATTCAAGCTTTCTTAAATAGCTGGTTGATTCCATAGCAAAGGTGGATATCAAAAAGATGCGAAATCATACATACCTTAGTAATGCGATGCATCATGGGTAGTATATGCAAATTAACATCAACTACTTTAAATTCCTTCATGTTGATTTGCATATTCTTGCCATAATGCTTTGCAGTATTGGGGTATTTGTGGCTTTGTATTTCTTTGGAACCTGACATTATTGCCAATGCTTGTCCTGGGTAACCCTTGCTTCGGTGCTGTTGTACTGAGATGTTTTGTCTTCTCAGAAAATTTGCTGGGGCACCAAATCCTGACTTTGCAGTAGGTACATGGAAAGTCTGGACAGTCTGAGATATTATGAAATATAAGGTGTTCAGCGGGGCCAGTAAGTTAGCTGGGGCTACAAGAGGGCCCTTGGTGATTAGACAAAAAAACTCAATGCAAAAAGCACTGAAGCAAGGGTTACCATGAAAGGGCATAGGCGGTAAAGCCAAGCTTTATTAAGCAAAAAATTTGACGAACTCCATTCCTCAATAACTAAACCTTGCTGTACTGATTAATTCTCTGTACAACCCATAGGATGTGTGAGTGATGTTTTGTAGCCCATCCTACTTCATCAGACCCCTTTTCAATGCTGTGTTATCTGCATTCTTAAATATATAATACAGATTAATAATCCTTTTGAAATTGCCATCTCTGTATAAGTGCCATCACCACCAACAGTCATGTACACAACACTATGAGAAAAGTTTAACTTCTGCTTTAAATTGCTCATTCCCTTGTCAATAGCTTTTGCAGAACTTATCCTTCTTCATCAAAATCTTTAAGTTCATGGTGTTTGTATGTAACTCCATATATAAATTTAAAGTATTTTGTCACTTTAAAATTCACTTTACTGTTGAAACACAATATAATTGATTACAATGTTTTTCAAAGGTAATAAGAATACTTTAAATGTATGTATCAGTTTACATATCGAGAGCATGAACTTTGTATCCCATCATATTATTGAAATGGGGAGGGGGCTGCGTTTTTTTTAATATGTTTAGAAATATAAGGGAAAACACACTATGTAATGGTGAAAAGTAATAGTGGCACTGACTGAGAATATTTGGTGCTGGTGGCGCAGTGTACTTGACTGGTGGTGGCACTTACACAGAGATGGCAATTTGCGAAGGATTATTAATTTGTATTATATATTTATGAAGTCGGGTAACACAGCATTGGAAAGGGGTCTGATGAAGTAGCATGGACTACAAAACATCACCCACATATCCTGTTTGTTGTATGAAGAATTAATAAATACACCAAGTTTTAGTTATTGAAGAATGGAGTTTGTTCAGTTTTTTGCTTGATGTCTTGTACTGTATGCCTCATGGATGACCCAAGACCAAGATTGATTTGGTTTGATATATAGATGCAAGGAGCCTGGACACCTAATTCTGTGACTCTAGTAAAGCCAGGTTTCACAGAAATATAAAATTGCATGTACCCCAGTAGTGCAAAGCATCATGGGAAGTATATGCAAATCACAATGAAAGACTTTAGGCTAGTTCAGTTTTAAGCAGGAGTGTGCAGTCCAAAATGACCTGTCACACAATCTGCAAATGCTGAAAACAGAATCCTCTTCCCTGGGTTGAGATGATGATGAGGCGTATGAGTCCTGGCAAAGATAAAATATGCATCTGTGTCTTCTGGTTTCAGTTTTTGCAGATTGTGTGAGAGGCCATTTGGTACCATACAAACACACCTTCTTAAAGCAGTAACAGCCTAATTTCTTTCATGGCGATTTGCATATTTATTTCCCATGATGCTTTGCATTACAGGGGTGCAGGTAGTTTTGAATTTCCTTGGTGTTCATGTTAATTAGGCTCTCAGTAGGTTTAGAATGTACTGAAATTTGCAATGTGTGTAGAATGCCATGGCAGAGCAAGGGGACTAACTGCATGGTACAGTTGTAGGTGTGTTTAACCCCTGTCAGAATTATGTTTAGCCTAGTGTATAACTCACAGTGGCGTGCATATGGACACAGTAAAGCAAGTGTGTGTGTGTGTGTGTGTGTGTGTGTGTGTGTGTGTGTGTGTGTGTGTATGTATGTATGTATATGTATATGTATATGTATATGTGTGTGTATGTATATGTATTATATGTGTGTGTGTGTGTATGTATATATATATATATATATATATATATATATATATATATATATATATATATATATATATGTATATGTATATATATGTATATATGTGTGTGTATATATGTGTGTGTGTGTGTGTGTGTGTGTGTGTATGTATATATATATATATATATATATATATATATATATATATATATATATATATACAGTATTAAACCCTTCTGAAGCTGGGACCCTTCATATTCAGCAGTGCCCTGTAACATAATGATATAACACTTAAGAAAAAGTACATGATGAGCATGTCTCTAAGGAGAAAAATGAGTCAACTTCTGGCTAAAGTAGCTAGCTGATAGATTAGATTACTTGTTTAAATATTTACATGGATGGCTCTGATGAAATGCAACATTTCCATTTCATTAGGGTCCTGCTTTTACCCATTTGAACAGCCGGGTGGACTGGAGCACTGACACATTGACTGACTTGCCCAAGGTCACATAGTCAGTACATGGCCCTAGTGGTATTTGAATCTGTGATCTTTAGTTAACTACTAGACCCCACTGCCTCCAGGGACAACATAATTAGTTGATTGGCTACATCTGGAGATTCCTATGTAGTGCAGGGAGGAATCCCAGTCATTTACCCAGTGAGGGGGACATAAGCCGTGAAGAAGATCTATGCAGACAGCAAAACAGGATAGATGAGAAAGATTTAGTAATCTCCTGGGACCATGCAGTACCAAATGTTAATCCAAGTGAGTGCCAGAAAACCAAATATTGCAACACAAGAACAAGAACTAGCCAGAGCCAATATGGCTGTGGCGAGCCAAAATTGCACGTCGGAATGGGTGCCACTGACACAACTGTGCATGCGCAGCACTCATGCATGTGGAGTTGCATTGAATGGCATAATGCCATTCCCAAAATGGCGGCACTGGTGGAACTGCACATGCACACGACACACACATGCAGTTCTGCTCCAAAACGCAGAACTAGCGGGGTAAAATAGTGCCACTGAGTTCTGCAGAGAGTGACCGTGGCAGAGTGTTTTAAGCTCTGTTGGAGGTTCAGAAGGATACTTCCAAAATTCCAATGGAAGCATGCCTTGGTCCGCTCATTTTTAGAGTGGATGCAGAGCGGCTGTGGGCTCTGCCCACAGCCATAAAAATGAACAACATTAACCCTGCTAATAGTGTCTGTACCTATCAACTAGTGTCTTGCACATGAGAGAGACAAAATATTAAATAGAAAGTCATGTAAAGGGAATCATGACAAATGCAAAAAGAAAGATGTAGAAATAGTCCCAGTGTTTCTTAGTCACAAGACTAACTAAAAGGAACTTCCAGGTACACCCACATAGGATAACAACTGCGTCACCTTACAAATTACTGTACAGAAGGAAGCTATTCAAGGAACATTGCGTGTATTGAGCAGAGCTCTTTCAGCAAGCATGACAGACTAAAGATTTCCTGACTCTGAATGTGCCCTGCTTCTGAAATGGGGTACATTCTTGTCTTGGTATTGGAAAATCCTTAAAGGAGTACTACAGTCAAAATTTGCAAACTCATATGTTGTGCAGAGTGTTTTGATTTTATTTGTGTATGTAGTCCTGGTTTGTCCCTCCCTTTGTTTGCTGTGAAGAGGTTTTTTTTCCCTAAATTAACCTGCTAGTTATAGTTCTCTTTCAAAAACAATTTCAAAGTCTGGCTACAGTCTGAAGCCAAATGCAACTGCACACCCGGGTAATCTCAGGCATCCCCATCCTTCTCCCCCATCTTAAGGCTGGGTCACACCTTCTCTGGAGACTCCCCTCCATCTCCTGCCCTCCACCCTCCCCAAGCATAGCTAAGGATATTGCCTCCCCGGTGTCCTTTGCCACCGCACTTATTTTACGGCTGATTGTTGTACTGTATTATGAGTACTCATCTGCCTGATGACCTGTTTACTTGAAAGCTGACTGTTTACCTGAATGCAACTGCACTTTATTTTTATTGTATCCGATAATGTGACACCATATGTAAGATCTCTGTGTTTTTGTGACTCTGTATTTTACCTGTCTTTTGGCCTTAAATGGCACCATGTATCTTATATAACTTCTAAACGTACTGACCCCCTTGCACTGTGATTCCTACACTCGTGTTTGAAGCCGGTACTATTGTGTGTTTACCTGTATTTGCATTGCTTAATGTGCCACGTTTGTGGCTCTGGTCATGATTGAAAATGGTCCTATGGGTCAGTGCACCTACCCAGTAACCAAAGACATAAATAACTAAATAAATAAAAGATTTTATGTGATAAGAGCGAGTCTGTGAGACTGCCGATCACACAAACCAACTCAACAACCACCCGACATCAAATGGGCGAACCGCACAGCACCGACTGTTGCAAATAGCAATGGTCACTTACTTAATAGGAAAAAAAGAAAATCAAGTTTGTTATGCGGGAGCAGGCCCCCCGCATCCCCCAAAATAAAGATTGTAAACTCCAGGGAGAGCGGACTTAGGAGAAAATAGTAACTCCCCCAAGAAGCAAAATGGCTTCCTGCACTGGGGATCTGAAGCTAGCACCACAGGCTCCAGGAGCAGTGGCTCAAGCCGCTACATCATATGACCAGCTTGGCAGGGCTTGGCTGAATTGGTCTATTTATCCCCTTTCTTATGAGTGTAGTGCGTATCCCTCAGTGCTATACTCGCTATAGTCATGCAGTGCTCTTTTTCTCCACTCACTCTACATGGGAGCAGTACTATTGAGTCACTTATATTGAGCTGCTCAATAATACTTGTCCATATATAGGGTGTTACCAAATAAAATATCATAGTTTTAAGGTCCCAGGGGATCTCCATCTTGGTATAGTTTATTGGTCTTCCTTTTTCCTACAGCGCCTCCTGTCCCATGTGACAGTGATGTGTCCAGAACCACTGATTCAGAAAGTACTAGAGAGAGGAGCCTGATATTCTGGCCTCCACTAAATAGCTCTGACTCAATATTTTTGTGTTCTGTGTGTCAGGTCTAGCCAGCAGGAGTAAATATTTTGCTTTAAAAATATTCACTTCATCAAACTACACACAGCCACAAAAAATGTGCAAATCACACCAGATCATCAATGCTATAATTAGTGAAGACTCTGGGTTAGATTCACAAATGTGTGTGTGGGACTAAGTCCCACACCACAGTGCCAGTTGCAGACCGAAACCCCATAGCTGCGGAGATTGAAATTCACAGCCATAGAAGTTACAGCTGATCCCACCGGCCATAACAGTTTTCTGCAGCTGCGGGGATTTCCCGTGCAACACCACATGCAGGCTGCCATAAATTGTGGAGCCAGTCGTAATCCCGCTCCACTTTTGTGAATACCCCCCACTGTGGGAACCCTGTGGATCTGCAAGTAGCAACCCATTTGTGCCGGTTATTTCGGGACGTTTTTGAATCTAGCCCTCTAGTTGTTTTCTTACAGAACAACCTACTCAGTTAGCACTCAGGTATTTGCTAAACTGTAAATGTAGCCATTAGTGCTCACTGGATAAGGAAGGTTACTTCATATCGCAGTTCTGCTGTTGTAAAAACTGACTCTGAACCATTACTTGCTCAATTCATGGCCTCGGATACATTACTGTCACATGGGACAGAAGGTATTGTAGGAACAAGAGGAACAATAAACCATGCTAAAATGAAGATCCCCAGGGGCCACAAAACTAGCAGGCTACTATAGAAAAAAATTCCCAAGTGCAGACATATAGACCATTCACATGACCTGATCTGCACCATTGTGAGTGGTGCAAATGAGTTGTACCAGTGCAGATCAGGTTATTTAAGCAACCTGGGCATTGTAGTTCACTACACTGTGGGAAGCTGTGATCTCCATTTTTGTGAGAACGTGTACTGGTGAATGCGTTTTTACCAAGCATGTAAACACAGTGCTCCACTTGCACCGGTGCAGCCCCATTGCACCCCACACCAGTTAAAACCATCCTTCCTCCTGACACTGATGGTTGCTCTCTCCCTCCATCAGTTAACATCTCCCTTCTCACTATGGAACTTCCCTTTTCATAGTCCTCAAGTAGCTATGGCTGCTGGTAATTCTGTTCATTTTTCTGCCGCTCATACCTTCCCCAAAACCCCACCAGAGGCAGCGAGTGCAGAGTTGCAACAGCTCATCCTAACCTATGGTGCCATAACCAAGGAAACAAGATTGAGGACCAGGGGAGATTACCAAGAGCCTCACTGTTCCAACCACCAGCGGAAATTAGGTAAAAATAGTGAGAGTACTGAATGCCATCCTGCAACAGTGCACAACTATGCCTGTGTAAACGGCTGCTGTGAGCAGTCTGGTCGGAGTGGCATGCGAGCGGTGCAAATGGGAGTGCATTAGCTAGGTACATGTGAACATGGCTATAGGGAAGGACATGGTAGGACTACACACACAAATCAAAACAGTTTGCACAACATATGTTTTTGCAAATTCTGACTGTAGTACTCCTGTAAGTTTGGAGACGCTACCCCGGGAGAGAGCATGTCTCAATGCAGGAGGCTACTTGCCAGTATACTGCTTTGTCATTCTTTAATAAAATATGCCAGACTGGCATTCTTGCATTGAAGTATTGGACTCCACTTTGTACTTTATACAGCAGCATAGCCAGTTGTTCACAGAGCCACTTGTACTTTAGGTAAGTGTTTTTCCTCATAAGCCAGGACACCCATCCATGCCTATGGAGTACGTTCATCTCTGCATAGGAGCAGTGAAGTCTGTCTCCCTTATATGATGCCTTCCAATTTCTGCTGAGCCAGTTCTTTTCACTAGTGCCTGCCAGTACACAAGTCCACGTTTCAGAAACCCAGAGGTGGTTCTGCAAATGATACTCTCTGCTCTTGTAGATGTAATGAACCGGGGAATGTTTGGGAGTAAGCCTTACCGTTTATCTTTTGTAAAAAGATGAGAATTTACAGACCTGGTCAAATCAGTGAGACTTGAAAGGCAGCATAACCCAGTGGTTAGAGCACAGAACTGTCAGCCGGAGAAGTTCATGTTTAAATACCATCACAGCCACTAGTTTGCGCTGTGACCCTGAGCAAGTCACTTGATCCACATGTATTTCAGTGCTCCCAGCATCACAACTGGAAAGAAGCAGGATCAACTAAAAAGGAGATTCCTACTAGCTAAATAAATCACAAAACAAACAAAACAATTTATAAGTGGGCAATAGCACACAACAGGGTGAGCATTCAGGGGGAGAGGCAGTATAATCACCCCTCTGGTGTGTTCTGAGCCACAAGGACACAAGCAGCCAGGAATGTACTATTGCACTTTTACAATGGCTGGGCTGTCTGGTAGTAAAAGGTCTGGCTTAGAGAATTCGTTGCTGTGTGCATGATTATACATAGATAGGCATGGCAGATAAAGCAACAGGAAAGCACTCGCAGGACTCTCTGGAGAATGCTAAATATATTTATTTAGAACAAGAATTCAGAACGCTGACTGGCAGCCCCAGTGCTTTGACCAAAGGGTCTTTGTCTCATTGCCCCCTTACTAGATAAGCTATCCTGGGAAGTGCTAGTTTATTCTCTCTAGTGCACGCTGCTTTTGTTTGTGTTGAACGTGGGCAAGGCAGATGACTTGGTTCTACCAATCGGTATATATGCATAAACAGGAGAAAGCAAGGGCTTCATCCTTCTGTGGCTGCATTTACTCACTGTTGTCTGTCCATCCCCAGGATGCTGAGCCGTGAATGCATGGCAACGCATGCAGTGGGTGTGCACACTGCCAGGCATCTTTTGTCTCTCCTCAAACTGCTATCTCCAAATGACCTGCAACACCCAGACAGCCCTAGGAGGCACTCATGCAGCAGGGAGCAGAGAGCTTCTGTGGCTGTGTCTTGCTCATTCAAGATGTTTTAACTGTAAACTGTTTATTTGCTGATGAGTATTCATTATTTGTGATGTATCTGCTCAATTATAGACGTTAATGTCATTGGTTATTTTGTCGAACTATTAACCAGGTGATATCATCTTGTTTTTAGACAGTGTGCTGATCTAATTCCAAGAGGTCAACCTGTAGAAACAACATCTGATGCCACAAGGGAATCTTTGAAAAAACATAATTTTTTTAGATGTATTTCAGCTTATATTTTATAACTGTTCAGGATTTACCCAAAACAGAAAAAGACCGTTTTAAACCTAGCGTAACATTTTCATACTTTTTGTCAGTGTAATCTAAACCCTAACTTTTGCATTAACACAGTTTTCTGCAAGAATATATATATATATATATATATATATATATATATATATATATATATATATATATATATATATAGTGTGTGTGTGTGTGTATTTAGATATACACACACACACACACCACCATTTAGAATTTAAATATTGGGCATGATGCAGTCTGTCATCAGTGTGCCGTAACCAGACTTCTTGGTGTCAATAATAAGCCTGCAGCTGAAGTTGTATGGGAGAATGTAGACATTAATGGTTTCCTGTGGCTTTCAGGATTTACCCAACAGAAAAGGCCACAGTGACTCACAAACGGATTACAAGGTCTTTCCAGTTCCATGCCATGAAGAAACACATCCGAGAATACTCTTTGTAGCATAGTTGGAGACATGCAGAACTAGTTCTAAGAAAAACAAACTAAAACCTGGATGGTTCGTTCTTCAATGTAGAACTAATCATATAACCTCCCCTTTAGAAAAACTACTGTAATATGCAAATGTAGGAATGTGACTACAGTTTGAAAAGAGAATTAAAAACAAGAGGACTTTTTAATTTTTTAAATATTTATTTACTTTAATCATAGACTACCTATAAGTACACATGCACCCCATCCTGTCCCACATGCCAATATTTCCCTCAAGCAATAAGCACACATCCATCCTGTTCTGCACGCCCATATTTTCCCTCAAGTACGTCTGCTTACGTGGATTGCAACTTCTTAAAGCCAGTCCCAGACTGATTCCTAAGAGGCTTGAGAATCTCTTTAGTCTTTGTACAGGAGAAGTATGACTCCAGCCATTTGGCATTTGAGGTGGGCAGCGTTGGGGCTCCATCATTCTGTTGTTAACTGAAGGTTTTTTTTCCCCCTCATTTAAGTGTTCCACCCACTCTTTTGTTAACAGCCTATAGCACTCACAGTGCATTAGCAAGATGTGCTCCCCGCCTGATGACTGAGACTCAAACTCAAGTTTGCCATGTGGTGGTGCGGCACACCACCAGCTGGCCCCTGCATGGCAGGCAAAAACAAGACCCTTTAGAAACCTGTTTGGGTTTCAGTTTGAGATGTTCCAGTTCTGCATTACCAGCTCCCAGTTTACAGTGCCATTCAGTGCAATTGTTTGTATCCTTCCTCATCGCATGTGTTCTGCCGGGATAATCTTGACTAGATGCCATCTGCAGTGAAAAATCTGGGCAAAAATAGGCACTAACTGAGGTATTGGCAGACACCACAGATTATCGTAGAACATCTCATTCTGTAGAAATGTAGAATCCGTCAGCAGAAAAAGACCCTTTGCCCATGCTGTCTGTCCATTCCTACCTAGCTAATGTTGAATGAGAGAGCCCTAGAAGCACGTCACTCTTCCCTTCCTAGCTTCCTTATCGTTGCAGTCTTTACCAAGCTCTTGTATCTGTCCCACCATCAGTTGAATGCCCTCACTGACTGTACATAGACTACCTTCTCTGGCAGCTGTTCCACCCTGACCACCCTCTCCACAGCCTATTCCACTACTCCACCATTCTCTCCATGGATAAAATGCTTCATGGTATCTCTCATACTTGCCCCCCCACCAGTCTACAGGAGTTGCCTTGGTGTCTGTGTTCTCAAGTCAGTCTGTTCAGTTCCCCACTATCCACTTAACCTGTGGAGGTATTTGCATGTTTTAGTCATGTTCCTTCTCTCCATTCTCACCACAAGCATGTACACATTCAGATCTGCCAACCTCTCCTCATACTTCTATGTTGCTGTCCCTGGGTCATCTTGGTTACCCTTCTCTGCACCACCTCCACTCCACTCCATTGCCTGCCTATTTTAATTAGAACCAGAAGGGTTCACCCAGCACTAAATTTCAGATGGTTAAGAATGTCATTGTTGGAAACTTTATTCCATTCTTCTAGAAACAGTTAGCCTCCTTTCTCTTTATTTATGGGATGGCAGTCAGCCGACATTGATTTGATTTTTTTTTTTTTTTTTGCTGACATCAGAAGCAGAGGCCCAACATGTTCTCATTAAGCCGCCATAGTTTCAGAGAAGGCTGCACAATTTTTTCTCCATAAAATAGAGTACAGTATTCAACCATTAGCTTAGCTTCATATATTATATTATCCCTCACAAAAATGTGTGAATTAAATTTTAAGAAAACAAAACTCATTACCTAAGTTTAATTTCTCATACTTTATCATTTCCTTTATTCTGTGTCCTGGGTTTACCTTTTCAGTTGCTATTCTGGTATTTTGTTTAACATCTTTTTTTCTCCATGTCACTGCTTACTCTCTTTGAGTCTTTCAAAGAGCTTAGGATGCTAACGATGCAGTTTGAAAAATATACCATGTAGATGCCATTCAACATCAGATATTTTCTGTTTATACTATGCAGGGGAGTTGTCTTGTACAGATAAATGATTTTATTTTAGCCAGTAAAGCACTCTAAATGAAGA